>CM056581.1:50566666-53013333 GCA_029721435.1 Gymnothorax reevesii
TAGTCATCCTTGCTTGCTCCTGATCGGTTGTATGTATAACAATTAGGGATATATCATCACGAAAACCAGAGTTGGAGAAAAACTGATGGCATATTTAGAGATCAGTGACCAAAATTTACCTGACAGGTCTAATATCTCAGATACCAAGTTCCCCAGAGTTACTGCAAAGATCCTTCACAGAACAGTATTTGTCCCTTAAAGTGGAAGATATCAGCTTTAATCCAAAATAAAATTTAAGAAAAAATTTTGAATTTGACTTAACGATGAACATTCACAGCTTTCAGAATGGCTTACTTTTGACAAATCTCCACACACCCCAGTTTTCCATTCCCCAAAATTTTACATTTGATTTGTATACTGTGATGAGTCTCAGTGCTATATCAGAGGACCAATTCTTTAAAAGATATGAGGCAAGATAACATTTTAACGATTCCCCCCTTCATCATGCATTATGTTCAAAGTACAGGAAAAAACAAAGAAGCTTAGAAATTACTCCCGTTCTCTCAAGCATTGTGAGAACAGTAAAAAATGGAGGTCATTTCTTGAATTTTGAAGCTTTTATATTTAAGTTCCAGGTCAAATTTTTTCACTGTAACAAGCACCAAGACATACAATGCTTCAAAGCATTTATTTAATATTTATTAATTGTGAGTGAGAGATTGTAAAACAGAGGGAGAGAGACAAGTAGGGGGAGTGAACTGTTCCACAAAATAGCCAAATTTTTCATTTATGTATTAGCAATTTCTTCCCTTTGATACTGTCACATCTGATCATAAGTCTGTAAGCACTGTTTATACTTATTTTTAAAGGGTGCTGCATGGGACGATATGGCCAAAATTTTAATCACAATATGAAGTGTTTGCATCCAAAACGCAACAAGTTCCAATATTACAAAAATTCCGAAAATTCCATTGAGCAATAGCCCTGCGCCTCTCACAAATGGTGCAAAAAATCTGTATTTAGAAATTCATGCTATAAAATGTATTTTTTTCATGATCAAAGTTTTTTTTGATAAAATGCAACAGACATCAACATAGAAAAAGGTGATTTACTCAAAATGAGTAAAATGGATATATTGCTCTTTGGAAACAAACTCTTCATGTATATCCTAATGTTGCTCAATACGAAATAATTCCGATATTGATATGAACCATATTAAAGCTGCAAAAAACTTCCAAGAAGGCCCACCACAGGCATCTTTACCTAAAAACTTCTTAAAAATGAATTTGCCATGTTTATGAAACCTCCTCTGTGTAGGCTATTTTATGTATGACAGCCTTTTTGTTATTGCAGTGATTTTAGAGACAGAAATGTTCCTTATTCCCAGGCTAATATGGCTATAAAGTGAGTGAGTTACAATCTTTGTACTCAATATCTCAAGAAGTTTCCAGCTATATATTCTAAATTTCGCCCTCTAACAGATGCAGTGTAGGAGATGAGCTGATTACAGTTAGGAAAAATTTGTGAAGTTGCACTATACTTCATCAATGTGCCAAAACGCACTGCATCCTGTACAATCCAGTAGGACTGCACATTGGTTCTGTCCGTAAGCCCAAAGGATCCCAGACTCTGTCCAGGGGGTCCACTGCGTGTGCTGGTTTTCATTCTAATTACAAATGCAACTCAAGAATTTTCTCTAAATAGTGGTCAAACATCCCTACAACAAAGGGACTATATCAGGGGCGGATCCAGGAATTTGGGGGGGGGGGGCTGCAAGCGCTGAAGGCGCAATGCCTGGAAGAATTTGAAAATGAAAGTGCCAAATATGCATTTTCCTGGCATCTGGGAAAAAATTCAAGGTCTTATAGTTAGCTGAAAAAAGCTTTTTTTTTTTTCATTAACAATCATTAACAATCATTAAGGTACAAGTTTCCACTTGACTCAGCAAAGACAATAAAAACAAAGGGACTTGGGACCTATTTTGATAGAAATGGACAAATTGTGAAACTGATCTAAGCATCCATCAGGATACATCATGGATTACACATTTAAAACACAACACTAAAGTTGTTTTATTTCATTGAGAATGGTATTTAATTCACTTTGAAGTGAATTTTGTACTTGCACATTAGGCATATTCAGTAGGCATGCAGAACTACAAAATCATCTTCTGGAAATTTTTTATTCTCACTGAATGGGTTGATGAAGAGCATTCTTCAGGGGTATCTGCAGGCGTACATATCCATCATTTTGTCATAATCAAGTTTAAGATCCAGTTGCACTGCCATAAATGTTACTCTCAGATATAGGGCTGTTATCACTACTTAAACGTTATAGCTCATCTTATAGTTAATCCATATAGGACTGCATGTAACAGACAGTGCACACTTGTCAGAGTTGAATAGTCACTTGCTATTTTACACATTCAGCCATAGAAATCATTAGTATTGAAGAGGCCTAGTTGCCCTGAGTTAAAGTATAGCATTTAAACTGTAGTGCAAAAAATACTCAGAGGATTAAGTTAACTAAAGGTGTCAATATCACAACGTAAATGCTTCAATAAAAGTCGAAGTTCTGCTTTTAAATTAGGAGTGAACTCATCCATAAAACCGTGTTTCAGTATGGCTTGCTTGTGAAGATTCAACAACTGATCCTGGTGTTCCATCTAGTGATAGAATATTGTAACTGCGTGCATAAATTTGAAGCTTCATGTCCGCTGGCATCAACATCTGTACAAAGATACCTGCTGAGCACCGTTGTTCTTAAACGCGCCAAATCCAGATAATCCTTATGATGAATTGCATTCATATTTTAATTTGTAATGAGTAACGAAGTGGCCAGTGTCAACGTAACGAAGTGAAGGTATACTTTTTATATTTTAAATGCAGAAAAGTAAAAGTCAAAACTCAAGTAAAGTACAAATCCTCAAAAAAAAAAAAAAAACTACTTGAGTAGGCTACTGTTCGTTACTATACACCTCTAACCAGTGACCATCACAAAGTGCGTTACGACTCAACTCGTTTTTTTTTTGGACTCCCCCCGATGATTTAATTTTTCAGGCATGGCAATTTTTCGAGCTTTAAATCCTGTGTGCAATGTGCGAAAAAGGCTCTCTTCGAAACTCAGTCCGCAGAAATAAGTCTATGTAAATTCACCTATGCTTGTGACCATAGACACCAGTGTTTACAGAAAGAAAAACGTAGCTTAATAGAAAAGGCTACACTTCCAAAAATATTGTGTTGAGCTATGTGTGGACAAGCCCAACTTAGGCCTACTACACTGAAGAGTTCGGTTTTCGTGCTAAGCAAGGTCAGAAATGACGTAAATGCGCTGTTTAAATATGTTTTACCATTCATTTACTTGTCCTTAGTTAACACACAGGTTTAACATTAAAAAATGTGAGCTAAAGTAAAACGCATCTCCCAATTTTCACGAAGTACGGTGCCTTCATCAGTTTTCATGCTGAAGTCGTTTTTCTTGCGCCAAGCAGCCTTGCATATGACACATTAACGACTACACAAGCAAGATTTTACATTTCATAGTTTTGCGTTTTTATTGGCTTTTACCTCATGTTCACGCTGTATTTCTTCACAAACGCTAAACACCGAAACCTAAGCCAGAATCGGCGAGAATTACGCATCATTCACATAAGCACGAAATCTGTGCTGACGCGAAAACTGAACAGTTCAACTGCATCAGATTATTCTTTTCGGAGCTCAAGACAACAACTGCGGCGCGCAAAAACGCTGATAAATCTCAAGAAAATGAGCAGTGACCGGACCACCAGATTTCCCCTCACATTCGGACACAGGATTTTAACTTGCAATACAGCGAAATCCTGACACAAAGCCCCAGAAACATTTCATTTCGACATTAACGTTAGCTGGCCAGTTCAGCAGTTCTCTCGGGGCTTAATTAGTGCTAAGTTATCAAACACGAAGACGGCTAACGTAACTAGCTAGGAAACGAAAAGTCATGTGTCTTTAACGCACATTTACACTTCTCCCTGCGACTTCAAGGCTACACAGTTGGTTCTTCAGAGAAAAATGCCTCTAAAGGCTTTTTCCTTTTCTTAACCCATAGACTGTATGGTGTATGCTGAGCAAATAGGCGCTTCATGGCGTTTTTAGTTCGTGGTTCACTTCATCTCAACGAAAGCCGAACCGTGGCGCTAGTTCTGCTGTTGCGTTAGTGCAGTGACTGCTCTGTCCTCGCCGCAGTTCGGGTTGGAATATCCCACTTGGGTTGAAAAGAGGGTGGACAATAATTCAAATGCGATTATTTAAATGCCTATAAAATGTATTTATTTTATTTTTAATTAAATGTGATTTATTTTACCAGCTTCAAATATTTGAACAACTACATTCATAACAAATTATTAATGAAAATGGCAGGCTAGATGAATGATTTGGCGAACAGTTATGTTGAGAGTAAAGCAGGCATTTAAGATGTAATTGCAGAATTCTGGGCAACGAATGGACTGTATGCAAATAATTTTCTGTTGGTGTCCGGAACTCTTGTAGGGGGGAAAAATTTGCTTCCCACACCCCGCGCCCCCCCTGCAATTGCTCTGCAAGTTTGTCTGCTCACATTTGGCCTTGCAAGCTATCATACTTGTCTTTGTGACGGGATTCATAGTGTCGCCGCAGATTGTATTCATTGAATACCGCCACCGCCTCTTGACAGATGAGACAGACAGCCTTTTCTTTGCATTGAACAAAAAAATAATTGTTTGTCCACTGCAGGTTAAATGCCCTGCACTCTGAATAAATTTTTCTCTTACCTAATCTTTTCGCCATTATTCCGATCTCTCTTTGAGAGGGGCGGGTTTAGGATTTTTTTTCTGGGGGTTGCCAGATAGGGGCACAGACCGCAGTAGGGTGGAAGAGAATGTCACGTTAAATGCGTGTATGAAATAGTTACTAATAGTTAATAATGGAAATAGTTCATAACTAAGGAACATTTTATTGCAAAAGTTCAACTTTATTATCAAATACAAATACACATATATGAAAAAAAAATCAAAATGCTCTCTGGTATTGCCAGGCATAGCCTGGCGCAAAGCTCCACTGGCTCCCTGTTGTCGCTCAACCCCTGCCAGAGCACTCCGCTCTGCTACTTCTGGTCGCCTGGCTCCTCCCCCTCTCCACTCCTCCCCTTCCCGCTCAAGGCTGCTGTCTGTCCTGGTGCCTCGTTGGTGGAATGATCTACCTATCGAGGTCAGAACAGCAGAAACCCTGAGCATCTACAAGCGCCGCCTGAAAACCCACCTCTTCAGGCTCCACCTTTCCCCTGCTCCACTGCCCTGAATCCTGTCCCAACATCCCTTGATTTGTTGCACTTAATTCTGTTTACCTTACTTCCTGATTGTTAGTGCTTGATTTGGTTTCCCTTCCTTTTTTTTTTTGCACCCTATTTTGTCTGTTTACTTGATTTTCCTGCCCCTTTGTTACACTTGACCTGTTGCCCTTTCATTGCACTTATTTTATCTTATTGCCCTTTTATTGCACTTGACTCTGCTCCTTTGTTGCACTGTAACAATGGAACGTGTTCTGTCGCTGACTGTTAGCACTTGTACTTTTCTCCTCGGAGGTCTGCACTTTTGTACTGTTCTTGGGCACTTTTGTACGACGCTCTGGATAAGAGCGTCTGCTAAGAACCGGTAATGTAATGTAATATGTAATGTACTCCTCTGTCCCGCCTACCTGCGCAAGTGGCAAAGAAGGCGTGTTTGGGTATAACTGCCGAGTCAAATCTTCACCAGTCAAATGAGCTCCTCTCCTCACCTTCAATGTGTTGGAATATGGAAGCCCTGTCCTTTATCTGCATGATGCGTTAATGTTGCATTTTACTTTGCTGCTTCAGGCATGTTTTCTGCGCCACTTATGTCTATATTAAACATTACGAAGATGAGTTACCTGGCTAGCTAGGGAATTTGCGAATTATTACCATTAGCAAACTTGAATGGAATTTCAAAACGAAACTACGTCAGATCATTCGAACTTATGAAGTTGGAATGAAATACGACGGTTGCTCATTGGGAAGGGAAACGATGGATAGCAAGTTCCTATTATTACACCCTGTTGCTGCTTAAAATGTTGAGATTAACATGTATGGGCAATAATGCAAGATACTTTACACATTTATTTTCAATATGTGATCTTAACTCAGTCAGACATCATAGCAATCAGGCTGTATTCCTTCCCCCCACTAAAAACGACTCAAGTGACTATAATAGTAGAGTATTAAGCTGCTTGCACACTGGACGTGAAACTAATTTTTCGCACGACAGATTGCGTTGAACGCAGAGTCTCATGTCTGAAAGTCTGACAGGGTTTTAATATATCTCTGTTTTCGACAGTCGATTATTGTTTTTAATTTCTTCAAATCTACTGACTCTTTTAGATATTAACGTGAATGTTTTGATAAGAGGGCTCAGTTCTTTAAGATGAGTACAGAGAATTTTAATCAATGTTTCTGTTTAAGTTCTGCTCAATAAAGTGAGTCGACATTGGCACGGGACAATGTACAATGCCACCGTGTCTCACAAAAAAAAGAGAACGATTAGAACATTTTAACAACAGAACATCCAATGATCACTGCGATTTATTTATATGCGGGTCATCTTTTTGGATGTTCCATTTGTTGGTGATATATTTTATTCTTTATTTCGTTAAAAATGTGTTCTCATATCAATACTTTTACTTTTTGCTGGCTGCTGGACTTGGAGTATTTTGTATTTCGCGTTGCACAGTTTTGGTCGTGCATGCGATAATTTATTCACACTGTCAATGGTCATGGAATTGATTTGCTCACTGACTACAAGTACTATTTTATCCCTGGTGTGGAAATAAAGCGTGAATCTGCATGATCCATCTGACCAATTTTCAAAAGAAAGACCGAATAAAGACTGTTGCCTATCTTCAACGGAAGAAAACAGACAAATAGGCTAAAAAGACGAAGAAAAGTCGCTATAAATTTGCATTTTGTGAAGGTCGAACACAAACATGGCCAAGTTTGCACGTCTAATAATTCCTGGAATACTCAGAAAAATTAGAACTTCTATGACTTTCGGATACGGAGCGATATTAAAACCCTGTCCGACTATCGCGTCTTTGCATTGACTTTGTCTGTAAACAAAAATTTGTTTCGTGTCCAGTAAACGCAAACGTCTGGAGTTCGCTAAGCAGTACTGGGACTTCAACTGGAACCCTGTGCTTTGGTCAGATGAGTCCAAGATAGAGCTTTTTGGCAACAAACACTCTTAAGTGGGTCGGGCGGAACACAAAAGATGAGTATGTAGAAAAGCACCTCGTGCCCACTGTGAAGTATGGGGGAGGATCGGTGATGCTGTGGGCCTGTTTCCCTTCCAGAGGCCCTGAAAACCTTGTTAGGGTGCATGCCATGATGAACGCTTTGAAATACCAAGACATTTTATATCAAAATCCAGTGGCCTCTGCCCGAAAGCTGAAGATGGGTCGTCACTGGGTCTTTCAGCAAGATAATGCCCCTAAACATGTGGCCAAATCTACATAGAAATGGTTCACCAGACACAGAATCAAGCACCTCCCGTGGCCATCTCAGTACCCAGACCTCAACCCCATTGAAAACCTGTGGAGTGAGCTGAAGAGGAGAGTGCAGAGGAGAGGACCCTGGTCACTGGATGATTTAGAGAGATTGTGCAAAAAGGAATGGTCGAAGATCCATTACTTTCTGTATAAACTTTCTGAATTCTCCCATCTGGAGAAACATTATAGGAGAAGATTAGGTGCTGTTTTGTTGGCAAAAGGGGGTTGTACAAAGTATTAACATCAGGGGTGTTAATAATTGTGGCACACATGATTTGATGTAAAAGAATTATTTCTTAGTGTGGGATTTTTTTTCCCACTGAATAAATGCACTTGAATTCAAGGTTGGATTTTCCTCTTTTTTCATTGTGGTCCTATATTATTTAGAAAAAAAACTGTATTTATTAGAGGCCAAAGCACACATCTTAACCAGGGGTGCCAATAATTATGGAGGGCGCTGTATATTTTTACTGTCTTGTTTTTTAAATAGCCCCATTTTGATTAGCTAGTGATGCTAGCTAGTAGCACCACACTACACTTAGAATTTGTGCCCAAAATAAGCACAAATTGCTGTTGAAATTATTTTTGTATGCAGCAATTTGCCACAATATGCTACACTTTCTTTGCGTGTCCTTGTTCTTTCCTCTCTAAGTTAAATTGGGGCGTAAACGCAATGATGTCAGAAGTCAGAAATTTCCAAATTGGAGTTCCAACGTCTAATTAACTTCCAAGTTGTCTTGAACACCGCAAAATTTCAATTTAGTAAGTATAAGAAAAACTAGAACGTAGATCTATTCTGCCGTAAGTTGGAATATGTCTTTGAAAACCAAAATCATTCCAGGCAAACATAACTCATTAGCAGGTATAGTACTATACTAAAGTTCTTTTCATGGCAAAAAAATCTGCTGTTTTCACTTCAGATGGGATACTTGTTTCAGCTAGAGCAAGGACTCACAGACTAATAAATTGGTTTACCAGGGGCCAACACATATTTATAATGTGATCATTAGGATAAATGGAAAGGGACATTTTGCCAGCCAGTGCAATGAAATTTTGAAAGTCTGTCAGAAATATACATTGGGTTAGAAGTTAAGCATCACCAAATTGCAGAGGCTGCTCTTAAAATTTTTATCTGGGTACATCGGATCATCAATACTGAGCCATTATTTCTCAAAAACTCTCATCACAATGACACCAAAAGTTCACAAGTAATGCTGTTCTTTTAACAACATTAAACATGTTGAAAAATACCTTTCATTTCAAAGCTAATTACTTGTGAGGTAAAAATCTAACTCTTTTCAAACTGGTTTTTTATCCCAGTAATGTCCAAGTCATTTTTGAAACAATTGTACAAGCTTTGCTGTGCTGTTATCAATTTAGTCCTGTGGTGAAGTGGTACTGTGGTACTTGTTTTAAGAATTGGGTGGTGCCTTTTCAATGCCCAAGATCCAGCCTGAAATAAAATATGGTTTGATATGAAGGCTTTGAATTCCTTTTGCACAGTCCTGTTTATATATAACACACACTCAAACAGTACTGTGCAAAAGCCTTCTGCACCCTGCACTTTTTAAAATTTACATCTGCTTTTGACGTTTACTTTTTATTTTCCACATTAGAGTTGCTGAAGATAAAAAGTTAATTTGAAATTCCAAATGCTAATTTAAGGAAACATTTTACAAATAAATGCTTATATTTCAATAACAGAAGAAAGAAGAGAATAAAAGTCCACGCACTGTTAAAGTAGCTCCCTTTAGCTAGACTTTATTGAAGGAATAAAGTCTTCTGGGCCAATATGTAGAGAGGAAAAGAGAATTGGCAGAGGAGGGCTCAAGCAAACTGCCCTCAGTGGGATACGAGGGCTCCAATGCAATTTTTACTGCTGATCAAAAGCTCAGTCTGGTGGCCTATGTCAGGAAAGCAGCTGCCTAATACTTTGGGTTACCCCCAAAAGAGGTAAGAATGCACTTAAAAGTACTAATAGGGAGAGAGTAGGTTAAGCACCATAACAGCCAGCATCTATGCACTACACATTTTTTTGTTGCATTACCAAATAAGCTATTTTTTATTGTTTTAGGTTTGCAAGTTTGCTTATGAGTTGGCAAGCTTTTATGGGTTGCCCATTCCAACAAAATGGACAGAAGATGCTATGGCAGGAGCAAGGTGGTTCACCAACTTCATGACCAGACACAAAAACCTTCCAATAAGAAGAAGTTTGCAAAGACAAACCAACTTCAACGAAGTAAATGTGGGGAAGTTTTTCAGGAAGCTGTCCACAGTCTATGAGAGGTATGGTTTTGAGGCAAAAGATATCTGGGATGTTGATTAAACTGGTCTTGTGATGGTCCAGAAGCCAGGTCACCTTGTTGCCACCAAAGGAGAATGGAGAGTTGGGAGCATGACATCGGCTGAGAGGGGGTGCCTGGTCACCATGGCACTGGCAGGCAATGCTCTTGGCAACATCACCCCCCCTCATTTTGTCTTTCCCCGGAAGAAGTTCCTGCCCCATTTCATCCGTGGTGTTCCTGTGGGGTCAATAGGTACAGCTAATGGCAGCAGCTGGATGCAGGAACTGAATTTTGTGGTCTTCCTCCAGCATTTTGTCAACCATACACAGGCTTCAGAAGAAAACAAAGTCCTGCTTCTTCTGGACAACCACACATCCCATGTGTCGATTGAAGCCATAAACGTCTGCCGGTCAAACGGTGTGGTTATGTTATCATTTCCACCCCATTGCACGCACCACTTACAACCACTGGACGTGTACAGACCACTGAAAAAACTCCTCAGTGGTGAGATGGACACGAAGTGGCACCCTCAACATCCAGGAGAAACAATCACCATATACGACATGCCAGAGTTACTCAACAACATCTTGCTGGAGGCAGCGGCACCCAAGAATGTTAAGAAGGGCTTCAGCAGCACTGGGATCTGGCCACTCAAACCTGACATCTTCTGAAAAGAAGACTTTCTCCCAGCTTCAGTGACCGACAGGCCCCCTACAGACAATGTTCCCCCTGCACTGTCCATTGCCGCATTTGCTCCTCCTCCTGAGCCGTCCACTGCCGCTCTTGCTCCTCTTCTTGGGCCGTCAACTGCCGCACTCGCTCCTCCTCCTGGGCCGTCCACTGCCGCACTCACGCCTCCTGGGCCGTCCATTGCCGCATTCACGCCTCCTGGGCAGTCCACTGCCACACTCACGCCTCCTGGGACGTCCACTGCCACACTAATGCCTCCTGGGACGTCCACTGCTACACTCATGCCTCCTGGGAAGTCCACTGCCACACTAATGCCTCCTGGGATGTCCACTGCCACACTGGTTTTTCAGTTAACCAGACCGCTCTACTGGTAACAGGAAGTGTGCATTTCAGTTCCTTTGTCGTAGGCAGACAAAATTCGATCCACAAATATATCATACCCAGACATACAAAAAACTAATTGGAGCCACGCCCTAAACCCAACCGGAAGTCGGCCATTTTTGTTTGAATTTTTGAATTTTAAAACAAACTCCTCCTAGGGTTTTCGACAGATTGACTCCAAGTTTGGTACAGATCAGTTAGAGACCAAGTTGATGAAAAGTTGTGCTCTGCATGTCTGTTGGTCAAAGGATGTCGCTGCTAGGGCATGACAAATTTTGGCGACTCGCAAAAAAAATTTCAAAATGCTGTCAAGCCAACATACTTGACTGTGGAAGCTTCAATCTTGCCGGAGATGATGATGGATTCGCCCTGAACGTCCAAATATATTAACTTCCCACTTTACTAATAGCGCCCCCTGGTGGTAATAGGAAGTGTCCATTTTTAGCTTAATTATGTACTGATGACATACAGTTGAGCCCATCAACTTCATTCCACTTCTAAAACATGCAGAACAAGTTGGTGAAGCTACATTATGAATCCTGTGAAGCTACAAGTAATGGCGTTCCTGTGGCAAAGCAGTAAAGATGGATCTTTTGCCATTGAAATACATTTGTGATTTTGATATATATTACATTGACATAGGCCGATTTGCTCGAAACTTTGCATTTTTGCTGACGGTCTGCCCCTGAATGCACCTGCCCACATTTGGTTATGCTCAGAGCGGATGACCTATCAACTTTTCATTACTTAGATTAGCTTTAAACTTTATCACAGGTTAGTGCCTGTACTTGACCTGTCCACTGGTTGTGAGTGCACACCTGCACCCATCAGGATCTCACCACTACCCCCAACATGCACAAGGGTGCGATGACCCGTTCAACGCTGTTCGCAGCTTTAATTTTACCTTATATCTGGTATCTGCGTAACAACGACATATTAAAGATTCATTCGGCCCCAACCATTCATCTTAACTCCCTCTCGTTCCGAAAAAGAAGTCTGGGAAAGGCAAAACTTCACCCCTGAAATCTAACTTCCTGCCCAGAATCGCTCACGGTACAGCCATGAAATTGTGACATGGATGGCTATGCCGTGAACGATTCTGGGAGTGAGAGAGAGTTAAGATGAATGGTTGGTGCTGAACGAATCTTTAATATTTTGTTGTTATGCAGATACCAGACACAAGGTAAACCAAAGGAAAGTTTTGATGTTAGCAGCGGTAGAAGACAGGTGGTGTATGGGGATTTCCATTTTTGCAGGTTTTGTCAATGGCAAAGCATGTGACTCCGCTGGGCCAGTAAATGTCAGAATGTTAAAACAAGGCCTCGGAGGCACGAATGGGGCTACTTTTGACGTTTGTTCAATTGAGTACACGACAAAGACAAGATAATTACAGGGCTCTCAAGTCTCACGCATTGAGCGAGAGTCACGCATTTCAATAAGTTCACATGCTTTCATGCCACACATGACATTTCTCACGCTGAGATGTGATAAAATTGCCGCACATTCGTAACATAATAGACTGCATATAAAAGATATTAGTAATCTATGAATGGATGAGGCAAAGGCAGACTGCTCTGCTTGAATCAGCAACCTATCAGCCAATCAGAAAATAGTATTTCTTGTTGCTAGGTGAAATAGCAACGCCGTAATCATGTCCTCCACATCCGCGCGAATGCTGCTTCTGTGTGCATACGTCAAAGAAGTGCTGTAAGTTGGAAGCCAGAAATGAGGTAATCCCTTCATCACTGAAATTTTTTTTTTTACAATCGCTGCTTATTAAAGTCGAGGATCTATGCAGGATATTTGCTCTATGGATCTTTTTTTTGCCTCAATGTAACAGCTTTGGACGGTTATGGTTAGATGAATTGACTTGCAACTTGTTACGGGGAGAGTGGAGGCTCTCTGCCCTCCATGTAGTGTATTTTGGCTGAAAACAAACCCTGCTCAGATCCAGTGTCACAGGTGGTACCGCAACATCTCTTGTTTGTAACAGACAAAATGATACAGATACACAATAGAATTATTTAAAATAGCCTTTATTGTGCCCCGTCACCCCGCGGAACGGGGGGACATAGAAATGCTGTCTGTCCGTCTGTCTGTCCGGGAACAGTGTACTCGCAATAACTTTTCACAGCTTTGATGGAGGATCACCTAATTCACTCCACATATGCCTGTAATGAAGGCCTTGCTCAAGTTCAATGATGATTGACCTTGACCTAGTTTTCAAGGTCACTGAGCAAAAACATGTGAAGAACACTGTACTCGCAATAATTTTTGACAGCTTTGATGGAGGATCACCAAATTCACACCACATATGCCTCTCATGAAGGCCTTGCTCTATTTTCAATGATGATTGACCTTGACCTAGTTTTCAAGGTCACTTAGCAAAAACATGTGAAGAACACTGTACTCGCGATAACTTTTGACAGCTTTGATGGAGGATCACCAAATTCACACCACATATGCCTCTCATGAAGGCCTTGCTCTAGTTCAATGATGAGTGACCTTCACCTAGTTTTCAAGGTCACTGAGCAGAAAGATGTGAGGAACACTGTACTCGCAATAACTTTTGACAGCTTTGATGGAGGCTCACCAAATTCACCTGACATTCTTATTGGCTTGTTAGGTTGATCTCAGCCATGGGCACAAAACTATGCCTTGGCGATGCGTCCATCATCCACAAGTCATGATAATTGTAATCTCTCTCATACCCCATGGTATATTTAACTCATATCACAATGATCCATCCCTCATCCATCTCTCTGTTCAACCAATGACCAATGAGCTACAGTGTCATTGTACTTCACATTATTAGTGGTACAGTGCACCAGAATATTTTCAGCCATCAAAACAGTTTTTGCCACATGTTTCTGGTCACTTCTGAGACGGGGGACACAAGGCCTTCAGGCCAGCAGGCCATTTTTTATACTGGGGAGTCCTACTGAAATAAAAAAAAAGTACAGCTATGGCTCAACATTATCTTGTTCAAAATCTAACACCTATTCCAAGGGTAAACTTAGCAAGTTGAAATCAAATTTATGTCAAATAGCATTCGCGAATGCCGTAGCCTGCCAGCGAACTCATATCGGTGACGCTAAGCATAGCTGTTAGCTGTGTTGTAAAATGCTTGAGGTTGCAAAGTAAAAGGAAATATACGCGCAACATGCAGATATAAGATAGATACTTGTATATTACAACGTTTAATTGCTCGCCTACTTGAGCTACCACTTCTGACAACAAGATGCGACGGATAACGCGGTCAGCATTCATTCTGCAACTTGCCTGCAACGCGCACAAAACTTCTGCGACCGATCCAGGTGTGCTATCTAGTGATAGAATATTGTAACTGCATACATAAATTTGCAGCTCCACGTCCACTGGCGGACACATCTGCACAAAGGTACACGTTGTTCTTCGCGAACGCGTCGAATCCGTATAATCCATAAATGATTAATTCAATTAATAATTTAATTTGAAACAAGTAACTATGTTGCCAGTGTCAAAGTAACAAAGTGAAAGTATACGTTTTATCTTTTAAATTCAGTAGAAGTAATTTACAAATCCTCAAAAAAAAAAAAAAACAAGTTAAGTGCTGTAACGAAGTACATGTACTTAAGTAACTATGCAACTTTGAAAACGGGAGTATCCTGCACACCCCCCACCCCCCAGAGAAAATCTCACGCGAGACTACATTCAAAACTTGAGAGCCCTGTATTCAATGTTCAAACTGATGAACTTTATTGTTTTTTGGAAATATTCACTCATTTTGAATTTGATGCCTGCAACATGTCCCAAAAATGTTGGGACAGGGGCATGTTTACCACTGTGTTATATATATATATCCTTTTAACAACACTCAATTAGCATTTGGGAAATGAGGAAACTAATTAGAGAAGCTTCATAGGTGGAATTATTTCCCATTCTTGCTTGATGTACGACTTCAGTTGCTCAACAGTCTGGGGTAGCCATTGTCGTATTTTGCGCTTCATAATGCACCACTCATTTTCAATGGGAGCCAGGTCTAGACTGCAGGCAGGCCAGTCTATTACCCGCAATCTTTAAATTCGAAGCCACGCTGTTGTAGCACGTACAGGATATGGCTTGGCATTGTCTTGCTGAAATAAGCAGGGACATCCCTGAAAAAGACGTTGCTTGCATGGCAGCATACGTTGCTCCAAATCCTGTATGTACCTCTCAGCCTTAATGGTACCTTCACAGATGTGCAAGTCACCCATGCCATGGGAACTAGCACATCCCCATACCATCACAGATGTTGGCTTTTGAACTTTGCGCTGAAAACAATCTGGATGGTCCTTTTCCTCTTTGACCTCTTCACGACGCAACATCCATGATTTCTAAAAACAATTTGAAATGTGTACTCGTCAGACCACAGCACTCTTTTCCACTTTGCGTCAGTCCATCTCAGATGAGATCGGGCCCAGAGGAGCCGGCGGCATTTTTGGGTGTTGTTGATACATGGCTTTCGCTTTGCATGGTAGAGTTTGAACTTGCTATTGTAGATGTAGCGATGAACTGTGTGAACTGCAGTGTTTTTCCGAAGTGTTCCTGAGCCCACATGGTAATATCCTTTACAGAATGATGTTGATTTTTAATGCAGTCCCGCCTGTCACTGTCATGGTCATTCAGTTTTGGTTTTTGGCCTCCTGATTCTCCGAACCTTTTGATGATATTATGAACTGTAAATGATGAAATCCCCAAGTTCCTTGCAATTGCACATGTAGAAATTTTGTTCTTAAACTGTTGGACCATTTGATCACGCAGTTGTTCTCAAAGTGGTGAACCTTGCCCCATCCTTACTTGTGAACGATTGAGCCTTTTGGGGATGCTCCTTTTATACCTAATCATGACACTCACCTGTTTCCAATTAACCTTTATACTTGTGGAATGTTCCAAACAGGTGTTTTTTGAGCATTACTCAACCTTCCCAGTCTTTTGTTGCCCCTGTCCCAGCTTTTTTGGAACATGTTGCAGGCATCACATGTCATGGTTTGGGAGCTCTGTCAGCTCCTTTTGTTACTCTCGTCCGGAACGATATCGGTTTGCTCACCATCGGATTCCTTAGCCAGCTGGCATTGATTGGGGGCGTTGCCCAGACTCTATTTGAGCTCCTGCCCTTCCTCGTTCGGGTTGCTGGAGTGTCATTCTGCTTTTGACGCTTGAGCCGGTAAGGTATTTTGAGAAGCGAGAGTATTGGCAGGATCTTTGCTGCTTTAAGTATTAGTGTGAGTAAGTAAGGAATATATCAGGGTTATTCCCCTTTTCTTTTGGTTTATTATTTGAGCTCGCCTTTGGGCTACCACGGACTACGTAGGTAGCGCGGGCTTGGTTATTTCCATTTGTTTTAGATCAGCACGTTGCTGCATTTGTCTTTTATTTCGAGCCACTGCTCCTGGCCTCCAAACGCCTGCGCCATCACATCACATTCAAAATGAGTGAATATTTCCCAAATATTAAATAAATAAATAAAGCTTTTCAGTTTGTATATTAAATATCTTGTCTTTGTAGTGTGTTCAATTGAATATAGGTCGAAAAGGATTTGCGAATCATTGTATTCTGTTTTTATTCACATTTTACACGAGGTCCCAACTTCATTGGGATTGGAGTTTGTATCAAATAATACAGCCCCTCATGCCATTTACACATTTATCACCCTCAAAGACGAGGTATTTTGCAGTTGTGCTGGAATTTTTTTTTTTACCGTCATGGTTGGTTCTTTTGTGTGGAATATGTTTTTTTATGTTAACTAATGGTAAACACACGCTGCAATTTGTTCTTACATTGTAGACCAAGCCTAATAATTGCTATATACTGTATATATAGTGTAAATGCATAAGAGGCACAAAGCAGGATTTATTGTTTATTTTCTATTTAAGTTTTCATTTTCTTGTTTTAATGTTAGAGTTCAGGTCAGTCTGCACTGAACTCGACAGCGAAAGGCCTGATGTCGAGAAAAGAGGACCCATGCTTACAGCATGCTGCTCTTTCTGGATTTATACAGATTTACACGGGAATAAACCTGAGTTCAATAAGATTTGCTAGTGTCGGACTCTTGATTGTGCACCAGAACACAATGCAGTGAAGTTGAGATATGCAGACTGTCCCGATTTCACTGGCATGGTATCAGCAATAATTGAAGTTGTGCAGATACAAGAAGGCAGCCCACAATGCTGATAAAATAACAGTTTTGTAGAGAACCACGAGCTGGACATGGGGTTCTCTGCTTCAGTTGTGAAATGAGGTGCAAAGCAGATGAAGATTGGGGAGATAAAAGCAGATAATGTGACATATAAGAGAAAGAGCAAATATTATGGTTAGTTTGAAAAAGGACAGGAGTACCTTTCTCTTCCCTTGCCTGTCTATTTGAATGATTTGAATTTAAATAATTACTGAAAGTTTTTAATTGTATCAGTCGGGGTTTGATCATTCATAGGATTATGGAGCATGAAAAAGTGATGAATAACCAAACTACAGAAAACCCTGAAAAGCAGTAAAAAATGGTGGTTTATAACCTAAATGTAGGTTCTATAAGTAAAAGCATAGAACGAGAAAGCCATTTATCTCTGCTCGCAAGACCATTTCTTTAGGACACTGTACACCAAAAGTCTGGAAAAAAAGCAGCACAAAAAGAAGACAACACCATCTGGAGTGAAGTTAAATATATAAACCATATACTGCCTTAGATTAGAAACACCTGCAAAAACCTTTTTCAGTAAATGGACAAACTAACACTGTAGAATCTAATAAACATGTCATTAGTGACGCCCATGCCTCTGATTGCACGCTATGAAATGAGATTATGCATTAGTAATTAACTGGGTCCAAGAAGGGCTGGAACAAGAGGACATTATATGATACATGTATGGTTCTCTGCTTCAGAGTGGAACACAAGAGTTTGATCTGCAGCACAAGGTAAGGACTGACTCACTATTACAGAGAAGTTTACAGAGTTTCTCTTTCAATGGAATCTATAATATATTTGAGGTGTCTGTGTGTATGTACACGTTTTACTCCTACATTTCTCAACCGATTATCACCAAATTTGGTGTGAATATCCACTTAGACACCAGGAAGGACTTGAATTCGCCCGATTTTTGAAAAACGGTCATGTACGCAAAACCTAACAGTAGATGACAGGTCGGGGAAAGATGGGCTTCTCTGTGTTCCGGGACGTGCGTAGTGCGTAGTGTGAGTGAGGAGAGCAATGAGTTGCTGGCGCAAGTAATCAAAATGCAGACATTACAGGGGACTGGCAAAGTTTAAAAAATAATTAGTGCTTCTAGTACAGGAAAGGAAAATAAAAAATCCTCTGATGATCCATTGGAATCAGCCAGGAAGAGATTTTTTAATACTTAAAAGACTCTGTTATTTAGTTCCTGAAGAGGAAATCCTTCTGCCTTAGGAAAACAGGAACGGTACATCCTTCACAGTTTGGAGAGTATACTTTTCAGCCGACTGAAAAACTGCACAAAGATTGGCTTAAGGTATTGTTGTTGCACACCTACCATGTTTATTTGTTTATCTGAGTGTTGTAGTTTTCTTTGAAGAGGAAAATGTCGCAAATGAGATCTGTTTATTTGCGGGGATCCCTATGAGCTGTGCTCTTAATAAAAAAAATAAAATAAAAACATGATTCGATGATTAGTGGACTATGGGCAAAATCTGACAAATCAGATTTGACTATGAAAATCCTTAGTCAAAGACACCCCTAGTACCACGATCTATTGAGTTTTACAATAGTACTTCTCACAGGAGTGTCTTTGAATCGGATGGTTGATAAATTTCCTCAAAGTTTTTCTGCAACGTGTTTGTTTTTTTGATTTTTGATTTTATTTGAGGCTTTGAACGTGTAGAGGGGAGCCATCCCATCGCAGTGACCTCGCTCTGATCAATGCACCCTTGCTCTCACCCACAGACAGACCTGAGGGGCAGATGGAGGTGCGTCAGGCATTGAAAGCAGCCGGTTTCATTGGCCTTAGTGTGGTGGGCATCCCAGGTAATCTGGCAGCCCTCCTGCTCTTCTGTCACTTATTCATTTCACAGGGCCACCTGCCACACAATGAGTTCATCCTCAGCCAGCTGATCTTTGCCAATCTGATGGTGACACTGTGCCGGGGTATTCCTCAGACTTTGACTGCCTTGGGCATTGAGCAACACTACAGCCACAGTGCTTGCAAAATAATGATCTTTGCCTATCGAATTGGCCGTGCCATGACTATAACCATCACTTCCCTGTTGAGCTCCTACCAGTGTGTGGTCATGGCTCCATCGACACCTGGCTGGACCTGGTTGAAACGCTGGCTTCCTGGCCACCTCCCTCATGCCATCATCTTCCTCTATGGGCTCAGCATCATCATCTGCCCCACTGCTATTATCTATAGCAAGGCTTTTCCAATCAACAACACCCTTCCAGAGTTCACCCTTAACTTGGAGTTCTGCATTGTTGTGTTCCCAAGCCTCGTGTCTTATTTAGTCAATGGCGTCATATTCATCATGCGGGATTTCATTTTTGTTGGACTAATGGTTGTAGCAGGAGTGTATGTGATGCTCATCCTCCATCGACATCATCAGCAAGTTCAGGGCTTGCAGGGAGCTGGCAGGAAGACTGAGGAGGCATCACGTGCTGTCCTGCTGCTTGTGAGCATGTATGCTGTGCTATTCAGCTTGGACAATGTACTGTGGTTTTACACGCTCTCGGTCTCCCGTGTGCACCCAGCTGTCAGCGATACACGGGTCTTCTTCGCCTCTTGCTACTCAGCCATCAGTCCAGTACTCATTATCACCACCAACAAAAAGCTGAATACATATTTTCAATGTGGCTTCAAACATAAAGCAGCGCAAGACATTTAAAGCAATTTATTTGAAGTCTCATAAGTGACATCAACACATTGAGCATACTGAAGAAAAGAACTTGGGAAGGAAGGGAGGGGAAAGAAGGTATTTTGTATTCATACAGTTCATGATAAAACACTATTTGTGGCTTATAAGAGCAAATAATAGCAGAAGAATGTGGTTACTCCTACCTTCAAGTGACCTGTTGCAATCACACTTGTAAGTGATTGGAGTCAGGAGTATCTGTGCCTATCATGCTCCAACTACACCTGTGAACAGGTGACCAAAGAGAAATAACTCTATTAAATTAAAACAAATTTGGCAGACAGTTGGAGATAGGATGTCTCAGCGGCCTCGCTGAATTGGGTGACATTTGGCCAATAAATTGTACCGTAGCAGCATCATGAATTTAAATTGAATCATGGAGTTACAAAAGGGCCCAACTCCATGACTTTGAGAAATCCAGGTTATCTGCCTATCTTGTATATTGGGTTAAGACCTATGAAAATGAAGGAGTTGGGCCCCTCTTCAACAAATTTTACTGGTGGCCACTAGATGGCAGCGCCCACAGAACAACACATATCCAATTCTGAGGATGAAATAAGGCCAAAAAGGAAGAGAAATGAGAGAGAATGGAAAACAAATGAGTCCAAAAGGCTAAAAGCAGAAGGCAAGGAGTATAAAAATAGGAAGAATGTGAAGAATGAAGGAAAACAGGAGGGGAACAACCCAATGAACAAGCACCCACTGGCAGTTTTGGAAGTAAAGCAGACCTCCTGTCATACCCTATGTAGAAGCAATGTTGTAGTTTGAAATAACGTTCAAATTTCATTGGAGAAATCATTGTAGTCCTTTTGTTTTGTCCGTTTAATTACAAAAGGGCCCAACTCCACCATGTTTCAAGTGCTACCATTATTTTATGCGACAGGCAGTGCATTTCATGCTCAGCCTAAATAAACCTCTGTTTTGCCTTAACGAGTTACATTTGGCTGTTTGAAATGTCCTTTTATAGCATTAACAGCAAACAGAAAAAATGCTCCCCTGAAAAAAATACCTTAGTGGAGTTGGGCCCTTTTGTAACTCCATGATAAATTATGCTAGCTTCACATAAGGTGATTTAGTGACGGATATGCGTTGGATGTCAGACGATTGCTCTGATATTAACCAGATATTTTGCCAATGCAAGTCACAAATCAGATGACTGATTTTATCATGTATTCAAAATTTGGCTCACTGAGGGATTTGCTGTCAAATCCCATTGGAATTCTGATTCAATTTTGCAATAACTGGCTTCAGAAAATCTGTGGGGCCCAATCTGGAAAAATATCCATAAACTGTTTACGTTGTAAATAAGATTCTCTTTTATCTAAGTATCTTTAATACAAATGCGCATGTTTGTGCTCTCAGGGAGCAAGGCAAGTTTGGTGGTATTTCCCCAGATGGTAGCATTATGGAAACCAGATAACTTCAAATGGGCTTGTATTTCCAGTCATGATATTTTGTCCAATCATTGTTTAGGTAAAACTTATAGTCCACCATCTATTGATGAATAAGTTTGCCGATTCAAATCCAGTAGGCAAAAAGATTTTATAAAATAGTTATATTTTCTGCATTTTATATTTGGCGATATTCATCCTCATGCTTGGATTCTGTTCTATGCATCTTGCAGCAATATTTATGTAAAATCTTTTAAGAATCTAAAAGTCAAATCCTTCTGCGCTGTCATAGGAGAAAGAAACACAAGGTTTGTGACAATCAGGCAAGAATGCGTAAGGAACATTTATTACACACCCATTGTTACATTGAGAACCTGTTTGCATTAGGGGAGCTTGTCAATATTCTGAACGCATTCAAACTTGAACAGGCATTCAAAAATGAATAAGTGTCTGTTCGTGTTCAGCTGAAAAACGAATGGCAGAGTGTTCAACAGTGAACAAGCAAGCGTACATTTTGCATTCAAAACTGAACAAGCATGCGTTCATTTTGACCGGACGGCATCCAAAAATCAATGCAGATACCCTCGCTCACGTTACAAAATGAAATCAGCTCTCCACTTCGCAAAATTTACACCAACATGCGTAAATATTTCCTTCTTGCGAGAAAAAAATTCCCCGTCTCCCATCCTGCAGAATTTAGAAGTTTATTGTAAAGTCCATGCCTATTAAACGACAGTTTTCACGTGGACTAAAAAATCTTGCCGAACCTCCAGTTTCGAGATTATATCTTTACCCCGATCATAAATCTTTTGCTATACAATTATGCTTTTCATCGAGTTTGATTAGATGCTTTAACACATCTCACACTCAAGACCGGAGATAAGTTGTGATTCAGTGGTACTGGGGTACGTTCAGTCAGCCAAAACATTCAAATGTTGCAGTGTGAATACTTTACTGGAATGAACATTGCTTCCGTGTGGTGTCAGTGTGCCACTTTTTCCTTCTTACATAAAAAGCATTTTAGAATTCCAAATCACGATGTGACTGCATGGCAATTTGTGTGCAAAAGATCGTAAATAAATTAAATTAAATACATAAAAATTATAGATTACGCATTGTATGACATCATCTTGTGACAGCCCAAGTTTAATTCGACTATTCTGTGAGTGGCCTATAAGAACTAGAATAACTAAGTCCCGCTTATGTCAAATTTCAAAATCATCCGCGATATTAATGCTTTCTTTTTAAACTTGTGAACATGCAATCCAAAAAAAATGCAGCACTTTACAGCCCACTACGTACACAATGAATTCTGCAATGAGATTCAGATTTTGTTCCATTGATTGTCGCAGATATTGTACCATTTGTGATGCAATATACAGTGTCTATGAGTCCGAAAGTCGGACAAGGTTTTAATATATCCCCGTGTCCGGCAGTCGGATGGTTTCCATATAACTCCGTGTCCTACAGTCGATTATTGTTTTTCATTTCTTCAAATCTACTGAATCTTGTAGATATTAGATGTGAATGTTTTGATAAAGGGGCTGGGTTCTTCAAGATGAGTACTGAGAATTCTTCTTCTTGTTTTATGGCGGTTGGCTGCCAGATTGGAGCATTACCGCCACCAACTGTACTGGAGCATGACTCCGGGATTCCAACATCCCAAATCTCAAAAAAAAAAAGAGCGATGAAACTAAGTCCTGTGAATGAGTCCTCTGTTCTTTTCCAATTAACCAAAATTATTCAAAGGGTATCTGGCTCCCACTCCCTTCAAACCCTTTCTCTAAATTCCTTAATCTCTTCTCCCTTCACGTCAGTTATCTCAAGAAACCCCCTGGCTGCGTGTACCACCATTTTAATTCTTTCCGTCTGAGACTATCACCATTGCCACAAAGGCCAGAAACCTTCCTTTATCCACACTGATACAATCAATATTTCGCCTTTTTTCCTGTGGCTCTGCAACTCCCTTTTCTTCTCTCACTTTTTTAACTGCCTCAGCATACGAAATTCTACTCTGTACACGTGTCTTTTAAATTTCCCCCCTCAGTTTTCCTCCGCTCGCACTGTTTAGCACCCGCTCCATGATTTCCCTGTCAATGAAGACATACAGCTCTTTCTTTCGGCAGTTCACAGCCTTCTTCATTACATCCGTCTTTCCCGCATCGTCTACAATGGTACACCCTTTTACTTCAAACCGCAGCCACATGACCATAGTCTTGGCACCAAAAAAAAAAAACCTTAATGGATTTTGTTCATATACCCTCACTCTGTAACTGACATAATCCATCATTACCAGATCTGGAAGCTCCTTTTCGAATTCTAATAAAACAGACAAACTATCCGTTTCTTCCCCTTCACAATGAGTACTGAGAATTTCAATCAATGGTCCTGTTTAAGCTCTGCTCAATAAAGTGAGTCGACATTGGCGCGGGACATTTACAAATAATTAAGCGACAGAGATCCTAAAATACTCTGTGTCCGAAAGTCATAAAATTTATAATTTTTGAGTATTCCAGCAATTATTAGATGTAGAAACTTGGTCATTTTTGTGTTCGACCTTCACAAAATGCAAATGGATAGCTATAGACTTTTCTTGATCTTTTTATTCGTCTGTTTACTTCCGTTGAAGATAAGTCTTTATTCGGTCTCTCTTTTGACAATAGTGGCCTTGCCAAATGTGCGGTTCAGCTTTCTGCCGCTAGATGTCCTCACCTTCCTTCACGTTATCTGGGGCGGTCGGCCATCCCGCTTGTTCAAACTTCCATTACATATCAATGGGAGAAATTTTGTTAGCTTCGACTTCTCTATCGTCGTTCGTGTGACAGAGACATCTGATGAGTGAGGTATACATGGATAAAGACTCCAACTATCAACTTCTGGGCAGAAAAAATGGGAATTTTGGAGTATTAAATGCATTTCTCTGCTGATAAACACCCCTGGGTAGCCCAAGCGCTCTTCCTCTCGACCAAAATCTCGCCTGCACATGCGCAAATTAACAGAGAGGTAAGATTCATGAAACTTTATTGATCCTCGAGGGACGACATTCAAGGCAAGCAGAGCAATTTAATGCAAAGATGTCTGTACTGCGCATGCCCAGTTTGTAATGAACGAACGGAGACTCCAAATTGCGGTTCAAGCTTGGAAGAGCATCTTTTATACACATTACCGTTGCTCATGGTCAGACAGAAACAGAGGTCAATAGCCAGAGATCAGGAATATCACAGAAAAGCTCAATCGTAGTCAGGGACAGGCAAAATGTCAAAAAAAACCAGGAAATCAGTCAGCACAGAATACAGAAATGAAGGGAAACAAATCTAAGGGAATGGGGAAAGGGAAAGGGTAATAGAAGGGAAGAGAGGGAGACACAAATAAACTAAACAGACGAAGAATAAAGGGAGCTGGGGAAACGGGAGACTCTCAAACTCACCACACTCACTCGACAAATACAATCAATTACTTTAATTCTGAAAATCACAAAAGACAAAAACTCTCAATAATCGCAGAAACACACGGGGGGAAAAAGCGCAGAAACGGAGCGACCAGGCAGAGCAAGGAACGGTCACGAATTGACAAAGAAAAGCGGAAAAGTGGGGTCTTTATAAACAAACTAATTAGAGTGTTTAGCTCAAGAAATGAAGGACAGCTGAGAGGAGGCAGAATCTGGAACAGCAAAGGATAGTGATAGGACAGATTGAGCAAGTAGGTGTGCCCTGCTTCTTCAAACTAACTAATCACCGTGGCTAACTACTCTCCTCTAATGTGTAGTCCTACCCTTTTCTAATCACCAGTGCCTCAGCTAAACTATTCTCAGGTGCAGACAGTTAACAAGCACAGGAAGAAGGAAGCAGGAAGTACCCAACCAGAAAAAACGGGAAAAGACTATGGGTGCTTCTCAAAGCGTAGGCTGCAGTCTTCAGAGGCTGCATTTTTAGGGGTCATCGCTTACTTCCATCCGCCAAATTAAAATTTAGGGTGAGGGACAAGGTTACATTAGGATTAGGTGGCTAGGTTTAGGGTTTGGGGTTATAGTTAAGGTTAATGTTAGGAAAACCAGTTACAACTCGCCTAAACCAATGCTGTTTAACAAAGATGAAATGATGTTACGTGAGTTTGGTGGATGAAAATTAAGTGACAACCCCTAAAAATGCAGCCTACGTAGGATGCAGCCTAGGCTTTGAGATCCACCCAGTGAATGAAAACAAGACACCACACTAGACACGCAAGTGAGCGAGAGACAAAAGACAAGCATTCATGAAACATGAACAATCACACGAGAAATAAATCTAACACAAAGAAACAAATAATTCTAAACATAATGAAACTAAAAACATACAAAAACAAAGCATAAATTCCGTAATTCACAACAGTTTGTTTGAGAAGATTATTGGATTTGTGGAGAAAACCTGGATTTATTCGGTGAGTAAAGCAGCTAATCGTCTTAATTTGTTAGCTAACTACTACAGGAACAGTAGAACTATCGGGCGGTGACAACATTTTTTGCAGTCAGCTGTATACAGAAGGGACTATCACTTTCCTAAAAAGTTATAAGCTTTTTTTTTACCCACATCATTTGTGGACTGTCATAATACGCGTACAGATGAATGATTGTCTCCTTACCTAATCTGGGAGAACAAGCAGCACCTGTTAAGTGCGGAGTGCTCTCGAAGTGAACTTTTGGTTAATTATGAAAATGACTGAAAACAGGTCAGGACTAATAATTGTTTAAAATAGAAGTTTTTTCCAGACCATTTCTCAGTTCTATGGAATTTACCCCATGATTTCATTGCTGTTAGATCGCATAAGGAGAGAAACCGTGTCTTCAGTTGCCAATTACGATAATAGGAAAACAAGTCAATAAAGGAAAATGATTGAGAACTAGGTAGGACTAATTTCTGTCATAAAGGGACGTGTTTTGGCACACCCGCTGGCTACGCCACTGCTATAGTTAATATATATTGCAAACAAAGCAATTTTTTCTGTCCGGGGTAGGACACACCAAAAATCAGCCTGTTGAAAGTATTGTTTGGGCGGAGATGATCACAAACAAGTATTTGCCACTAACATGTCTTTGTCCCCCACCACAAAATGTGAAATTGTGTGAAAATGAGCAATCTCTCTGTGTGACCTTGAGAGTGATGCGAAGGTCACCAAAACGGACTGGCACCGGGGTATCACCCTAATACATGTTGACATGAAATTTGAAGAGAATCCATCAATTCGTTCTTGAGATATCTCGCTGACAAGGATTTGGGACGTACGGACGGTCGTGAATACTATGTCCCGCCGCTTTGCGCGTTCCGCGGGGGACAAAAAGCGCTTTCGCCATGTGGGGACGTGGGAACTTCCCGTATCCAAGAAATCTCGGGGGGGTTCGCGAATAGACAGTGTTCCTCTATGTATCTGAATGGGATCCAGACAAACAACGATCTGCCGAACAGGTCTGAACCGCACCGGATACAGAATTACTGCCATCTGCCGATCGAGGATATTACATCTGGCAAGGCCGCTATTAGTCAGATGGATCGAACAGATTCATGCTTTATTTCCACACCAGAGAGAAAATAGTGCTTGTAGTCAATCAATTCCATGACCATTGACATGGTGAATTAAATATTGCATGCACGATCATGGCTGTCAGACGCGAAGTGCAAAATACTCCATGTCCGGCAGCCAGCAGAAAGTAGAAGTATTGATATGAGAGCAGATTTATAATGACATAATAAATAACTAGATTGCCAAGGGCTCTGTAGGTTGCCAGCAGTTGTGGCTCCAACAGGAGAAAAGTAACTAGCATCAGTCTGCGGATTCAACAGCAAGCCATTTAGAATTTAGGCAGTGATGCCGAATGGTCCCGTACCACTGCAAATCAATTCACGTTTCTTCGAATCAATTATTCTCTGCAAAAGAAGAGAACTGTTTCATCAGCACACTTCCGTGGGCCAATGCAGCTAAGCGAGAAAGGGATTTTAGTTACCATTATTGGGCAACTCGACTGAGCAGTCACACTTTTTCGTGAGTGACAGACAGCAAAATTTCCGCCATTCAACAAAAATGTAATCTTTAAGAAGTCTACATCATAAAATTCGATTAGATTTTTTTTCTAACCCGAACTTTCAGTCGTCTGCTGTCAATTTGTGAAGAGCGCCATCTTCTCAACTCACTTCTGGTTCTTGGTCTGCTTTCAGACAATGATTTTTTTACACAACACTGCCACTGAATGGGTCTAATTAGTATTATTCTTTCCATTTCATGTCGCTAATAGGACCAAACATCCAAAAATGGTTTTGACCAGTTTTTATTGCCGCAATCGATCATGAAAAAAGGTTGACCATGCGGTTACAATGCCTGTAAAAATTTTAATTATATATAAGTTAGTCCCTAATACATACTCATTTCTACAGACATTATTGAAGGAGGAAATAAATCTATTGATTTTGTTATATAACCTTGACCTTGAAGACCACAAATCCAACATGGTGTGTTTGATCAGCATACATGATTTGTCATGAGTATCCAATACATACTGAAGATCTAAAGCCAACATTAAAGGATTTTTAATGTTGCCCAAGGTCAAATCCAATATGTCGAAAACAACCAGCATACATGATTTGCTATTAGTGCTCAATACATACCTCAGCTCTAAAAACACTTTTAAATAAATATGAGCCATTTTTGTCATATAACCTTGCCCTTGAGGCCTAACATCAAATTTGACTGACTGCTTCAGAATGTAAGAATGTTCAGCATACATGGTTTCCTATAGATGCCCCAAACATACCTGAGCTCTGATTACCATATCCAGCAAGTTATAGCCATTTTTGCCATTTCATCTTGATGCCCAATGTCAAATTCAACTTGCCGAGAATGTCTAGCTTACATGATTCCAAATTTCCAGTCGCCTCCATCTTGAAAGTCATGACAAGTCAATTGACGAGCACGAACGAATAGGAAGGATAGGGGAACAGATTGCAATCTATTCGTTCGTGCTCGGCAATCGACTTATTGTTACTTTCAAGATGGAGGCGACTGGAAACGGCCTTAAGGTACTGTTTGCATAAATATTCTTTTTTTAATCGACTACCTGTGCATTTTCAAAGTTCTCAGTGCCTCGCTTTAAATGTCAGGGCCCTCGGAATTCTATTGATGAAGTGTGGAGTTTCTTTGAGCCTTGTTAATGATGAAAAAAATAGAGATTTCTTTGCATGGCAATACCATGCCCGATTCTCTACCATTGTAAGCCTGTCGGGAGCTTCGGCTAAAAAGCCATTTATTTCGAAATGTTGCGTGCGCACAGAGGTGGGGTATTTGAAAAAAGTTAGTACTCATTATCATGTTTCAATATGCCCCAATTTCACACCGGAATTCTCCTTTAAGAGCATTATAGCACATTTCTGTGCTATATATATATGGGGTTGTTTGTTACAAGAGGGGTAGTTTGTTGCCGGTTGTGGGGCATTTTGTTATGCCTCACTTCAGCAAATTCTTAAATGGGAAACACACTAAGTAGGCAAGTTGAGGGGGATGCCTTACTACTATTATCCGACTAAGCCACAGTAAGGAACCTCTTGAGTCATTCTCAAATGGCATTGCCATGTTTCGTTATTCGTTTGTAATTTCAAGGCATCTTTCTGAAATACAAAAAGGTAGAAAGTCATTCAGTGAGGTAATTTGATCTTGCCCAAGTTGTTACAGCTTTTGGAGCAAGTTCTTGCTGTAACAACTTGGATGTATCAAATCGTCCATCAGCAGCCTTTCGCCATTGTCCCGACATTTTGAAATGTTCCAGTGCAATCTTTACATGGGTGTGTCATGACACAGTGGCTAATGTCTTCCTCTCTCACATACCCAAGATTTTCTGGATTATATCAGCTATGTTTGATGTGAATCAAAATTTCCCAAACACCAAGTAAGTTACTTTTTCAAGCATTTTTCTGAATCACTAACCTGCAACTTTCGATGTACATCCTTCTGTCACGTAAAGACCCGGGTCACCTTCGCGGAGCAGCAGGAGAAATTAAAAGCGCCGTCTGTGTTATCGGAACTATTTAGAATGTAACAACATGGACGTGTAACAACTAGACCCAGTCTCCCCTACAATGTCTTTCGAACATTAAATTCAAAATACTCTGTGTCTGACAGCCAAAAAAAAGAGGAAGATTAGAACAGATTGATAACGAAATGAAGAATAAAAAGAAACATTTTAAAAACAAACAGAACATCCAATGAACACTGCGATTTATTTATCTGCGGGCCATCTTTTTTGGATGTTCTGTTAGTTGGTGAAATATTTTTATTCTTTATTTTGTTATAAATCTGTTTTCATATGAATACTTTTACTCATTGCTGGCTGCCGGACTTGGAGTATTTTGCATTTTTCGTCCGACAATCTTGACCGTGCATGTAATATTTACACTGCCCTGATTAATTATTGGCACCCTGGTTAAGATGTATTCTTTAGCTTCTAATAAATTCTGTTTTTTTTTTTCAAATTAATATAGGACCACAATGAGGAAAATCCTGGGGGAAAAAAATCCTGCATTAAGAAATTATTCTTTTACATCAAATCATGTGTGCCACAATTATTAGCACCCCTAATGTTAATACTTTGTACAGCCCCCTTTTGCCAACAAAACAGCACCATATCTTCTCCTATGTTTCCCAAGATGGGAGAATACAGAAAGAGGGGTCTTTGACCATTCCTCTCCACACAATCTCTCTAAATCATCCAGCAACCTGGTTCCTTTCCTCTGCACTCTCCAGCTTACTCCACAGGTTTTCAATGGGGTTGAGGTCTGGAGACTCAGATGGCCATGGGAGGAGCTTGATTCTGTTTCTGGTGAACTATTTCTGTGTAGATTTAGCCACATGTTAAGGGCCATTATCTTGCTGAAAGACCCAGTGACAACTCATCTTCAGCTTTCGGGCAGAGGCCACCAGATTTAAAATGTCCGGGTTTTTCAAAGCGTTCATGATGCCATGCACCCTAACAAGGTTCCCAGGGCCTCTGGAAGAGAAACAGGCCCACAGCATCACCAATCCTTCCCCATACTTCAGAGTGGGCATGAGGTGCTTTTCAGCATACTCATCTTTTGTGTTCCGCCAGACCCACTTGGAGTGTTATTTGCCAAAAAGCTCTATCTTGGTCTCATCTGATCAAGGCACATGGTCCCAGTTGAAGTCCCAGTACCGCTTAGCAAACTCCAGACGTTTGCATTTATGATTGTGAGTGATTTATTGTACAGTATTTTTTCAGATCGAAATCACAACACATGAAACCGCCGCTCTGTGGTAGCTGCCGACTACAAGTCCAGATCTAGATAAGTAGATGGGGAAATTAAAACCTCTGCATGTTCACAGTTATAAAAAATTATAAAATCAGCATATCTGAATGTTAATAAATATTTATATCCCCCTCCTCCTTCCCCCATTATGAATATAACCCTTTTTATAAGGGTGTTCTCAGTTCAATTAATGAATAAGCTTGATTGGAAGATAAACGACTTGTGATGCAATGGGGATTAGCTGGTTCAGGGATACGAGGTCACGGAGTGAGACCTGAATTCATGCGACACGCTGCAATACTGGTGACAGGACTTTTGTATGATGTGCAAGATTAATACTTAATTTGTTCAGTCGACTAAGTTTAATATGTTTTTGTTTAGATAACCAGAATATGTCTTTGTTCGGAGAACAGGAATAAGTCGCATATAATCCCATTCCTAAACCGTCACCTAAATTGGCAAATGATCTTTAGCAGGAGGATTATACATATACAGTATATGAAAAAAACTAACAATGACAATGAGAACAATTTCACTTCATATGAAAAGAAAAACCCAATGACAATGAGAAATATTTCTCTAAATATGAATAGAAAACCTAACAATGAAAAGAATTTCACTTTAAAGAACTGAGAATTTGAAATAGGCCTGTACAAGCGTTTGTATGATCCATCATCCATATTCAGTCGTCGTTCACAAAAGAATATCCGGGCCATAATCTAAAACCTCACTTCACACATAGATGAATGCATCAAGCCCAGGGCAGGCATCGGAGAATGAACACATTGGGAAATGAAAGCATCAGAAAATGAACAAAGGGTGTTCATCATCGAACACAGTGACCAGGTTTGCAACCTCAAACGCATCCAAAAATCCAAAAACAGGCATCTGTTCAAAAATGAATGAGTTCACTGTTTAGAATTTTTACAAGCTCCCTAACCATGATCACTTCTGCGTAATGTAGCTATGGTGAAATACACTTGGACATAATTCATGGTACCACAGCATTTTAGGCACTTGTTGGGATGCATAAAGAATAAACTGAAATAAAAAAAACGTCAGGATCTGAATCTAATAATGTATTGACTACAAGGGCCATATTCATAAAAGAATCTTTGCCTAAAAGTAGTTCCTAATTGGCTTTGCGAACATGCTTACCATCATTGACCAGTTCTGTCTGCCCACTTTGATCCATTTCCCAATCTGCCTACTACCAGGAACACAGGTGAGCTCCTCCTTCAACATGTCATTCGCCTTCACAGTGTGCCCCCAAGGTTGGTCTCTCATCAAGGGTGCCACTTAGCCAGTTGCTTCTTGAAGGCCTTCTTAGCCTCTCCTTGTGGTTCCACCCAGAAACCAGGGGCTGATTCAGGAACTGGGCAAGACTCTTCGCTGTCTGTCCGAAGATAACCCCACCAGGTGGTCTCATCTGTCAGCTTGGTTGGAGCAGGCTCGCAGTTTGTTACCTGTGGCATGGTTTGGGAATATCTCCCTTTCAGTGTTGTCTCGGTTACCAACTACCTTCATTCCAGAGAAGTGAAAAGTGTCAGTTCCCCCTACTCAGGTTCTGGTTTGCCACGCTCTCTGGGGCTGGAGAAGAGCCCATGCCTCACTACCTTGGCATGTACACTACCGCTCAAAAGTTTGGGATCACTTGGAAATTTTCTTGTTTTCCATGGTAACACACATGAAATTAGTCTGAATAGGAAATATAGCAAATGAACAGAACATGCTGACATTGTCTGAGTTAGAAATAATGATTTTAATGGAAAATGATAAATATGTACTTCAAACTTTGCCTTCATCAAAAAAAAAAAAAAAACCACCTTCACTGTTGATACTGAAACTGGTGTTTAATGGGAACTATTTAGCGCAGCTGCTAGTTGACAACCTGTGAGGCGTCTTTGTCTTAAACTACACGCTCTCAGATATTTGTCTTCTTGCACAGTTGTGCATCGGGGCCTCCCACTTTTTTTTCTGTCCTTGTTGGGGCCAGTCTGTGCTGCTTTCTGACGGGAGTAGTTGACAGCATGGTAAGAGATTTAAAGTTTTCAATTTCTTGCATTGAGTAGCCTCTTTTCAAACCACAACAATAGACTGATGGGTCTCTAAAGGAAGTTCTTTCTTTCTGGCCATTTTGAGCCCGTAAACAAACAAACAACTGCTGATGTTTCAGGAAACAAACTAACCTCAAAAATGCCATGCTCCCTTTTGCGCTCCCTTATTAGTTCAACGGTTTTCAGCTGTGCAAAAAATTTGCAGAAGGGTTTTCTAATAATCTATTAGCCTAATAAAATGCTTAACTTGGATTAACAGCCATACAAGGAGATTGATGCGGAGGACTGACAGTTGCTGATAATAGGCCTCTATGCAAAAATGTGGATCATTCTTTGAAAATCATCTGATTTATTTTCATCGTTTGTGAAATGGAAAAAATGTTTGTGAAATGCTTGAAAATGTATTTTTCTTTGGAAAACAAAGAAATTTCCAAGTGATCCCAAACTTTTGAGCGGTTGTGTATCTGCTTTCCAGAAGCAGGTGATTCATCATTGTAGGCCAACTGATGCCAAACAAAGTAGAGCTGAAGGTTTGGCTTGCCACAAAGGATGTCCTGCTATGAGAGACATTGACGAAGCTCTTGTCCCAGTTTACTGGCCCATTCATAATTTCAAGAATCCGATCCTCATCTGCTGTCAGGCTCCTTTTTCCCTATTCTCTTTGTAATACTTACCCTGTGCTTCAAGTCTCGGGAATTAAACATGTCTTCATCTGTTGAAGGAATTTAGATTTTATATTCCTGGTGTTACCTTCTCAAGAAGAACTTAAACAGAGGCAGAGAAAATAATAATCCAGTTTAAAACTCTGCAAAGTCGGATCCTCATAACAGGCAAGAACTCTCGTTGCAGACAAGAACAAGGATAAAGGAAAGTCTTTGTTGCTGGTGTATAAGTAAGAGTAAATTTTGACGTTCTCTACCCAAAGTGATTTACACATCATGATGTTCACTGGAATGCTCTTGCAGACGCACGCAGCCCACGTCAAGCCGCCCCTGAGGTATGCGTATACATCTCAGAGAAGATAGGTGGTTCCTCCCTATCATCTCTTAGGCTTATCTCGTTGGCGTCCCAGGCTTTCCCTGTACTCCTTCTGTAAACACATAAACCAAGAGAGAAAAAAGAACATCTTGCCCTTGTTAAGGCCTATCAGGACCGCATGGTCCGAGATAAGCTATATGCCATGACGCATTGGTCAGATTTATAGAAACTACAGCTACGCAAGGCCTAGTTTAATAACAAACAGGCAAGAATGCACAACCGAGGCTTAAGAAAAAATGATCAAGAGCAAGCAAGGATATTATGATTAATGATAATCAAATAAATCAATATTAAAATGATTCCACATCATCTCCTAACAGTCCCCTCCTCCCACCAGGCTCATTGATGTTAGTCTCGTCTAACCTGTGCACTGGATCCTGGACATCCAGCATAGGGTATATGATGTCAATGTATGGTGGACTGGGAGGGTTATGGGTCTGAGGAGCGTTCCTGGTTCCCCGAGCAGAACCAGGATTGGACTCCATTTTGATTAGGGATTTCCTGCACCAGTGTCAGGTGTTCACCACCAGGCTGCCACGTGGTGCCCATTGAGGGGGATTCCGTAACAACCCTTGTATGAATGCCTTCTTTGTCTCCCTCCATTCAACAACTTGCAAATGCTAAAAGTAATGACTCCTTTGATTGGTTTGCATCTTGCTTCCTTTCTTTTGCCCACCTGCATTTTGTTTCATAGTTACCTCACCTTTTGTGACCCTCACGTCAGTTGCAAGTTGCTGGATTGTAATTTGCTATGTGTGCTGAGAACCAGACGGTATTTACAAGTAAAACTCTTCGTGTTTTGAAAGTGGAACCTAACTTTTTATGAAAATAATTAGACAATTAGACACTAGACACGGTCTAGTGTCCTCTCCTCCTGGGAGTCATCCCATAAAACTACTTGCTGAGGATGGCAATACTTACACTGCTTCACCCATAACATTTGAACTGAACTGTGCTGTCCTTCTTTGGGCTCCGTCCCACTGTTACCATACTACTGTCAATAAACCTTTACATTGGACTCCGCCCCAGCATGTTATTCTCAGTCTGGATCATAACAACCATTTCATACAAATCCTGATTTGTGACTGCACCTGCACAACCCTCACACACGCAATGAACCTATCACATATTGGCTTTCAATCCCACACATCCATTCTTTCACTGCATCTGCATTTGAACATGGGGGCTTAGAGCAGGAAGGATGCAGTGGAAAGACTTCAGGTTACTCTAAGTAGATACACTCCTTTTGATGGTCTTGAATTTTCTTGCTTCCCGTAACTTACAAAAATGATTTATTTTCAATTTTGCAGCACTTTTTCTTTTAGGCACTTTACATTTTAATTAATTCATTTGTATAGACGTGCAGATTGTAGACACTAGCGTCTGTGGAACTGCTCAAATGATGAACTCGGTTGCAGTTTCCTATTAATATGAAATACAACAGGTATGTATATTAAGTACTCAGGAAGCAGAGTGCGGAAACAATTTAGAATATAGACGCATTTAGTATCATCACTATTTGAATTGCATGAATTATGCTGCCCAATTATGGCACTGGGGGCGTTCGGGTTTAAGGGGTTAAAAAAACAGGTTACCCTACCATAGATTTATGTGAAGTCTTTCCCATAATCAGTGTTGCCATGATTTTGATTCTGTTTTAGTCACGTTTGTTATTATCACTAACTGTCAGCCTTTGCTAACACTGTATGTAATGGATGTTACAACCAGCGAACGGAAGGGAGGATGTAGTATTAGTCAGGAAAATAGTTGGAACTGCTTGCAACGGAATGTTTACATTGTACCACACAGAACGAGTAAATACATGTCCAATACTAACAGGTGCTGAAGGGCTATAGGTTGAATGGAAATACATGGCATTGGGAAGCGGGAAAGAAAAAGGTTGGTGTGGCGCTGCCAAAGAAAAGAAATGAACAAAACCAGGAATACTGCTAGTAAAATAAAGAATATTTACTACTATGTCACAAAAAAGAAAAGCCCTCTGGACTCCAGCAGACTCAAAACATTATCATGTTGGTGGTGGCTGTATGAAGGTAAATATGTTGCAAAATGGGAGAGCGTGTACACTTGATTTGAGAACTTGTAGAATAGAATGTGTGTAGAACAAAAATGTGAACTTGTAAATGCCTATTTTCATGTTCGTGTGGGTTAAATTTGCAGTCATTGGAAAAAAAACACACGGGGGCTTGAAAAAAAAAAGTGAACTTGCGGATTGAAATATTCACTTGAGGAAAATATTCACACACACCGGAGAAAAATATTAATAAATGTGTAGACTGATATTCGCATGAATAGAGTGACGGCTACATCCATAAGGACAGATACAACCGCAACTCAGCGACTGCAACTTCTCAAATGTGTCCCAGCAGTTTCAAATCTGCGCGCCTTGACTTTTGCAACACATTTTACGATGTGTCTGTAGCAAAACCAATTTGCACTTGTAGAGAGAGGGATAGGGGAGGGGGAAGGGGAAGGGGAAGGGATTACCCAGAGCCATGTAAAGAGAGAGTCGCGTCAACGAAGGTCAAAAATTCTGGATCGTCACGTGGTTCATGGAGACGGCGAATAGTTCTCGGAAGTCGCTGGCGGGCAATTTAAATGCGTCTGTCAAATAGGCTGCAGAGAGACAAACCTGCAATTCTCGGTAATTACTAGTCAATAAATAGCGTTATTTCTGCCTTCTATTCATATTTTAGGCTTGAATGAATGTCGCCGTCTCACTTAAGTGATCCCAACGTTAAACAACCGCGAAAAAGCTACATTAAACGGCAGAATTTTGAGCATGTACACTCAATACAGGCAGTATTCGAGCAGTTTTAGTGCCTTTGAATTATTTAAATAATTGAGATGACTAAAACACAGTGGCGGTCAGTCGGCAGAAACACAAGGCCAGCAATAACCTCGCCTTTCACAACTTAATGGCCTACACCTCTCGCAGTGAAATGGAAGAAATGTTTGTGAAATGCTTGAAAATGTATTTTTCTTTGGAAAACAAAGAAATTTCCAAGTGATCCCAAACTTTTGAGCGGTTGTGTATCTGCTTTCCAGAAGCAGGTGATTCATCATTGTAGGCCAACTGCTGCCAAACAAAGTAGAGCTGAAGGTTTGGCTTGCCACAAAGGATGTCCTGCTATGAGAGACATTGAAGAAGCTCTTGTCCCAGTTTACTGGCCCATTCATAATTTCAAGAATCCGATCCTCATCTGCTGTCAGGCTCCTTTTTCCCCATTCTCTTTGTAATACTTACCCTGTGCTTCAAGTCTCGGGAATTAAACATGTCTTCATCTGTTGAAGGAATTTTGATTTTATATTCCTGGTGTTACCTTCTCAAGAAGAACTTAAACAGAGGCAGAGAAAATAATAATCCAGTTTAATACTCTGCAAAGTCGGATCCTCATTACAGGCAAGAACTCTCGTTGCAGACAAGAACAAGGATAAAGGAAAGTCTTTGTTGCTGGTGTATAAGTAAGAGTAAATTTTGACGTTCTCTACCCAAAATGATTTACACATCATGATGTTCACTGGAATGCTCTTGCAGACGCACGCAGCCCACGTCAAGCCGCCCCTGAGGTATGCGTATACATCTCAGAGAAGATAGGTGGTTCCTCCCTATCATCTCTTAGGCTTATCCCGTTGGCGTCCCAGGCTTTCCCTGTACTCCTTCTGCAAACACATAAACCAAGAGAGAAAAAAGAACATCTTGCCCTTGTTAAGGCCTATCAGGACCGCATGGTCCTAGATAAGCTATATGCCATGACGCATTGGTCAGATTTATAGAAACTACAGCTACGCAAGGCCTAGTTTAATAACAAACAGGCAAGAATGCACAACCGAGGCTTAAGAAAAAATGAGCAAGAGCAAGCAAGGATATTATGATTAATGATAATCAAATAAATCAATATTAAAATGATTCCACATCATCTCCAAACAGTCCCCTCCTCCCACCAGGCTCATTGATGTTAGTCTCGTCTTACCTGTGCACTGGATCCTGGACATCCAGCATAGGGTATATGATGTCAATGTATGGTGGACTGGGAGGGTTATGGGTCTGAGGAGCGTTCCTGGTTCCCCGAGCAGAACCAGGATTGGACTCCATTTTGATTAGGGATTTCCTGCACCAGTGTCAGGTGTTCACCACCAGGCTGCCACGTGGTGCCCATTGAGGGGGATTCCGTAACAACCCTTGTATGAATGCCTTCTTTGTCTCCCTCCATTCAACAACTTGCAAATGCTAAAAGTAATGACTCCTTTGATTGGTTTGCATCTTGCTTCCTTTCTTTTGCCCACCTGCATTTTGTTTCATAGTTACCTCACCTTTTGTGACCCTCACTTCAGTTGCAAGTTGCTGGATTGTAATTTGCTATGTGTGCTGCGAACCAGACGGTATTTACAAGTAAAACTCTTCGTGTTTTGAAAGTGGAACCTAACTTTTTATGAAAATAATTTATGGAAGTATCTTTCCTTATAAGTAAATAAAGTAAGAACAAATTAAGCGAATAAGAACACGCTCAAAAGCCTTTCACAGTCTCCAGGATGGGGACTGCATTCTTGTTAATACTGTCCTAGTCTTCTCTTCCATCAACTTTATAAGGATCAGGGTCCTAATCCTTCTATCAGCATTGGAACTGCGTTCCTTTTAAGATAATTTATCTTGACTTCAGATAGTTCAGCCACGGTCTAGTGTCCTCTCCTCCTGGGAGTCATCCCATAAAACTACTTGCTGAGGATGGCAATACTTACACTGCTTCACCCATAACATTTGAACTGAACTGTGCTGTCCTTCTTTGGGCTCCGTCCCACTGTTACCATACTACTGTCAATAAACCTTTACATTGGACTCCGCCCCAGCATGTTATTCTCAGTCTGGATCATAACAACCATTTCATACAAATCCTGATTTGTGACTGCACCTGCACAACCCTCACACACGCAATGAACCTATCACATATTGGCTTTCAATCCCACACATCCATTCTTTCACTGCATCTGCATTTGAACATGGGGGCTTAGAGCAGGAAGGATGCAGTGGAAAGACTTCAGGTTACTCTAAGTAGATACACTCCTTTTGATGGTCTTGAATTTTCTTGCTTCCCGTAACTTACAAAAATGATTTATTTTCAATTTTGCAGCACTTTTTCTTTTAGGCACTTTACATTTTAATTAATTCATTTGTATAGACGTGCAGATTGTAGACACTAGCGTCTGTGGAACTGCTCAAATGATGAACTCGGTTGCAGTTTCCTATTAATATGAAATACAACAGGTATGTATATTAAGTACTCAGGAAGCAGAGTGCGGAAACAATTTAGAATATAGACGCATTTAGTATCATCACTATTTGAATTGCATGAATTATGCTGCCCAATTATGGCACTGGGGGCGTTCGGGTTTAAGGGGTTAAAAAAACAGGTTACCCTACCATAGATTTATGTGAAGTCTTTCCCATAATCAGTGTTGCCATGATTTTGATTCTGTTTTAGTCACGTTTGTTATTATCACTAACTGTCAGCCTTTGCTAACACTGTATGTAATGGATGTTACAACCAGCGAACGGAAGGGAGGATGTAGTATTAGTCAGGAAAATAGTTGGAACTGCTTGCAACGGAATGTTTACATTGTACCACACAGAACGAGTAAATACATGTCCAATACTAACAGGTGCTGAAGGGCTATAGGTTGAATGGAAATACATGGCATTGGGAAGCGGGAAAGAAAAAGGTTGGTGTGGCGCTGCCAAAGAAAAGAAATGAACAAAACCAGGAATACTGCTAGTAAAATAAAGAATATTTACTACTATGTCACAAAAAAGAAAAACCCTCTGGACTCCAGCAGACTCAAAACATTATCATGTTGGTGGTGGCTGCATGAAGGTAAATATGTTGCAAAATGGGAGAGCGTGTACACTTGATTTGAGAACTTGTAGAATAGAATGTGTGTAGAACAAAAATGTGAACTTGTAAATGCCTATTTTCATGTTCGTGTGGGTTAAATTTGCAGTCATTGGAAAAAAAACACACGGGGGCTTGAAAAAAAAAAGTGAACTTGCGGATTGAAATATTCACTTGAGGAAAATATTCACACACACCGGAGAAAAATATTAATAAATGTGTAGACTGATATTCGCATGAATAGAGTGACGGCTTCATCCATAAGGACAGATACAACCGCAACTCAGCGACTGCAACTTCTCAAATGTGTCCCAGCAGTTTCAAATCTGCGCGCCTTGACTTTTGCAACACATTTTGCGATGTGTCTGTAGCAAAACCAATTTGCACTTGTAGAGAGAGGGAAAGGGGAGGGGGAAGGGGAAGGGGAAGGGATTACCCAGAGCCATGTAGAGAGAGAGTCGCGTCAACGAAGGTCAAAAATTCTCGATCGTCACGTGGTTCATGGAGACGGCGAATAGTTCTCGGAAGTCGCTGGCGGGCAATTTAAATGCGTCTGTCAAATAGGCTGCAGAGAGACATACCTGCAATTCTCGGTAATTACTAGTCAATAAATAGCGTTATTTCTGCCTTGTTTACATATTTTAGGCTTGAATGAATGTCGCCGTCTCACTTAAGTGACCCCAACGTTAAACAACCGCGAAAAAGCTACATTAAACGGCAGAATTTTGAGCATGTACACTCAATACAGGCAGTATTCGAGCAGTTTTAGTGCCTTTGAATTATTTAAATAATTGAGATGACTGAAACACAGTGGCGGTCAGTCGGCAGAAACACAAGGCCAGCAATAACCTCGCCTTTCACAACTTAATGGCCTACACTTCTCGCAGTTTACCTCTCCCAATTAGCGACAGTTGCTCAGACTGATCGGCAGAACCGACGAGAGTCTAATTTATTTTTGAAAGCCTTTTTATACATTGCACTACGAATTTATACAGATTTTTCTTCCGCACATCAATTACTACAAAAAATATCAATTCGTCTTTATAATTTCTGCGCTCATGTAGCACGTGAAACCACAGATTTGCGGAAATTAGTTTAGTGAGTGATGCCGAAAATAATTCCTGCGAAGTCCGCGAATGTTTCTGATTTATTTGCAGATTATCAACCTTGCAGAGTCACATCAATTATATCAACATAGCCAACAGGCAATCGCTTTGTAATTAGCATTTCGATATCATTACGTGTCATGCATTGGTGGTGGTTGTTCAGTTAATATATTGTTTGATTGTTAATCAGGCAAACTAGAGCAATTATGCGGGAAGAGGTATTCTAAAGTTTACATTGGAATACTCAGAGGAATTACCATTTACTCGAACTGTAATATCTGTCAGAAAGATAAGACTTAAACCATGAAAGTGCAAGTCCAGAAATTGTTTTGATTCTGTATCTGTCTGTTTCTGCATTTATTATTATTATTTTCTTTTAATATATATTTTATTTCGGCATGATTGTAAATCATTTCATGACAATTTCAACACACAACATGTCTCATGACCGAAAGGGTCGCGGGTAATTATTTTTCATGTTTATTTATTCCTTTCCATTATTGCACTGCACATTGTCTCCCTTGTACTGTCTGATGTGATTTGTGTTATCATGCCAGTGCACTCCCCTGTCTGTGTGCAGACACGCTTCGGGTGATTTTGGAAGTTTTCGAGTATTTCACGAACTTCCTACAAGTCTCGTTTAATCTTCCTTCCCGCTTTTCTGAAATTACAATATTAATCAACTGCTTGGGTGTTTAGTTAGTACTGGCTATTTTACTGTAGACTAATCCCTTTATCTGGATATAAACAAACCAACTAACGTTCACGCATATTGATAAGGTGTGTCGATATCACTGTTTACTAATATAACTAATTCTGCCCTGCGCTGCTCTGTTCTGTAACTCCACCCCTTTTGCTTTCCCTGTACTATACTTTGATTACAGCTTACGCACCTCAAGTGCGCTTCTCTCTCTGTCCTGGAATCTTAACTGTGCACTTAGAACTCCTTGACCGGAGCAGTTTATCTGTCATAGGCTATCTGCGTGGATACTGTCCGTGTTTTGGTTTTTGCCCATTGTTTGTGGTTTAGGACTTCCTCTGTAATTAGTCTTATCCAATTCACCTGTTCCCTGCATAGCATGTGACTTCCCTATTGTCTATTTATAGTCTTCACTGCAGGTAATTCCTTGTCAGAACATTGATCAATTCTCATCTGTGCAGAGCTCCTCGTATGCCTTTTGTTAATTGCTTCTTCACGATTGTTTTGCCCGACCTGGAGTTTGCCATTACCCTTCTGTTCCTGTTTCGCCTTTTTGGATTTTGACCTATTTCTGTGTGACCACGTTTTCTGTTTTTGGACGCCCTGTATATAACCCTATGGTCTGGATTACGACTACGATTTTGCCCTGCTGTCTTTGCACTGTCGTACTTCTGATTTACTGGTTTTGACCCCAGCCTGTCTAGTCGACTTTGCTTTTTGAATTTCGTTTTTGGCTTGGCAATCCTTGTGTCTTCTGGTCCTGACCCATTTTGTAATACAGCCTTACAATTTTTGGATTATCCCTGAGTTGTGACTGGTTCCTCTGAGCGTGTCATCTCATCATTCTGACCAGGATGGAACCAGCAACTCGCTCCCAGCTCCAGTCAGCGGTGGAGGAGCAAGGAGCAATGCTCGACTCCCAGCAACAGCAGCTGAATGCCGTCCTGCAACACCTTTAGACCCTCTCGCAATGCATGGCGGACCTGACGGCGACTATGCGATCCACCCAACCTGCTCCAGCTCCACAGCCACCCGCTCCTGTTGCCCCGTTTTCACCCCGGCTCCAATCACCAGTGCACGCGCCTCCTCAACCGGCAATGAGCCTCATCTACCACCTCCAGAGAAGTACAATGGAGAGCCTGGATCCTGCATAGCATTCCTGATGCAGTGCAGGCTTATCTGTAGCCTGCAGCCCGCTATCTTCCCGACTGAGCAGTCTCGAGTAACTTACATCATCACTCAGCTCACCAGGAGGGCCAAGCAACGGGCTACTGTGATGTGGGAGGCTGGACTACCTTGTGTCCAAACGTCGGGGCTGCTGGAGGAAAAAACAAGTCTTCAACCGATCGAAACACGGGCATGAGACTGGGAGAGAAATCCTACGGATCCGTCAAAGAAGTCGCCCCGTCTCTGACTACTCCATCATTTCCCAACTCTGGCCACCAACTGGGGATGGGAGAAAAGAGCCCTGTTCGACATATTCTTGAACTGTGACGGTGCGTTCAGGAACCACACGTAGGAGAGGGAAATCCAAAAAACGTATGCCTTTAACTAGGCTTATGCCATCGGAGGCGACGGCTGGGGGTATATCCTCAAACGCCCCCAATCCTCCAATTCCCCAATCCTTGAATACACCTTGAATAGACTTTCATTTGAACTTTATTTCAGGTCAATCGGACAAATGGTTCTGAAGATATGGCCAAAATAGTAATTTCTCCATCACAAAGTGCCACCTGGTGGCAAAATATTGAACCATACAGGTATGATGTCTTCATGTGACACGTTGTGAGGTCATGACCTTGCAGTTGCACATAGTTTCAAGTCAATTGGACAAATAGTTCCAAAGATATGGCAAAAATGGTGAATTTTATGTGACAAAGCTCCACCTTGTGTCAAAATTTTGAACCAAACTGGTACAATGTCATCCTGGGACACATCCTCAGGTCACAACGTTTCATTTGCACTTGATTTGATGTGAATCGGACGAATTAAACACCAGAAACTATTGAAATCACCCGAAGCATGTGTGCACACAGTCCGGGGAGACGGACTGAACCAACTAGAATACGAGACAGGGGAGACAAGTGCAATGGAACAGAAAATGGACCAAACTAAAACCTGAGAACTTCAATAACAAAAAAGAATAAATAAAAGAGTTTGTCACAGAAGTGACTATATCCCCCGCCGTTAGGTCACCAAAACCGACTGGTGTCTGCGCATTCCCAGTAGGGAGGTTGATACCAAAAAAAAGAATTGAAATATGTTGACTCCTCCTTGAGATATCGTGCTGACAATGTTCGGGACAGACGGATGGACGGACGGACAGAGCTGAATACTCTATCCCCCGCTTCGCGCTAAATGCGGGGCGGGGGATAAAAAGACAAAATCATGAACATAGAATATGAACATAGACATGAGTACAACACTAGAACCATAACATCCTCGTACTTTTCTTTTCAGAAAACTGAGAAATGATCCCAAATTACAACACACTCTGATATAACACAAAGTTAATACAGCTGTTTCGGGGATTAGAATCAAAAAATACTTGCCAGGTACTTTCTGGTGATTCATTGCAATCTATTCAAGTTTAGTAAACTGGAAGCAAGTTTTACACCGAGGTTGTTGGTAATGTTTGCCAGCTTGCAGGAGAGTTGCTAGCAAGCTAATTAATTCAATTCAATTCAATTTATTTTGTATAGCGCTTTTCACAGAGACTATCACAAAGACGCTTTACAGTGAGAGTTTAAAGAAATAAAAAGGCAGTGCCCAGCCTATTCCCCACTACAGCAAATGGGGCAAAAAAACTCCCAGTAGGGAGAAAAATCCGCCAACAGTGGTGAGAAAAAACTCCCCATTGGGAAGAAATCTCAGGAGGAACCCGGCCATAGTGGGGGAGCCTATCCTCCGCGGGCTAGCTAATTAAGAACAAAAAAGTAAAATGGAGTGAAACGACAGAAGAGTTCCATTTAAGTCCATCTAAAGAGTGGCAACGGTAGCCTCAGAAAGTGGCAAGTCGAGGATGGTGCAGGACTGGACCAGGGCAGCAGCAGCCAGCGCTCATGGTAAGGGACAGGGCTCATACGGACCAAGACTCAGGGAAGTGGAGGGAAAAGATCCTCGGAAAGAGACACCGAAGAAAGGGGTGTGAGACACTGGATAACTACTGCATGATAATAAAAGTACCGTCCTCTGTCATGTGCTAAGTGAGAATTTATAAGCAGACTGGGCAGGAAACAGTCAACAGCCCTCCATCCACTTCCTGCAGCACAGAGGCCCAACACTTATTCCAGGCTGTTAGATCACTTTTCATTTTCTGAACAATAGGACCATATGGACCTCCCCGGTGACTAAGGCTGTAGCAAGCCCCACCGGTGCCGTGTAAGTGCAATCTCAGTGCCACCAGTTCCATATGGATTTAAGCAATTTTAAAGACCAAAAGGCTAGTATCCTTCATCCACTTATTGCAGCACAGAGGCCCTGAAATTCCATACGACCAAGGCTGCGTAATTTTTCAATCAGATAGCACCAACACCATGTGGACCAACCCGGTGACTAAGGCCGTAGCAAGCCCCACCGGTGCCGTGTAAGTGCTATCTCAGTGCCACCGGTTCCACATGGATTTGCGCAACACTACACCAGTGCCATATGGACCTCCCCGGTGACTAAGGCTGTAACAAGCCCCACTGGCACCGTTATTGCATGCTCAGTGCCACCGGTTCCACATGGATTTACTCAACTCAGGCTTCAATTAAGGTGAAGTTAGTCTAATGATCTTATCGTGTTCCTGAAACTTTCAAATGCATAGCCCCAGACATATCACTATGTCAAAATCTGGCCATTGCTAGCAAGAACGTATGATTACAAGTGATATTACAATACAATAAAAACAGAAATCTTTGAGCTATGGATTTCACAAGTCTTTTTTAATGTTACAGCATGATGCCAGCAACAGAATGCATCTTTTCCTTCTTAGCTCAGTGCACCTCTGCAATTCATCCACAAAATCACGCATAGTGGACTGTCGGCCAAAGTGTTTCATGCTGGCTATTGCATGTAGCTATTATGATAAATGAAAAATATGCAAACTGGTGTATATAAATATAGAAACTGTCCAATTATTCGAAAGTCATACAGAAAGTAGTGGAAGTACATATGAAGTATAGGAAAGCAGTTTACAAATTTCAGATCCCAGAACATTCTGGCAATGTTCATTTTTAGTTTTGTTATGGTTTTGAAGGTTTGTTTCGTTGTCCTCTGGTCCGCTAGTAAAGTTTTTCTGACAGAAGAATAACCTCAGGTTTGGGTTGCATGTTTTGGTTCCCCTAATGTTCTCTGGACATTCTGTTAACTTTTATAATCTGGGAACCTTTGGGCAACCTTTGCAGAGTGTTCTTGTGTGGTTGTAGTAATGTCTCCTCAACTTTTACTTTACAATTAACCTTTGGAAAACCTCACAAAATCCTGGTTAGGTTCTCCAAATGTTGGGAATTCGAAGTCTGCTCATTTTGCAGTCATTGATGAATGAATAGACAAACCCAGAGATGGAACAGAAAGCTTATTCATTTGAAAAATAAAAGCTAATCAGTGTAAATATGTATGTATGTAGGCATGCCTGTATGTAGGTTATATGTTTGCGTTTGTGCATGTGTGTGCGCGTAGCAGCAGTCACAAGGCCTCATTCCTCCTCTTGGTTGTCAGCTAACCTAAAAATTTGCAAAAGACACTATTAATAAAGTTTGATATATCTGGCTAGGATTTCGAGAGGGATCATTAAAGCCTCCATGAGCAAATATGTTTCATCATAATTAATTACAGTTTATTCTGAGGCTGCCCAGCTTAAAAATTTCAACTTTGAGCAGTTTCATAGGTCGCCCCTTCATGCAAGATTGAGAAAAAAAATTCGGTTTTTCCTGTGTGGAGCAAATTTTGAGGCCTACCCAATAAGGTTCTCCACATCAGCAGCACTTATTCCTTTGAAGTTTCTCTGACAGGCCACTGACAGTAGAAGTGAAGATGAAGAGAAATTACTAATCTAGGTATCTAATCTAGGTTTGTCAGTCCAGCATAATTCTAGTTGCTGACGGTGTTAACACTAACCTATTATGAGTCTGCAGATGTGGAGGTCCTGAGAGGCCCTCTTCTTCTTACCTCTTTACCAAAAAATGGGGAAGATCTCTCATTGGAGGTCAGTCTCCTCCACATTTACTGGATGGCGACTTGAGGTTTGCACCACCCACAGACCTAAAATAATGTAAAGAAATCCGTAACTGATGCACATAGTTAGGCCCTGCAGAACAATGTTTGAAGCTCTTACAATTTCACTTCACAAGACAATAGGGCTTTTGGGGACCCAGTTTTTGCCCATTTACGCACGACTGCCCTTAGCGGGGTTGGTAATTGACAGTCCCTGTTTTTCATTCTCAGACAGAAACAGGGGAATAAAGTGCCAAACAATGACACAGAGGCAGGTGCTCCCAGTCAGAAGTGAAGAGTTCCCACTCCTGTTGATGGGCAAAAAAATGGTTTTCTGTAGGGGCTGTGTGCACGCATGTTTTGCTCACGTAGATGGCATCAAACGGTCCTTGCGCTCACCCTCAATCGTCTTGGACCCCTCATCTCATGATCAGTTTGGGTTGCTGTCCGCAATCTGTCACATACAGGCTGTAACCAGATGTAGCACTCTTGAGCTTCTGTAGTCACTCATGGCTGCCCTAAGCGGGGTCAGTCAGTGACAGTGCCTGTGTTCCATTCTCGGATAGACAGCTGATTGATTGTCGAACGGTGACAGTGCAAATGACCTCAACCGCCGAGAGGTGGTAGACCTGCCTGTAACATGCCAATGGATCTTTTTCTCTCTCGTGTCCGACAAGCCTTTCCATTTTCTTGATGCAGTAGAATTTTTTGTTTTTTTGTTGGCTTTATGTAGGCTATTGACCACACCCAAAAGAATCAGTGAAGTGTCACTGTACACATCACAAACAGCTCAATGTTTGTTATTACTTAAGTCCATGGCGCGTGTCAGGATAACAATACCACAAGCTTTTCTTTATTTCCACTCGTGCCTCACTGGAAAAGCAATAAAAATAATTTGATTCTTCAATTTGCAGCAAATACAGTACATCCCTCAACATTGCGTTTTTAATGGCACTAAGTATATCACAATATATGTTAATGATATCTTGCAGCTTGCTTTTATTAACCTCCGCCGAGGAGGTATATGTTTTTGGTGCCGTTTGTTTGTTGGTTTGTTTGTGTACAACATAACTCAAAAACGTATGGCCGGATTTTGACGAAATTTTCAGGGTAGGTGGGTATTAACGCAAGAAAGAGGTGTTTAAATTTTGGCATATCTAGGCCAAAGTACTGCTGAGATATACGCCAAAGTTCAAGATTTCAAGTCTTTCCAATGGGCCGGAGTTCCAATCGCCGTGCTTTTGGCTTTGCTGCCCCCTGGCGGAGGTTCTGCGCTCTCTGAGTGCTTTTCTAGTTAGCTATTTAGCTAGCAAACACAGTGCACAGAAATGAACAGAGAGCCGAGGATAGTAGCAATTCTCTACTTGGCCAGGTTAGTGTTGTACAGTTTGGGACTGGGGGAGACACTGACAGTGAGCGATGAGCAACGTTTTGCTCTGTTGGAAAGCTAATTTCTCAGCATGCACTGCGGTGACCTGGATGCGCACAGAGCCACAGAGAGAGAAATATGTCAACCTCATTCACTCCAACTTACCATTTTTTTACAGCTGGGTTGAAGCGGAGTAGACTTAGTCATGATGCAGCTGAAAAGTCAGAATTCCTTGAACAGTTACTTTCAGCTTTACAGTCTTGTGTTTGCACTTCAGCAGTTTTTCAACATTTCTCCTGCAATTTCCTTTGCCCCCAGTTTCCAAGCCAACTTCAACTTTTCTCGCTGAAGCATGCACACAAATTTTCTTCAGAAAATGAAGCCTTTTCTAGATTTATTACAGTTTCGGTGTTATTACTACTTATCCCTCTTTATTACCATTTTCTTTTCCGGCCTTGAATGAGCTGGAGGCATTATGTCAACGTTCCATCCGTCCATCTGCCGGTACGTCCGGCCATAAACTTCTAGTTTCCACGCAATAACTAAAGAACGGCTCATCCGATTAATCTCACTTCTAGGTGGTGCATGGGGGGTAGGTAGAGGAAGGTTCCTTTCGAAAACCAGCACCGTGCGATATCCAATATGTCCACAATGGCAGCCATCTTTATTTCAGTTTCCACGCAATAACTAGAGAACGCCTAGTCCGATCTATCTCATTTCTTGGTATTGTATGGAGGGTGGGTAGAGGAAGGTTCCTTTCGAAAACCAGCACCATGCGATATGCAATATGGCTGCAACGGCAGCCATCTTAATTTCAGTTTCCGCGTAATAACTAAAGATCTCCTCATCTTCATTCGAAAAATTGCGTTTAAAAACGTTTTACTTTCAGTATTAGTCACTCTCACTATTCACCATGCTAAACTAGCAACCTATTCAATCTTAACCCTAATTTAACATATGGCCAGGGGCATATGCCACACTCCGCGTTGCTCTTGTGGTGCAGGCCTAGAAATCTGGTAAGCTCATTTGGGCAATAATAGATTTTTTTTGCTAAGAGACAACAAATCAGCCACGTGCTATAAATTAGGTTACTTGACTGTAGTAACCTTGAGACAGACTGCAGGGTGTTTGCTTGCCTGAAAAGTAAGTTTGTTCAACATGAGTGTTTGTAGTTCCAAGGCAAGCAATACAAAGCGATTGGCAGGAATAGCAGTTTATTTCAAGAAGCAAAGGAAAGTAAATTTTGACAAAGCTGCTCCAGGCGCAGTCTGAGGGCCGGCAACCTTGCCACTAGATGATACACTGTATGGTAATCAACTCATGGCTTTCGGTGTGGTAAGAGAAAATTAAATGGCAAAATTAAAATGTCTATTCAGGTCTGGAAGGAGTAAAACCATTCCATGGCCTTCGGTTTGGAATCAATGTTAATATTTTGGTTTCTCCATATCTGGTGTGCAAACATTGACTACAGCAAGAGCATGTAGAGCTGAGCTCTATGGCAAGCACATCTTGTTTTATAATATCCATGAAATGATCCATTTGACTGATGAAGCAGAATGCTTCGGAGAGATGCTTTTCTGTGCAAGGTGTTTGAGAAGATGGAGCCTCTGGTCAGAGATCATTCTGATTCAAGGATTATTGGGTGCTTCAAGGAGAAGAGAGATATGCTTTTATGAAGCAGGTACCATACTATGAGCTCTCAAGGCAGGCAATCACGATTCAGCAGTCATGGAGTAGTATTTTTGCGACAGTCCTGCATGATTTTTTTAAGACACACACACTTTAAATAATTTCAGTCATGTAAACTCATGGATTTACGATTGAACAAATTTATTAACATGTAGAAGGAATGACACTTGAGTTTGGCGAAAGGTTCTGCTCTGGAGGTGCTCTCTACCATGCAGAGCCAGAACATACTAAACAACAACTAAATTAGGTAGGGAGCACAACTTGTGAATCCCCCAAAACAGCAGAACCATAAGTGAAGCTAAATAATGCGAGCAACTGAACTATGTGTAGCCTGGCTCCTCGCTGGACCTGTTTGGCTCGTTTCCCAGAGAACACACCGCTTGGTGCCCTCGCATCTGTACCCATGGGCAGGGTCTCGCCACCCTCCATTGGAGAAAAGGCGCATGCTGCTCCCTCAAGCGCACTTATGCAACCCCGACAGATGCAAAGAAGCAAGATGAAGTGTCATCTTGGTCCAGTGGAACATTCTACCTGCTGAAAAAAACTATGTGTACAGTGGAACACCCACTGCCTCCTGAATGACCAGGAGGTCCATAGAGATATCCAGGGTCAAAACATTGACTGCCAAGCCTTTAGCACACGTCTGCAACCACCAATGCAATTACCTGGATCAAGAATGTACATATTACTTTTAAATGCATCATGACCTCACTATGTGTAGCCTGGCTCCTCGCTGGACCCGTTAGGCTCATTTCCCAGGCAACACACCGCTTGGAGCCCTCGCATCTGTACTTGCGGGTAGGGTCTCCCCACCCTGTAGGCAATAGGCGCATGCAGCTCCCTCTTGCGCATGTTTGCAACCCTGACAGATGCAAAGAGGCAAGATGAACTGTCATCTTGGTCCAGTGAAACATTCTACCTGCTAGAGATATCCAGGGACAAAACAAGCTCTACCAGGACTACCTTAGGAAAACAGAACAAGATGGTAACCTTGAAAACATGGAGTAGCCAGCACAGTCTCCAGACTTAAACTCCATTGAGATGGTTTGGGATGAACTGGACAGAAGAGTGAAAGCAAAGCAACCTACAAGTGCCACACATTTATGGGAACTTCTGTAACAGAGTTGGAAATAACTTTCTGCAGAATATTTGATTTCCATTATAGAAAGAATGCCACGAGCATGTTCAGCCATTATATCTGCCAAAAGTGGCTACTTTGAGTCAAAAATTTAAAGCGCATTTTAGTTTATAAATTGATTCCATGATTTATTTTTTAACTTCGATTGTTAATTTGTTCTATCTTGTCTATGCTTTCATTCCAGAGTACAATTAGACATTAAACTGCATAATTTTCCGTAAAAATACTGGAAAAACTGTGGTGTCCTAAAAAGTTTGACCAGTAGTATATTATGTCTCCTGACAAGATGGGAAAATGCAAAATTAGTGAAAGCAAAGCAACCTACAAGTGCCACACATTTATGGGAACTTCTGTAACAGAGTTGGAAATAACTTTCTGCAGAATATTTGATTTCCATTATAGAAAGAATGCCACGAGCATGTTCAGCCATTATATCTGCCAAAAGTGGCTACTTTGAGTCAAAAATTTAAAGCGCATTTTAGTTTATAAATTGATTCCATGATTTATTTTTTAACTTCGATTGTTAATTTGTTCTATCTTGTCTATGCTTTCATTCCAGAGTACAATTAGACATTAAACTGCATAATTTTCCGTAAAAATACTGGAAAAACTGTGGTGTCCTAAAAAGTTTGACCAGTAGTATATTATGTCTCCTGACAAGATGGGAAAATGCAAAATTAGGCTCTTGGTGTGTTTTAATGCCATTTCAGATGGAAAAATCAAGATTTTTGTCACCAGGGCAAAATGCAATAAGGTCTTTCTTTCTTTTCACAAAATCTGGCCTTTCAGAAGGTGGCAAGAAAAAGCCACCCTAAGTCAGTTGATAAACATCACCATTAGATGGCTAATGAGGTGAGAACTCAATGAAAAATAGTATGTACACACCCTTAGAATGTTGCGAGCGTGCATACGCATCTGTCATTCCATAACTTGGAAGATTGACTGAAGTTTAGGGGTATCTGTCTAGTGCCTGACTGTCCACTGTTTGCCAGCCAAGGTATAAAGTAAGGAATCAAGATAATTCAAGTTCTCTGGCTGGGTGCCGTGCATGGTCACAGCCGATCAGTGACTCGAACAGCTCACCAAGGTGATGTCAAAGGGGACGCGTGTCCGAATCCACAGTCACAATACGAAAGTATGGGACCATTATTGTAACAAAAGTATTTGTAAATGTAACTCAACCGAATATCCACACACAGATTGAGATACAGTTACAACTCTACATACACATTTACAAGTATTTTTGCTACAGTAATGGCCCCATACAAATTGGCTTGTTAAACCCCCACTTGAGCCCATTTTCACCAAAGACTCCACTGTTGCAGTGTTTAAAAGCAAGGATTTCTACAAACTGAAGGCAATAGATCTAACCCTGAATCAGGTGGTCTGTGTCCAATTTGGTCATTGGAAACATCAATCTGAATTTGTTGTTCTCGCTGCTGAGGTGATGTTGAGTGAAAATGGGCTCAAATGTGGTCGTTCCATCCCACCTCTGCTGCTTTTAGGTGACTTCCGATTGTGGATTTGGACTCTTAGTTCTCTATAATATCGCCTCTGCGAGCTGTTTGAGTTATTGGTCACTTGTGATCAAATACTTGTGCTACCCAGATGGACTCATTTGGACTGACCTTGATTATTTGATTTACCTCATAGCTCATAAACTGGACAATCAGACTTGGCACAGGCACCCCCAAAACTTCCCAGTGATGGAATAATGACAATGCTGCTACCAAGTGACAGCAGGGACGTGCATGCACAATCACAACTTTCTGAGGGTGTGTTCCCACTCCTCTTCATCAAATTCTCACCTTCTCAGCCACCTAATGATAATGTTAATGACTGACCTGGAGTGGTTTTTCACTTGCCACTTGAAAGACCAGATTGTGTGTAGAGAACCAAAATGCTTGCCATTTGATTTTACCCTGGTGACAAAAATCTTGATTTTAGATTTTTTGGCCCGCAATGGCATAAACAGCCTTCAAAGACCTAATTTTGCATTAGGCCCTCTTGTCAAGAGGCATCAGGCACTTCTATAGCACTTACACTTCATAAACATACACAATTAGTATCTTGGCTGTGAAATTAAGGTAGTGTGTTTTCAATGCTGGTCAGTATATCATCTTTTTGATCTTTTTGTATGGACTTAAGTTATCATAATATAGAGGCAAAAAGGTGAAATAGCAAAAATTTTAAAGATTGCATAAATTTAATTTATGGTGCTACTGATAGCGGCTTGACCACTACAGTCCATCTGCGTCCGTGAGGCAAGTGGGTGACCAGCTTTTGACCGCAACAAAAAATTTGGCATTGAGACGATATTGCCATTAGATATTGATTGAAGTGGGATATTTCCTGAGATGAATGAATCCATCTTTTTTTTCCATTTTTTATCTTGGAATTTGGACTTCCGGCTACTACGCTCTTGTAGAAAAATGTTTGGATCACAAGAGCCTCAAAGAATCCTCCACGGCCACCACTGACATCTAATTCTAAAAAGCATAATACCAATGATGTTAGCTTTACCCAAACTTTGTCAGCTGCTGTGCAGAACTGGCGGGTTTAAGCATAAATACTAGGTCTGCTTGACTTATTGATCCTTTACCTGACTGTTGTACTGTTTAGAATCTATAGCCTCTATCATGATTCCAAAATGTCTGTAGCTGAATTGTTTTGTCCATCCATGGCGCTGGCTGTGGTGAAGTAGCAGACAGATTTATCATCACTTTTTTCTCTCAGTCCCGTCCTTCTCTCGTCTTGGATCTGTGTTCTCAAAACTATAGGCCTGATAATTCATGAGAAAGTTCATTAGTTGCGAGTGAATGAACTGCATCACATTCCTCCAGTAAAAAAATCACCTATTGCGCATGTACCATTAAAAAGGGTGTACCCTAGTATAAAAAATGCATTAACCTTACTTATTTCCCTAATTCTATAATTCATACCATTTAGATGTTTTTTGATTCAAAGATACTCTTTTCCATCGGTGTAGATGGCAACAAGCGCGTTCATCGGTAAGCACCACGGCGAGGATGACGAAGAGGACCTTTACCTGCACACGCGCGCAGGTGTGTCTGCGTGTCTGCGCGCATGTCTATGCATGTGTGTGCGTGCGTGCTTAACCCCTTTCTGCAGATGATGACGCTCGCGTCAATAGATATGCAAATTAAAGCACTTAGTTACAGTACTCGACCACGAGGTGGCACCCCCGGATCAGCTATTGAATATTCACAAGCAGGCAGAGCTGAAACGCGATTTAGAGTATGGAGAACTTCCCTCCAATCCCTGTTTTTCAGGAGTTGCATGAATTAAACTCCTCAGCTAAGCCTGATGTGCAAACTGGTCAATATCCTTGCCCATAGTATCGATCCAGTAGTTTTAAAGAATTATCACTTGCGACAGAAAAAAAGCAACCATTTTAGCTACAGTGAGCCGACAGTATTCAAATATGTTTTGTGAAGCGAAAAATCCGACATAGTATTTACTGTCAATTACAGTCATCACACACAAAATATTCGTAGTTCCCTCCCATGGATTAACGCGTACATTCCTCCATTGACAAATTCAGCGCTCCCTTCTATCCACCCAAGTATTGGTGTCGATAGTAAGTCACTCAATTATATACTCAGATTAATTTGCGTAACGCCACAGTTGTAATTCACGCCCTCGTGAAGCTTCCCCGGTAACGATGTATTGATAGACTCATTTCTTATCCAATTCCAGAGTGTTTAAACTTTCCTCAATAACTGAAATACATTGATCGGACAACATGAATAGGATACAAAGCTAAGCGTAAAAGTAAGGTTGGTTGTGTTTTTCGAATGTTGGCCACGGTTGCGCAGCTGAAAATGATGCGATATCAAAGAAACAAAGACATTCGAAACCGGCCTGAAGTGTTCAGTTTCATTTATGAGATACATGTTGAATGGACGCGGTCAATGGGAATTATTCCGAATGAAACAGTCCTGGAGGGTTCCTTCTACCCGATACATCTGTCTCTGGAGGAGGGCATCAATAAAGAAAACAGGTTATACTTCTACTCTGTTTGCATTTTGCTCATTATAGTTTTGTGCGGTAGAATTTATTCCGCGTTTAAAGACATCAAATGCTGAGGTTCTCGTTTCTCCAAATGCATGCAGCCCACACACGTCGGTAGATCCCTCGGTACGTTCATTACATCATTCTGTTGAATATGGAGGTATATGTCGTATGATTTTTCCTGAAAGTGAAATTTCTGTTCTGTTAAAATTAGGCGTATTTCAGAATTCAGATATTACGGAGTTAGTGAGTTTTTACCCTTATAAGGTGTAAGGTTATGAGCTCAGATGTGACAGCGATTAGCTTTTCATTGCAGCGTGAATGTTATAGCTGTTTAATCAGCACTTTATTTAATGCTTGGGGGACTTCGAAGAAAAATTGACAATATGGTTAACTTTTTTATAGAGAAAAGGCATGTTTTGTGTTTGGAGAGGTCACTGGTGACCAATGATGTTCAACTGCACTGATATTGATAAATTCATGCTAATCTCAATCAGAAAATCATAAGTTCATGCTGAATTTCACGCCTCAAAAGTTAATTTGTGTTAAATATATGATTAATGTATGATTTGATAGTGAACCATTTTGATGGATCTCAGACTTTGGGGAGACACCTGGATAGTTGTCTAATTTGGCTCATAGCAAGCGGGTAATCTAGAATGTGAAGTTCAAGATGAATTGTACTTGTGGTCAAGAAGTTTATGATCCCAGAAATGTATAGATTTAAGCCCCAGCGGTTTTTCATTGGCCAGTATTATTTTTTTTGCTATTGCAATGGTGAATTCTCAAGAAGATTTTTTATGTTTGCAGCCCCTTTTCTCCACCAAAATCATAAAAATAAACTGAAATACGATGGGAGTCTAAATGCTTCAAGTGTCCAGACTCAATTGAGCCAAAGTTTTTCTGTCTGTGAAGCTGCAATCTTGAATTACAAAGCCTTAAATCAGGTAACACTTAAAAAGCCAGATTTGGCTTCTGCGCAAAGAGGTTTAACTGGATAGTGTATCAAGTGTTTCATTAACCTGTGTGCCTGATGTTCAATGTAACGTGTAAAATAAAATAAAAATTGAAAAGAAACACTATCTGGAGTCTATTTCTTTTTGCTTCAAGGGGGGAAAAAATCACATTATAAATACTATTACTACCAGCAACAATAATAGTACTAATAATTTTGTCAAAATTAATAACAACAATAATGATAATAATAATAACAGTAGTAGCAGTAGTAGTATCTGGACGTCTAGCGGACTTTATTGAGACGTTTAGAGGACTTTATATAAACGTCCCTGTAAGATCTCCTAGACGTCCTCAGGACGTCCTATTAACGTCCCCTAATAACGTCCCCAGGACGTTAAGGGGACCCCACAAAATTCCGTTTAAAGGACGTTAGGAGGAGACCTTTAGAGGATGTCCAGGGGACTTTATTTTGTTTGCTGGGAGCACACGGTTTGAGTGGAAGCAGGTATAATCCAAGCGCACGCAGGGGCTAATTGAGTGCGAGAGTAAGATCGCTGCAATTTTAGTCTCATGATGTGACTCTTCATGAAAAACACATCGATTGGCCGAAACATATCACTGTGTCGACATCTGGCTATGGCCAGCGACAACCTATTAGTATAATAAGAGAAATCATAGATCTATGGATTTCGCAAGCCTTTCTTCTGCGAACAGGATGAATATGTCCCTTTCTTAGCTCAGTCCACCGCTGCGATTCATTCATGGACTCCATCCATCCATTGAGTGCGAGAGCAAAGACTTTCGGGGGAAAACTTTAGCTATACTATGCTCTCAATTAAACTCTGCAAAGTCCAGGAGGGTGTCCATGCACAGTAAGTGGCTATGTAAGTTAGCATTTGTGCTTTGACATAAAATCCCACCTTCTCACCGACAGGCCACACCCAACTAGGGAGGATATTTTCATTTTCATTTTATTAGGAGAAGCACATGGGACCACAAAATCGAAAATGTAAAGCCAGGCAGGGCAGTCTGTCACGAAAATGAAAAGTGGCGAACTGCGTTAGCGATTTAATACTGTTATGGCCCCAATTTGTTATGACATTTACGACAGCAAGGGATGACAGACAAAATTTAAAAACTCAAACAGATTTAATAAAACAAAGACCAACACTAACCTACAATTTGTACGACTGACCAAGATTGATAATATACAAGAGAAAATATATATTTACAGTCCCTTGAGATGGGGTGGCTTGGTGATGTTCCGGGTGAGGAAAATGCTCCAACACAGGCAAAAATCCACAAAAACCTTCACAGTTTATGAAAAGAAGTGACAGGTCTGGTCAAACGTATCCTTCTCCTTGCAATTCCCTACTACTTTACTCTCACAATTTTTCTCCATATATACAAAACCCAAAACCAGTGAAGTTGGCACGTTATGTAAATCGTAGATAAAAACAGAATACAATGATTTGCAAATCCTTTTCAACTTATATTCAATTGAATACACTGCAAAGACAAAATGTTTAATGTTCAAACTGAGAAACTGTATTTTTTTTTGCAAATAATCATTAACTTAGAATTTAAAGGCAGCAACAAATTGCAAAAAAGTTGGCACAGGGGCCTTTTTACCACTGTGTTACATCGCCTTTCCTTTTAACGACACTCAGTAAACGTTTGGGAACTGAGGAGACCAATTTTTGAAGCTTTTCAGGTGGAACTCTTTCCCATTCTTGCTTGTTGTACAGCTTGAGTTGTTCAACAGTCCGGGGTCTCCGTTGTCGTATTTTACACTTCATAATGCGCCACGCATTTTCAATGGGAGACAGGTCTGGACTACAGGCAGGCCAGTCTAGTACCCGCACTCTTTTACCACGGGGCCATGCTGTTGTAACACGTGCAGAATGTGGCTTGGCATTGTCTTGCTGAAATAAGCAGGGGCGTCCATGAAAAAGATGTTGCTTGGATGGCAGCAGATGTTGCTCCAAAACCTGTATGTACCTTTCAGCATTAATGGTGCCTTCACATATGTGTAAGTTGCCCATGCCTTGGGCACTAATACACCCCCATACCATCACAGATGCTGGCTTTTGAACTTTGCGCCTATAACAGTCCGGATGGTTCTTTTCCTCTTTGTTCCGGAGGACACGACGTCCACAGTTTCCAAAAACTTGAAATGTGGACTCTTCAGACCACAGAACACTTTTCCACTTTGCATCAGTCCATCTTAGATGAGCTTGGGCCCAGCGAAGCCGACGGCGTTTCTGGGTGATGTTGATAAATGGCTTTCACTTTGCATTGTAGAGTTTTAACTTGCACTTGCAGATGTAGCGACGAACTGTAGTTACAGACAGTGGTTTTCTGAAGTGTTCCTGAGCCCATGCGGTGATGTCCTTTACACACTGATGTCGGTTTTTGATGCAGTACCGCCTGAGGGATCGAAGGTCACGGGCATTCAATGTTGGTTTTCGGCCTTGTCGCTTACGTGCAGTGATTTCTCCAGATTCCCTGAACCTTTTGACGATATTACGGACCGTAGATGATAAAATCCCTATATTTCTTGCTATAGCTCATTGAATAATGTTGTTTTTAAACTGTTCCACGATCAGCTCATGCATTTGATCACTAAGTGGTGACCCTCGCCCCATCCTTGTTTGTGAATGACTGAGCATTTCAGGGAAGCTGCTTTTATACCCAATCATGGCACCTACCTGTTCCCAAATAGCCCGTTTACCTGTGGGATGTTCCAAATAAGTGTTTGATGAGCATTCCTCAACTCTCTCAGTCTTTTTTGCCACTTGTGCCAGCATTTCTGCAGGCATCAAATTCCAAATGAGCTAATATTTGCAAAAAATTACAAAGTTTACCTGTTCGAACATAAAGTAACTTGTCTTTGCAGCGTATTCAATTGAATATAGGTTGAAAAGGATTTGCAAATCATTGTATTCTGTTTTTATTTACGATTTACACAACGTGCCAACTTCACTGGTTTTGGGTTTTGTACTCTTTTGCAGCCCCCTCCCACCTTTTAGACTTTTTTTAATTCTCCGGGACTTTCCGTCTCAGACATGCCCAGGACATGCCCAAACCTAGCTCCAGTCTGGGCTTAACAAAAAAATGTCAATACTGCCATCTAGTGGCTTCTTTCCACATTACAATACAGATATCGACAGATATCGCGTCTGCTTCTTGAAAAAGATCGCTTTATACGATTAGCGTTTTCAATTTATAATTGATATAGCGGGGCACTTCTCGAAAATGCAGTTGCAAATGAGGACTGTATTGTGGAGGATTACATTTTCATGATGATACAACTAATGCACTTGTATCTTGAAAATGAAAATGCATTTCTGATATTGCATTGTCATTTTAATTTTGTTAACTATATGCTTCCATATTTTCCTGGCATCTGGGGACAAAATTCAAGGTCTTATAGTTAGCTGAAAGAAGCATTTTTCTTGAACAATTATCTCTATTTAAGGTATAGGTTTGCACTTGACTCTGCAAAAATAAAACAAAGAAATTCTAATAGACACGGACGAACTGTTTGTGAGTTAGCGTTCAGAAACCAATCGCGAGACCCAGGAGATCCAACAAAAAAATATTTTATTAAAGTTAAGGGGTGAACCCCCGCAGGGTCAGAAGGCAACGGTACAGAGTCCACAATCCAAAATCAGAATCCCAGGGGCGTAATCCAAATTGTACACAGGGCAGCAAACACAATCAGAGTCGGGTAAAACAGTTTGTTACACGGGTGCTAAGAAATCCAAGACAAAGCCAAATTCGTTAACAGGGACGGTCCAGTCAGAAGTGTAACGCAAAGAGTACAAGCCATGAAAGATCATAGGACAAGGAAAGCGTTCTGACAAGAGCTGGTCGTGAAATGACTGCTTACATACAGGAAGTCCCATCCCAGATAGCAAGCTCCTCCGCTCCGGATCTGCCGGGGATCTGCCCCGGCTCCAGCTGATCCGGGGCAGATCCGCGGCAGATCCAGAGCGGAGAAGCTTGCTATCTGGGATGTAACAGTAGGGAACAGGTGAGCTGGATCAGACTAATAATCAAAGGAACGAACAGGAGGAAGTTCCTAACCACATGAAATTGGCGAAAGCCAAAACGCGGACAGGGATTACACAGACAGCCTATGACAAACCAGCGGCTCTGGTTAGGGAGTTCTAAAGTGCACTGAGTGAGAGGTAGAACAGTGATTAACAAGGTGCAGAGAATCTGCTTCAGCACAGCAAAGTAAATTGAGTGAAGGTAAGGGTCGGAAACTAGAGCAGAGTGTGATGTGAATAGAGGCCACTAGATGGCAGAATTTACCTTTTTTTAAATTCAGCTCAGACTGGAGCTATGTTTAGACATGTCCTGGACATGTCTGGGGCAAGTCCCCGAAAATAAAAAAAAAGAGTTCTAAATGTGGGTGGGGTCTGCAAAAGAGTATATAAGGAAAAGAATTGAGACAGTAAAGTAGTAGGAGAAATTGCAAGAAGAAGGATACATGTGACCAGACCTGTCATTCTGTTCAAGACCTGTGAAGTTTCTTTTGTGGATTTTTGCCTTTGTTTGAGCCTTTTTCCTCACCCAGCACATCACCAGGAAACCCACCAAAGGGACTGTAAATATTTCTGTTTTTTCTATTCAATCTTGGTCATTTAGTTGTAGATAGTAGAGTAGTTATTTGTTATTGTCTTTGTTCATTAAATGTGGTAAAGTTTTTAAAACTGTGTCTGTCATCCCTTGCTGTTGCTGTAAATGTAATAACAAATTGGGGCCATAACAAGAGCGAGTGCTGAGAGCTCGTTAGTCAATTAGTAATGTGCAGCTATACAATCCGTAAGTTAGTATTATAAACAATGTTAGTTAGTGTTGATAATTTATCGAATATAATGAACTGTTAGTATTGTTAGTAAAGATAGAGCAGTAAGGTGAAAGAAACAAACAAGATTGGAAGGAATGTTTGGAAACCCAGAAACCTTGAAATCACCTGAAACTGTGGCACACAAGACTGTGGAACACAAGACAAGATTCGGGAGACAATGTGCAATGCAGGGTATGAGAATTACAAAAACCAGAATGATAACTTAACAATAATTATGGGAGGCAGGCAAAAGACATAACAAAGAAAGAGAGGAAAAATACAATACATGGCATGGAGTAACTCAAAAAACATGGCATGGAGTCAGGGTAATAACAAAAACATGGACAGGCACAACAGAATCATAACACTGTGAAACAGATCAAAGCATCCATCAAGATACATCATAGATTAAACATTTAAAACACAACACAAGTTGTTTTTTTTCATGTTAATGGTATTTAATTCACTTTGAAGTGAATTTCCTACTTGGACATTATATTATACTATGAAGAGCTACAAAATCATCTGGAAATTTTTAATTCTAACTGAATGGGTTGATGATGAGCATTCTAAGGGGCATACTTATCGATCACTTTGCCATAATCAAGTTTAAGATTCAGTCGCACTGACACAAACATTACTCGAAGATATTGCACTGTTATCTCTGCTTAAACAAACTTTATAGCTCGTCTTATAATTAATCCATATAGGACTGCATACAACAGACAATGTACAGTTATCAGAGTTGAATTGAAACTTGCTATTTTACACATTCAGCTACAGAAATCATTAATATAAAGAGGCCTAGTTGTCCCATGCTAAAAAAAGGCATTTAAACTGTAGTGCAATAAACACTCAGAGGATAAACTTGACTTAAAGTGTTAATCTCACAGTGTAAATGCTTTCATAAAAGTAGAAATCCTGCATTAAAATTAGGAGTGAACCCGTCCATAAAACCGTGTTTCAGCTTGGCTTGCTTGTGAATATTCAACAACTGATCCTGATGTACCAGCTAGTGATGAAACATTGTAACTACGTGCATAAATTTGTAGCTTCATGTCTGCTGGGATCAACATCTGTACAAAGGTATCTTGCTAAGCGCCGTTATTCTTGAACACGCCAAATCCAGATAATCCTTATGATGAATTTCATTCATATTTGAATTTGTAATGAGCAATGAAGTGGCCAGTGTCAACGTAACGAAGTGCAAGTATACTCTTTATCTTTTAAATGCAGTAGAGTAAAAGTCAAAACTCAACTAAAGTACAAATCCTCAAAAAAAAACCTACTTAAATAGGCTACTGTTCGTCACTATACACCTCTGACCATCACTTAAGGGGTCTATTCTCCCATTTGCGCGTAAGACCTTTCTTATTCTCCCATACGTGCTTCGATCACACCCACAGAGCTTAACTTCAGAATGTAGGCGGGCTTATGAAAGAGGTGTGATTAATGCAAAAGAGAGGCATTACCAAGCTCATTGATTATTGCTATCAGGAAAACATGGAACAAGGATTTTCTGATTAACCGTGAAAATGCAGTTGTAGTCCATGGAAAACACAAACCAGCGTTAAACCACCTTTAAATTTCTATTTCGTTGACCTGCTGATAAAATCTTGTATCTCCAAACTGGTGAGAAACAAAAACTTGTATGTCCATTATTCTTTCATGCAAAATTAAACGTTTTCTATTTTAAGCTATATTAATCAATTTATATCATTTCATTATTACTTTTTAATTTTATTTATTTTTTAGTTTCCTGTGAAGTTTATCAATTTGAAGATACAAGATTTTATCAGCAGGTTGACGGTATGCCACTGTAATAGTAGGCCTATGTATGTCTGTGCCAATTACAAGAAGTAATGCAGGCATCTCTTTTTTATTTCTTATTCTACCCACCATGGCATTTAAGCTATGCAAACAAACAAATTGCTGCGATAATGAAATAATAAATAATAAACAGAATTTAGCGCTTCTCAACCAGCGTAATCAGAGCATTGAAAATGTGCCCCTCCTACACCAGCCTGTTTGTTCCGAGGAAGACAGGGAAGAGGACAAGTCAAGAGAGCATTCTAGTCACACAAAAATAACAATCAAAGACAGTTTATATGATCTCATTTAGAAATTTCACGCTTGAAATTTCAAACTACTCCGATGTCAGGTTTGCAACTGAAGAACAAAGCAATGCTTTAACAAACAAAGGATTCTTACCCCACACGCGGAAAAATCGGCAGGGCACTGTAAAAGCTAGGTTCTCTGCCCATCAGAGAAGTGTGCACACAAAAGATGGTGGGCAACCATCATCCCCGGTGCATTTCACGGCACTGGAGGAGGAGGTGGCATCCACTCTTTCTGCAGTGGAAATGCATGAAGAAGAACTTGGAGTGGATACGGATGAAGGAGGGTTACGTAAAATGGTCATTTTTATTTTCCTATACTCTGCATCACTGTGATAGAAACTGGAAACAAGCTTAATATGGTTTCAAATATTTATTGTATTTTTTGGCATTTCAAGCAGTTGTGCAGTACATAGGCGTCATGGGCTGAGCCAGGGAATTTGGCGCAGATGCTTAATATGCGCATATGATGATCGCACACAACCTGAACATCAATGCTGTGCTGACGTCTATGGTCTCTATACATATTCTTAGTAGTGGAAGGGGATCTGATTGCAATGTGAGTACAATCAATGGCACCCCCAATACTGGGGAACCTGGTGACCCGGTGGAACCCTCCCAAAACTCTCCGTCTTTCAGTTGGTGTTTCGGGGAACTTTATTAAGTGGCTGATGTGGTGCAGCATAGCATCAACCAACTGTGTCAGACACCTTGACACAGATGCCTGTGATATGTGCATGACATCACCAGCCACTCTCTGGAACGACCTGGATGCCAGGACCGACAGCGCAGTTGTGACCTTGATGACCACCGGTATGTTTGTAATTGTTTGAAATGCGTTTGCTATTGAACCGATTGGTAACGCTGTTTGTTGGTGATCACTCGGCTAGAGTTGAGAGAGAAAGACATGTGGGATTGAAGCTGAGAATTAACCTTAGTGTTCACTGGGTTTTCTTAAAATAATTTGTGTGTCAAGACTGAAACAATAATAGAGATTAGACGATTTGCTCCCGAGGTATAACCTTTGTCGCAGTTGGGACAGGGAGAATCTTCCCCCCGTATCTTTCCCCTTTTTCCTCCTGTAACAACTCGGTGAGCAAACAGCCAAATTAAGTCACCAATCTGGTCAAATAAAAGCAACGGGGGTTTTTTGGGGGTAAGGTAAAGTAAAATAAATTTAAACGCTAAATTAAGAGAATAAATTAAATGCTAAATAATTGTCAAACTATGTGACTTGTGCGGTTTACAAAGTAAAACAGTTTTTAGGGACTGTGGTACTCGCCTGTTTTTTTCTGTAGCTGTTTTAGCAAACGAACCCTAGCAAACTCTCAACGCTAAGAATATAATCCAATTACCTGGATATCTAACTATAACCCGGCTTGGTTCATACTTGGTTGCTGCCTTCCATACAGTCTTCTAGCCAATAAATATTGACGTTCACCGGGGTTTTTAGTCCCCTTCGTTCTCTATCCTGACTGCATTGCCGCATAAACGCATTGCCAAGCGTGAACCGGGGTTTTTGTCTTTCTCGCATTTTATTATTACCGAAGGGCTCTTCTGATTAAATACATCGTAAATACCCTATCTTTGTATTTTCCTCTGGTTGCTGTGCCTTGATCAGTTTAACTACTTGTTCGAGTGCTTAGGACAGCTTGTTGGGGGAGGTACCGTGTTTATTTCGCTCACATGGTAAACGACTTGTTTATTCGGTCCATTTCAATTAAAGGGAACCGCGGCTTTACTCTTTTCTCGGTTACCCATGGTTGTATTTGCGGCTAGCTAGATAAGTACTGTTTGCATTCTTGGCTGGGGATCTGAGATTTAGTATTTAGTTAGTGATGCAGCAGTCACTTGACTCGTTCATTAGGTTAGGTTGGAATTTAAAAGGTAAGTTTTTATCGGAGTGCTCTGTCTCCTCCAGTTTTTCCTGGGCGCTGAAGCCAGTCTGTTTTATCTGGGCTCTCAGCTAAGGCCCAGTTTACATGAAGACGCTTGCGAGTAAAGACGACAAAATATTTTAACGGAGGTGCCTTTTGTTTATATGGTGACGGCTTTTTTGGGGCTTGAAGACGCAAAAATCTCAAACCACCCTCGAAAGTGGAAAACTTGAATATGCTCCGGCGTAGCGTTTCCGTCTAAACTGGCCAAGACGCAAAACTGGCTCAGATCTGCTGTTCTGCTCACGTCGCGTAGGCGCTTACGTCATGCAGTAAACAAACATGTTGGATTACATCCATGCTTCGGACCTTCAGGCTACTCTGGCAGCCATAATAAATGTTCAGGAATCGTTACTACAACTGTACAGAATCTGAACACATGCTATTGGCGAACAGAGGAGGATCTACCTGACCAGACGAAGTTCTTCTTGTTACCGGTAGCCATATTTTGTGATATCGCGGCACAGTGACGAGAAGTAGGAAGATTCTACGCATGCGCGTAGAAATGGCGACGTTTGTGTTAGTGTGTCACAGCACCACCTAGCCGTCTGGCATGCATACCCAATCAATTTCAACACACTTTTTGCGTCACCGTATGCACACAGATTTCCTCCCGAGAACGCTCGTTTGAACGCGAAATAAAAAGTGAAGACGCGACGCCACTTTTGCGTCTTCTGTTCACACCGTCATCGTGTAAACCTCGCCTAATCCCTTTGATATTTTTAGTTTAGTATATTATTAGTATTGGGACTATATAAACTCAAGCCGGCTATTAGGAGTGCTTATTACATATAGAGTTTGGTTCAGTTAGGTATTTAATTTCTGTTTACTGAAACTAAGCCCCTGTTAAAAGAGCCTTATAATCAATATACTTTGTTTCCCCGGGGTTTCTATTGTGACTGCTGCTTAGGGCTTCTTAGGTTAATAAATAAATTAATAAATTGTGGTTCCTCGGCTTCTATCTCGGCATTAGTAATTTTCTTTTATCTAGGGTGAGCAAAGTCATTAGGTAAGGGGTTCAAAATGTGGTCAAAACTATGTGACGGTTGCAGGATGATTACACTTTTGGAAAGAGATTTCCAGGGTGGGTTTGTCTGCCACCGCCCACCGGTGCCAGCTAATTGAGCATCTAGAGAGCAAGATCCTTGATCCTTCTTCCTTGGGTTAGGAAGAATGCAGCCGTTATTAAGGTCAGACTGGATAACATGATACTTGATCATTTTATTCATTCTAATTCATGAAACATCGCGCTAAAAGGTCTAAGTTAGATTTAAAGAACGCTGTAGACATGAATTATTGCCTGTTATTCACAAATCCAGCTTATAACTTTTGTAATTGTATGTCATATGGGCAAAAAATTGAAGAAACTAGACACCTTGAGACCTCTCTTTTAAACTTGCGAGCGATTGGCTAATCGGCTGCCACATATGAGAAGTAAGTTGCACGAGAGCTGGTGCCGAAAATGACTTGTTTTACTCCTTATTTCAACAGCCAATTTGTGAAAGACAAGTAATAGTGATCTTATTTGGAACGAATATTCTAATCGATACATTTTCTACATACCCAGTTAAATGATTTGACACAAACTATCCAGATTTAGTGGGTTTTTTTACTTTTCCGAGAACACAGCTCTGAATTCATCTGGGATTGCAAAAACGAAAAGTTTGCATTAGTCGTAAACGTGTGTGCAATCGTTTTATGTGTTCTTCAATTGTATACTAAGCAAAATGAGTGCTAATTGTGGACTTTGAACATAATAAGTGACTGAGAAACACGGCAACTTCATACTCGCATTGACCGGTCGCTTGTGTTTATGTTTGGGTTTCGCTCTCGAATATGTACCGTACCATACCGTACACAAATGCAAAATTTGAATGTCATCATCAACAACAACAACAATGATCAACAATAATAAGTTACTTACAAAGCAACGTAAACACAAGCTCACTTGTCAGCTCTTCACAGCACTCTTACATAGACATTAACACTGGAGCCGTACAGCGGGGCTGGGCCGTGGGATACCTGCGCCGGGCCCGGCTGGGTAGCAGTTGAGCAAGAGGGGAGTAAGCACGAGAACGGATCTCAGAGATGCAAAGTGTTACGCATTCAACGTAGGTCCTTCGCATTTTTTAGGCTTATTCACCGTAGTCCGCAATTAATTCAATGGAAGCTTATTAATGAGATTCTCACGCGGAATTAAAATCCTTGTGCATTGAAGTTTCAGTTTCACTTGAGTATAGGTGGACCTCACCAAAAGTAACATGGAAAGCGATTATGATTCCAGAATTCTTGTGCTTCCTTTGCTCAAGGAAAAGAAACACTGCATGTGTTTCAAGATCGTTTCAATAGTTTTTAAGAAACAAGACCATCTGAAACGTCTACATGCAATTCCATCGCTTCCAATCTCTCAGTAAAGACCAGCGTGAGAATTCCCGAGTCATAATCGATTTCCCTGACACTAGTTGGGAAGTGCACCGTAATGCACGTGAAACTGATTTACTAAATGCGCAATGACTTCAATTCCGCGAGTGAATTTCTCCAGTGCACGCTGATTGGAAAATTGCAAACTACGGCACGGGAAGGTGAATGCCATAAAGAGGCGAGAGACTCTACCGAACGCGTGAGACTTGGCATCTCTTTTTTGGGAAGTGATGCAAACTTATACCATCGTTTAGAGTCTTGTTACAGCCTAGCACTACACACCTATTAATCAACGAAATCAAAGATTGATCAAGGCGAAATCAATTATCAGTATACAAAAAGAACAAACCACTGGTCGATCAGCTGGGAACGTTTACTACGCACTTTTCACACGTCACAGGTCATAGGACTGCAAGGTCCATATGCAAAAACTTTTTTGAGGGGTGGGGCTTAGGACCGTACAAACCAGCCAAATTTTAGTTTTCAAATAAAGATAAAAAGTTATAGAAAGCCTTTCAAATGTGTGATGCATATTAATTTGCTACATATGATCCATTTCTTCGAAGAATAGCCAAAAAATTTTCTGAGTGAACCTTTAAAGAATTCCGTTCATGTATACCAAAGTGTGGGATATATAGCCAGCACTGGTACGATATCATGTAACATATTTGTGCAGGTAGGAAGCTTTCTTTTTCAGTTGAGCTGTCTATTATGCATAATTTCACAGAACAGGTAGCCTCTTCAAATCATAAGGTTAAAGACATTCATTCATCTCAAACAAATATAAACAGTTAAGTTGGCCATTTACCTTTTTGAAGTCAAGGAGCTTCAAAACGGACCATTTAAATTTTAAATGGACATTTCATTTCATTTATCCAATTAAATGTGTTCGCAAATGTGTGGGAGAACATGTATTGCGATATGCCCCAGGGCAGTGAACACTGTCGGCGTCTCCTTTTGAAATCGTTCTGGGGCATAAAATGCGGATAAAGAGGTTGGTCACGGAATTCTTTCCATGTTGACAATAAAACTACAAAACCCAAAACCAGTGAAGTTGGCACATTCTGTAAATTTTTAATAAAAACAGAGTACAATGATTTGCAAATCCTATTCAACCTATATTCAATTGAATACACTGCAAAGACAAGTTACTTAATGTTCGAAAAGGTAAAGTTTGTAATTTTTCGCAAATATTAGCTCATTTGGAATTTGATGCCTGCAACATGTTTCAAAAAAGCTGGCACAAGTGGCAAACAAGACTGAGAGAGTTGAGGAATGCTCATCAAACACTTATTTGGAACATCCCACAGGTGAACGGGCTAATTGGGTATAAAAGCAGCTTCCCTGAAATGCTCAGTCATTCACAAACAAGGATGGGGCGAGGGTCACCACTTAGTGAACAATTGCGTGAGCTGATTGTCGGACAGTTTGAAAACAACATTCCTCAACGATTTTTTGCCAGAAATTTAGGGCTTTCATCATCTACGGTTCGCAATATCGTCAAAAGGTTAAGAGACTCTGGAGAAATCACTGCACGTAAGCGACAAGGCCGAAAACCAACATTGAATGCCCGTGACTTTCGATCCCTGAGGCGGTACTGCATCAAAAACCAACATCAGTGTGTAAAGGACATCACCACATGGGCTCAGGAACACTTCAGAAAACCACTGTCAGTAGCTGCACTACACTACATCTAGAAGTGCAAGTTAAAACTCTACAATGCAAAGCGAAAGACATTTATCAACAGCAACCAGAAACGCCGTCGGCTTCGCTGGGCCCAAGCTCATCTAAGATGGACTGATGAAAAGTAGAAAAGTGTTCTGTGGTCTGACGAGTCATTTCATTTCAAATTGTTTTTGGAAACTGTGGACGTCGTGTCCTCCGGACTGTGGGAAAATATTAATCTATGTATCCTTAATAATCAAGTGTCTTCAAATGAGCATTGAAATGTATTATCAAACGTATTAACGGAAGCAGTACTATACTGATCTATTGCTGAATTGTTGTATTCAGTATATATCTGAATATATCACTAATCAAAGCATTATATATCCAAATGTATTAATAATGAAGCTTTAACTGAAACACTGCATTAATCTAAAGCAATGTGAATCTGAGTGAATGGTATTTTTTCAGGGACGTTTCCGGGGACGTTCTGTATCTCATATTGAAAGAATGCAGGCGCCGGTAATCAGTGAAAGGGGGGCGCACTTTAATTTTAGATTATACGTGCCTTTTGAAGACCTCAGCTGCGCCATTAATCTATTGGCCTTACAGTGAATCCTCCTTCCGGGTATTAATTCATACAGAAGGACAGACGACAGGAACAGAAATGAGTTTTGATAAGATATCTTTTGATGCCTGAAGCAATAAAGGATGTGACTGCGGTGGAGAGACCTTGGTTGGGTAGAGTTCATGCATTGAAAAAAAAAATAAATAAATTTGGCATCTCCAATCCCACCCGAATCTGGAATGCCCAATTGGTGAACTATGTACAAAGCTTGCTCGTATGCGACCCCTTGCTGCTAACTCAGGACAGTGAGGACAGTTCACGGCTCTCTTCAAGCACGTGCCTGTCAATCACTGATTCTTATACACTCATTGGTTGAATCCTCGTAAGTTCAGAACGAGGGCCGAGGATACCCGGACATGAACAAACCCTGAGTCTTCCTGACGAGCGCCCGTCTGGCCAACAGGAGGCGCTGGAGCAACAAACAAAGCTATTACCGTATCCCCTAATCCGGCAGTCCCTTCCCAACTTGGAAACCTGTCGCGCTATAGCCAATTGTGCGCTACTCTGAAAAAGCTGCCGACCCCTGCCGGTGGGTACGCCGGGGCTGGAACCCGCGACATGATAGTCACCTCTGCACTGCAGCGCAGTTCCTTAGCTGAGTGAGCTATCCGGCAGCTCTGAGTTCATGCATATTTTTAGACTGAGGGAGTCTTGCAGCTGGAGATCATAAAGAGTCGGAAGATTGACAACAAAGGGACAATGAGCTCGGGGCTGCAGCCCAATGGTCCTCTCTACGACCAGTGCTTCTGTTTATCTGACTAATTCTTCTTTCCAATTCTTTGCTAAAGATCATCAGTTGTGTAAGGCTTCAAACTATAAAATAATACAGAAACCAATCTTTCATTTGTCTGTATCTGTGCACATGAATTCACCTTATTGTACTGTTTCTACCTTCTGTTTCGTCTAATGGTTTGATTATTATCATCTTTGATACTTGTTGCCTTCATTTGAATACATGCATATGATTTCTCTTGATTATGTACTAACTTACTTTTTGATTAAATGATGAAAACATAATTGCAAATATAAACGGTGTTTTGGGTCCTTCATTTAAGGTCAATTCCAAGCCAGTCACGAATTCCCCACAGGACCAAAGAGGATAAGAACCATCCGGACTGTTATAGGCGCAAAGTTCAAAAGCCAGCATCTGTGATGGTATGGGGGTGTATTAGTGACCAAGGCATGGGCAACTTACACATATGTGAAGGCACCATTAATGCTGAAAGGTACATACAGGTTTTGGAGCAACATATGTTGCCATCCAAGCAACGTCTTTTTCATGGATGCCCCCGCTTATTTCAGCAAGACAATGCCAAGCCACATTCTGCACGTGTTACAACAGCATGGCTCCGTCGTAAGAGAGTGCGGGTACTGGCCTGCCTGTAGTCCAGACCTGTCTCCCATTGAAAATGTGTGGCGCATTAAGAAGCGTAAAATACGACAACGGAGACCCCGGACTGTTGAACAACTTAAGCTGTACATCAAGCAAGAATGGGAAAGAGTTCCACCTGAAAAGCTTCAAAAACTGGTCTCCACAGTTCCCAAACGTTGACTGAGTGTTGTTAAAAGGAAAGGGTATGTAACACAGTGGTAAAAAGGCCCCTGTGCCAACTTGCAATGTGTTGCTGCCTTTAAATTCTAAGTTACTTTTTTTTTTTGTAAATAATCATTATCTTGGTTTGAACATTAAACATATTGTCTTTGTAGTGTATTCAACTGAATATAAGTTGAAAAGGATTTGCAAATCATTGTATTCTGTTTTTATCTACGATTTACATAACGTGCCAACTTCACTGGTTTTGGGTTTTGTAGTTTGAAGACAAGTTTAAAAGTCCGCCTTAATTTTTACTTTTGTGTGCACTAGCGGACTTCCGCGAATTTCGAAGCCTGCTATTATCTTGTAAGTGCAACACTGAATCTCACCTTAAAAAATCTGTCAAATGGGCCCTGATTCTTCCAATTGGCCATCTCTCTGCCTGCCGTCTGCACGTCAGCTACACTCATGCATAAAACATGTACAATAGGTGGATTGCTATGACAACCACCATAGACAATTCCCGCAAATTGGCTGTCAGGGAGTGGGTCGCCATCTGACAGTTACAGGGGGGGAGGGCGGCATATTTAGGGTCATTTAGTTTTGTTTCTTTCAGTTTTATTGGATACTGGATTCATTCATTTTAACTGATCTTTGAAAAAAGTAGTGCCATGCGGAAAAAGCACTTTCTGGGCTGAGTGGTGGTTGGTGGATTCCGAGTGCTGGTCGGTGCTGACCATTGGCAGAACCTGCATAATGCACAAAATGTATAGTTCTCACCTTTCCGTAAAGAATTATCACAGACGAGTAACTCTCGCGTATTCTTTTCAAAAAGTTTGTCGTTTTCTCTTCTTTTTCGCCTTAGGCATACAGCCTTTCATAGCTCCGACCGATCTCCAAGTGCTCCTGCTCATAGATATATATATATCTATACTCATGCCTATACGCTGGAAAAGTGGTGACGTAATTCTGAGGTCAACTTGCCGTAGCCATGGCAACTGGTTCACAGTGAAAGAACCAAACCAAAAGCAATGAACAAGAACAGTGTTTATCGCCATGGTCCTCGTGTCCATGTACGGAATTAAGCTTTATTTTCAGTGATCTCAAACCCAAAATATGCTCATTATAATAAAAGAACGGGAAGCATTTCTCACTAGATTTTTTGATTGTCAAATATTTAGGTATTTCCTTCCATATGTTTTGGGTATGAGTGATTGTGTTGCTATGCTGTGAGCATGAACCATTGTCAAGGAAGTGAGTATTGACTCCAGTGAAAGGGACGTCACACTTTTTCAGCGAATTAAATCTCTTTGGCTGTGTCCACAATCAGGGCCGGCGCACGCACTTTTGCCGCTCTAGGCGAATATTAATGATGCCGCCCCTCTAGTTGCAGTGTACCATGATAGCTAAACCACACAAATACCAATACGTCATACAAATAAAGCAAAAACCAGCAACATATTAACGACAATAAGCCACACACACACACACAACGGAAAGCCGATCCAGAAAAAGTGTGCCCGAAGTGTCAACAATATACAATATGCAGGCATTTTAGCGATCCATATGCAATTAAGGCAACTAAAAAGCCTGTCTATAACCAGGCAAACACCGATAAACTCCTTTTAAAATATCTATAGCAGACTCCCGACAACATACCGGCTAACCTGTTTCCAAATTTAAAAAAATCTATACACCTCTTTCTCCTGTGAGGCAAACACACGCACTTACTCGCATTGAATGTCAGCTGGCAGGTGTCATCAACAACGTTATATACATGAAATGCAATGTAAATTCGGTGTCTCCTAGACATTGCTTACTCACTGTAAAGAAACTGCCAGAGATCGAACTAGTGGCATTGCCGATGACCAGTAGAAAGTACTGGATTCTAAGGAGCCACCGAATTTACATTGCATTTCATGTCTCCGTGAATGCTGAAGATGATTTGGCGGATATAGCTAGCCAGCTATAATTGAACCTGGAGCGTTTAATATGGAACTACAGACCCATTTGCACACAATATGTAGATCCGTGTTGGCTCTGTATTTCTGCAGAGAGAATATTCCCGTGTTCTCAACAGCGTATTTTCGTGCATGAGTGAATTTGCATGAGCATGAAGTACCGCTCCAAACCTTTCTTGCACCAGTTTCAGCTGCAACTCCAACTGGAATAATTGCTGTCTATTCTCTTTGCCGGTATGTAATCATTTTGCGACTTAAGGTATTCTAAACCGTTAAGCCATATTAAGGTGAAGTTTAAGTTCTAAACAGCTCTTTCTAGCTAATTATTTTGATTTTGACTGAATCAATGTAACGTTACATTTGAAGCCCTCGAGCTTAAACGTGTAGGCTCGCCCACTAAATACATGCACACATACCGATTAGGAGGAAAAGTGACAGTCCTAACGAACGTTAGCATTACTGACTACGCTGAAGAAACGCTAGAAATTAGCGAGCGCATTTACTGATGATCTTGGGCTAACTCAGGGTTAACTGCTAAAGATTGATATGATGAGCTAAAACAAATAAATTGATGAAGAGCTGAAGTTTTGGTCAACGTTTATCGGTGTATTGTTAGGTGGGTTTAGAATTCGTTGAGGTGCGCTTCAAGCAACCAATCAGAGGGGCCAAATCGGGCCTAATGGATATAACTGGTAGAAAAAAAAATTTGCGGCCGGGGAGGGGGCGTGTGCAGATGGTGTGTGTGTATGATTTACATATTCCTCAGCCTTTCAACATCTCCCAGAATGATTGAGCCTGCCGATCTTTGTTTCTCCAAGATTGTACTCACTTGCCCCATTTTGCCGCTCCTGAGGAAGTGCCGCTCTCGGCAATTGCCTAGTTCGCCTACATGGCCGCGCCGGCCCTGTCCACAATTCTGTTTGTAGCATTCTGAGGATTCCACCGAAAAATGCCGATTGTTTACATTCGCTGATACTCAGCGATCGTAAGAAGCTGGCCGACTTCGGTAAATAACGAACATTTCATTCACAAAAACAATGGTGCGTTCAAGATACCTCACAATTCAGAAAAAACAAGCTCCTAAATGTTAAAAATTAATTGAATGAGGTCGAAATCGAAAATTACAGCTCAGTTACTCGTTAATCATTTCAGAGCTCAGATTTATCCAACATGACCTCAGTGACGACAGGGAAACATGGCCGCCTTCATCTTTAATGGTAAGACTCATGGACTGTATATACGGTCCTTGGTAAGACAAAAGTCTTCGATGATATTTTAACAAATTATTTGATTATGCAATATGTGAAATATGTTTATACTAGGTATATTATTATCGTCTAGTTTTTTTCCTCATAAAATAGCCCCGTTTTGATTAGCTAGTGACGCTAGCAAGTAGCACCACACAACACTAAGCATTTGCGTCCAAAATAAGCATAAATTGTGAGTGCAAATATTTTTTGTATGCAGCAGTGTGCCACAATATGCCAAACTTTCTTCGGGCGTCCATGTTTTTTTCTTCTCGGAGTTAAACTGTGGTGTAAACGCAATGATGTCGGAAATCGGAAATTTCCTAATTGGAGTTCCAACGTCCCATTAACTTCAGAGTTGTCTTGAATGCCACAAAAAATTCAATTTAGTTAATATGGCATTAAAATCTTCTGTTCTCACTTATCTTTATTAGTTTTAGCTTTGTAAAGAACATCATTATCTTGGGGATCTTGTGATTTCCTGTAAATGCGAGAGCGCTTGTTCTACAAAGAACACAGGACAGAGCGTTTGGAGATCCCGATGTGACAGAAGATCCCGATGTGACAGAAAAATATTTTCTGTTGTATGTTCGGAATTGGCCTAGAGAGCTTCGCTGGGGATCAATGAAATGTCCATGTCATGACTTAGTTTTCAAAGACTTCTGAAATTATTGCAATATGAATACAAATTTGGTGACCAGAATAGGCTATGAAGCAGTTTGGGGTCTGAATTTATGTAGGATAGCAATAGTTACATTGCAGATCGCAATCATTTATTTTAATCATCTTACCACCAAGCAATACTAACATCCAACAAATACCCTTCTCCCCCACTGTCATAGAACAATATGATCCAGAACAATTAATCCAGAAGAATGATCCGGGGAAAAACGTGATCCAGAACAATGATGACATGATGCTTAACAATATGATCCAGAACAATACGATCATCAACTTTTCACTTCAAATTTGAATATCTTTACGAGGGGGGGTGAGGGGTGGGGGGTATTTGTTGGTTGTTTGTATTGCTTACTGGTAAGATGACTGAAGTAAAATTTCCACAAGTTTTCTGAAACCCACAAGAAACTCCCCTGCTGCAGCAGCAGACACAGAGGAAGTAGGCATGGCTCCAGGGGACACATGTTTTAGCTCAAGCAAGGACTCACAGACTAATCAGTCAGTTTAACTTGCATTGCATGCAAAATATTGGAATCTATCATAAAATATGAGCTGGACTTATTTAACGTATAACGTAACAGTGTCTTGAGAGATAGCCAACATGGCTTCCGTCAGGGAAGGTCATGCCTGACAAACCTTCTGGAATTTTTGGAAGAGGTCAGCAAGACTTATGACCAGAGCAGGGCTTATGACATCATATACTTGGATTTTCAGAAAGCATTTGATACAGTACCGCATAAGAGGCTAATTTTTAAAATGAGCTCTATTGGAGTTACAGGAGGTATTCTGGAGTGGATTCAAAACTGGTTACAGGACAGAATACAAAGAGTGATGGTCAGTGGTATCTCATCTGAGCTAGGTATGGTGGGGAATGGCGTCCCGCAAGGATCGGTGTTGGGACCCCTGCTGTTCCTCATCTACATTAATGACCTTGATAGGAATATTGAGAGCAGATTAGTTAAATTTAAGATGATACTAAATTGGGGGGTTTGGCAAATAGTTTAGAGTCCTCTAAAGTGATTCAGGATGATTTGGATAGAATCCAGAATTGGGCAGAAATGTGGCAAATGAAATTTAATGTAGCGAAATGTAAAGTTGTGCATGTAGGTAATAAAAACATTAGACGGGATTACTTCATGGGAGATTTAAAACTGGAATCTGCTCCACACGAGAAAGATCTGGGAGAGATTGTTGACCAAACCCTCACAGGCTCTAGCCATTGTGCCATTGCTGTTAAAAAAGCCAATCGAATGCTGAGATACATTGCTAAAAGTATTGAGCACAAATCTAAGGAGGTAATGCTTCTTTTGTACAACATATTCGTCAGACCACATCTGAAGTATTGTGTACAGTTCTGGGGACCATACTTTAAGAAAGATATAGAGGCTCTAGAGAAAGTTCAGAGAAGACCCACTACGCTAATTTCAGGTATATAAGATGAAAGCTATGAGAAGAGGCTGAAGATCCTTAATCTCTTTGGTCTTAGGAAAAGGAGACTCAGGGCTGATTTGATTGAGGTTTTTAGATATGTTAAAGGGATTAACAAAGTGAATTATGTAGAATTCCTTCAATCAAGTGTTGTGAGTAGAACTCGGGGTCACAAATGGAAGTTGACCAAAGGAAAATTTAGTACTAATATACGGAAATATTTCTTCACCCAAAGAGTCATTTTAATGTGGAATAGCTTGCCTGACCATATTGTTGAGGCAGAGACCTTGGGGGTTTTCAAGACCAGGCTTGACTTAAAGCTAGATACCATTGAGTATCTGAAGGGATATATTCACAATAGTATAAAGAAACTGGCGAGTGTAGTGAGGCTGAACGGCCTGCTGCCATTCATGTTATGTTAACATGTAATAATAATGTGATCACGAGGATAAATGGAAAGGGACATTTTGCCAGCCAGTACAATGAAATTATGAAAGTCGGTGAGAAATGAGCATCGGGATAGTTAAGCATCACTAATTTGCAGAGGGAGCTCTTAAAACTTTTATCTTGGTAAATCCAATTGTCAAAACTGAGCCATTATTTCTCAAAAACTCATCACAATGAGACAACAAGTTCACAGGTCTCCTTGCCATCTTAAAAGAACAGCATTTTAACACATTTAAGCTGTTCTTTTAAGAGCATTAAACATGTTGAAAAATACCTTTCTTTTCAAAACTTATCACTTTCGAGGTAAAAATCGAAATCTTTTCAAACTGGTTTTTTATCACAGTAATGTCCAAGTCATTTTTGAAACAGTTGTACAAGCTTTACTGCGTTGTTATTAATTTAGTTCTGTGGTGAAGTGGTACTGTGGTACTTGTATTAAGAATTGGGTGGTGCCTTTTGTCCATGTGTATACTTTCAATGGCCAAGATCCAGCCTGAAATAAAATATGGTTTTATCTTAAGGCTTTGAATTCCTTTTGCACAGTACTCTGTGTGTGTGTGTGTGTGTGTATTGTTATGGCCCCAATTTGTTATGACATTTATGACAGCAAAGGATGACAGACAAAATTTTAAAACTTAAAGACATTTAATTTAACAAACACTTTTATATAATCTACTATCTACTCTACTGACAAAGATTGATAAACACAAGAACACAAAATATTTACAGTCCCTTTGGTGGGGTTGCTTGGTGATGTCTTGGGTGAGGAAAAATACTCCAACACAGGCAAAAATCCACAAAAAGCTTCACAGGTCGTGAAAAAAATGACAGGTCTGGTCAAATGTATCCTTCTCCTTACAATTTCTCCAATCACTTTACTCTCTCAATTTTCCTCTTTATATGCTCTTTTGGAGACCCCTCCCACATTTAGACCTCTTTTTTTTTTTTTTTTTAATTCTCTGGGACTTGTCCCAGACATGCCCAAGACATGCCCAAACCTAGCTCCAGTCTGGGCTTAACAAGGTCAATCCTGCCACCTTGTGGCTTCTATTCGCATTACACCTCCATTCCAAAATGGAAAAATTTTGACTCATAAAGGCAAAATTTTTCTTTTCAATACAAAAATGGTTAAGTAGATATATGTAAATAACAATGTGCTAATAAACGTGATATATACACATACTCAAGCACGGGATAAGCAATCAGCAATTACATTGTCAGTATCCTTTTCATGCTTAATTTCCAAGTCAAACTCCTGTAAAATCAAACTCCAATTCAACAATCTCCCGATTCTTGTTTTTCATCTTACTCAAAAACCACAAAATGGATTGTGGTCAGTATACACAATCATTGGCTTTTACCCTGTACAAACGTAAACCTCAAAGTGCTGTAAAGATAGAACCAGAGCCAACAGCTCCTTCTCTATTGTGGAATAGTTCTTTTGGAGGCGATTGAACTTCCTGGAGAAGTATGCCACGGGATCCTCAATGTCATCAGAGTCACTTCTCTGTAGGAGCACAGATCCACAAGCTTGGTCGCTAGCTTCGACTGCGATGGAGAACAGTTTGTTGAAGTCAGGAGATTTGAGCACGGGGATGTGACACAGCAGAGACTTCAGGTGATTGAAGGCTCTCTGGCATGCATCATCCCAAGTGAACTTTACGCCTTTCTTCAGTTGGTTGGTGAGACTGAGAGCAATCTCAGCAAAGTTCTTGCAGAACTTGCGGTAGTACCTGATCATTCCAAGGAAGGGGCGCAAAGCTTTTTTTGTTGTCAGGAACTGGAAAGTCCATGATGGCTTGGACTTTAGCATTTATGGGTGCCACCTTACCCTGGCCTATGACATAGCCAAGATACGTGACAGGAGCACAACCAAAGTCACTCTTGTTCAGGTTAGCCTGGGTCAGGCACTGGAACAATGTCTCTACATCTTTCAGATGTTCTTCCCAGGAGTCACTACATGTGATCAGGTCGTCGATGTACGCACCCATGTGTGGCAATCCGGCGATTGTAGACTGTATCATCCTATGGAACATGGCTGGGGCATTTTTCATGCCAAAGGGTAGGACTTCATACTGGTACAACCCAGATGGTGTGGCAAAAGCAGAGATGCTCTTGGGCTCCTCAGTTAAAGGTACACACCAATAACCCTTCAATAAATCAATCTTGGTCAGAAACTTTGCTTGCCCTACTCTATCGATACAGTCATCAATCCTAGGTATTGGAAACACATCGGTGCTAGTTACAGCATTGACTTTGCGATAATCTGTACAGAATCTAGTACTTCCATCAGGTTTTGGAACTAGCACACAGGGTGAACTCCAATCTGAGTTAGAGGGTCTGATAATATCATGTTCTAACATGTATTCAACCTTTCTCAGCAATCTTTCTCTTTTCAGGATTCATCTGGTACGGAGGCTGTTTTATTGGTTTGGTCATTACCAACATCTTCATCAAGAGAAGCTATTGAAACTCTCTTTGGAACATCAGAAAATAGATCTGTATATTTCTTGATCAACCTGTCAAACTGATCTTTCTGTGAGGGTTCTAAGTGCTGGAGTTTTACATCAAGATTTTTCAACACTTCAGAATTTGTCAATTTACATGAAAGAACTTCAGCTTTTATTCTAGGTTCATCAGCTTGAAACTCCCCCTCATCTTCACATGTCTCGACCATAGGAGAATCTGAAGTGACGGCTGCAACCCTAGCATTTCTGTCAAGTTAAGGCTTCAGCATGTTAATGTGATACAATTGCTTTGGCTTTCTCCTATCTGGAGTCTTCACAATGTCATTGAAATCATTGAGTTTTGTTAGAATTTCATACGGACCATGAAATCTAGCCTGCAATGGATTGGACTACAAGGGAAACAACACAAGGACCTTGTCTCCTGGTTCAAACTCACGGCTTCTAGCCTTATGATCATACCAAGTTTTCATTTTTCCCTGACTTGATTTCAAGTTCTCTATGGCTAGGTCACAAGCTGCAGCAATCTTTCCTTGTACTTGCTAACATACTCTAACAGACTGAAATGCAATTCTTTCTCTTGCCATTGTTCACTCAACAATAGTAAAGGTCTTCTCACTTCATGGCCAAACACTAGCTCAAATGGACTGAATCCAGTGGACTCCTGCACTGCTTCTCTAGCTGCAAACAACAGCAAATGAACACCTTCATCCCAGTCTTTCTCATGGTCATAACAGTAAGTCCTCATCATTGTCTTGAGAGTGGAATGAAACTGCTCTAAGGCACCCTGACTCTCTGGATGATAGGCACTGGAAAGAATCTGCTTCGCATCTAGTTCATACACAACCTGCTGAAACAATCCTGAAGTGAAATTGTTACATTAGTCTGACTGAATTTCCCTGGGAAGCCCAAACAACGTGAAGAACTTTATCAAAGCCTTCGAGATTGCAGTTGCCTTGATATTACGTAAAGGTATGGCATCAGGGAATCTGGTAGATGCACACATGATTGTCAACAAGTACTGATTTTCAGATCTAGTCTTGGGTAATGGACCAACACAATCAACAATGACATTAGAGGGGGCTCCCCAAATGCTGGGATAGGCTGCAATGGAGCTACAGGTGGGTCTAACTGGTGTTTTCCAACTACCTGACAAGTGTGACAGGTTTTGCAAAAGTTGGAAACATCTTTCCAAAGCCCAGGCCAAAAGAAGTGTTTCATGATCTTATCAACAGTCTTGTTAACAACAAGATGACCTCCTAAAGGTAAACTATGAGCCATTGTTAAGATCTCATTCCTGTAAACCTTTGGAACAACAATTTGCCTAACCACTGCCCAATCTCCATTGGCAGGGATATCAGGAGGGCACCACTTCCGCATCAAAACACCATCCTTGAGATAATACCCAACTGGAACTGCGTCTATTTCTGTATCAGGAAGGGCTCTCCTCTTTATTACACAAATTTCAGAATCATTACTTTGCTCCTGAATCAACCGCTTTCTGGACAGAGACAAGTCTCCAGACACATCAGAATCACCAGAACCATCTAGCTGGCTGAATAGAGAACTGATGAAAGTACCTGATAAGTCCTCAATCGGAGAAACCATAGTTGGCCGAACAGTGTCATGAGACGAACCACCTGAGTCCTGACTATTCAATGTGCTGGACTGCATCACATTATCATCTTCTTTAGCCTTTTTGGCTATAGCACGAGTCACTGCACAGGAAGGATACAGAGATGGGTCTTCATCGCCATCTTCAGTGCTCAGCTGTGAAGTAAGATGTACAGGTGGAACTACATTGCCCCCTGCAAGGTCATTGCCTAGCAACAGAGAAACACCCTTGATAGGTAGACTTAACATAAGTCCCATCTTTACCTGTCCTGTAACTAAATCTGACTTCAAGCATACAGAGCGCAGGGGTACAGATGCAGTCCTCCCTTCAATACCTTGTACAAGGACGAAATCCCCAGAAGCGGTCTCATCACATAACTCCAAGGAGTCCATCAACAAAAGTGACTGAGAAGCTCCGGTATCCCTTAGGATATATATGGGGACAGGAGGAGAATGCTCATTCAGAGCCACAAATCCCTCTGACACAAATGGAAGAAATTCCTCCCTCACAAAGTCAGCAGTATCAGGATTTTTAGCCCCACAAGGAGCAGGCAATTCAGCAGATCGGTCATCTACTACAGGGGTTTCTAATCTTGTCTTCACAAAGGCATTGAGTTTGGTATCCTTTTCCTTTTCTTTCTTAGCTTTTAGGAACCAACAGTTAGTTGTAACATGACCAGATTTCTTGCAATAACTCCAAACTAGACCACTTTTGTCACTGTCAGCTTTCACACTTTGATCAGACCTGTTACTGGATTTCTGAGCACCATCACCAGTTTTGTCTTTGGTTTTGGGTGAGGAATCTTGGGTAACACCATTACCTTTTTTCTGAAATTGGGACCATCTATTGTTACTGCTAGACTGAAATTTAGACTTATGTGAGAGAACATATTCATCGGCAAATTTGACAGCTGACTGCAAATTCAGTGCTTGCTTCTCATTAAGGCAGGTCTTAATATCATCTTTAACACAGTTCTTGAATTCTTCAACTAACACCATCTCTTTTAGTGAGTTGAAATCATCCTTGACCTCCATAGAAGCACACCAGCGCTCAAAGCAAACCTTCCTCTCATTAGCAAATTCCACATAAGTCTGATTGTCAGATTTCTTCTGACCTCTGAATTTCTGTCGGTAAGCCTCTGGAACCAACTCATAAGGTCTAAAAGAACTTTTTCGACAACCTCATAATCAGAGGACTCATCTGCAGACAATGCCGAATTGGCTTGTTGAGCTTTACCTTTGAGGACAGTCGGCAACATCAGATGCCAGTGTTCCTTTGGCCACTGGTAATTCTTCGCTACTTTTTCAAAGCACTGGAAATACTTATCTACCTCCTCCAATGAGAATGGAGGCGCCAGTTTTACCTCCTGGCTAGCACAAAATTTGTTTTTAGCTTCAGGTTCGACTCCAAATGCCGAAATAGCACCCCCTAAACACGTTTCAAAATTCACAAAGGGAAATTCAGTTACTTTGATGTAGGCAGATGAAATTTGGTACAAAAAACTTAATTGGAGCCACGCCCTAAACCCAACAAGAAGTCGGCCATTTTGAGTTGAATTTTTGAATTTTAAAACAAACTCCTCCTAGGGATTTTGCCCGATCAACTTCAAATTTGGTACAGATCATTGTGAAACCAAGCTGATCAAAATTTGTGCTCTGCATATCTGTAGGTCAAAGGGCGTGGCTGCTACGGCAAGACAAATTTTGGTGACTCGACAAAAAAATTTCACATTGCTCTTACACCCAAATACTTGATTGTAGCAGCTTCAAACTTGCTGTAGATGATGACTGCTCTGCTCTGAACGTCCCGATATATTAACATTCCACTTTGCTAATAGCGCCCCCCTGTGGCAAAAGGAAGTGACCACTGTCATGGGGGTAACCCATGCCTGGGATAAGTAGGTGACACACTGTTTCTACATACAGCCAAGAGACACACAGTTCTACCTTTTTTCCATCTGGCCGGCATGTAGGATTGTGGTTACTTGTGGTGTATTGTAGTGGGCATCATTGTTGCACCTCATTTATACATTTTGGCCTCATGGTGTGCCCTTCAGTTTAGCATATGTGATAGCATGGATAACTAGTGCTAGGTAACATTTCAAACATTTACAGGGCTGTTCATGGCATATGGCTCACAAGCATGTGGGGTTCATAAACATTCATTTCTTCATTGACAGGGATTAAACACACATAGGCCTAATATCTTAAACATCATTTATTGGTATATTGGTGGATTGCCAAGTTGTTTTTGTCGTTTGTTGGTTTCTGTACCGTTTGTCTCCTGCAGTTCCTGGTTAGAGTGGCAAACCAGAAGTGGGGGAGTCCACGTGGCTATATAGGAAGGGGGACCCGGGAGGTACCATGTGTGGGCCCATTCAGAGGGGGGTCTTGGCCCTTAGTTCTATATAGGTGTTTTATTAGGCTAGACAAGTTGTGAAATGTGATATTTCTGGGTCAGTGTAGACTTAATACTAGGTAGGAGTATACAGGAATATGGATGTGTGTTATTGTGGCATGGTGTGCTTGATTAATTTATATTAAGTGTGGTACTGTCTTGTAGGAGGGGCTTCCTGCATAAAACCAGGAGTAGAAGCTCCACTCCTCAGTGTGGCTTGGGCCTGGAAGGCGGAAACAGCTAGAGCCCCATGAGCCAGGGGGCCTAGTTTTGGTCCTTTTTCTTTTCTTTTCTTTTCTTTTGTTTGTTGGTCCAATGGTCGTGAGTGCACAGCTCCACCCTTCAGGAACTCACCACTACCTCCAATGTGCACAAGGGTGCGAGGGCCTGTGAAGGCTGCTTGCAGCTATATTTAAAACTTACTCTGCTTTTGACATTTCCTTTTTGTTTTCCACATTAGAGTTGCTGAAGATAAATTTCAAAAGCTAATTTAAAGCAAACGTTTGATAAATAAATGCTTATGTTTCGATAAAACACTGTCAATAAAGATCATACTGCATTGATAGAGCCCTTATGTCAACATCATCATGGCTTTCTGCAGTAACTTGAAGGGACAGATGCAAGTGAGACAGTCAGTCTGCAAGAGAACAGTGGCATGTTTTCTTCTCTGCTTGGAACAAGCAAAAAGTTAATCATCTTATAAAGCTATATCACAATAGGACAGTGTCCCATAATTTTTTGGCAGTGTTGTCACAAATATTGGTTTGGTTTAGTTTTTAACCGTTTACAGCTCTGTTTAGTACAATTTCTTAGTTCCTTAATTATTATAAATTTTAATTCTGTAATTTATGCAACCATATTTGCCCTGCAAAATTGCTGTAAATGTGCCTCAGACTTTTGCACAGTTCTGTGTGTGCGTGTGCATGTGTGTGTATATATATATATATATATATATATATATATATATATATATATATATATATATATTTATTTATTTATAAAATAATATGTGTGTGTGTGTGTGTGTGTACTTGGGGGTAAAATTCAATTATTGAGAAATCACGTAGCAAAGTTTGAAGACCTTGAACAAGAGATTAGGGGTGATCATCAGCAGCAGAGCATTGAAGCACCTTTTTCACATGGAAGGTCATATATGGGTTATTCTCTGAAACTGAGTCAATATTACATGCTTCACTTTGAAAGTTCATTTTTCAGTAAAAATTATTGTCCCTCGCCAACACGAAGTGTGAGGGGGATATAGGTTTGACCTCCGTCCATGCGTGTGTGTGTCCATCCCAAACGGGACAACTTTTATCAGAAACTATTACTGATAGGACAACCAAATTTGGTGTGTTGCTTCAGACCATAAAGGCCTTGATGGAGTTCGAAAATAAGAAGCACACGATTGGCGGAGGATGTTGTAGACCATGTCGACTTGTTTAATTTAAACAATATCCTTGCCCAAAATACCCCACATGGACATTTTCAACTGTAGAGAAAAAAATATAACGATACATTCAACAAAGAAAAAAATATTGGATTTTGTATTCGAAAACTGGTTGAAAATGGTGGATGCAAATTGGGACTTAACTTCCACTTGTCCCTGTTATTATCCCCCGCCAACACGAAGTGGGAGGGGGATATAGGTTTGACCTCCGTCCGTCCGTCCGAGATAAAGGGGACAGCTTTACTCAGAAACTACTACAGATACAGCAACCAAATTTGGTGTGTAGCTTCAGACCATAAAGGCCTTGATTGAGTTCGAAAATGAGAAGCGCACGATTGGCGGGGGATGTTGTCGACTTGTTGAAAATGTTTCTGTCATGGTTTGGGAGCTTTGACAGCTGTTTTTTGCTCTCGTCCGGGACGATATCGTTTGCTCCCTATCGGATTCCTGGCATTGATTGGGGGCGTGGCCTGGACTCTATTTAAGTTCCTATTTCGCCTCGCTCCCGTTGCTAGAGTGTCAGTTTTTCTTTGGCGCTTTAGCTGGTAAGTTCTCTTGGGAGAAATTGTCAGGCACTTAGTTGCTTATCAGGAATAGTGTTAGTGAGTAAGGGAATCTTAGGTTTATTTCCCTTTTCTTTTGTTTCCCTCGAGCTCGCTTTTTAGCCACCACGAGTCTCATTATTTTTATCTGTTTTTAGTCTCTCAGTGCGCAGTGAGTGTTGCCTTTTATTTCTAGCTGCTGCTCTTGGCGTCCAATTCCAGCACCCATCACAGTATCTCCCAACACATGTAGTTGAGCTGAAAATTAAGATCTGATACCGAAATTAAAATCCAACATTGATTTTGTTCTCTCTTCATTACTTGCAGCTTGAAAATCCGGCCTCAATTTCCCGTTCCGTGCACACCCAGTCATTTCCACTGCAGTTACATACATACATGTACATATTTGTTTGTACTGTTGTCTCACAGCAAGATAGTTGTGGGTTTGATTCCAGACTGGGGCCTTTCTGTGCGGAGTTTGCATGTTCTCCCCGTGTTCGCGTGGGTTTTCTCCGGATACTCCGGTTTCCTCCCACAGTTCAAAGACATGTCAGGTTAACTGGAGACACTAAATTGCCCACAGGTATGAGTATGAGAGCAAATGGTGTGTGACTGGTGTGGATTTGATTGGCGAGCTGTACAGGGTGGGTTTCTGCTTTCGCCAGTAGTCAGTTGGGATAGGCTCCAGCTCCCCCCGCAACCCTAGTGAGCAATAAGCTGGGAAAGAGAATGAAAAAAAAGTTTCACATTTGTAGCATGCTTTCTATCAAAGACACAAAACAATGTAAATTTTACGAAACGTAGTCGAAATACTGCTCCCTGCAATTAACTTAGTTCATCTGTGCGCCGGTAGGCTCAGCTACGTCAGTGCACAGGCATGGCTGGGCCTAGCTTGCTTAAGTTCATTATTAATTTCACCTGCACCTGGGGTGGAGTTGTTAGAAGGAGTTCTCTCTCTCTCCCTAGAGAGGCTGATACTCTTTACTTTGCAGGCACTGTTTGATACTTTTTCCTCACCAGCATGGTGCTTTTTCTTGGTTTCTTTTTGCTCACTCTCGCTCTTTTCCTTTCTTTGGCATGTCTAACATAACTTACTGCATCCATACTTGCACGACATTACATCCATGACTTGCATACCCTAGACATTGACTTATTTTGGTATTGATTTGAATAAATTATTATTATTGCTGGGTCCTTTTATTATGCACCGGTGTGTTTCGAGACTGCCGTTACAATGATTATCCATTATGTTGCAAAATTAATTTCAAGACTAGGAAATTACTTTTACGACAAATGGACCAGCACGGTTTCCAACGTCAGGCTGGTCACATGACGTTGGGACCGTACACAGCCGCCATTGTGATGCAAATTTCGAATTTTGGCTGCATGAATTCATCAAGTCCCTTCTGCTCAGCCCGAAACCAAAGTTACGCTGATTGTATTGCTAATTCAAAGGTAAAGTGTTGAAGAAATGGTTTTGTACTTTCATATCCAGAGGTGAATAGTTCTTAAGTAATTTGTTTTGAGGATTTGTGCTTTACTTGAGTTTTTTTTTTTTTAACCAAGACTTTTACTTTTACTCTACTACATTTAAAAGATAAAAAGTAGACTTTAACGTCATTACTTTGACTTCGGCCACTTCATTACTTGCTACAAATTAAAATATGAATGTAATTCATCATTTAAGGACTATCTGGATGTGGCATGTTCGAGAAGAACAATGGTGCTCGGCAGGGTATCTCAACCCTATATAAGACACAGATCATTATACGAAAAATATGAGGTTTTGTGTTTAGGTTTTGGTTTTCATTATTATTTTTTTGTATTATTATTTAGGTTTTGCGACAGCAATATTTACATTGCTGAACAAAACCTCCTCTAATTCCAGGAGTATCATATCTGATACAGCCAAAAATCAGCACCCCTCTAGAACTCAATACTCGAAATTTCAAATTATTTATATGCTCTACTATTTATAGCTATCCCCAAACATGTTTGAGAATAATTTTTCATGCAATATTTACTCGGAATGCCAAACTTCACTGCCAAAGTCCAAGGAAATTCATGAATTCCCATTCACATGGGAGATACTACCTTGAACTGAGTGACTAGGTGAGAGACTACTCCTGTAATCTCACTTCTTTCTTCCAGGTGGCAGCACTGTGTATTAGATATGATACAGTGAGCAGTAGTTGTTGTGTTGCATCTTACCAGGCCCTTGGCCCTTCAAATTTGGCGTATCATATATGTTACAGGGGGCATTATAGGGTTAAGCGCTTTGTGCAGATCATGACCGCCAGGGGACATTGAGCTGCAAATTTATGCATGCTGAACAATATTCTATCACTAGAAGGCACTCTCGGATCAGTTATTGAATATTCACAAGCAAGCAGAGTTCAAAGACGGTTTAGAATTTGGACAAGTTCACTCCAATCCCTCTTTATCAGGCGTTGCTTGAATTAAACTACTCAGCTAAGCCTCATGCTGTTCAATATACTTGCCCATAGCATCTATCAAGGAGTTCAAAAAAATGTTCTCTTGCTACAGAAAAAATCATTGTCCTCTGTAGCAACCACTTCAGCTGCAGTGAGCCAATGGTATCCCAATTAGTTGTTAGGAAAAATCAGTTCTCCGAAGGGAAAATTCAACATGGTATTGATACTACGAAATTCTACGAAAATTAGTCAATAAGAGTGGTTTTTTAAACTACCAGTAAACCCGAAGAAGAGGTATATTAAGGAGAGACTGCCTGTTTGTTTTTAGAATACTGTTTCTTTCATTCACCTGAAAAATGATGAAAGAGCATGAGGAGAGAGCAATGCACGGTTGCTTTGCTTCTTTCTTTGCTTACTATGAAAAAAACTTTGTGCACTTTTGATATTTAAGTATATTTTTTCCCAAGATACCTTTGATACTTAAGTACATTTAGGGCTCTAACTTCGTAGACCAGGCGCAGGCGCGGCGAATGGGGGGTGTCCAGGCGTATGTTGCAATTTCGTGCCCAGCGTAGCCTGGCACAAGTACTCCTCTGTCCCGCTTCTGTCCAGAGCAAGTTGGCAAAGAAGGCGTGTTTGGGTATAACACAGCCGAGTCAAATATTGCTCATTGGCTAGAGAAATGATGGATACCGTGTTCCTATTATTACAGCCTGTTGCTGCTTAAAATTTTGGGATTAACATGCATGGACAACAATGCAAGATACATGACACATTTATTTTCAATATTTGATCTTAACTCAGTACAAGATCATAGCAATTAGGCTGTATTCCTTTCCCCCACTAAAAACGAGAAAACCTAAGTGACAATAATAGTAGCCTAGTATTAAGCCGCTTGCACATTGGACGCAAAACAAATTTTTCGCTCGACAGATTGCGTTGAAAGCAGTGTCTTGTGTCCGAAAGTCTGACAGGGTTTTAATATATCTATGTGTCCGACAGTCTATTATTGTTTTAATTTCTTCAAATCTACCGACTCTTTTAGATATTAAGCATGAATGTTTTGATAAGAGGGCTCAGTTCTTCAAGATGAGTACCGAGAATTTCAATCAGTGTTTCTGTTTAAGCTCTGCTCAATAAAGTGAGTTGACATTGGCGCGAGACAGTGTACAATGCCTCCATGTCTGACAGCCAAGAAAAAAAAAAAAAGAGGACAATTAGAACAGATTGATAACGAAATAAAGAATAAACAGAAATATTTTAACAGAACATCCAACGAACACTGCGATTAATTTATTTGCGGGTCATCTCTTTTGGATGTTCTGTTGGTTGGTGATGTATATGTATTTTTATTCTTTATTCCGTTATAAATCTGTTCTCATATCAATAGTTTTATTTTTTGCTGGGTGCCGGACATGGAGTATTTTGCATTTCGCGTCGGACAGTCTTGATCGTGCATGCGATAATTTATTCACACTGGGGTCTATTCTCCCATAAGCATGTTCTTTTTCACGCGATTCGAGTTAAGCGCTTTTTAGTTGCACGTATTCTCCCCACTCGCTTCGATCATGCCCACAGCGCTTAACTTCAGAATGTAGGCGGCCTTATGAAAGAGGTGTGACTGATCCAAAAGAGAGGCAGACTCTGTACAAAGCTCATTGATTATGGCTATCACCAATTTATATTATTTGTTCTTTTTTAATTATATATATATATATATATTCCTTTCAAGTTTATCATTTTGAAGATACAAGATTTTTCTCAGCAGGCCGACGATATGCCGCTGTAATAGTAGGCCTATGTAGGCTATGTCTGTGCCAATTACAAGAAGTCATGCAGGCATCTCTTTTTTATTTCTTATTCTAGCCACCATGGCATTAAAGCTATGCAAACAAACAAATTGCCGCGATAATTAAATAGGCCTAGTAAATAAAGAATTTAGCGCTTCAACCTGCATAATCAGAGCATTGAAAATGTGCCCCTCCTACAATAGCCTGTTTGCTCCGTGAAAGACGGGAAAGAAGCGGCAGTATGCTTTTGATTCACTGACAATGATAAATACATGTATGTCGCAGCAGAAACCTCGGCTCTGCTCTGAACAGGGCAATAAATACTACACATTGCTTCAAAGATACTCGTTTGTTCACAAAATTAGGTGGGGAAACCTCTTTGAACTACAGGGAAATTCTTGTGCGATTTGTGTGCGCTGGAGCTGGAATCGATCAGATCTGGAAAATACGCATGTGGCTCCGCTCCAAGAGCCGGGTGAAAATCGCGTAGATGGAAACACTTCATATAAAGACAATGATATGCGATTTTTGACGTACCCGTGTCTACACCGGCGCCTGACTTCAGCCGTATAAATGGAAACATAGCTTAATGCCATGCCGACGTCTATGGTCTCTGTACATATTCTTATTTAGTGGAAGGGGTTCTGATTGCAACGTGAGTACAATCAATGGCTCCCACAACACTGGGGAACCTGGCGACCTGGTAGAACCCCCTTAACTCTCCGTCTTTCAGCTGGTGTTACGGGGAATTTTAAAGTGGCTGACGTGGTGCAGTATAGCGTCAACCGTGTCAGACACCTTGACACAGATATGTGCCATGATATGTGCATGACATCACCAGCCACTCTCTGGGTCGTCCCATGCCAGGACCGACAGCGCAGTTGTGACCTTGAAGACAACCGGTATGTTTGTAATGCGTTTGTTATTGAACTAATTGGAGAAGAGGCTGTTGCGTAATATCATGTGATGATTTTGTTTGATAATTTATTATGGCTATTTTATCTCTGCTGTGGAAATAAAGCATGAATCTGTTCGATCCATCTGACTCATTTTCAAAAGAAAGACCGAATAAAGACTGTTGTCTATCTTCAAAGGAAGAAAACAGACGAATAAAAAGACCAAGAAAAGTTGATAGCTCTTTGCATTAATTTTGACGGTAATCAGTCGTGCAAAAAATTTATTTCGCGTCCAGTGTGCAAGCGGCTTCACCAAGCATGGAACGCAAGCATTATATACGCACTGCCTGATGCCGAGGCAGTTTGTGGTTGGCTGAGAAAAAGATGGGAAGTCGTTAAATTGCATCATTGATTCAGTTGCATTGATTAAGTCAGGTCGAGTTTCCATCGCGTGCCAACTGCCTTTGATCTGACATCAGGACAATCGATATAGATACTATTATTTATGTGCTGATTCAGATAGTTCCATAAAACAGTGGTTGCTGTAATTATTTACTGTATTGAAATGTGCTTGACATTCTTGAAACCTGCATGTGAGGTTTCGGTGACGTGTGCGCACAGCGCGCCGGTCAGCCAAATTACCACTGCACAGAAAGTGAACCAGGTTGGAACTGGCGAGCTTTCTGCACAACTGCAGCGAAGACTTTTTCTACGAAATTGTCACTGCGTCTTGATGAATAAGTGACACCTCCCCCTACTACGCCGCCACACCCATCTCGGCGCACATTCGTCTGCGCACGGTGTTGCACCTCACGAAATTACCATTGTGTGGGCTGCGCCACGTTTCGCCACCTGCGCTGCGCCAAGAAATTAGAGCCCTTAATGTGAGCTACTTTAAGACTTTTACTCTAGTAATTTTCTTATGAGTGACTTCATCTTTTACCAAAGTAATGTCCAGTTATGCTGCCTCTACTTTTACTTTATTATTTTTATTTCCACTATTTATTTTTTTCCACTACTTTATACACCTCTGTAGATATCTGTGTAAAAGTGGAACAATTGGTGAATTATGCCAATGTTTTCCTTGCATGTATGGCCAATGAGAATGCACTTCTCGGTGTGGTTGACATCGCTGTGTATTGAGTCTGTGTTACGTACGGATCGCACTTTGTCACACACCTCTGGTTGTTCACATTCTTTTTTGGTTACATCTCTTCTTTCATTATTTTTATAGTTCACTTCTTATGCAGAAAAAAATAAATTTGTCATTTGAAATATCAGAACAGATTCCTCAATGTTGTTCCATACGCAACAGAACTAAAGAGAGACACAATGCTACCTGGTGTCCATGTTACGCAAAAAACATCTCCAAACACTGGCAGGCTGTGTGAAGATGACCCATTTTTCACGGCTGAACAAGATAAGACAATTCGAGGGTGACAAATGGGACACGGTAAAGTGACAGCCAGATTCTACATTGATGTGTTCTTGTGAAAGAGTTTCAAATTTTAGATAGTTGAAATTATTATTTTTATTGCAACCTTCACCGTCCTTTTTTTCTGAATTTTCCGTTGTAGTGTTGTTTCTAAACAAAGTGCTGTGATGTGCATGTGTTGAATCCATTTCATCCATCAAAGTTTGGCTTTGACTCCTTCTGCTGTTAGTTTGGTCTCCAGGTTACATATGGATTTTTCTCTGTTCATTACGAATAAATGTGCTGTTATGTGCTTTATGTAGTTCTCGTACTGTCTTTATAGCAATTGCTCATAAATCTATGGTAAATCTAGATGGAAATGCACTGAAATACACTTGAATTGTGGCATTTTGAATTTTTCACCCTAGTGTCCCACTTGAATGTACCAGTTTCAGAGAACGACCCATATGACCCAGCGCCATTAAAAACGCCCAGGTGAGGTAGGTACTGTATTTGCGGCAAATTGAAGAACCAATAGATTTTTATTGCTATTCCGGTTGAGGCACAAGAGGAAATAAAGAAAAGCGTGTGGTATTGCAATCCTGACCAAACACTTCAGTAATGATGAACATTGAGCTGTTCGTGATGTGTAAAGTGACACTTGACTTGGTCTTTTTGGTCATAGCCTGCTTAAAGCCAACAAAAAAAGCAAAAAATGCTACTGCATCAAGAACATGGAACGGCTTGGTACACAGGAGAGAGGAAAAGAGCCTTTGGCATGTTACGGGCTGTCTGTCGAAGAATGGAACACAGGCACTGTCACTGACCGGCCCCACTTAGGGCAGCCACGAGTGATGATGGCTGCTCAAGAGTGCCACATCTGGTTACAGATATATATATATTTACAACCCCAATTTTGAAATAGTTGGGACAAAGTCTAAATTGTAAATAAAATCTATATGCAATGACTTTCAGATCACGAGCCAATATCTTTTTTACAATAAAACATGGATAACATTACCAATGTTAAAACTGAGACATTTTACATTTTTATTCACAAAATGAGATTATTTTATATTTTCTGGCTGCAGCAAGTCTCAAAAAAGTTAAGACAGAGGCAAAACAAAAGGCTGAAAAAGCAATGAATATATAGGAGAATCAGCAGAAAGATCATTTAGCAAGTAATTAAGTTAACTGGCATCAGGTATGTTAAGATGGCCAAAGGCTCTCCAACCTGTGAAAGCTTGCGTAAAAAATTGTTTTTAAAGTATTTAACAATGTTCCTGAACTTAAAATTGCAAAGGCTTTGAAGGTCTCATCATCGACAGTGCATAACATCATCGAACGATTCAGAGAAACGGGAATAATCTCTGTGCATCAGGGACAAGGCCAAAGACCTTCAAGAATACTTCAAGAAACCACTGTCTGTAAACACAGTCTTCCGTGCCATCCACTGATGCCACCTGAAACACCTAAAAAATCATGCAAAAAGGAAGCCCTTCTTGAGCATGATCCAGAAGTGTCGCTGTGTTCTGTGGGCCAAGGCTCATTAAAAATGGACTGTTGCAAAGTGGCAAAGTGTCCTGTGGTCAGACAAGTCCAAATTTGACATTGTTGGAAATCATGGGCGTTGTGTCCTCCGGGCTAAAGAGGAGAAAGACCCTCCTGTCATCAGCGTTCAGTTCAAAAGCCAGCATCTCTGATGGTATGGGGATGCATTCGTGCAGATGGTGTGGGACACTACAATATTTTAAAAAGCACCATTAATGCTGAATACATTTTAGAGCAACATATACTCCCCTTCAGATGACATCTATTCCAGGGAAGGCCTTTTGTATTTCAGCTAGACAATGCAAAACCACATACTGCAGCTATTACAACAGCATGGCTTCCTCGTAGAAGAGTCCGTCTGCTGAACTGGCCTGCCTGCAGTCCTGATCTTTCACCGATTGAGAACATTTGGCGCATAATTATACGAAAAGTCAGGAGAACCAAAACTCTCCAGCAGCTGGAGGCCCATATAAACAAGAGTGGGATCAAATCCCAATGGCTAAACTCAAGAAACTTGTCTCCTCAATGCCCAGATGCCTCCACTCTGTGTTAAAAAGAAGAGGGGATGCTACATCATGGAAAACAGGCCCCTGTCCCAACTTTTTTGAGACCTGTAGCAGCCATCATATTTGAAATGAGCTCATTTTGTGGATTCAATTTCAACATTTGCTATGTTGCCACTGTTCGACTGTGAATAAAATACTGGCTGGTGTGATTTGGAAGGCATTGCGTTTTGATTTTATTCACAATTGACACTTTGTCCCAACTATTTTGGAATTGGGGTTGTATATACACACATATATATTCATTGTCTTTTAAGGTCTGTTTTATACTTTTGCTGAAGCTTCAGAAAGATGGAATCCAAGCACTTGCACAGGAGCCTTCAACAGACCTTCAATAGAAGAACAAAACCAAATTGCTCATTGAAGTGTATTTTCTGACCTTCTTCAACAACATTTTGGGCCCCCGAAAACAGATATATCAGGAACTGCACCAGTACAGAGAAATGTCATTCTCCTTCCTGTCCTCCCCAAATTCCTCTCTTTACCAGACTCAGTGTGTTAGTTTGACTTGAGAAACTCCGGAGTCTGAACTGTTCTGGATGTTTTCTGCTGGCTTACATTTGGAGCCACAGTGAAAGTACTTGGCCAGACTCTTGTTGGTAGCAATGATGAGCACAGGGCTGATGGTGGAGTAGCAAGTGGAGAAAAAAATGCGCGTGTCTAACATGGCCTCTGGCACATGAGAGGCAGCAAGTGAGTAGAACCACAGAAAATTGTCCAAGCCAAACAGTGCCACATACATGCTCACAAGCAGCAGGACGGCACGTGATGCCTCCTCAGTCTTTCTGCCAGCTCCCTGCAGGCCCTTGACCTGCTGACGGTGCCGATGCAGCAGCAGCATCACATACACGGCTGCTGATGCCATCAGGCCAACAAAGATGAAGTCTTGTATGACAAACACCACACCATTGACCATAAAAGACACAGGGTTTGGGAACACCACAATGCAGAACTCCATGTTAAGGGTAAATTTTGGAATGGTCCGGTTGACAGGAAAAGCCTCACTATAGAGAATGGGAGCTGGGTTGATGATCATGCTGAGCCCATAGAGGCAGATGATGGTGTGGGGGAGGTGGCCAGGAAGCCAGCGTTTCAAACTGGTCCAGCCAGGTGTCGATGGTGCCAGGACCACACACTGGTAGGAGCTCAGCAGGGAGGTTATAATGACAGACATGGCCCGGCCAACACGGTACAAGAAGCTGAGTGTTTTACAGACAAGGCTGCTGAACAATGGGTTTTTCCCTGCTGCTGTCAGAGCCTGAGGAATACCCTGGCACAGCGTCACCACCAGGTTGGCAAAGACCAGGTGGCTGAGAATTAACTCATTGTGCTGCATGTGGCCCCGAGCAATGAATAAGTGCCAGAAGAGCAAGAAGGATCCCAGATTACCTGGGATTCCCACTACAATCAGACCAATGAAACCGGCTGCTTTCAGTGCCAGACGGACTTCCATATGCCCCTTATATTTGTCTATGGGGAGAAAACAAGGCAAAACATGAGCAGAACATGGTGACTGGACTTTGGATCTAAAGCCATGGGTAAAGTTAGAAATCCATTTCTATGCTGTAGAACTTAAGATATTTGAATACCTCAGAGGAAATGAGTCATCGAATTAAAAAGTTTCATTGTTTATGACACTGTAAAAATGACGTATGCATATGGATAGATGCACATCTAATTGAAGGAATTGAATTTTTGATAATAAATAAAAAGACGTCATTGTATTATATTGTAAATAAGTGTAAAAAAATCTGGAGGCAATCTTACTTTGGATAAAGTAGTCAGCCTTCATATGTTTATTTCAAATGTTTATCATTTTGACACATTTCTGGTCATAATTCGAATGCAATGGATTGGAATATATGATTTTAGTGAAAAAGAAACTATTCAAACTGAAATACAGAGGAAGAATGTAATCTCTTACCTTGAGCTGCAGAAATCACTTAATCCCACTCTGAAGAAGAAAATCTTGAAATTTATCAGTCAGTGACTCCCTGGTCCGGCCCACTATGACCTTGTTAATTAATAATACATTGTGGCATTTCACTGCACCAAGGGTATTACATGCAACAGGTTCATTAGTTTCTATTAGGTTAAGTCCTGTTTCTGTCCATTCCATGAAATAAAACACCATATTGTAGTAATGAAATCCAAAACCTTAAAGCATAAATCATTTGCACTGTCTTGTATGCACTGAAAAATATCAGCATTGTAAATGTAAGTCGATTCAACAAGTAATTGTCTGTTTTAAACAGATGATTAAGCATTTGCTCAACTTGTTACACTCATGCAGTCACGTGGGTACGAGGGCAGTGAAATGTTGTTTCAGAAGGGTCCACACAGAGCAGCTCATACAGTAGGCGAAATTAAAGTAACAGTGAGGGTAGTAACAAAAGACTCCAACAGTAATAATGATTTTAAAAATCGTTCCAGGGGTGCTGTAGTTCACATGGACATTCAACTTTTTTTGGCCAAAGTAGATTTTTATTTTTGCGTACCCACAAGAACTTTGCAGCATTCTGTTGCAGGTGCCATTGAATGTATCTCTTCTAAACATCAAGAATTTTGTAAATCAGAAACTTATTGAAGTTATCACAGGTTTTCTGTTGACAAATTTTGAAAACTTTCTTTGCCGCGTCCCTACTATGGACATATGCATACAGAAATTTTTGGAGGTTCCACGTGGCTTAAGGAAGCGTGCGAAAGAAGAAAATACCAATGGAAAGGGTGAAGATGAGAACAACAAATCACAAATGATTACACTTTTTTCTTCTTGCGAACTGTCCTCCCTTATAAAAATTTACGATAGTTAACGATGGTTTACTACAGTAAAATTGATGTAAACTATAGTAAACTACATTTTACTACAGTAATCTATAGTTTGTTGCAAATATACTGTAGTAAATGAATATCATTGCTATAGTTTACTAGTAGAGTTTGACTTTTGTGATTTACTTTAGCATCACTATAGTACAGGGATACTCACTCTTTTCCAGAATGAGCCGCAGTGGGTGCAGGCTTTCATTCTAACCATGCAGTTACACACCTGGTTCTACTTATCAAGGGTCTATGGCAAAAGCTTTAAGGGTTCATTAGTAGAATCAGGTGTGGGACAGGTTGGATAGAGCGAAAGCCTGCACCCACTGTGGCTCATTCTGGAAAAGAATGAGTATCCCTGCTGTAGTAAAATACAGAGTTACCATAGTCTATATTAATTCAGCAAAATTACCATAGAAAACTGTAGTATTTTTACTTTAGTATTTTGTGGTAATTTTTCATAAGGGCTCTGAATGGCTTGGCACATAGGAATCACAGTATTTATTTTCACTGTGTTCTGTGTGTGCATCTGCTAGAATTTGGTGCATATCCCTCTCTGATGTGGGTCCATGAGGCCAACACACAATTTTGGCATTCAGAGTATAAACAACTGGGGTGTAAGCAAATGCTTTTTGGACTTTTCCAGTCAGTATCAGACTCTTGTGAACCACCAGCATAATGGGCGTGATTTGTTCTCGCACAACCAGGCTCTGGGTCAAATTGGTGTATTCAGTACGTATTACATCCTATATATATACCCAAACACACACACACATACACAAACCTAATTCTATAAAAGTTGGGATGCTGTGTAAATTATAAATAAAAACAGAATGCAGTGATTTGCAAATCTCAACCCACATTTTATTCACAATAAAACATAGACAACATATAACCTGACTGGTTATAAAAAAGAGCATTTTAGAGGGGCAGAGTCTCTCAGAAGTAAAGATGGACGGAGATTCAGAAAACTGTGTCAAAAATTTAACATCATGTGACAGTTGAAGGGTCCTGTCACTAGAATTGACTCCTAATAATTAGTGCTCGCCCTGACTACCTTGCCAACAAGCCTGGCTCTTTGGCGATGTCAGCATGTTTGACTATTACCCGGGAGTCTGGAGATTCAAGTCTGGAGGGCCGCCCAGGCCCTCCTTCGGCCTGCTACATTCTTGCGTAATCATCAGAATCTGGGGATCCTATTGGATGGCAGCATGCATAAAGCATGGAGCACGAGGACACGCTCCCAAAAGAGGGGAAGAGATGTGACAGTTGAAGGGTCCTGTCACTAGAATTGACTCCTAATAATTAGTGCTCGCCCTGACTACCTTGCCAACAAGCCTGGCTCTTTGGCGATGTGGTCAGCATGTTTGACTATTACGCGGGAGTCTGGAGATTCAAGTCCCCGCCCCCGCGGGCCCTCCTTCGGCCTACTACAATAACATAACATGAGTGGAAAGAACAGGCCATGCAGCCCAACTAGGCGGGCCAGTTTCCTTTTACTGTCGTGAATATATCACTTCAGATCCTCAATGACTCAATGGTATTGTTATGGCCCCAATTTGTAATGACATTAATGACAGCAAAGGATGACAGACAAAAATTTTAAAACTAAAGCACATTTAATTAAACAAAGGCAACTAACAACAAACTACTCTAATCTACAGACGAAGATTAATTATATACAAAAACAGAAATATTTACAGTCCCTTTGGTGGGTTGCTTGGTGATGTCCTGGGTGAGGAAAATGCTCTAACACAGGCAAAAATCCACTAAAAGCTTTACAGGTCTTGAACAGAATGACAAGTGTGGTCACATGTATCCTTCTCCTTGCAATTTCTCTTACTACTTTACTGTCTGAATTTTACTCCTTATATACTCTTTATATACTCGAGGTCGGGCAGAAAAAAAACACAGATGCAAAAAAAAAAAAAAAACAGATGCAACAGAAATCCAAAAACACAAAGCCAAAAATCGAAAACGGGGACGGTCCAGTCAGAAGAGAATCACTGAGAGTACAAGGCCAGGAAAAGCGTGGCACAAGCAAACTGAGAGAAACGTTCTTACAAGAGAATGCTGTGAAAAGACTCCTAATATACACTCAAGGGAAGTCACATGCTTAACAGAACACAGGTGCAGGAAGTAAGACTAATTACAGAGGAGGGAACATAAGTGAACCTAATCACATGAAATAGGCAAAAGCCAAAAGGGATCACGAGACAATCCTGTAGACAGATATACGGCTCCGGTCAAGGAGTTCCAACGTGCATAGATAATGAGAGAAAGGACAGCGTGAGCAGGTGTGGAGGATCTACGGAAATGCAGCAGAGAAGATTAGAAAAAGACAAGAGGCGGAGACTAGAACAGGGCGAGTGCCGAGAGCTTGTTAATCAATTAGTAAGAGCAGCTATACAATCCCTAATGCTCGTTAGTAAGTTAGTATTATACACAATGTTAGTTAGGATTAGTAACTCTAGCAAAAACAACAAACTGTTATTATTGGTTATTAAAATAGAAAAGCAAGGCGAAGGAAGTAAATGAGACTGGAAGGAATGGTTGAAATCCAGAAACCATTAAATCACCTGAAAGAGTGGCACGCAATACCAGGGCTGTGAGCAGGAACAAGACAAGAGACCAGACAGGTGGAATGCATGGCAAAAACAAAAACATGGACCGGAATATAACTGTAGGAATGGAATATGGCAAATTACAAAACATGGCAAAACTAAACTAGACAAAACATGACCATAATCAGGTATCTAAATCACAATACATAATTCAAGACATGGTCAGGCAAGGCAAAGGTCAAAATCCAAACAAGACAGAATGGCAGACAGCAGAATGACAACAATATCATTCTTATTTCTTGAAATGCCTTCTTGTGAATGAAATAATATATTCATTCACCTTCGGTGATTTAGAGCAAGAGGTAACCAGTTACAAAATATTAATGCTTTGCACTGAAACCAGGTGAACGGAATACAAACATTGAGGACAATAGACATGAAGAACATTGCCTGGCCGTAATTGTCCATAAGTGTTTCTGATAGACTGAGGCCATTTATCATTCAATAAAATTGACTTTGAAATGTATCAGAATTCCTGAAAATCAATCTGTTTTGTGTCCTCGTTACACCCACAACGCCTGCCACCATAGCACATTATGGGGTCACTTAAATGAAGTGATCACTCGGTTTATCTTCTTGCTTGCTGATTTGTGATGCCCATGGATGGGGTTTCACCACTGCAATGAAAAACTGTGTATTTGAATTTTCATCACCATTGTAACACATTTGTACAGTTTAGTATGGAATGACCCAAATCCGAAGGTCAGTATCGAATGCTCGCGATTTTCGGGCCCTTGGGCGGCACTGCATAACAAAAAAAACAGGCATGATTCTGCACTGGAATACACTGCATGGGCTCAGTAACACTTCCAGAAATCATTGTCTGTGAACACAGTTTGCCGTGCAATCCACAAATGCAAGCTAAATCTTTATCATGCAAAATGAAACCATGAGTGAACACGGTCCTGAAATGCCGCAGTCTTCTCCTGGCCAAAGCTCATTTAAAATGGACTGAGGCAAAATGGAAAACTGTTCTGTGGTCAGATGAATCAAAATTTCAAATTCTTCTTGGAAATCACAGACACTGTATCGTGATGACTAAAGAGGAGAGGGACCCATCCAGCTTGTTATCTGCGCACAGGTCAAAAACCTGCATCTCTGTGAAGGTGCAACAGCTTAAAAAGGCATTTAAATGGCTATCACCTGTAATTAATAACTAATAAAATTAGTTAATTTTTTATTAAAACTTTAATAAAAATATTAAAGTTCCTCCCACGGGGCACCAAAATACGCCGGGGAATCTGCCTTTACGATATGTAAAATAGCAAGGATGGATGATTCAGACGTTTCGTCCTAATAATCCTTCCCGCAAGATAACCATTTGATTCAACAGGAAACCTGCAAATTTAGTAACCAGTCACGGTTACCGGGCACGGTGGCACAGTGGTTAGCATTGCTGCCTCACAGCAAGAAGGTCGTGGGTTTCAATCTGGCCTGGGGCCTTTCTGTGTGGAGTTTGCATGTTCTCCCCGTGTTGCGTGGGTTTTCGCCGAGTACTCCGGTTTCCTCCCACAGTCCAAAGACATGCATATCAGGCTAATTGCAGACATCAAATTGCCCATAGGTATGAGTGTGAGAGTGAATGGTGTGTGCGCCCTGCGATGGATTGGCAAGCTGTTCAGGGAAGGTCCCTGCCTTTGCCCGTAGTCAGCTGGGATAGGCTGCAGCTCGCCCCGTGACCCTAGTGAGGAATAAGCGGGTATAGAAAATGGATGGATGGATGTTTATTTAATGGAAAAACATTACAGAAATTTTTTTTGGTTTCAGGTTGATGTACAGCGCCCTCCACAATTATTGGCACCCCTGGTTAAGATGTGTTAAAAGCCTGAAAATAAATTCAATTTTTATTGGAGAAGCATACTCTCACACTGAAAATTGTAGAAAAATGTAACCTTCAACTCAAATAAATTTTAAGGGGAACAAAAGATCCCTGACTAAGAAATAATTATTTTTCATAAAATCAACTGTTCCGCAATTACTGGCACCCCTATCAATTCCTAGGAAATAAATGTAATTGAAGTATTTCTGTCATTTCTACAGTAGTTTACAAAGTTGATCAGAGTATCTTGGAACATTTAATTAGTAATTCATCACTTCCTGTTTCCCTTGGGTATAAATATGACGTGACACAGAGGCCATTTCTCTTATCCACTCATCAACATGGGAAAGACAAAGGAACCCACCATTCCAGAAAGGCAGACGTGTGTCGACCTTCACAAGTCAGGCAATGGCTACAAGAAAATAGCCACTCGCCTGCACCTGCCCATATCTACAGTCAGAGGAATCAGTAAGAAGTTTAAAACAACTGGAACAGTGGTAAACAAGCCTGGACGAGGACGCAAGGTTATTTTGCCACCACGCACAGTGAGGAGGATGGTTAGAAAAATTAAAAGTTCTCCAAAGCACTGTCAAAGAATTGCAATAAATGGTAGCATCTTGGGGTCACAAAGTCTCCAAAACAACCATCAGGCTGTGAGGTTTTACGAAATGAGCCAATGGCGACAACCAGTAAAATACAAAAAGGAGGCTTTATTTCTGGAGGGGGAAACCCCCCAACAGAGCGGCCGACAGTACAAAGTCCACAATCCAAAATCAGAATCCAAAGGGCGTAATCAAGAGTTGTAAACAGGGCACCAATCACGAAAATTGAAGTCAAAATGGGTCAATACACAAGAAAGCGGCGAAGTACAGGGAGAATGCAAAGCTCTTGATCTAGGACAGTCCAGTCAGAAAGATAATCACAATGATACAAGGCGAGAGAAGCGTGGCGCAGGTAAGCAATGGAGAACAATCTGACAAGGAAGTGCTACAAACAGACATCTAATATATATTTCCGGGAGGTCACATGGCAATGGGACACAGATGCAATCAATGGGAATGACAACAAGGGAGAAGCACATCGGGGGGAAACTAATTACATGAAATTGGCCATAGCCAAAACACAGACAAGGATCACAAGACAAAACTATAGACAGATAAACAGCTCCAGTCAAGGAGTTCTAAAGTGCATAGATAATGAGAGAGAAAAGACAGCACGGAGCAGTTGTGGAGACCCACAGAAATGCAACAGAGATATATAGGGAAAGACAAGAGGCGGAGACTAGAATAGGGCGAATGCTGAGAGATCGTTAGTCAATTAGTAAGTGCAGCTATACAATCCAGAGTGCTTGTTAGTATAAGTTAGTCAAATATACAATGTTTGTGCTGGTTAGTAATTAGCAAAAATAACAAACTGTTAGTATATGTTAGTAAAATAGCAAAAGCAGGAGGAAGGAAGAAAACAAGATAATGAAGGAAGATTGAAACCCAAAAACCAATAAATCATCCGAAAGAGTGGCACGCTATACAAGGGACTGTGAGCAAAGACAACACTCATGACAAGACTGGGGGGAGACGAAGTGCAATGCATTGCAACTCAAAACATGGCATGGAATAAAACTGGGAATGAAACATGGAAGAAACATGGAAAATAATAAAACAAGAAATCTAATTACCAAAACACAATACATGATCCTAAGAAGTCAGACATGAGCAGAATTCAAAAACACAGGGGTCAGTCAGAAACATAGCACATGGATACATGGTATCACAAATGCAGAATCACAACATAGGCGCTATCTACATGCCAGCAAGCTGTTTGGGAGGCATGCACGGAAAAAACCTTTTCTCACTCACAATCATAAACCCAAACTTCTGGAGTTCGCTAAGCGGTACTGGGAACTGGGACCATGTGCTTTGGTCAGATGAGACCAAGATAGAGCTTTTTGGCAACAAACACTCTAAGCGGGTCTGGCAGAACACAAAAGATGAGTATGCAGAAAAGCACCTCATGCCCACTGTGAAGTATGGGGGAGGATCGGTGATGCTGTGGGCCTGTTTCTCTTCCAGAGGCCCTGGGAACCTTGTTAGGGTACATAGCATCATGAACGCTTTGAAATACCACAGGCCGACCAAAGAAAACGTAGCCTCAGCACACAAAAACTTTGAAATGCCTACATTAATCGCGGAAATAGCAACAGAAAAATAATACCCCGCTACCGAAACTGCAAAAACTGCAACATAAACTGTTGACTCGTAGCATAAGACTATGAAACTGCAACATCTTCTTTCGCATCCGTCTTTGCCATTGTAATGTGAATATAGGCCACTAGATGGCAGTATTTACCTTTTTTTTGTTAAGCTCAGACTGGAGTCATGTTAAGACATGTCCTGGACATGTCTGGGGCAAGTCTCAGAAAAGTAAAAAAAAGAGGTCTAAATGTGGGTGGGGTCTGCAAAAGAGTATATAAGGAAAAGAATTGAGACAGTAGAGTAGTAGGAGAAATTGCAAGAAGATGACCAGACCTGCCACTCTGTTCAAGACCATTGACGTTTCTTTTGTGGATTTCTTTGCCTGTGTTTGAGCATTTTCTTCATCCAGGACATCACCAAGCCACCCCACCAAAAAGGGACTGTAATTATTTCTGTTTTTTCTTGTTTGTCAATCTTGGTCTTTAGTTGTAGGTTGTTATTAGTCTTTGTCTTTGTTAAAAAATTAAATGTGTTTTAGTTGTTAAAACTGTGTTTGTCATCCCTTGCTGTTGCTGTTGTGTTATAAATGTAATAACAAATTGGGGCCATAACAAATTGGGGGCTCAAGGTCCGGGATAGACCACTTTGTGAGTAATTTATTGAAAATCTAACATTCCAAATTGTGAAATTGTTTTTGTGAATTTTCCTAGATATATATTGACAACAGCAATGGATGATTTCTTGGCATCACCAACCGTAGGGGTTTTGAAGTCTTTTAAAAAGACAGAACTGCTAGAAATTTGCAGACAGTTGGAGCTGACAGAGGTAAAACCAGCCATGCGAAAAGCAAGACTGGCTAGAGAGATAGTTGAATATTACATTGATGAAAATGTGTTTGCACCAGGAGATCTGGAACAGTTTCCAGTGGAAAATCTTAAATTAAAAATGCTAGAGATTGAAAGGGGGGAAAGAGAAAAAGAGAGGGAGGAAAAAGAAAAACAAAGAGAATTTGAGAGGGAAGAAAAAGAAAACCAAAGGCAGTTTGAGTTAGAAAAATTAGCAAGAGAAGAAAAACAAAGAGAATTTGAGAGAGAGAAAGAGGAAAGAGCAGAAAGAGAGAGACAGAGACAGAGAGATTTTGAATTAGAGAAATTCGATAGAGAAGAAAGACTCCAAATGGAGCAACTAAAAATTAAAATTGAAACTAAAAATAAATTTTGTGCCAGTCAGGAGGTAAAACTGGTGCCTCCATTTTCAGAAAAGGATGTTGACAACTATTTCCAGTGTTTTGAAAAGGTAGCAAAGAGTTGCCAGTGGCCAAAGGAACACTGGCCTCTGATGTTGCAAACTGTCCTCAAGGGTAAAGCTCAACAAGCCTATTCGGCTTTGTCTGCAGATGATTCCTCTGATTATGAGGTTGTCAAAAAGGTTATTTTGAGAGCTTATGAGTTGGTTCCAGAGGCTTACCGACAGAAATTCAGAGGTCTGAAGAAATCTGAAAATCAGACTTATGTTGAATTTGCTAATGAAAAGCAGGTTTGCTTTGAGCGCTGGTGTACTTCTATGGAGGTCAAGGATGATTTCAACTCACTAAAAGAGATGGTGTTAGTTGAAGAATTCAAGAACTGTGTTGAGGATGATGTTAAGACCTACCTTAATGAGAAGCAAGCACTGAACTTGCAATCAGCTGCCAAATTTGCAGATGAATATGTTCTCACTCATAAGTCCAAATTTCAGTCTAGCAGTAACAATAAATGGTCCCAATTTCAGAAAAAGGGTTACGGTGATACCCAAGATTCCTCACCCAAAGACAAAGACAAATCTGGTGATGGTGCTCAGAAATCCAGTAACAGGTCTGATCAAAGTGTGAAAGCTGACAGTGACAAAAGTGGTCTAGTTTGCAGTTATTGCAAGAAATCTGGTCATGTTACAACTAACTGTTGGCTCCTTAAAGCTAAGAAAGAAAAAGAAAAGGATACCAAACCAAATGCCTTTGTGAAAACAAGGTTAGAAACCCCTGTAGTAGATAACCAATCTGCTAAATTGCCTGCTTCTTGTGGGGCTAAAAAGCCTAATACAGCTGACTTTGTGAGGGAGGAATTTCTTCCATTTGTGTCAGAGGGATTTGTGGCTCTGAATGAGCATACTACTCCTGTCCCCATATATATCCTAAGGGATACCGGAGCTTCTCAGTCACTTTTGTTGATGGACTCCTTGGAGTTACGTGATGAGACCGCTTCAGGGGATTTCATACTTGTACAAGGTATTGAAGGGAGGACTGTATCTGTACCCCTGCGCTCTATATTCTTGAAGTCAGATTTAGTTACAGGACAGGTAAAGGTGGGACTTATGTCAAGTCTACCTATAAAGGGTGTTTCTCTGTTGCTAGGCAATGACCTGGCTGGGGGCAAAGTAGTTCCCCCTGTACATCTTACTTCACAGCCGAGCACTGAAGATGGGGATGAGGACCCATCCCTGTATCCTTCTTGCGCAGTGACTCGTGCTATGGCCAAGAAGGCTAAAGAAGATGATGTTGTGGTGCCGTCCAGTACATTGAATAGTCAGGACTCAGGTGGTTCGCCTCATGACTCTGATTGGCCTACTATGGTTTCTCCGTTTGAAGACTTATCAGATACTTTTATCAGTTCTCTATTCAGCCAGCCGGATGGGTCTGGTGATTCTGATGTGTCTGGAGACTTGTCTCTGTCCAGAAAGCGGTTGATTGAGGAGCAAACTAATGATCCTGAAATTGGTGTACTAAAGAGGAGAGCCCTTCCTGAAAAAGAAATAGATGCAGTTCCAGTTGGGTATTATCTCAAGGATGGTGTGTTGATGCGGAAGTGGCGCCCTCCTGATATCCCTGCCAATGCAGATTGGGCAGTGGTCAGGCAAATCGTTGTTCCGAAGGTCTATAGGAATGAGATCTTAACAATGGCTCATAGTTTACCTTTAGGAGGTCATCTTGGTGTTAACAAGACTGTTGATAAGATCATGAAACACTTCTTTTGGCCTGGGCTTCGGAAAGACGTTTCCAACTTTTGCAAAACCTGTCATACTTGTCAGGTAGTTGGAAAACACCAGTTAGACCCACCTGTAGCTCCATTGCAGCCTATCCCAGCATTTGGGGAGCCACTCTCTAGGGTCATTGTTGATTGCGTTGGTCCATTACCCAAGACTAGATCTGGAAATCAGTATTTGTTGACAATCATGTGTGCATCTACCAGATTTCCCGAAGCCATACCTCTACGTAACATCAAGGCAACTGCAATCTCGAAGGCTTTGATAAAGTTCTTCACGTTGTTTGGTCTTCCCAGGGAAATTCAGTCAGACCAAGGTAGCAATTTCACTTCAGGATTGTTTCAGCAGGTTGTGTATGAACTAGGTGCAAAACAGATTCTTTCTAGTGCCTATCATCCAGAAAGTCAGGGTGCCTTAGAGCGGTTTCATTCCACTCTCAAGACAATGATGAGGACTTATTGTTATGACCATGAGAAAGACTGGGATGAAGGGGTTCATTTGCTGTTGTTTGCAGCTAGAGAAGCAGTGCAGGAGTCTACTGGATTCAGTCCATTTGAGCTAGTGTTTGGTCATGAAGTGAGAGGACCTTTACTATTATTGAGTGAACAATGGCAAGAGGAAGAGCTGCAAATCAGTCTGTTAGACTATGTTAGCAAGTTCAAGGAAAGATTGCGTGCAGTTTGTGACCTTGCCAAAGAGAACTTGAAATCAAGTCAGGGAAAAATGAAAACTTGGTATGATCATAAGGCTAGAAGCCGTGAGTTTAAACCAGGAGACAAGGTCCTTGTGTTGTTTCCCTTGCAGTCCAATCCATTGCAGGCTAGATTTCATGGTCCTTATGAAATTCTGACAAAACTCAATGATCTCAATTACATTGTGAAGACTCCAGATAGGAGAAAACCAAAACAATTGTGTCATATTAACATGCTAAAGCCTTATCATGACAGAAATGCTAGGGTTGCAGCTGTCACTTCAGATTCTCCAATGGTCGAAACGTGTGAAGATGAGGGGGAGTTTCAAGATGATGAACCAAGAATTAAAGCTGAAGTTCTTTCATGTAAATTGTCAAACACTGAAGTGTTGCAAAATCTTGATGTAAAACTCCAGCACTTAGAACCCTCACAGAGAGATCAGTTTGAAAGGTTGATCAAGAAATATGAGGATTTGTTTCCTGATGTTCCAAAGAGAGTTACTATAGCCTCTCATGATGTAGATGTTGGTGATGCCAAACCAATAAAACAGCATCCATACCGGATGAATCCTGAAAAGAGAAAGATTGCTGAGAAAGAGGTTGAGTACATGTTAAAACATGATATTATCAGACCCTCCAACTTTGATTGGAGTTCACCCTGTGTGCTAGTTCCAAAACCTGATGGAAGTACTAGATTCTGTACAGATTATCGCAAAGTCAATGCTGTAACTAGAACTGATGTGTTTCCAATACCTAGGATTGATGATTGTATTGATAGTGTAGGGCAAGCAAAGTTTCTGACCAAGATTGATTTATTGAAGGGTTATTGGTGTGTGCCTTTAACTGAGAGGGCCAAGAGCATCTCTGCTTTTGCCACACCATCTGGATTGAACCAGTATGAAGTCCTACCCTTTGGCATGAAAAATGCCCCAGCCACGTTCCAAAGGATGATACAGTCTACAATCGCCGGATTGCCACACACGGGTGGATACATCGATGACCTGATCACATGGAGTGACTCCTGGGAAGAACATCTAAAAGATGTAGAGACGTTGTTCCAGCGCCTGACCCAGGCTAACCTGACTGTTAACCTGAACAAGAGTGACTTTGGTTGTGCTACTGTCACCTATCTTGGCTACGTCATAGGCCAGGGTAAGGTGGCACCCATAAATGCTAAAGTCCAAGCCATCATGGACTTTCCAGTTCCTGACAACAAAAAAGCTTTGCGCCGCTTCCTTGGAATGATCGGGTACTACCGCAAGTTCTGCAAGAACTTTGCTGAGATTGCTCTCAGTCTAACTAACCAACTGAAGAAAGGCGTAAAGTTCACCTGGGATGATGCATGCCAGAGAGCCTTCGATCGCCTGAAGTCTCTGCTGTGTCACTTCCCCGTGCTCAAATCTCCTGACTTCAACAAACCGTTCTCCATCGCGGTCGATGCTAGCGACCAAGCTTGTGGATCCGTGCTCCTACAGAGAAGTGACTCTGATGACATTGAGCATCCCGTGGCATACTTCTCCAGGAAGTTCAATCGCCACCAAAGGAACTATTCCACAATAGAGAAGGAACTGTTGGCTCTGGTCCTTTCTTTACAACACTTTGAGGTTTATGTTTGTACAGAACAAAAGCCAATGATTGTGTTCACTGACCACAATCCGTTAATGTTTTTGAGTAAGATGAAAAACAAGAATCGGAGATTGTTGAATTGGAGTTTGATTTTACAGGAGTTTGACTTTGAAATTAAGCATGTGAAGGGTACAGACAATGTAATTGCTGATTGCTTATCCCGTGTTTGAATGTGTATATATATATCATGTGTTTGAATGTTGTATGATATGTATATATAGACAAGTGTTCACTTAACCATTTTGTATTGAAAAGAAAAATTTTGCCTTTATGAGTCAAAATTTTTCCCTTTTGGAATGGAGGTGTAATGTGAATATAGGCCACTAGATGGCAGTATTTACCTTTTTTTTGTTAAGCTCAGACTGGAGTCATGTTTAGACATGTCCTGGACATGTCTGGGGCAAGTCTCAGAAAAGTAAAAAAAAGAGGTCTAAATGTGGGTGGGGTCTGCAAAAGAGTATATAAGGAAAAGAATTGAGATAGTAGAGTAGTAGGAGAAATTGCAAGAAGATGACCAGACCTGCCACTCTGTTCAAGACCATTGACGTTTCTTTTGTGGATTTCTTTGCCTGTGTTTGAGCATTTTCTTCATCCAGGACATCACCAAGCCACCCCACCAAAAAGGGACTGTAATTATTTCTGTTTTTTCTTGTTTGTCAATCTTGGTCTTTAGTTGTAGGTTGTTATTAGTCTTTGTCTTTGTTAAAAAATTAAATGTGTTTTAGTTGTTAAAACTGTGTTTGTCATCCCTTGCTGTTGCTGTTGTGTTATAAATGTAATAACAAATTGGGGCCATAACACCATTTACTGCGCTTGCGCGTACCGGCCCAGGCTGCTTTCAGAGATAGCGGAATCAGGCGTGTCTCCTTCGGTTGGTAAGTAAAACTTCCAAATATGACGTTATTGTTAATGCAGATGTTTAACGATGAATTGGAGGACGTAGCTGTTACATCCACATTCTCGTAAATTCGCTTATTTTAGCATGTCACCCTGCCGAAAATGAACGATGCACTGTCGATTTCGCTAAAGTCTTAGAGTTACCAACTTGACAACTTTCTCACTTAATCTGGCGACTTTCCAAATCGGGATTGTTTGTCAAGACGTATGTATACGTCTTGAGAAAGTCATCAAATTGACAACTCTAAGACTTTAGCGAAATCGACAGAGCATCGTTCATTTTCTGCAGGGTGATATGCTAAAATAAGCGAATTTACGAGAATGTGGATTTAACAGCAGCTGTGGTCCGTTCAGCAGGTATGGTCACGTGACTACTCGCTACAGTTTTCAGAGACCAACACTGGCGCCGAATAAAATCATGAGCAGGAGCGCACGAGAAAGCCCAGGCTGAGAGTGAGTTCGTGTCCGAAAAAAACCCCGCAACATCTACAATCATATGCAGAGATTTGGCGCGAGCGTCTCGCCTCTTAGTGGCATCACGTTCCTGTGTCTTAGTCAGCAATTATTCTATCAACCCGCAATTCACTCGCGGAATTTAAGTCATTGTGCATTACGGTGGATTTCCCTACTAGTGTCACGGAGATCGATTGACTCTCATGATTGTCTTTACTGAGGGATTGAAAGTAGTGGAATAGCAGAAAGACGTTTCAAATGTTCTTATTTCATTTTAACAATCCAAACGATCATGTCCACCTTTATGCAAGTGAAACTGAAACTTTAATACACAAGGATTTTAATTCCGCGTGAGAATGTCTTAATAAGCGTTCATTGAACAATTGCGGACTACGGTGAATAAGCGTAAAAAAAATAAAAATAAAAAAAATGCGCGAGACTTAGGCCGAGTGCGTGAGACTTGGCATCTCGGCATATGGCGATACTTTGATTTCAGGTCCGGCGACGTTGAACAGAATAAGACGTGTTGTGTAAAACTTGCAATGTTAAAATCTCCGCATCCCGCAACAACACTACCAATCTGTATCAACACTTGGGACAGCAGAGAGGGAAGCAAAAGGAATGCATGTGATGAAAGCCAAGCAAAGTAAAGCCAAAGAGACACTGAAATCCGCTAAGGCCTAATGGTGCCACTGCTTTTGTACTTTGCAGAAATGCCTTTATTTTTTAAGGGTACTGTACAAACTTTTTCCTTTTTGTATTAAGTTGTACTTAATAGGTTTACAAAAATGCCTGCAGAAAGGCATCTAAGTTTACAATAGTGCCACTGCATTTGTACTTTGCAGAAAATATCCTGATTTTCAAAAAAGGAAAAACCTTTTTCGGAAAATGTTATTTTGAAAACGGTGCTATAAACTTGTTTTATATTTTTTATGCACCTTAATGTTTGCATTTTTTGAGTTGAGAAAAATACCCTGCAAAATCATCATTATTCTCTGCACTCTCCTTGACAACAAAGCAAGTAGGCTCAAGATATCAATAAAAAAAATCATATCGTGATCACAATTGCAAATCGCAATTTGGTCCACTATAATCGCAATTTTTACCAAATCGTGCAGCACTACCTGAGATGAGCATGAATTCAAGTTTGATTCTGTGTTGTTAGCGAATGTCCATTGGACAACGGATAAACTGTCGGATAATATGGGGTTCACAGAGCGCATTGGTTGTTTGTTGAATTGAACGACTGACAGATGACTGTTAAATCCCTAATTGTCCACGTTGCAAAGTTGCATTTTTCCGGTGGCAAGGTACGAAGTGTTGGCGGACATTTTATTTCGGGGCTTATTTGGTTGTTTCTCAGGGTTGGAGACGTAATTCTCTCCTTTACCAAGTCAACAACGAATAAAATCCCTTCACGGTCGATCCGATATCTTTTCAACAACTGTGCATCATTCAGAATTTCCGAGTCATTCCGTCTTTCAACAGCAGAAGCCATTTTCCGATTCTTTGTGAATAGGTTTTAGCAGGTTAGGAGTCCTCTTAACTACTTTTAAGCTCTCCCAGACTTAGGAGCCACTTTTAGGCCTAAAATGCTTTGTGAATAACACTTAGTAAAAATAATTAGGAGTCCTATATTTACGACTGACACGCCCATTTTTTTAGGAGTTTCTCCTAAATCCGGCAGTTAGGACCTACTTTTAGCGCTAAGATTCTTTGTGAATACGGGCCCTGGTGGACTAGTCATTATGATGTCACCAAGTGTGTCGTGGACAATCAGCAGGCAATAGTGAGTGTTCTCTCAGCGGTCTCCGAAGACACTGCAGCTGGAATGGACATCTGCACCGAGGCATCAGGGCTACTAGTGCAACTGAGGAGACGCAATTTCTTTGAAATGGGTGCTTTCCTAGTCAAGGTTCTTGGTGCCTTAAAACCAGCCAATGCCATTCTGAAGGCCCATTCAGTAGACCTCTGTACTGCAGGAGATGTCATCAGTGCATGGGATTCACCTGATGATAAAGTTTCTTCCCCTGAAAGTAAGAGACAGAGGACACTAAGCAAGCAACTTGGAGATAGCGTTGTTCTGTCTGCTGTTGGTCAGGGTGATCACACTGAGATTGGTACACAATCTCTCAAGAGTTTTGCTTACTATATTGGACACAGCTATTGCTGAAATTGAAAATCGTTTCTCGCGAAAGCTTGACCCGATGAAGGCAGTGAATTGTCTGCTTCCTCGATCTTTTCTGGATTTGACTTTCACGAACCCCGTGCAGTTGCTTGCAGGTACAAAAATGGATGCTTTAATAAATGAAATTCTTGTGGCCAGGCCCAAGTTGAGCAAGAAATTCCCAGGTGGTACACAGGTTGACCTCTCTAGTATGTGTAAAGAGCTCACTGGCTATAAAGATGCATTTCCTGAGCTGCACACATAGTACATCACAGCACAAATCATTGGCGAGTCATCAGCATCATGTGAAAGTTCATTCTCCACGCTCACTCGTGTCTCGACACCATTTCGCCGCAAAATGCTACATGAGAGAAAGAATAATTTGGTTATATTGAACAATTTAGAGCTTTTGCCCAGAAGGACAGGAAATTAATGCTGTGATAGGATAGGAAAATCAAATGTTATTGGGTTTAACCTCTCTGCGTACTGTAGATATAGATGCCTGCGGACATAGAGCTGCTCCATTTTTGCATGCATTTACACTATTCTGTCATTAGACGGCATACCTGGATCAGCCTTTGCATATTCACGCGCAAGACAAGCTCAAATACGGTTTAGAACGATGGTGAGAGGGCCGGTGTGTATGTGGCCTGCCAGCAGGCTCTCTAGTTTGCGATGGGAGGGGAGAGGGAGGGAAAAGAGAGCCTCTACGACAGCCAGGGGTTTTTGAATTCCGCCCCTAACAACCTGTCAACGTGGTGAGACTAATTAGGTCTATGTACTGGCACTCAGCAACCAAAATTTTTTTTTTCCCCCCAACGAGAGCAGCATTTCAGAACTCTTTTACGAATGGGGGTAATTTTCGGCGACAAGTACGTACACCTGCTTTTGTAGCACGGTCACAGAACTTGCTGTAAAGATAGACAGCTGTCAGATTGGAAAATGTAAAGGGACGAAACCACAAACTAGTCACCAAAATTACATTCATTCGCTGAAGAGCTCTGAAATGTGTGCCAGTACATGAACCTAATAATAATTACATTGTTTTTCTGTACTGAATGTACCCCATTATTTAGTCACTTTTAGATGGCATGGGGGAGAGATTTGTGTCTTCAACTGCCACTTGATTATTCTTGAATTGGAAAACGCGTTAATAAAGGAAAACCATCTAGAATTAGCCAGGACTAATTGTTGTCATTAATTCCCCCCGAATTTTCAGGTCCAACACCAGCCCTGCGAGTGTTCAACAGTCAAAGTCGACCAATCAGAATGCTGCGTTTGTGGACAAATGCAGGGCACTCACAAAGCCCCGGCTTTCGTGCAGGCTCTCTTTTCCCTCCCTCTCCCTCTCCCATCGCTAACAAGAGAGCCTACTCGCAGGCTAGTGTGTATGCAGGATTTCATTTCTATCGATTTTTATTTGATTTTATTAACCTTTATTGCAGGGAAGTCCCACTGAGACAGAGGTCTCTTTTGCAGGGGAGCCTTGATTACAAACTATACATTCACAATGGGAATTAAGTGACAAACTAATGTATTGTTGGACTTGAACAGGATAAGGCAATCTAGCTCCTGGGTTCATCTAAAATAATCCACTCTTGTGATCGGATATGCTGACTTGTCAATTACCCTGACTAATTGAGCTGACTGGTTGCCCACGCAAACATAGATTTGTGCATAGATTAGATTGAAGAAAAATGTTTCATGAAGGGAGCGAAGAGAAAGTAAAAATGGGGGGAGGGAACCTTTAAACCTTGTAAAAGTAAATGTTTTAACAAAATACAAACATTTTGAATAAGAAATGTCAGAGTTTTTTTTTTTTTTGCTTGAGTTTATTAATGCGTGGAGGGATGGACTTGGGGGCGTGGGTGGGGTCCTTAGGCCTCAGAATAGCCACCACTAGAAACTAGACCACCACTGTGTACCATTACACCCTCCAGACATTTTCATTGTTTCCCCAGTCAGAGCAGACTGGATCCGGCCCTGGATCCCTGCCCGTCCAAGCATGGTACTGTAGGCAGGGGGCGCCAACTAACACCCCCACCATGGAACAGCGCCTACAGCAACAATGATCTCAAATGAAGAGACGTAGTTATTGAACAGCATTTTTGTTATAAAGGAACAGGATTAATGAATGCTAACAGTATACAGGCGGAGCTAGGGAGGAGGAGGGTCGTTGAGCAAGTACGCTGAGAAGCCGCTTCTCAGGATGAGCTTAAGTAAGCCTACATACTACCTGACAAGCAATCGTCTGACAACAGAGTCACAAGACAGTCATGTGAACACAGGTGATACACTGGAGGGAGAATCCTCCATGTTAGTAGCCTTGACTCCGTGGCCTATCAGAATTTATGACAGAGCTCCATTTCTGATAGGACCACTTAAAACGAGAAAAAAAAGAGAATACTTATCGGAAGCATACAGGCATACAAGCACATATTAGGTTTGGCGACATGGCTTTGTTTTGAGAGATCCTTGCCCATCCAAGCATGGAACCGAAGGCAGGGAGCTGCAACTAACCCCCCAAACAGAATTATGATGGCAGTAGCTAATGGTGAAAAATATGAAGCTTTCATATGTTAAGTAGCAGCCCGGCGGCTGGCCAACTGCTCTTGAAGCCAATACAAGAGAAATACTCAACATAAAGTGCAATGTATTGTGCCATCCTGGCACTGGCACATTTCTCTTGAAGCTCATCTTGAAACTCATCTTGAAGTTTGATGAGTATTAAAAGACCGACGTCTTGACATCCTATGGGTTGAGTGTGGGGGTGAGTGAAATGGTATGGTGCTAAAACCCTGTTTACACCAGACTTGCGAGCAGGTTGCGACCGAAAAATGGACAAAAATCGCCATCACTCTCACTGACTCTTGATGAGGTTGCAAGTAACTCTCAATAAACTCTCAATGGTCTAAAAATCAATCTCTCTGATCTTTTTCACTCTCTATCGATCTTGAAGGGGTTTACGATTGTTTTGAGCTGTTCAAAAAAATCGCATAACTTTTGCGAGCATGTGAGAGTGGTCAGAAATAAATGCAGATCTCAAAAACAATCATAATGAGCTCTCATAACTCTCAAGTCACTCTTAACTCGGTATCACGGGTCTTGATGGACTCTCAAACAGGTTGCATAAATAATCTCCAAATATCGGAATATTTTTCATTATGCGACTATGGCAATCGTTTTTGCGAGATGAACAAGAGCCCATTGCAATGCCTTCTAGAGCAAAAAAGTCATGGCGAGTGAAATTGCGAGAGCATCAGTGATGGATGGGATCATCAAATCCTTGTGATCTCACAAGTCACAGCAGTCGCCATTTCAGTCGTATTTTGGAGTAAACAGGGCATAAGGAGTGATGCTACATGCCCTGTCTATGTGAATGAAAGTGATGTAAATGAAGGTAAGTGCAAGAGATTAGATCAAACATAATTTACATAATCCTACTCATCAAACTGAGCTTCCAAAATGTCCTTAATTCCTAGGCGAAGGTGTCCCTCGTAATCTGAAGATGTCCAACATCCCAGTGTCATAATGGAGCCCACTGAGGCGGCGGTTGTTGCTGCTCCAATAAGGAATGAGTGAGGAGTTTAGAGCTGAGGGGAGAGGGACATTACTGACAAACAAGCCAGAGCCAAGCAGTAAACCAGAACCAAGCGATGGTTTCTTAGCCTCTGAGATGAACAAGGGATCTGTTCTATCAGAACTGGCAAAATTTTTGAAATGCGAAATACCCTTCGCAGTTTACCTTCGTCTGAACCCTCTCAAAAGCAAGCCAGTGGCGACAGAGGCATGGAAAAATTCCCTATGTATATCAAAAATAGGAAGAAACCTTGGGAGGAACCAGGCATAAGAGAGAGAGTCCCTCCTCCTCTGACCAGCCCAGGGTATGAGTTTATAGTTAACATAATGCAAAAAAGTCAGTGTAAAGCAGTCCAGGATTTGCAGTTCGCATGGATAGATTCCACAGACCACGGACAAGTCCAACAGGTTTGCAAGATATGGCCCCCCAAAAATTGTGGGCCATGCCCAAGCGAATCATGAGTGTTAATTCATTGGGATTTTGGAAGCCAATATCTTTGGCACAAACCACAGGTATGGGCTCAAAATTGCTAACTCTAGTGATTTGGATGCAGGCTTTTGGAATCTTTTGTCAAAATGTATCCAACTCTTTTCATTTTTAAGATATTAGCCTCTCAAATATGAAAATGTTTACTGGTGGAAATCAAAAATTCAGTTTTCAAGGGCCCCATAGGAGACCAGGATCCCTTAGAGAGGCTAAATTGTGCTGTATTCCTCCTTTGAGGACAGGTCTGTCTGTACAAGGAAGATTGACTGCACCTAAGGCATAACAGTATAGTTAGGAGACCCTGAAAAGGGTCCTAGCTGAAAAGGTCACTTTTTTGCCAATTTTGGATTGGCAAGTTCACCATGTGGGCAGTTACCCATGGTAATGAAACAGTTATTTGAACAGCAGTAAGACAACCACCACTTAATCAAACTAGGTGAACACCAAATAAACAATATTTATAAAGTGTCCTCAGTGAGCAGAACTTATACCATGATATATAATTAATAAGTCTAGAGATGGCAATTTCAAAACATAAGTATGATTTCATTTCGAACACTTGGGCACTTTTGAAACGCTGATACACGGCTCACGCGACGCATTCTCCTCTTTAAGTCACATTTGACAATAAATTTGACGAAGACCTTTCAAAAGTGAGTCACAAGATTTGCGCAAATCTGCAATATTTGGGGGGGGGGGGGGGGGGTTAATGTATAATTTTGAGTCGGCCAAGAAAACAAAACTCACAAGCCGACTCTGGCTCTCCCGTCCGGGCCGCAAGCTCCAGGAATGTCATGAAGAAGCGCGAAACGAACCGCGTGTAGCCTACTGTACCATTATTAGGACCCTTATTACCCTTATTATCAAGCCAATAGACTACGCAGCTGTCAGTTGGGTTGAATGGATCGTGTAGTAACGTGAAAAAAAGCATGCTACTAGCACAGGAAATAAGGAAGGCGAGGCTAAGGCCTGGGCCACACTGTCAGCAGTTGCGATGCATATTCCGCACATCGCATGCATATTTTCGTTTCAGTTCCCATGTTATTCAATGAGAGCGGCCACACTGCATGCTGAAGCTGCGCGACTCACTCATGCAAAAGCCGTACTGCTACGTTGCCGAAAATATAGATTCGGACTCTTGCCAAATTTTTCTGCACTACGCATGCAGAAAAAGGCAAAGTAGAGCTGAAAACGACTGTCAGAAACGGTCATATTGCCATAAATGCATGAATTTCGCTAATTTGCCGTGGATGCATGTCTGCTGCAAGCATGAAGCAGACAACAAAAAATGTAACAACACTTCCGGCATGTTCATCATATTAAAAGCCAATTTATATGGACATAATCCCTTCTGGTCAATTCAGAAATGCTTTGTGAAATATTGAAACACGTAGTGGGAAATTCGCGACTTTCATCGTAGGCTGCTGTCATTAAAGGGGATATATGGAGAAGTATTTAGTCATTCATAACTCATTTTTTAAAAGCTTTAATACGACGTTGCTCATTTTACTTCGGATTTAGATGTCTAGATTTTGCGGGAATATGCCATTAATTGCGGTGCCTAGCAAATGAACATAGCTGATTATGTTGATGATTAAAGAGTATCAGAGCAGTACTTTTCCTTGTCTCTCACACACCCACGCGATTGCTGAACCTACATACGACTCCCCCTTTGTATCAGCAAGTTCAGGTGATTGTTTCCACTCGAAAAGAGGGAAAATAAACGGATGTACAGCACATCAGCCAGTTTCTGAATTGTCTGAACTGCTCCTTTCAAGGTCGTTCGGCGCCTAGCCTTTACGAATGATTTCAGCCTCGACTAATGTAAATTAGATCGCTTTTGAAAGCACATTCCACATCCCAATACCCTTCCCCTACCCCTAAATTACCCTCAGAAAGAGCAAGACCAATTCAGAAGGGTTTGCTGTGTATTGTAATATGATCGTGTAATTAGATTGTTTGAGTGATACATTCCAAGCACCATCACCATAATGCGCAAGGCCCAAGTTAGATGTGCAGGTCACGTGGCACGTATGGTAGACAGCCGGGTCCCAAAACTACTGTTATACGGGGAGCTCTGCCAAGGCAAACGCAAACTCGGGGGGCAGAGGAAAAGATTCAAAGACACACTCAAGGCTTCTTCACATTCAAAAACCCAAGTAGAGGCAGAGTTAAAATTCTGATGGCCAAACAAGGCTTTATGAAGCTATCAACCATTTTGGACTATTGTATTGAAAATTGGTTCTCTACTCAAAGCTTTATTCATTGAGCATGTGGGTGACATCTGCTAGCACAGAGATTGTTGTATATGGTGGTTCAGGTGGGGGGACCTTAAAATTCAGTGTCGCGGCGCAGTGGGGGAAAATGACACAAATGATCACAAATAACTGAATTCGCTTTATTTTTGGCCCATTGGGACTATGACATTGAATTTTCGTATTCACATAATCAGGAAGTGGGCATAACAAGAAAAAAGCAGTGATGTATTTGGCTGAAAACTTGAAGAATAATATTACACTGAACAAAAATATAAACGCAACACTTGTTTTTGCTCCCATTTGTCATGAGATGGACTCAAAGATCTAAAATTCATTCCAGATACACAATATTACCATTTCTCTCAAACATTGTTCACAAATCTGTCTAAATGTGTGATAGTGAGCACTTTTGCTTTGCTGAGACAATCCATCCCACCTCACAGGTGTGCCACATCAAGATGCTCATTAAACACCATGATTAGTGCACAGGTGTACCATAGACTAACTATTCTATCAACGCTTATGTAAGAGATTTTCGCCTGGAATTTAAGTACTTGTGCATGGAGGGGTTTGAAGCAATGGAATTGCATGAAGAAGTTTCAAATTATCTTATTTCATTTAAACAATCATGAAACAAATGCATTGCTTCCAACCCCAACCCCTAAGTAGCCTAAATAAAAGCATGAGAAGTCTAGAGTCGTAATCAGTATGCGTTAAAAATGAAAACTGGTCACATCTGATAATGTAGAGAGTTTTCAGAGTTTCTGTTATGGTAATTTAAATGAATGACTGAAAACAGGTCATGACCAGTCGTTCATTTTAAGGGATAGTTTGAGGTTCCCCTATTGCCAGTTCACGAGCCGCCGCTGCTGTCATGTTCATTTTGTTCCAGTAAAACAGCCTGTTTGCAATATTTTGCCTGATGGCATTTCGTTTGGTTGCAAAGATCAGAGATCACGGTAAGGTTCAATTAATACACAGCGCCTAAACTTTGTATTGAGAATTCCAGCCAAAAGCCAAATGTATGTTGTGCTCCACTCGAATCCATAGTGTAACAGAGGCAGGGGCGTAGATTTAACTGGGAGTTGGTGGGGACTTTGACACGGCCTTTATGACAATTAGTCCTGGCCAGTTCTCAATTATTTTCCTTCATCGACGCGTTTTCAAATGATCGTAATTGGCAACTGAAGACACAGTTGCTCTCTATATGCAATTTGTGTTGATGCAACCCTGAACTTTTTGCAGTCCATAATGAACAGGTGCTGCTTGTTCTCACCGATTAAGTAAGACGGCAATCGTTCATCGGTATGCGTATTTGCTGTGTTTAAATCAACGTTATTCAAAATTGCTTTCCTGTCGACTCACAGGCAAGCAGTAAATTAATTTTCTAAACTTAATTTACCCCACCATATCATCGCTGGATGCTGTTAGATCGCATATAGAGAGCAACCGTGTCTTCAGTTGCCAATTACGATAATTTGAAAACGCGTCGATGAAGGAAAATAATTGAGAACTGGCCAGGACTAATTGTCATAAAGGCCGTGTCAAAGTCCCCACCAACTCCCAGTTAAATCTACGCCCCTAAACAGAGGAATCATTTTTTTTCCATTGCAAATCATGTCACATAGACCCACTGTATTCTTTTTCTCTTGCCTCCTTTTTGGGTCGGGTCGGGTCGGGTTCGGGTTGAAAATAAGTGCGAGTTTTAGCGGGGCGGGCGGGGCGGGTTAGCAGTTACGTCGGGTCGGGTTGGTGCGGGTGTTGAAAAACTTCGACCCGCGCATCACTACAATACAAGGTCATGCCATTTGGAATGAAAAATTCTCCGACCACCTTCCAACGTCTGGTAAACAGAGTGATTCCTGGACTACCAGGATGTGAGGCCTATATCGATGACATAATCATCACTAGCGACAGCTTCCAAGAGCACCTCACCTGAGTGATGCCAAGCTATCAACCTTGTTAAAAGTGACTTTTGTAAAGCTCCAGTTGTTTACTTAGGTCATGTTGTAGGACAGGGTCAAGTCAAACCAGTTAATGCAAAAGTCAAAGTTATCACTGAATTTCCTGAGCCAACAACTAAAAGACAGCCCATGAGATTTCTAAGGATGGCTGGCTACTACAGAAAATTCTGTAAAAATTTCTCTATCATCTCTGAACCTTTGACAAATTTACTGAAGATAAATGCAAAATTTGTTTGGGATGAAAATGTCAAAATTCATTTGACCAGCTGAAAGCTATTCTCAAAAATGCACCTGTTCTCTTATCTCCCAATTTCAAAAAGGAGTTCAAGTTGGCAGTTGATGCCAGTGACATTGGTGCAGGTGCAGTTTTACTGCAAGAAGACATTGATGGAGTAGATCATCCTGTTTGTTACTTTTCCAAAAAGTTTTGATAGACATCAGAAAAACTACTCAACAATTGAAAAAGAATGTTTGGCACTTGTTTTGGCTTCACAACATTTTGAAGTCTATTTGACTTGTTCAGCTACTTCCATCAAGGTCTTCAGTGATCACAATCCCCTCACATTCTTGCATAAGATCAAAAACAAGAATCAAAGATTACTGAGATGGAGTTTACTTTTGCAAGAGTATGATTTGGATATTTCTCACATCAGGGGAAAAGATAATGTAATCCCAGATGCACTTTCACGCATGTAATTTTATGTCTTTATTTGATTGTGAAAAATGTAATTTTACTTTTCTATTTGATTGTGAGACTTGCACTGGTTGTTATGTATATGATTGTTATCATGATCAATGATACGTTTGTGTAAAGTTCAAAATTGTTCTGATTATAAAACTGTTAATTTTAACAAAAGAAAGCTTTGAGCAAACCTTTCTTTTCTTAAAGAGGGGAGGTGTTATGTATGAGTATTTTTTGTAGAGCATTATACACTGCCCGGCCAAAAAAAAAATCACCGTTTGGAAATTAATGACCAAATTCTATAATTGGATCATTACTGTGGTTATTAATATGTTTCAGCTGGCAATTATCATTTTAACCCTTACTGATGAAGTGCATCGCTACTCATTTCTTAAAAAAGGGAAGACACATCCCTTGATGGTGGAAAACATGTTACAGTATTTCAGAACGGGAAGTTATTGGCCTGTATTCAGCAAAGAAAACCATGAATGACAAAAACAAGCCCGAGGAATCATTTTCACAACCAAATTTGCCACCACAATGTCCTGACCTTAAACACAAAAGTTATTGGGATGTGGTCAAGAAAGACCACCAAGTGGTTCAACCATTATGTTGAGAAGACAAGATCTCGTCCAAAAATTATGGCATTTCTGATCGAAAATGAATGTTCTGGCATTGCATATAGTTGTCAAAACAATGACAAGACGAATATGCACTGTAATCAAAGCTACTGGGGTTCCAACTAAATATTTGAGTGTGCGACTTTTTTTTTGGCCAGGCAGTGTATTTCATTTGTCAATGAAGATTTGTTACAGGCTATTTTGCTGCCTTGCTGGTCAGCTATATTTATTTTGTTCATTTGGTTCCCTCTGGTGGCGTGTCTGTAAAATCATTAGGAAAAGACTAGTGATTTCTCGAAGCTTCTGGCACCTTCCTGCTTGGAAGGGGCGGGATTTCCCTAGAATCCTGTGGATTCCTGTGGGTTGCTAATCTATATAAATGCTGTGATTATAAGCACAAGAAGCAGACAGCAGAGGAGAGCAGAGCAGAAGCAGAGTTTTGATTTGGCAACAGTTAAATAGTGGCATTAGAGTGTTATTAGAGAATTAAATACTTGATATATTTTTTTTTGTACAACTTTTTTTGTGAAGAATAAATTTGTTTCAGTTGTACTTTCTGGTTTTCTTTGTTGTGATTTTTTTCCAAGTCATAACAGCGGGCTACGCCACCTGCGCTGCGCCAAGAAATTAGAGCCCCTTGTCTTTGCAGTGTATTCAATTGAATATAAGTTGAAAACGATTTGCATATCATTGTATTCTGTTTTTATCTATGATTTACATAACTTGCCAACTTCACTGGTTTTGGGTTTTGCATGTTAAACACTGACAATAACTGTTTGAATTGACTGATATTTCCAATGCAATATTGCTGATATGTTTTAGTGTACTTCACAGAGTGCAAACGATGTAATGAATTCAGAGTGATCTCAATTTAGCTCTGCTGTTTTGATTGGACAGGATATGACCAATCCCATAGCTCTACTTACATGCTGTAAGTTGACAATGTATTATTAATTAACTTGGCCACAACAGGGCTGGAGCAAGAGAACACAAGATTATACATTTCCAGATTTTTTCGCTTTACAGTACAGTTGATCATTTCTGAGGCACAAGGTAAGGAATCAGATTCTTCCTCAGTATTACAGTTGAAAAGGTTTTTTTGAATGAAATGATCTCTTTCAAAACATAAACTTATAGTAATCCAGAATAATTTCAGATAATATGGCAAAATAAAAAACATTTGATTTGCATTCTCTGGCCTTTAAATTAAGGCTAACTGTTTTATTCAGAGTAAGATTGCTTCAAGATTTTATTGCATTTTTAAGTATATTTACAATGTAATAATATTATGTTTTCATTGATTATCAAAAATATACCTTTACTTAGATGTGTCTGACAATGTGCTTATGTCTCATTTCTACAGTATCTTAGCTCTTTATAATTTAATAATGCATTTCCTCTTGATTTACTCAAATCTCCTCTCGTTTCTTCAGCATAATCATTGGTTTCTCATTGTATCCTCGGCTTTGTATCTGAGGTTAAGACTCAGTCATCACACACTGCTCAATGCTCCATTTATCTTTCCCGACAGACCTGAGGGGCATATGGAGGTGCGCCAAACACTGAAAGCAGCTGGTTTCATTGGTCTGATTGTAGTGGGAATCCCAGGTAATCTGGGAGCCTTCCTGCTATTCTGGCACTTATTTCTTGTACGGGGCCACATGCAGCACAATGAGTTAATTCTCAGCCAGCTGGTCTTTGCCAACCTGATTGCGACGCTGTTCCAGGGTCTTCCTCAGGCTCTGACCGCTTCAGGTATCAATCTAATGTTCAGCAGTCAAGTCTGTAAAACAGTTCTCTTCATCTACCGTATCGGCCGGTCCATGTCCATCACTACAACCTCCCTGCTGAGTTCCTACCAGTGTGTGGTTATGGCACCGTCAAAGCCTGGCTGGACCTGGCTTAAACACTGGCTGACTGGCCACTTACCCCACGCCATCATCTTCCTCTATGGGCTCAGCTGCATGGTCGAACAAACTGCCATTCTTTAGAGCGAAGCTTTCCCTGTCAACAGCACAGTCCCTAAATTCACCCTTAACATGGAGTTCTGCATCGTAGTGTTCCCAAACCCCATGATTTATTCGGTCAATGCTGTGGTGGTCATCACTCGAGATTTTCTTTTTGTTGGCCTGATGGCAGCAGCAGCAGTGTATGTGATGGTGGTCCTACATCGGCACCGTCAGCAGGTTCAGGGTCTGCAGGGCGCCGGCAAGAAGACTGAAGATGCATCTCGTGCCGTCCTGCTGCTCGTGAGCACATATGTGACACTGTTCACCTTGGACAATGTACTGTGGTTCTACTCACTTGCTGTTTCCCATATGTCAGAGGCCGTGTTAGACACACGCATCTTTTTTGCCACCTGCTACTCCATCATCAGTCCAGTGCTCATCATTGCCACAAACAAGAAGTTGGCCATGTACTTAAACTGTCGCTACAGATGCAATGCAGCAGAGAATGTCCAAGAAATACAGAGTTCACTTTCTCAAGTTGAACTAACAGACTGAGGTTATTACAGAGAGGAACTTGGGGATGAAAGGAAGGAGAATGACAGTTCTGAGCTAGTGCAGCTCATGACATATATACCCCTTTTTTCTGGGCCCCATATTTAGCTTTTATGACAGAAGAATGTAGTGATATTCTCACAGTGTTGGCCTGTCGCAGCCGCGTATGAGTGCTTGGAATTTGTTGTTCCTCGAGCTTGAACAAAACCATATAAACAGATCTATTTGAAAAAAAATTAAAAACTTCATATGATAATCATTTCAGGCTGATCTTGGGCATAAAAATATATCTTTCAGACTTTTGTAATATTGTTCCTGGCTGCCAAGCATACAAAAAATATAGGATGGCTACATTTGGCATTTCTAATTTTTTTTAAGTGGCACGTGTGGCAGTGTTTTTGCTACACAGACATTGCCCTACATACAGTATCCCACAAAAGTGAGTACACCCCTCACATTTTGACAATTAATTTATTATATCTTTTCAAGGGACAATGCTACAGAAGTGAAACTTCTATATATTCTAGAGTAGTCATGGTACAATATGTGTAGCAGTGTAGATTTACTGTACTGTCCAAATACCTGAGCAAACAGTCACTATTTCCAAAATGGATGGCAACAAAAGTGAGTACACACCCCAATTGATAATGGTCAACCAAGCAATGAAACGCGACTAGTTCATCATGTTCATGCTTTTGTCTGTTTGACTGGGCCATATGAGGTTGTGTAACATGTTGAAGGGTTAAATTGTGGTGCTTTGGGTGCGATGCTCTCATTCTGGTCACTGGATGGTCAACATGGCACCTCAGAGGAAAGAACTCTCTGAGGATCTGAAAAAGAAAATTGTTGCTCTCCACAAAGATGGTCTAAGCTACAAGAAGATCTGTGAAACCATGAAACTGAGCTACAGCACAGTGACCAAGGTTATCCAGCGGTTTTCCAAGACGAGTTCTGCTCGGAACAGGCCTCGTCAGGGTCGACCGAAGAGGTTGAGTCCTCGTGCTCTGCGTCAGGTGCACAAGTTGGCTTCAGAAAACAGACGCAGGACTGCTGGCAGCATTGCTAACAAGGTTGTAGCAGTGGGATAACAGCCTGTCAGTGCTCAGACCATACGCCATGCTCTGCGCAAAGTTGGTCTGCATGGCCGTCAGCCAAGATGGAAGCCTCTTCTGAAGCTAGCCCACAAGAAAGCCCGAAAACAGTTTGTTGAAGACAACCAGTCCAAGAACATGAACTACTAGAACCATGCTCTGTGGTCTGACGAGACTAAGATAAACTTGTTCGGCTCAGATGGTGTCCAGCATGTGCCGCGGCGCCCTGGTGAGAAGTATCAAAACAAGTGTGTACTGCCTACAGTCAAACATGGTGGTGGCAGCATCATGGTCTGGGGCTGCATGAGTGCTTCTGGTCCTGGGGAGCTGCACTTCATTAATGGAATAATGGATCCAACATGTACTGTGAGATTCTGAAGCAGAACATGATGCCCTCCCTTCAGAAACTGGGCCGCACGGCTGTTTTCCAACATGATAACGACCCAAAACACACATCCAAGATGACAATTGCCTTCCTGAAGAAGTTGAAGGTGATGGTATGGCCAAGTATGTCAGACCTGAATCCCATTGAGCACCAGTGGGGCATCCTCAAGAGGAAGGTGGAGGAGCAGCAGGTGTCCAACATCCACCAGATCCGTGATGTTGTCATGGAGGAGTGGAGGATCCCAGCAACAACCTGTGCAGCTCTGGTGAATTCCATGCCTCGGAGAATCAAGGCAGTGCTGGACAACAATGGCGGTCACACTAAATATTGACACTATGGACACAATTTGGCATGTTGACAGTAAGATGTACTCACTTTTGTTGCCACCCATTTTGGAAATAGTGACTGTTTGTTCAGTTATTTGGACAGTGTAGTAAATCTACACTGCTACACATATTGTGCAATGACTACTCTAGAATATATTCAGTTTTCATTTCTGTAACGTTGGCCCTTAAAAAGATATCCTAAATGAATAGTCGAAATGTGAAGGGTGTACTCACTTTTGTGAGATACTGTAACTGCTCGTTATAACTTTTGGATTGATTATTGGAATTTTAATTGTAGGTTAGTGAAGCAGAAAACGCCCAAAAATGTCACAACATTCATCCACGTCCCGACCAACCAGCCGTTTTATACCACCTTCATTCTACAATCCTCTATTGTCTCGTTTGGGGTCCTTCCCTCCCATTCCCTTGTGTTCATCGCTCACCTGATCACTCATTAGGAATCCCTGAGGACTCAAAGAGCCTTTCTGACTCCGAGAACAGACCCGACCCCCACCCTGTGCCTCATCGCTTTCACTGAAAAAAATTATACTTTGAACCAACTTTTTAAAAATTGATGTAATTTGTTACACCTGAATTTTAGTTACTCAAATTCTATTTATGATTTGGTCTAACCCTTAAATTTTGATTCAGTACAAGACAAAAATATTTATTTTGCCAGAGGTCAAATTTTACTTTGACTCAAAGTTGCTGTCATTCTGTTACAAGCAACTTCACTGACTGTTCAAGTTAAATTTCCGATTCAGTACAAGCAATCATTTTTAATTCACCTTTAACAATATTTTTTCTTCAGTCCCAAACCAAACTTTACCTACTTGATGTAGGTAAGTATAACATGTTCGGTCTTTTTTACAACTTACATTTTACCATAAAAGCTAAATTTGCTAGAAAATAAAACTAGAATTATCACTCAGGATAATAACATTTTGTTACAGTTTAGTCGCAATAAATCACAACATCAAAAGTATCTTCATAAAACCTTGTTTATTGTTATATCTTAAAGATAAGCATCACCATTATCCTCGAAACAAAAACACCCAAATTATTAGCATTTTTTTTTTAACTGAAATGGACAGGGAATCTTACAAACAGGAAAATTACCAAGTTTGCGTTTTACACATCTACACTACGGAAAAAAGTGCAAAATTAAACACATTATGGTCTTTTCAATAGGGTAATTCCAGCTCAAATCAACCAATTTCTGAGAAATTTTCCAGGTCACCCTTTCAGATTCTGTGAGGGTGTGATCAGGAACCAGTCATGAGAACCAGGAAATGCAGAAGATCTGAGTTTATTTATTAGAGAAACCCCCACAGGGCAGAAGGCAACGGTACAAAGTCCACACTCTAAAATTCACAATCCAGTTGGGAAAAAATAGAAACAAAAACCAGGGCAGCAATCACAGTACTCATGGTCAGACAAAAATGGGTTTGGTACACAGGCAGAGCTATATCAGAGAAGCCAAGTCAAAATTCCAGTGGGCGTAATCCAAACCGTAACCAGGGCAGCAATCATAGAACTTGTAGTCGGGCAGAAAAGGGTCAAAAAACACAGATGCAACAATCAATCCAAAATCACAAAGCCAAAAATCGAAAAGTCGGACAGTCCAGTCAAAAAGGTATCACTGAGAGAACAAGGCGAGAGAAACGTGGCACGAGAAACGATCTGACAAGAAAGTGCTGTGAAAAGACTCTTAGTATACACTCCAGGGGAATCACATGTTACACAGAACACGGGTGCTGGAAATGAGACTAATTACAAAGGAGGGAACAAGAGGGAGAACCTAATCACATAAAATGGGCAAAAGCCAAAACGCGGACAGGGACCACGAGACAATCCTATAGACAAATATACAGCTCCAGTCAAGGAGTTCTAATGTGCATGGTTAATGAGAGAAAGGACAGCGCAAGCAATTGTGGAGAATCCACAGAAAACGCAGCAGAGATAAGGGAAAGACAAGGAGCACAGACTAGAACAGGGCGAGCGCTGAGAACTTGTTAATCAATTAGTAAGTGCAGCTATACAATCCCTTAGCGCTCGTTAGTAAGGTAGTATAATATACATTGTTAGTCTGTGTTAGTAACTCTAGCAAAATAACAAACTGTTACTATGGGTTAGTAAAATAGAAAAGCAAGATGAAGAAAGTAAACGAGATTGGAAGGAACGCTGAAAACTAGAAACCGTTAAATCACCCGAAGAGTGGCACGCAATACCGGGACTGTGAGCAATGACAAGACAAGAGACCAGACAGGGGAAGACAAAGTGCAATCCATGGTAGAAAGCAAAACATGGACCGGAATAAACTATGGTAATGTTATGGCCCCAATTTGTTATTACATTTATAACACAACAGCAACAGCAAGGGATGACAAACACAGTTTTAACAACTAAAACACATTTAATTTTTAACAAAGACAAAGACTAATAACAACCTACAACTAAAGACCAAGATTGATAATTAAGAAAAAACAGAAATAATTACAGTCCCTTTTTGGTGGGGTGGCTTGGTGATGTCCTGGATGAAGAAAATGCTCAAACACAGGCAAAGAAATCCACAAAAGAAACGTCACAGGTCTTGAACAGAATGGCAGGTCTGGTCATCTTCTTGCAATTTCTCCTACTACTTTACTGTCTCAATTCTTTTCCTTATATACTCTTTTGCAGACCCCACCCACATTTAGACCTCTTTTTTTTAATTTTCTGAGACTTGCCCCAGACATGTCCAGGACATGTCTAAACATGACTCCAGTCTGAGCTTAACAAAAAAAAGGTAAATACTGCCATCTAGTGGCCTATATTCACATTACACCTCCATTCCAAAAGGGAAAAATTTTGACTCATAAAGGCAAAATTTTTCTTTTCAATACAAAATGGTAAAGTGAACACTTGTCTATATATACATATCATACACATTCAAACACGGGATAAGCAATCAGCAATTACATTGTCTGTACCCTTCACATGCTTAATTTCCAAGTCAAACTCCTGTAAAATCAAACTCCAATTCAACAATCTCCGATTCTTGTTTTTCATCTTACTCAAAAACATTAACGGATTGTGGTCAGTGTACACAATCATTGGCTTTTGTCCTGTACAAACATAAACCTCAAAGTGTTGTAAAGAAAGGACCAGAGCCAACAGTTCCTTCTCTATTGTGGAATAGTTCCTTTGGTGGCGATTGAACTTCCTGGAGAAGTATGCCACGGGATGCTCAATGTCATCAGAGTCACTTCTCTGTAGGAGCACAGATCCACAAGCTTGGTCGCTAGCATCGACCGCGATGGAGAACGGTTTGTTGAAGTCAGGAGATTTGAGCACGGGGAAGTGACACAGCAGAGACTTCAGGTGATTGAAGGCTCTCTGGCATGCATCATCCCAGGTGAACTTTACGCCTTTCTTCAGTTGGTTAGTTAGACTGAGAGCAATCTCAGCAAAGTTCTTGCAGAACTTGCGGTAGTACCCGATCATTCCAAGGAAGCGGCGCAAAGCTTTTTTGTTGTCAGGAACTGGAAAGTCCATGATGGCTTGGACTTTAGCATTTATGGGTGCCACCTTACCCTGGCCTATGACGTAGCCAAGATAGGTGACAGTAGCACAACCAAAGTCACTCTTGTTCAGGTTAACAGTCAGGTTAGCCTGGGTCAGGCGCTGGAACAACGTCTCTACATCTTTTAGATGTTCTTCCCAGGAGTCACTCCATGTGATCAGGTCATCGATGTATGCACCCGTGTGTGGCAATCCGGCGATTGTAGACTGTATCATCCTTTGGAACGTGGCTGGGGCATTTTTCATGCCAAAGGGTAGGACTTCATACTGGTACAATCCAGATGGTGTGGCAAAAGCAGAGATGCTCTTGGCCCTCTCAGTTAAAGGCACACACCAATAACCCTTCAATAAATCAATCTTGGTCAGAAACTTTGCTTGCCCTACACTATCAATACAATCATCAATCCTAGGTATTGGAAACACATCCGTTCTAGTTACAGCATTGACTTTGCGATAATCTGTACAGAATCTAGTACTTCCATCAGGTTTTGGAACTAGCACACAGGGTGAACTCCAATCGGAGTTGGAGGGTCTGATAATATCATCTTTTAACATGTACTCAACCTCTTTCTCAGCAATCTTTCTCTTTTCAGGATTCATCCGGTATGGATGCTGTTTTATTGGTTTGGCATCACCAACATCTACATCATGAGAGGCTATAGTAACTCTCTTTGGAACATCAGGAAACAAATCCTCATATTTCTTGATCAACCTTTCAAACTGATCTCTCTGTGAGGGTTCTAAGTGCTGGAGTTTTACATCAAGATTTTGCAACACTTCAGTGTTTGACAATTTACATGAAAGAACTTCAGCTTTAATTCTTGGTTCATCATCTTGAAACTCCCCCTCATCTTCACACGTTTCGACCATTGGAGAATCTGAAGTGACAGCTGCAACCCTAGCATTTCTGTCATGATAAGGCTTCAGCATGTTAATGTGACACAGTTGTTTTGGTTTTCTCCTATCTGGAGTCTTCACAATGTAATTGAGATCATTGAGTTTTGTCAGAATTTCATAAGGACCATGAAATCTAGCCTGCAATGGATTGGACTGCAAGGGAAACAACACAAGGACCTTGTCTCCTGGTTTAAACTCACGGCTTCTAGCCTTATGATCATACCAAGTTTTCATTTTTCCCTGACCTGATTTCAAGTTCTCTTTGGCTAGGTCACAAGCTGCACGCAATCTTTCCTTGAACTTGCTAACATAGTCTAACAGACTGATGTACGGCTCTTCCTCTTGCCATTGTTCACTCAATAATAGCAAAGGTCCTCTCACTTCATGACCAAACACTAGCTCAAATGGACTGAATCCAGTAGACTCCTGCACTGCTTCTCTAGCTGCAAACAACAGCAAATGAACCCCTTCATCCCAGTCTTTCTCATGGTCATAACAATAAGTCCTCATCATTGTCTTGAGAGTGGAATGAAACCGCTCTAAGGCACCCTGACTTTCTGGATGATAGGCACTAGAAAGAATCTGCTTTGCACCTAGTTCATACACAACCTGCTGAAACAATCCTGAAGTGAAATTGCTACCCTGGTCTGACTGAATTTCCCTGGGAAGGCCAAACAACGTGAAGAACTTTATCAAAGCCTTCGAGATTGCAGTTGCCTTGATGTTACGTAGAGGTATGGCTTCGGGGAATCTGGTAGATGCACACATGATTGTCAACAAGTACTGATTTCCAGATCTAGTCTTGGGTAATGGACCAACGCAATCAACAATGACCCTAGAGAATGGCTCCCCAAATGCTGGGATAGGCTGCAATGGAGCTACAGGTGGGTCTAACTGGTGTTTTCCAACTACCTGACAAGTGTGACAGGTTTTGCAAAAGTTGGAAACGTCTTTCCGAAGCCCAGGCCAAAAGAAGTGTTTCATGATCTTATCAACAGTCTTGTTAACACCAAGATGACCTCCTAAAGGTAAACTATGAGCCATTGTTAAGATCTCATTCCTATAGACCTTCGGAACAACAATTTGCCTGACCACTGCCCAATCTGCATTGGCAGGGATATCAGGAGGGCGCCACTTCCGCATCAACACACCATCCTTGAGATAATACCCAACTGGAACTGCGTCTATTTCTTTATCAGGAAGGGCTCTCCTCTTTAGTACACAAATTTCAGGATCATTAGTTTGTTCCTCAATCAACCGCTTTCTGGACAGAGACAAGTCTCCAGACACATCAGAATCACCAGACCCATCCGGCTGGCTGAATAGAGAACTGATAAAAGTATCTGATAAGTCCTCAAACGGAGAAACCATAGTAGGCCAATCAGAGTCATGAGGTGAACCACCTGAGTCCTGACTATTCAATGTACTGGACGGCACCACAACATCATCTTCTTTAGCCTTCTTGGCCATAGCACGAGTCACTGCGCAAGAAGGATACAGAGATGGGTCCTCATCCCCATTTTCAGTGCTCGGCTGTGAAGTAAGATGTACAGGGGGAACTACTTTGCCCCCAGCCAGGTCATTGCCTAGCAACAGAGAAACACCCTTTATAGGTAGACTTGACATAAGTCCCACCTTTACCTGTCCTGTAACTAAATCTGACTTCAAGAATATAGAGCGCAGGGGTACAGATACAGTCCTCCCTTCAATACCTTGTACAAGTATGAAATCCCCTGAAGCGGTCTCATCACGTAACTCCAAGGAGTCCATCAACAAAAGTGACTGAGAAGCTCCGGTATCCCTTAGGATATATATGGGGACAGGAGTAGTATGCTCATTCAGAGCCACAAATCCCTCTGACACAAATGGAAGAAATTCCTCCCTCACAAAGTCAGCTGTATTAGGCTTTTTAGCCCCACAAGAAGCAGGCAATTTAGCAGATTGGTTATCTACTACAGGGGTTTCTAACCTTGTTTTCACAAAGGCATTTGGTTTGGTATCCTTTTCTTTTTCTTTCTTAGCTTTAAGGAACCAACAGTTAGTTGTAACATGACCAGATTTCTTGCAATAACTGCAAACTAGACCACTTTTGTCACTGTCAGCTTTCACACTTTGATCAGACCTGTTACTGGATTTCTGAGCACCATCACCAGATTTGTCTTTGTCTTTGGGTGAGGAATCTTGGGTATCACCGTAACCCTTTTTCTGAAATTGGGACCATCTATTGTTACTGCTAGACTGAAATTTGGACTTATGTGTGAGAACATATTCATCTGCAAATTTTGCAGCTGATTGCAAATTCAGTGCTTGCTTCTCATTAAGGTAGGTCTTAACATCATCTTTCACACAGTTCTTGAATTCTTCAACCAACACCATCTCTTTCAGTGAGTTGAAATCATCTTTGACCTCCATAGAAGTACACCAGCGTTCAAAGCAAACCTTCTTCTCATTAGCAAATTCCACATAAGTCTGATTTTCAGATTTCTTCAGACCTCTGAATTTCTGTCGGTAAGCCTCTGGAACCAACTCATAAGCTCTCAAAATAACCTTTTTGACAACTTCATAATCAGAGGAATCATCTGCAGACAAAGCCGAATAGGCTTGTTGAGCTTTACCCTTGAGGACAGTTTGCAACATCAGAGGCCAGTGTTCCTTTGGCCACTGGCAACTCTTTGCTACCTTTTCAAAACATTGGAAATAGTTGTCAACATCCTTTTCCGAAAATGGAGGCACCAGTTTTACCTCCTGACTAGCACAAAATTTATTTTTCATTGCTATTTTAATTTTTAGTCGCTCCATTTGGAGTCTTTCTTCTCTATCCAACTTCTCTAATTCAAAATCTCTCTGTCTTTGTCTCTCTCTTTCTGCTCTTTCCTCTTTCTCTCTCTCAAATTCTCTTTGTTTTTCTTCTCTTGCTAATTTTTCTAACTCAAACTGCCTTTGTTTTTCTTTTTCTTCCCTCTCAATCTCTAGCATTTTTAATTTAAGTTCCATTTCTATATTTGGATTTTCCACTGGAAACTGTTCCAGATCTCCTGGTGCAAACACATTTTCATCAATGTAATATTCAACTATCTCTCTAGCCAGTCTTGCTTTTCGCATGGCTGGTTTTACCTCTGTCAGCTCCAACTGTCTGCAAATTTCTAGCAGTTCTGTCTTTTTAAAAGACTTCAAAACCCCTACGGTTGGTGATGCCAAGAAATCATCCATTGCTGTTGTCAATATATATCTAGGAAAATTCACAAAAACAATTTCACAATTTGGAATGTTAGATTTTCAATAAATTACTCACACAATGGTCTATCCCGGACCTTGAGCCCCCAATTTGTTATGGCCCCAATTTGTTATTACATTTATAACACAACAGCAACAGCAAGGGATGACAAACACAGTTTTAACAACTAAAACATATTTAATTTTTAACAAAGACAAAGACTAATAACAACCTACAACTAAAGACCAAGATTGATAAATAAGAAAAAACAGAAATAATTACAGTCCCTTTTTGGTGGGGTGGCTTGGTGATGTCCTGGATGAAGAAAATGCTCAAACACAGGCAAAGAAATCCACAAAAGAAACGTCACAGGTCTTGAACAGAATGGCAGGTCTGGTCATCTTCTTGCAATTTCTCCTACTACTTTACTGTCTCAATTCTTTTCCTTATATACTCTTTTGCAGACCCCACCCACATTTAGACCTCTTTTTTTTAATTTTCTGAGACTTGCCCCAGACATGTCCAGGACATGTCTAAACATGACTCCAGTCTGAGCTTAACAAAAAAAAGGTAAATACTGCCATCTAGTGGCCTATATTCACATTACAGTAAAAAGTAAAACATGGAAAAATGAGATTATGAAATCTGTCAGATTTGCTGTGGCTTGTACCCTTTTCTTCTCACAAGGCTCTAAAAATGGCCAAAAATCAAAAACATTAAAAATCACTGCCTCCTTTAAGCTCTAAGGGTCACCTCAAAGGGTAAGCTAGATAAAGCAATTAAATTTCTTATGCTGTTATTTTTGACCCGTTGGGCCACATCTAGAGGACAACCACATTTATCAATACAATGGTACAGTGAGAGAAATTTTTACAATTTTGGTTGAGTTCAAAATTTTTCAAAAATTGCTTATTTTCACATCCTTATTTGGGCATGTGGCCAGTTATATAACAATACCATATTTTTTTTACCATGAATTCCTTTATAACTAAAGGTGATATGATGAAAATATGAGGTTGTTTCTGTACGAGAACAACCTTTGAACAAATACAACTATAAAATGTCTCATAAAAGTTTGAACATCTCTCCATTAAAACTTGAGATATATAAGGTAAAAAGCCATTAAAGGTAAAGGAGTTTTTAAGTGTGAAAATATGGCTATCCTATGACAAAATTACAACTGAAAAATTTAGAGCCATTACTAATGTAAGAAGAGGCCAAAAAGATTAACCAAGGAAAAATGTCATGCACATGTCACAGATGTCTGTGTCAAGGTGTCTGACACAGTTGGTTGACGCTATGCTGCACTACATCAGCCGGTCGCCAGGGCCCCCAGTGCTGTGGGAGCCATTGATTGCTCTCACGTTGCAATCAGAACCCCTTCCACTCATGAAAACATGTACAGAGACCGCAGACGTCAGCACAGCATTAATGTTCAGGTTATGTGCGATTATGATACGAGCATATTAAGCATCTGTGCCAAATTCCTTGGCTCAGCCCATGATGCCTCTGTACTGCACAACTGCTTGAAATGCCAAAAAATACAATAAATATTTGAAACCATATTGAGCTTGTTTCCAGTATCTATCACAGTGATACTTTGAGCATAGGCAAGTAAAAATGACCATTTTATGTAACCTTCCTTCATCCGTATCCACTCCAAGTTCTTCTTCATGCGCTTCCACCAGTGATGTGCGGTGGTGGTGGGTTTGGTGAGGCATAGACCTCCCCTTTGCTTGATTAGCAATCAGACGATTAACTAGTTAGTAAGACTATTTGGCAGAATGACGGGCCAGTTTAAGTTTCCGCGGCATTATTACTCAGTACATCGAACCTGAAATTCTCAACAGCAGATCTGCGCGTACTTGCTTCCAGGAAGCCGAAGCAATGTTCTCAAAAAATATTAACTCAGTTCGACTTATGCAGAGTTCAATGCTTAATCAATAGCCTATAATGTATTCTCCTTTAAAGACGCGCTTTTACACCCAAACAAAAAGCGGGCGTTTATTTTCAGTCTTCTTTCGTAATCCGATTAACAAAATGTTTAAACGATATTCAGAATTACCAAGAGCCAAAATTTTTCCTAATTGGTTATTCACATTTCCATCCTTGCAGTTCCGAATTGCAGCGTATACGTGAATGAAGTTATTATCTCCCCTATCAGTATCAGGCTTCCATAAGACTTGGTCTTAATTGTTATCACTGTCAATCAGGAATAATACGTGGGAACAGGTTCACAAAATCCTGTGATAAATTTTGGGTCACTGCCTCACCTCACTGCGCATCTCTGGCTTCCTGTAAGCAAATACTTGCAAATCTGCAGTTTCATGAGCATTTTAAGTGCAATGTAGCCTACTGAATAATAACGCCGCGGAAACTTAAAATGGCATTCTGCCGAATCGTCTTATTAAACAAGTTAATCGTCTGGTTGCTAATCAGGCAAAGGGAAGGTTTCTGCCTCAACAAACTAACCTCCGACTGCACGTCACTGACTTCCACTGCAGAAAGAGTGGATGCCACCTCCTCCTCCAGTGCAGTGAAATGCACCGGGAATGATGGTTGCCCACCACCTGCTGCGTGCACATTTCTCCAGTGTGCAGAGAGCCTGACTTTTACAGGGCTCCGCAGATTTTTCCACGTGTGGGGTAAGAATCCTTTGTTAAAGCATTGCCTTGTCCTTTAGTTGCAAACCTGACATCGGAGTAATTTGAAGTTTCCAGCGCGCGATTTCTAAATGAGATCATATAAACTGTCATTGATTGTTATTTTTGTGTGACTAGAGTGTTCTCTTAACTTCTTCCCTATCTTCCACGGAACAAACAGGCTAGTGTAGGAGGGGCACATTTTCAGTGCTCTAATTTCGCTGGTTGAGAAGCGCTAAATTCTTTATTATATCATTATCGCGGCAATTTTTTTGTTTGCGTAGCTTAAATGTCATGGTAGCTAGAATAAAAAATAAAACAGGAAATGTCAGCATTACTTCTTGTAATTGGCACAGACATACATAGGCCTACTATTACAGCGGCATATTGTCGGCCTGCTGATAAAACCTTGTATCTTCAAAATGATAAATGTTATGGCCCCAATTTGTTATTACATTTATAACACAACAGCAACAGCAAGGGATGACAAACACAGTTTTAACAACTAAAACACATTTAATTTTTAACAAAGACAAAGACTAATAACAACCTACAACTAAAGACCAAGATTGATAAATAAGAAAAAACAGAAATAATTACAGTCCCTTTTTAGTGGGGTGGCTTGGTGATGTCCTGGATGAAGAAAATGCTCAAACACAGGCAAAGAAATCCACAAAAGAAACGTCACAGGTCTTGAACAGAATGGCAGGTCTGGTCATCTTCTTGCAATTTCTCCTACTACTTTACTGTCTCAATTCTTTTCCTTATATACTCTTTTGCAGACCCCACCCACATTTAGACCTCTTTTTTTTAACTTTCTGAGACTTGCCCCAGACATGTCCAGGACATGTCTAAACATGACTCCAGTCTGAGCTTAACAAAAAAAAGGTAAATACTGCCATCTAGTGGCCTATATTCACATTACACCTCCATTCCAAAAGGGAAAAATTTTGACTCAAAGGCAAAATTTTTCTTTTCAATACAAAATGGTTAAGTGAACACTTGTCTACATATACATATCATACAATATTCAAACACATGATATATATATACACATTCAAACACGGGATAAGCAATCAGCAATTACATTGTCTGTACCCTTCACATGCTTAATTTCCAAGTCAAACTCCTGTAAAAATCAAACTCCAATTCAACAATCTCCGATTCTTGTTTTTCATCTTACTCAAAAACATTAACGGATTGTGGTCAGTGTACACAATCATTGGCTTTTGTCCTGTACAAACATAAACCTCAAAGTGTTGTAAAGAAAGGACCAGAGCCAACAGTTCCTTCTCTATTGTGGAATAGTTCCTTTGGTGGCGATTGAACTTCCTGGAGAAGTATGCCACGGGATGCTCAATGTCATCAGAGTCACTTCTCTGTAGGAGCACAGATCCACAAGCTTGGTCGCTAGCATCGACCGCGATGGAGAACGGTTTGTTGAAGTCAGGAGATTTGAGCACGGGGAAGTGACACAGCAGAGACTTCAGGTGATTGAAGGCTCTCTGGCATGCATCATCCCAGGCGAACTTTATGCCTTTCTTCAGTTGGTTAGTTAGACTGAGAGCAATCTCAGCAAAGTTCTTGCAGAACTTGCGGTAGTACCCGATCATTCCAAGGAAGCGGCGCAAAGCTTTTTTGTTGTCAGGAACTGGAAAGTCCTTGATGGCTTGGACTTTAGCATTTATGGGTGCCACCTTACCCTGGCCTATGACGTAGCCAAGATAGGTGACAGTAGCACAACCAAAGTCACTCTTGTTCAGGTTAACAGTCAGGTTAGCCTGGGTCAGGCGCTGGAACAACGTCTCTACATCTTTTAGATGTTCTTCCCAGGAGTCACTCCATGTGATCAGGTCATCGATGTATGCACCCGTGTGTGGCAATCCGGCGATTGTAGACTGTATCATCCTTTGGAACGTGGCTGGGGCATTTTTCATGCCAAAGGGTAGGACTTCATACTGGTACAATCCAGATGGTGTGGCAAAAGCAGAGATGCTCTTGGCCCTCTCAGTTAAAGGCACACACCAATAACCCTTCAATAAATCAATCTTGGTCAGAAACTTTGCTTGCCCTACACTATCAATACAATCATCAATCCTAGGTATTGGAAACACATCCGTTCTAGTTACAGCATTGACTTTGCGATAATCTGTACAGAATCTAGTACTTCTATCAGGTTTTGGAACTAGCACACAGGGTGAACTCCAATCGGAGTTGGAGGGTCTGATAATATCATCTTTTAACATGTACTCAACCTCTTTCTCAGCAATCTTTCTCTTTTCAGGATTCATCCGGTATGGATGCTGTTTTATTGGTTTGGCATCACCAACATCTACATCATGAGAGGCTATAGTAACTCTCTTTGGAACATCAGGAAACAAATCCTCATATTTCTTGATCAACCTTTCAAACTGATCTCTCTGTGAGGGTTCTAAGTGCTGGAGTTTTACATCAAGATTTTGCAACACTTCAGTGTTTGACAATTTACATGAAAGAACTTCAGCTTTAATTCTTGGTTCATCATCTTGAAACTCCCCCTCATCTTCACACGTTTCGACCATTGGAGAATCTGAAGTGACAGCTGCAACCCTAGCATTTCTGTCATGATAAGGCTTTAGCATGTTAATATGACACAATTGTTTTGGTTTTCTCCTATCTGGAGTCTTCACAATGTAATGGAGATCATTGAGTTTTGTCAGAATTTCATAAGGACCATGAAATCTAGCCTGCAATGGATTGGACTGCAAGGGAAACAACACAAGGACCTTGTCTCCTGGTTTAAACTCACGGCTTCTAGCCTTATGATCATACCAAGTTTTCATTTTTCCCTGACTTGATTTCAAGTTCTCTTTGGCAAGGTCACAAGCTGCACGCAATCTTTCCTTGAACTTGCTAACATAGTCTAACAGACTGATTTGCGGCTCTTCTTTTTGCCATTGTTCACTCAATAATAGCAAAGGTCCTCTCACTTCATGACCAAACACTAGCTCAAATGGACTGAATCCAGTAGACTCCTGCACTGCTTCTCTAGCTGCAAACAACAGCAAATGAACCCCTTCATCCCAGTCTTTCTCATGGTCATAACAATAAGTCCTCATCATTGTCTTGAGAGTGGAATGAAACCGCTCTAAGGCACCCTGACTTTCTGGATGATAGGCACTAGAAAGAATCTGTTTTGCACCTAGTTCATACACAACCTGCTGAAACAATCCTGAAGTGAAATTGCTACCTTGGTCTGAATGAATTTCCCTGGGAAGACCAAACAACGTGAAGAACTTTATCAAAGCCTTCGAGATTGCAGTTGCCTTGATGTTACGTAGAGGTATGGCTTCGGGGAATCTGGTAGATGCACACATGATTGTCAACAAGTACTGATTTCCAGATCTAGTCTTGGGTAATGGACCAACGCAATCAACAATGACCCTAGAGAATGGCTCCCCAAATGCTGGGATAGGCTGCAATGGAGCTACAGGTGGGTCTAACTGGTGTTTTCCAACTACCTGACAAGTGTGACAGGTTTTGCAAAAGTTGGAAACGTCTTTCCGAAGCCCAGGCCAAAAGAAGTGTTTCATGATCTTATCAACAGTCTTGTTAACACCAAGATGACCTCCTAAAGGTAAACTATGAGCCATTGTTAAGATCTCATTCCTATAGACCTTCGGAACAACAATTTGCCTGACCACTGCCCAATCTGCATTGGCAGGGATATCAGGAGGGCGCCACTTCCGCATCAACACACCATCCTTGAGATAATACCCAACTGGAACTGCATCTATTTCTTTTTCAGGAAGGGCTCTCCTCTTTAGTACACAAATTTCAGGATCATTAGTTTGCTCCTCAATCAACCGCTTTCTGGACAGAGACAAGTCTCCAGACACATCAGAATCACCAGACCCATCCGGCTGGCTGAATAGAGAACTGATAAAAGTATCTGATAAGTCCTCAAACGGAGAAACCATAGTAGGCCAATCAGAGTCATGAGGCGAACCACCTGAGTCCTGACTATTCAATGTACTGGACGGCACCACAACATCATCTTCTTTAGCCTTCTTGGCCATAGCACGAGTCACTGCGCAAGAACGATACAGAGATGGGTCCTCATCCCCATTTTCAGTGCTCGGCTGTGAAGTAAGATGTACAGGGGGAACTACTTTGCCCCCAGCCAGGTCATTGCCTAGCAACAGAGAAACACCCTTTATAGGTAGACTTGACATAAGTCCCACCTTTACCTGTCCTGTAACTAAATCTGACTTCAAGAATATAGAGCGCAGGGGTACAGATACAGTCCTCCCTTCAATACCTTGTACAAGTATGAAATCCCCTGAAGCGGTCTCATCACGTAACTCCAAGGAGTCCATCAACAAAAGTGACTGAGAAGCTCCGGTATCCCTTAGGATATATATGGGGACAGGAGTAGTATGCTCATTCAGAGCCACAAATCCCTCTGACACAAATGGAAGAAATTCCTCCCTCACAAAGTTAGCTGTATTAGGCTTTTTAGCCCCACAAGAAGCAGGCAATTTAGCAGATTGGTTATCTACTACAGGGGTTTCTAACCTTGTTTTCACAAAGGCATTTGGTTTGGTATCCTTTTCTTTTTCTTTCTTAGCTTTAAGGAACCAACAGTTAGTTGTAACATGACCAGATTTCTTGCAATAACTGCAAACTAGACCACTTTTGTCACTGTCAGCTTTCACACTTTGATCAGACCTGTTACTGGATTTCTGAGCACCATCACCAGATTTATCTTTGTCTTTGGGTGAGGAATCTTGGGTATCACCGTAACCCTTTTTCTGAAATTGGGACCATTTATTGTTACTGCTAGACTGAAATTTGGACTTATGAGTGAGAACATATTCATCTGCAAATTTGGCAGCTGATTGCAAAGTCAGTGCTTGCTTCTCATTAAGGTAGGTCTTAACATCATCCTTAACACAGTTCTTGAATTCTTCAACTAACACCATCTCTTTTAGTGAGTTGAAATCATCCTTGACCTCCTTAGAAGTACACCAGCGCTCAAAGCAAACCTTCTTCTCATTAGCAAATTCCACATAAGTCTGATTTTCAGATTTCTTCAGACCTCTGAATTTCTGTCGGTAAGCCTCTGGAACCAACTCATAAGCTCTCAAAATAACCTTTTTGACAACCTCATAATCAGAGGAATCATCTGCAGACAAAGCCGAATAGGCTTGTTGAGCTTTACCCTTAAGGACAGTTTGCAACATCAGAGGCCAGTGTTCCTTTGGCCACTGGCAACTCTTTGCTACCTTTTCAAAACACTGGAAATAGTTGTCAACATCCTTTTCTGAAAATGGAGGCACCAGTTTTACCTCCTGACTGGCACAAAATTTATTTTTAGTTTCAATTTTAATTTTTAGTTGCTCCATTTGGAGTCTTTCTTCTCTATCGAATTTCTCTAATTCAAAATCTCTCTGTCTCTGTCTCTCTCTTTCTGCTCTTTCCTCTTTCTCTCTCTCAAATTCTCTTTGTTTTTCTTCTCTTGCTAATTTTTCTAACTCAAACTGCCTTTGTTTTTCTTTTTCTTCCCACTCAAATTCTCTTTGTTTCTCTTTTTCCTCCCTTTCTTTTTCTCTTTCTTCCCTTTCTTTCTCTTTTTCCTCCCTTTCTTTTTCTCTTTCCTCCCTTTCAATCTCTAGCATTTTAAATTTAAGTTCCATTTCTATATTTGGATTTTCCACTGGAAACTGTTCCAGATCTCCTGGTGCAAACACATTTTCATCAATGTAATATTCAACTATCTCTCTAGCCAGTCTTGCTTTTCGCATGGCTGGTTTTACCTCTGTCAGCTCCAACTGTCTGCAAATTTCTAGCAGTTCTGTCTTTTTAAAAGACTTCAAAACCCCTACGGTTGGTGATGCCAAGAAATCATCCATTGCTGTTGTCAATATATATCTAGGAAAATTCACAAAAACAATTTCACAATTTGGAATGTTAGATTTTCAATAAATTACTTACACAATGGTCTATCCCGGACCTTGAGCCCCCAATTTGTTATGGCCCCAATTTTTTATTACATTTATAACACAACAGCAACAGCAAGGGATGACAAACACAGTTTTAACAACTAAAACACATTTAATTTTTAACAAAGACAAAGACTAATAACAACCTACAACTAAAGACCAAGATTGATAAATAAGAAAAAACAGAAATAATTACAGTCCCTTTTTAGTGGGGTGGCTTGGTGATGTCCTGGATGAAGAAAATGCTCAAACACAGGCAAAGAAATCCACAAAAGAAACGTCACAGGTCTTGAACAGAATGGCAGGTCTGGTCATCTTCTTGCAATTTCTCCTACTACTTTACTGTCTCAATTCTTTTCCTTATATACTCTTTTGCAGACCCCACCCACATTTAGACCTCTTTTTTTTTAACTTTCTGAGACTTGCCCCAGACATGTCCAGGACATGTCTAAACATGACTCCAGTCTGAGCTTAACAAAAAAAAGGTAAATACTGCCATCTAGTGGCCTATATTCACATTACATAAACTTCACAGAAAAATGAAAAATAATTCTAAATAATTCAAATTGATAAATAATTTTCAAAATAATAAAGTTTAATTCTGCATGTAAGAATAGTGGACATTCGAGTTTTTGTTTCTGATCAGTTTGGAGATATGAGGTTTTATCAGCAGGCCCACGATATTCAAATTTAAAGTCTGGTTTTCGTTTTCCATGGACCACTACTGGATTTTATTAGTTAATCAGAAAATCCTTGCTCCTTGTTTCCCTGATAGCCATAATTAATGAGCTTTAAACAGAGTCTGCCTCTCTTTTGGATTAGTCACACCTCTTTCATAAGGCTGCCTACATTCTGAAGTTAAGCGCTGTGGGCGTGATCGAAGCGCGGAGGGGAGAATACGCATAACTCAAAAGCACTTAACTCGAATCGCATAAAAAAGTACTAACGCGCAAATGGGAGAATAGACCCTGGTGAGAATACACACTAAACTACCAGTCAAAAGTTTTTGCACACCCTAAGATCTTGTCATGTCTTTATCTTGAATGTATGTTTACAACAAAGAAACTAGACAGTCCGGTCGGCTTCGACCACATGGTTGTAGCCCCCCAAAGTCTGCTTCTCCTCGTTTTTGTGCATTATTTGGCCAATACTGTCAGATTGGTACCGAAAATCGATAAGTATCAAAAGTAAAGTGTAACATATGTCCATACCAAATATGAAAGTAATTGGTCAAAAATTAAAACCTGTTGAGCGTCCAAAAGAAGTAAGTATGTTTCAGCACAAAACTGCGCATTATTCGTCCAATGTTGTCACCATGGCAATGAAAAATTGATAGGGTCATAAGTATAACATATCCATACCAAATATGAAGGTAATCGGTGAAAAATGACAGCTTGTACTGCATCCACGAGAAAGTGTGTTTGTTCTGCAACTAATTAGTGCATTATTCGGCCAATATTGTCGCCATAGCAACGAAAAATTGATAGGGTCATAAGTTAAACATATCCATACCAAATATGGACGCAGTCGGTCAAATATTGCAGCCTGTACTGCATCCACAAGAAAATATCTATGTTTTGCCACTATTTTGCATATTGTGTGGACAATGCTGGCGCCATGGCGAACAAAATCGATAGGTGTCATCAGTGCAACACATGACCATACCAAATATGAAAATAATCAGTCTGTACTACGTCCACGAGGATGTGTGTGTTTTGCCACTCATTAGCGAATTATTCAGCCAATACTGTCGCCATGGCAACCAAAATCAGCAGGTGTATTACATGTCCATTCCAAATATGAAAGTAATCGGTCAAAAATTTCTGTCTGTTCCTGCATTCCACTAATTAGCACATTATTCAGCCAATTCTGTATTTCCGACATTTCCGAGATGATGCGACGCAATCCATGGAGAAATCCTTGCAACTTTTTTGCCGTACAACGACCGTCTTTTCAATGGTGTGCTTTAATGTTATCGTCTACATTCATATTCAATGGTAGAAAAGACGTTCCTAAACTGAATGAAAAGCAAATTATCAGGTTTTTATCCACTGAAGGTAAATTAAAAGCTGATTGAAACCATCGTTGAAATGAGTCTTGTGGAAACCAACTTATAGTATTTCTCCGTCAAAAAATCTAAACGTTGTGTGAACAAATTCATAAATTTAAATATGTATGATGTTAGAATTTAATTTTTGAACGCTATATTTCGAAAAGTTTCCAAGGGTTGGCACACGTACAGCAGGGACTGGTCTGGCGCATGATTTTGCATTTTAGGGCCGCTACATTCATTGAAAGACAACGTAGTGGCCCAAATTGACAGCGTATTCGCTGGTGAGCACACTGCCTTTGATAATTCAGATATTTAAGTCGGGGAATTCAGCTCCTTTTTAGCACTCTTCTTCAGGACTGGTATTTTTATCTGGTCTAGGAAGTTGAAGAGGGCCTGAGAGGTGGGTGGTTTTTCTGACTTGTATATTTTTGAATAGAATGCCTAGAAAGTGTGCAACTTGCTTATTTTGGCATTTATAGTTTAGGTATGCATTGAGCATGTACAGCATATCATGCTTGCTGAGCGTTGTCGGTTGGTCGAATTTGACCTTGCGCCAAAAGGTCCAGGTCAAATGGCAAAAATCTGCTATCTCTTTATATAACTTTTTTTTCGCTGATGTCCCAGCTGGAGCGTTTTAACCGCAGTATCGTGCCGAGGTGTATAATCCAGGTTCAGAAAGTAAAAGTCCATCCCAGAATATTTTTCCAGCCACAAAATACATGTCAGTTGGCACTATTCTTCAGCTGGGAGGTAAAACTAACAAGTGAAATCTGCTCACAGGAGTTTACAGGTGGAATGAAAACATGGTAGGATTTTTACTTTCTGACCCCTGGATTAAACACCTCTGGTAACATGTGGCTTTCGCAAGAATTTGTGTTTGCTTCTTGTTGAATCTGCAGACTGATGCAAGATTTTTTTTTTTTTCTGTTGGGGCTGCAACAGCCGGCAACCTTCAGGGCCCTTAGCACTCTAGTTTGTATGCAGGTGGCAAACAGCCACACTCAAAGGGAGCATTAGCTGTTTGTGCTGGGCATTTCACTGAAGACAGCTTTGTCAATAAAGGATAATTCGACGTTGGATATGCTTCTCAGCTGCCTCTAAAACCTGAAGCAGTTGCATTGCAAGCCACAAGCTGTAAGTAACGATATGACAGAAAATAATTTTAAGGGAAGCTTACGTGTTACGGGTTGCTAGCAGGACTGCTAACGATAGTACTGTTGAGGAATGCGCACTGGTTAGCGTTGACTTATAAATGAAGGACCCAAAAAACAGTTAAGCAGTTCAACAATTTTACTACAAAACCCGAAACCAGTGAAGTTGGCACGTTGTGTAAATCGTAAATAAAAACAGAATACAGTGATTTGCAAATCCTTTTCAACCTATGTTCAATCGAATACACTGCAAAGACATGTTACTTAATGTTCGAACAGGTAAACTTAGTAATTTTTTGCAAATGTTAGCTCATTTGGAATTTGATGCCTGCAACATGTTTCAGAAAAGCTGGCACAAGTAGTAAAAAAGACTGAGAGAGTTGAGGAATGCTCATCAAACACTTATTTGGAACATTCCACTGGTGAACGGGCTAATTGGGAACAGGTGGGTGCCATGATTGGGTATAAAAGCAGCTTCCCTGAAATTCTCAGTCATTCACAAACAAGGATGGGGCGAGGGTCACCACTTAGTGAACAAATGCGTGAGCTGATTGTCGAACAGTTTAAAAACAACATTCCTCAACAAGCTATTGCAAGAAATTTAGGGATTTCATCATCAGTGGTCCGTAATATCGTCAAAAGGTTCAAAGAATCTGGAGAAATCACTGCACGTAAGCGACAAGGCCGAAAACCAACATTGAATACCCATGACCTTCGATCCCTCAGGCGGTACTGCATCAAAAACTGACATCAGTGTGTAAAGGACATCACCGCATGGGCTCAGGAACACTTCAGAATACCACTGTCAGTAACTACAGTTCGTCGCTACATCTGCAAGTGCAAGTTAAAACTCTACAATGCAAAGCGAAAGCCATTTATCAACAGCTCCCAGAAACGCCGCCGGCTTTGCTGGGCCCAAGCTCATCTAAGATGGACTTATGGAAAGTGGAAAAGTGTTCTGTGGTCTGACGAGTCCACATTTCAAATTGTTTTTGGAAACTGTGGACGACGTGTCCTCCGGACCAAAAAGGAAAAGAACCATCCGGACTGTTTAGGCGCAAAGTTCAAAAGCCAGCATCTGTGATGGTATGGGGGTGTATTAGTGCCCAAGGCATGGGCAACTTACACATATGTGAAGGCACCATTAATGCTGAAAGGTACATCCAGGTTTTGGAGAAACATATGTTGCCATCCAAGCAACGTCTTTTTCATGGACGCCCCTGCTTATTTCAGCAAGACAATGCCAAGCCACATTCTGCACGTGTTCCAACAGCATGGCTCCATAGTAAAAGAGTGCGGGTACTAGACTGGCCTGCCTTTAGTCCAGACCGGTCTCCCATTGAAAATGTGTGGCGCATTATGAAGCGTAAAATACGACAACGGAGACCCCGGACTGTTGAACAACTTAAGCTGTACATCAAGCAAGAATGGGAAAGAGATCCACCTGAAAAGCTTCAAAAATTGGTGTCCTCAGTTTCCAAACGTTTACTGAGTGTCGTTAAAAGGAAAGGCGATGTAACACAGTGGTAAAAAGGCCCCTGTGCCAACTTTTTTGCAATGTATTGCTGCCTTTAAATTCCAAGTTAATGATTATTTACAAAAAGAAAATAAAGTTTCTCAGTTTGAACATTAAACATCTTGTCTTTGCAGTGTATTCAATTGAATATAAGTTGAAAAGGATTTGCAAATCATTGTATTCTGTTTTTATCTACGATTTACATAACGTGCCAACTTCACTGGTTTTGCGTTTTGTACATGTTGTACAGGGGGAATAAAGTTGATGGGTTCAACTATGTGTCATCAGTAGAAGTGAAAGTAAAAACTGGTCACTTCCTGTTAGTGGCCACGCCCACTGACCTGCAGAGCACAACTTTTGATCAGCATGGTCTCTGAATGTTTTTTAATTAATCTGGTTTTGAATGGATGAAATCTCTAGGAGTGTGTTAAAATACAATATGTGGAAATCAGGCAAAAATGACATGTTAAAATCAAAATGGCCGGCTTCCTGTTTGGAGTAGACAAATGATGCCAGTGACTTTTTTTTGCGTCTTGGCCAAATACACATGTTTACCAATTTTCATCTTTCTACTCCAAAAAAACCCATATGAGGAGGGGTTTTTGAAAATTTCAAGGGGGCGCTATCGAGGCATTTTGCTGCCTTCTTGGGCAAAGCCCCAATCAGATGTGAGAGCTTGCCACCCTTGACCGGCATATCAATTTCCATGACGATACGAATTCATTAAGAACATCAAAAACCCAAACGTATTTTCATGGCGAGGGATCCATTTTCACTGCATCGCCACACGGACGCCATTACTCAAAGCATCACAGCATTCGTAAGGTAGTTTATGCAACTTCTTTTACATGTTGTACAGGGGAAATAAAGTTGATGGATTCAACTATGTCTCATCAGTACAAGTGAAATTAAAAACTGGTCACTTCCTGTAAGTGGCCACGCCCACTGACCTACAGACCTGCAGAGCACAAGTTTTGATCAGCATGTTCTTTCAATGTTTCATAATAAATCTAGTTTTGAATGGATGAAATCTCTGGTAGGAGCAGAGGCGTAACCAGGATGCCAAGCTTGGGTGGGCATTTGTCCTCTTTGGGGGGGCAAAAAAAGAACCTCTAAATCGCCGTAAAATACAACATGCACAACATCTTGAAACTTTTTTTTATACGTATATGTTTTTTCTCTCCTTTGACTAAATGTAGAACACAAGAACATACTGAGTGCAGGTGATGGTTAACGAACTAAGGCAAACATCAATAACATAGAACATAAAACATATGATAACAAAAGGAGATGTGCAGTCATTAGGGAAGAAACAGGATATCTGTTTACAGTAACCCTGACACCATTTACAGGGTTAGTCTGCGGCTAGACTTGGCAAATTCTGACACAAATTGATTCATGTCAAGATTTTTTGTAATGTCTTTTTCATGGGCCAAAATGACTAAATCTCTCTTCCTTCAATGCAGCATTGATCTGCGGAGAGGAGTAAGAATGCGGGTCAGTGTGGAAAATGAGCTTTCACATGCAGCTGATGACACACCAATGATAAGTGCAGTGGCATACAGCCTATGCAGCATGGGGAATTCCTCTTTGTACTGCTGAATGCATTTACATACGTCAGAGAGGTTAGCATCAGTGGCCAGTTTATCCTCCAACATTGGTTTTGCCACTGCAATTTCATTTTGCAAGCTCACACTGTTTTTCTCTGTGCTTGCAAGCACCTGAAGTGGCCTCAGGAGGGAGGGGTCGAGGAAAGATGCTGACTTAGGCAAGAGAGAGGATGTGGCCTTCATTGAATCAACTTTTTTTTTAGAGAATATTGTCTCCATCTCAACAATAGCTCTGTCAAGAATGTTGAGCATAGCCCGTTTAAAGGTTTGATTGGGAGCAGTAGCTTGGTCATTTGAGTCCCCTTGCCCTAATGTAGATGAGACAACAGCACCATCAAGCTGTGAGCTAATTGTTCGCCTCCTTTTAGGTGGATTGGCAGGCCTACTGTCACACTGAGAGAAATGCTCCCGCCAGAAGGAGTCACTGCGCATCTCCTTCAGTGAGCCCAGTGAAGCTGTCACCAACTCACAAGCAGTGCACAAATCCACTGTGTGTGACTGCAGGATTGAATTGGCTGGTGTCAGTGCACCAAGCAGATGAAGGAGAAATTTGCCTGTGTCGAAGAAGTTCTGTCTGTTTAGCTGGGTCAAAAGACCACATGCCTCTGTAGAAATATCAAAGGGAGTAGTGTCATCCTCTGCTACCTCAGACAGGAGTCTCCTGATAGTGTCCTCATTGTTAACAATGGACTTGGTGACCTCATAGTGACTGGTCCAGCGAATTTCTAATAATCTCTTCAGTGTGGGTGTACTGTATGTATGTGCAACATAATGTCGGTAACAAAATGTTTTCAGTGAACTGGACCAGTCAAAAAACTTCTTCGCTAAAGGCTCTGATTGCACTGCATGAATAACTGCCAAATGCAGCTGGTGATTGTAGCAGTGGACATAAGGAATGTCCCTGCCAAGTTTTTGCTGAAGTAATGCCTGCACCCCACCCCTCACTCCAGACATGACTGATGCGCCATCATAGCATTGAGAGACAATATTATCAGCATTGTTAGACAATTTAGAGAGATGGGAGAGAATTTCGTTGCACACATAGTCAGCATCAAGCTGATCCAGTTCAACCAAGCCAATCAGGTGTTCTTCTGGGATGGAGTCGCAGACAAATCTGATAACAATTGATAAATTTTCGATGTTACAACGATCCCTGGTGCCGTCACTTTTTACGCAAAACCCAAGAGAGTCAGCGTCCTCATATCTGGTCCTGATTTCCTCTAACACCATTTTTGCCAGTGTTTCAATGATTTCATTTTGAATGACACTTGATGTATATTTGGCATTTTCCGGTATGAATTTTGCGATATCTGCGAGTTTGGAGTCTTTATTGAGAGTGTAATCAACGAGCCGAGTAAACAGTCCCTCCTCATCCATATCCCCGTGATTGTGCCCACGCAGAGCAAGTTCACTAACAGTGAGAAACTGAATGACTTCACCCATGCTTTTAATGTAGTATCTGTTCTTTTCTACTTGGGTTTGACCCAGCAGATGTACAATATTTTCACCTGTCTCTGACCGGCGCTGGCACTCCTGCCACGCAACCATGGCCCTGGAGTGTGAAATGCTTGTCGCGTGTGTGTTTTGCTTTGTAAAAACCGCTGTCTTTATTAAGTGCTTTTTTCCAATTAGTATAGCCGCGTTTAGTAAATATGTTCTCACGATCCGAATTAGAATTAAATTTGTGACAAGCAAAGCAAAAGCTGGCATCGCGCAGTACTGAATGTTTAAGCCATGGTCGAGTTTGATACCATGCTGTGTTAAAACATCTCTGAATTTTCCCAAACGGCCGCTTAGGATAACTGCTTAAAATGGGCTGAGATGGGCGATCCATATTAAATCTGGAGGAGTGGACACAGTAGAGCCGGGGACCTGAACATGGGGAGAACTGCCGCTTTGAGCCCCCAGCATGGGTGCAGTGCTGCTGGAGCATGGTGCATCTGCCGCTGATTCACAGGCATTCTCGGTGCCCAGCACGAATGCAACGCTCTGTTTGGTGGTTGCAGGGCTGCTGGTAGAGGCAGCACTTGAGGGAGTGGGAGCTGCTTGTTTTTTAATGAGCCACCTATGCATGTCTATTGGCAAATGTTCAAAGTGCGTATGATGCAGATGTTCAAAATATTGAAATGTGCTTATGATACAGACTTATCGTTGCAACAACCCCAGTGAGTGACTAGCAATTCCAGGCAAACTGCTAGCTAGCTACCTGGGCTCACTCGGAAGCCAACTCAGGTTATAACTACACGAGTCGACAGACACAGATGACAAACTAGAACACAAATTATCTTAATATCAAACAACAAGACTGACAATGACACAATAAAAGGTGGAAAAAGTTGCAACAAAAAAATACGGGCGAAGTTTTATTTCCTTGAGAGAAGCGGAGACGTGAACTCTGAGTAAAGACGCGGCATTCTAACTACGAGAATGAGAGGGTTCCTAGTAATTCGAGAGTGCCCATTGGTTAGATTCACATGAGAATAGACTGGCAAAGGAATCCACCAATCACACATAGTGATAGATAGATGAAGCATAAGGCTCTGTTTTCTTGATGGCCGTCTATCTCCGGCTGTGAATCACATGGGATATCGCGTGTTTGCCGTCGAATAGTAGTGAATCAGTTTTTTACCTTGAGTTTTCATTGGGGGGGGCAGAGCTTTTCTCAGGGGGGGCACTGCCCACCCCCTGCCCCCCCTTGGTAACGGCCTTGGGTAGGAGTGCATTAAAATACAATATGTGGAAATCAGGCAAAAATGGCACGTTGAAATCAAAATGGCTGACTTCCTGTTTGGAGTAAACAAATGATGTCAGAGACAAGAGAGCCTCGCAGGCTATGGTCACTTCTGCTTCGCAACGCGATGCTTTTCCGAGTGCGCCATCCAACAGTTCCACATTTCCTTTTTATGAGGCAATAGCCCAGCCATATTATTGCCAGCATATCCCGGAGACATAAGTGCTTAAATATTATTTACGTTCTGGAGTTACATTCGACAAGCAAACACAGTTCACTTGAGCTCAGAGGGCATCACTGTAGTCTGACCCACAGCCCAAATGTTCTTCGCTCAGATTAGCGCTGGACTACCGATAGAGGTCTTGATTATAGTACCGTATAACAGTCTGACATTTCCCAGAATACTCGTTTCTGACAATATGCTATTGGGGGCCTCACGATAGAAATTTTACGAAGCTGATTGTCAGAAAGTTACTTGATAAAACTCATTGTTATTGCCATGGGGAGTCCCTGGTATCAACGGCTTAGACAAAATAATTTTCGTCGAACCTTTATTACATTTGAACCGGTTTTGTTATGAATGGTCACAACGGAATGGCGAGGCTTACCGGCTACGGACGGATGTGGCTGCACTTCAATTTTGTGAGTGCGGCGCAGGTGGCTTACGAGGTTACTTGTGCTCCCTCCCTTTGTCACACATCTTTGTCACATACGTTGCTTTTGACGGGAGGCGGCATATTTGCGATCTCAGCGATTTCTATGAGAAGGAATGGCACAGGGGATGACGTGCAGTCTCGCCTTGTGGAAACGAATGGAAGGGGAGCCTGCTTGCTACCACGTGAATGTCTGCCATTCCGGGATTAGTTACACCAAGGTTTTCGTCGGGGCATAGAAATTTCCTCATTAAATGTTTCAAATTAAAATTCATATTGTCCATTATGTGGACTGGTGACAATACAGACTCAAATATCGCTCCCATTCTCGAACGGGTGAGCGAACAGTAACTACGTTAACATACACACCATATTTTGATTAAGGTTCATATTCAGGTTAAGATAATATTCGGAATAAGATGTTTACATGCGCTGAGCAATGGGAATATGCTGTTTACATGTTAATATCCACCACTTGGACATCTCTCCACTCTCTTGGCCATTGCCATCGCCACTGGTCTCTGTCCCAGAATTTCATTCATGACCGCGAAATGAAACTGGCTGGATTTGGGCTGCTGGTATTTGTTGTTGGTTTGTGGCTATTTTTCGCCAGTCGTGCGCTTACTGTAATTTGCTATTCGCGCGAACTTCCGTATCTGCATGCACAATAGAAAATTCTGCCTCGGAAAAAAATTGGTAATCGCTGCGTGCCTTGTAGTTAATTCACATTACTATACCGACTAATCGGCTTACTCACTTTAAATTACAGTCAGCATGTCCTCTACTTAGGTTAGATAGGGTTAGTTATTAGCCAGTTAACTTTGCCAGCTTGCCATCTTACTCATTTGCCAACTTGTACTCAAATTTCTTGCAAGGACCAACTTTGTGCAGCTAACAGTTACACGACACTAATCACTACTGACTATTGATTGTAGAGAGTGAAGACCTGACAGTTCCCCAAATATTAGCGAGCAAACATTGAACGTAAAATTACACTCCCTTAACTACCTAACCCGTTAGCTAACCCATCCGGAAGCTCGTAAGAATAGCAAATTGTAGTTAGATTACGACTTGCGTAAAAATAGTCATTGCCTTTACTTTTTTTGCTTGGGAATAAGCCGCCCTCAGGGTTTTCCAGCGAAGCTCAACTTGGTTGGCAGTTACACAAGACCAGCCTCTCTCCAATTCTCGCACACCTTTATGACCGTTGTTACGGTGCTTTCGCCCATCGATATATTCTATTAATGGCTTTCATTATCTGAATCCACACAGTCATCTCCTCCTCCCTCTAAAAATGCTAATTCCTTGCGAATTGAACAGGCGCAGACGTAATCGGGGGCATTTTCCGATTAAGGTGCACACATGGCGCAATATTCCGATTAAAACTGGCATATGCCAGAGGTCTTATTCAGAAAATTTCGAATTAGAAAATGATCTTAATCGGGTTATTGCATGCGTTTATATAACAGGTACGCAATCGGAATATTCTCATACTCCGATTAATACATGTAAATACATGCATGTAAAGGCAGTGAAACGTAAAATTATTTCTATCGAAGCCGCTGGAATAAGTTGTTTTCTGCGTTTTTAGAGTAATGACTCGTGTGGGCAATCGGCGTGCTTGAAATATGTGCGGCAGGGTTGCTTTTCCACTCGGCTGTTTTCGGATCGGAGTTTCATTCATGGTCTTACTATGAGAATTTTATAGTAAATGGCGAACCAATGGTCCTGTAGACAGTGCGCACCTAATTTTGCATTTTTTCCGGCCCCAGATTGGTACCCATGGTAGCGCATGACGAGCTGATTTCAACTTCCAAATATGGTCGGGGATCCTGTGACAGCTTCAGCTTGGAAATGCCACTTCCTTTGCAACAAATGTCTCGCGTCTTGCGAGATTTACCAAGATAAAAACAATGCATATGATGGCAAGAATGTTTCAGATCGAAGTTTGATTGAACGATGTTAAGTTTGTCATTGTCATCGTGCACAGTTAAGTCACCAGCGTGGCCTGGAGTTGTTGGAAACTAGCGAATGGTTGGTGAGAAATGATTCGATACGGTGTATCGTTTCCACACAAATTTGACAACCGATTAACGTATTGCAAAGTCGGTACCGGTGATACGGTATACCTTGTACCGGTACCCAGCACTAACATAGACTAATTATTACGTCGCCTACGAGTTGACTTATGAAAACTGGCCACACCTGATAATGCCAAGTTTTGACCCGACGCTGAAGCCCTCCACCACAGTTTCAAAAAATCCTGCATGTGTTAGAACGCCTTAAAACAGTTTGTACTTGAAACCAGTGAAAATACTTTGCTGTAATATTGCCTTATGTAGTGGGTGGATTTGTCTTGCATCTAGAATAGATTGTAGGCATCCTTCTCTCTGGGCGGGCAAACTAATCATGTGTGTTACAGAAAAATGTGATAAAAATAAATTACAGATGTTTCAGATAGCTGGTAATTAAACCAAAAGTTTGTCTCCGGATAGAGGAAGTGTCGTCTGTCATGGTGACGCCCAATGGGATTCACAGGAAAGTCATGGATAAGTTGTGAGAAGAACACAAGTGGAACATTAGTTCTAGACTTCAGTCATGAATATGGAAAAAGCGATTGTCTGGGGCCACCATATGTGTGACCATTCCCTTTTGGGTTCCTCCTGCTTTTGTTTTTCCATTGCACCTGTTGTCAATGTTGCCTGCATCAAAACAAATGAAACAAATTCACAATCACTTGGGGTTCCTTAATCAACAGTTTGAGGCTCCTAAAGTTTAACTGGCTTGGTGTCACAAATGTTCGGTTAATTTTTGAGCCATGTAAATGTACCACAGTTCCTCTGCATAGTGTGGTGGGGAAAATGTTCTAAATTTAAAGTATAACCATAATTCCCTCTCAACAGAGAGAACTGAGCCAGGTTCATATGGCCTTCAAACTACTGTAGCAAAAAGGAGTTGGGATGGAAAAAAAACTCATAAATCTGAAAAAAATCATCGAGCAGGCCAGCTAGATGAGCTAATATTCCAGAATGACCATATTGGTAGTCAACCACTAAGAGGTCCCTTCCTATGAACCGGCGCACTCCGGTTTATTCTGGATAAATCCAGAAATCTAGTTCTCTTGGGCACCCAAAGATGATCCTCAGGTGGCCCTTAGGTTGGGAGGAACAGGGCGCAGTGCTCAAGTGTCCCTGGCGGACGAAAATGAAGGAATATTATTAGGTAATGACAAACTTGTCCCTAAGACTGGAGGGCAGAAGGAGTCACGTTTAATCCTACCTAAAGAAACATGCCAAAAGGCCAATAAATATGAGGGTTCAGACAAATGGTAGTTAGTCGGTGTGGGGAGATTGATGGGATATGAATGCTTCTTGGTATGCGCAAACCAGCCAGGGTTGCTGTACCACACGTTAAGCGAGATACAATGAACCCAATTGCATCAGACTCTCGAGATTGCGTCCATTCTTTGGCAGCAAATTTGCAGGTGTGTGAGGACCACTCAGTCTTAGAGCCCGGACTGGGGTCTTTCACCCACAGCGGCCATTTTCAGTTCAGTATCAGTTCTTATAATACATCTATGGGAAGAAGCGGCTCCTCCATGTTAGAAGGCTTGACTCCTTAGCCTATCAGAATTTATGACAGAGCTCCATGAATGTTATTTTCACACTCCATTTACATTTTAATTCATGAAAGAAAAGTTACAGATTTTTTAAGGATTTTAGGTATACTAACTGGTGGCAATACAGGTAGGACCTCGAAGGGATTGTCGTATGAACAAGCCTTTCACTGCCATTGTTCCTGCATGACTGCATGTGAATACTGAAAGACTTGAACTTGAAGCAATGCTTGATCATATGTTAAACACTGACAATTACTGTCTGAATTGACTGACATTTGCAATGCAAATGATATCTTTCAGTGTACTTCCCAGAGTGCCAATGGCATGCACTACAGTCCAAAAGTTTGGGGCCACCCTCAAATTTTTAATGGTGCAATGTGACCACTCGGTTTTGGGGAAGGTATTTATACAGCATGCCTTCTTGTTACAGAACATTACTTTATGTCACTAGGATGTGAACAATTTTATCACAAAGGCATTGGAAATAAATTATAATAAAATTGTGGTCAGTGATGAATCAGTCGAGACAGCTTTAAAATGCGGTCTGAGGTCTGGAATTCACCCAAAACCTATTGTCTGAAGTCACTGAAGTCATTTCATGTGCAAAAAATAAGGAAAGAACAGTTGATGTGTGATTTCTTTTTTAAATCTGAGGGTGGCCTCAGACTTTTGGCCTGTAGTGTATATTCAGAATAGTCTAAATTTTGCTCTGCTGTTTTGATTGGACAGGATATGACCAATCCCATGGCTCTATTTGCATGCTGTGAAATAGGACAATGTATTATTAATTAGCTAGGCCACAGTAGGGTTGGAACAAGAGGACACTAAATGATAAATTTCCAGATTTTTCCACTTAACAGTACAGTAAATCATTCCTGAGGTGCAAGGTAAGGAAATAGATTCTTCCATAGCATAACAGTTGAAAAGGTTTTATTGAATGAAAAGGTCTCTTTCAAAATATATGCTTGTATTAATTCAGAATAATTTCAGAAAATTTGGCAAAATAAAATACATTTGATTTGCATTCTGCGGCAGTAAACTTTCAAATGAAGGCTGACTATTTTACACAGTAAGATTACTTCAAGATTTTATTGTATTTTCAAACATATTTACACTGTAATAATATGAGGTTTTCATTGATTATCAAAAATATACCTTTAATTAGATGTCTATGTGGAAATGTCTCATAGATAGAATAGATCTTTATAATTAAATAATCCAATTCCTCTTGAGTTACTTAATTTTCTTCTCCTTTCTTGTTTTCATTAATTACCGAAAATATACCTTTAATTAGATGTGTCTGTCTATGTGGATATATGTCTCATTTTGACAGTGCCCTAGACATTAATTCTTTATAATTTAATAATACATTTGCTGTTGAGTTACTCAAATTTCCTTGTTTCTAAAGCATAATCATAGGTTTCTGATTGTATCTTCAGCTTTGTATCTGAGGTGGAGACTCAGTCACCACACACTGCTCAATGCTCCCTTTTTCTTTCCCCACAGACCTGAGGGCCCTATGGAGGTTCGCCAAGCCCTGAAAGCAGCCGGTTTCATTGGTCTGATTGTAGTGGGAATCCCAGGTAATCTGGGAGCCTTCCTGCTATTCTGGCACTTATTTCTTGTACGGGGCCACATGCCGCACAATGAGTTAATTCTCAGCCACCTGGTCTTTGCCAACCTGATGGCGACGCTCTTCCAGGGTCTTCCCCAGGCTCTGACCGCGTCAGGTATCAACCCGGGGTTCAGCAGTCAAGTCTGTAAAGCAGTTCTCTTCATCTACCGTATCAGCCGGTCCATGTCTATCACTACAACCTCCCTGCTGAGTTCCTACCAGTGTGTGGTCATGGCACCGTCAAAGCCTAGCTGGACCTGGCTTAAATGCTGGCTGCCTGGCCACTTACCCCATACCATCATCTTCCTTTATGTGCTCAGCTGCATGGTCGAACATGGTTCCATTCTTTATAGCAAAGCTTTCCCTGTCAACAGCACAGTTCCAAAATTTACCCTAAACATGGGGTTCTGCATTGTGGTACCCTCAAGCCCCATGTCTTTTATGGTCAATGGTGTGGTGTACATCACACGAGATTTCCTTTTTGTTGGCCTAATGGCAGCAGCAGCAGTGTATGTGATGGTGGTCCTACATCAGCACTGTCAGCAGGTTCAGGGTCTGCAGGGAGCCGGCAAGAAGACTGAAGAGGCATCTCGTGCCGTTCTGCTGCTCGTGAGCACATATGTGACACTGTTCACCTTGGACAATATACTGTGGTTCTACTCACTTGCTGTTTCCCATATGTCAGAGGCCGTGTTCGACACACGCATCTTTTTTGCCACCTGCTACTCCACCATCAGTCCGGTGCTCATCATTGCCACCAACAAAAAGTTGGCCATGTACTTTACCTGTGGCTTCAGATGCAAGGCAGCAGAAAATGTCCAAAGAAATACAGTTTAATACAAATACAGAATACAGAAATACAGAGTTCCGTTTCTCAAGTTGAACTAACAGACTGAGGTTGTTACAGAGAGGAACTTGGGGATGAAAGGAAGGAGAATGACAGTTCTTAGCTAGAGCAGTTCATGACATATATACCCCTTTTTGTGGGCCCCATATTTAGCTTTCATGACAGAAGAATGTTGTGATATTCTTACAGTGTTGGCCTGTCGCAGCCGCAAATGAGTGGTTAGAATTTGTTGTTCCTTGAGCTCGAACAGAAGCATGAAAACAACTCTATTTTAAAATATTACATTTTGAAAAAAAATTTTACACTTCATATAAAAATCATTTCAGGCTGATTCTTGGGCATAAAAATATATCTTTCAAACTTTCATAACATTATTTTACGAGCTTCTAAAGTATTCCTTTCTTTTCATCCATACGATGATACTTTTAATGCACAACAGGTGTGACCAGGGATTCATTAATTAATCAATGTTATTATTCATTATTGTTCAGGGGTGGTTTTGACGTCTCAAATGGATGATTGATCTAGCTGTGATCCTGTAGGCTTTTGTTTCCCTTTGACGACGCCACAAAGTCTACAGCTCCCAGCTCGATGGGTAGGGACAGCGGTGGAACTTCCCCTCCCTTCCTCTAAGTCTGCTGTACCAGTGAGGGTATCTCACAAAATGGGTTGAAATTTCATTTCAAATATACAGTATCTGTAGTTAGTCACCTGAGTACACTCATGTATTTTGCCTTTCGGAAAAATATTTTCACATTAATAATGGTTTGAAATCCTAACAGTCAACTCTCACTTCCCTGGCGTAAGCAGGCAGAAAGACAATGAAGACAAGACAAGCAAGCAGTCACGTCAGAGAAGTTTTTAAAACAATGACCAATCATGTCATTTTATTTCAAAAATTGAAATCATCTTCATTTTTCTCAGAAACTTGCCATTTGGGGAGCAATTTATTCAGCAAAAGAGGAACCGGAAATCAGACTGTAGAAATTTTACATAACAGAGGTCTTTCTGACTCAGTTTGATAAGAGCTAAATAATGAGCACCACGTGGGAACAGCAAATATATTGGACCGAAGACTTTTGTTACAAAGAATTTCCATTAAATTTGGACAGTTTGGAATCTTGTAGAATTAGAATTTATTTGATTGTCATTAAAAGTTCAGAATCAAAATGAACTCATATCCCCTCTGAGTTGCCTTTAACTTATCGCATTCCTGAACCTGATCCCTAACAATGTAGCAAAGCAAGTATGAGCCAAAAGTAACTTTTATTAATCTGGAGAATTCATCCAAATTTATTGAAAGACTGCTTGTCTCAAGAAATTGCATCCACACAGGGGCGCCGATTCTGTGGGTGCTCGGCGGTCTGAGCACCTACGGAGATTGCCGAGCACCCACGTGCGCCAGCGCACACTTGTCACTGATTGGCTTTCTTCTGTGGAGGCGCGTCTGGCGAGCGACACTACTACTGATTGGCTAATGACACTTCCCGCTACCTATCGCTCTGCCTAGCAATGCATTGTATTGTGATGTACCGCCAAAAGGGCTGAACAGTAACTTTCTGTTAAAACTAGCATTTAGCCAACAAAATGGACAAATTTGTTATAAAAATACGAAAAACATCCACTGACCCGACACCGTCTTCAAGGGAAACTACCGAGTCAACGACTGAGGACAGTAGCAGTCGGCCTAAAGATGTTGGGCAGAAAGAAGGTCGAACTTTTCAAGGTAGCTGGAAAGGCAAATACGCATGGATAGTCTACGATGCTGCGAAAAACAAGGTATCTTGTGAAGTTTGCACTGCAGCCAAAAACATGGGCGCCCCTCTCCCATCCATAACACATGACCAAGAGTCTAAGCGAGCTTTTGTACAGGATGGTTTTTCAAGCTGGCCCAAAGCACTGGAGAGATTTCAAACTCACGAAAAGTCCAATCTGCATAGAGTTGCAGTTAGAACTGTTGCTGCTACTAATGCAGGTGTAAATGTTGCCGCAGCAATTTCTGCCAGTAAACAAAAGCAGATGTCAGATGCAAGAACAGCTTTGTTAGCTATTCTATCCTCAGTCCAATATCTTTCATGTCAGGGTTTGGCTATCCGAGGAAGCACGGATGAGGATTCAAACTTGATCCAGTTACTGCATTTACGTGCTCAGGATATCCCGGAGTTACGGTCGTGGCTTGCATGTAAAGAGAGCAAGTGGCTCTCACATGACATTTTAAATGAGATGACAGAAACTATGGCCCATGACATACTGAGATCACTGATTGAAGAAATCAAGTGTGAGTTTTTTTCTGTGATAATGGACGAAACCGCCGACATTTCAGTCAGAGAGCAGGTGTCGATTTGTTTTCGTGTTGTGGCTGAAAATCTGGAGCCAGAGGAACATTTTGTTGGATTTTACGAGACATCAACAACCACAGCAAACGCACTGTTCCAGCTGCTGAATGATGTTTTGCTTAGATTCTCACTACCATTACAGAAATGCAGAGGACAATGCTATGACGGCGCATCAAATATGTCTGGCATTAAAGCTGGTTTGCAAGCGCGCGTGCTGGAAAGGAGCCCCGAGCGCAGTATGTGCACTGCACCGCACATCTGGTGAATTCAGTTGTGAATGACGTAGCCCAAAACATCCCTGCCTGTCGCAACTTTATGACTCTCATTTGTGAATTGATAAGCCTGATCAGAAATTCACCAAAACGACCTGCTGGTTCCAAGTGTTTCAAGGTAAAGAAGCACCGTCTTTGAAACCTCTGTGTCCGACGTGCTGGACTGTGAGGGCGGCCTCCTTGCAGTCAATTGCCTCAAACTGCAGTGCGTTGATAGACTTTTTAGAGGACCTGAGTTCAAACAAAAAAGGTCAAGCAGGGGGTAAAGCCAGTGGACTGCTTGTGCACTTGCAGAAATTCGGGACTTTTTTTTCTTTGAAAGTCATGCTGAACTTCTTCACTCACATGGAAACGGTCAGCACTGCTCTCCAAAAGCGTCAGCTAAACGCATAGAACGCGAGGAAAATGATTGACACACTCAGAGGTGACATGAAGGCTCTTCGGGAGGGATTCCCCGAATTCTGGGGCAACACTACTGCAGCAGCCAATGAGCTGGGTTTGGAAAGCCCGGTTTTTCCCAGACAAAGAAAAATCCCCAGCCGCGCCTCCGCCGCACAGCTTTCAGACAGCAGAAGAGATGTACCGACAACAGTACTTCCAGGTTATGGACACAGCATCAGCATCCCTGGATTGGAGATTTAGTCCTTCTTCATTTAAACACATGCAGGATGTTGAGGAATTTCTAACTGGAAAAGGCGACTGCAAGAACATCATGGAGTTTCATCAGGATGACTTGGATGAAACCAGACTCACACTGCATCGTGACATGTGTATGGACATCGCAAAACAGAAAGGAGTGAGCCCGACTACTTTTCAGGATGTAGTGAACTTTCTCAAGGGGGATCAGGGAGAGTATTTGAGAACACTGTTGCCAGAGGTCACAAAACTTGTGAAATTTGCCCTGACGGTGCCTGTAACGTCATGCTCTTCAGAGCGGTCATTTTCTGGCCTCCGGCGCCTGAAAACCTACTTGCGGTCCACGATGGGACAAGCACGGCTGAACCATGTTGCAATACTGAACTATCACAAGACACTGTCAAGGAGCAGGGACCTGGAAACGATCGCAGACCAGTTTATAAGACGCACCGCTGCGAGGGGCAACACATTCCTCATCAAGAATAACAAGAATGGTGAGTGACAAAAAAACAAATTAAATATTTGTTATGATATGGCCTGCTGTATACTGTAAGGGTGTGTAGGAATGGTTTTGAATTGTGAATTTGCTTTTATTTGAGCCTTTTTGCTATAGTTTTGGTGGTTATGGTTATTATTTCCGTGTGTGATGTTAGTAAAACCTCAGATTTGCTATAGGTTTGTCTCATCCAAAGCCGTTGTGCTCAATGACAGTATATGGTTGTGATTAATGAATGAATGAAGTGGCCTATATGCTCATGAGCTGGTACAGGTATGTATTGTTTACCTATACTGACTTTCAGCACCGCGGAGTGCGGACAGTTCCATTCATCCTCAGGCCTACAGTATACGTACGGTTACCCATGCTATTCAGTCCAGGCTGTGGTGCTGGATTGTGGGTTTTTTTTTTCCCTCTTCTTCATTGTAGCCTTTTGCGTTAGGTTGCATTGACAGTAACTCCTCGTATGCATCACCAGTGTGTAGACTGTGTGTGTTTGTGAAGGAGAGCGTGTGCGCGCGCGCATGTAGGAAAGAGCATTATGTGTGTGTTTATTGCGGCCGCTGCTGTTAGATGTGTGAGACGAATGTGCGCACGTCAATTTAGCAACTAGTCATGCAAGCACCACGGTGAGCACCCACCAGCAAAATCATAAATCGGCGCCCCTGCATCCACATAAATTTCGCAGTTCTTCAGTACTCTTTCCACCATGAATTGGCATCAACCAAAATGAATCTGGGCAGTTCAATTAAATTTATTTGTTTAGCGCTTTTTATACGCAGGCTGTCACAAAAAATGCTGTACAGAGAAAAGAGGGCAGAGCCCAGACTAATCCCTAATCCCCAAATAGCAGGCAAAAAAACTCCCTGTAGGGCAGTGCTTAAAGTGGGCTGGTGCGCACCGGTACTCCGTACCGGCACTTCTACATTTTAGCCCCTGGCGTATAGGGACCTTTTACAGCGTACCGAGACTTCTCACAAACTCGTCCTGTTCTATTTCACTCTTGGCAATTCATAGTCCGATGGCTATACTTCATTACCCACTGTGCACTATTGCGCGCCTCACATTAACTCACAAGGAGTTACTAGATGCAAGGCTCACTAGTCTGTCTGTGAAAAGGACGTGAAGAAGAATTCTCTTGGATATTGAACGTCTATATATAGAGCAAGGATGTAGAGGCGGTGCGTCAGCTACTGCAAAGGAACGCCTGATCCTCACACTTCAATGCTGAATGAATGAACCTGTCGTAGTTTGCTTTTCTTGATGGGAAAGTTTGTCAGACTAATTGATAGATCGGCAATCAAATTTATTTTTGATAACGTTGTTATACATTGCTTCACAAGATTATGCGGCGTTTCTTTCGCACATATGTAAATGACGACGTAAAAAATAGTAGCATGTCTTCATAAGTTCTGCGGTCAAGTGGCTCGCGAAAGGCGCAAAACAGCCCGTGAGGTTCAGTAAACAACAAGCTATGAAACGTGCCAAACACAGTGTTGCCAGATTGGGCTGGGCAGGTTTCAATAGAATTGTGCAGAGAAAAATCAGCTTGGGCGGGTGGACACATTTTGGGCTGGTTTGGGATGAACTCGGCGGTTTTGTTTAACATTCAGAATTTGCGTTTGTTAAGTGCAGACATAGTGTTAAAGACGAACCAGTATGTCAATGTATTTATTGGCTTTTAAACATGGATTGATGTACATTTTGACCACCCTCATTGAGAGCAGATAGCCAAGGCCATGTAGTCACGCCCAGAGCCATGGTCACGGTGAGCTACACCCCCTCACTCTCCTCTGGACACCATAACATCAGTGCAAAATGTTACCCCAAAAGACAAGCGCACCTGTTCAGCGGGACCCTGCTTTTGGCCAAATAAGTCTCATACCCCTACTGAGATAACGTATTATTGTAATCATACATGCGTGGGGAAAAGAGTTAAATGTATTGGAAAGAGTGGTTGGTTTATAAAAACTGATGCTGTCTGTAAAAGCGACGCCCATGGCAAAATTTGGAGCAACAAGCTAGCCAATTTAGTTAAGCCCTTTTTCAACTGTAAAAACTTTACTGTGCCAGTGACTGGATCAGGGACATCACCGAAGACCATCTGAAACGTTGTGAACTCCGAAAAAAACTCTGAACTCCATGGTTATGTAGCTGGGCTGCTTATTTCACACAGGAGCGTGGCTGCGTTACACTGACAACCCACAAGTTCGAGGAGCTCTGGCTTTCAGATACTTTTGTTAGTGGAACATTTGAGATAAAATTCATACGGCACAAGAGTACTCCGTAGATTGATGCTAAGTATGTATGTAGCCTACAGAAAACAAGTTATCAGTATAACTATGTCGGAAATGATATGACAGGAGACACCGTTTTACCTCTCAAAAATTGTTTTTTTTCAAACAGCTACAGCAATTATAAAAAAATACAAGCTTCCCTCTCCGTCCAACCATTGAACATTAATACCAGCAGAAAGACCAGAATGTGACGATTATCATGATGTTACGCGTCAGTATTAGTTCGTCCAAACCTCAGAAAAAAAGGATTGAGAGGAAGAAGAGCAATTAGCCTTATGGAGGATATTAGTTTCTGTGACATTAAAATTGCATCCTCAAACGATAAATATGTTGAAAAAGAAGTGGACTAGGTCGTTGGTCTTATCGTGGGATGATTGACATTTTAACCCTATAAGATGCGCAGCTACTGTATTCAGACCTGTGGAACTCAGGGCTATTTTTACATTTTAGCTGTTTGAGATCCCAAGGTTTCCAATGATTCCATTTTATTTTTGTAGACTTACAGGGAAATGTGAATAAAACTGATAAGCTAGAAATTCCATTTGATGCAATGCCGTGGCTGTAAAATCATGGTGTCCTAGATACGAGTATTTCCCTCAATGTGGCCTTACTGAAGCGCTGCCATCAGCCGATACAGAATAGGTATGTGACATTTTCCTTTCTCTAGTTCCTATTACTGGATTTCAGGACAATTTTTTCTTAAAATCAGAATCATGTTCTAGTATTTGAATGTATCACTTAATGATCTGCTGGTACCGACCCCCCACCGCCTAATTTACCTGCCAACAGTTGAAAAGGGGGAGTACCGGAACTTCTTTTTTTCCACTTAAAGCATCGCTGTAGGGAGGAAAAAGCCTTGAACAGTGTTGAGAAAAAACTCAGAAGTGTGAAGAAATCTCAGGAGGAACCTGGCTATAGTGGGGAAGGCCATCCTCCGCTGGCTGGCTAAATAATTGATGATAGTAAAGTCAAATCCAAAGTTCTTCCAACAGAAAGGTGTCCAAGCAGTGACATTTGTAGCTCCAGGGAGTGAAGAGGCGGGGGTGAGAGAATCAGGATAGCAGGAAGACAGCAGTCGATGACCATAAGGTAAGTGACAGGGCTTAGGTGGTCCGAGTTGCGGGGGGCGGCGTTCCTCGGAAAAAAACACAAAAAACAAAAGAGAGTTAGGTACTGGATAAACTAATACATACTACACACGCGTGCCAGGTATCAAATTACGCTAAAATACTACAACTCAGGGGTAACCAGTGTAGAACTTCCATCCGACTAAGACTGCGTAGATTTTAACAGTCTTTGGCAAATTGATCAATTTCACCTTAAAGGGCTAATGTAATGCCCCTGCCCTGTGGCATTTCAGAACCTTGGCTACCTGCCCTTATCTAAGTATTTAATTCTTTTGTTCTCTCTGTCAATTGTTTCACCTGTTTCTTCTTTGCCAATTAGCTTCCCTTTCTCTGTTTGAACTTTGGTTTTCCCCTGCACTGGCAGGTCGCCACAGTCTGTGTCAGTCTTTTGTTTACTGCCGTCCTTTCCTTTTATCCCCTTTGTAGTTTGGTGTTTGTATTATTTATGTACTTCTAAATTTTATACATCCACATTCCTGCACATGGGTTCTCTTGCTTAATCACTTTCCTGGTGCCCATTTTAACACCTTTGGACGCCAGGACCTGGCAGATGGCTACCTCTGACCTGAGGACCCAGCTGGAACATTCATTTATTAATTTATTTATTCATTTTATTTACAAGGGACCATGTATAGTTTAATCATAAATGTCACCATTCGATGCACTGTTCCAGATTATAGCATCAAGGTAATTTGCATCTGCAGTCCTTTGCAGGTCCAAACAAGAAACCACACAATAAACAGTACAGAATGTTTTGCAGCTTTTACAGAGAAAGCTGATTCCCCGAACGCAGAGTGATGAAATAGTATTGTACAATCCTGTATGGAGGAAATTCATGAGGATCTAACAGAATTCGACAAATGAGTATAAACAAAATCACATAGTTGAAGAGGAGCCAAAACACAAAAAATTTTATAGACCAGCCGCAAATATGAAAATAATCCAAAATTCTCAAAAGCTCAATAGGATGTATTCCTCTACTATAGTGCAGTTATGAATCTGTAATGGCTTTTTGCTGAAGTTTTAAGTGTCTATAGGAATAGACAATGGAATTTCAAAATACAGTTTCGAATTAACAATTCATGCAAATGTTTGAACATATAGACCTCATACAATTAAGCTATCCATCTCCGAAAGTCAGTTGTGAAGCAGAATTGACGATTTCTTAGATGCCGCCATTGAATTGATACCGCAATTATTTCAACCAATCAGAGGAATCCTCGCAGAGATGCTCTGAAGTCACATGGGCGCAGCGAGTTGAAGCTATTCATGGCGCCGTAACAGCAATTAAGCTGCATTTATGCTTCTGCGTCGGCTCCATACAAAGGGCAACCCGTCGCCTCGACACCGTCGTGGACCTTTTGAAGTTCTGCGTTGAGGTCGTTTGCGTCGTGCTGTGCCGCAAAGCAATTCACCGTCAAACCACTCGATGGCGTCAGGTTTCCAAAGGACCTGTCGTGGAATCACGTGAGACTCGTTGGTAGAGTGTTTATGTTACGTTATGGTCTGTATTTCATTCTGTTGGGTAATAATCCTTACATCCTACACCCAGAAAAATCACTTCCCTCCGTAGTGAAAACTGATGGGCAGCAGGAAGTAGGGTTTTCAATTAATGGTCGTTTGGATCGTATTGGTCGTATTTCAGGGCTGCTGCTTTCTGCTTAAGCAAGTTTAAAGTTTTTGCGCAGAAGCCAAATCTGGCTATTTAGGTGTTACCTGATTTAAGGCTTTATAATTCAAGATTGCAGCTTTAAAAGGCAGAAAAACTTTGGCTCAATTGAGTCTAGACACTTGAAGCATTTAGACTCCCATCATATTTCAGTTTATTTTTATGATTTTGGTGGAGAAAAGGGGCGGCAAACACAAAAAATCTTGAAAATTCGACTTTGAATTTGCAAAAAAAAATAATACTGACAATTGCAAAACTGCTGGGGCTTAAAACTATACATTTCTGGAATCATAGAACTCTTGACCACAAGTACAATTCATCTTGAAAATTACATTCTAGATTATCCGCTTGCTATGAGCCAAATTAGACAGCTATCCAGGTGTCTCCCCAAAGTCTGAGATCCATCAAAATGGTTCACTGTCAAATCATACATTAATCATATATTTAACACAAATTAACTTTTGAGGCATGAAATTCAGCATGAACTAATGATTTTCTGGTTGAGTTTAGCATGAATTTATCAATATCAGTGCAGTTGAACATCATTGGTCACCAGTAACCTCTCCAAACACAAAACATGCCTTTTCTCCATAATAAAGTTAACAATATTGTCCATTTTTCTCTAAGTCCCCCAAGCATTAAATAAAGTGCTGATTAAACAGCTATAACATTTTCGCTGCAATAATAAGCTAACCGCTCTCACATACAAGCTCATAACCTTACACCTTATAAGGGTAAAAACTCACTAACTCAGTAATATCTGAATTCTGAAATATTCCTTATTTTAACAGAACAGAAATTTCACTTTCAGGAAAAATCAAACGACAAATGCCCCCATATTCAACAGAATGGTGTAATGAACATACCGAAGGATCTACCGACGTGCTTGGGATGCATGCATTTGGAGAAACGAAAACCTCGGCCTTCGATGTCTTTAAACGCAATATAAATTCTACAGCAAACAGCCATATTAGAGCAAAATGCAAACGGAGTAGAAGTAAAACCTGTTTTCTTCACTGATGCCCTCCTGCAGAGACAGATGTATCGGGTAGAAGGAACCCTCCAGAACTGTTTCATTTGGAATAATTCCCATTGACCGCGTCCATACAACATGTATCTCGTAAATGAAACTGAACACTTCAGGCTGGTTTCGGGTATCTTAGTTTCTCTGATATCGCATCATTTTCAGCTGCGCAACCGTGGCCAACATTCGAAGAGTTACAACCAACCTTACTTTTACGCTTAGCTTTGTATCCTATTCTTATTGTCCAATCAATCTATTTCAGTTATTGAGGAAAGTTTAAACACTCGGGAATTGGATCAGAAACGAGTCTATCAATACATCGTTACCGGGGAAGCTTCAAGAGGGCGTGAACTATAACTGTAGAGTTATGCAGATGAATCTAAGTATATAATTGAGTGACTGGCTATCGACACCAGTACTTGGGTGGATAGAAGGGAGCGCTGAATTTGTCAATGGAGGAATCTACGCGTTAATCCATGGGAGGGAACTACGCATAATTTGTGTGTGATGACTGTAATTGACAGTAGAATGTGAGAGAATCAATACAATGTCGGATTTTTTGCTTCACAAAACGTATTTTTTAACCACTAATTAGAATACTGTTGGCTCACTGTGGCTAAAATGATTGCTACAGGGTACTAAGTTTTTTTCTTTTTGTAAACTACTGGATCAATACTATGGGCAAGAATATTGACCAGTTTGCACATCAGGCGTAGCTGAGGAGTTTAATTCATGCAACTCCTGAAAAACAGGGATTGGAGGGAAGTTCTCCATACTCTAAATCGCGTTTCAGCTCTGCCTGCTAGGGGAAATTCAATAGCTGATCTGGGGGTGCCATCTCATGGTTAAGTACTGTAACTAAGTGCTTAAATTTGCAGATCTATAGGGGTTAAAGAAACGTGGCCAGTGCTTCGGAGAACTGTTTTCACTGGCCATTTATTGGTTTCGCAGTAGCTTTATGAGCAACTTCATTGCTTTCATAAGGCAACAAATAGCCGTGGATAAAAATAAAAAATTACATAACTAGCGATAATCAGTCGACTGTAGTAAACCATCAAGTTTGTCAGCTTTCTGTGCGCTAGGTTGCTACTAGCCACCGTTGTCATATTCTTGAATGATGTTGAATCACACACGTCACTAGGCTTGGGTCGGATCAATCAGTGCCCTTGCGGTCTACGTCGCTTTGACGTGCAGTTAGAAAATTTTCGAGGTGCATGGCAGGCGACACAGAGGCTCTGTGGTGGGGGTTCACATCGCCGTAGAGGCTCTGCATAGTGACAGCGTCGGTTCGACGCAGAAGCATAAATCCAGCTTTACTGCACTTAACCTTTGTTTCAGGACACTGACGTTGAGTGAAAGGGACATTGTGTCGGAATTACTACGATCCAGCGTTGGAATTGTGTATTACATTCAAATGAATAATGCACTCTAGTGCCTCACTTTTTTAAACACGTATTGCAACTACGGCAGCCACCGTGTATTAATAAGCCTTGTCAATGCTGATGAAACCATGGATGTACTAATAGAACTGGTACTACTGAACCGAAAGCCAGCATATCAAGGGCTGACTGCAATAAACAGTTATTTACAGTGATGACGAAGCCATTCATCAATTACAATAACTGAAAACACTGGTGTCATTACACCTGCTCACTTTACCGACTTGGTAATGACATAAGCCAACAGCACGGAATCTCCTGACTAGTGCTACACGCAGAAACCCGCAGCAGTGCAGCTTACGAGAATGCTCTTAGAGACAAGGTCCCCTTGGTGTTTGCTTTGCCTGAATTATTATAAAAATATTGTCTCTGCCATGGAAAAAGGCTACGATAATTTGAGAAAAATCAACAAATTATATATTGATCATTTGCAGTAGTAAAAACAATTATTCACGGATCTATTAGAGTCTTTTTCGATTGTTCCTTATGGAATAATTTCCTTTTGCCCCCCATGGCATCACGTCACTTGCGATCAGCTTGACAGCAAAGTCCTTGTCAGCGATCGCTTATCTCTGGTATAGAGCTAGAACCAAGTTGAAACACATTTGTTTGTGCATTGCTAAAATAGAGTTGTAAGCGGTCATTCCAAAAAAAAACTGTACTCGCGTAATCAAGTGGTCAGGCGGAGTTGACCACGTTTTATTTTTCGGCCTGTTACTTGCACAATGCATTAGGGGAAGTAGGTGCACATTTAGCAGTGTGTCTCAACCACCTGTAGATGCAAAATTACGGACAAAAGACACCGTCGTGAAAATTTAATGTCGGATGAGGCGGACCCTCATAGAGACTGTCAAAGCACGGACAGGTGTCATTTGTGACAGGAAGGCTGATGCGAAGTCTAATGAAAAGAAGTCTGCTGCATGGACCAGTATACAGAAGCGCAAATCGAACTGGGAATTGGAAGGGACACAGACACGTCCTTTATGACAACAATTAGTCCTGGCTATCAGGCTATCATTTTCCTTCATTGAGGCGTTTTCCAATTATCTTCATTGGCAACTGAAGACGCGGTTTATCTCCATGTGCGATCTAACAGCGATGCAATCATGGGCTTAATTCAGTCGAGAGAAATAATGTACTTATTAAAAGGCTAATGCTTCGCCTCAATTTAACTGGTCCACATTGTAATGAAACATTGCCTTTCACTCTCGGTATTGCATGGGTTGATAAAAAATGCGGCACTCTGTTGTTAAATAGGCTATTAAAAGCATGTGGCTCAAGCTACTTGCGTGACAGTCGACAGGTATACAGTTTTTAACAATGTCGATTTAAATGCAGCGAACACGCGTCCAGATGAATGATTGTCATCTTACTTAACAGGTGCTGCTTGTTCTAACCGATTAAGTGTGGAGTGCTCTCGGAATGAACCTTTTGTTAATTATGAAAAAAACTGAGAACAGGTCAGGACTAATAATTGATTAAAATGGATGGTTTGTGCAAGCCAATTCTCAGTTCTGTATACTGAATTTTTCTCACGATTTCATGCTGTTAGATTAAATGCACTTCCTGTTTCCCTGGGGTATAAATATGATGTGACACAGAGGCCATTTCTCTTATCCACTCTTCAACATGGGAAAGACAAAGGAACACACCATTCAAGTAAGGCAGATGTGTGTCGACCTTCAAAAGTCAGGCAATGGCTACAAGAATATAGCCACTCGCCTACACCAGCCCATATCTACTGTCAAAGGAATCATTAAGAAGTTTAAAACAACTGGGACAGAGGTAAACAAGCCTAGACGAGGACGCAAGGTTATTTTGCCACCACCCACAGAAAAGTTCTCCAAAGCTCACTGTTAAAAAATTGCAACAAATGGTAGCATCTTGGGGTCACAAAGTCTCCAAAACAACCATCAGGCGCTATCTACATGCCAACAAGCTGTTTGGGAGGCATGCATGGAAGAAACATTTTCTCACTCACAATCATAAATGCAAACGTCTGGAGTTCGCTAAGTGGTACTGGGACTTCAACTGGGACTGTAAGCTTTGGTCAGATGAGACCAAGATAGAGCTTTTTGGCAACAAACACTCTAAGTGGGTCTGGAGGAACACAAAAGATGAGTATGCAGAAAAGCACCTCATGCCCACTGTGAAGTATGGGGGAGGATCAGTGATGCTGTGGGCCTGTTTCTCTTCTAGAGGCCCTGGGAACCTTGTTAGGGTGCATGGCATCATGAACGCTTTGAATTACCACGCCATTTAAAATCAAAATCTGGTGGCCTCTGCCCGAAAGCTGAAGACAGATCGTCACTGGGTCTTTCAGCAAGATAATGACCCTAAACATGTGGCCAAATCTACACAGAAATTGTTCACCAGACACAGAATCAAGCTCCTCCCAAGGCCATCTCAGTCCTCAGACCTCAACCCCATTTAAAACCTGTGGAGTAAGCTGAAGAGGAGAGTGCAGAGGAGAGGATTTAGAGAGATTGTGCAAAGAGGAATGGTCGAAGATCCCTCTGTCTGTTTCTTGTGAAACACGATAGGATAAGATTAGGTGCTGTTTTGTTGGCAAAAGGGGGTTGTACAAAGTATTAACATCAGGGGTGCTAATAATTGTGGCACACATGATTTGATGTAAAAGAATTATTTCTTAATGTGGGATTTTTTCCCCACTGAATAAATGCACTTATTTCCTAAATTATTTAGGAAAAAACTGAATTTATTAGAAGCTATAGAACACATCTTTACCAGGGGTGCTAATAATTATGGAGGGCGCTGTATATGGGGAGAGAATACGCACTGTGATTGGCTCATCGCATTTGAGGGCGGGGCTTAGCCATAGGGCAATTGTTTCACCTGTTTCTCCTTTGTTAATTATCTTCCGTTTCCCTATTTAAGCCTTGTTTTTCCCCCAAATGGGCAGGTCGCCACAGTCTGTGTCAGTCTTTTTTTTACTGCCGTCCCTTCCTTTTATCCCTTTTGTAGTTTGGTGTTTGTATTATTTATGTACTTCTAAATTTAATAAATCCACATTCCTGCACATGGGTCTGCCTGCTTAATCACTTTCCTGGTGCCCATTTTAACACCTTTGGGTGCCAGGACCTGACACCTAAGGCTGACCAATTTAAACCTTCAAGAAATTAACCCCTCTAGAGGCCCTAGAAAAAAAACCATCTGGTTAAGAGCCTTGATTTTTCTATGTAGCCGTAGACCTTTCACTAAAACATTTTTCAGGCAAATCTGAGGTCAGGCAGACCAGTCACAGATTAATAGAAAAATCAACATTAACAGTCTTCATAAGCTCTTGGCCCTCTTCAAGCTGCCAGATCAGCTTCAGTGTACCTTGGCGTAATGTCAAAGACTTTGCGGGAGAAATGGAGCACCTTTCATCTGCGTGAGATTCCCTCATTCGGTGTTTTGATGATGGTGATGGAGAGCGCTGTCGAACACATTTTTCCTAAATCTCCCATATGAATGCTGTTGGTTTGAGATATGAAGACTTATCATGTTCATACTCATACAACTATTCAGTGACCCCTTGAGCCCTGTGGGACTTGGCCCTTTGTCAACTTGGAATAGACCACTCCCACCATTGTTGGAATGCACTGAGTTGCAGTGACCCTACCAACTTAAAAGGGACAGGTGGACCCAAACTATACCTGGAAAATGAATGAAGCATCTGCATTCATTTTGTTTGTCAATGTATCCATGCATGTGTTTTTTCCTTTAATTTTTCACTTGTTTAAAAATTCAGGGAGTGGGTACAGACTATTCCCCCTAAAGGTTCTCTATACCACCAAAGTCTAGGACCTCACCTTGCACAGAAACACAGATATTTCCATCACACAATATTTAATATCAGTAAATTAATGAGCCAAATTAGATTGAAACTACCACATTATGATTTCTTGATTAAGACAATCCCTGGAGAAGCACATTTTAGTGAGCTCACATGGGATAGCTTACTTTGATTTCTTCTAAATTGGGACAGTAAAAACATTGATCTAAAAATGGTTAGATCATTCTTGACAAAGTCAATGTGTCCTCTGCAGTTGGGAGCTTCAGATATTAGGAAAAGCCAAACATTAAATTAAAAAAAGGTTTCCTCATTTTCTTTGATTATTTTAACATTTGAGAACAAAGAGGTCTTCATTTGTGTAGGTGTTAGGTATTCAAGATAGGACAAGTTATGCAGTTTTACGTGAGCTTACTTCTTGTAATTTTTTCTTGCACGTCTGAGCAAGTCTATTTTGCAATAAGTTTGATAAATTCCAATTTTAATGTGTAAATTTTTGTACGAGGTACATTGAGAAAATTTTTCTCAATGTACAGTCATAATAATAACAGTTTATTATTTTAGATAAATTACAAACACTAACATTGTTTATAGTACTAGCTTACTAACTAGCACTTGGGATTGTAAAGCTGCACATTACTAATTGACTAACGAGCTCTCAGTGCTCGCTCTGCTGTAGTCTCCGCCCCTTGCCTTCACTCAAGTTACTTTGCTGTGGTTCAGCAGATTCTCTGCACCTTGTTAATCACTGTCTCCCTCTCACTCTGTGCACTTTAGAACTCCCTAACCGGAGCCGTTGGTTTGTCATAGGCTGTCTGAGTAATCCCCGTTCACGCTTTGGCTTTCGCCAATTTCATGTGGTTAGGAACTTCCACTCGTTCATTCCATTGTTTATTAGTCTGATCCAGCTCACCTGTTCCCTACTGCAGCATGTGACTTCCCGTATGTGTATTTAAGCAGTCATTTCACAACCACTTCTTGTCAGAATGTTTTCCCTGTGCTGCAATTGTTGATGCCTCGTACTCTTAGAGTCATACTTCTGACTGGTAGTGATGTGATATTTGAAGCGAGGCGCCGGAGCCTGTGTCGAGCAAAAAGGGGCGTGCCAGATGAAGCCCTGATTCGAGGCTTGCTTCGTTACTGTAAAAATCATGTGACTGATGACAAACGAGGCCTCGGTTTGTGGAGAGTACGTCATTGATTCGTTGAACGTATTGCCTCCTCAAATACACTTCGAATCTCACGCCAAACTGTGGGTGTTGTTGGCGTTTGTATAAGATGTAGACAGGTGTTACATGTTGGAGAGTTGGAGTGAGTTACATATTATTTTCCCCATTATTGGACATTGAGGTGAGAGTGTCAGTTATACTCCGTCAATATGAAAACGCACCACTTACGAAATCTGGAATAGCTCCACGGATTGAAATGTGAAGTATATGCCTATGATGCATTTGAGATAATGAATGATTTAAGAAGACATGTAAACATCATTCAATTTCATTCACGATAATGTTAATGGCCCCCATTTGCATTGACACATGCGGTGCATCGTCGTCGCATGGAGTTGATCAGTTTCTGGATAGTGTTCTGAGGGATAGCATTCCATTCCTGAACAAGGGCAACCTCAAGTTCTCGGATGTTGTCCATCTGGCGTCGACGTAAAAGATGTCGTCCAATTTCATCCCATAAGTGCTCTATCGGGGAGAGGTCGAGTGACAGAGCTGGCCACTGAAGCACGGGGATGTTCTGCTGTGCAAGGTACTGCATGGACACCCTTGCAGTGTGTGCCTTAGCGTTGTCCTGTTGGAACGTGTGGACATCGTGTTGGTTGAAAAACGGCACAACATGGTTCTACAGCACCTGGTCCCGGTAGTAGACGCCGTTCACCCTTCCTCTGCAGATATGGAGAGAGGTTCTGTGATGGTAGCTTATTCCACCCCACACCATAACGCTGCCACCACCCCAACGGTCCGTTTGAACGACACAATCGGCGTTATAACGTTCACCACGTCTCCGCCAAACAAGGAACGCAGATGGCCATATACGTAAGTGAAATCGTGACTTTCAGAAAAGATGACACCGTGCCATTGTCGTAGTCGCCAATTCTGGTGCCTGTTTGCCCACTGTAGACGCTGGTTTCGGTGACGATCCGTCAATATGGGGCCGAAATAAGGACGTCGTGCACGCAGGCCTGCAGCTCGCAGACGGTTCCGTACGGTGTTGGGGTGAATGAATCCACGTCGTCCTTGGACTTGAGCAGCCGTTCTTGTGGCTGGTAGAGTTCGGTCTCGGACATGATCCCGTAAGATCTGACGGTCCTGACGTGCCGTTGTCACACGTTGTTCACCCGGTCGAGGACGGTCTCGAGTGCTCCCCGTTTGCAGAAACCTTTGATGGAGTCTTGCGATCGTTGTGTATGCACAGTGTAGTCATCTGGCAATTTCCCTGGTGCTGGCGCCAATTTGAAGCATGCCTATGGCACGTTCCCGTTCAGAGGCTGTAAGTCGCGGCATAGTGTCGACGTTTCACAAGTGTCAGTGAAGAAGTGAAATTTTATTCGGATTCACATGCTTTTAAAGGCAATGTGCGCACAAATTCAGAGTGAAATTCATTTTTCCCAAGGTGTGCGTGCAAGATGTTGCGTTTTTGCAAAAAATTGCCTCGCGTTACAGTTAACTTGAAATTCTTGCACCTGGCATGTCGGGTGACATCACTGTAGTGTTGTTGTTTTATAAAAATTATATTGAAGTTCATTTGAACTTAAATATTGACTTTTTTCAAGTGGTGCATTTTCACTTGTACTCAGTATATTATATGCATAAGACAGACTATATCCGCTATATGTGTAGAATATCTGTTACTTTTATGAATTTGTGTCTGCTTTGTGTATTAAAATCGGAACAACTACCTACTTGTTTTCATTTAGTCCTCCATGACACTAGGAGCAATGTCCACCCAGATTTAACTGTTGATCTCACTCACTGGTGTTGTCTGAAGAATGCACTTGATGGCGGCAGGGCTCCTGAGGTGGTTTCGGACCTCCTGCAGGTCTGTCACAATGTATCTTGAGATAGCCATCTGACAAAGATTGAATTTAACCCCATGAGTGAATCAAAATGTAAGGCTTGGACTGGACGGTCTCGACAAGAATTCACTATCCTTTTTGATAAGTGCAAGTCCCCCTGAGATCCTCCTGCTTCCTGCAAGTGTCTATGCTTTTCTCATCTTCGGAATAAAGTTGAAGGCAAATCTTTCTTGGGATCAGATAAGTGCTATGACTAGTCTGGATAAGAAGCAGGCGTTAGAGGAATTTAGTCATAAATTGTTTATTGTGTTATTAATTGCTTATCCTTGAGTAGCCTAGGTCATGCATGATTGCTAAACTTATATAATCTAGCTTTTTCGTACGTAGAAACACCATAAGCTGTGTTCATTGTGTATTCATTCTATCTGAAACCCTTGTGGTCCAGCTGCACCAAGAATGTATTTTGAGTTATGTGTGTCCCCAGCAGGGGCATAACCAAGGGGGGTCAGGGGGTGGGCAGTGCCCACCCTGAGAAAAGCTCTGCCCACCCAATGAAAACTCACGAAAAACTGATTTACTACTATTTGACAGCAAACACGCAATATCGAACTGATTCACAGCCGGAGGGACAGCCATTTAGCCTGAGCTTTACATATGCTTCCTTCATCTATCACTATGTGTGATTGGTGAATTCCTTAACTAGTCTATTTTGCTGTGTAACCAACGGGCACTATAGCGTCTAATGTCATGTCTACGGCCCTGCGTTTCACTCAGGAAATTAAAACTTCGCCCTTATCTCTTTAGTTGCTACTTCTGCCACTGCTTATTTTGTCAGGCTTCTTGTTTGACATTAAGGTAATTTGTGTACTAGTTTGTCATCTGTGTTGACTCGTGTGGTTATAACCTGAGTTGGCTACCGAGTGAGCCCAGGCAGCTAGCCAGCAGCTAATCTGGAGCTTCCGGAAAAAACTTGCCTGGCATTAGCTTTTTCGGCGACACGCTGTACGGAGTCAAGTAAAGACTACTGAAGGCAACCCTAGGAAAAGTAAACGTGTTCCTTTTTATTTTGCTTGATTGGCAATCAAATGGTGGATTTGTTTACTCTCTAAGTTGAATGAGTAGAGCTGTTTATTAAGACAGCATGTTTGATGCATTTCGAAATTTAAATAGCCGCAGAACAGCAAATTTTCATGAACACGATGTCATTGCCACGCTATTTCGAGCAACTGATCATTTATATCTCACATTCATGTTTCATCTACTTTTCTGAATGTTTTCCGCTTAAAATCAAGGGCGGTTAAAGATCTCCTAAAAATACTACAACGAGAGATGAAATGCTGAGTAGGGATGTGGCGATGTTGAACAAGGATATTTATACCCCAGCACGCGATTAGCGTGAAGCGGGGATATAGCTTTGGGCTCCGTCCGTCCCTCCGGACGCACAAAATTGAAGCGGCAGGGGATAATGCCATGTTGGTGGCAAACACTTGTTTTAAAGTGCGAGGAGACCACTTGCCGTCATGGGGTGTGTAGGCAGTCGCGTGTAATTTCTTAAAACACAAACGCCTGAAGCAGCTTTGAATTATTTAAAATGCCGCCGGGAAGAAGCCTGAGTTTAGATTTTCCTAATTGCAGGTGCTCTGCCCTTCCCTAAATCTTCTCCCATGTACTTGGTCTAAATAACAATCAAGCAATTTCTTTTGCCTATAACGATTAAGATGTGATGGTGAAAAGCAGACAAACCATGGGCTGTGGTGTTAGATTGAAAGAATGCCAGTTTGAATAATTATTTAAAAAAATCTTCCTCTTCTCCAAAAGCGGATGAAACATGAATGTGAGATATAAATGATCAGTCACATGAAATCGCGTGGCAATGACAATCGTGTTCATGCAAATATGCAGTTCTATGGCCATTTAAATTTCGAAATGCATCAATCAAACATGCTGTCTAAACTGCTCTACTCAATTCAACTAGAGGAAACGAATCCAACATTTGATTGCCAATAAAGCAAAGTAAATGGGAACAGGTTTGCTTTTCTGAGAGTTGCCTAATTGGTTAATAGGAGACGATTCTGTAGCCTCAAAATATTGACGCCAGTCAAGTTTTTTTCCGGAAGCATTTCACATGCCCTTTGATGTTTGGCACTTTCGTTCAACCTGCATTGGGTTTCATGAAGGAAAAGGGAAAGCTCGGATGTTCGCCCCATGGCAGCAGGTGGTGGTGCTATACCTCAAAACGCGTTCACGATCGGCATAACCCTAGTGTGCATAAGTAATGAAAACTGATCACACCTGTTAATGTCCCTCATCTATCGCCATTTCACCAGCCGCCATTGATAAAAAAAAATTTAATTAATAATATAATTTCACGGCGATTTAGAAGTTCTTTTTTTTTGCCCCCCCCCAAAGAGGATGAATGCCCACCCAAGCTTGGCATCCTGGTAACGCCTCTGGTCCCCAGGAGACACTGCCTGCTGAACCACGGGATAAGCACAAGATAAGTGGGGGAGAAAGACTCCTCTGTACTGCTTATATGGCGGTCAGGGTCAGCCATACGTAGGATACATATTCTTGGCCGAAGAATGCTGGAACTAATATAATGATGTATAATCAGTCCCAAAGGGAGGAGATTGTGACACTGCGCTCTTACATACATCCAAAGTAAAGGAGAGATTCTTTTGTCCTTGTTCTTGCATGTAATGAGGACTCTATTTCCAACTAGTATAAAACTGGATCCTTCTTACTCATTTGTGTCAGTGTGATCAATTTCAGGAATACAAATTTAAAATTCCCACTACAGCAAGTCTCTAAGTCATTCCATGCTGTGACAGAAGCAGTGGAGAAGACCATTATTTCTCATCATCTCAATCCTGCTCACATATTAAGAGATGATGCTACATCACACAACACGCCTTTCACAAACACATTCTTCGGTGAAGTTGTCATTGTCATTACAGATGGGACGTATTTGTATATATATAAGAGTGAAGACCATAAAGCAATGGACATTTTTCAAAGAGCGGTTAGCCTCAAATTATTTTATTAAAGTCATTTGAACTTAGTCCAAGGAACAACTTTTCGGCCTGCTGATAATACCTTGTATCTTCAAAATGATAAACTTTACAGGAGAGCATAAAAAATGTTTAATTTTGCATGTAAGAATTCAGTTGAGCTGTGTATTGGTAGGATGACTATTTTTCTTCCAAGAATGTATCCAATCAATAAAATTTTGTATTTTGCAATGTTTGTTATTATCATGGACATATGAGTTTTTGTTCTTATCAAATTGGAGATACGGGGTTATACCAGTGCATACCAAGGCAATTAAGGGATGATTTTCTTCGCAATGAGCAGAGTAATAGGGGTGAAATGAAAAATCATTAAAATCACTTGAACTGAAATGATAGGTTATCCATTTTGATACATAAAAGGGGCTATTATTTCTTGATGCTCTATGTATAATTTGATGCATTATCTTTTCTTTCCCTCAGGGTCTTTGAATTGTTGACAATCATGTATGTAAATGTTGGTACTATATTTAAAAGTTCAAATTATTGCAAAAGATATAAATAATGAGGCATACTTGCAGGCAATTTTATTGTCAAAATGTTAATTGTAATTTAATTTTTAAAAATTGTAGTTAAATCATAGGAGTACTATTGTTGTTAACATTACAAACATGAGCAAGAATCTACTCATAGCCTTACACATTAGTTCATTATACACTCTTCATAAACTGTGGTAACATGGGAACACTAATGTGTGAAGATGTACAGAGATATTTCTGGAAAAATACAAGTTTATATATTCAAAAGGGAGGCCTTCCAGTCAATTGTAAATAACAGTGGAAATCGAGAAAAGGTATGGCAACATTTATCCGGTAAAATATTCTTGATAACTAGAGCAATTTTATGCCTGCGTCCATTGGTGATTGCAGTGGAATACACAAGAAGTACTCAGGGGCGCCGATTTATGTTCTTGCTGGTGGGTGCTCACACTGGTGCTTGCATGACTAGTTGCTAAATTGACGTGCGCACATTCGTCTAACACATCTAACAGCAGCGGCCGCAATAAACACACATAATGCTCTTTCCTACATGCGCGCGCGCACGCACGCACACACTCTCCTTCACAAACACACACAGTCTACACACTGGTGATGCATACGAGGAGTTACTGTCAATGCAACCTAACGCAAAAGGCTACAATGAAGAAGAGGGAAAAACAAAACCCACAATCCAGCACCACAGCCTGGACTGAATAGCATGGGTAACCGTACGTATACTGTAGGCCTGAGGATGAATGGAACTGTCCGCACTCCGCGGTGCTGAAAGTCAGTATAGGTAAACAATACATACCTGTACCAGCTCATGAGCATATAGGCCACTTCATTCATTCATTAATCACAACCATATACTGTCATTGATCACAACGGCTTTGGATGAGACAAACCTATAGCAAATCTGAGGTTTTACTAACATCACACACGGAAATAATAACCATAACCACCAAAACTATAGCAAAAAGGCTCAAATAAAAGCAAATTCACAATTCAAAACCATTCCTACACACCCTTACAGTATACAGCAGGCCATATCATAACAAATATTTAATTTGTTTTTTTGTCACTCACCATTCTTGTTATTTCTTGATGAGGAATGTGTTGCCCCTCGCAGCGGTGCGTCTTATAAACTGGTCTGCGATCGTTTCCAGGTCCCTGCTCCTTGACAGTGTCTTGTGATAGTTCAGTATTGCAACATGGTCTAGCCGTGCTTGTCCCATCATGGACCGCAAGTAGGTTTTCAGGCGCCGGAGGCCAGAAAATGACTGCTCTGAAGAGCATGACGTTACAGGCACCGTCAGGGCAAATTTCACAAGTTTTGTGACCTCTGGCAACAGTGTTCTCAAATACTCTCCCTGATCCCCCTTGAGAAAATTCACTACATCCTGAAAAGTAGTCGGGCTCACTCCTTTCTGTTTTGCGATGTCCATGCACGTCACGATGCAGTGTGAGTCTGGTTTCATCCAAGTCATCCTGATGAAACTCCATGATGTTCTTGTAGTCGCCTTTTCCAATTAGAAATTCCTCAACATCCTGCATGTGTTTAAATGAAGAAGGACTAAATCTCCAATCCAGGGATGCTGATGCTGTGTCCATAACCTGGAAGTACTGTTGTCAGTACATCTCTTCTGCTGTCTGAAAGCTGTGCGGCGGAGGCGCACCTGCGTCTTCCAATCGGCTGGGGATTTCTCTTTGTCTGGGAAAAACCGGGCTTTCCAAACCCAGCTCATCGGCTGCTGCAGTAGTGTTGCCCCAGAATTCGGGGAATCCCTCCCGAAGAGCCTTCATGTCACCTCTGAGTGTGTCAATCATTTTCCTCGCGTTCTATGCGTTTAGCTGACGCTTTTGGAGAGCAGTGCTGACCGTTTCCATGTGAGTGAAGAAGTTCACAGGCAGGGATGTTTTGGGCGACGTCATTCACAACTGAATTCACCAGATGTGTGGTGCAGTGCACAGACTGCGCTCAGGGCTCCTTTCCAGCACGCGCGCTTGCAAACCAGCTTTAATGCCAGACATATTTGATGCGCCGTCATAGCATTGTCCTCTGCATTTCTGTAATGGTAGTGAGAATCTAAGCAAAACATCATTCAGCAGCTGGAACAGTGCGTTTGCTGTGGTTGTTGATGTCTCGTAAAATCCAACAAAATGTTCCTCTGGCTCCAGATTTTCAGCCACAACACGAAAACAAATCGACACCTGCTCTCTGACTGAAATGTCGGCGGTTTCGTCCATTATCACAGAAAAAAGCTCACACTTGATTTCTTCAATCAGTGATCTCAGTATGTCATGGGCCATAATTTCTGTCATCTCATTTAAAATGTCATGTGAGAGCCACTTGCTCTCTTTACGTGCAAGCCACGACCGTAACTCCGGGATATCCTGAGCACGTAAATGCAGTAACTGGATCAAGTTTGAATCCTCATCCGGGCTTCCTCGGATAGCCAAACCCTGACATGAAAGATATTGGACTGAGGATAGAATAGCTAACAAAGCTGTTCTTGCATCTGACATCTGCTTTTGTTTACCGGAAGAAATTGCTGCGGCAACATTTACACCTGCATTAGTAGCAGCAACAGTGCTAACTGCAACTCTATGCAGATTGGACTTTTCGTGAGTTTGAAATCTCTCCAGTGCTTTGGGCCAGCTTGAAAAACCATCCTGTACAAAAGCTCGCAAAGACTCTTGGTCATAAGTTGTGGATGGGAGAGGGGCACCCATGTTTTTGGCTGCAGTGCAAACTTCACAAAATACCTTTTTTTTTGCAGCGATAGGCAGCGGGAAGTGTCATTAGTCAATCAGTAGTAGTCTCGCTCTCCAGACGTGCCTCCACAGAAGAAAGCCAATCAGTGACAAGTGTGCGCTGGCGCACGTGGGTGCTCGGCAATCTCCGTGTGTGCTCAGACCCCGGAGCACCCACAGAATCAGCGCCCCTGGAAGTACTCATCATCAAAGAACAAAGATGAACTTAAGCCAACTAATAAAAACTCATATATCCATTTACAAAAACAATGCCAAAGAATCAATAATGATGAACTGTCAGCTATGACTCTTAATATTGAATTACAGAGTGGATATCAGTAACCTATTTAAATGTGAGTTTACTATCGCTTAGCTTGGCTAAAAATGCAAAATCAATTGAGCTTTCTCTTGTGTTTACTCATAAAAGCTCATATCTCCACAGTCCACGTGTTTATTTTGTTACAGATGATTAATCCTTGCCTTTTTGGTACTTCAACGTTTTGTAGATAAGTACATTTTTGAATCTACAGAGTCCACAAGCATTGTTTTATTTATTAACCTACTGGTAGTGTTACACAGACGTTTTGACAGAAATCAAAGTAAAATTGGGAGAAATGACACTCACCTTTGTTGACATTTGAGTCTCTTTAGAGATAAGAGGTTTCATCGTTCCAACCTCAGCCACCAATGAACATACAAGGTTTTGTCATGTGCCTTTTTTTAACACTTATCATTGGATTTTGAGTTATGGGATTTTATCAGTAGATGTGCAAGATCACAAGGTTGCTATTAGGCAAAAAACATGAAAATCACCAAATTTGGAGATATAAGGTTTTATCAGCAGGCTGACAAACTGCTTATCTCAATGCTGCTCGTCGCGCTATCTACCATCCTGATTCTGAGCGAAGAGCAGCAGATGTTACAATCGCATTGAGGATGAAGTCTTGCTTGACAAAACCAAAATCTCTGGCTGCTATGACTGGAGGGGAAACACTAGGGACACTAGGAAGGACTCAGAACTGGACTCGGAACACTCGGAAACAGGGAAACAAAAGGGGAGAGACGCCATATGCGGGGATCCAAAATAATTTATTAAATAAACCAGAACACTTGGAAGGGGGGAAAAACGGGGCACTCCGGCCAACAGGAGAACTCAGGAATCCAAAACTACTAGGGGGCAGACTCGGGACAAATCTGACGGGACTGAGGGAACTCGGGAAAAGAGGGAACTCGGGGAACTAGGGAGCAAGGGGAACTTGGGAACAACAGGCAGAGGGCAGGCACAGGAAGAGACGACGGGCACAGCTGGCAGGTGGCTGACTCGGGAGGCACAGCTGGCCGGGAGAAGGGTCAGGGAAACATCTTGGGCTCAGGAGGCGGCTGGGACACTTGGGGCTCGGGAGGCGGCTGGCACACTTGGGGCTCAGAAGGCGACAGGGGGCACCTGGGGCTAGAAAGCGGCAGGCAGGGCAGGCTGGGCTGGGTCATGAGGCTGATGAAAAACACAGAGAAGTTAAGGGGACCAGAGGGAACGTGCACAGGGGCAAGGAGTGGTGTGGCGCGAAGTCTGATCTGAATGACTGCAGAAACTGAGAATCTTTATAGGGCAGGGACACGGACAGACACAGGTGCTGGAACTTAATATAATTGACAAGGGGTGGAACATGAAGGAAACCTAATTACATGAAACCGATAAACATTAATACACAGACGAGGATCACAAGACAATCCCAAAGACGGGATAAATAAACTAAATAAATATTTCACAGTGGATAGAAAGAGACAGGACAGAAGATAAATGCAGAAGATTCTGCAGGAAAACACAGCAAAGCCAGTGAAAGAAAAGCAAGAGGCGGAGACTAGAACAGGGCGAATGCTGAGAGATCATTAGTCAATTAGTAAAACCCTGTTTACACCGGACTTGTGAGCAGGTTGCGACCGAAAAATTGACAAAAATCGCCATCACTCTCACTGACTCTTAATGAGGTTGCAAGAAACTCTCAATAAACTCTCAATGGTCTCAAATTCAATCTCTCTGATCTCTTTCGCTCTCAATCGATCTTGAAGGGGTTTACGATTGTTTTGAGCTGTTAAAAAAAATCACATAACTTTTGTAAGTGAGTACGAGTGGTCAGAAATAAATGCAGATCTCAAAAATAATCGTAGTGAGCTCTCATAACTCTCAAGTCACTCTTAACTCAGTCTCACAGATCTTGATGGACTCTCGATGGACTCACAAACAGGTTGCATAAATAATCTCCAAATATCGGAATATTTTTCATTATGCGACTATGGCGATCGTTTTTGCGAGCTGATCAAGGGCCCATTGCAATGCCTTCAAGAGCAAAAAAGTCATGGCGAGTGAAATTGCGAGAGCATCAGTGATGGATGGGATCGAAATTTGACCAATGGCGATCAGTGAGAGTGAAATTGCGACCAATGGTGCGCTTCCATGCGACTCTTTCTGAGAGTGGGTTTCCTATATAAAGCCATTGTTTTAATCGGTTCATCACTTGCTGCAACGATCGCATCAACAACACAAGACCAAGAGAGACTAAACAAGAGAAAGGAGAGTCATCGATAATTATGTTGCATAGATCGCCTAATTTTTATTAATATATCTCAAATGTGGTCTCACTGGAAGCTTGGTGTGAACGCAAATTAGCGATTAGATTGGAGATTATTCAAGACTTGTGCGAGTTCATCTAATCCTTGTGATCTCATATGTCGCAGCAGTCGCCATTTCAGTCGTATTTTGGCGTAAACAAGGCATAAGTGCAGCTATACAATCCCGGGTGCTTGTTAGTAGGTTAGTCTAATATACAATGTTAGTTTGGTTTGTAAATTCTTGAAAATAACAAACTGTTAGTAGGGGTTAGTAAGATGGCAACAGCAAGGGGAAATTTGTGAACGAGAAAAGGAAGGAAGACTGAAACCCAGAATCCATTAAATCACCCGAAATAGTGTCAATCAATTAAGACAGAAAACTGCTACAAACAATGACACGACCGGGGAGAAAGCAAAGACAGTACATGGGTAATATGTGAACTGGAATATCACGGGAGAGGAATGAAATGTGAAACACTAAGACATGGACTAAAAACCGACATCACAAGAATAATAAAAACCTAAAATTGACTAACCAAACACACGGACCCACAGAACACAACACTGGCAGATTAGAGTGAAAGAGGACCCAGAAATGACTTGAAAGTCATTTTAGCAAAAAATGGATGCTGGTGCTTTACAGTACCAGTAAACAGTTTAAACTCAAATTTCTTACAGTACATGTTGAATAAAGAAATAGGCACTCATTATTTTGCAAAATAAAAGAGATTGTAATTGTTAAATCCGTCCAACTTACCAGCATTTGTTGTCATATTTGCGGAGCATACTCACCATTTGTTATTTTTTTTTTTACTAGAGGAGTTATATGGCTATCATGAGTTTGCTGCTGAGCGGCCGTCAAAGCTACCAAAGATGTGCTGCACTTGTTGTTTGCTCTTCAACGACCTTTTTTGCCCAATAAGTTCCAAAACAGCTTGTCTTTAATTTGGCTTTTGGAAAATGTATGGAGCTTGTTTGTCGGCTAACTTTGCAAAATATGGCTTTTTTGAGAATTCAAAAATTTTGGAAAATTTTCACTCGAGTCTTTCTGTTGTCTTTGTGGATGTTTGTGTCTAAGCAGGGGACATTTTGGCATGCTATCAACAGCCTATTCATCATAATAGCTGCTTTAACAGTGTTTGGACTCAAAATACAATAATATGATATATTGTATGCCACAAGGTCCAATTTAACCCTCTCCAGCCCAATTTATTATTTTGAGATATGAAAAATATTTAATTCATGGAGAAAAGTTCTTATACACTAGTGGCTGCAGGGGGAACTAACTTTGTATTTTTGCAATACTGAGCTGGAAGGGTAACTTTATCAAACCATTTCCCATGTGGTCTTTATATTTTATAGTCCGTCATCAATTGATTTATTGTTGCAAATTTGCAACCTGAGCCTGGAGAGGGTTAACCCTCTTCGAAGGGTCATGTTTACGTCAAGATCGATCTGATCATTAACTTTTCGGCAATAATCAAAGTAAGCTTTGCCATCAAAGCTCGCCAAAATGTGAATGGTTCCCCAGGGATTGTCTTTTACTTTATCAAGAAATCGAAGTACTATTCGAGTATTGATCTAATTTGGCACATTAAAGCTGAAGCGGGAAGATTGCTTGACCGAGAGGCCTTAGTCAGATTTTTGAACGAATACAACTTTCAAGCCCCTCCCCTATTAGCGCTGAGATCCAAACCAGCCCCTCCCTTAATTTATCAAGCACATCCAATTGATTGTGATTGACGGGCAGTTACCACCTCCCTTTGCTGATCGGTTATTTGAGTCAGGAGCCATAGAATTTCGCACATAGCATTACAGGCTGTGGGTGGATATAAAGTCAGATTTTTTTCTAAAATCAGCCGATTCATTTTTGCATGGCTAAGCATAGTGACTGTTTCAATAAATACAACCAAAAAAATCTTCCCGACTTCAGCTTTAATTCACAAATGTTAAATACTGTATGATCAAAATATCTGTGCAGGGTAAGACCCGAGCCTTAAGGAGCACAGAGAACTTAAACCTTAAAAAGCAATTTTTCAAAGACTCAGGCAGGGGGTAATATATAGACAGGTGACTAATAAAAGGGAAAAAAAAACTTGTACAGATACAAGGACAAACAAAGTTAAATTCAGCATTCATTTTCCTGGCATGGTTTGGTTCTTCTCATCAGTTGCAGTAGTGTCACTGCAACTCAGTGCACTCCAATGATGGATGCGGTCTCTTCCAAGATGACAATGAGCCCCTACAGGGCTCAAGGGGGTCTCTGGACGGTTTTATGAGAATGAATGTGGTCCATGATCAGATCTTGGACTAAATGCATTCATATGGGAGATTTTGGAAAATCGTGTTCAAAAGCGCTCTCTGTCACATTGTCAAAACAGTCACTGAGGGCATATCACTCGGACGAAAGGTGCTCCATCTCTCCTGAAAATTCTAAAACTTTCAGACTTCACACAAGGTACAATGAAGCTAATCAGCCAACAGCATACTAAGACCGTTTATGTTCATTTCTCCATCAATTCACCCCGCCCGCGACAAATGTCTTGGAAGGGGTGTATGTGGTTGTCGCGTTTATTTATCTGTTTGCGCGTGCCCGCGTGTCTGTTTGCACTCTACAGGCCACAACTCTGGATGGATTGTCTTCAAATTTGGAAGGGACAATCCTTTGACAAAAGGGTAGAAATGATTAGTTTTTGGTGACGATTTGGATCAAATCCTGGAATCTGGATCAGTTTGAAGATTTTGGAACACTGGGAGATAAGCAGAGGAAAGTCTGCCCTATAACTTGAAATTGGTTGGAGATAGGCATGTAGTTACTATTAATCACTAATAGGAAGTTGGGTATGGAAATTCTTTTACCACCAAATTTTATGACCTTCAGCGACGTTGAGAGGTCAAAGTGAAGGTCACCCATTTCTCAGGCTGCTCCAGGGGCCAAATGGTGGGAGATAAAGGTCAATTGTAACCATGTCACTGATCGGGAGTCATGTATGGGAATCTAATGGCACCATCACCTTGACCTTCAAGTGACCTTGAAACATCAAACTCAGCATCACCACTTTTTCGAGAGCTCTAGCAGCCAAACGGTGCAAGATAGATCCATACTTACTATTGAAAACTAATAGGATGTCATATATGGGGAATCTATAGGCACATCACCTTGACCTTCAAGTGACCTAGAAAGGTCAAAATGGCCAACCTTCATATTTTGAGGTTCTGTACCTGGGAAACCAGCAGAGATAGGCCCTATGTTATGCTCGATCACAAATATGAAACTATTCATGGAGAGACCAATTGCACCATGGCGTTGAGGGCACGGGCGGGATGATGTGGCCTTCTGGATTGTATTCGGTCTGCCAGACTGTTTCAGATTTGAAATGATTTTAGGAGAAAGCTCTATGTATAGAAAGAAAAATCTTCAGTGTTAAGGTCTGTAAACCCAATGATTATTTCTAGGACCTCTAGAAAGGTCAATCTCTTGAAGGTCAAAATTGGACGTACTTAGCCCCGGCAAAAAATAGTTCATAAACTTTTTTGTATTTTATGAAGTTCATGAACGGTTCAGCAATTACAACAAAAAGTTCCTCACATGATCTCAAAAAGTTCAGGAACTTATTTGCATGAATGTAAATGCACATGAACTGTTCCCCAACAAACACAATACGCTTCTTCCACATGGAAGTCATGTGAGAAACTTGTGATTTTTTTTCACAAGTGTCGTGAAGTACATGTAATAAACCCCTTATATTCACATTACAGCAACTCACATCTTCATAATCTCTAATCAGTTGGTTTATCACCCTTGCTCGGAAACGTGTGTACTCATGTTACCACCGACCGACTTGAGTCCCGGAGAAGTCTCATCACGTTGCTCGCTTTGTGTCTAAATGCAGAGAACTGTGATCGTGAATGCTTTCTGCTTTGCATCTAAACACAGTAAATGGTTTGAGTTCATGTGACATTATGATTGGTCTTGAAACAAGAAGTCACCCAGTTCAAATTCAAATTCAATTTATTTGTATAGCGCTTTTCACAGATAAGAAGTCACATGCATACATTTCAGCAATTTGAGTTTGTAAATTTCGTTTCATTCATTTTTGCTGTGACCAGGCTGTTTATCACATCTTTATGATGTGTTCCTTTCAACCACTGACGCAGAAGCCGATTTTGAAGGTTTCGATCTTACGGCAGATCAGAACACGGTGTTTGTTTCAACAAGTTTGTTCCGGTGTTTGTTCCGAACACGAATTCTAGGGTTTTCACAGTCCCTCTGAAGTGCCTCATCCCCCCCCTTCGTTGATGACTGGACAAGCAGGTCAGACTTTTGGTCAAGCGATGACACACTGCGGAGAGCAGTGATCAGAACTAGCCTGGCCCAAGCGTCGCCCAATCGTCGAATTGTGCTTCCAAACTTACATCAAAAATTCTTGACCAGTATTGTAAGTTTATTTTCACATGTCACCATTCTGTCCCCTCAAAATCTGTTTCTTTGAACATAAAAGATGTAAAAAGTGTAATTTATTGCATCTTTATAGTCTATCACATGCACTCAAGTCAGTGTTTGGATGGTTTAGATGCTGAACAGCAGAGTTCTTATGACCCGTTATGCCAACGTCCATCAATGAAAATAATTCGGGCCAGCGCGCACAGCAGCACTCACTGCTGCCCTGTTAACACAACTCGCATGAGTTATCCTTCATAAACGGATCTGGGACTCAAGCCCGAAGATTGTTTGCGAGTAAACGCAAAGTGGTTAAAGTGTAAAAACATGAAATAAAGCACATTCCAAACCACACATGTAAGAAACTTTGAATACATATGGCAGTTCCACTAAAATGCGCGCCACACTGCGGTGAGCAACAGGTCTTTCCATACTTATCAACCTCTTTGGGTTCCCACCTGCATTACCTTCAGTCATTAACGGTAAAATTCTCAATAAATCTGAAAAAAATTTTAAAATGTATTTTTCCACTTATGAAATTAAACAAGGAGCATGAAACTGTGATCAAAATATTTTTAAAAGCATAAAAACACCTTTGATTCAAATATGGAAATTACTGACCAAAGAACCTCATGCAGTACGGTAAATATGGCCATACTCATGCCGGTCTTACACAAGGGAATATCAAGGATCCTCAAATTTGTTAAGGAGAGGTCAGGTGGACACCAGATGCAGGATCCAAAGTGTTTATTCAAACAAAACCCGAAGGAAAAGATGGCAGACAGGCCAGAAACAAAACACTGTGCACATGCACTGAACAGCTGGGAGAACTAAGGTACACTGCCCAAGGCAGGGGGAAACAGAAGAACACACTCCGAGAGTGGCAAGACTTAAAAAAAAAAAAAATCAAAACTGGATCTTATTAAACTGACGGAAACACTGGTAGACTTGGACAAAGGGCAGACAAGACGTGGGCACAGCAAAACACGAGGCTCGGGAAAAACACAAAGGAAAAACCCAGGAAGGCACAAGCCCTGAGAATTGGCAACGCAGCACTGAGCAGATTCAGAAACAAAACAAAGTCCCGTCTGATGGTCTCTTCTCACTTTCCCCCTGAAATAGCCACGAGAGGAGGCTGGGACTTGGAATGCAATCTCGAATTGAAGAGAAACACACGGGATAATAAACAAATTAACAAGGACTTTGTCACAATAATGACTCGAGACAAAACTCTAAGACAATAAAGCTAGACAGTTTAGATGGCGGTAATCTAAATGTGACAAGTATAAAAGCACTACGAGGGAAGCAAAGGAAAGCAAAGCTTTAAACGCAGTTAATGGGGGAAAGCATAGGAAGGAATTTACGAAAGCTAGAAACACTCACACTCGCTAATGAGTTGATTAGGTTAATACTATGTGACGAAATATATAAAACACCCTTAAATAAGTGCTGGTAAGAACGGGTTAGTAATGACCCTATCAGAGAATGCATTCACTCAGAGTTTCGCGAGACCCAGAATTAAGCACAGGTGGAAGCAATGAATAAAATACCATAGCCAAAACCGAAAAAGGAAGCGTGATTGGACAACAAGACTCGGGCATGAAGGCTGTCACACGACATCGCAGGAGTCAGGGCAAGAGGGAATCAATGGTCAGACCACAGGAATGGAGCTGAAAAACAAATCAAGAGAGGCACGGGGGGAAACGTAGGCAGAACGTAGGCACGAGGCAGAACCATAACAGATTTTTCTCCATTTAGTGAACATCTCTTATATTCTTATCATCCACTTGTCAATCATGAGGGAAAAAGGCGACAGTAACAGCCAATGTTGTACAGCCTTAAAAACCAAACTCCTCTTGATAATTTGTGTTGTGTTTGTATGTTTAAGACTGACATTGCTGGCGATTGTGCAGACTGTACCTTGTTTTATCTAGTCTATCGTGCAAACACTCTTCAGCAGAAGCTCCGGAAGGTGGTTGTCCACTATGGCCAACGGCAAATTGTATTGTGCTACGCAAAGAGGCATCCCGCTGTTGTTTGTTGTGGTGTGTTTAGGTGCTCTTTCATTATTGTTAAAATGAATAGCTTCAGATAATTTATACTTTGAACAATTTTTTTTTTCAAATAAAAAATCTGTATAACTTTCTAAGTAAATATGCAAGCTGTAATAAAAAAAATCTGAATAACTGAATAAAAAGTAGATTTATAAGTGAGTGTCCACTGGTGATGACACTACAGAGACTTTTATTAGCTTTTAGTCGCCACGAAAAAATTTGTGAAACTAATTTTAAAAGGTCATGAATGGCCGTTTGGTGTTCAGGAACAGTTCATGAACTTTAATTCATCCAGAGTTCATGATTTTTCATGAATAGTTCTTCATATTTTCAACAGGATAAAGCATTAGCCATTCTTGATGAAATATATCAATGTGCCAAAGACTAGCCAGATTAATTTTGGTTGATGTTAATCTGCGATGGAAAGAGTCATGAAAAATTAAGACATTTCTATGGGCGCAGTTCTACCAGATTAACACTCTTTTATTAAAGTTGGATGAATTTCCAGACTCATAAAGGTTGCCTTTGGCCCACACTTGCTTTGCTGCATTGTTGCGACATCAGGTTCAGCAATTAGACAACTTTAATCATATGAGTTGATTTTGATTCTTAACTTTCACTGAAAATCAAAAAAATTCTAATTCCACAAAATGCCAAATAGTCCTTATTTAATGGAAATCCACCAAAACAAAAATCATTGGTCTAATATGTTCGCTGTTCCCAGGAAGTGTTTGTTCATTTAGCTGTTTTGAAAATTAGTCATAAAAAGCTTGATTGCTCAAACACTATAGTAAAAAATTCTAGTCTGTCATTTCTGGTTACCCTTTTGTGAAATAATTTTCACCCTAAATGGCAACTAAACTAAAGATGATTTCAGATTTTTTCAATAAAGTGATATTATCGGGCATTTTCATAAGAAGTGTCTGACATGATTTCTTGCTTGTCTTTTCCTTTATTCTGTTTCAGCCTGCTTATGACAGGAAAGTGAGAGTTTACTATAAGGAGTTTAAAACATTATTAATGTGAACTTATTTTCCCAAAAGGCAAAATACACAACTCGGGTGAATAACTACAGATGCTGGATGTTTGAAATCAAATTTTGACCCATTTTGTGAGATACCCCAGCTGGCACAGCAGACTTTAAGGAAGAGAGGGGAAGCTCCACAGCCGTCTCCACCCATTGAGCTGGGAGCTGCAGACTGTCTGTGTGGCCTCTTCAAAATGACACAGAATCCTACAGGGACAAAGCCTCAGAGAGCACATAACAATTATGCTATTAATTCCGCCCCCGCACAATAATCAATAATAACACTGATTAATTCTGAAGTTATGACAAAGTAGTCATGTGGGGCAGTGTCTCTGAAACAAATACACAGCCACATATGCCACATAAAAAATAAAAAAAAAACTGAGGAAAAACAGTGTAGTCTTTATATATTTTTGCATGCTTGTGCTAGCCAAGAACTACGGCTGATGTGTGTTAAAAGTATAATTATAAGGAAAAAAAGGAATACTTAGGTAGCTACAACAATAATATTATGAAAGTTTGAAAAAAATATTTTTATGCCCAAGAACCAGCCTAAAATATGATTTTTGGATAAAGTTTAGATTTTTTTTCAATATTTACTGCTTTTTTAAATAGAAAATCTGTTTACATGCCATTGTTAAAGCTTGAGGAACAAAAATTCCAAGCACTCCTACGTGTGGCTGCGACAGGCCAACAGTTTAAGAATATCACCACATTCTTCTGTCATAAAAGTTAAATATGGGGCCCACAAAAAGAGATGTGATTATCATTAACTGCACCAGCTCAGAACTATCATTCTCCTACCTTTCATCCCCAAGGTCCTCTCTTTAATAACCTCAGTTTGTTAGTTCAACTTGAGAAACTTTAGACTCTGTTTTGCTTTGGACATTCTCTGCTGTCTTGCATCTGGAGCTACAGGTAAAGTACATGGCCAGTTTCTTGTTTGTGGCAATGATGAGAACCGGACTGATGGTGGAGTAGCAGGTGGCAAAAAAGATGCGCGTGTCCAACACGGCCTCTGGCATGTGGGATACAGCAAGTGAGTAAAACCACAGTACATTGTCCAAGGTGAACAGAGTCACATATGTGCTCACGAGCAGCAGAACGGCACGCGATGCCTCTTCAGTCTTCCTGCCGGCTCCCTGCAGACCCTGAACCTGCTGACGGTGCCGATGTAGGACCACCATCACATACACTGCTGCTGCTGCCATCAGGCTAACAAAAAGGAAATCTCGTGTGATGAACACCACACCATTGACCATGAAAGACATGGGGCTTGGGAACACCAGAATGCAGAACTCCATGTTCAGGGTAAATTTTGGAACGGTGCCGTTGACAGGAAAAGCTTCACTATAGAGAATGGCAGTTTGGTAGATGATGAAGCTGAGCCCATAAAGGAAGATGATGGCGTGGGGTAAGTGGCCAGGCAGCCAGTGTTTTAGCCAGGTCCAGCCAGGCTTTGATGGCGCCATGACCACACACTGGTAGGAGCTCAGCAGGGAGGTTGTAGTGATAGACATGGCCCGGCCAATACGGTAAATGAAGAGAACTGTTTTACAGACTTGACTGCTGAACCCCGGGTTGATACCCAAAGCGGTCAGAGCCTGAGGAATACCCTGGCACAGCGTCACCATCAGGTTGGCAAAGACCAGCTGGCTGAGAATGAACTCATTGTGCTGCATGTGGCCCCGTACAAGAAATAAGTGCCAGAAGAGCAGGAAGGCTCCCAGATTACCTGGGATTCCCACTACAATCAGACCAATGAAACCGGCTGCTTTCAGGGCTTGGCGAACCTCCATAGGGCCCTCAGGTCTGTGGGGAAAGAAAAAGGGAGCATTGAGCAGTGTGTGGTGACTGAGTCTCCACCTCAGATACAAAGCTGAAGATACAATCGGAAACCTATGATTATGCTTTAGAAAAGAGAGGGAATGAGTTACTCAAGAAGGAATGTATTATTGAATTATATATTATATAATTATATATATTATACATATTAAGATTTATTGTTTAGGGTTCTGCAGAAATGAGAAATATGCAGATAGACAGACACATCTAATTGAAGGTGTTATATTTTTTAATAATCAATGAAAACGTAATATTATTAATAAAATGTTAAACGTAATAAAATGGAGTAAAATTAAGAGGCAATCTGTGAATAAAGTAGTCAACATTCATTGGATCCTTGACTGATGCAGAATGCAAATCAGTTGTATTTTATTTAGCCAAATCTTCTAAGAATCATTTCAGATTAATTCAAATGTTTAGCTGATGTATTTTGAAATAGAATTTAATTTTAAAAAATTTTCAACTCTAATAGAGGAGGAATTTAATTCCTTACCTTATACTTCAGGAATAATGAATTGTGCTGTAAAATGAAAAAATCTGCAGATTTATCATTTAGTATCCTCTTTTTCCAGCCCTACTGTGACGCAGTTAATTAATAATACATTGTCCCATTTCACAGAATGCAAACAGAGCCATGGGCGTCACTCATGACAAGTTCATTAGGATATTTTCTGTCCATACAATGAAACAACAGAGCTAAAATGAGACCATAATGATTTCTTAAAGGGGACCTATTATGCTGATACTTCTTTTAATTCATATAATGTTATAATGTTGGATGTCCATACTCAACCACTGTTTCTAAACATAAGATACAAGGGTTTTGCCATAATCCAAGGATATGATTTTGTAAACGTGATTTCCTATCTGAGATCTTCAGGATATCTGGGCAAAACCTGACATCAGGTTGTGCCGTCCAATTAATACAGACCTAGCCAGAGCCAATCATGGTCCTGGACTTGGCCACATCAGAAACTATTCTAGCAGGCACAAACAACCGCGAATCATACTATACCTTAGTCGTGTCTACTCTTCTGGAAATACAACAGAAGAACCACAGATCATTTGAGGTGCAGTTTTGTCAGTATCGCTCCCAAGGCTGTTCATCCGTTAATGTTTGGACGTGGAGAAAAGCACCCATTTCTCTTCCAAAAGACGATGCCACCAGAAATCAGTTGGTAGCTTCTTTGTTTGCTGGCAGCAAACAGCCACAGCCAGTTAGCTGCTTATGCTCAGCATTTCACCAAAGACAGCTTTGTCAATAAAGGATAATTCAACACAGGATAAGCGTTTCAGCTGCTTCTCAAACTTGAAGCAGTTGCATCGATCAAGCACTCGGAAACACAAGCTGTAAGTAACGATATAACAGCAAATAAAGTAAGTGAAGCTAAAGTGTTACAGGTGGCTAGCAGGACCGCTAATGATAGTTAGCACTAACAACTGGTCACAAACGTAGGCATTGTAAAATTAAGCCTGGATCGGCCGCGACTCCGTGACTCACAGACGTAGAAGCTGTAAGTTGCTTTACTGCATAAACCTACCTAACGTGATACCCTGTTGAATGTGGCTATAACACTGTGTTTAATGTTGCCAAGTTACTGTTGCTAATGTTTGTGTCCTAAATATGCAAGAGTCGTATCAGGGGAAATTCAATGAATGGTGTGTGACCATAAACCTCATTTGAAGCTAACTTTTTTACTTGTTTGTAAATTGGATGCTTTGTACAACTGTCCACGGTAACAGAACTTGCTGTGCGGAAGACCTGTTTTGCGAGGGTTTGTGTCTGTTGTTCTGACCACTCGGTTACCAGCTACTGCATGTGAGTTTGTGTGCTGTGCTACTTAAAAATGCTCCTGGTTCACTTATGCACAGTAAATCAGATCGGAATGCTTTTGTTACTTCGTTAAGCCTCAGTGTGGCAGTTTCATCATAACGTTGCCTGATTGTAGCCACTACAGTTGAAGCTAACCAGAGAGGCGCTGTATGTGTCTGTTTGTTTATGGCTGCTTGTGATCGCTTCACTTATCCATGACAGGGATCAGCCGGATACTTCACCAATATCTGGGCTAGCTCTCTGATGCTATTGTGAAAGCAATCGGGAAATGCACAGGCTATAACGTGTCCAGCATAACAAACGATTTCTCTGCATTTCCCTATCGTAATTTCATCCCCCTTTAGAAATTGTTCTGGCTAATTAAAAGCCGAAAAAGGCAAAGATTGAATAGGAAATTATTTCCTGTAGTAGTGATTGATTCGCTAGCTCCACATAAGCAACTGTCCACGCTAACAGAACTTGCAGTCTGTAAAACCTGTATTATGTTCATGACATGACCGGAACTCTCTCAAGCTATCACATACTGTCCATAAAGCTGATTTCACACCAGATGCAAAACTAATTTTTCACTTGACAGATTGCATTAAAAGTCAATGCAAAGACGGGAATACACGCGTTATGGGTGTGCTAAGCCGCTTTCACACCGGACACAAAACAAATTTCTCGCTACAGATTACATTCAAAGTCAATGCAAAGACAATGTCATCAGTCGCGCGAAAAACTCGTTTCCATTACCCATGGAATTACCACGGGCAATTTCCTAAAAGGCCGTTTAGCCTGGAGCTTTCACCCCCATCCTATACTAGCCCAGAAGCTGTTTGTTACTCCATGCTAAGAACACACCTCAGTTATGTAAACAAACAGCAGGTCCTTATAATACACACCTAAGCAGTCTATACTTTGTTGGTCCACTATTTTGCTGCTCCTCGCTGTCCATATTTCACTCTAAACTCAGACCCACCGGATTTCTAAGGTCTCCGGTCTACACTTCAGTATGTTGACCCGTTCTACAAATGTGTCTGTATGGGGAGGATTCTAGCTTTCCCTCAATTCTAGCTATAGAGTAGAAACACTGGTGTACTCACCACAGTAGCCGCAGGTAGATAGCAAATTCGAGCTTGAGCTGCAAGACTTTCGCACTGCGTCCTCCACTTTCACCGCTGCATTTATTAGAACAGGTACATTTAATTAGATCTATACACGTGTTTGACACGTTTTTAACACGTTTGATGGCGGAATTTCCCTGCCAATTCCTTAGCTCAGATGGCAGATGCGTGTCACCTTTCACCCTAAGGAGGCGGACCCGGAAAACTGCATTCTGCTGAATCCCGCCCAGCTCCGCCTCCCACAGAGCCGGCCAATCAGAAGAAATTGGGCACAGGTGGAGGGGGGGCTATAGCGGAAGAGCCACTTCAGCCAGAGAGTACAAAGGACTACAATTGGGGATTTTTGAGGATGGCAGTATGACATAAATAAAGAGCCTTTTTTGGACTTGAACGATCAGGAGTACTCTAGGGGAGTCGAAGATCTGAACATAAACTTGGAAATGTTGCATAATAGGTCCCCTTCAAAAAGCACTCTGTGTGCACTGAAATATACTTAGTGCCATTAAAAGCACAACGGTGAAGTTGTACTAAATTTGGGGCAAATTGAAGAATCGATTGATTTTTATTGCTTTTTTAGTGAGGCACATGGTATTGTAATCCTGACGCTCGCCATGTGAACACACAAAGCACTTCAGTAATAACAAACATTGAGCTGTTTGTGATGTGTACAGTGACACTTGAGTTCTTCTTTTGGGTGTAGACAATAGTCTATATAAAGCCAACAAAAAAACTGAAAAATCCCACTGCATCAAGAAAATGGATCAGCTTGTGGCGCAGGAGAGAGAAAAAGAGCCGTTGGCATGTTCCGGGCAGGTCTCAGCTGCCGAGAGGTGGTGCATCATTTGCACTGTCAACAATCAGTCAATTGTCTATCCGATAATGGAACAGAGGCACCGTCCCTGACCAAACCCGCTTAGGGCAGCCACGAATGACTATGGTAGCTCAAGAGCGCCACATCTAGTAACAGCCTGTTCGTGACAGATTCTGGACAGCAACGCAAACTGCATTGCCAATGTCAGTTAATTCAGTCAGTTATCTTCAGTGTTAAAAATATGACCATGCATTGGTCAAGCCACGGGCACAGTAGCCCACTTCGACATTCAACACTTTTGACCGAAGTTGATTATTGCTTGCTGAGCCCCAAAAGCATTTCTGAAAGTGACTTATAATCAATGCTTATATTTTGTGGTGTATTAATATAATATCTTTAATTGTAGGTAACACTGAGTGTACCATATGTAATCATGGACTTCAAGAATATTTTTTTATTCAGAAAATTTGTGAAATAATGATGGGTTGTCTGTTGACAAATTTGGACAATTGTCCTTATGGGGTCATCAATATAAAATCGACTAGTGCCTCTCACCTGACTTTCTCGGAATCAGCTGATTTTATTGAATTTATTGAATCCTGGCCAAATTTCTTTGATCTTGTGAATTTTTTTGAGTTACAGGCTCTAAAATGACATGGGGGTAGGCATGGGCGTAGTTTTGAATTTAAAGGTGGGGGGGACACATTTCTGGCACAAATTCTCAAAAGGGCTTTAGTTCTAAAGTAGAACAAAATAACCATGCTTTTTGATTGTCAAATAAAATAAATTTAATGCAAAATACATCAGAGAGTAATGAAATTGAGCGCAGTAAAACCATCCTCGATCAAGGTGGGTGGGGGGTTATGAGGGTGACAACTTAATCTCACGTAATTTTTCACCCATTGCTGAAATTTAGTAAGAATTTGCAATAACATTACTCTGATAGCTGCCATCAAAGCAACATGAATATCAAAATATGTATTTCCTTAGAACCTGAGCCCAGCGCCTTTTAAAGCCACATTATAATTTTTTCAAACCTGCGCTCCCTCAGGTCCTGCCTGTTAGACCACTGTTGTAAGTCACACGTTTCATCTCCAAACCCCCTTAGGAAAGTCATCTCCAAACCCCCCCAGGAAAGTAAACGCCAGAGTAATAACTGTTAGTTAGGGCAAAAACCACATCACATCGCTTAAATATGATGATTATTTTCAAAGATTTTTCTTAACTAATGTTAGCTAGCTAGCTAGATGGCTATATAATCTCAACAATAATGTAATTCGCAATTGTATACTGAACAAAATAAGGCAGCTAATGATAATGTCTCTAGCCATGTCTCTAGTGCATGCTTGCTGTGTTCAGCTAACAAGAAGCTGTTAGAGGTTGTGTGGGCATGATTGCATCAAAAGCAATCAATCATAAGAGGGCTAGTGCCTCCCCCTATCAGTGTACCTGCCCTCCTGAGAAGCTTATTGCCTGCAAAGTTGGCTTTAACTTGTTTTCAGCCAATCAGAGTTGTCAAAACTTCTCCCCTACCTATCTTGTTTGGGAATCACACATTCGAGCTGTGGTGCAGGTTAAACGTTCAGCAATCAGTGGTTCTCAAACTCAGTCCCGGTGCCCCACTATGTATGCTGGTTTTTGTTCCAACCATAATTGCAATTTTAGGATTTTAAAAAGCTGTTGATTTGTCTTAATTAGGTGCATTTAAGTTTACAGCAGTTCTTTATCCACTTCATCCTTATTTGACAAATCTATACATGCCATGAAGAATAAAAATTCCATATGCAAGTTGATATATTAAAAACTAGTGCAAATAACTGCTGAGGGAAACCATTTAACCATTCATTTAATCACTGTAAACAATTGGTTAATCAACAAACAATAGGTTCTCATCGGAGAGGCTGTTAACACATTGCAAACACTAATTATTTACTGGCTAACAACAGAGTTGCACCAGTTTTGCGTCATGTTTATTCAGTTCAGGCAAATTATTTTGCGAGAACTCAAAACACCACTATGAGCAACCTAATTTGGAGCTTACTGATTTTATCTGTGTAATTTGATCTGTTTAATGTTTTCACCTGAAAATCCTCACATTATAGAAAATAAGCACAATATGTTCGAGGGTTTTTATTCTTCGTGGCACAATAGATATGTCCATCAAAACGCCGGTTAAGATGGTAAATAACTGCTCTTAACATAGAATGCAGCTAATTAAGACAAATAAGCACATAGTTAAAATCTTAAAAAAAAACAAAAAAACCCAGCATACTCAGCGGGGCGACAGCACCGAGTTTGAGAACCACTGGCATAGGTCAACGTGCTGATTTACCGCGGTAATCAATGAAGCACTGAAGTGGTCCTGAAAATCAGATTAAACCTCAAGACACCTCGAAAATATCACATCCTGCTTCGTAGTGCAGTCCCAGGTCAGATCTGAACAGAGACATGCGGTCAGGGGAGGAAGTGAGTTCGTTTTATCGGTAGGTTTTGTCAACCTGTTTCCACGTAGGCATACTATGTCTGATTGACAATCAGTCAATTTGAACTTTTTTTCTTTACCAAACAATTAGGAACTATCATAGGCTTTATGTAGCCTGTAACTATAAAGAGATGATAGTGACCAAAAAAAAAAATAAAAAAATAAAGAAAATCATCAACGTCATTGCTTTGATTCGAGACTGCAAGTATGTGAATCTTAATAGCCTAATTAATTAGAAAAAACTCAATTCCCTCGGTAATCCCGTGTATCGTTTTTACCTTTTGTTTATCGGTTTATGAAAGAAGAGATGAAATAAACTCCCCATTTTTTGAATGGCATTTAAAAGTACGTATTTAAGGGTGAAAACATAATCATAAACATATTTACCACACATTGAACGACGCATAAGAAAGGTTTTAATATTTGTTAATGGCATTGTGTTAGCTTCCTCTCTAAGCAAATATGAGCAAACTTGCGGTCTCGTGAGCATTTTAAGTGCGATGCACTGAGCAATAATGTCGCGGATGGAACTGGCACACCATTCTGTCATTTAGTCTTGTAAATTAGTTAATCAATCAACAGATTGCTAATCAAGCAAAGTAATAGAGTCATCGGTAGTTTAACGGTGAGGATTTTGCATGAATATTTCTTCTTGCAATGCTCCTTTATTACTGTCACCTTGAAGTTGCATCTGAGAAGGTGGGCATAGATGATGTGATTCTGACATGTGAAGGGAGTAAACCATATGAATACAATATTATACACTGTAAATACTCCAAAATATTATAAACAAATAGTCAATATCTTTCATATTTTGAGACAGATGAAGGGAGCAAAGTATAAAAACACGATATTTCAATATTATTACAATATTTACTTCATGAAAAGTCCAAACTCCAAAATATAACCATATAGTAAGCATCTTTGATATCATTAACAGTGTTGTCAGAACCAATGAACAGTATCAACACAAAATATGAAGTATAATTATCTTGCCTAATTTTTACAGACACTTTGTAAACAGAGTGAACCATCTCTGCTGCATCTTTTGCTTACTATCGAGAATAGAGAGCGAGTTATCTTGACCGAATTTATGATCGTTGGTTATCCGTTCTTGCTGCGCACCGCTTTGGACAGTACTTGACACTTAGGGAGGTTGTCAGTATTCTTTTTTTTTAGAAATCTTTTCATTAGGGATCGGCAAATAACAGCAGTACATAATAAAGTTAATCTCATTTCTTTTCTTTTCTTTACATAGAACATTGAACAGTGTCTCTCCATTTGGAAGTATAAAAATTAATCACCAAAATATTCTTAAACTTTTTTACAAACAAGACTGCAGTGTGTTGATAATCTAATTGTGTCCATCAAATTAAACATAAACTAAACTGGAGAAAAAGAAGAGAAGGTAAATAAATAATAGTAACGAAAATCAGATCTGAAGAAAGCAAGAAAAATCAAGGAAAATAAGGGAAAAAGAAATAAATGGATAAAAATAAGTAAATAAATAAATAAAAGAAGAGATATGCGAGAGGGGGCTTACTCCAAGGGCAGGGTTGGTAAGGATTTAAAGTAGTTTATGACAGGGTTCCATTTCTGAATAAACCTGTTAGAACTGCCTCTAACTGTAAAATTTATCTTCTCCAATTTAAGAAAAGACATAACATCTTTGGCCATAAAGAAATAGATGGGGGTTTAGGAGATTTCCACGGAAGTAAAATGCGACATTTTGCCAAGAGGAATGAAAAGGCTAGTATTTTTGATTGTGAAGCGTTAATTTTAAGTTGTTCAAGCGATAATCAAAATATAGCAATAAAAGGGTCCATCTGTATCAGAATTCCTGTAATCTTTATTAAAATAGTAAAAAAAAAAACTCAGTCCAGAATTTATGTAGACTGGGGCAAAAGAAAAACATTTGACAAAAATTACTAGAAGAGGCATGACATCTGTCACATCAGTCTGCAATGTTTGGAAAAATTTCACATAATCTAGATTTGCTAAAATGGACACTGTGTAATACCTTAACTTGTATAAGATGCAGCCTAGCACATGGAGTAATTGAGCATATGTTAATGCACAACTTTATCCCACCACTGGTCTGTCAAACTTGTCCCAAGCATTTTTGATTTTTATGACTGAATGATTATCAAAAGCCATTAATTTGTCATAAATACTGGATATTAATGATTTTTGAGTAGGCTTAACGGTCAAAAGGTCATCCCAGGATTGCTTAGCGGGGAGGGAAGGGTAACATAAGAAAAGAGAAGATGCACAATGTCTAATTTGAAAATAAAGAAGATAGATGGGTTTTAGGTACAAAAGTAAATTAAAATATGTGTATAGGTGTGAAAAAGTAGCAAAAGTGCCATCTTTATGGTGGTCTCTGAAAACCTTTATGCCTCGGCTCTGCCACAGCATATAAGAGTTACTGATGAGAGACAAGGGTTCAATATGGGCATGATAGTAGATGCTGCCAAAAATTTAAAATGACACCTGACCTGAAACTAAATCTTAAAGGTGGAAGGCACTGTAGAATTCTTTGTGAAGCTAGAAGGATTGATAGTCAGCGAAGAGGTAAGTAAGGCAGCAGGTGAAGATGAGACAAATTACTGAATTTCAAGTCTACACCATAACATTCCTGGAGACTGAAGCCAGTAAGTCAATTTATGTATAAGTGCTGACCAATAGTATAAAAGAAAGTTGGGTAAGGCAAGGCCACCATTAGATGTACATTTTTGCAATAATGATTTCCTTACTCGGGGGGCCTTACCATTCCACAACAAAGAAATAACAGCTTGATATAAAGATTTAAAAAAAGTGTTTGGGCAAAAAGAAGGGAATGCACTGAAACAAAAAAGAAATCTAGGTAGGACATTCATCTTCACTACATTAATTCTACCAATCAAGGATAGAGGAAGAGAGCTCCACCATTGGAAATCTATCTTAACTTGGGCGACCAGGGGAGAAAAATTAGAAGAATAGAGGGAAGGTAAAGTACGGGTCACATTAATCCCCAGGTATTTGAAGTGTATATGTCAGGTTAATTTTCCAAAGATTTTGTACTATTTTCTCATGGTAAATAAATATCTGAACGATTATAAATCATATTTTTATTTTGTTGGTTATCAGAAAACGAAATATAATATAACAAAGTAAGTACTTTTAACAGCGGTTTACAACGCTCCCATAATGCAAAGCCTACGTCACGTAGGGTGGAGAAGAGCCTGTCACAATACGACTGTCAGTGACCCTGCACCATAAAGCAGCTTGCAAACTTATTGTGTTTGTGCGGGGTGTAAGAATTAATCCTAAATAGGGCACAGGGTCCATTCATTCCCTGTCAAAAATAAACAAATCTTATGCCAGTGGGTTCAATTTGTCTGTGTCAGATGGCCAAATTTCTTGTACGCTAAGATCACACTGCAGTTTCCATGGGATGACCACGTGAATGACACCTCCCACACAAGCAATTGTCAGGAATAGCGACAAGCGAAACCACTCTCTCTCTCTCTCTCTCCACCCAGACAGACCTTAGCATTCCCATGAATTAGCTATGAAGTTTGATCAACACCAGATTAAGTCTGGCATTTGAGATTTTGTTTATTCGGCATGTCAACAATGATTATGTATGCGCACATGAACGTTCGCACCCTCAGGAAAAAAAACTGCCACCACCGCTAGACTTAGATGTTGTAGAGCTAGTACCATACTATCGAAGCATGGGACAGTCAAGCGGATATGTTTACAACGTCAGGGTGAAGGCAGAATCCAGATATAACAAGTATTTAACTCTAACGTGTCTTTGTCCCCCGCCAACAAGATGTGAAATCGTGTCAAAATGAGCAATCTCTCGGTGTGACCTTGAGAGTGATGCGAAGGTCACCAAAATCGACTGGCGCAGGGGTATCACCCTAATACATGTTGAGATGAAATTTGAAGGAAATACGTCAATTCGTACTTGAGATATCTCGCTGACAAGGATTCGGGACGTACAGACGGACGGACGGTCGTGAATACTATGTTCCGTGCGGCGGGGGACAATAAACATCATTTTGACAGGCGGGGTGGGGACTGGCAGGCTACACCCTGGCTAGCTAGCATGATCATTATCATTTGGCTAGTACATGTTTAGTCAACATCTTCATCTGAACACATTATCACATTATCACAGCAGCTAGATGTACAGAAAACTTGGGCTTCTTCACTCAGTTTTATACACCGTAAAATATGTGGGGGTGTTGTTGTCGTTGTTGTTGTTGCGGTTTTCACTGCTGATCGTAGACTAGCTCAAGCACTTGTTACCATGTAGCTACTCGTTTGCCTCCATTGAAGGATTAATCCGTCTCTTAGGGCCAGTATTCGTTGGATTTTCCTTCCCTCTCTCACGCCTGACTGGCTCAAAATTATATGGTTGCCGCCCATCATAAATTTCTGCAGTATTTCTTGCCACCTCCGCATGCTCCCAATCACTCGCCGTAGTAAGCAGAGGCTACTTTCCTCCACGACTCCCTTATGTGACGTAGTTACCAGGTTACTTTAAAAAAACCAGCTACTTCAGAAACAGACAAAAATAGTCATTTAAGGGCATTTGTAGATAGTTTTAGAAATATTGAAATACTATATGTATATTTTGAAGGCTTTACAAACACATTAGACAAGAGTAGTGTTAAAAGCGAGATATACACTTTAAACGCGCCCAGAGGAAACGAAAATCAGAAAAGAGCTCTCAGAAATGTTTCATTTATTTCTCCTAGACAACTATGAGATCTGTGTGAAACCTGAGTGAGCGTCCTTTTACATTTCAAAAGAGATCTCATCAAACTCTCAAATCTGTCTCATATTTTAGAGCTCACATTAGCCTCCTTTTATGTTTCAAAAGAGATCTCATCAAGGTCTATAATCTGTCTTAGATTTTAATGCTCAAATCCGGCTCCTTTTATGTTTTGAAAGAGATCTCATCAAGCTATAAAATCAGGTCTCAGCTTTTCTCTACTTTAGCACCTCATTTTGATCTCAGGCAGAGAGATCAGAGAGCTCTGCCTCTGACCTCACTGTATTCTCATCCTAGCCTTTTTAAGTCTTTGTAAACTACTCAGTTCATGCATCTCATGGTGATCTCAGACAGAGCAAATAAAGAGCTCCCTGCAAGCACTCAGTGAATTGTCATACAGACATTAATGTTTTTTTTTTTTTTTTTTAACTGCACTCATGAATATCTGGTGGCAAATAAATCGATGGAGGGAGCTGCATGACTAAGATATTCCCTCAAACCATTGCTAGGAAAATGTGAAAACATATGCTGAGACTTCTCATTTTAATTGATATTACATGCTTGTCTACACCAAAAAACAAGCACCTAGGACATCTGAAGCAGAAGAGTTACATAACACTGACAAGCAAACATTACAGTAATTTTGACTGGTTATCTCATCAACATTTTGGGGGTGACTTCAATAGCACATCCACATGGAAATTTTCTCATATGTAATGAGATGTTGTAACTGCATTATTATTCCTTCTAAAAAAATTGTAAATCATAACTTTGCATTCAAATGATTCATTTTTGTGTTCAGCCCTATATGTGGTTGGCAGGTAAACATCTAGAAAGGAGACTAATGTTTCAAGTATAGTGCCCAAGCATTCAGAAAAATCTAATAAAAGGTTTTTCTTACAGCATTGGTAAAAGTGTCCTTGATTATTGTATTGGTTATTACTGTTGGTTATTACTGTGTGTGTTTATATATTTTTGTGTACATATAATGTAGCTATAAAAATATTTTTTCATAAAATATACATATCAGTGTTTATGTAGGAGGTGGTGGGCGGCTTTGAAATCAGAAGATTCCCGGTTCGATCCCCGGCTCCTCCAAAGAAATGCTGAAGAGTCCTTGAGCAATACAATGAACCCCTCACTGCTCCTGATATGTAGGTTGGTGCCTTGCAAGGCAGACCCCGCCATCAGGGTGAATGTGAGGCATAGTTATGTGCTTTGGGATCATGTCAGGTGACTAGAAAGCGCTATATAAATGCAGTCCATTTACCATTTTGTTCTGGCTCAACCTATTTCTCCTTATGAATTTTAGGAGAAACATATGAGACAAAAATGAAACTAAATTGAGCTTTAGCAAGGTATCTCCTCTAAGTCTCAAACATGACTCCTGTTGCTCAGTGTCCTGACCCACCTATTTCTCCAAGTGAATTTTACAAAACCCAAAACCAGTGAAGTTGGCACGTTATGTAAATCGTATATAAAAACAGAGTACAGTGATTTGCAAATCCTTTCCAACTTATATTCAATTGAATACACAGCAAAGACAAGGCGTTTAATGTTCAAACTGTGAAACTTTTTTTTTTTTTTGCAAATAATCATTAACTTTTACCTTTTTACCACTGTGTTACATCGCCTTTCCTTTTGACGACACTCAGTAAACGTTTGGGAACTGAGGACGCTTTTTACGCTTTTTAGGTGGAACTCTTTCCCATTCTTGCTTGATGTACAGCTTAAGTTGTTCAACAGTCCGAGGTCTCCGTTGTCGTATTTTACGCTTCATAATGCGCCTCACATTTTCAATGGGAGACAGGTCTGGACTACAGGCAGGCCAGTCTAGTACCCGCACTCTTTTACTATGGAGCCATGCTGTTGTAACACATGCAGAATGTGGCTTGGCATTGTCTTGCTGAAATAGGCAGGGGCATCCATGAAAAAGACGTCGCTTGGATGGCAACATATGTTTCTCCAAAACCTATATGTACCTTTCAGCATTAATGGTGCCTTCACATATGTGTATGTTGCCCATGCCTTGGGCACTAATACACCCCCATAACATCACAGATGCTGGCTTTTGAACTTTGCGCCTATAACAGTCCAGATGGTTCTTTTCCTCTTTGGTCCGGAGGACACGACGTCCACAGTTTCCAAAAACAATTTGAAATTTTACTCGTCAGACCACAGAACACTTTTCCACTTTGCATCAGTCCATTTTAGATGAGCTTGGGCCCAGCGAAGCCGGCGCTGTCTCTGGGTGCTGTTGATAAATGGCTATCGCTTTGCATTGTAGAGTTTTAACTAGCACTTACAGATGTAGCGACGAACTATAGTTACTGACAGTGGTTTTCTGAGGTGTTCCTGAGCCAATGTGGTGATGTCCTTTACACACTTTGTTATGGCCCCTAATTTGTTATTACATTTATAACACAACAGCAACAGCAAGGGATGACAGACACAATTTTAAAACTCAAACATATTTAATTAAACACAACAACTAACTAAACTGACCAAGATGATTATATATTAAAAAAAACAGAGATATTTACAGTCCCTTTGTTTGTTGGGGTGGCTTGGTGATGTCCTGGATGAAGAAAACAAAGGCAAAAATCCACAAAAGAAACTTAACAGGTCTTGAACAGAAATGACAGGTCTGGTCACACGCATCCTTCTTCTTGCAATTTCTCCCACTACTTTACTGTCTCAATTCTTTGCCTTATATACTCTTTTGCAGACCCCACCCACATTTAGACCTCTTTTTTTTTTATTTTTGGGGACTTGCCCCAGACATGTCCAGGACATGTCTAAACATAGCTCCAGTCTGAGCTAAAAAAAAAAAGGTAAATACTGCCATCCAGTGGCCTGTATTCACATTACACTGATGTCGGTTTTTGATGCAGTACTGCCTGAGGGATCGAAGGTCACGGGCATTCAATGTTGGTTTTCGGCCTTGTCGCTCACGTGCAGTGATTTCTCCAGATTCTCTGAACCTTTTGACGATATTACGGACCGTAGATGATGAAATCCCTAAATTTCTTGCAATAGCTCGTTGAGGAATGTTGTTTTCAAACTGTTCGACAATCAGCTCACGCATTTGTTCACTAAGTGGTGACCCTCGCCCCATCCTTGTTTGTGAATGACTGAGCATTTCAGGGAAGCTGCTTTTATACCCAATCATTGCACCCACCTGTTCCCAATTAGCCCGTTCACCTGTGGGATGTTCCAAATGAGTATTTGATGAGTATTCCTCAACTCTCTCAGTCCTTTTTGCCACTTGTGCCAGCTTTTTTGAAACATGTTGCAGGCATCAAATTCCAAATGAGCTAATATTTGCAAAAAATTACCAAGTTTACCTGTTGGAAAATTAAGTAACTTGTCTTTTCAGTGTATTCAGTTGAATATAGGTTGAAAAGGATTTGCAAATCATTGTATTCTGTTTTTATTTACGATTTACACAACGTGCCAACTTCACTGGTTTTGGGTTTTGTAGGAGAAATATATGAGACAAAAATGAAACTAAATTGAGCTTTAGCAAGGTATCTCCTCCAAGTCTCAAACATGACTCCTGTTGCTCAGTGTCCTGTCTCACCTATTTCTCCTACTGAATTTTAGGAGAAACATATAAGACGAAGTAGAATCTTAAATGAAATTAAGATGAGGAACAACTGAAAGTCACAATTTTGTCTCTGGAGCTGTGGAAAAGCAAGCTTTGAGTAGTAACTTGAGTAGACTGTGGAAGTGCTAGGGCTAGACAATTTACAGGATAATATTCACTCTTCAAGACATTAATTTTATAACCTGAGAAGGAATCAAATCTCTCCAGAATAGATAAAATTGGTGGAATGCTAGTCGTTGGATCTGATACATATAAAAGAAAGTCATCTGCATAAAGAGACAATTTTAATTCTGAGCCAGATCAAGAAAAACCACAAAACTGAGGAAGAGATCTTAAAGCAATTGACAGGGGCTGTATGGCCAATGAGAAAAGTAGAAGGGAAAGGGGGCAGCCCAGCCTAGTGCCACACAAGAGTTTGAAATTATTAGTTTGGACACTGGGGGGAGGCATATAAAAGTCTAATCCAGGATATAAATTTGTTCCCCAGGCCAAATTTCTGCAGTACTTCGAAAAGATAATGCCATTCAACCCAGTCAAACGCCTTCTCTGCGATGATCAAGATTACTACTTCAGGGACTGAAGTGATCAGAGAAAACTACAATTAAAAGGATTAGAACATTTTAAAAAAAGCTGATGCCCTTAAATGAAGGCGTTCTGTTGCTCTGATATGATTGAAGGAAGAACCTTTTCAAGATGGATTGCTAACACTTTAGCCAAAATCTTAATGTCAACATTGAGAACCGACAGAGGCCTGAAAGAGGTGTGAGGTAATGCTCTGCAACCAAACGAAAGAACACAGGATTGCAATAAAAGAGATTTTATTGCGCAAGGGGGGTAACCCCCGCAGGGCAGAAGGCAAAAGTACAGAGTCTGCAATCGAAAAGTCAAAATCCAGTGGGGGAGAAACAGAGTCGTAACCAGGGCAGCAAACACAAAAATCGTAGTCAGGCAAAACAGATTCAGTACACAGGCAGTGGTTTGAAGAAGAAGCAAAAAACAAGAACCAAAGGGCAATCCAAATCGTTAACAGGGCAGCAATCTACAAAATCGTAGACGGTCAAAAAAGGTTTGAATACACAGATGCAACATTAGGGAGAGACAAGAGGCGTAGACTAGAACAGGGCGAGTGCTGAGAGCTTGTTAATCAATTAGTAAGTGAAACTATACAATCCCTTAGTCCTCGTTAGTAAGTTAGTATTATATACAATGTTAGTTAGAGTTAGTAACTTTTAGCGAGAACAACAAACTGTTAGTATGGTTAGTAAAATAGAAAAGTAAGGTGAAGTAAGCAAATGAGATTGGAAGGAAGACTGAAATCCAGAAACCATTAAATCACCCAAAGAGTGGCACACAATACCGGGGCTGTGAGCTGAGACAAGACACGAGGCCAGACAGGGGGAGACAAAGTGCAATGCATGGTGGAAAGCAAGACATGGACCGGATAAAAGCTATGGTAAAATGCAAAATATGGAAAATTAAAACTAAGACAATACATAAAAGGCAAACAGATCAGGGACATGGCAAATCAGAGCATGAACATGGCGAGACAGATCAGAATCATAACAAGAGGAACAAAATGTAGGGTCCTTACCCCTCTTTAACAGAAGGGATATGGACGCCTGGGTTGGAGTTGGGGGCAACAAACCACAATCTAAAGATTCATTATAAACGGAGCAAAGGAGGGGGGCTAGTTTATTGATAAACTTCTTAAAATAATAAATATTTTCTGCTCTGTCTGATGATTTTGATTCATAGAGAGAGGAGTAAAACGATGGATGTGGGATCAGAGACAGCCTTGCCAGAGGGATCTTGAATTTGCGTAATAAATCAAGAAATTTTTTGGCGTTTCAGCTGACGGGCCAAGAGTCTACCTGGCTTATCACCATCTTCGTAATAAGTAGCTCGGGAGCGTAATAGAAGTCGTTCAGCATCCGTTGTTGTAAGTAGGTCTAACTCCATCTGCTGGTTGTGCCGCTGTTTAGCTAAACTCTGACATGGGTTGATAGCATTTTGCCTGTCAATATCCATAATATTAGTTAGAAGTTCATTTAATCTTGCCTTATGGCTTCTATTACAGTGTGCCGAATAGGAAATAATTTGGCCACATAGATATGCTTTGACCGATTCCCATAACAATGAATAAGAGATGGTAACATTTTTGTTAGTGGTTATTAAATCATCAATTGAGTACATAATAAAGGCATTGAATGTATCATCAGACAAAAGTAGAGGACTAAACCTCAAGGATGAAAGGAAAGGGGGTCGTTCCGAAAATTTTATATTGAGACTAAGAGGCGCATGATCAGATATGACAATTGAATGATGCTCAGAGTAGGTCACTTTGGGAATTGGAGAAGCATCAATAAAAAATAATCAATGCGGGAATAGGATTGGTGCACCTGAGAGAAAAAAGAATATTCTCTTCCTTGTGGATTATAAAATCTCCATGGATCTACAAACCTATTCTGTAACGTAAAATCCGAAATTGACTTAGACATAGAGGACGGGGTAAGACTACAAGGTTGAGAACGGTCTAAGGTTGGGTTCAAAACATAATTCAAACCACGAACCAGAATCAAACGATGTGTTTCTAGGCAAGGTAGGGTGCTAAGCTAAATAATCTATTCAGAAATGTATATGTCAAAATTTGGGGCATAGATATTTACTCATAAAACAGGATTATAGTATAAGTTGCCTGCTACAATCAGATATCTGCCATTCTTATCAGTTACAATCTTCGAGGCAAAAAAAGTAACCTTTTTATTCAACAAAATAGCTACCCCTCTGGCTTTTGAGTTAAAGGTTGACTGAAACACGTTACCAACCCATAAACCTTTCAGTCTGACTTAATTTCTATCACGCAGGTGCATTTCCAGTAAAAATACTATATCAGCATCTAAGTGCTTGCAATGGGAAAGGATCTTTGATCATTAGACTGGGTTATTCATACCCTTAACCTTCCAGCTCAAAAGTCTGATTGAAGATCTAATGTCTGAGTTAGAGCGATTAGTGTCAGTCATCTTTTATCATCAAGGTTCATAAGGAGATAGAAAAGGAGAAGTACATGAGAAAAATCCCCCACAGAAGAAGAAGAAAAAAGAGGGTAATGATGAGGTTGAAAAAAAGGATAAGAAAACACAGAGATATAACCCCCAAAATTCCCATCACGCACATTAAGTGTTCCCATCCCCAAACGATATGAACAGCAGTGCAAGCTCCGAGGGGAGCCATCCTCACGTAGCTAGAACTAACTAGTTGACCCCCGCAGAGCATGAAATTTCAAACGTCAACTCGAAGTGTTGTAATTTACAGAATGAACCAATCGCTAAAACTAGATGAATGCAAAAAAGGAGGCTTCCCCCAACAGAGCTGGCAACAGTACAAAGTCCGCAATCCAAACACAGATTCCAATGGGCGTAATCCAGAGTCAAAACTAGGGCACCAATCACAAAAATCGAAGTCAGGCAAAAAGAGGTCAATAAACAAGAATGCGGTACAATACAGGGAATAGGCAAAGCTCGTAGTCAGGCGGTCCAGTCAGAAAGATAAATCACTAAGAATCGAGGCGGAAAACAAACGTGGCACAGGAAACTAGGAAGAACGATCTGACAAAGAAAGAGCATAAACAGACATCTTAAATACACATCCGGGGCGAACATATGACCAGAGAAAAACAGGTGCAATCAATGATACAATAATCAGGAGTGACACATGAGGAATAATCTAATTACATGAATATGGCAAACGCCAAAAAGCAGACAGGATTCACAAGACAAACCTATACAAGAGCTCCGGTTAAGGAGTACTAAAGTGTATAGATTAAATAAAGGAAAGCACAAAGTATTAGTGGAAATCCACAGAAATTCGTAGCAGAGATAATTAGGGATAGGCAACGAGGCGGAGACTAGAATTGGGCAACTGCTGAGAGATCGTTAGTCAATTAGAATGTGCAGCTATACAATCCTGAGTGCATGTTAGTAAGTTAGTAAAAATATACAATGTTAATGTGGGTTAGTAATTAAGCGAAAACAACAAACTGTTAGTACGTGTTAGTAGATAGCAAAAGAGAGAGAAAGGAAGAACACGAGATAATGAAATAAGGTTGAAACCCAGAAACTAATAAATCACCCGAATGAGTGAGAATGGTCAGAAAACAGGCAGTGGTTACTTAACACTAAAATCAATCAACATGGCAAGGCCAGGCACAGAACTTAAACAAGGCACAGGGCAGATACAGAATCCCAACAAGAAGGCACTACAAATATGTAAATACACTGGCACAATAAATATTGTCAATGAGATATATTTAAAAGGATGGAGGAAATAATAATAATTTACCACACATAACCACAGGTAGATGCTGCCTTAGCTAAGAATAATAAATCAGAAAAGGAAAAGTGGGAGGAAAGGCAGATGATCCCAATAATAGTAATACATACATTTAACTTATCAGGTATAGAGACTCAGGCTTTACAACCCACTATCCACTCCCACCTAGTTTAATAGGACAATGAAGCGCAAGTGTTAAATTCACCTTGGTAAAAACAAAACCAGATAAAAACAAAACAGCCTGAAAAACAGACAAAATACTGTTGTCCATGTGTGGCCCTTAAAAAAAATCAAATTCTTTCAATGGAATAAAATAAAAGATTAGATGATAATAATGAGGGAGGAGTATGTTATGTATCTCAACTCACCAACACTTTTAAATCGCACTTGAAGAATATGCATGACGAAAGAGCTCTACAGTAATTAACCCCGGAGGCTTGCGCTATAATTTGGATAATGTCTTCATGAATGTCTTGGCCTCCTTTGGTGATGTGAAGTTGCGCTGGACACCCTCATAAGTGATGCACAGCCGCGCCGGGTAGAGGAGATCACATCTGACTCCCTCAGTATCACGCAGCAGCCGGCGAACTACACTGAAAGCAGCACGAGCCCGTGCCGTTTTAGGAGTGTGGCCGGGGAAGACGGAGATGGTCATATTTCATACCTTAATCCACTGTAGCTGTCTCGCCTTCCTGAGAATATCAGCACAGTCGGTGTAATAGTGGAGCTTAGCCACTATAGCACGGGGACGATCACCTGGCTTGGGTTTGGGGGGCTCTCTCCACTAGCAGCTCCTTCCCGAGCGAGAAGGCCTCCATCAGCAGCCCAGACACACCTGCTGCAAACGCAGCAGCAGAGTCATCCTCCAGGAAACCGATGATCGGAATATTCTGACGGAGCGATCGGGACTCCAGATCATCAGACTTGGCCTCTGACCATTTCCTTCGTCAAATATTCCACTTTAGTTTGAAGGGATAAAATATCTCTGGTACAAGTAGACAGAGACTGCTCCATCTCCGCCACAGTGCTCTTAGGTCCAACGAAGTTTTGCAGCACAGCAGATATGCTGGAGGATAATTCACTTTTCATAGCGAGCAGCTCTGTCTCAATTGAAGAAAGGTTTTCGCCCAGGGCTGCCTGTAGCTCTGTTCTAAATATAGCAGTGACATCCTCACCGAGAATGGAAAGGAGCTCAGTTTTAAGTGAGGCGATGTCCGTCAGTGAGGGTTGTGCATCGCTAGCCTCCGGGGGTGAAGTGGACTCACTACAGGGTGTGGCGGCATTGTGGGGAATAGGCCACAGGTGAGTTTAAATACCGTTTCCTCCATTGTTAACTTTCGGCGACATTATGTGAGATAAAATTAGAAGTATTTTCATTCAAGAAAAGTTATAGCAAGAAGCTGGACTTTAAGAAATGAAAAAGAGTGTCTTAAAAGCGTGTGGAAAAATAGACTCTGCAGGAGCTGTCATGCGACTTACGCCATGATTCGCTGAGCCAGAAGTCCAAGCTTGTCAATATTCTGAACAGTGAACGCATTCATTCTTGAACGGACGCCTTTTCATTTTTAGATTCAATCGAGGCCGCAAACCTGGCCACTGCATTCGACGATGAACACCCTTCCATTCATTTTCTGATACGTTCATTTCCCAATGTGTTTATTCTCCAATGCCTGCCCAAGGCCTGATGAGTTTAAGGGGGAAGGTAGCTGATTTTATAATAGCCTACTGTGCACATGCAGAGGTTTTACTTTGCTCATCTGATTATCTAGATCTGCACTCCTCGTCGGCAGCTCCCACAGAGCGGCGGTTTCATGTGTTGTGACTTCAATCTGTAAAAAATACGGTACAATAAATTAGAACAATATACAATATGACAAACGGTACAAAATCTGCGACAATTAATGGAATACAATCTGATTATCATTGCAGAACTCATGGTGTACGTACTGGGCTGTAAAGTGTGTTTTTTTTTTTAGCTTGCACGTTCACAGGTTTAAAAAGAAAGGATTAATATTGTGGATAATTTTGCAAGTTGATATAAACGGGAATAAATTATCCTAGTTTTTATACTCACAGAATAGTAGAATTAAACTTGGGCTGTCGCGCAGATGATGTGATACAATGCATAAACTATAATTTTAATGTTTAATTTTACTTTTGTATTTATTTACAATCTTTTGCATACAAATTGCTTGGTGGTCACATCATGATTTGGAATTCTAAAATGTTTTTAGCTGCGACCAAGCAGCTCTATGAACGCTTCTGTCTGTCTGTGCCACCTTTTTGACCATGTCGACCATGACCATGACAGGACCATGTCCTGTCGTCGTATCATCATGAAATTTTCAGGAGTTATTGACCTTCACCAAAGTGATGTCCATGCACAAGGTCGAGGTCAAAGGTCAAGTTCACAGAGGTCACGACCTTTTTTGCGGGGTTCCCTCAAATCCCTCAAAATTGAAGACACCCCAACCATGGACTGTATATCCCACTGTGGTTTGACTAATGCCTCCGCTGCTCAGGACAGAGATGATATAGAGGAGCTTCTCGCCATATTATGTCACTGAGTTGAAGAAATAAAACAAGAAAATAAATTTAAAAACAGTCCTGTCCATACCGTTAAATAACTTACCTAAATATTTTTGAGTAAATGTCACCAGGGCTTGATATGCCTGTTGTGAATCGTTTTAAATCACTCTTATTGTTAGTTTTTAGCTCATCTGGGCCAATGGTCTGGTGGGTTTATGTTATCGCCTGTTTGTTCATTGTTGTCTAATGACATCAACCGTAAATGTTTTCTCTGAAACTGTTGGGCTATTAAAGCAGACACCTTTCAGTCAATGAGGACACCAAACATTATTTAAATCCTTGCGATTCAATTTCCATCGAGATCAACAAAGCAGCCATATGGAAAATACCAAGTTGACCAATCTCCCAATAATTGAATAATCTCCCAATACCTACCTCGCACGCTTCTCTCAGTTGAAGCATCCAGGAAAAGCATACACTCAAACCATCATTTTATGAATCGGCACAATTGAAAGAAGCTGCTACAGTTTGTAAACAGATGAAAGACCTGATTCAAAGAAGCTAAACCATTTTGTGACAGATAAAAACCCGAGAGTGGAATTATCAGTGCAACAAAGGCACTTCTTGACCGCTGGACCTCCAGCAGAGTTCTCTATATTGGGCGTGGCGATAGTTCACTGCTTGCATGTAAACACATATTTGAGGCTATCACGATTTCTCTTCTTCTTCGTGTTTGAGTCCTCCAGTGTAATGGAACTTCACTCTTCCCGAGGAAAAAAAGATGGCTACTGGCTAAGTGGCTACATTTAGGTGAAAAACATAGTGAAAATGATGTTTTTTTGAGTCATATTATAATCTCGGGGTAGACACTTAGAAAATGTCACACGAACAGTATGGAGCCATTTAATGGTTTTTAGAGTTGCTTTTTTAAGATTGAAAAAGTGGCCACCATTGAATTCCATTCATTTGGATTTCTCTTTCATGCTGTTTTCTTTAAAACTCACAAACTGTTTTGAGAACCCAACAAATGAATCAACCCTTCATTTAGCCTTGGGCTGAGTATATGATGAGTGAATTTTCATTTTTGGGTGTACTTTCCCTTTCAGTATACCAGCGTATTATTGCTCGAGCCATCATGTGAAAGCAAATCAGATGACATTCGTGAGCACTCAGGTGATTGTCCAGCAGGAGAAGCAGCTCCTATATGTTAGCAAGCTTGACTCATTGGCCTATCAGAATTTACGTCAAAGCTTCATTTAGTCAACAGACAGCCTCCCATTTTTTCACAGTTTCAGAATTTTAAAAAATATTCCTGAGCTCCATTATTACTAATGGTACACTCAATGTTCCCTGCAACTAAAGACATTATATTAATACACCACAAATTATATGAATTGATTATACGTCACTTCTTGAATGTTGCACAGTTCTTGTGGGGCTTTGCAAGCAATATTCAACGTAGGTCAAAAGAGTTGATTGTACAGGTGAGCTACATTAACTGCGGCTCTATTTTTGCTATTAGTTATAGTCTCTCGTCAATACTCTCACTCTTTCTCTTCCTCCCCCTATGAGTTGCTCTGTATGCGGTCTGCTAAAAGACTTGAAATTGAACCAGTGTTTGATCATATGTTTAATATTGAAGATAACTGACTTAATTGATTGACAATATTCCTGATATTTTTCAGTGCAAATGACGTAGTATTTAGAATGTTCTTGTGTTCGTGCTGTTGTTTTATTGTATGGACAGAAAAGAACCTAATGAACTCGTCAAGAGTGACGCCCATGGCTCTGTTTGGATGCTGTGGGATAGAACAATGTATTATTAATTAGCTTGATCATAGTAGGGCTGGAACAGGAGGACACTACATTATAAATTTGCTGATTTATTTCCATGTTACAGCACAATTCATTATTTCTGAAGCACAAGGCAAGCAATTAAATTCCACCTCAGTATTACAATTTAAAATGAAATGAAATTTCAAAATGTGTATATTTGTATTAATCCTGAATGATTATAAAAGGATTTGGTTAAATAAAATATAATTGATCTGCATTCTGCAGCAGTCAACCATCTAATGAAAATTGACTGTTTTATTCGCAATAAGATTGCCCCATGATTTTACTCCATTTCTCAGATTTATTTCCACTGTAATAATATTATGTTTTCATTGATTACCGAAAATATACCTTTAATTAGATGTGTCTGTCTATGTGGATATATGTCTCATTTTGACAGTGCCCTAGATATTAAGTCTTTATAATTTAATAATACATTTGCTGTGGAGTTACTCAAAGTTCCTTGTTTCTACAGCATAGTCATAGGTTTCCGATTGTATCTTCAGCTTTGTATCTGAGGTGGAGACTCAGTCACCACACACTGCTCAATGCTCCCTTTTTCTTTCCCCACAGACCTGAGGGGCATATGGAGGTGCGCCAAGCCCTGAAAGCAGCCGGTTTCATTGGTCTGATTGTAGTGGGAGTCCCAGGTAATCTGGGAGCCTTCGTGCTATTCTGGCACTTATTTCTTGTACGGGGCCACATGCCGCACAATGAGTTCATTCTCAGCCAGCTGGTCTTTGCCAACCTGATGGTGACGCTGTGCCAGGGTATTCCTCAGGCTCTGACCGCTACGGGTATCAACCCGGGGTTCAGCAGTCAAGTCTGTAAAACAGCTCTTTTCATATACCGTGTCGCCCGGGTCATGTCCATCTGCACGACCTCCCTGCTGAGTTCCTACCAGTGTGTGGTCATAGCACCATCAAAGCCTGGCTGGAATTGGCTAAAACGCTGGCTGCCTGGCCACTTACCCCACGCCATCATCGTCCTTTATGGGCTCAGCTTCATAATCTACCAAACTGCCATTCTCTATACTGAAGGTTTTCCTGTAAATGGCACCATCCCAAAGTTTACCCTTAACTTGGAGTTCTGCATTGTGGTGTTCCCAAGCCCCATATCTTTTATGGCCATGGGTATGTTGACTATCACACAAGATGTCATTTTTGTTAGCCTAATGGCAGCAGCAGCAGTGTATGTGATGGTGGTCCTACATCGGCACCGTCAGCAAGTTCAGGGTCTGCAGGGAGCTGGCAGGAAGACTGAAGAGGCATCGCGTGCTGTCCTGCTGCTCGTGAGCACATATGTGACTCTGTTCACCTTGGAGAATGTACTGTGGTTCTACTCACTTGCTTCTTCCCATATTCCAGAGGCCGTGTTGGACACGCGCATCTTTTTCGCCACCAGCTACTCCACCATCAGTCCGGTCCTCATCATTGCCACCAACAAGAAACTGGCCAAGTACTTTACCTGTAGCTCCAGATGCAAGGCAGCAGAGAATGTCCAAAGCAAAACAGAGTCTAAAGTTTCTCAAGTTGAAATAACTCACTGAGGTTATTAAAGAGAGGAACTTGGGGAGGAAAGGAAGGAGAATGCCAGTACTGAGCTGGGGCAGTTGATGATATACACATCTGTTTTTGTGGGCCCCATATTTAACTTTTATGACAGAAGGATGTGGTGATATTCTTACAATCTTAGCCTGTCGCAGCCACATGTATGAGTGCTTGGAATTTGTTGCTCCTCAAGCCTTAACACAAGCTTGTTAACAGATCTTCTATTAAAAAGCACCAAATATTGAAAACATTTCAAAGCTTTATCCAAAAATCATATTTCAGGCTGGTTCTCGGGTATAAAAATATTTCTTTCAAACTTTCAAAATATTATTTTACTAGCGATCTAGATATTTCTTTTTTTATCCTCATGATTATACTTTTAATACACATCAGCCCTAGTTCTTGGCTAGCGCAATCATGCAAAAATACAGGAAAGCTTTTGTTGTGGTTTTTTTTATGTGGCATATGTGGCAGTGTATTTTTTTCACAATCATTGAGCCACATGATTACTTTGATCACTTCTGAAGTTATGACAGTGTTATTGTTGATTATTGTAGTGGTATTGATAGCTCAATTGTGTGTTTCCTCAAGCTCTGTTCCTGTAGGATTCTGTGTCATTCTGAAGAGGCCACACAGACAGTCTGCAGCTCCCAGCTCGATGGGTGGGGACAGCTGTGGAGCTTCCCCTCTCTTCCTCCAAGTCTGCTGTGCCAGCTGGGGTATCTCACAAAATGGGTCAAAATTTTATTTTAAATATCCAGCATCTATAGATATTCACCTGAGTAAATGTGTGTATTTTTCCTTTTGGGAAAATAAGTTCACATTAATAATGTTTTTAACTCCTAATAGTCAGCTCTCCCGTCCCCGTCATAAACAGGCATAAACAGATTAAAGGACAAGATAAACAAGCAATCATGTCTGAAATATTTTCTAAAAATGTCCGATAATGTAATTTTATTGAAAAAACTGATATCATGTTTAGTTTTCTTAAGAAACTTGTCATTTGGGGTGCAATTAAAGGGGGACCAGACTCTAATTTTTACTTTACAGTTTTTGAGCGAGAGAGTTTTATGACTCATTTGGACGAGAGCCAGCACCTTGATCAGCACCTCTTGGGAACTGCGAACATATTAGACCGCTGACTTTTGTTATGGAGCATTTCCGTTGTATAAGGACTATTTAGAATTTTGTGGAATTATAATTTTTTTGATTTTCAATCAAAGTTAAGAATCAAAATGAACTCATGTTTCTGAGTCTACATAATACTTGTCAAATTGCTGAACCTGATGCTGCAACAATGCAGCAGAGCAAGCGAGGGCCAAAGGTACTGTAACCTTTATGAGTCTGGGAATTCATTCAAATTTATGAAAAGACTGCTCATATTGAGGAGCTATGGCCATAAGTAATAGCAACAATTTTTCAGAACTCTTTTCATCGCAGATTGACATCAATCAAAATGAATCAGGGCAGTCTTTGGCACATTGATACATTTTGTCCGCATTGGTTAATGCTTTAAGAGGTCCAATTTTGACTTCAGGAAGTTAACTCTTTTAGATGCCCTTGAAAATAATCATTAGGTTTGCAGAACAAAACATTTAAGATTTATCTATCTACCCATAGACCTTTCTCCAAAAATCTTTTCACCCAAATCTGAGATGGTTAGGCTGACTGGTTACAAATGAACCTTTAAATGCGCCCTGTGACAAATTTGTCACACGATATTGGGGGTAGTGAAAACCACTGACCCCACATATATTTTGCAACCTAATACCAATAGTGATATATGTAGACCATCAGTGCTGCCATCTGATGCATAGAAGTGGAACTGACACTTTACTGGCTGCACCAACTAACCTTTCCTATATGGCAGCCCCCATGGTGGAATCCACACGACAGATCAGCACCCATTCATCACTGGATAAAGTAGACAAACAGGTAAGCTGATGAAAAATAATATATACCTAATACTTCAGCTATATGTGAACTACCAAAACAATGATGGAGAGAACTTCTCTTTGTATGGTGGGGCAGCGGCAAATGTGGCTGCGAGTGAGGGGTGCTAGTATTGCGGTAGTTGGGGGCACCTGTACATTTATGGGCGCGTGCATCACTGTGGGCGTCATAAGGAAGCGACCAACTTCGGGAATTAGAATGGCTGAGTGCTGACTGCTTTGTGGTAAGAGCGATGTTTCATTGGGGCATTAAGAAGCTGAGGCTCTGCTAAATGGTATGTGTCATTGCTTAGGTGTAAGTGACACGTTAACTATACGATGTGTAATTGTAAAAGACTGATTGTATGGAATGTGCTTATATTGTAAAGGTGCGGCGTTTGGTAACGGCTCACGGGGGTTGTATGCTGTAGGAGCATCTCCAGACAGGTATGCAGGGTGCCTGGATGTTGTTGTAAATATATGTGTTGAATGTTTGGGTCGGATTATTGATTGTTTTCTTTGGAATGTTTTAGGACACCTATGTCACTGTTATTAGGGGATTAATGTTTATTAATTGTAAACCGGCTCGCCGTCAAAGATCCGTTTTAGCCTGTTGTATAAATAGCCGGTGCCTATTAGGCAACTAGCTCCCAGCGTTCGTTCGGCTTTGTGGGGTGGGAAAAGGCATTACATCTTAATTGTCATGGGTTTAGGTATCTTATTAGTAACTTTATTAGTATCCGGCAGGGGGATGAATGGGAGACGGCATTTAACACCAACGACGGCCACTACCAGTACCTTGTGATGCCTTTTAGCCTCGCTAACGCCCCCTCTGTGTTTCAAGTTTGTGAATGACGTTCTGCGTGAAATGTTGGAGAGATTCGTTTTTGTATATCTTGATGACATTTTAATCTTTTCGACTTCCTTGATGGAGCACAAAAATCATGTGCGACTAGTTTTGCAAGCCTTACTTGAGGCTAAATTATTTGTCAAGGCGGAAAAATGCGTTTTTCACACGCAGACAGTGACCTTTTTAGGGTTCATTATTTCTAAGGGGTCAGTGTCTATGGCCCCGGAAAAAGTTTCCGCAATAATGAATTAGCCTGTTCCGCAATCTGTTAAAGAGGCACAAAGATTTTTGGGGTTCGCTAACTTCTATCGGAGGTTTATCCATAATTTTAGCTCTGTTGTTGCCCCTATTGTTGCATTAACCAAAAAGAATGCCAGGGTTAGGTTTCTCTGGAGTGCGGAGGCAGACAAAGCATTTGTCAAGTTAAAGAAGAGGTTTGGCTCCAGACCTGTTTTGATAAATCCCGACCCGTCCCTCCCATTTGTGGTCGAAGTTGATGCATCAGAGGCGGGGGTGGGTGCCATTCTCTCACAGCGTTTACGGCATGACAAAACGCTCCAACCCTGTGCCTTTTTCTCTTGTGTGCTGAGAGGAATTATGATGTAGGGGTCCGGGAGTTGTTTGCTGTCAAGTTAGCGCTGGAAGAATGGCGTCATTGGCTGGAGGGAGCCGAGCACCCCTTTACTATTTTGATGGACCACAAAAACCTGCTGTACATTCAGCAGACTAAGAGAAGGAATTCCAGGTGGGCCTTGTTCTTCAATCGATTTACTTACATCTTGACCTACCAACCGGGATCTAAGAATGCTAAAGCTGACGCGTTGTCTCGCATATTTGGGCAGTTATATGGAACCTGAGGCAGATACTGTGGTTCAGGCAGATAAAATTTTGGCGCCAGTCTCATTATGTCTCCCCCCCCTTTCCTGGAGGGGGGGGGACATATTGTTTTTGCCTGAATTCCCGTCGGCGTTCCCATTTGTTTCCGGAGCATAACTCTAAAAATGTTCGACCGATTCTCACCAAATTTCATATAATGTTTCTCCTAAGCATGTAGATGTGCCTTTTGAGGGTTTGAACTGCTTTTGAATTTAAATGGCTCTCTAGCGCCACCAAGAAACATTTCATTTGCACTTAGACGGCCACCACAACCGGTAGGAAACTCATAGAGATGGAACCAACACTCTATTGTTCATCTCTTCAATACCTAAAAATGTGCAATTGACACCCATTACCTAAATTGAACAGGAAGTCCGCAATTTGCATATCAAAATTTCCTTTTTCCCCTAAATTTCGCCAAAATTTGCCCTCGAACAAAGGCAAACTCCTTTAAGGGCGTTCATCGTATCAACCCCAAATGCTAATAGATGACAAAGCACACTCTGCCGATGAAAAGTACTGTACAACTTTTCAAAAGTCGAACAATTCGGATTTTATGAGGCGTCTAAGATGGGGTCCCCAGCCACTTTGACTGCCTTTTTTCGATGCCTAGGCAATTTCCAACCTTCATTTGACCCCTTAAACATGCTCGAAAACGAACCAAATTTTTCAGTAATTTCTACATGGCTTCTTTTTTTTTTTTTTATTTGGCATCTCCAATCCCACCCGAATCTGGAATGCCCAATTAGTGAACTATGTACAAAGCTTGCTCGTATGCGACCCCTTGCTGCCAACTCAGGATAGTGAAGACAGCTCACGGCTCTCCTCCGAAGCACGTGTCCGTCAGCCACTGATTCTTATACACTCATTGGTCGAATCCTCGTAAGTTCCGAACGAGGGCGGAGGATTACATGGCTTCAAATATTTTTACAATCTGAAAATTCTCCACCAAAGAGACAAAATAGCTCTTTAGCGCCACCTAAATACGCCAAAATGGCACTTTCGCTTTCACCACAGCCTGTTGCAATGTCATAAAGTTCTGAAAAAAATCACTCATCATTGCTGTATCATGCCTTGTACTGTCACCTAATTTCGAGAAAATCCATTTCAGACTATTTGAAATAAAAATTTTTACTTACATAATACACTGCACAGTAAGATATACATTCTTGCTGTGGACAAACCGTTCATCGTATCAAAATGTCCTTTGGTATAATTCATAATCTGTCGCCAAACACACTACCAAGTGTGGTACCATTACAATTAATATTTCTTGAGATGTAAACATGTTATGAATATTCATATTTTGAAAAATACAGAATGACTCACTTCTGAATTCACCATAAGTTGCAGTGTATAAAACTTTTGTCTTTCTTCAGTGAACATACTCCCGAAATTTCAGCTTTCTAGGATTTACCTGGAAGAAGCATTTATTAATTTCTTGATTATTTTTGATTTTCAGTGTTTTTCTTTGAGCTGCTACACATTCTGACCACTGGGTGGCAAAAGGATCACATGTCTCATCTCCCTTCACTAAGTTCATGAATGGGGGAAGATTGCACAATACACAGCAGTGATAAAATCTGCTTCAGAAATTTTGATCGCATGGGTCATAGCTCCATTATACTAAAGAAAAATCTCTTTCAGTAAAGGGGTCTGCACTCAACTCAACATAAAACACTTTCCTCAGTCTCGTGCTGTCCAACGAATGACAATGCTCGATAGCGCTCGACCGCGTCTCGCCCCCGCTTCGACATGCGCAAGAGGGCGAGGACCCGTCCAACGCTACTTGCAGCTTTAATATTTTTTGTTTCCATGGCAACATTTTGGACTTAGGCATATTGAAGGGTGGGACTCGTTTCCGGACCATAACTCCAAAATGTGAAATGGGGGAAGGGGGAGACATCTGTTTTTACGTGTAAAAACCACTTCTAGTTGGACATTGAGGAAGACTTCCGTAAGGCATCGGTCTCTGACTCAGTACCTGGAGGGGGTCCACCTAATCGTCTGTTTGTCCCGACGGGGGTTGGCTCACGGGTGCTACAGTGGGGCAATTCATCCAAATTAGCGTGTTATACAGTTATGCATCACACCAGAGATTTTATCTCCCGCCAATTCTGGTGGCCTGGGATGGACAAGGACACCAGGGAATTTGTGGCCGCATGCTCTATTTGTCCCCGCATTAAAAGCTCTGTGCAGGCTCCTTCTCGGCTGTTAAGACCTTTGCCCACTCCCAGCCATCCTTGGAGCCAAGTTTCTTTAGATTTTATCACTGGCTTGCCACCCTCGGAGGGCAATTAGGTAATTTTAGTAATGGTCGATCGGTTCTCCAAGGCTGCGCACTTTTTGGCTTTGGCTAAATTTCCGTCTGCGCGAGAAACGGCGCAGTTGTTGATCGATCATGTGTTCGGATTACATGGCATTACAGGAGATGTGGCGTCTGATCAAGGTACCCAATTCACAGCAAGGTTTTAGCAGGCGTTTTCCAAATTATTGGGGGCTTTGATAAGATTGTCATTGGGATTTCATCCTGAGACCAATAGTCAGACTGAAAGGACTAATCAGTCCTTGGAAAATACGCTCCTGTGCATGTCCGCCGACAATCCCACTTCTTGGAGTCGATTTCCAACCTGGACTGAATACGCCCATAATTTATCAAGGAATGCCTCCACGGATATGTCACCATTTGAGGCCCAATCGGGGTATCAGCCTCCGTTGTTTCCTGATTTGGAGAGGGAAGTGGAGGTCCCATCTGCTGCTCATTTTATTCGCAGATGTCGGGCAGTTTGGAGGAGAGTTTGTACGTCACTTACTCAGCCGTCCTTGAGAATGAAGGATTTGGCTGACAGGGGGCGCTGTCCGGCGCATTCTTATCGGTCGTGCCAACGCGTTTGGCTTTCTACGCGGTATCTCCCTCTTAAAGTTGTGTCTCGGAAACTTGCTCTGAGGTTTATCAGTCCGTTTAAGATTATTAAAAGGATAAACCCGGTGACCGTGCGACTGCAATTACCTCAGTCCATGAGAATTCATCCCACCTTTCATGTCCCTCGCCTTAAACTAGTCAGTACCAGCATGCTGGCCCCCGTCGATGGGCCGCCTCCAGCCCCCAGAATGGTTGATGGGGGTCCGGTCTATACGGTTCGGCGCATCCTGGCTGAGAGGCTTGTGGGTCGGGGTGTTCAATTTTTGGTAGATTGGGAGGGCTATGGCCCAGAGGAACGTAGTTGGGTCCCTGCTAGACATATTTTGGACCCGGATCTGATTTCAGAGTTTCATCTGCGGATTGCCAGGGGAGCTTCTGGAGCTGTTCCTTGAGGGGGGGTCCTGTCTTGGGTTTAGGTTAGTTAGGTCTTTCATTCCTCGGCTATGGTGGCTAATCGACTATCGGAGGGCTGATTTGGGGGGCATGGTCTTTCTTATTGTTGCCAGCTGTGCTGAACTTATTTAATCCCTTTGGTTTTGCCGGCCAGCACTTAAGTGTCAATTCTATATGCATGAAAATAAGATCTTTTGTTCATAGCGATTTAGATCTTGAATCTATGACTTGGCTTCTAAGCCTTTTGGTTATCTTATCTTTGAAAATTATTCCTCTGGCTGCCCTAGCTGGGTTCTGGCAGTCAGTCCTTTTCTTTTCATTTGTCTTTCTCTTCCTCCTTTCATGGTCTTTTCCGTGGGAGGATCTTCAGAGAGAGTAGCCTATTTAGTTTTTGTGACTCTGCCTAGTCGCAGTTATATCAGTCCCTATTTGAGATTTCTTCTCCTTGGGTTTGGGTGCATTCCCTTTTTGGTTCGCCTCTTAAGTAGAGGCATCAGTGGTGATATCTCCCGGGATATCACTTTTAGACTGTTCCGGTTGCATTTCTCCCCTCGACACTCTCTTGTGTGCACAAGCACGAACCCAACGCATCACCTTTCATATTTTTACGCATTACACTTAATATCCTATAAACTTAGGAGTGACATATATGTCACCAAACTAAAATGAGGTCAAAGGTCACCAAAAATTAAAAATTGTTATTGGGTTGTAAGCTATTGGCCCTTTTCAAGCTGCCAGACCAGCTTTAATGTACCTTGGCGTATAGTCTTTGAGTGCAAGACTAGACTCAGGAGAGATGGAGCACCTTTCCCTCATTTGGTGTTTGATAACCCCCTCTGTCACCATTATCAAAACATGTTTTTCCACAATCTCCTGTATGAATGCATTTGATCTGAGATCTGATCATGAACCATGTTCATTATCATAAAACCATTCAGAGATCCCTTGAACCCTGTGGGATTCGTCCCATGGTCAACTTGGAAGAGACCACATCCATCATTGTTGGAATGTGCTAGGTTGCAGTGACCCTACCACCTTTAAAGGGAAGAGTGGGTCCAAACCATGCCTGGGAAATGAATGAAGCATCTGAATTTATTATGTTTGTCCATGTATCTACAAAAGTTTTTTTCCTGTAATTTGTGACCCGTCTTTATACCATGGTCTGGGTGAATATTCTGTTCTGATTGGCTGGCAGGGATGCATTTAAATCGTGGAACCGCACAGGAAGCATGACCTTTCATCATTCAAAATTCATCCACTAGCCAACCTGTAGCCGTAGCAACGTTGGAGCACTGGCATTTAGCTGGGTATTACAGAAACCTACTCATTTATCTTATTATTTATCTCATTTATCGTAAATTTGGCGGCGTCACATAAGTTACATTCTGTGTGGTGGTTGACAACAGGTACCCCAGCGTTAATGACAGTAAATATTTAAGCAATGAAGTAATCATGCTATTCATTATACAACAGTAATTGTGTATGGTTACAAAGGAAGCTAAAATGTCTGTTTCATGTATCAGCAAGTGTTGACAGTTCGCTAGCTATGTGCTATGACAACAGACTGATTTCAGCTCGATGGCTCTATGGAAACCGTCATAAGTTCATAGTAATTGCGGGTAGCAAGTTAGCTGCAATCTTATAAAACGGGTGCTTCCCATCCTTAAATGTGATTGGCTGAGCCGTGTTCCATTCCGGTATAAAATCACTGTAACCCACTGCATTCTGAGGCAGATCGCAGCACTAAATATCCCTGCGCGCAACCAACTACTCGGCGCTGAACTGACTCGCTAGGTTACGTTTGTTTCAAAACTTTTAGCTCACTATTTCAGTGTTAGTGAAGTTTAACCTTTTAACCTGCTAACCGGTTGGCTATTTACCTAGATAGCTTTTGCTTTACAGAGTTCGATAGCATTTTAGCTTGCTAGCTACGTTGCTAGCTAGGTTGCTATTTCAGTATTAACAATAAATTGTTGATTTTTTTTGTTGTGTGTTTATTTCATGGGCGATGTGTAGGGTAACCACATCCATTGTAGAGAACGCTAGCGAGTTGACAAGCTGGCTAGCAAACTAATTAGTCCCCCCAGGAATCTGCGGAGAAAAAGTGTTGATTCCGCGAAGAACATTCCTGATTCTGCGGAGAGCAATTCTTGATTCCGCGGCTTGAAAGTTGATTTTCCGCGGGCATTAAAAAAAAACCTAAAATGACCAGTTATAAAGCAAATTTATGTAATAATGAAGCAAAATTTCTCTTATGAAATTATTTGCAATACCGAAACACTGTGAAACATTGTGGTTATAAAATAAGCAGCATCAATATTCTTTTTGTCCCTCTTGAGCAGATTTATTTGCATAACTTATAAAGTGCAAAACATTTCACCAAACTATGGGTGAACGAGGCTTAGTAACTGAACAAGTGCCAAAGATCAAAGTAAAGATTTAAATAAAGTGTACACTATTCACTGTATCCTCAGGATATTGTAAACGTTACTGCATACCATAGACAGTATAAAAAGATGGATGAAGCTACCGTGATGTCACCCACTGGTTCGAAGATGAAGAAGTGAATCGAAGATCCGGGAGGAACGTGGCTCTGGATCTGACCGTATTGGACGAGGACCAGAGGATAGCGACGACCCAGAAGCATATTCTGGCTTTATACTTTATTCTGGTTTATATGGGACCATAATTCACGAAAATGAATGTCATGATATATCGAAAGAGACCTGAAACTTGCTATAGCTAACATAAAATGATGTGAAAAATCATTATTTAAATGAAAAATCAGGTCAGAAAGTAAGATCATTTTCTCATAGACTTCTATTGCATTGAACTTCTTTCTGCAACCACTGACGTCACCATCTGCTGGCCATTAAATAGAATGCCATTCTACGGTACTTCCATATGGGCTTCTTTTTTCAAATCAGGGTGCTGCGTCCATCTTTTTATATAGTTTATGCTGCATACAGCAGAAAAAAATCAGTTTCCATAATCGGCAGCACCAGCTGTGAGTCTTAGATCCCGTTTATCTGACCGCAAAATCTAGCGGCCAGGATGAAAAATGCATGTAAAATATAAAATTGTGCACCTCGCCCTATATTCCGCGGACTGCTTTGATTTCCGCGGAGGGCTTTGAAATCTGCGGTAAATTCCGCGATCGCGGAATCGCGGATTCCTGGGGGGACTAACTAACGCACAATTCATTATATTTTCCTGGACACCGGCAAATGTGGAGGACAAAAGTCAATCTTGTTCCCTACTCTCGCTGCTGATTGTAATGATATGGCCGATCGGTGCGAGTTGAGAATGAGAAAACTCGAAAACCGAAACCGAAACGAACGTATTTAATGAGAATTATTTAACAGGGCCTTTGGGAGACTGGAGGAGACATTCAAAATAGCCTGTTTTCATTTTAAAGCTACATTAACGAGCCCAAATAGCCTGATGTGACAATGGCGCTAGATGAAAAAGCAATCTTTGCCTATGGGTTGCTTGCCAACCATTCGGTCCGCTCTATCTTGCTTGGTGGAAGAACGAATATTTCTCAATTTTATTGTTGCATTATTACCAATAAATTGTTGAATATCTTTCTTGTGTGTTTATTTGATGGGCGATATGTAGGGTAACCGTTTTATAAAAGCAATAAGCCCCTTGAAGCAAAGGGTTACTGGGATTTTAAAACGGCAGAGGGGCCGTTATACGCTGCGCGTTCTGCCTTAGAACGCCCCTCCGCAATTATAAAATCACTGTAACCCACTGCTTCTCCTAAAAAAATGGCTTATTCCTTTAATAATGCTGTGTTATGCATAATCTCCATTTCAGGTGGAATCTGTTACCAAATCATTAGTTGGTAAAAGGATTTTAGCATGCGCAAAAAAATCTTTCTCCATGAAGGAAAGCTGAACTAAGCTAGCTGGTTCAGTTTATCTTGGCCGATAATATTGGCTATGAGAAGGCACGGAGCCTGTTTAATGATTACGATATTTTTTTAAGTGTAAACCTTTCACCAAAAATTTCTGAATGCTTTGATTCGATATTTCTGGCAAATGACCATGGTATAAGCAAGATAATCAACTGGTATTACACGATTACACGATTTTACGGCATTTTGTGGAGACAACCACCCTTCCGCTTTGTGTCGGCTGGTTATTCGCCGCCATGTCATGCCGTAAAACCGTGCAATACACACCTACCAGTTGATATTTCCTTACATATATTATCCCTTTCCTGAATCTTTAAAATATTGTCTCATGAATTTTAAGTTCTCTGTGCTTCCCAAGGCTAGGATCTTACCATGCACAGATATTTAAATCTCACAGTATTCAACATCTCTAAATTAAGGAGCCAAATTAGATTTAAAAAAGATTACCTCTTAGATTTCTTGGTAAGGCAAAAGACAATCCCTTGGGGAACCACTCATATTTTACTGAGTTTTGATGGCAAAGCTTTGTTTGGTTACCATGAAATGATGACAGTAAAAATGTTTTTCTAAAAATGATTACATTATTCTTGATAAACTCAATATGTTCTCTGCAGTTGTTAGCTTCAAATATTAGGAAAAGGCCAAACATAAAATGAAAGAAGTTTCTTACCTTCTCTGATTCTTTTAACATTTGAAAACAAAGAGGTTTTCCATTTTGGTGTTAAAAATGGAGCTTAGCGTAAATTCTGATAGGCATGGAGTCAAGCTTGCTAACTTAGAGGAGCCGCTTTTCGAGAAACACCTGAGTGCTCATGAATGTCATCTGATTTGCTGTCGCATGATTGGTTGCTTGATAATATGCTAGTTTACTTAAGCTCTCATCCTGAGAAGTGGCTCCCTAGTACATTCGCTTAACAAACGCTGGCACAGGAAACAGAGCCCCCAGCGACAAGATTTGTGGTTTCGTTATTGCTGCTACTTCCATAATTTGTTTATTTTGGTTTCTGTACTTCGGTGGATTTAATATGGTTTTGATGTCATGCTCACATCTTGCCTCGCTGGAAGTGCCTGGTTGTGCAGGACAACCAGCGCAAAACACTATGTTGAGTGCGACATCCTGCGCAGCAGTCTTCGTGGAAGTGCACCAAAGTGGTTTGCATTCGCGATGAACAATACTTAATCGGGGAGAAATAAAAATGCGTGTACATCCACCATTTTCAGAGAGCACTGTTCCATTTTTTTATTTTGCACATATGCACCATGTATATACATCTGAGTCAGTTCACACAGTTTGGTCTACAGCATTTCCTATGTTGCCATCTAGTGGCCGTAGACGACATTTCCTTTCTATTACAGTATTATTGTCTGTAACTGAAACATGACTTTGCCGATACTCAACACCCCCACTCAAAGACATGTTGATAGCTCTCAGCTGAAACAAAACTCGAGCAACAATTTAACAAGAAAAAAAAAAACATGTTACATTGCTTGATATTAAAAAAACAACAAGTATATTTACATTGCTCCATCTTATGTTCAGTCAAATTCATTAAGTCGCATTACTCTCCAAACAAGTAACCCTTGAATTTTACCAATTTGGCCTAAGTTAGTGGTTTAGTCAGAACATCTGCAATCATGTCAGAGGTGGGGCAATATTCTATGCACACTTTGTCCTCGGCCTGTGCTGAACACACAAAGTGGCATTTAATATCCATGTGTTTGCTCCTCTGTCTGCACACCGGATTTTTGGGTAGAGCTATTGCTCCTTGGTTATCCTTGTGTGTTTTTACTGGTACATGCTGGTTATTGCTATCCAACCCTTTTAATAGCAGTACAAGGTACATGCTCTCCTGAGTAGTAGCCCCTAGTGCCATGTATTCTGCTTCACAGGTTGATAGCGCCGGTGTTGGCAGCTTCCTGGTCTTCCATGATATAACTGGACTATTTTTAGTTGGAATGAGACAATATAAGCAGTTGTGCTTTTCCTATAATTTTTATCAGCTGCCCAATCTGAATTGCTGTATGCTTCAAGTTTTAGTTTTTCACTTTTCTTGAAATGCATCTCCTGGCCAACAGTACTTTTAAGTACCTCAGCACATGTTTTGCTGCAGTCCAGTGCTGCTGCTTTGGGTCTACTCAGTGTTGGGACAGTGTACTTACAGTCCAACTTAGATCAGGCCTGATACATGTCATGATGTATATCAGACTGCCCACCATTTCACGGTATCCTGTTGCATTAACAACTTCACCTTCATTGTCAAAACATTGCTTTTGCTCACATGAAGTTGACCTAGGCATTCTCACATGCCAAATTTTTCCAACACTTTTGTAATGTGTCGCTTTTGGCTCATTTTGACCTCTCCTTTGTTCTGGGTAAAACTAATGCCCAAAAAGTGTTTTAATTCTCCTAGATCTTTCATTTTAAAGTTCCTTTGAAATATTTCTTTTACCTCACAAAGTGAGCTTTGGTTATTGGCTGCAATAATCAGGTCGCCAACCCAAATTAACAGAATTACTTTCCCGTTGTCAGATTGTCTGCTGTACACACAATGATGAGCCTCATTTTGTACAAAGCCATTTTCTTTCAGGTTATTCCAGTCTTATTCCAGTTACGTCCTGACTGCTTTAGTCCATACAGTGATTGGTTTACTTTACACACTAAGTGTTCAGGCATTTTTTAATTAATCACAAAACCTTCAGGCTGTTCCATATATACCTCACAGTCCATAGGCGCATGGAGGTAGGCGGTTTTCACATCCATTTTATGTAGTATGAGTTCCTCCTGCACAGCCACTTGCATCAGTGCACGGACGGAAGTCATATTAGCTGTTGGTGAAAACGTTTCTTTATAGTCAATTCCTTCTACCTGACTATACCTTTCGCAACATAACAGACTTTATAAGTCTCAGATCCGTCTGGACCTTCCTTCACTGTATATACGCAACGACCCCCCACTGCTTGTTTGGCAGTGTGGTCAGTCTGAATGTATCATTCTCTGTTAGAGACTGCATTTCCTCTCTCATTGCATTTTCCCACCCGTCTGAATTTTTAGACTCCATGGCCTCTGTGTATGTTTTGGGAACATGATAGGTGACTGTACAAATAATCTACGCATTCATCTTCATTAGAATCAGCCTTACATTGATATTCTTTTAAATATTCTGGAGGCTTCCTGTGTCGGGAGGATAGCGCCCTGTGCCATCTCCCTGAATTTGAGTATTTTCTGTTTTTCTCTCACTGACCTCAACTTTTGCCTCATTGCGAGGTTGTGTACTCACATTTTCCTGACTCTGATGGGTTATTTTTGCCCTTGTTGGCACATTTTCCTCATCGGTGTCATCATACACACCAATGTCTGTCTGAGTCTGGCTTTCTGTCCTAGACTTGGTGAGAAATTTTACCAGCCGATGTTTTTGAACTTTTTCAGTCTCAGGATAAAAGACATGGTATGCTGGACTGTATTTATCATATCCTATGAAAATGCCCTTTTCACATCTGGGATCCAACTTCTTTTCGTCTTGCTTGCATGCATAGCACACAGAGCCAAATATTCTCATGTGGGAAAAGTTTGCCCTGTGAAAACATAATAAGGTGTCTGTTGTTGACGCGTACTGTAACACCTGTTACGTATCTGCACTGCTGTCTGTACAGCGTATGTCCACAGCTTCTTTGGGAGGTTACTCTCCTAAAGCATACATCTGGACATTTCAAACAAGGTTGTCCTACCTCTTTCTGCTGTTCCGTTCTGGTGAGGTGAGCAGGGTGCACTGGTTTCGTGCCTAATCCCATTTCTCCTAAGTAATGATTGGAGCTCCTGCCCTGTGAATTCAGTTCCGTTATCAGACCTTATGCACTTTATTTTACCATAGGGTACAATGTCTACCATGAATTTCTCAGTACCCTCAACAGTATCATTTTTTGCTTTGATGAAATTGGGAAATATCATTCAACTGTGGTCATCAGTAAATGCTATTGCATATCTGTATCCGTATTTATCTGCCAGTTCTATTGGACCGCACAGGTCTATGTGTACAAGCTCCAGTACTGCTTTGGCCTGAGCATCTGTTTCTGCTTTGGAAAAACTTGCCCTGCGTATATATTTCACAGCAATAGTTTGATTTGTCCTGTTTTCGCTTAATTTTCATCCCTTCAACCAAATATTCTAATTTTGACACATCATCAAAATTGCAACGACCAAGCATTCTATGCCAAGTCTGGATATCGTAGCAACCATTAAACTCATCAGTATTTACAGTGCATGCATTACAGTTTTCAGTATCTGTACTGCTTAGGTAATACAGCCTACAGTACAGTTCAATTTTGAACCTGGTAACGTCCTTGTAGATCAGCCAGTTATCACCGTCCTTGAAACGGATCTCGGCCTCATTGGCTGTCGCTGCCTTCACTGAAAAAATGTTCTGTAGGAAAGTGTAAAGTGGAAGATGTAAAGTGCCTGTTTGAGTCTCGTTTTAATAGGCTGCCCCTCGCTGTTGAGCAAACAGACTTCGGCGTCACCCGTCATCTTTGCCATCCCAGTTGCTTTTGTTCTATCCGCCAGTTCAATTAAGTGGTTCTTAGGTTTAAAGTTCCTGTCTACAGTTTTAAACTTTGTAATGTCATTAATCGTGCGCTGTGTCACCGCAGTCGACCACAAGTCCCTTCTTGCTACCACGCATAATATGACAGTCACTTATCTTCTAGAAGAATGATGCACCTGCTGCACCGCAGTCATCCCGGTCATCTCCAGCGTCTCCGACTTCATCAGCCATCTTTACCCGGACCCCGTGGCCTCGCCAGTGCCCTATCCTGCAAAATGGCATGTCTATCTTCCGCTCCTCACGCTGCGCTTAGATGTCCTTAGGGCACGTCCTAGTTAAATGCCCCTTCTAGTGGCACGTGAAGCACTCGACCTCGGCTAGGCGATTTTTCTTCTCTCTACCGCAGCCCCTTGTTGTCGACCCGCTGGTCTTCATCACATTGTCCTCATCTGCATTCAAGTCACCCGTCCCGTACTTCTCTGTGCTTTCATAACATCTCAGTTTTGTTTTAAAGTCACTGAAAATTAACGTGTCATCCGTCTGGGTGATATGCACGACGAACGGCTTGTAAGAATCTGGTAACCCTTTTACTACCATCGCGATCTGCAAGCCGTCACTAATATTTTCTTCAGCATTTCTCAAAGACGTAAAAATTCTTTCCGCGCGAATAATGTAATCAGTAACAGTTTATTGGAATTTATTGATTTCGTCTGCCACCGCTGGCACTCAGAGGTCCTTTCCTGAGCAGCAGCAGCCGCTACGGCTTGGGTTTTTATCTGGCCGAGTATATATGCGGCGAAGTAAACACAGACGGCATGGACCACTTTACTCAAATATTAGCAGACGACATGATCCTGCTACTGTACGCGCTGCCACCTAAGAATAGTACGCAACACCGAGACAACATCAATAGAATAATATCATAAAGCCAACTTAAGTTCCAAACTTAATGTTGTTAGGCGCAAAGCAAGCTGAAGCACGCAAATTATTACTCAAACAGAGAGTCCAGATGCAAATAAATAAACCCCCACAATGATACAAACGGCTGGGTGTCGAACACACTAGCGCACAGAAAGTGAGTGCTCGCCCTTGCCGCAGGCGCGTGCCTATGCGATATCGCAAACTATGCATACGCTGCGCATGCCCCAGTATTGTCAACAGTGTCATGGCTGCCACCTTTATAAGCTAGTAGCACGTATAGCCGCTGTAGAAATTAAAGTGTAAATTATCTTTACTGGATGTACGGTTGACGTTTTTCCACACCCGAATGCTTCACTTGGTATCTAAACATTAAGGTAAGCCGAAGAAGTTGTGATTTTTTTAAAAATTTTGCTGGAGGTTGTGTATAGTACTCTTACCAATTAATTTGTTTGGTAAAGCCAAATTGTATAATGAAATCCAAATTGCCTCGTAACTGGAGGGTCTAATTGTCAATTGTGGCCGTTCGTGCACTGTGTTACTTTGAGTAACTTACAAATGCCGCTGTTGATTCTTTTTTTTTTTTTGTATAGTTTGATGGCAAAGTTTGGTATTAATTGTTAAGAAAAACGGAGAGAAGAAATCTTTTTTTTTTGTTACTTCATCTCTGATTATAGTAAAATCGTCAAAATAACACAGTTAATGCTGTTTATTTCCTTATATGCAGTCGGGGAATTAAAAGATCCACTGTAAATTTTTTTTAGTGTCCGGTCTCATCAGTGGTTGATCTGGCCACACAAGTTTAGTAGAACTTTCAATGCCACCATATCAGTTTGCATGTTAAAAACAAGGGAAATAGTCTGAAGTTGTTATATTAAAAAGCAACCATTCATTGCAAGTACATTAAAATATATTACCCTATTAAAGCAACTTTTTAAAAAAAGACAACATCTACAGAAAATAACGGGAAAAAACTGTATTTGCTGAATATTGGTCAAGATGATTTATCACTGCCAGCTTATTCCCTTGCGAAAATTTCAAGAACTGTTCATGAAGAATTCTTGGTGCTCTTGAATTTTGTTCTTGAATTATTCTTGAAGTGTTACTGAAGAGTAAGTGAGACTCGTGTTCATGACTAATGTTCAAAAATATTCTTTTCATGAACTCAGTGTTTAAGAACACAAGTCTCACTTACTCTTCAAGAACACTTCAAGAATTATTCAAGAACAAAATTCAAGAACACTTCAAGAATTCTTCATGAACAGTTCTTGAAATTTTCGCAGGGTATCTATTGAGAAATGTCCTATGGTTCAGATTTGTCTTCGGCTCTTTATATTTATTTATTTAAAAAAATATTTAATGCATTCTCAACCATGTTCATTTATAGCAATTGGCTCTTTATAAGTGCTTCATCAACGGTATGTTTTGCTCTGGAATTGTTAGTTTATTCACTGTAATTCACACATTCGCGGCCAAAATCAAATGAAGCATTATTCAGATGATGTTTGCTCTAATGCTGTTCAAATGACCGGACCAAATCATAATCCACATTCATGTTAGAATACATTGCCGATATGCTACTTGGACCCAATAGTCATGCCGCAACTACTTTCCTGTTGGTTTTATTCATCTATTCCTAGCCAGTGCTGCCATTAGTAACAAGTGTCAAGTTATGGTAACTGTTTGCAAATCGCATTGCATTCATCTTGAGCTAGTAAACTGAGAGCAAATGCTAGCTCCGGTGTGCTCAGTGAATCTTAAAAAAAAAAAAAAATTCTAAATGCTGCAGAATCAGAGTTGGAGCAGCCATTCCAGGGGCTGAAAATCAAGTTTCAGAAATCAATCCAGTATTGCTCCACCTTGTCAGTATTTCACTAATATTGTATTTTTGTTTCTTTTCCAAATTAGCCATTTCCACAGCGTCATTGGTGGCATCTACCGCCGCCAAACAAAGTTGGCTGGGGGTTATGTGATTGACGCCATTTGTCTGTTTTGCTTATAAACAACTTAACTCAAAATGTAATGAACAAATTTTTATGAAATTTTGTGGGTGGGTCACTATTACATCAGGGATGAACCCAACTGATTTTGACCACGATCAGTAACACAATATGGCAACCATGGCAGCCACCTTGAAATCATGACACTTGATTACTGAACTTTGCACCCACTCAGCAAGATTTGGTCCGTGGTGCTTTGCTGAAGGTTTGCACTCTAGGAGTGCCTCTAGTGTTCTTGTATAATCACACACTACCTCCTAAGATTAGTTAAAATTTCGATCGCTATGTTTTGCTTTGCAAGAAAACCTTGGAGAGCTTGCCAACATCAAGCTCACATAATCAAGCTGTGGCTTATTTTGAGCATGCTCAGCAATGCCATGATGTGGCTTGTGGCAAATGCTTCACTAATATTTTACCCTGCGTCAGCAACTAGGAAGTGCTTGCGGTCTGCTACTTATTTCAATCAAATTGCTTTGCCTCTGCCTGCTCAGTATGTCCTATGGCTTCTAATTGTGCTAGTCGCTGTCTTGACCCAAAGGTCATGGCTCCAAGGCTCACTGTCATTAGCCTCCGGTGTTCGGGTTTGCAACACCATTGGCTTTGGGGGGATTCTAGTAGTTTCTCAGCTTTCAGATTCAAAAAGGTTCTTTACAGTTTTCATTCATCATATGTGTTTGTGTGCATGCATATATGTATGTTTATATACATATTTTCTTTTATATATTAACGTTATGGAGTAGGAAGTATTTCCTAGTACATTCCTAGCACTGCTTTCCCCTCACGTTCTCCACTAATTGCCTGATTTTGTTCTCTATGTCCACGGCGGGCCCTGCCCTAAGTATGCTGCTGCTGGTCTTCACCATGGACGCCACCTGGCCTCTGCTCAAGTGCTGCTCCACCATTGAAATGGTCTGGGTGATGGCATCTATTCAGCAAACTACAAATCCAAGGCTGCTCCTCAACAATCCCCTTTGAATTGCGGCAACCATGAGCTCATATCCTGGGATGTTCAGAGGAGGATGGACCTCCCCTCTTAAGCCTGGTTCCTCCCAAGGTTTCTTCTTATATTTGAGCCGCATTGGGAGTTTTTCCTTGCCACTGTCACCACTGGCTTGCTTTTGAGGGTGTTCAGACCAAGGTTTACTATGAAATACATCGTGACCGATTGAGTTGCCTTGTTCATCACAGAGGCTCGGAAACCTATTCCTGTTCGCTGCTCAGCTCTGCCTCATTTGTCAGCATTATGGCCTCGCTCTCAGCTCTACACGCCTCTCTCACTTCATATTCAAGCAGCAATGCTCCGCCTTCGTGGCCTAATGACGATATTGAAGGCCACAGAACATTTGACATCGTCAGCCATGAACTTAATCTTCACCCAGGAATTAAGGACATTGTGGAAGCTCAAGACCAATGAGTAAGATTGTGTAAATTGTTATCATGTTTGTATGTTAAACTAAACCCTCTTGTACTTGTATCTCTTTCATGCGTTGTTAAGAATACTTCTATTCACATAGACAGGACACAAAACTCCATTCCTCAGAATCCATGCCATGTCATTCACCACAACATACACTTCAATCATGAAAAGTATCAGCCTTCATGCTATACTCTTCCAATCATATAGTATTCTCATGATATTGCTTTGAGAGGACTATCACTACATTTAGAATATTTCTCTTGTGTTTGGCTTCAAGAGAAATTGTGCCGGCCGCTGGGCTGCCACAATACATAGTACACTTCAAATAGTATATTTCTCTTGTATTTGGCCCAAGAGAAATTAGGCCAGCCACCGGGCTGTCATGACGCATGGTGAACTTCGCATAGAATATTTTTCTTGTGTTTGGCTTCAAGAGAAATGGTGCTAGCCGCCGGGCTGACGTGTGGTATGCATCACATAGAATATTTCTCTTCTATTCGGCTTCAAGAGAAATCGTGCCAGCCGCTGGGCTGTCACTACACATAGTACACTTCACCTGAAGTATTTATCTCGTATTTGGCTTCAAGACAAATTGTGCTAGCCGCCGGGCTGCCTTTAAATCTAAGGAAGCTTTGTATTTAGTCCGTTGGCATGTGTCAGCATGGTTCTGTTTTGGGGGATTAATTGCAGCTCCCTGCCTTTGGTTCCACGCTGCACAGGCAGGGATCTCTCGAACAGAGCCATGTCGCCAAACTCAATGTATGCTTGTATGCTTTCAATAAATATTCTCTTTGACAAAGCGTTATATCAGAAATTAAATATTCAAGATAGAGAACAAGCAATGTGATTTATGTATGTTTGACATAAGCTCACATCTGACGGGTCAGTTTTGGGAAAAATTTGATAAATCCCAATTGTGATGTGTAAACGCTGGTACAAGGAACTTGAGAAAATTTGTTCTTATGCTGTCTCAAATGAAGCCCATTGATTGTAAATCTGAGGAGTATACCCATAATTTCTGATTATGCGTGAACTCAAGAATAAGCTGCAGCCCTCCACCTCACTAAAATTTTGAGATTTTTTGCTCCAGTGTGAATTATAAATACAACAATGTTTCACAACCAAGCAACTGTTTTTGTTATACTCTTGTTCTGTGCGCCTTGTGTCTGTTTCCAGGTCTTGTCTCGAACTGCCAAATGGAATCTTCCTCATGTCTGTGTTCCAATCCACATTTTGTTTTTTCGAGTGCATGCACTGTTTCTTTGCTATTGTCTGGCTGCGGCATTTTCATTTTCTTTCAGTACTGTTCTGGTTTCCGGCCCTTCTAAGCTGAATGTCAATTAACCCGTTTCCACTCCGACGGCCCGTATTCGGGAAGTTCAAAACATACTACGTCATTTACACAGCTTGTATGTAACTGAGATACTCATGCCACATATTGTCGGAAAGCTAAGATTCTTGAGATTCAATTAATGCCAACCATTTTAAAGTATAATCATCACAGCAGCTTTAAACAACGCCTGTGTCTGACAACAAACAAACAAACAAACAAACAGTTACAAGACTGATGTAACTCACCAATGAAGCCTCCTAGTACTCCTCCAGTCAAACATATCCCCTCAAACATGGTCTTGTGACTTCCACGAAGTTCCATTAAATCCAATCCGGTGAAGTTTTCAGTCCCAAACACACTATTATACCGGTAAATATCCATAAACAGCTGCATCGTTTGAAATGAGTCGGTGGAAATCCACAAAGTTCGCTGCATTTGCAGTCGTAGCTCTGGTGCACATGTGAACAGGATGGGGTCATTGACATCAAAATGGAGTCTGCACTCTAACCTTTTGATTGACATCTCATTCAACCAGTTACGAGCTTCCCTGCCCTGGCTACAGCCTGCTATAGCCAATGAGTGCCTGTGTTGACATGAAGCTCATGCCCGCTTTTTTGCTTGTATCCCGAGCAACCAGCAACCAATTGAGACGAAAATGTTGCATTGTTGCATTGAATAGCCAATAAAATTCTGAAAACAACCATATACAGCTTTCCAGGGTGGAAACCAAGCTCGAGTGGCCATTCGACTGCGTAAATGAAAGTACAGAATATCTTTCAGCTGTGCGTAATGCGTGCGGCACGCCCAGCAAAACAGAGCGATTCAGAGAGAGATTTTAAGCGAATGTTTGATGGTTGTTTACGAAGTTTGACAGGAAAAATAGCAAAAATTTTTCAGTAAACAACATATTCAGTCACAGAAGCTGCAGAGCTGTGCACTTAGCGTGCAAGTGATTACTCAGGGGGAGAAATATCTGACAAGGACGGTGATATCTCCTCTGATGACTCCGTAGCAGAGGAAATGTTTCTCGGGGGAGAAGACATTACTCTTGACAAGTAAGTATCATATTATAAGTTATATTACATTATATAATAATATAACATTTACATTTTATTATTATGATTATATTATTTCTAGTTATATTATGAATTATTACAGCCGTCACGGAAGGTCGATGGAGGTTATGTTTTTTTTGCCAGAGTTGGTCATTCTGTTTGTCTGCAATTCTGTTTTCAGGGTTGCGGAAAAAGAATGTTGAAATATTATGTTAATATTTTATTATTATTATTATTATGTTATTATTGTATTACACATTATTACCTCCGTCATCAAAGGTGGAAGGAAGTTATGTTTTCCCCAGCATTGGTAGCTGTTTGTATGTAATTCTTTGTTCAGGATTACGGAAAAAGGAAATTATAATATCACATTCATACAAAACCCAAAACCAGTGAAGTTGGCACGTTGTGTAAATCGTAAATAAAAACAGAATACAATGATTTGCAAATCCTTTTCAACTTATATTCAATTGAATACACTGCAAAGACAAGTTACTTAATGTTCGAACAGGTAAACTTTGTAATTTTTTGCAAATATTGGCTCATTTGGAATTTGATGCCTGCACAAGTTTCAAAAAAGCTGGCACAAGTGGCAAAAAAGACTTAGAGAGTTGAAGAATGCTCATCAAACACTTATTTGGAACATCCCACAGGTGAATGGGCTAATTGGGAACAGGTGGGTGCCAAGATTGGGTATAAAAGCAGCTTCCCTGAAATGCTCAGTCATTCACAAACAAGGATGGGGCGAGGGTCACCACTTCGTGAACAAATGCTTGAGCTGATTGTCGAACAGTTTTAAAACAACATTCCTCATTGAGCTATTGCAAGAAATTTAGGGATTTCATCATCTACGGTCCGTAATATCGTCAAAAGGTTCAGAGAATCTGGAGAAATCACTGCACGTATGCGACAAGGCCGAAAACCAACATTGAATGCCCGTGAACTTCGATCCCTCAGGCGGTACCGCATCAAAAACCGACATCAGTGTATAAAGAACATCACCACATGGGCTCAGGAACACTTCAGAAAACCACTGTCAGTAACTACAGTTCGTCGCTACATCTGCAAGTGCAAGTTAAAGCTCTACAATGCAAAGCGAAAGCCATTTATCAACAGCACCCAGAAACGCCGCCGGCTTCGCTGGGCCCAAGCTCATCTAAGATGGACTGATGCAAAGTGGAAAAGTGTTCTGTGGTCTGACGAGTCCAAATTTCAAATTGTTTTTGGAAACTGTGGACGTCGTGTCCTCCGGACCAAAGAGGAAAAGAACCATCCGGACTGTTATAGGCGCAAAGTTCAAAAGCCAGCATCTGTGATGGTATGGGGGTGTATTAGTGCCCAAGGCATGGGCAACTTACACATATGCGAAGGCACAATTAATGCTGAAAGTTACACACAGGTTTTGGAGCAACATATGTTGCCATCCAAGCAACGTCTTTTTCATGGATGCTCCTGCTTATTTCAGCAAGACAACGCCAAGCCACATTCTGTACGCGTTACAACAGCATGGCTCCGTAGTAAAAGAGTGCGGGTACTAGACTGGCCTGCCTGTAGTCCAGACCTGTCTCACATTGAAAATGTGTGGCGCATTATGAAGCGTAAAATAAAACGGAGACCCCAGACTGTTGGACAACTTAAGCTGTACATCAAGGAAGAATGGGAAAAAGTTCCACCTAAAAAGCTTCAAAAATTGGTCTCCTCTGTTCCCAAATGTGTACTGAGTGTCGTTAAAAGGAAAGGCGATGTAACACAGTGGTAAAAAGGCCCCTGTGCCAACTTATTTGCAATGTGTTGCTGCCTTTAAATTCTAAGTTAATGATTATTTGCAAAAAAAAAAAGTTTCTCAGTTTGAATATCAAACATCTTGTCTTTGCAGTGTATTCAATTGAATATAAGTTGAAAAGGATTTGCAAATCATTGTATTCTGTTTTTATCTATGATTTACATAACAAGCCAACTTCACTGGTTTTGTACATAAAAACATTTCGGGTTATTATTAATGCTCTTCCCTCTTGACTTCCCATGCGGCCGCTGCTTCAAGCCCCCCCACTACACTTTGTTGCTTGAAAAGTAAATCATCAACAGTGCATGTAACGCCGTCAGCTTCCATTGGGGCAGTCTGCATTTCCCTATGTGTAACACTCACTAACCTCCCTGCCCCCTAAGTCCTTAGATTAAATAATCCTGTGCTACCCTCATGTGGTGCCGGTAGAATCCCGGAGAACATTACAGCTGAGGATCTGCTCCTATGCTTCTCAGCTGATTCCACAAATTTTCCTTGCAGAACCTCAAACCTACCCTTACCTATGTCATTTGTCCCAACTTGGACCATGACAACTGGATCTCTACCCGCTCTGGCCAGGAGCTTGTCCACACGCTCCAGAAGGTCTCCTACCTGGGCACCAAGCAGGCAACACACCATGCGAGACACCAAGTTGCGCAAACAGACGAAGCAATCTATTCCTTTAAGTATCGAGTCCCCCACTATCCATTGGTGACCAGCCAGTAGAGGGCGCTGGGGCGCTGCCCCCCTTCAAATATCTAGAGATGAAAATTTTCTTTAACATATTAAATATAGTTTAGTCGTATAATGCAAATAATTATTAAATAAACGCGTTTTTCAGTCTGCGAGCGCCTGTCAACAGACCCTAAATATCGATGACAAATGGTATTTGTTTGATTTCTCTGTATGCATATACTTCCTGGGTGAAAGGCTTTGGCCAAACGGTACCAAATGTAAGCTCTGAAAGTTTTGGTGAGAACGTGACCCGAGGCTGCTGTTTCATTGGTTTCTTCAGATTTCCTTACGGAGCACATGTCATGGTCTTGGTTTTTGGTCATGTTTTGTGTGCTGGTTTTCTGTTCATGATTATTGTCTTTTAGGTTATTGTAACTCTCAGGTTTTTGGTTCACTTCATGTCTCTGTTCCATTGCACTTGTCTCCCCCTTGTGATCTAGTTGGTTCAGTCTGTCTTCCCTGTCTGCGTGCTCACTGACTTCGGGTGATTTAAATGTATTCCGGTGTTTAAAATATTCCTTCGAAATCTCTTTTTCTTCCTTCACCCTCCTGTTCTGATTACTAACAAGACTAACATTTGTATGTTGTATCATAGTCCACTAACACTACTTATCCATGTATATAAGATTACTAACTGACTAACGAGCACTCTAGTTTAATATAAGTTGCACCGCTACTAATCTAGCCCAATTACCTCTCCGTGATCGCCCTGTTCTAATCTTTGCCTCTTACTGAGCTATCCCTGTTCTTTGCTTTGTGTTCAGCGAGAAACTCTCACACGTGCTTAATTACTCTCCTGCTCCTTATCTGTGCACGTAGAACTCCTGGACCGGAGCTGTTTAAATGTAATAAGCTGTTTGTGTGATTCCAGTTCGTATTTTGTCTCTCGCCAATTTTTGTGGTTAGGACTTCTCATGTGATTCTCACGATGTAATTAGCCTCATTCCCCACAGCTGATCTCTGTATAGCATGTGACTCTTCCTGTGAGTATATTAGGAGTCTTTTCACTCACAGCTCTTGTCAGAACGTTGATCAATATTTCTTTGTATTTTAACATTACTTTGCCTCGTATGCCATTGATTATTGTTTCGCTTCTACTGGATAGTCCGACCTTGATTCTTGCCATTGCCCTTTTTGTACTGTTTTACTTTCTGGATTTTGACCTATTTTTGTATGACCACGAGTTCTGTGTTTGGATGCCCGGTGTATGACCATTGGCTTTGCCCATCGACTACGACTTTTTGCCTATCGTTTTTGTACCTCTGCCCATCTGTCTTACTGGTTCTGACCCCTGCCTGTCTAGTCGATACTGTTTTTGGATTTTGTATTGTGGCTTGGCAATTCCTGTGTTTTTTGGCTTTGACTTGGACTCCAATAAAGGCATAAAGTTTTTTGGATTTCCCTCTCTTGCGTGTGGTTCCTGAACGCACCGTCACAGCACAGTTCTGTGCGCCCCAGTCACTCCCACTTTTATTGGCAGCGAATTGGTATTATTTTAATGGTTTTTTGATCTAATGTGATTGGACAATTCCCGTGGCTGTCAATCATGTTCACACCCACCGCAACGTTTCGTCTCGACTGTCAAATCATCCACCGACCTTACAATCTGGTTGCTGAGCGAGATGGCAAGTTCAAGTGGAAGCGCGGAAACTGAACAGAATTCAGTTCTTTCCTTACAAAACAGCCGTTCTCAAGACGTTTACTGGAGGAACAAAGGGAAGTAAAGGAGCTTGGCCCAGACCGACCCGATTTAAAGATTCAGCAGCAGGCAAGTGATTGTGGATGAGCTTACACCCGGGGCTTCTCTCGCACTTGTTACGACAAACGGAGTTGGCTTGCGGCATGTGGCATTAGCAGTGCTGTTTATTGCTTTCCCCGTTTATTGTTCCAATTTGACAGATTCCGCAGAAAGTGTGACCAATTGACAACTTTCATTTTTGAACCAATATAAAAATGTTCCATCTCTGTATGCATGCGCGAGCGACTGTTTACTTCCTGACCTTCTAGAATTTTCACCAACTCGCGTTTGTGTCCCTCATCAAAAAGGTATAAATTTCCATCCAGTTATAACGTTAGCGACAACCTGTAATCTTAGTACCCCACAGGGCAGTGAATGAGATTTGGGCAGCTGCTGGCAGGCTACTTAAACCCTTTTGTGCAGATGTGTCCTCTAGCGGACACGGAGCTGCAGATTTATGCACGCAGTTACAGCATTCTATAACTAGATGGCACACCTGGATCAGTTTGTGAATTTCACTAGCAAGCCGAGTTCGAACGTGGTTTATTAAATGGCTTAAATTTATGAGTTCCCTCCAATCCCTGCATGGATCAAGCGGACCTTGGTTTGACAAAAGGGGTTGGCACATCCATACGACAGGGTGGACCAAAAAAGTGTCCCTCCTTCCTCTCAGAACTCCAAGGTGGTTGAGTGGGCAGGATTGATAAATTATCCAGTTTATGAATTTTATTGCCACAAAATAATCCAGGGTAAAAAATGCGCATTTTAGGTCACTGTTCAAGAGTAGAGTATTCAGGCTTTAAGAAAGCCCTGCTTATTGTGGATTTGCGGGCTGGTCACTGGTTTGCCTTCCCAAAAATGGTCATTGTGTCATTACTTGCGTTGGCTCAGATAATCTTGTCACCGTTTGAGTTTTTAACTTTATAATTTCATACTGTTAAGTACAGTGGGACCAGTTGGTCACCCTTTTTGTGGAATCTGTCATTTATGTATATAAATATGTAACTTACCACAGCTGTAACTTACTGGAAAAGCATGGGCATGAATTAAAGTTTGATTCTGTGTTGGCGAATGTCCATTGGAAACCAGAAACTGTCGGATGATATGGGGATATGGGGTTCACACGGTGGCCAAGTAACGAAGTGCAGTCAAATTTTATTTTGGGGCTTATTGGGTTGTTTCTCACGGTTGGAAACATAATTCTCTCTCTCTCACTAAGTCAACAACAAATAAAATCCCTTCACGGTCGATCCGATATCTTTTCAACAACTGCGCATCATTCAGAATTTCTAAGACATTCCGTCTTTCAACAGCAGCACCCATTTTCTGATTCTTTGTGAATAGGTTTTAGAGAGTTAGAAGTCCTCTTGACTACCTTAAAGGGGAACCCCGGTCAATTTCAACACCTATCTTTGTTTGTGGTGAAGGAGTACTGTCAATAGCGAGACAAACAAAGAAATTTGGTTTTGCCTACACCGAGTTATGCTCCTGCTAAAGTTCGCACCTAAGCGGCTCCAAGGGGGCAGGCTTTTAACGTGCTTTTAGCGTCTTAACACGATCGTGATGTCATTTCAAGTCCATAGCCATGTTCACCCAACCCTTCCAAGTGACGATTGTCGAACTCGAAAAATCCAATATTCCAAAATGTAATTTTTCCACCAAAAAACATGCTTACGAACCGCTGTGGTTATGTCCATTGCGATGACTGTGTAGCAACATAGCTACACTGCAGCCTAACATCACAACTACATTTTAATACTCGCGCGCAGTCTCATTGGGAATTAGCACTACAGGTGAGTGTCCGCAACATCCGCGGAGATCTAACAGCTGCCTTTCTTCCTCTGTGGTTATTGCGATGCAGTACCCACAGGAGCACCACCACATCTCCGCACTTCGTGGCCGTGAAGCAGCCTCAGCCTGCTCCTCTGCTTCTGCCGCTCTTTCGACATCTTGTGCCAATAACTCTTCGTCCGTATATTCAGGTTCCCAGAGGTACTCAGGTACAGAGGTACAGAGGCCATCAAACTCAAAACTCCTCATGTTCCACATCGGATTCGGATGAACTATCCATCAGAGCAAATATTCTCAAGATAGTGAACAAATGTCGTTGTCGTTCCAACGCTCCGTCTTCGTCTGAGATCTTTGCGGATGTTGCCGACACTCACCTGTAGTGCTAATTCCCAATTAGACTGCGTGGGAGTATTAAAATGTAGTTGTGATGTTAGGCTGCAGTGTAGCTATGTTGCTACACAGTCATCGCAATGGACATAACCACAGCGGTTCGTAAGCATGTTTTTTGGTGGAAAAATTACATTTTGGAATATTGGATTTTTCAAGTTCGACAAACGACTAGTGTGGACTTCATCGGAAAACAGGAAGTAAACAGAGGTACGCGCTTTGAGTAAATTAGCACAATTTTTATACATTTCTAGTTCAGCTACTGCAGTCAAATTCATTGCGGTCACTTGGAAGGGTTAGGTGAACATGGCTATGGACTTGAAATGACATCACGATCGTGTTAAGACGCTAAAAGCACGTTAAAAGCCTGCCCCATTGGAGCCGCTTAGGTACGAACTTTAGCAGGAGCATAACTCGGTGTAGGCAAAACCAAATTTCTTCGTTTGTCTCGCTATTGACAGTACTCCTTCACCACAAACAGCAAAGATACGTGTTGAAATTGACCGGAGTTCCCCTTTAAGGCCAAAAATGCTTTATAAATCACACTTAGTAAAAATAATTTGGAGTCCTAAATTTCCAACTGACACGCCCATTTTTATAGGAGTTTCTCCGAAATCCGGCCGTTAGGAGTCGACCTACTTTTAGCACTAAGATGCTTTGTGAATACGGGCCCTGATCTTTCACCGATTGAGAACATTTGGCGCATATTTAAACGAAAAGTCCATCAAAGGAGACCCAAAACTCTCCAGCAGCTGGAAGCCTGTATTCAACAAGAGTGGGATCAAATTCCAATGGCTAAACTCAAGAAACTTGTCTCCTTAATGCCCAGACACCTCCACTCTGTGTTAAAAAAAATGGGGATGCTACTCCATGGTAAACAGGCCCCTGCCCCAACTTTTTTGAGACCTGTTGCAGCCATCAAATTTGAAATGAGCTCATTTTGTGGATAAAATTGTAAAATTTCTCAGTTTCAACATTTGCTATGTTATCTCTGTTCTATAGTGAATAAAATACTGGCTGGTGTGATTTGAAAATCATTGGGTTTTGATTTTAGTCACAATTTACATTTTGTCCAGATGATTTTAGAATTGGGGTTGTTATTAAAATGATAGATATGGGCATTTTACCAATTGGAATGTATACCGTATTCAAAAAAATGCTGAAGTTTTTTTCCCATGCTTAAAATGTGAACTGGTCATGCATTTCGGTGGATCCCCTGGTGCCATCATTGCAACAGTCTGTTGAATCTAGGGAGGCATATATTGTTTGATTTTCCCTGATAGTGGAATGTCTGTTCTGTTAAAATAAGGTATATTTCAGAAATCTGATATCACTGATTTAATGAGTTGCTCTTGTTCCTCATAAATGTTAAAATAAGGTTGTGAGCCTGGAAGATGGAACTGCTTGCTTTCAATGCAGGGTGAATGGTTTTACCATTTAATCAGCAGTTTATTTCATGAGTATGTATGCTGGCTTGGGGGACTTTGAAGAAAAATGGACAAAACTCTAAACTTTATTATGGAGAAAAGGCATGTTTTGTGTTTTGGAGAGGTTACTGGTGACCACTGATGTTCAACTGGACTGATATTGATAAATTCATGCTAATTCAACCAGAAAATCATTAGTTCATATTAAATTTCATGCCTCAAAACTTGGTTTCTGTTAAATATATGATAATCTTATGATCTGGCAATGCACCATTATGAGGGATCTCAGACTTTTTGGAGCCACCTGGAAACCGGTCTAATTTGGCTCATAGCAAGTAGGTAATCTAAAATCCAATGTTCAAGATAAATTATACTTGTGGTCTAAAGTTTATGATCCCAGAAATGTATATATTTAAGCCCCAGCAGTTTTTCAATTCTCAGTCTATATATATATATATATATATATATATATATAAATTTTTGCAATTTCAATGTTGAATTTTCATGAAGATGTTTGCAGCCCCTTTTCTCTCCAAAAATTATAAAAATAAACTGAAATACGATGGGAGTCTAAATGCTTCAAGTGTCTAAACACAGTTCAGTCACTCTTTTCCTGTCTGTGAAGCTGCAATCTTGAATTATAAAGCCTTAATAATTCAATAATTGGACATACGCCTTCATACAAATTATGATGATATCCTTCATTGATTTTATTTATAATTTGTGTCGTTTGTTTTCAGAAATTTTCAGTAAGTGATCACATTTATCACCATGCAATGGCTGAAATATTTTTTTTGTGATGGTGGGAATTACTATCAATTAGAAAGCTTATTTTGACTTGATTCTAGTTGCAACATATATATATATATATTTTTTTCCCCCCTGTAAATTTGGCATCTCCAATCCCACCTGAATCTGGAATGCCGAATTGGTGAACTATGTACAAGGCTTACTCGTATGCGACCCCTTGCTGGCAATTCAGGACAGTGTAGACAGTTCTCGGCTCTCCTTTGAAGCATGCGCATGTCAGCCACCGATTCTTAAACACTCATTGGTTAAATCTTTGCAAGCTCAGAACGAGGACAGAGGATACCGGGACATTGATAGGCTTAGAATCTTCCTGACGAGCTCCCGTCTGGCCAACAGGAGGCACTTGAGCAACGAATAAGGCAACTATTATTTTCCCTCCCCGGCAGTCCTTTCTCAATTTGCAACCCTGTAGTGCAATAACCAATTATGCGCTACTCTGAAAAAGCTGCTTATCACTGCCGGCTGGTTCGTAATTGCAATATTTTTATTGGTCCTTTCCTTTCTGCATTTTTAAAATTTCATTTCCCTCTAACTTCAGTCTTACTTTGTTGGTGATGGTCAGCTCAAAATTTAAAAAAAATTGATCCATGTATCAAAGCTGTTATTTTAATTTATCATAATTGTATATTAATTTTGGTGAGCCCTGTTCCTATTTTTGTGTTTATGAACTGATTAATAGATCAAGAAGTTAAGCTTCTTTATGTAATTGAATATTTCCAAGCACTACTGAGTGTCATCAAGTCAGCTTATTCAAATGAATGGTTTTCCTAATATGTGTATTTAATCATTTCAATATCTGTCACTAATGCCAATAGTTGCCCTAAAATCTAAATGTCACAAATATGTCAATGTAAGAACAATTTCATTCTTCTTAAAATGCAAAATGTCTAGAGCTTCTGGGAGCCTTCGCCTCTCTGGGTCCCCTACGGGGCTCTGCCCTGGACCCAAACTCCCTGTTTACTTTCAGCTGAAATCATGTTCAGCTGTTGTCATCCCTGTTATTCAAACCCTGTATTATCCATGCTAAAAATAATTGCCCCTCTAGGCCTAATAACTAATTGTGCCACTCTTGGGGCAACACTTGCAATTAAATGTTTGCAATAACTGGCGATGAGTCTTTTACATCGCGATGGTGGAATTTTGGCTCATTTTAGCGACATTAGACATTTAAAGTTTGAAATACCTATTTAGGGTCATGCCACGTCATATCAATTGCATTCTAGTCAGAAAATCAACCTTTATTTTGTTCCACTTCAAGTCATCAGATCAGAGAATATTGTCCCACGAGAGAAATAGATAACAAAAACTGTTTTTCATCTATTCTTGAATTTGTTTACATCACTGCATTATACCTTTTTCACATTGCCAGACAGGTTATATTTGAGCAATGTTGAGATGCAAAAGGGCTGGGAGTAATCATGCCTGGGTGGGTCTAAAAAAACTGAACCCAATTATCAATAAAATTTAATTAGTTGATTTGTATCAAAGAGGGGAGTGACTTTTTTACATATTGTCTGTTGGGAATGGATAGGAATTTTTTTCAACAAATAAAATCATAATTTTAAAACTGCATTATGTGTGTCCTTGGATTATCTTTGTCTTTTGCTAATTTATAACAGTTTGATGAGCTGGAACACTTAACTGTGACAATTCTGCAAAAATAGAAGAAATTGGGAGGGGCCTCAGTGAGGGTCAGTGTTCATGATTCCACGATAAGAAAGAGACCGAGAAGATACTGCATCCATAGGAGTGCTTAATCTTACTGTCTGGGGTCCTGAGCAGACCCTCGGGTAATTTATACGTATATTGTAAAGATAAAGCAATATTTCGAAGATTGAATGATGCAAACATATTTACTGATCACTTCTCTCAATGTTTAAAAAGAAAATTACAATTCTTCCAAAAAAATTCTTCTACTTGTCTTCTGATTTGCATGGATTAAACACAAATAGAATGTTTTTTGTAAATCAGTCATTTATTTTCACTTGCTAAGGATGCCTGACCCGAACAACCTGCTGCATGCTGTGGGAAGAGCACACTGACTTCCTACAGTCCTGTCTGACTTTGGCGACCGAGCCTGCACTAGATTTTCATTAGGCTGAGGTGATAGAACTTCTGTGTCCCTGTCATCAGTCTGGTCTGCCAAGTGATCATCTTCATTTCCATTAATATCTGAGTCCTTGATTTCTGAATCGGTATTGTCCTCTAAAATGATTCTTTGTGCTTCTCCTGCTGTATATATTGGAGCTATACCTCTTCAAGCCAAGTTTATCTTAAAGAAGCATGCATCATTAGTTTTCACCAATATTTATTTGATAAAAGTAGGTGTAAGTAATAAACTTACTTAAAGGTTCAACTCTTTCAGGGTCGAATCGGGCCCCAAAGGAAAAGTTTAAAAAAAAAGTCACTTCACCTTCAACACCTTTTTTTTGTGTTACATACCGTTAAACAATAGACTAGCAAATTAGTAAAATATTAGCCTAGTATTATTTGACTGGCACTAAAAAGAATGTCTGCGGTCTGAACGGACCCCTCACGTAGGATGAGGGTTAAAAATTCTTCACCATTAATAAATTAAATGGTGGTTTAAAAGTATGTGCCATGTGGTCATATGTTCGAATCCCAACCACATCATTACAGACTATGGTTGGAGATCCGCAAGGGGCTAAGCAGGGTAACATTCATTACTTCATTGCTCTGTAATGACTGCCTGTGGTCAGCCAGGTGCATGCAGCTGTGTGAACTATTAAAAATTTTACAATTTAAAAAAAAATTTTTTCTGCATCAACTACTTCAGCCACTCGCAGTTTTCCCCTCACCTCATTACACTACATTACAGGTTCTTAGCAGATGCTCTTATCCAGAGCGACGCACAAAAGTGCACAAAATCGGTACGCTTTCCATTGTTACAGATATAAACCAATAACAAAAGGGCAAGGGCAAGGTCAAGTGAACAAAATGACAATAAGGTCAAGTGCAACAGAGGCAAGTGCAACAAAGGGGCAGAGTCAAGTGCAAGAAAAGTGCAATAAAATAAAATAAGTGCAGCACACACTAGCTACCGCCCAACTTCCCACACGCCCCTCGTAGCCCATTACAAACCCTTTATCCCCCACACTTATATTTTATTGGGTATGCTCGTCAACCTGGCCCAGCTCATTCAACCATCCTATACTGAGTACAAATGAAAACGCACCACTTGAAAAAAGTCAATATTTAAGTTCAAATTAACTTCAATATAATTTTTATACAACAACAACCCTACAGTGACGTCACCTGACATGCCAGGTGCAACAAATGCGAGAATTTTAAGTTAACTGTAACGCGAGGCAATTTTTTGCAAAAACGCAACATCTTGCACGCACACCACGGGAAAAATGAATTTCACTCTGAATTAGTGCACACATTGCCTTTAAAAGCATGTGAATCCGAATAAAATTTAACTTTTTCACTGACACTTGTGAAACGTCGACACTATGCCGCGACTTACAGCCCCTGAACAGGAACGTGCCATAGGCATGCTTCAAATTGGCGCCAGCACCAGGGAAATTGCCAGACGACTACACTGCGCACACACAACAATCGCAAGACTCCATCAATGGTTTCTGCAAACAGGGAGCACTCGGGACCGTCCTCGACAGGCTCAACAACGTGTGACAACGGCATTTCAGATCATACGGGATCATGTCCGAGACCGAACACTACCAGCGACAAGAACGGCTGCTCAAGTCCAAGGACGACATTTATTCATTCACCCCAACACCGTACTGAACCGTCTGCGAGCTGCAGGCCTGCGTGCACGATGTCCTTATTTCGGCCCCATATTGACGGATCGTCACCGAATCCAGCGTCTACAGTGGGCAAACAGGCACCAGAATTGGCGACAACGACAATGGCACGGTGTCATCTTTTCTAACGAGTCACGATTTCACTTAAGGAACGCAGATGGCCGTATACGTGTTTGGCGGAGACGTAGTGAACGTTATAACGCCGATTGTGTCGTTCAAACGGACCGCTGGGGTGGTGGCAGCGTTATGGTGTGGGGTGGAATAAGCTACCGTCACAGCACCCCTCTCCATATCTGCAGTAGAAGGGTGAACGGTGTCTACTGCCGGGACCAGGTGCTGCAGAACCATGTTGTGCCGTTTTTCAACCAACACCACGATGTCCACACGTTCCGATAGGACAACGCTAGGGCACACACTGCAAGGGTGGCCATGCTGTACCTTGCACAGCAGAACATCCCCGTGCTTCAGTGGCCAGCTCTGTCACCCGACCTCTCCCCTATCGAGCACTTATGGGACGAAATTGGATGACATCTTTCACGTCGACGCCAGAATGACAACATCCGAGAACTTGAGGTTGCCCTTGTTCAGGAGTGAAATGCTATTCCTCAGAACACTATCCAGAGACTGATCAACTCCATGCGACGACGATGCACCGCAGGTATCAATGCAAATGGCGGTCACAGCCGTTATTGACTTTCCTGTTTGACCCCTACACCAGTAGAACCTCTCTCGCCCATTAGCATTATCGTGAATGAAATTGAATGATGTTTACATGTCTTCTTAAATCATTCATTATCTCAAATGCATCATACGTATATACGTCACATATCAATCCGTGGAGCTATCCCAGATTTCGTGAGTGGTGCGTTTTCATTTTTACTCAGTATATTTCCGCTTCCATGTTTTAGTTGTGAGAAAAAAAAAATCCAAACCGTCATCAACCTCGTACAGCTCAAACACCCGACCCCCGCTCATTCCAAGAAGCTTTTGCGAAATGAAGTTGCTTTTTATCATCCTCTCTATCTAAACTCAATTTGAATATACAGTATACTCTCCTTATTGGAGGACATAACAGGTTGATAACCATATATATGGCAAGCCTTTTAAGCTTTAATTCATTTTTGGAGGATATCACAAATTAAATTACAACTAGTTAGAATTCAAATTCCTGATATCACTAATTTTATTCCAACTAGTTGTTTTTTTTATTTCTGATAACAGGAATTCAATTTTAACATGTTAAATTGGCAATTTCTGATATCACGAATTCAATTTTAACATGTTACAGTTACAATTTCTGATATCAGAAATTAAATTTCAACATGTTAAAATTACAATTTCTGATATCAGGAATTCAATTCTAACTAGTTAGATTAACAACATTTTTATCATTCATTTCAATGGGAGCTGGAATATCTGATATCAGAAATTCAATTCTAACTAGTTTGAATTCAAATTATTGATATCAGGAATTCAATTTTAACTAGTTAAAATAACCATTTCTGATATCAGAAATTCAATTTGAACTAGTTATAATGCGTATTTCTGATATCAGAAATCCAATGCTGACTAGTTTAAATTATTATTTCTGATATCAGGAATTCCATTTTAACATGTTAAAATAACTATTTCTGATATCAGGAATTCAATTGTGGATATCAAAAATTTCAATTGAATTCTTGATACCCAAAATTGAATTCCTGATATCAGAAATTGTTATTTTAACATGTCAAAATTTAATTCCAGATATCAGGAATTGTTATTTTAACTAGCTAGAATTGAATTTCTGATATCAGAAATACGCATTATAACTAGTTAAAATTAAATTCCTGATATCAGTAATTCGAATTCAAACTAGTTAGAATTGAATTTCTGACATCAGATATTCCAGCTCCAATTGAAATGAATGAGAAAAACGTTGTTTATCTAACTAGTTAGAATTGAATTCCTGATATCAGAAATTGTAATTTTAACATGGTGAAATTTAATTTCTGATATCAGAAATTGTAATTGTAACATATTAAATTGAATTCTTGATATCAGAAATTGCCATTTTAACATGTTAAAATTGAATTCCTGTTATCAGAAATAAAAATTACAACTAGTTAGAATAAAATTAGTGATATCAGGAATTTGAATTCTAACTAGTTGTAATTTAATTTGTGATATCGTCGAAAAAATGAATTAAAGCTTAAACGGCTTGCCATACGTACCTCTCTCCCCTGCTACCGCAGACACGTTTTAGTGTAACAAAAAAAAATCCAAACCATTATTGACCCCGCGCAGCCCATGTACCCGACCCCCGCTCGTTCCAGGGAGCTCACGCGAACCGAGTTCGCCATTCGCCATCCCACTTTAATTTCCCAGTCCTTTCCTCATCGGAGGCAATAATTTGGCAATTACCATACACTCGTTCTCGATCTCATTTGATGGTTCTGCCATATGGTAAACGATTGCCTGTCGGCAATGTCCATATATTTGACCTGACTCCACAAGGATGACAATCAGAAAATCCAAAACTTTTGCTGACTTTGCTGCAGTTATATTCGCCATCACTCAGCTGTGCACCATACCTAGCAACCCCATTTAGCTGTCGCTTCATTCAAACTGTAGAGCGGATTCTCGTGACTTGTTGCTGTATGAGCCTCGCAAACTAATCCATGCAAATCTGCATTATAAAGATTTACTCATATTTCTTCTGGTCATCGATGCGCGAAGAAAACGCCATATAATTTCATAGCGCAATGTATAACAAGCTCCCAAAAAATAAATTAGACTTTCGCCGGTTCTACCAATTAGTCTGACAAACTCTTGCTATACATGCAGGACGTGTTCTTCGCAAATTAAATGCCATATATTAATTCTGCTGTCGAACGATTGCAATGTGTACCTCAAAATCGTCAAACCATTACAAATCCTAACGTTCTTTCCCTTGCGGGCAAACATTCCTGGAACCTGCACGCCTATCCACCTCACGCCCGCTCATAAATCTGTGTTGTTCCTTGAATTACATGAGCAGTGAACACATATTGGTAACTTCGCTGTCAGCGATGTGTGGAAGAAAACGCCATATAATTCCGTCGTAGCGCAACGTTAAACCAGGCTTTCAAAATAAAGCAGACTTTTGTCGGCTCTACCAATTAGTCCGAGCAACTCTTGCTATGTATGCATGTCGTGCCCTTCGTAAATTAAATCTCATACATTAATGTTGCATTGAATTATTGCCATGTTAATTTAAAAACTGTCAAACCATTACAAATGCTGACATTCTTTGCCTCATCGGCACACATTCACGGATACTTTGCGGATCCACCTCATGGCCACTTGCAGTGGTGTTGCTCTCCAGCGCTTAGCAAGCGCTTAAGTTATGGGTGCACTTTGCCTCGTCGACAGACATTCACAGATACTGTACGTGTGTCCGCCTTAACTCTTAGTTATACCTTCGCCTGGCTCCGGTTGCGGTTTGTGTGCGCACCTCAAGAGAGCACGGAGGCATTTATACTTGGCCCATTTTCCGTTGCAGTATTCGGCGCAAAGACGGGGCGGTAGAAAAAAAAAAACTGTAGGAAGTAGAAGAGGCAGAAGCTAGTGGAAAACATTTTGAACTGGGCAACACTTGCGTGGCTTGCGAAAATTTTTAAAAGTGGTTAACCCTGAGCCGACTGTCCTTCCTTTCACCACTCTCATCTGCCTCGCCGGTCATGGCGCCTGGTTTGCTAAAGCCGTTATCACAAACGCTTTGGGTCGTCCCACTCGACCCATGTTTTCTTGGGGGTTCCTTTGACATTTCCAAGAAGGGGCGCTATTATTTCGTCGTTCGCCTTATCGTATCCCATAATCGTTCCTCCCTCGTCAGGCCTACCAAAGAAAACGTAGCCTCAGCACACAAAAACTTTGAAATGCCTACATTAAATAATAGCATTAATAGGAAATAGCAACAGAAAAATAATACCCCGCTACCGAAACTGCAAAAACTGCAACATAAACTGTTGACTCGTAGCATAAGACTATGAAACTGCAACATCTTCATACGCATCCGTCTTTGCCATTTACTGCGCTTGCGCGTACCGGCCCAGGCTGCTTTCAGAGATAGCGGAATCAGACGTGTCTTCTTCGGTTGGTAAGTAAAACTTCCAAATATGACGTTATTGTGAATGCAGATGTTTAACAATGAATTGTAAGACGTAGCTGTTACATCCACATTCTCGTAAATTCGCTTATTTTAGCATGTCACCCTGCCGAAAATGAACGATGCACTGTCGATTTCGCTAAAGTCTTATGTTGCCAACTTGACGACTTTCTCGCTTAATCTGGCGACTTTCCAAATCGGGATTGTTTGTCCACTCAAGACGTGAAAGTCGTCAAGTTGGCAACTCTAAGACTATAGCGAAATCGATAGTGCATCGTTCATTTTCGGCAGGGTGACATGCTAAAATAAGCGAATTTACGAGAATGTGGATGTAACAGCCCAGTTAGCAAAAACATCTGGGGCCCATCTGGGTTTAAAGTGGTAAAATCTGGGCAAGGACATGGGTCCCATCTGGGCAGCCCATTTAGGTACCCTGTGGGTCCACACGGGGCCCACATGGCCCATATGGGACCCATTAACCGTTTGCACCTTAGGATTCATATGGGCACCATATGGGCCAAGTGGGATTTGCATGGGTTCAATATGGGCTACATGCATGGGCCCCATATAGGGACCGTATAGACCATCTGGGGCCCACTTCATATCCATATCACGGTATCATCTGGGCCCCATATGGTTAATATAGGATGTAGGTTTTGTGTGGGCAGTAGCTGGCTTGTGCTATACATACAATTTCAGATAACTGGATCAGAACCATAATCAGAATACATAATTTTTTGATACATGAAGTTTCTATAATGAGTAGTTCATTAAAATTGAACAGAACAAAGTCAGTCAGTAATGGCAGGCTGATTGGGAAAACAATCCATGCAACATAAAAAAGAGAAAACATTCTAGTATATGATTTTACAAACATGCGTATAAACTTTAAGCATATACTTCCAATCCAGTTACCTTTTTCATAGTGTTATACAATGAGCATGTGGTGATGCTGATGATATGAGTTTTAGTAGTCAACCAATTGACCAATTGATGCAATCAACTCTGCACAAGTCAAATTCATTTAGTCTGCATTATAAGCTGTGACACATTCCACATTTGACTTAAATCAGTTACATCAATTGGCAAGTAAAATGACATTCATTGCAATTTCATTCTTTCATAATCACTCTAGAATTAGAATTATGCATGTTTTACAGTATGATGTAAATGAACATTGACCTGCAAAACAAAACAGACTAAGAGTTATATTTTTTCTATTAAGTTTAATGTAAGAACTGAAAAGACCAGTTCAAAAACATTTTGACAATGTATGAGAAAAGTTGATACACTTCAACTGCAAGAAAAACTGTCTTTTTTTAAAATGTGTTTCCTATCCTCAACCAAAAGGCAAATACCTACAATTTAAAATTGATGATATAGCAGGGTTATCAATGTTCAAGTAGAAATAGCTAAACTTCTCTTCAACAGTGAACTATTTTGTGTTTGTACTGGCACATTTGAAAATATGGGTAAAATGGATTCATTTATAAAAATTCTCCACCTTTAAGAATTAATGGAAAAAAAACAAAACCTGAAAACCCCTACCACAAATGTTGTGAATACAACATAAAATGTAAAAACAGAAACACATTGTGATCCACACAGCGGGGGAAAAGGGGGGAGGAAGAGAAGACTTTAATGAAGTTATTCAGCCATGGTGATTGAGGTAGTAAACATTAGTCACAAAACATTTGTAATAGAATACCTTTTTTATAACCACAGAAATTATTAAAAGTAATATGTGATAGCAATAAAACTGAATACTTATCTCATAAAACTTTGCCATCAAAATCTGAGTTGTTCGTTCATCAAAACATTAATGAACTATTGCAGCCATGGCAATTCAGACGTTAGTCACATTGTATATGTAATAAAACAATTTAAGAAAGGCAGAAATTATTTAAAAAAATGCACGATATCAATACAAATGACAAATGACATTTCAAAAAAACTCCAACAAACCTGTCAATGTAAAACAGAGTTGTGTTTATATAGACACCTTTTAGCTGATTCAGTAAAGGCGAGTCTGGCAGTGAGGTAATATATGTTGGCCACATGGCAAATGCAGTGAAATGGCGCAGAGTTGTGTGTCTATACAAACACCTTGAATGTATTGTCGTGGCCACATCACTCCTGTTCCCCCTCTTCCTCACCATTGCCCCTTTCCAGTACAGCCTTTCTACGAGCTTGACGCTCCCCATTTCTATCCCTTGCATTGGTGAACCATTTGCCCACCAATGCAGCGATGTCCTTGTCCGTGGTTGACTTGGCATCCTTGTTGGACCTGATGCTTCCTACAATACAAGCAAAACAAAACAAGTGTTTTTGTTGAATGCTTTCAGTAATCAAATACTAAGTGAAATTTTGTAAGACTTGCCTCCACTAAAATAGTATTTTCATTATATCTCTAGACATTATACAAAAAAAAAAAAGGTAATTGTCCCGGATTAAAATTTCAAGGCTTGGTATATAGCAGGGCTCCACTTTCCCTTTGGGACAGGTGAATTTTGACTTTTCACATTTCATTTGACCAAGCATGACTTGTGCTTGCCCACAGTATACAAGGATATACCACCACTTTTAGAACTCACCAGTCTGTTCAGGAAATTTGGTTGCAAATTTCTTGATCTGTACTTGGACACCAGGCAGTCAGGCGAATGCTAGTGTCGAGCCTTGGTAATATATCTAGGATCTCTTGATGTTACAAAACCCAAAACCAGTGAAGTTGGCACGTTATGTAAATCGTAGATAAAAACAGAATACAATGATTTGCAAATCCTCTTCAACTTATATTCAATTGAATACACTGCAAAGACAAGATGTTTAATGTTCAAACTGAGAAACTTTATTTTTTATTTTTTTGCAAATAATCATTAACTTAGAATTTAAAGGCAGCAACACATTGCAAAAAAGTTGGCACAGGGGCCTTCTTACCACTGTGTTACATCGCTTTTCCTTTTAACGACACTCAGTAAACGTTTGGGAACTGTGGAGACCAATTTTTGAAGCTTTTCAGGTGGAACTCTTTCCCATTCTAGCTTGATGTACAGCTTAAGTTGTTCAAAAGTACGGGGTCTCCGTTGTCGTATTTTACGCTTCATAATGTGCCACACATTTTCAATGGGAGACAGGTCTGGACTACAGGCAGGCCAGTCTAGTACCCGCACTCTTTTACTACGGAGCCATACTGTTGTAACACGTGCAGAATGTGGCTTGGCATTGTCTTGCTGAAATAAGCAGGGGCGTCCATGAAAAAGACGTTGTTTGGATGGCAACATATGTTGCTCCAAAACCTGTATGTACTTTTCAGCATTAATGGTGCCTTCACATATGTGTAAGTTGCCCATGCCTTGGGCACTAATACACCTCTATACCATCACAGATGCTGGCTTTTGAACTTTGCGCCAATAACAGTTTGGATGGTTCTTTTCCTCTTTGGTCCGGAGGACACAGCGTCCACAGTTTCCAAAAACAATTTGAAATGTGGACTTGTCAGACCACAGAACACTTTTCCACTTTGCATCAGTCCATCTTAGATGAGCTTGGGCCCAGCGAAGCCGGCGGCGTTTCTGGGTGCTGTTGATAAATGGCTTTCGCTTTGCATTGTAGAGTTTTAACTTGCACTTGAAGATGTAGCAAAGAACTGTAGTTACTGACAGTGGTTTTCTGAAGTGTTCCTGAGCCCATGTGGTGATGTTCTTAACACACTGATGTCGGTTTTTGATGCAGTACCGCCTGAGGGATCGAAGGTCATGGGCATTCAATGTTGGTTTTCGGCCTTGTCGCTTACGTGCAGTGATTGCTCCAGATTCTCTGAACCTTTTGACGATATTACGGACCGGAGATGATGAAATCCCTAAATTTCTTGCAATAGCTCGTTGAGGAATGTTGTTTTTAAACTGTTCGACAATCAGCTCACGCATTTGTTCACTAAGTGGTAACCCTCGCCCCATTCTTGTTTGTGAATGACTGAGAATTTCAGGGAAGCTGCTTTTATACCCACTCATGGCACCCACCTGTTCCCAATTAGCCCGTTCACCTGTGGGATGTTCCAAATAAGTGTTTCAAGAGCATTCCTCAACTCTCGCAGTCTTTTTTGCCACTTATGCCAGCTTTTTTGAAACATGTTGCAGGCATCAAATTCCAAATGAGCTAATATTTGCAAAAAATTACAAAGTTAACCTGTTCGAACATTAAGTAACTTGTCGTTGCAGTGTATTCAATTGAATATAGGTTGTAAAGGATTTGCAAATCATTGTATTCTGTTTTTATTTACGATTTACACAACGTGCCAACTTCACTGGTTTTGGGTTTTGTATATAAAACGGTTCCTGGTGTTTATCACAGATCCTACAAATGGTGTTTTTCACCCATTTTGAGAGGTTTATAGTTTACACATTTCCACACACTGGTAAAAAAAACATGTTCAGCCTCATCTCAAGTTCATCATTTACAAAGATATAAAAATTACATACTTGTGATAACTGCATAAAGTGCCCTCAGTGATGACAAAGAGGATTTTCCTTTGGACCCTGTCAGGTTCATGTCTTTGCTCAGAGGATGTGCGATCAGTTCCTTGAGGATACTGCCAACAACCGACCGTGTACATGATCCACCAATAAGCCCAAGAATACGAGTCTGAAATACAAAAAGGCATGAGGTACATTGTTAAATGCAAATGTGCAGCATCTCATTAGGAAATAGAAATTGTTATTAAACATTGGAGAGTCTTACAAATGAAGGAAAGGGTGAAGAAAAAGAGAAACAAAAGTATGATTAGATCAAGGATTGTCAATAACTTACAAGACCAGAAAATATAATTCACAAAGGTACATAGAGCCCACTAACAAGCTTTCTTTTGATGGCATTGGATGACGCCACAAGTTGGTTCAGCTCCTGGAGGGATTCATAAGTGCGGCATGGCAGTGCTGGCAGGACTATATCTTCCCGATCCTCTTCCTCGTTGACAGGACGCACAGCTGCCTGCTGGCGCTCTATGATGATCGTTAGGAGTGCTTCCTGTCGATCTAGCCGCTCATTTATTTTTTCTAGTAAGGTGAACATTCTTTCATCTAAAATGTGAACAAATAATAAGGGGGAAATATCTTCTAAAATTTGAGTGCAGTCTATGGGCATAACAGTGCACTTTTTTCACTGACCTGTCATTACTCACTCACCTATTAATACTGCCTGTATGTTATCAGTGTATTTCTTAATATGCTGAAAAGCCTTGTAGGCATATTTAGTATTGTTTGATATGTACAGGCTTTGTATTATGTGGAAAACTAGTGAAAACTGCCTTAAGGCTGGTGTTAAGTCCTTGTTTAATCATTACTTACTGGCAGCAGCACTCTGCGTCAGATAATCCGGACATTCCGTCTGTCTGGCTGAGGCCATGGGAGGACAGGACACCACAGAGGACCTTGATGCACCTGTGAGAGGAAGCATCCTTAAAGATTAACCTCAGAATGACAGGGAAACTATATTTTTTCTTTTTATCATTTCCTATTCTTTTCAGGCCACTCAACTTTGTTAAAAAGATGGGTGAGCATGGAGTCCTTCAGTATCATGTTCTATTAAAAACAGGGCAAGACGGGGTTAGATACCAGCGCTTCTCGAGCACTCCATCTCCAAACTAGATTTAGTCAGTAAGCATGGCTTACAGGATACCCCCCGCAACAAGTAGTCGGGCAGTACCACAGTCAATAGACCTTCCACCAAGAAAAAAATATTTCAAAATCGGATGGGTAGGTTATGAGATCTAGGTCCAGACGCACGCACACACACACACAGACACACGCACCCACGGACGGACAAAGCAAATCCAGTATACCCCCCTAAACTTCGTTGCTGGGGATATAATGACAGTACATCTTCCTGTACTTTTGGCAAAGAAAAAATGCAAAAAAATAAATAAATAAAAATTACTAACACAAAAGGGCAAATGCCAAAAGTTCAGAGTGTGGAGTACTGTTAAAATCATAAATTCATGTAAAATACACTCGTATCAATCTTGTTGGCATTTTTAAAGTAATTTTCAAATTGAGTGGGATTAACTTCATCTACTTGTCAGGTCAGATAATGTAATAAGTAAAACACACTGTGCATTGCAACATCATGTACTCACTGGCAGAGGTGTTCTTTAGGGTCCTCGGAGTGGCAAAATAATCCGCCTCAATCATCCTGCCCCGCGCAGTAGGAAGAAACAAAAAGCTAATTTGGCATGATCCCTTGCACACAAAAAAACAGTCTCAGCTGGTCATTAATTCCTGAATGTTTTTATTTGATAATAGTTGAATTTATTTAATAAAGAAATCAATTTCTGCAAACCCAGTACAGGTCTAGGCTGAGGAGTGGGGAAACAGCCAGTCTGTACAGGGTTAAATCGGCAATTCCATGTCTGTCATAGACAAAATTTGTTACTGAAGTAGAGAAAAATGCTGTGTGTAATAAGGGACACAAAGCAGAAATTATAATATGTTCCACACCACACTATGCATATTTAGCTTACTTACATGTTGACGTTTCCACTGGCATTCTCACTTTTTCAGGAAATAAGGTTTTTCCTGAAAATGTAGAATGAAAGACATATGAACAGATTAAAATCATGAGTAAAAGATTAAATTCTAGTCACAACATTACTTCTACTTAAGAAAAATGTGAGTTACAGAGTTGATAGTGAGGATGAGGACAGGGAAATGGAAAGCAGTGTATTATGATTATGCTCACAAAACGAGGAAAAATAAAGGTGGGGAGAAAGGGGAAACTTCATGACATATCCTCAGTCAACAAGGGCACATCACAGTTTCTCAGAAACTGTCTTTGTGGTAACATCAAATTAGGAAAATGATTTAACACACATTTGGTCCCACTGGAACTCTAAAATCCATTCAAGATTTCAAGTAAGGAAAAAAATCACTACAATACACAAATAAACAAATTAGGGCTTCAAATGTATTTGAGATGAAAGATACGTCAACTAAAAAAATGTGAAGTCAATTTCTGCAATGTCATTTGTATTTGCTACTTTCAATCAAAGAGGTGGTGACTTAAAATCCCCTTCCAACATACCAGAGAGCACATGCATATACTCCAGCAAGTTAAGATGATAACTGGGAAGACTTTTAGTGGATGTCATGACCAATTATAGAATTAAAAAAAAACAACAAATATGATTAAAGGCTTTACTTGGCAAAAGATGCTTCGTATATTAACATATCCTATCACAGCAAACTACCTTGCAAGTTGCTTGCTGCTGGCGGCACAGGTAACCTCATGTTACTAGCTGTTGGAGTATCAAGCACACCTAACGCATCTTCGTCTTCAGAGGAAAAGTTCGAGTCCAGATATCGTTGTGGAGCCCTAGACAAGTAGATGATAGATGAATTTGATTCTTATAGTGAACAAGAATTTCACTGGGGACAACATCAATTACTTTAGAATGAGAAAGAAAGGTCTTCAAGCACTTGAATTGAAATCTTATTAGTAAACGGCAATTATCCTACTTCACTCTTCACAAGAATGTGTTTTGCAACAAAATAGAAATTACATTATCTTTCCTTGCTAACCTTCAAAAATGACAAAATTCTTTACTATTTGTGTATATGGGAATTAAATATGTTCGATATATTAAATAATACAAGACATATCAGACATCAAAAAAGGATTATGTATGAACACATCATAGTGTAAAATATTTTGGTAAAGAAAATAAAAGCAACAACTGGGGAAAAAAAAAAAAAAAACTTTGCACAAAACTTGTCCAACACGGTACATGTAACGAAAAAAGAAAAAAAAAAAAAACAGAATTGCTGAAATATAACAAGCATTCCTGACAAGGTTGAATCTCGTGGATCCCTTATGATATTTCTTATCAGCCCATAATGTGAACCTATCTGAACACAATTATCATGGTCCTCTGTTGACAAGTAAAATCCATTCATTTGCAGACTCTGGTGCTGGGTAAACCTCCTGTAAGGAAGTAGGACAGGGCCATCAGCATGATCTACCCCAACACACATTTCTTCATTCATCTTTTTCTGAGTGCTACATGTATTTTTCATTTCTGAGAGACTCCGAATAACTTGTGGTAGACATCTGTGTGGTTTGCGAACAATCTTTTTCAGTTTTCCAAGAAAACTCTCAAATGGAAAAGCAGAAAAAGAATCCAGAGGCCCAAACTGCTTTGCATCTGATGCTAAATGAATGAGCCCATGCACATTGTACACAACCATGTCTCCTCCATATAACCCTGACCAACTTTTAACAAACAACTTAAGCAGCTCATCAGCATAGTCACAATGTGTTGAAAGGTAAAAGGAGCTTGACAAACAAAATATGGCAACTGACAGAAGAAGGAAGTGGCGGTATAAAGAATCAGGTAGTTTTCCTTTCAGAACCACAGCCCCACTGTAAATAACAAATTGTCGGAATTCAGTGGCTTTCCATCTTTCAAATTCAGCAAAAGAGCGGCACTTTCGAGGAAATTCTCGAGGAACATATCTGTGACACGCAACGAGAGAGTCAGAAATTTGGTGACAGATATTTGCACTGATCCGACAACCATTTGCAACTGGTCCCCTGATCCAGCTCCAAATTAGACGCTTCACAACACCCAGATGAACAAGATGCATAGGATCCAGAGGAAATTGAGAAATCAATCCCACTGGTAATTGAGAAATAGGACTAATGTCAACATGGTGCTCTTCCTGCACCATTTCATTGAAATCAGTATCAGTTCTGAGTGGTGAATCAATTTCTGGAAATGTGACTTTTCCCATCCATCTTCCTTTCTGGATACACTTATCACATCCATAGTATGCATTGTGTGGTTTTGTTTGCTTCACAAAGGCACGGGCTGGTGCATCACAAATGAAGCATGACATGGAGACAGGAACAATCTTGTTCAGATTTGTAATGTAGACACCACCTTTTTCTTCAATCTCTTTCACTTCAGAAACAAATTGAGCAAGATACTGTTCCACACATCTTGGTTTACTCTCTCCACTGTATAAACCAATAATGAATGGGTCACCTTTAAATGGACCGACAATTCTCCCAAGAATCGGCCAAAATTGCTGTTTTGAACTCTTGAAGAGAGGCAACCCATCAATATTGACCTGAATATCAACTCTGTCATGTTCTTTATCAACCCCATGAAATTCGGAAAATTTATCAATACCACAAGCAAGACCAAAGTGAAAATACTGTCCTCCCTCAATACTAACAATATTGTACTCAGTAGTAGTTTGGAAGAGTGTCCTTGGATCTTTCGGTAAATGAGGATGATGTTGCCGCAAAACTGAAAGCAGCCCCTGTAGTTTGGAATGAGGGATCTGAGAGTCTGCTGCCCACTTTGCAAGATCAGCAGCGAGGTGTGCATTAGAATCAATAGTTTAATCGTCACTGACACAGAGAGCCTCTTCATCTTCAGGCTCTGCAGGTGAATAGTACCCATCAGAATAATCACCACTCTCAGCTGAATCAGAGTCAGCGATATTCACACACATGAAAGAATGATCCTCACATTCAGTCACAGAATTTGAAACATTCCCATCAGATGATCCTTGACTATGTTCACATTCATTGGTGCAACTAGATGAAGATGGCACAGCCACAGGCAAAGGACAAGAGTAATCTTGGAGATTACTATCATGCATGTTAGTACTTGTACACCTTTTGTCTACCTTTCCAGCTGCATTGACAAATTGCATATGCTCTTCAACCCTTCGCTTCCTTTTTCTCCACAAGGACCAACGAGACTTAGTGTTTTCCATGACAGAAAAATAAAAGATGTTAAAACAATGCTACCAAACAGGTATGCGCAACAATTCAAACTAAAATACATGAAAGAAAGAATGAATAAATGCAAAGTTTGACCCTTGAAATAGATAGGCCGAGAATTCTTTACAAACTGTTAGTCTTACAGTAAATTGTTTTTCTATCCCTTAATGTCCACACAGCATGCAGATCACGTGAAAATTCTGCTCAAAAGTTTAAAACACTCAAAGAAAAAGCTCTGTCCACATGGTTTACATTACTAGCTCAACTACATTTCCATGCATTCATGGTCAGTCCATGTGATCATCACGTACAAACATACAGCTATATGCACCATAGTGCAATGGCAGGTACATGTCTACAGTGTACCACCTTGGCACAAAAGCACACTGTAAAAAGGAGCCATCACACACGACCAGCGACGAAAATACCACTCGAATTGACTTGCACTGAATTCACAATAAAACCAGCCATGTTTCAACAGTTAGCAGGGAAAGTACCGATATACTAACACCTCAATACACGTACGTTTTGTCTAAATGAATATTGACGGATTTTAAAAGAAACTTACAGAAGCAGAGGGAGTCAAAATATCAGATACAGAGGGCAAGACGCGAACGTTTGGAAAACAGGTTTTGAAATTGGCGGCTAAGTGAGCTCGCGGCTACTGGTATAAATCGATTTGCCTGGTTCCCCGCTCTTTTCCTCGGAAGACAGCTCAGTGGCGGGTAATCCAATCGAGCTCGTGCGCTTGCTCCGCTAGTACGATTTTGTAATTGCGATCTGTGATTGGTTCCCTGAGATCACGTAGGTTATACTGTCGAAACTTCTTCCGCGATGAATGAAAAATTTGAAAATGGCTGTAACAGTGATGTATTTATCACCCCCGTTAAGCCAAAGGTAACTCAAAATGTGGTTTGGTATGTCTACCTAATGCCCAAGTCACATATACACGTTCTAGGCACTCGTTTTGTTACGATCCGGGGGATCTTGGCACCTCGTGTGAGAACAAGAAGTACATTACAACTGAACCTGAGGCGTCTTCTCAACTCCTTTCAACACGCAGGAAGACGGGGATTGGCCAAGACAATTTTATAAATGGTTTAAAATGGACATGAAAGATCGTGTACTTTTCGCTAATCGTTTGTACTTGTGCTAGGAACACAGCTAAATGTTACTACTCTGGGCTCTGTTTTTACCTGAAAGGTTTGTCAGCCTGTCACTTCGGCTCCTTCGCGTAGCTGATCAGCTGCCAGAACTTTCAGCTAATGAGGCAAGCGCTTGCCTTTGAGTCACCAGCCAATCACAGCCATGTTTTCAATGCCCCAGACCTAGCCTCGCGTCGCCAGGCTCTGTGTCCAGCACTAGTATGCACAAGCTCAGGCTACGCACGAAACTCAAACAAAGGAAGCTCGCTGGCTGACTCAGCAAGAAGACGATATCACGCGCTCGCCACATGTCGAAGGGAGTGAACTATCATCAGGAATGAGCGAATTACTGAATTTATAATAATAATGATGATAATGACAATTGTAATTACAATCATAAATATTAGTGTTAGGAAGCCCGGAATTGGTCATCTGATGATTGATTTATGCATTCTGTATCTGTATTAATATTTTAAAAAATCAAAGATCAATTCACCTGTCAATAAAAATCTGCCTCAGAGCATGCAAACACTGGACAAATATATATGTGGGATACATATGTGTACATCTGGGCAAATTAACTGGTGCTGATATAGAAATTTCCCTCCCCGATCAACTTGTATGGGTTCCATATGGGGCCTGTGTGTGATGCCTTTGGTGGGTTCTGTAAGGGCCAGCCCATCTGGGTTTTACATGAGTTTTGTCATGGGACACACGGGCCCCGGATGGCCCAGACTTAAACTCATATGGGCCCCATTTATTTTGCTAACTGGGAGCTACGTCTTACAATTCATTGTTAAACATCTGCATTAACAATGACGTCATATTTGGAAGTTTTACTTACCAACCGAAGGAGACACGCCTGATTACGCTATCTCTGAAAGCAGCCTGGGCCGGTACGCGCAAGCGCAGTAAATGGCAAAGACGGATGCGATAGAAGATGTTGCAGTTTCATAGTCTTATGCTACGAGTCAACAGTTTATGTTGCGGTTTTTGCAGTTTCGGTAGCGGGGTATTATTTTTCAGTTGCTATTTCCGCGATTAATGTAGGCATTTCAAAGTTTTTGTGTGCAGAGGCTACGTTTTCTTTGGTAGGCCTGCTCATGCAGGATCACAAATGGGCCACCAAATGTTTTACCGTACACTCCAATAACTCGACCGCAGTAGGCATTATTAACAAGGTCGTTCCTGCTCCCTTCGTTCATGCCATTCCTCAGGAAACTAATGTTAATTTCAACAAAACAAGTTTATGCTCAATGTTCCCAGTTATAAAATGCCATCACTGATGCCCCATCTGGTTTCTCTTGGCAGAGATTCAGACGCTTGGTTCCTAACTCGGGCATTCACCTCACTCCAGTTCCTCCCTTTTCAGCGTCCGTCTACCCCTGACTCCAGAACTCGAGCCACTCGCTGTTTTATCTTGAGATGCCTAAACGGGTTCGCTCCAAGTTCCTGTTCCTCATACCTCGCAGGATGGAAGCAATTCAAGAAATTCCATTCAGCCCTCTTACTGGTATTCCCGGCACTCAACCTCGTTTCCATTACGAGCTGCATTTCATACATTCACGCCATACTCCTCGTTCGACCAGCCTCAATACAAGTCCTACCTAAACGGCATCAACTTCTTCGTCAAATCGGCCACTGGTTATCCATGCCCGTCTATTATTTTCCAACCTCACGTGTGATCACTACTGATGGTTTACACTGAACAGGAATCTCCCGCTCCGACCAAACATTTACCCCTGATGCCAGACCTTTTCTCTCGCCGCATCCAGACGGTGTGTTCGAACTAAAATTCTCTTTCCACGGATTCCACCCTTGAAGCCATGTTCTATTAGCCATCTTTGAGATTTTGAGATGTGCCGAGATCGCTCTGCTCTCCGCTAATTGTAACCCTTCTTGTTATACCAGCCTAAACAACATTTCATTTTACTCCACCGACTGCCACATGTTCAAGATAAAGAGTAAGAAAACAGATCAGCTCAGTATTTCTCAGCCCATATTCCTATTTTTTTTAGACTCTGCCCTCAGTCAGTTCAAGCCAATCTCAAACCACGTCACCTCAAGATACAATAACCACGCTTCTCCCCAAAACCCATTTTCCATGACCAACACGGGGACTGTAGCCACTTGCCACTGGTTCCTCTACCATGTCCGCCATGTTCTAATTGCAACCTGGATTCCAAAATAGTTGGGACAAAGTGTTACTTGTGAATAAAATCAAATCACAATGACTTGCATATCACTCCAGCCAGTATTTTATTCAGAATAGAACAGAGATAAAATAGCAAATTTTGAAACTGAGAAATTTTACAATTTTACCCATAAAATGAACTCATTTCAAATTTGATGGATGCTACAGGTCTCAAAAAAGTTGGGACGGCCTGTTTACCATAATGTAGTATTCCTTTTCTTTTTAACACAGAGTGGAGGCATCTGGGTATTGAGGAGACAAGTTTCTTGAGTTTAGCCATTGGAATTTGATCCCACTCTTGTTCAATACAGGCTCCTAGCTGCTGGAGAGTTTTGGGTCTTTGATGGACTTTTCGCTTACTTATGTGCCAAATGTTCTCAATCGGTGAAAGATCAGGACTGCAGGCAGACTAGTTCAGCACGTGAACTCTTCTTCTACGAAGCCATGCTATTGTAATAGCTGCAGTATGTGGTTTTGCATTGTCCTGCTGAAATACTCAAGGCCTTCCCTGGAATAGATATCATCTGGAGGGGAGCATATGTTGCTTTAAAACCTTTATATACCTTTCAGCATTCATGGTGCTTTTTATTATCCCCCCGGCGTGTAATTCGAGGGATATAGCGATAGCCATGTCCGTGCATCCATCTGTACGTCCGTAATAATTTCGTTTCTGGAGCATAACTCAAAAACTGTTCAATATTTCTTCAGGAAATTTGGTGTGTAGATCTGATATGCCATGTAGATGTGCTCCTGCGCTCGTTATCAGTGCACGTAGAACTCCGGGACTGGAGCTGTTTTAATGTCATAGGCTGTTTGTGTGATTCCCGTTCGTGTTTTGTCTTTCGCCAATTTTCGTGGTTAGGGCTTCCCTCATGTGATTCTCCCGTTGTAATTAGTCTGATTCTCTACACCTGATTCCTATATTGCATGTGACCTTCCCTGTGTGTATTTAAACAGTCTTTTCACTCACAGCTCTCGTCAGAACGTTGATCAATATTTCTTTTCGCAGAGCGCCTCGTATGCCATTGAGTATTGTTTCTCCTCTACTGGATTGTCCGACCTTGATTCTTGCCATTGCCGTTTTTGTTTTATTTTTGTCTTTCTGGATATTGACCCATTTTTGTATGACCACAATTTCTGTATATGGATGCCCTGTGTATGACCCTTGGCTTTGTTCATCAACTACGACTTTTTGCCTATCGTTTTTGTACCTCTGCTCAGCTGTCTTACTGGTTCTGACCCTTGCCTGTCTAGTCGACACCGTTTTTGAATTTCGTATTGTGGCTTGGCAATTCCTGTGTTTTTTGGCTTTGACTTGGACCCCATTAAAGGCACACGTTTTTTGGATGTCCCTCTCTTGCGTGTGGTTCCTGAAGGCACCGTCACATTTACGAATTACACTTTGTCCCAACTATTTCGGAATTGGGGTTGTAAATCCAGCTTTACACCCAAATACTTCTCCAAACACTCTTTCCGCATTGGTGCCACCACCGTGGCATCCAAGCGAGGAGTGCCGGACCACCAGATTAAAATCCTCGATTGCTGGACATCGAACGCGTATGCAAGCTGTATTCGCGATAATGTTGACGATGTACAAAGAACCCATCTCTTGCTGACCCATTAACACTTTAGGGAAATTGGGAGCCACTCCGACTCTGAAAAGAGACACAAGCACCACCCTGAGTCTCGCCACCTGGGGGAAATCCAGCGTCCGCACAATCACAGACAAAGTCTAACATCACACTCGCCCCAATCTCCCATCCGCAGTTCCACCCAATACTCTCCTCCACTTTGGGAGTGGTCCAGAGTTTATTAAAGACACGATAAGGAAAGTGGTTAAAAGTAGTTCACAGACAACCTCCCATTTTTTCACGAAGTTTCAGAATAAAAAAATATTTTTGAACTCCATGATTACTAATGGTACACTCAATGTTCCCTGCCACTAAAGACATACACCACAAAATAAAAGCACTGATTATGAGTGACTTCTTGAATGTTGCACAGTTCTTGTGGGGCTCTGCAAGCAATAATCAACTTAGGTCAGAAGAGTTAAAAGTGCAGGTGGGCTACAGTGGGCTCATGGCTCTATTTTTGCTTATAGATATAGTCTCTTGTCAATACTCTCATTGTTTCTTTTCCTCCCCCTATGAGATGCTCTGTATGGGGTCTGCCAAAAGACTTGAACTTCTGGCAGTGTTTGATCATATGTTTAATATTGAAGATAACTGACTGAATTGATTGACATTGGCAATATTGCTATTTTTGACTGTAATATATTCAGAATGGTCTCGTCATAGCTGTACTTTCATTGTATGAACCTAATGAACTTGTCATGAGTGACACCCGTGGCTCTGTTTGCATGCTGTGAGATGGGACTGATGGGACATGCTGTGAGATGGGACCTACTAACTGCGTCACAGTAGGGCTGGAACAGGAGGACACTACATAATAAATATGCTGCTTTTTTTCACGTTCCAGCACAATTCATTGTTTGAAAGCACAAGGTAAGGAATTAAATTCCTCCTCAGTATTTCAGTTTAAAATGCTTTTAAAATGAAATTACTGTGTATTTTCATTTTTAAAAAAGTATATTTGTATTAATACGGAATAATTGTTAAATGATTTGGCAAAATAAAATCCAATTGATTTGCATTCTGCAACAGTCAACCATCTAATGAAAGTTGACTGTTTTATTCACAGTAAGATTGCCCTTAGATTTTACTCCATTTTTCAAATGTATTTACACTGTAATAAAAATGTTTTTTTTGATATACTTTAATTAGATGTGTCTGTCTATGTACAAATGTCTTATTTTGACGGTGCCCTAAATAATATATCTTTAGAATTTAATTATTCGTTTCCTCTTGAGTCACTCAAATTTCCTTGTTTCTACAGCATAATCATAGGTTTCTGATTGTATCTTTGGCTTTGTATCTGAGGTGGAGACTTTGTCACCACACACTGCTCAATGCTCCCTTTATCTTTTCCCACAGACCTGAGGGGCATATGGAGGTGCGCCAAGCCCTGAAAGCAGCCGGTTTCATTGGTCTGATTGTAGTGGGAGTCCCAGGTAATCTGGGAGCCCTCCTGCTCTTCTGGCACTTATTTCTTGTACGGGGCCACATGCCGCACAATGAGTTCATCCTCAGCCAGCTAGTCTTTGCCAACCTGTTGGTGACGCTGTGCCAGGGTATTCCTCAGGCTCTTACCACTGGGGGTGTCAACCCAGGGTTCAGCAGTCAAGTCTGTAAAACAGTTCTCTTCATATACCGTGTCGCCCGGGCCATGTCTATCTCTACGACCTCCCTGCTGAGCTCCTACCAGTGTGTCATCATGGCACCATCAAAGCCTTGCTGGACCTGGCTAAAACGCTGGCTACCTGGCCACCTAACTCACACCATCATTTTCCTCTATGCGCTGAGCTTCATCATCTACCAAGTTGTCATTCTCTATAGTGAAGCTTTTCCTGTCAATGGCACCATTCCAAAATTTACCCTTAACTTGGAGTTCTGCATTGTTTTGTTCCCAAACCCCACATCATTTATGACCATAGGTGTGTTGACTTCCACTCGAGATTTCCTTTTTGTTGGCCTGATGGCAGCAGCAGCAGTGTATGTGATGGTGATCCTATATCGGCACAGTCAGCAAGTTCAGGGTCTGCAGGGAGCCGGCAGGAAGACTGAAGATGCATCTCGTGCCGTCCTGCTGCTCGTGAGCACATATGTGACTCTGTTCACCTTGGACAATGTACTGTGGTTTTACTCACTTGCTGTCTCCCATATGCCAGAGGCCGTGTTGGACACGCGCATCTTTTTTGCTACCTGCTACTCCACCATCAGTCCGGTGATCATCATTGCCACAAACAAGAAACTGGCCATTTACTTTACCTGTAGCTCCAGATGCAAGACAGCAGAGAATGTCCAAAGCAATAAACAGTCCAAAGTTTCTCAAGTTGAACTAACACAGTGAGGTTGTTAAAGAGAGGAACTTAGGGAGGAAAGGAGGGAGAATGACAGTTCTAAGCTGTTACAGTTCATGATAATCACATCTCTTTTTATGGGGCCTGTATTTAACTTTTATGACAGAAAAATGTGGTGATATTTTTACATTGTTAGACTGTCGCAGCCGCACATACGAGTGCTTGGAATTTGTTGCTCTTCAAGCATAACACAAGCGTGTTAACAGATCTTCTATAAAAAAGCACCAAATATTGAACAAAATTCAAAACTTCATCCAAAAATCATATTTCAGGCTGGTTCTTGGACAGAATTTTTTTTTTCAAATTTTCAAAATATTATTCTACTAGCAACCTAAGTATTCCTTTTTCATCCTTTTGCTTATACTTTTATGAAACATCAGCCCTAGTTCTTGGCAGGTGCAAGCATGCAAAAATACAAGAAGGCTACATTGTTGTTTCTTATTTATTTATTTTTTTAATACGGCATATGTGGCAGTGTATTTGTATAACAAACATTGCCCTGCATGACTACTTTCTCTTAACTTCAGAAATGATCAGTGTTATTATTGATTATTGTGCTGGTATTGATAGCTCAATTGTTGTGTGTTCACTCAAGCTCTGTTCCTGTCGGCTTCTGTGTCCCTTTGAAGAGTCCACACAGACAGTCTGCAGCTCCCATTTCGATGGTTGGGGAGAGCTGTGGCACCTCCCTTCCTCCAAGTCTGCTGTGCCAGCTGGGGTATCTCACAAAACGGTTCGAAATTTGATTTCGCATTTCCAGCATCCGTAGTTATTCACCTGAGTACATTTTGCCTTTTGTGTGAAAATAAGTTCACATTAATGATGTTTTTAACTCCTCATAGTCAGCTCTCACTTCCCTGTCATAAGCAGGCATAAACAGAATGAAAGATAAGACAGACAAGAAATCATGTCAGAAACATTTTATGAAAATGTCTGATAATGTCATTTTATTGAAAAAACTTACACATTATCTTTAGTTTTCTCAGAAACCTGCCATTTGGGTCACAATTTATTGAGCAAAAAAAAAAAAATTTATTGAGGTGACTAGAAATGAAAGACTAGAATTTTTACTTTACAGTATTTGAATGATAGAGCATTTTTTGACTCATTTGGACAAGAGCTAAATAAATGATCAGCACCTCTTGGGAACAGCGAACATATTAGACCGATGACTTTTGTTTTGAAGGATTACCGTTAAATAAGGACAATTTGGCATTTAGTGGAATTATTTTATTTTTATTTATTTCAATCAAAGTTAAGAGTCAAGGCTGCCGAATAGCTCACTCGGTAAAGCATCACTTTGCAAAGCAGAAGTGACTGTCATGTCACGGGGTCAATCCCCGCTTTGTACCAGCCAGCAGTGAACGGCAGCATTTTCAGACTAGCACACAATTGGCTATTGCGCTACAGGGTTGCAAATTCGGAAGGGACCGCCGGGAATGGAAAATAATAGTTGCCTTGTTTGTTGCTCAAGTGCCTCCTGTTGACCAGATGGGCGCTCATCAGGAAGATTCTAAGTCTGTTCATGTTCGGGTATCCTCAGTCCTCGCTCTGAACTTGCAAAGATTCAACCAATGAGTGTATAAGAAGCAGTGGCTGACAGGCACATGCTTCGAAGAAGAGCCGTGAACTGTCTTCGCTCTCCTGAGTTGGCAGCAAGGGGTCGCATACGAGCAAGCTTTGTTCATAGTTCACCAATTGGGCATTCCAGATTCGGGTGGGATTGGAGATGCCAAATTTAAGAAAAAAAAAAGTTTAGAATCAAAATCAACTCATATGATTCTGAGTCTACATTAAGCTTGTCTAATTGCTGAACTTGATGCTGCAACAATGCAGCAGAACAAGTGTGGGCCAAAGGTACTGTAACCTTCATGAGTCTGGGAATTCATCCAAACTTATTAAAAGACTGCTCATCTCAAGAAGCTATGCCCCTAGAAATTTTTCAGAACTCTTTTCATCGTAGATTGACATCAACCAAAATAAATCTGAGCACTCTTTGGTGATACATTTCACACTTACTGGCTAATGCTTTCAGAGGTCCAATTTTGACTTCAAGAAGTTAACCCTTCTAAAGGCCCTAGAAAAAAATAATTGGGTTAATGGACCTAAACATTTAAGAATTTTTATATCTACCCATAGACATTTCTACAAAAATGATTTCACCCAAATCTGAGATGGTTCGGCCAACTGGTTACAAATTAATGGGAAAATCAAAATAAACAGTCTTAGTAAGCTATTGGCCTTCCTCAAGCTGCCAGACCAGCTTGAATGTATCTTGGTGTAAAGTCTTCTAGTTCAAGACTTTTCAGGAGAGATGGGGCACCTTTTCCTCATTTGGTGTTTAGATAATGGTGACAGAGAGCACTGTCAAATATGTTTTTCCACAATCTCCCACATGAATGCATTTGGTCCTAGATCTGAACATGAACCAAGTTCATTCTCATAAAACCATTCAGAGACCTTTTGAGCCCTGAGAGACTTTTCCGTTAGAGTACTAAAGTGATGACATCACGCTTGTGTAAGAAGTAAAATTTCCCATTCATTCTATCCATTATGTTTTTCTCAGATCACTTTTGAAGCTCTTTCCGTAGTTTTCCATCCTCCATCGATTTTGAGATTTTAAATCATATTTCCGAGTAACAAAAAGTGTTGTTTTTCTTGACTGGAGTCAGGTATAATTTAGATCATTTAAATTTTTTGCCACATGCTAATCTTATTTACAGTCTAAAAACTACACGTCCCATGATCCTCCTGATTCTCAGGCAGGATGAGTTTAAAATGCAAATTACCAGCACCTTGCCATTTGGCATCCCTATTTCTTTGCTTTGCTTGGTGAGACTGTGAATTCGTCACTCACTATACACTCTACTTAGTTTTATTTACTTGTGAGATATCAAGGTTTACAACTAGCGCCAAATTTACTTTCGTAGCCGAGCATGTTTGGCCATCGTTTGTTTGGTTAAAAACTTGCTGGCTAGTGACCGGGCTAATCAGCTTTGTCAACGCCCAACTGACAGAGCTCCACAGCTAATTCAGGTCTGCTTGCTCATCTAACGTTAGTTAAGTGCCGAAATAATTGCAAATCACTGTTTTCAGAAATTAACATTCACCATGTGAGGCAAGCCAAGCAAGCAAACTGACTAGCCAGCAAGCTAGTTTAATGACTTCGGTAGCTGATTAATGTCATATTAGATGGCAATATGTCATTATCAACTCATGAAATGTTCCCGGCTCGACGCTTGCTAAGTAGCCACATAATGGCCATTTACCATTTTTTTGCGATTTCACTAGCTTAGCCATTTATCGTAGGTGAATTTTAATGCTAGCTAGCTTGCTAAGTGACATTAAACTAACCATTTACTGGCTAGCGAGGTGGTTCGCTAGCGTAGCTAAATGCTAGCTCGCTAAATGACGAAATAAGTCTTCGTGATCCATTCATTTCTAGGCATGTGGCTCGCTACTGGTGGACCCCTATGTGGCAAAAGATGCACGGACATAGACAACGGTAATTTAGGGCACACATCGGCTAGCATCATTGTACGTTGTTAGCGGTTGCTGAAACTGAGGTACCCCATTGACTGAGAACAAATCACGGGGTCCTCGCCCACTTATGCAATGGATATGTCGTTCGCAGAAGTGGACTACAAACTGGACTACAAAAGTGCAAAAGCATATAATTTTTGGCAATAAACAACGAATTTGATGATATCATTTGTATCTGTATAGAGTTAGAGCAATGCCAGAAAGTGTACAATCCCCAGTATAAATTCCCAAAGGATTTTACTTCTGACACCAGAAGCTAAGTAGCTGTGACGTCATCACCTTAGTACTCTATTGTCAACTTGGAAGAGGCCACATCCATCATTGCAGAGTTGCAGTGACCCGACCACCTTTAAAGGAATGAGTGGGCCCAAACCAAGCCTGGAAAATGAATGAAGCATCTGCTTTCACTACGTTTATCCATGTATCTGCACAAACTTTCCTTCCCTTAATTTGTCACAACCATATTCATATTACCCCTTGCCTGAATCTTTAAAGATTTTAGATTTTTTGGTAAGCTAAAAGACAATCCCTTGGGAACCACTCATCTTTTAGTGAGCTTTGATGCCAAAGCTTACTTTGATTACCATGAAATTATGACAGTAAAAATGTTTTTCTGAAAATGATTACATAATGGGTGGCACAGTGGTTAGCATTGCTGCCTCACAGCAAGAAGGTTGTGGGTTCGAATCCGGCCTGGGGCCTTTCTGTGTGGAGTTTGCATGTTCTCCTTGTGTTGCGTGGGTTTTCGCCGGGTACTCCGGTTTCCTCCCACAGTCCAAAGACATGCATATCAGGCTAATTGGAGACACCAAATTGCCCATAGTGAGAGTGAATAGTGTGTGCGCCCTGCGATGGATTGGCAAGCTGTTCAGGGTGGGTCCCTGCCTTTGCCCGTAGTCAGCTGGGATAGGCTCCAGCTCCCCCGTGACCTTAGTGAGGAATAAGCGGGTATAGAAAATGGATGGATGATTACATAATTCTTGATAAACTCAATAAGTTCTCTGCAGTTGTGAGCTTCAAACATTAGGAAAGTGCCAAACATAAAATGAAAGAAGTTTCCTTCCTTTCTCTGATTCTTTTCACATTTGAAAACAAAGAGGTCTTCAATATTGTGATTAATTTTATATTTTAGATAGAGAACAAACAATATGATTGATGTATGCTTGACGTAAGCTCACATCTGACAATACAGTCTTGAGAAAAATTTGATAAATCCCAATTGTAATTTGAAAACGCTGGCACAAAGGAACTTGAGAAAATTTGTTCTAATGCTGTCTCATAAATGAAGCCCATTGATTGGAAGTGTGCTAAATCTGAGGAGTATACTCAGAACTTCGGATTATGTGTGAACTCAAAATTGAGCTGCAGCCCTCCACCTCACTGAAGAGATAAAAATTGAGATTTTTGCTTAAGTGTGAATTATAATATGACATTGTTTCACAACCAAGCAACTGTTTTTGTTATATTCTTGTTCTGTCCGCCTTGTATCTGTTTCCAGGTCTTGTCTCGCACTGCCAAATGGAACCCTTCTCATGTCAGCATAAACTTTCTTTGCTATTGGCTGGCTGTGGTGTTTCCATTTTCTTTCAGTACTGTTCTGGAGTGTGTTCAAAGTCGGCAACGTGTAGCAAAACGGCAACAGTAGTTCGTTGGACACCCCATTGTGTCACTCAAGCGTTGCAGCTATGGCGGCTGACAGGGCCATACTGTGCGTTCTCTTGGAAGAACTCTCGGAGCCTGATGAAATAGGTTAAAATTTGTGCTTGATTTTTAAAATTTAATAAACTTCTACTTACCACAAACATGTAATTTGATGTCATCTACATTAAATTGATTAAAACCAAGCTGTATTTGGTTTTTGTATTTATGTACTACCCTCGTTGGACTCATTGTGCCACTGCCTTTTTAAGATGGCGCGGCTTATATACATGTTGCAGCTGATTGGATAAACCTCTGTACACCCACCAAACAGGAGAAAACATACCTCAAACGCCGTTGTGCAGCATTGCACAGCGGTTGGAGGAAACAGGTTGTTCAACCCAGAAACCGTAACAAAAGGATGTGCACCGGAGTGACTTTGAATGCACCCCTGGTTTTGGGCCTTCCTAAGCTTAATATCAATTAACTGTTTTTATCAATTAACTAAATCTGCTCTCGTTCACTGGAAGTGTTTTCCTTAAACAGGCACTTAACTAATATTGCTTATATAGGTAGAGTGTTAATTCCCATGATTTCCTGCTTCGATATTATGTTGTGATTCTGCATTCTGCAAGTCATGTTTAAGTTCTGTGCCTGGCTCTGCCATGTTTAGGATTCTTGTGTTTAGTGACTACTGCCTGTCTGACCATTCTTAGGAGTGTGTATTGTGTTTTTGGTAGTTTAGATTTCTTGTTTATTATTTTTCATGTTTCAATCATTTAGTTTTCCATGCCATGTTTTCATTTCCATGCTTTGCACTTTGTCTCCCGTCTTGTCATGCGTGTATCTTTGCTCACGGTCCCTTGTCTTGCGTGCCACTCATTCGGGTGATTTATTGGTTTCTGGGTTTCAATCTTCTTTCATTATCTCGTGTTCTCCTTCCTCTCTCTTTTACTGTCTTACTAACACATACTAACAGTTTATTGTTTCTGCTAATTACTAACCACACTAATCTTGTATATTTTTACTAACTTTCTCTAACATGCACTCGGGATTGTATAGCTGCACATACTAATTGACTAACGATCTCTCAGCAGTCGTTCAATTCTAATCTCCGCCTCCTTGCCTATCCCTAATTATCTCTGCTGCAAGTTTCTGTGGATTTCCACATATACTTTGTGCTTTCCTTTTCTTTAATCTTGGCACTTTAGTACTCCTTAACCGGAGCTGTTTTGTCCTTAGGTTTGTCTTGTGATCCCTGTCTGCGTTTTGGCTACAGCCAAATTCATGTAATTCATAGCTTTCATGTGACGTCACGCTCCCTAAGGATCGCCCCCTTGGAGGGCAAAACATTACGCTTGCCCGCCACCTACTGCCTAGAACCGCTATAGGACACTCAAGAAAAGACGCACTTCATCACAATGCCGGACAGCTGTTGTGCGGTCGGATGTTCGAACCGTCGGGGAGGAAAGCAGGGATTGTGTTTCTATCGCATTCCGTCTGAAAAAGAAAACTCTGAGAGGAGAAAACTTTGGATGAGCGCTATCAAGCTGCAAGCAGGGCATACAGAATGGCTCCTACGTATGAACACACCTCTCTTAGACCTGCCATACAGGTGCAGTGACCAAAACGCACCAATCCCTCCTTCTCCACTGCAACCCAAGCTGTTAGTGGGGGGGTCATTTAAGCTGTAGGAATGGTTTACCTGCCATCAGAAAATGATGTTTGATCAAATTTATCTTATATTGACTGTTATGGCATAACGTGACAAAATAATCGCTACGCACTGACTGACTACAGTGTCCCTAAAACTGACTCGTGATCGTTTCCAAAATGACAATGAATTGGATGGCTAATGTTAGCTAAATTAGTACTCACCTTTGCTCGTAGAATGAAGAAGGACTTGTCCTTCACTCCCAAACAGCAGCATTATTTACCCATCCAGACATAAAATAACGGTAACTGTCGGTGGTTTTATATGCCTTCATTCTGGCAGCGGTGTAAGGTGACGGATTCTCAACCAAATAAATGTAAACATCCCCAAATTCCAATTTCGGCAAGGACCTGGCAGTGTGTAACTGCTCAAATAACGAATCCGGTGCTGTATATGGGTCACAAGTGCCCAACACTTCTAGCTTGTTTCGGTATCTCTCCTTCTCGGCCGCTGACAGGTGAAATAAATGAGTATTTTGTTTTTTGTCCGCAGAGGTTGCATTTCGCGCTGTCATTTTTGAACGCTGTTTTGCCCTCCAGGGCTCCCGGCGAGTCACGTGACTGAAAGCTATGAATTAGTTTATTCCTCATGTGTCTCTCCCTGATCATTGTTACCATTGATTGCACCTGTTCTCCCTGGTCATGTGTTTACCCTGGATGTGTATATAAGATGTCTGTTTGGTTCACTTTCTTGTCAGATCGTTTCCCCTAATCTTCTCGTGCTAAGTTTCTCGCCTTGATTACTCAGTGTTTATCTTTCTGACTGGATTGCCCGACTTTCGATTTTTGCCTTTGTGATTTTTTGATTATTGTTGCATCTGTGCGTTTTGACCATTTTTCTGCCCGACTACGAGATCTCTGTTTGCTGCCCTGGTAATGATTCGGATTACGCCCCTAGGGATTCTGGCTTTGCTTCTCTGATATACCTATTCCTGTGAACCAGACCCATTTCCGTCCGACTACAATTACTGCGATTGCTGCCCTGGTTTTTGATTCTATTTTTGCCCAACTGGATTTTGACTTTTGGATTGTGGACTCTGTACTTTTGCCTTCTGACCTGCGGGGGTCCTCCCCCTTTAATAAAGCAAGTTCTACTGCATTGCCTGGTTCTCGCGACTGGTTCCTGATCGCTCCATTACATATATGTACATATATGTATAATAACCAGCTAACTAAGTGAATTTAATTTATATAAAATTAAATACATAAAATTTAGTTTTTTTTTCCCCAAGGGCTGTGCTACTCTCGCTTGGTTTTACTGTAATTTTGCTAAAAAAAACTTTCTCAGTTTTGATTCTCAATGCCAATAAACAATATCAAATTACTTGGATATCTAGTTGCAACTTGTTTTTGGTTTTATAAGTGAGTGCTTACCTTTGAAAGTCTCCTAGCCAGAAAATATTGATATTCACCAAGGTTTTTATTCATTTTCGGTCTCTCTCTCTTTTTCATCGCCTAAGCATATTGCCTAGTTAGATATTTAGTGTTCCCTTCTGGTCCCTGTGCCTGGATCTGCTTATCAAAGTCAAGTCGTGTTTAGTTTGCTCGCATTGTAAGTGGGACGTTCACCCGGCTCGCTTGAATTAAATATTAACATTAACTCTTTTTCGGTATCTCCTTTGTACAAAAGGACTCTTGCATGTGAACATATTGCTAGGTATGTTATTTTAGTATTTTCCTCTGCTCGCTGTGCCTAGATCAGCTATTCAAAGTTTAGTAGAGTTTTTGAGTGCTTAGCTACAGCCTGTTTGGAGATACCATGTTTAGTTAGCGCTGTTAGTAAATGAGTGGTTAATTTGGCCCTTATGAATAAATTTACGATTAAAGTTTACCGGGGTTCTAATCTTTTACGGTTTCTTTTGGTTGTAGTACTCGTTTGTGGCTAGTTAGCTAGATAGTTACTGCTTGCATTTTTGACTTGGGATCTCAGATTTAGTATTTAGTTAGCAAGGCAACAGTTACTTGAGTCGTCGATTCGGTTAGGTTGTATTTATTAAAGAGATTTACTAGAGTGCTTTGCTCCCTTCAGCTTATCCTGGCCATTGTAGCTTCCCGAGACTAGCTCGGTAATTACCGCTGACATTATTGTGTTGGTAATTGGCATTTCCTGTTCATCACAGGAGTTTTGCTGGGTTTTGAAGGCTCTCACCTGAGAACAGTATCTAGAAAAGCCAGTCTGTGATTATCTCGATTCTGAGTTGAGCTCTATGATATTGCTTGACTAGTATATTCATAGAACTGGGACTGTATACCATCTTTGTCAACCATATAGAGTTTGTATCTATTTGGTATTACTTTTTTGATAACTGAAACTAAGCCCCTGCTAAAAGAGGCTTATAATCCATTTACTTAGTCTCCCCACAGTTCCTATTGTGACCAGTGGCACCTGCAAAAAATATTTAGTTGGGGGGCCAGATGGGGCCAGAGAATATCATGGGCAATATCAAGGACAAATAGAATAGAGATAAAATGGGATTTAATACAACAAATAAAATCACAGACATAATACCAAAAACAAAACAGAACCATTCAGTGGTGTAAAGGGACTCCTAAATGCCCTAAACCCATATCTAGACATCTGCAGAATTTGGTTGAGACTGAAGCCCTTCAGAAGTGTAACCTATTCTACCTCAACCTCAGCATGTATATTAGATGATTTTATAGACCTAGGCTATAAATGGTAAACAATTAACAATCGTCAGAGCAGGGAAGGGCAGGCACGCTGTGCAGCGACAGCTTCTCCAGAGGTTGAGGTGTCCAATTAATTCCAGCCCTTGCAGGAACTCGACTTGGCCCCTGACCCTGAGTGTGGAGGGACTGATGAGCCTCAGGGCACCCTGTTGGACTCTTCCACCTAGAAAAGAGAGTAATAGTGGGGGACTCAATTACTACAGTTATAGACAGCATAGTTTGTTCGCAGAACAAGGACTCCCGTATGGTGTGTTTGCTGCCTGTTGCCCAAGAAGGAGACTTGAAGTGTGAATAAGCTCCTGACCAAGAGTAGGGAAGGATTCAGTGGTCACAGTCCATGTTGAGACAAACGACATGGGTAAAGGTGGGTTTGCTGTTTTACAAGACACACTTGTGGAATTAGCAGAAAAGCTTAGGGGCAGATCCTCCATAGTTGTGTTTTCTGGGATTCCCAGGCTCACCAAAGCTGACTAGCCAGGAGATGTAATACGCCCAGTATGTACTGGGTTTACCACTACTAAAGCTGTACATCCAGGAGGCATCCTAACAAGACACCCAAACCACCTCTGCTGAGTCCTTTTAATACTGAGGAGCAGAAACTTTATGCTGAGCCTCTCGTAGAATTTAAGCTCTTCATGCTATCTCTCAGGGTGAGCCTAGACTCCAACTCCAATGCAGTCATGCACATGCATAGTGACATACAGTGCTGTGAAAAATTATTTGCCCACTTTCAGATTTCTGCTATCTTATTATTTATGATCTTTAAGTTTCTAAAATTTTCCAAATTTCACATGAGACAAAGAAAACATGAGTTAACACAAAATTCGCCTTTTAAAGGATCGTTTACATTATTGTCGGTAAATTGTTATTCCAGGGATGACAATTTTCAGCAATTTTCCGCTTTCAGTTTTGGTTGTTCTTCTAAATCGTCTAAATATGATGAGAAAATGGGTATATAGTGGGGTCTATCACTACGGGGACACTAACAGGTGAGCGTGTACAACAATTAAGTTTCATTCCCGCAGTATTGAGCGCTAAAGTAACCCGATATGAGGCATCTATAGCAAGTCTTTCGCGGATAATAATACGGACAATAATTGGATGTATTTGTAGGAAGTAAAAAAAAAGTGGTATGACATAACTTCACACCTGCAAATGCTGACATTGGCGGAGCAGATAGTTTGCGAAACACGATAAACATGGTGAAAACCTCAGGTAAAGAAGAGCAATCGCATAGCAGAGATTGATAAAGCCGTTGTTCTGACAATTTGTGCTGCCATGTAAAAAAAATGCCACCGTAATGCAAAGTGGTTGTAAAGTCTTTTTTTTCCGCTTTAATATTGCAATATGAATCAGTTTGCAGCAGTAACTTTGTTATTTGTTTGCTTATTATAACGCAAACAGATGTTATAATGAGTTGGATAAGTTTGTATGAAGATGTATGCCCATATACACCATTATCACCTAATTTCTGCATTTTCAGGAAAACCCAGCATGAACTTGCAAATATATTCATGCTTTTAGGTTGAACGGCGCACTGAAAAAAAAATCTATTATGATTTTTGAAGATACTTAAAGGAAAAGTTCACCCAAAAATGAAAATTCACGCATCATCTACTCACCCCAAGGCTAATCGAAGGGTCCATGAATTTCTTTCTTCCTCAAGACACTTTTGGAGTTACGAAGAAAAACAGCATTGAAGACAAATAAAAATCAATTGAATTGATCCAAATCCATACTGCTCGTGCGGCATAATCCAAGTATCTGTAAGCCCAGACATTCAAATTTGACTTGTAAAGATGTCTTTTCTCGATATTTTTAGTCTTAATGTGTAATGTAGCCGCCTTGTTCATCATCGTACTGTAATGATTTGATAAAATATGGATCTGTAGCACATCGTCGGTCCAACTACTCCTTAAGGCCATTCCATACCCTACGTAAAAGACGGAAACAAAGATGGACGGAGAATTTTGTCCGTCCTGTCCTATCATTTCGTCCGTCATTTTGCACAGAGCAGGGGAGCTTACGATTACTAACGAAACGGAGCAATACCACGGGAAATCATGAGGGCTGTATTGAGTTTATAGTCCAGATCTTCACCAAATCACCAGAGTCACGAAAAAGATCTGCAAAGGCATTAAAAAAGGGCGGAATTCGAGGAGCACCTCACTGAGCTTGTACGAAACTACAGACATATTTACGACGCGTCCAGCCCAGGGCATCGAGACAAAAAGATGGTCGCCAATAGTTTTGAAGAAATCAGGGCGGCTCTGGGTGTGACGGGGGAAGTTTTCAAAAATAAATGGACAGCAACGCGAGACCGCAATGTCAGAGCCTCATAGCATGCCATTCCTCTACTTGTGCCCTCTCTCGAATCCCATTCATCCTTTGCCAGAGTTGACTATGTGACTATGTTCAACAAGGACATAGTGGACTTAAAGTTTGGGCCTGCTTTCTGACCGAGCGCATAAATTACCTTTAATGTTTTTGTTTTTAACTATTTCAGATTTGAAACTATGCAGACAGCCACCCTACATAGTTTATTTTTTACAGACTTCACACCTGAGAGCCTTAGCTTTACAGCAGTTGTCTAAGGTGATGACAGCCTTTCAGCGGGTGCCAGAAGTTCCCAGGCCATAAAACACCCGCTCGTGGTAACAGAACCAGAACCCCATCCAAGCCACTTTACAACCCTCATTCACACACACACACACACACACACCACTCGCATTTCTTTATGCAGGCATGCAAACTGGTCACGGGTGAAAAAGGTGAGAAGGGCGCACAGACACACGACGCGAACGGAAACGTAAATTTCATAGTCTGCGTTATAGAAACATGCATCACCAGAGGCATCTTGAATTGAATACTGTACAAAATGACTTACCATTCACATCTCTTTTTTATTGAGACGACAATTCAAAACAACTATAACTTATGCACAGGTTTTTTTTCTTTCTGGCCTGGACAATGATCACATGCTCTTTTTACCATGAATACCTAAATCTAAATCAACAAGTTATGCACATGTCATTTTTTGTTTTGGCCTGGACAAATATCACAAGCCCTTTTTACCATGAACTCTTAAATACAAGTCAAAAGTTATGCACATGTAATTTTTTGGTTTGGCCCTGACAAAGATCACATGCCCTTTTTACCATGAACACCTAAATAAAAAGAGTAATGCACATGTCTTTTTTTTGTTTTGGCACACCTTGTGCATTTTTTCATGCCTTTATCAACCAACATTAAACTTAACTAAGTTCCATACTTCTCTAATTTCATTGATCATATTGGTTAAAACATTTGCACAATTGTTTTAAAATAACCACAAAAAGCTATAGCTATTGATCATTTATTATTTTAAATCAAGAAAACCAGATGTGCTTTACTCATCAGGGTGAGGTCTAAGCAATACCATCCATCGCCACATGGCGGTGAGTCGTGACTAAACATAAAATACTTGACTAAGACGGTAGGCCTATTTAGCCTTGTATCTATTCCCAAAAACGAGTCTCCGTTGAAATTATAAATGCAAGGGAGATGGCCTGCGACCTATTTAGGTTTAAGCTACTCTTAAAAGAGTTGTTGAAGAGACAGGCTTGCTCGTCTAGCTAAAACTTTCTCAAACATCACGTCGGTAGACCTACTGTGCAGTTCATTTGATAGGCCAGGATAACCTTATGCGAGGCAGTCAAATATCGAGAAAGAAATTCGTTTTTACAGATAAGTTAATTTACCCTCATGGCAACATTCTGTTTCACTTTAACAGCAGCCTGTTTTAGGCTATACAATGGTCTATTTTCAAGAAATGTCACAGTAAAATGTTGGGAAGTGAATGGAGCATTCTGCAGGATTATAAAGAGCCGTGTAGCCTATTAATGGCAGAATGAATTACAAACAGCACAGTAGGCACGAACGAAACCAGCGCAAGTTCCAAGTGCAGGAATTAATCTAACGACTACATTAACGTCTGCTTTATGAAGCTGTTCACAGGATATCACTTTAAGAAATTTATAACTGTATCCTTTATGCCGTACCTTGCCGCAGATCCAATTTCCACGATGGAGGCCTTGAGCTGATTTCTTTTGTGGGTAAATTGCTTCAGGTTGGCACAATTAGAAAAAATTAGGAAGAAGGGGGCGCCTTGCTCATTCTTGATTGGTGTAAATAGCCGCTTCAATTAGAGCATCTCGTCAGTCATTTGCTCTCACGAGAAGAGTGTAATATAGGTGTATGTAGTTTTCTGCGGTCCACTGTTTTGCTCGCTCGCTAACACACCCCGCCCCCCCAAAAAAAAGATTTCTCCTCGGATCTGCGCGATTCACGTACATGGCCAATTTAGAACTCAAAACGGTGAATTTCGCCGAAAGGTGAGGAGTTTGCATGCCTGTTTATGTTTGCCTGTGTTTATCCTGATACGAGGGGAAAGCCATAAAGCCTTTTTTCATCTAAAACTGGTACTGACTGCATCTGTTCTTTCTGAAAACAGGGGTTCTAAACTGAATTTGAATATGTACAGTCCTTATCAGAGGAGATAACTGGACGATAACCATACATTCGTTGTTTATCTCACTGTACGCTACGACGGTAGGGGCTTATACCATACCACGTACTTTTCTCCCCTGCTACTGCAGACATGATTTAGAATGACAAAAAAAAAAAAAAATCCAAGCCATCGTCGACCCCGCACAGCCCATACACCCGACCCCAGCTCGTTCCGGGGAGCTCATGTGAACTGAGTTTGCCATTCGCCATCCCACTTAACTAATCAGAATTTTCCAGTCCTTTCCTCATCGGAGGCAAGAATTGGGCAATTACCTTACACTAGTTCTCAATCTCGCTTTTTGCTTCTGCCATACGGTAAGCGATTGCCTGTTGGCTATGTTCATATCTTTGACCGGACTCCTCAAAGATGACAATCTGAAAATCCGAAACTTTCTCTGACTTCGCAGCAATTATATTCGCCATCACTCAGCAGCTGTGCATCGTACCTAGCAACGCCATTTAGCTTCCCTTCATTCAGACTGTAGAGTGGATTCTCGTGGCTTGTCGCTGTATAAGCCTAATCTAATCAACACATTTCATCAGCTACATAAAGACATATTCATATTTCTTGTAGTCATTAATGCGTGAATACACTCTCTGGCGTCCTTCTGTCTTGAAAAGACAATGGAAAACTACACCTAGGTTGTTGTGGAGCTGCAGCGATGGGTGTCGCTGAATAGGCCAATACGTGAGCTGTAGCTCCTACCACAGTTGCTGCATGTGTAGTGTGCTGTAGGGATTGTGGGGGGAAGCAGTGGCTGACTGAATTCTCTGCTGTTTGTGTCTCTTCCTTTCCACGCGCTGGATCTCTCTCTTCTCCTCAGCCTGCTTGACTCCGGATTTCACGCTTGCAAGCCAGCTGGAGCGGTCCATGGTCACTGTCTCGAGATCTGCTGGGTTGATGCTGCATGACTTCTTGCATGCATCCTTGTAGCGCAGGGCCGTGCGGTTGGCAGTGTTCCTGTGGCAAGTTCACCATAGAGGATGTCCTTCGGATGCGCGAAGAAAACGCATATAATGTCATAGTGCAATGTATAACAAGCTTCCTTAAACTACATTAGACTTTCCTCGGTTTTACCAATTAGTCTGAGCACCTCTCACTATACATGCATGACGTGTTTTTTGCGAATTAAATACCATATGTCTATGCTGCTGTCTAACGATTGCAATGTATATCCCAAAATCGTCAAACCATTACAAATGCTAACATTCTTTACCGAGCCAGCAAACATTCACGGAAACTGCACGCGTATCCACTTCACGGCCACTCGTAAATCTGTGTTGTGTTACAGACAGGTGTGTTCCAGAATATTCTGGAAGATTCGAATTTCGAAGAAGGATTATTTAAAGAAACAAATTTAAACAATTTATTAAATAACAGAGCAAATGAATGTAGCAATTACATTCATACAGGAATGGGTAATGAAATTACTACATTGAAGATAGAAATAATGTTCACTTGCCTAAACTGTCCTTGCGATGTTCCCACGACGATGGTGGAAATCCACTGGTATCTGATGTCTACAGTGTGGTGATCCTGCACCGCAAAGTCTGTATCCAAGAGGTGTCTGTGTAATCCAAAGTCCAATTGCACCCGGCAAAGCCAGTCTAGCTTTCAGGTGTAGCAGACCGGAGATGATTTTCGTATAGGCCTTTTATATAGGCCTTGTACTCCTGTTTGATTTCATAGAAGAATCTTGAAGGTGATGGCTCTTGAAGAATCCTGCTGACAATAGAATCCTCTAGATGGCTCCTGAAGATTGTGACTAGCCTGTGAACACCACACAATGTCCACAAGCACTCATGAATATTCATTACCCTTACATAAGCATCCAGAAACTACTGGCTGAGCAAAATAATACAATCAGGTATTATAGTTCGTCATAACGTAACAGTTGTTCCTTGAGTTACATGAGCACCGAAGTCATAAAGACATATTGGTAACTTTGTGGTCAGCGATAAGTGGAAGAAAACGCCATATGATTCCGTAGTAGTGCAACATTTAACAAGGCTTTCAAATAAAGCAGACTTTCGTCGGTGCCACCAATTAGTCTGAGCAACTCTTGCTATGTACGCACGTCATGTTCTGCGGAAATTAAATCTAATACATTTATGGTGCATTGAATGATTGCCATGTTTATTCTGAAATTGTCAAACCATTAAAAATGCTGACGTTCTTTGCCTCACTGGCATACATTCACAGATGCTACGCGTATCTACCCTATGCCACTCGCAGTGGCGCAGCTCACTACTGCCTCGCTAGTGCTTCAGTTTTTGATACACTTTGCTTCACCGGCAAACATTCACGGATACTTTCCGTATCCATCTCAGGGCCACTCGCAGCGGTGTAGCTCTTTAGCGCTTAGGCTATGGGTGCACTTTGCATCGTCGACAAACATTCACAGATGCTGTATGCGTACGCTCCGTTCGGAGTTTGCGCGCGCACCTCAATAGAGCACGGAGGCATTTATACTTGGTACAAATTCCGTTGCAGTATTCACCGCAAAGACAGGGGGCGGTAGAGAAAAAAAAACTACAGGAAGAAGTAGAAGCAGAAGCAAGCGGAAAACATTTCACACTGGGCGACACTAGCGTGGCTCGCGAAAAGTTTCAAAAGTGGTTAACCCTTTACCAACTATCCTTCGTCTCACCACTCTCATCTGCCTCGCCGGTCGCGGTGCCTGGTTTGCTAAAGCTGTTGCAAAATGCTTGGGGTCGTCCCACTCGACCCATGTTTTCTTGTGGGTTCCTTTGGTGTTTACTGAAAGAGGCACTATTACTTCGCTGTTTGCCTCATCGTATCCCATCATCGTTCCTCCCTCATTCGGGGTCACAAATGGGCCACCAATTGTATAATCGTACACTCCAATAACTCGACAACAGTAGACATCATAAACAAGGTTGTTCCCACTCCCTCTTGTTCATGTCATTCTTCAGGAAACTAACCTTAATTTCCGCAAAACACCAGTTTACGCTCAAGGCCGCACATATTCCTGGGTATAAAATGCCATCGCTGAAGCCCCATCCCGTTTCTTTTCAGACAAATATTCAGATATTCAGATGCTTGGCTCCCAACTCAGACTTTCACCCCACTCCGGCTTCACAGTTTTCTGCGTCCGTCTACCCCTGATTCCAAAACTAGAGCCACTCACCACTTTATCTTGAGATGCCATTCTAAAAGGGTTCGCTCCACGCTCCCGTTCCTCATACCTCACAGGATGGAAGCAATTCAAGAAATGACATTTAGCCCTCCTACTGGTTTTCCCGGCACTCAATGTCGTTTCCGTTATGAGCTTCATTTCATCCATTCACGACATACACCTCATTCGACCAGCCTCAATACAAGTCTACCTAAGCAGCATCAACTTCTTCATCAAATTAGCCACTGGTTTTCCGTGCTCGTCTTTTTTCCATTCTCACATATGATCACTACAGAAGGTTTACACGAAACAAGAATCTCCCGCTCTGACCAAACATCCCCTGATGGCAGACCTCCTCTCTGGCCGCATCCAGACGCTGTGTTCGGGCTACCATTCTCCTTCCACGGATTCCTCCCTATAAGCCATGTTTTGAGATGTGCCGAGTTCGCTCTGCTGTCTACTAATTAAAACCCTTCTCATTACACCAGCCTAAACGACATCTCATTCTACTCCACCGACTGCCACATGTTCAAGATAAAGAGTAGTAAAACAGATCAGTTTGGCATTTCTAAGCCCATATTCCTATTTCGACTAAACTCTGCCCTCAGTCCGTTCAAGCCAATATCAAACCACGTCACCTCAAGATATGAACACCATGGTTCTCCCCAAGACCCACTATACATGACCAACATGGGGGCCGCAGTCACTTGCCACTGGTTCCTCTACCATTTCCGCCATGTTCTAATTAGATCCAACATTACGCCCAAATACTTCTCCAGGCACTCTTTCTGCATTGGCGCCGCCACCACCGCATCCAAGCAAGGAGTGCCGGACCACCTGATTAAGATCCTCGGCCGCTGGACATAAAACACCTATGCAAGCTATATTTGCACTAACGTTGACGACGTACAAAGAGCCCATCTGTCACTGAACCATTAACACTTTTGGGGGCTTGGGAACCACACCGACTCTGACAAGAGACACAAGCCCCACGAGTCTCGCCACCTGGGAGGGATACCTAACGTCCGCACAATCACAGACTAAGTCTAACGTCACACTCGCCCCAATCTCTCATCCGCAGTTCCACCCAATACTCTCCTCCACTTTGGGAGTGGTCCAGAGTTCATTAAAGACATGATATGGACAGTGGTCAAAAGTAGTTCACAGACAACCTCCCATTTTTACCTGCGGGGGGAGCCAGGTTAAGCAATGATCATGTCTGTGTGTGTGTGTGTGTTTCTGTCACTCTGTCTGTCAGCCCGTGGCCATTACCTGGCTCCCCCTAGGGGGGGGGCCAGGTAATGGCCACGGGCTGACAGACAGTTCATTTTTGCGAAATGAACATTACGTAGAATTTCTGTGAACGTTTGTGCTGTATGTAATTATTTCGTTATAAGTGTGTAGCTAGCATGCTAGCTAGCTACATGGAGCTCCGTGTTGTGACACGGACCCCTGCGAACCATAATCGCGATGTATTTTCATAAAACAGTATGGTAGTTTGCATTAAATAATTATGTTTCCTAATTGTATGAGATTTGTCGGTTGTGATGTTACTATTGAATTTGTGCTTCTATTTCTATTTGCGTTGCATTATTCCACATACTTTCCCTGCATACTGCACGTTTTTCGTTGGCGGGCAAGGTGATCGCGTTGACACGGATCTTGCATGGAATTGCACAAAGCACACGGGGTCTGCTTTCCAGCCAGCTGGGCTTGCTGAAATCACCGATTTATTTATTTATTTTTTTTGAAAGATGGTATAACGTGTTCTATGGTCTTCTGTGTCTAGTTAGCATTTTGTTTTACCTAGCTGGACACAGCTAAGCATTTTTGTGGTCATTTGTGCAGTATGAACGAATTTGACTTATATTACAAGGACAGTTAGCTAGCTAGCTAGCTGCCCGGGATAAACTATGCCATGCCTCGGGGACCAGCGCAGTTCACCGCTCTTCGTAGTAAAATAAAGGCCGCTGTGGCTCGTAGGCCTATTTGCTTGATGCCTGAGGAGCCTGGATTGTCGTGTATTATATTGTTTTCTATGTCTGCTTAGGTTGTTTTTGTATTATTTTTGCGAAATGAACATTACGTAAAATTTCTGTGAACGTTTGTGCTGTATGTATGATCGTGTCTGTCACTCACTCTGTCTGTCAGCCCGTGGCTGGGGCCAGGTCTGCTATCTCTGATTGCCTTGTTTCAAGAAGTTTCAGAATAGAAAAATATTCTTAACTCCATGAGTGGACTATTAGTAATCCAATGTTCCCTGCCACTAAAGACATACACCAAAAAATAAAGGCATTGTTTATGCGTGAGGTTACGCTCAGGAACCAGACGTGAGAACTGAGAAATCCAAAAAGCTTGCGTTTTATTTGGAAAGGGGCGAACCCCCGCAGAGCAGGAGGCAACAGTACAAAGTCCACAATCCAAAAATCAGAATCCCAGGGACGTAATCCAAGTCTTAATCAGGGCAGAAAACACAAAACTCGTGGTCGGGCAAAAAAGGTTCGATGGACAGATGTAAACAAATCCAAGACAAAGCCAAAATTGTAATGAGGGATGGTCCAGTCAGAGGTGAATCACAGAAAGTACAAGGCATAAACAGTCGCAGCACAGGTAGACCGAGGGAAACTTTCTGACAAGGAGCTGGCTGTGAAAAGATTGCTTGAATAGACAAACAGGAAGTCACATGCTACAAAGGGAAACAGGTGAGTTGGATCAAACTAATTACAAAGGAATGAACATGAGGAAGTTCCTAATTACAAGAAATTGGGAAAAGCCAAAACACGAACAGGGATCACGAAGACAGCCTACAGACAGACATACGGCTCCAGTTAGGGAGTTCTACCGTGCACAGAAAAGGAGAGAGAACACGGAGGTTCTGCTGAAACTGCAGCAAAGTAAATTAAGTAAAGACCAGAGGCGGAGACTAGAATTGGGCGAATGCTGAAAGGTCGTTAGTCAATTAGTAAAGTGCAGCTATACAATCCCTAGTGCTCATTAGTAAGTTAGAACTATAACAACAATGTTAGTTTTGGTTAGTATGTTTAACTAAAACAACAAACTGTTAGTAATGTTCGTAATTTAAAAAAGCAAGGTGAAGGAAGTAAACAAGATTGGAAGGAATGCTTGAAATCCCAGAAATCATTAAATCACCCGAAAGAGTGGCGCACAATACTGGGGCTGAATGATCACAAGACATGAGACCAGACAGGGGAAGACGAAGTGCAATGCATGGTGAAAAACAAAACATGGACCGGAGTAAAACTGCAAAGATGGAATATGAAAACAAAACAGAGACAAGACAAAAACAACACATGGCCAGGCATCTAAATCCCAAAACTAAATACAAAGCACAGTCAGAAAAAGCAGAGATCAAAATCCAGATATGGCAGAAACAAAAATAAACACGGCAAACAGAGCAGAATCACAACATTTTGAGTGACTTCTTAAATGTTGCACTGTTCTTGTGGGGTTCTGCGGGCAATAATCAACTTAGGTCAGAAGAGTTGAAAGTGCAGGTGGGCTACAGTGATCGTGGCTCTATTTCTGCTACTAGTTTTGTCTCTTGCCAATATTCTCATTGTGTCTTTTCTTCCCCCTATGAGTTGCACTGTATGGGGTCTGTTAAAAGACTTGAAGCGGTGTTTGATCATATGTTTAATATTGCAGATAAATGACTGAACTGACTGACATTGGCAATGCAATATTGCTATTTTTCAATGCAAATGACGGTAATATATTCAGAATGGTCTCGTCTTAGCTCTGTTGTTTCATCGTATGGACAGGATAGAACCTAATGAAATCGTCATGAGTGACGCCCATGGCTCTGTTTGCATGCTGTGAGATAGAACAATTTATTATTAATTAACTTGGTCACAGTAGGGCTGGAACAGGAGGACACTACATAATAAATCTGCAGATTATTTTTCATGTTCCAGCACAATTCATTCTTTCTGAAGCACAAGGTAAGGAATTAAATTCCTCCTCAGTATCAGTTCAAAACGTTACTGTATATTTCAAAATATTGCTGTATATTTCAAAATACGTATATTTCTATTAATCTTGAGCGAGTATCAAACGATTTGGCTGAATTACATACAATTGATTTGCATTCTGCAGCAGTCAACCATCCAATGAAAGTTCACTATTTTATTCACAGTAAGATTGACCCATGATTTCACTCCATTTCTCAAATTTATTTACACTATAATAAGTACATTTTCATTGATTATCAAAAATATACCTTTAATTAGATGTGTCTGTCCATGTGGATCAGAGGTTGCGTTAACCGATTTTTTTTTTTTTACAATGACGGAATATTTTGAAGGCCGTCCACCATTTTGACAGAATGTAATTCACACCCCAGTCCAATTGGTGGTGGGTGTCATATTGTCTCAAGCATTGTCTTTGATCTGGTGGATCTGTATGATCCTCTATTCCTCATATTTTTGTAATATTTTGTCATTTGCTCTTTATTTGTAAAATATGCTGCTCTGCTGCCGGTCGACGATTGGTTTTATGTTACAAATGCCATCTCTGTTATGTGAACACGCAGTTATCTAGGTCGGGAAAACCCCAGTTGACATAACAAGTAGATAAGCAGCATTGTAGGACCGCTGAGCAAGACTTGTTTTCGTTAGGCTCAGTGAAGTCAGCAATTATTCTTCCAACGCGCACTGAAGAAATTCACTCGCGGAATTTAAGTCATTGTGCATTAAGTTAATCACTGCATGACAGCGGATTTCCCCACGAGTGACATAGAAATCGATTATGACTCGGGAATTCTCGAGCTCGTCTCTACTCAGGGATTGAAAGCAATGTAACTGCATTAAGACGTTTCAAATGGTCTTTTTCATTTAAACAATTTAAACGATCATGAAACACATGAATTGTTTCCAATCCCTGAGTAAAGTGAAGCACGGCAAGTCTGGAGTCATAATCGCTTTCCATGTTACTTGTGGTGAGGTCCACCTTTACCTAAGTGAGACTGAAACTTCAATGCAAAAGGATTTTAATTCCGCGTGAGAATCTCATCAATACTCATTCAACGTAATCCGCAATTATTCAATGAACAAGCCTAAAAAATGCGTGAGACCTTCGCCGAATGCATGAGATTTGGCATCTCTGACATGAATTACTGTCGGCATCAGCTAATACATAATCTATAATTTATTCTGTTTATTTTATTTAAAAAAATAAACGATTATCATTTTAAAAAAATAAAATTACAATGACGTATAATAATTAATTATTTTCATGCCCCTGTCCATCACAATGACGGACAATCAGAAAGTGTAACGCGACCTCTGATGTAGATTTGTCTCATCTCGAAGGTGCCTTAAAGCTGCAGTCTGAAGTTTTAGAAAAGTAAATTTTTGTCATTTTTGCTAAAACTGTCACTGTGTACAGACAGTATTACATATAACTGGTACCCTGTAATTTAAAAAGGCTCATTTAAACCCACCTAATGCTCCTACTGTAATTTAAAAGAATCGTTCGGACCGACTAAAAGAACCAATTAGAGCCAGAATGGGGTCTGACAGCTGCCAAACAGTGCACATGCATGCGCTGCAGACAGCCCCCTCCCCCTTCCTCCTCAGTTCACGCCAGTGCTCAGTCAAGTTCAAATCTCCGAGAGCGGGTTCAGGAGCTTAGAGCCATCAGCGAGGAAAAAAATGCCGATACCTCAATTTCCAGAAACAGCACACATGGCTAAGACTAGTAAAAAAGGAAGCCAGAAGAAAAAAAAGCGCAAAAGAAAGAATTTAACAAAACCCAGGATAAAACCAGAGTGAACATCGGAGTGGATTTTTAAAAGTGGAAGGAACTCCGTGATCTGAAAGGATTAAAAACTGACGCAGAGTTTGCGACTTTTCTCCTCGACAGGTAAACCCGTTTTATTTGTTGGTTGGCGTCGCTGACATGATCACCAAACTAACCCCAGCCCTAACCAGCATAAATTCATTTTCGCTCTGCAAATAAGCGAGTGAACGTCGCTTACAAGCACAGTCGCTGTTAGAATAGCCAGAGTCTTGTAATTGTCACAGTACCCCGCAGTGCATGTGATGTTACTGTGCTGTTGCAGTCAAACTAACGTTAGCTGGTTTCGGATCCTAGGGCTAACGTCACTGGCGTTGTTTTATTAGAAAGCAGCGGAAAATCTCTTTATGAAGTGACCTGGCAGTCTTATCTGTTGTGTTGTTGTCCTTATAAATATGTGCAACGTTTCTGTGCTCTCGCAGCTAAATGCTGACATACATGAGTTCCTGGCTATTCAGCTGGATTCACAACAGTTTCTGTACTCAAAAAAATGTTTAACTTCCTGAAATAAGTGTGTGCTGGGTTTTTAATGAATACATACTACTGTAGATAACTTTTCATGTCGACGTGATTTATTTCTGCTCGTTTGTTGGCAGGCATGTCGTTGGACTTGAAAAATCCGGGGCTCATAACCCTGATTTTTATTTTAAAAAAAATTAATCCTGGCTAATTCTAGATGGGTTTCCGTTATTAACACGTTTTTCAATTCACAAATAATCAAGTGGCAATCGAAGACACGGCTTCTTTTCCTCATGCGATCTAAAAGCGACAAAATTATGGGCTGCATTCAGGACAGAAAAATAACTTAATTATAATTATGTCTATGCACCTGCACTCGGTGACGGCATTTCAGACTAGTAAGTGGTTTCGTCCGTTTACATTTCCAATCGGACAAATGTCTTTTTTTTTCAATACGAATTGAGCGACCGTGCCGCAAAAACAGGTGTATGTACTTGTCGCCGAAATTACCTTAATTCGCTGAAGAGTTATGAAATGCCATCACCGAGTGATGGTGCATAGACCTAATTATAATCTAATTATTTTTCGGTACTGAATGTAGCCTATTATTTTGTCGCTTTTAGATTGCACAGGGGAGATAAGCCATGTCTTTAACTGCCGCTTGATTGTTATTGATTGGAAGGAATTTGTGAATGAAGGAATTTGCCAGGACTAATTATTATCCCTCGCCGCGCGATTAGCGCGAAGCGGGGATATAGCATTGGGCTCCGTCCGTACGGACACATAAAATTGAGGCGGCGGGGGATATTGCCATGTTAGTAGCAAACACTTGTCTTCAATAAAAGGAGGGATATTAGCCTGGGAATTTTCAGGTCTAACGACGCGCCGGTTTGTTGGCCAGCAGTGTTTGACCGTTCGCAACAGACACGTCTCGCCTCGGCAACTTGGCTGCTTTCAAAATGTGAACGTGCAATGTGAACTCCTCAAAGTTACAGACTGCAGCTTTAAACAGTAGATCTTTATAATTTAATGATACATTTCCTCTTGAGTTATTCAAATCTCCCTTCATTTCTACAGCATAATCATAGGTTTCTGATTGTATCTTCGGCTTTGTATCTGAGGTGGAGACTCAGTCACCACACACTGCTCAATGCTCCCTTTTTCTTTCCCCACAGACCTGAGGGGCATATGGAGGTGCGGCAAGCCCTGAAAGCAGCTGGTTTCATTGGTCTAATTGTAGTGGGAATCCCAGGTAATCTGGGAGCCTTCCTGCTCTTCTTGCACTTATTTCTTGTACGGGGCGACAAGCCGCACAATGAATTCATTCTCAGTCAGCTTGTCTTTGCCAACCTGATGGTGTTGCTGTGCCAGGGTATTCCTCAGGCTCTTACCACTGGGGGTGTCAACCCAGGGTTCAGCAGTCAAGTCTGTAAAACAGTTCTCCTCATATACCGTGTCGCCCGGGCCATGTCTATCTCTACGACCTCCCTGCTGAGCTCCTACCAGTGTGTCGTCATGGCACCGTCAAAGCCTTGCTGGACCTGGCTAAAACGCTGGCTACCCGGCCATCTAACTCACATCATCATTTTCCTCTATGGGCTCAGCTTCATCATGGACCAAATTGTCATTCTCAATGGTGACGCTCCTCCTGTCAATGGCACCATTCCAAAATTTACCCTTAACATGGAGTTTTGCATTGTTTTGTTCCCAAGCCCCACACCATTTATAGCCATAGGTGTGTTGACTTCCACACGAGATCTCCTTTTTGTTGGCCTGATGGCAGCAGCAGCAGTGTATGTGATGGTGATTCTATATCGGCACTGTCAGCAAGTTCAGGGTCTGCAGGGAGCTGGCAGGAAGGCTGAAGATGCATCTCGTGCCGTCCTGCTGCTCGTGAGCACATATGTGACCCTGTTCAGCTTGGACAATGTACTGTGGTTTTACTCACATGCTGTTTCCCATATGCCAGCAGCCGTGTTGGACACGCGAATCTTTTTTGCGAATTGCTACTCCACCATCAGTCCGGTGCTCATCATTGCCACCAACAAGAAGTTGGTCATGTACTTTAACTGTGGCTCTAGATGCAAGGCAGCAGAGAATGTCCAAAGCAATACAGAGACCAAAGTTTCTGAAGTTGAACTAACACACTGTAGTCGTTAAAGAGAGGAACTTAGGGAGGAAGGGAAGGAGAATGATAGTTCTGAGATTGTGCAGTTGATGATAATCACATCTCTTTTTGTGGGGCCTGTATTTAACTTTTCTGACAGAAGTATGTGGTGATATTCTTACAATGTTAGCCTGTTTCACAAACACTGCGCCACATGACTACTTTCTCATAACTTCAGAAATTATCAGTGTTATTGTTGATTATTATGGTGGTATTGATAGCTCAATTGTGTGTTCGCTCAAGCTCTGTTCCTGTTGGCCTCTGTGTCCCTTTGAAAAATCCACACAGACAGTCTGCAGCTCCCAGCTCGATGGGTGGGGAGAGCTGTGGAGCTTCCCCTCCCTTCCTCCTAGTCTACTGTAGCAGCTGGGGTATCTCTCAAAACGGGTCAAAATATGATGTCAAATATCCAGCATCCATAGTTATTCACCTGAGTACACTTTTGTATTTTGCCTTTTGGGAAAATAAGTTCACATTAATGATGTTTTTAACTCTTAATAGTCAGCTCTAACTTCCCTGTCATAAGCATGCATAAACAAAATGAAGGAAAAGACAAACAAGCAATCATGTTAGAAATATTTTATGAAAATGTCCGATAACGTAATTTTATTTAAAAAACGTAAAAGGACGGGTGGGCCCAAACCATGCCTGGAAAATGAATGAAGCATCTGCTTTGATTATGTTTGTCCATGTATTTGCACAAGTTTTTTTTTCCTATAATTTGTTACCCGTACTCATATTACCCCTTGCCTGAATCTTTAAAATGTTGCCTCATAAGCTTTAAGTTCTCTGTGCTTCCCGAGGCTAGGATCTTGCCTTGCACAGATATTTCAGTCACACAGTACACAACATCTGTAAATTAATGAGCCAAAATAGCTTAAAAAAAGACTACCTCTTAGATTTTTTCGTAAGGTAAAAGACACTCATCTTTTAGTGAGCTTTGATGCCAAAGCTTACTTTGATTACCATGAAAGTATGACAGTAAAAATGTTTTTCTGAAAATGATTACATAATTCTTGATAAACTCAATATGTTCTCTGCAGTTGTGAGCTTCAAACATTAGGAAAATGTCAAAAATAAAATGAAAGAAGTTTCCTTACTTTCTCTGATTCTTTTCACATTTGAAAACAAAGAGGTTTTCCATTTTGGTGTTAAAATTAAATATTCAAGATAGAGAACAAGCAATGAGATTGATGTATCCTTGACGAAAGCTCACATCTGTCAAGTCAGTCTTGAGAAAAGTTTGATAAATCCCAATTGCATTGTGTAAACGTGGGTACAAAGGAAAATTTGTTCTAATGCTGCCTCATAAATGAAGCCCATTGATTGGAAGTGTGCTAAATCTGAGGAGTATACTCAGAACCTCTGATTATGTTTGAACTCAAAAATGAGCTGCAGCCCTCCACCTCACCAAAGAGTTAAGAATTTTGAGATTTTTGTTTCAGTGTGAATTATAAATACGACAATGTTTCACAACCAAGCATCTGTTTTTGTTATGTTTTTGTTTTGTCCGCCTTGTGTCTGTTTCCAGGTCTTGTCTCGCACTGCCAAATGGAACCCTCCTCATGTCTGCGTTCCAGTCCTCGATTTGTTTTCTCGAGTGCATGCACTGTTTCTTTGCAATTGGCTGGCTGCAGTATTTCCATTTTCTTTCATTACTGCTCTGGTTTCGGGACTTTCTAAGCTCACTGTCAATTAACTGTTTTTAGTTACAAACTAAATCTACTAACGTTCATGAGAGGTGTTTTCCTTAGACAGGTACTTAACGAATATTACTAATTTATTTTGGGTGGGAATTGCCATGATTTCCAGCTTCAATATTATTTCAAATCTTGCTTTACTTTGCTCTGTAACTTTTTCATGCTTCCTTCAATCTGCATACTTCATTGGGCTTGTTATGTCACTTAGCCTTGTCCATTCAATGTCCTATATTCATGCTTTGTTCCCTCCCTGTTTTGCCCAGGGGCCTGTACCATAAAGCTGGATTAACATACCCGGGGTTTCTCCTAGTTATCTGGCTGCACTTAACCAGACTTCCGCATTCCTGATAAGCGGTACCACAAAGCCAGTTAACAACTCGGTAACTGAACCCAGGGTTGTGCAAGTTCACATAAAAGGGGTGGTGTTTGAAGCAAATGATCAATTGCAAACATGGACAAACTGGTTGGAAGCAAAGCTGCGTACTTTTCAAATGCAGAGCATGAGCTCTTAATAAAAATATTAAGAGACTAAACATTTCATCCTGGCCAAAATTAACACCGTTGCGGCTGCCAAATAAAGAAAAAACAGTTGGCAAAAAAAATTTATTCCCCAACCGTGTAAATGTGTACGTTAATTATAATGATAATATCACTGCAAATAACTCCCGTATTCACGATTGTATGTGGGCTATTGCTGGAGCAATGATGATTTAATTTTACTTCTGCAGCAGTAAATCATGATGACAGGCTCTATCTATGTAGACTAGTGAATGCATCTCTCTCCTTTTCTGCTTTACAGGATATGTTTGATCCAGCACGAAGCCTATTGGATATAGGGATGAGCGTGTCTTATCGTTTATAACTTCACTGCTCTATCAGTATAATTACAGTTGCGTATTTCATTAAATTGACGTGATGTGAGGATGTATTCTTATGGAGTGTATGGATTTTTTTTCCAGCTGCAACCCCAGAGGTGTCAAAAGTAGGGATGCACGCTATATCGGCATTCATATCGTTATTGGCTCATGTTCGTCATTTTTTAACATCAGCATCGGTCCGATGAGTAAAACTGGGCCGACATAAACGACCGATGTTTATATCCGTCTAGTTGCCATTTGTATATGTGTGTAGGGAGAGGGGGAGAGCCGCTTTGTGCAGATGTTGATGCCAGCGGATATGGAGCTGCAAATTTATGCACGCAGTTACAATATTGTATCACTAGATGGCACACCTGGATCCGTTATTGTACAGTACTTTAATTTAGTTACATATTTGCTAGTCTGTGCTTGCACTTGGGACAATATGAGTAGCCGCTGCGGCTAAAGTCAGAAAAAATTGTTCAGCCACACTGTTGGTCTGGGTCCATAATGCAGCGCACAAAGCGTAATTAATAAAAAAATGCAAGAGGGGCATCATCAGGCATTTAACAGGCATTTTTTACTTTCCATTACCTTTGTAAAATATTTTTTAACATTAAAATTAAATCATACAGGAAGGAAGTGACTTGTCAATGATCGAACGTAATAATAATAATGACGACTCACTCGTCATATGAGTGTCAAGAACATACGTTATTCAAGTCTTTTCATATTTACTTAGAGGAAGCTAACGCGATGCCATTACCAAATATTAAAACATTATGTGGCGTTCAATGTGTGGTCAATATGTTTATGATATTTCCCTTCTTAAACACGTACTTTTTAATGCCATTTAAAAAAAATAGGGAGTTTATTTTCAGTCATGTTTTCATAATCCAATAAACAAAAGATCAAAACAATATTCAGAATTACCAGGAGCTGAAATTTTTACCTAATTAATTATTAAGATTTACTTCCTCGCAGTCTCGAATCAAAGAATAAAGGAAAATTAACCTTTTTGTCAACATCACCTCTCAAGCTTAATTAACCAGAAAAAAAGGTCAAATTGATTGATTGACAATCATGCATCCTAAGTGGAAACGGGTTGACCAAATTTAGCGATAAAAAAGAAGTCACTGCCAACCCTGACCACACGTCCCTGGTTTACAGGTATGGCCTTGTACATCAAAGTTGAAGTTTTGTTGCATACATAGCCTGTATAAAAAGATGGACGAAGCAACCGTGACACCATCCATTGGTTTTTTTCAATCGCATTTTTTGTGAAGGGATTGTTATGATGATTAGCATTTTGTCAAAACTGCTGAAATTTGATTCGCATTTTGCGATTTAAATCCGCCTAATATCCGCCTTTTAGCTTCGCCACAGTGGCTATACGGGCTAAAAAAGTCATTGCCATGCAGAATATGGATTCGCCTATGGCGATGTGGCAAATGGCTAGCACAAGCACAGCTACTAGTGGTAAAGGTTGCCAAAAAAGTAATACTGTTGGTTACTTGTGTTTTATGGTAGCCCTGTAACCTTGTTATTTGGAAGTAAAACACATTTTAAAAGTAAAGACATTTAAAAATTCAGTTAGCATAATTTTCAGTGTGTACAAAATTTTATCATCTCAAACTTTTTTTAAAACATATTTATATCGGTAAATATCGGTTATCAGCCATAACAGCAGTACTAATATCGGATATCAATAATGGCCAAAATGTTCATATCGGTGCATCCCTAGTCAAAAGAGCCGGGGAACAAATATTGAATTACTACAAAAACATAAATTAAAGCGGTCACTAGGCTTACTCTCATAAGTGCAGCAAGGACAAGGCTTTAGTGCTTTTGCCCGTGGAAAAATACAGTATTGTGATACCAGAGATGTGCGGTCAGGGCAGGCAGCGGCTTCTCCTTTTTATCGCTCCATTTTGTCGACCTGTTTCCACTTACTACACCAGATTGACAATCAATCAATTTTATTTATTTATTTATTTTAAACCAAACAATTAAGATCTAGCCTAGGCTATATGTAGCCTGTAATGATTAAGAGGTGATAGCGACAAAAAGGTTCATTTCCATTCACGCTTTAATTTGAGACTGCAAATATGTAAATCTTAACAATTAATAACAAGAAAAAAAACTCAACTCCCTTGATAATTCCGTGTATTGCTTTGACCTTTTGTTTATCGGTTTATGAAAGAAGACTGGAAATAAACTCCTTATTATTATTTTTTTTGAATGGCATTAATAAGTACGTATTAAAGGGGGAAAACATTATCGTTAACTTATTGACCACACATTGAACGCCGTATAAGAAAGGTTTTCACCCTTTAACAGGCACACTAAGAAATATATTTTCAAAAAATTATCTATTGGTATAATTGTGTTCCTGACTCCACATTTCGCAGCTTTTCAGTTTTTTTCCCAGATGACCCAATCAGATGGCAGATACGCAAGTCAACCAGCTGGTTGACTTGCCCAGTTAGGGTAACTTCAGGCTTGAACTAACAAGTATTAGGCATCAATGGAATTTTTTTTGTTTGCGCAACTAAAGTTTAAGTTTTTTCATGAATATAAAATTCTGGACTGCAGAATATGTTAATAAAATGCATCAATTTATTGAAAGAACATTTTTCTGATTACGCGAGCTGTAAAAAAAGATCATATTTACATGAAGAACACTAAAGAAAAACAATCACAGTCCAAATTTTGCATTTTTGTATATATATATATATATATATATATATATATATATATATATATATATATATATAGTTGTACATATCTATATAATGTTTTATCATTATAACAATTATATATCATATTTCATATATTCATATTATTAAATATATTACGTATTATATAATTATATACAAAACCCAAAACCAGTGAAGTTGGCACGTTGTGTTAATAGTAAATATATAAAAACAGAATACAATGATGTGCAAATCCTTTTCAACCTATATTCAATTGAATACACTGCAAAGCAAGTTACTTAATGTTTGAATAGGTAAACTTTGTAATTTTTTGCAAATATGAGCTCATTTGGAATTTGATGCCTGCAACATGTTTCAAAAAAGCCGGCACAAGTGGCAAAAAAGACTGAGAGAGTTGAGGAATGCTCATCAAACACTTATTTGGAACATCCCACAGGTGAACGGGCTAATTGGGAACAGGTGGGTGCCATGATTGGGTATAAAAGCAGCTTCCCTAAAATGCTCAGTCATTCACAAACAAGGATGGGGCGAGGGTCACCACTTAGTGAACAAATGCGTGAGCTGATTGTCGAACAGTTTAAAAACAACATTCCTCAACAAGCAATTGCAAGAAATTTAGGGATTTCATCATCTACGGTCCGTAATATTGTCAAAAGGTTCAGAGAATCTGGAAAAATCACTGCACGTTAGCGACAAGGCCGAAAACCAACATTGAATGCCCGTGACCTTCGATCCCTCAGGCGGTACTGCAGCAAAAACCGACATCAGTGTGTAAAGGACATCACCACATGGGCTCAGTGTCAGTAACTACAGTTAGTCGCTACATCTGCAAGTGCAAGCTAAATCTCTACAATGCAAAGCGAAAGCCATTTATCAACAGCACCTAGAAACGCCGCCGGCTTCGCTGGGCCCAAGCTCATCTAAGATGGACGGATGCAAAGTGGAAAAGTGTTCTGTGGTCTGACGAGTCCACATTTCAAATTGTTTTTGGAAACTGTGGACGTCGTGTCCTCCGGACCAAAGAGGAAATGAACCATCCAGACTGTTATAGGCGCAAAGTTCAAAAGCCAGCATCTGTGATGGTATGGGGGTGTATTAGTGCCCAAGGCATAGGCAACTTACACATATGTGAAGGCACCATTAATGCTGAAAGGTACATACAGGTTTTGGAGAAACATATGTTGCCATCCAAGCAACGTCTTTTTCATGGACGCCCCTGCTTATTTCAGCAAGATAATGCCAAGCCACATTCTGCACGTGTTACAACAGCATGGCTAGTAAAAGAGTGCGGGTACTAGACTGGCCTGCCTGTAGTCCAGACCTGTCTCCCATTGAAAATGTGTGGCGCATTATGAAGCGAAAATACGACAACAGAGATCCCGAACTGTTGAACAACTTAAGCTGTACATCAAGCAAGAATGGGAAAGAGTTTCACCTGAAAAGCTTCAAAAATTGGTCTCCTCAGTTCCCAAACGTTTACTGAGTGTCGTTAAAAGGAAAGGCGATGTAACCCAGTGGTAAAAAGGCCCCTGTGCCAACTTTTTTGCAATGTGTTGCTGCCTTTAAATTCTAAGTTAATGATTATTTGCAAAAAAAAAGTAAAGTTTCTCAGTTTGAACATTAAACATCTTGTCTTTGCAGTGTATTCAATTGAATATAAGTTGAAAAGGATTTGCAAATCATTGTATTCTGTTTTTATCTACGATTTACATAACGTGCCAACTTCAATGGTTTGGATTTTGTATATTCATTTTCACTGAATAAACTTCCACTTTGGATTAGCTAAAATCATCCTGCTGTTTGCCCGCCTTGCGGCCCTGATGTGGGCCACTGGCTACCAATGAGCCATACGCAAATGTGTTTTTTTTCCCCCCTGAGGCAGGAGGATTCAGAAATTTCATTGGGCCAGCCCTGTGTCAGAGAAGAAAATGACCCAATGGGCCACTTTCCGTATTTTAAAGGCCGTTGCGGTCGTTCAAAATTATCAATGTGATTGCAATTTGTTTAACAATAATTGCATCGGCCCAAAATATGCATCAGCGCTGCAGGCACTGCCCAATACGCCAGATTACCTGTCTAGCCTTGGGAATGGATCCTTTCACATCTCTAATCAAGTGTTAAACAACATCATATGCTACAGTAAGGCATGGATAAGACAGCTGTACTTCAAGTTACAAGTGGTTTACAGAAATTTCACAGGGAGACGGAAGTATTCTGCATGAAATGAAGAGTTTTCAGAGTGGAGTTGCATTTCTCTTGTAATTATAATGTCAGAAAGAATAAAAAGGCCCTTTTGTCATTTAAAATCCAATTTACTGTTTTCTCATTTTTGGTCATCATTTTTCAGATGTGCTAAATAATTGCTAATGAATTTTTTTTCCCTTAATCTGATCACTGATCTGTTCTCTCAAACATGTGAAGTCTTGGTGCAATCCGTTCACTATCTAAAGGGGAGGGGGGTTCTCCCGTTTCCTAGGTTTCAGTCAACAAAGCAGGAGCGGCATAATACCAGGCTTACCCACAGTTTGAAAGCCAATTGCAATCTGTGCATTCATGGTTTAACCGAGCAACAAAAAATCTAAAACCACCACTTGACCTGACATTTCACTTGATCTTCTCCCATGTGCAGGGCTGTCGTAATCCAATGATTCACAGAAAACAGCAAAATGAAGAAGATAGGTTGCTACATTGTGTCTGTTAAGATTTACAGCTGAGAAATGTTTTGTTAACACTGCAAGCATGACAATCGCAAGTGACACGTGCGGCTACCTCTTGCCAGATCTCAGAACAGAAATGAAAGACATTAAAAAGGGAGAAGGCTGGGTCTACACAAACAAAAACTTGACATCACTATAAACAAATAAATAAAACAACTAGTAGCACGCAGAGCATGTTTTGGGCAAGCGAATATTGAGCATTCGGTTGATGACAGACATACAAACGGGGCGCATTGAGCTGACTAATAAGGAATAATAACTAGATAGTGACTTCTGCTCACTAAAAGACATTATTGTAGCCCGGACGTAGGGTCCAGGGGTACTATGGATTTGCGGTCGTTGCGCGTGTCCTGGCCCAGAAGTACCTGTGCATGAGGGAAACAATAGAAGATAGATGGTAGTGATAGAAGATGAACAGTATCAATATTATGCCAAATTTTTGCTTCAGAAAACCAATCTTTCTGAACTACAAATTTGAATACCATTGGCTCTGTATTGATGAAGTGGTTGCTGCAGAAGACAACTAATTTTTCAGTCACAAGAAAGCATTTTGGAATTGCTGGATATATAGTATGGGCAAGTATATTGAGCAGTTTGCATATGAGGCTTAGCTGAGGAGTTTGATTTATGCAAGTGTTGAAAAACAGGGTTGGGACTGAACTCGCCAATATTCTGAACTTTGTTCAAGGTCGGCTTGCTGGTGAATATTCAATAACTGAACCGGGGGTGCCATCTAGTCAGAGAACAGTGTAACAGTGCATATATCGAGCAGCTCCATGCCCGCTGGCATGAACATCTGCACTCACGGGTTATGGGTCAAATCGGAACGTAAACACTCGCACGTAAGAAATTAAGACATAAAAACCACCGTTGACACTAGTGACCACAAAAATTGCCCAACAGTACAAATCTTATTTCAATTGTATTTGACTGTGATTCCACATTAGTTCTTTGTAAATTTTCTTGATGCAAGAATCAGTTAATGTATTCATGCACTCATTATTGTTCATAAATTATGTACGGCACGACAGGCTGAGCATATCTTAGTATCTAACATATCTTAATGATGACGCTGACAAAGAGATGCTAATGACCTAGCGAGCCTGTAGGCGTTATTGTAATTATTGAAGGCATAATGTTAGCTAATGAACCTCACATTAGGCAAAAACTAGCTTTGCTAAGCGGTAATTCCATTTAGGCATGGGCAACGCTCTGCATAAACTCTAATGGAATGCGTAACAGCTGAACTGAGGCAGTAAACAAGCCTCAGAAAACATATAAAAAATTACGTAAATACCATTTTCATACAAAAAGAACACCATGGTTTGATTAAAAGCAAATTTTTCGATAGGATACCCGGATTTTATACATGAACTCTGCGTATAACGGCCAAAAACGTGATTTGAACAGAGCTATTGTTCGCTCGTTGGATGAATGCCTGACCTCAATGTAAACTGCGCTGCGTTTACAAATTTTCAAGTGCAAGGTGTGGCAAAAATAACCATTTTGGAGGTAGATTTCAAATAGTCAGCGTCAACATTGTATCCCAGTTACAGCCCCAATTTGCTTACACCCATCTAATTTGAAAAATTAAGAGTCTGTTCGTCCAGGCTAGACCTCCAGGGGATGTGAAATAAGTTTGAAAGAAGTTGGTGAAGTTTGTCGCAAGTTCACTGCGATTTCTTCTCAAAAATAGCAAGAAAGGTGAGCGTATTTTTGCTCTACCCTACATAGTTTGTTGACAGAATATCCTGTGACCCTATTTGTGAAGTTTCAGTAAAACTGGCGCCAGGCCTTTGAAGTCCACCGGTCACAAGATTCATTCACGTATACACTTCAATTCGAGACGGCAAGGATGGAAATCTGAATAATCAATCGGGAAAAATTCTTGGCTCTCTGTAATTCTGTTTTTGGTTTAAACATTTTGTGAATCGGATTATGAAAGACGACTGAAAATAAGCGCCTGCTTTTTGCTTGGGTGTAAAAGCCCGTTTGTAAAGGAGAATACATTGTGTATCGTTTAAGCGCCTAAGTCAAACTGTTTTAATAATTGTTGATGACATTGCTTCGTCTTCCTGGAAGCAAGTGCACGCAAATCTGCTGTCTAGTGAGCATTTCAGGTTTGATAACGCTGCGGAAACTTAAACTGGCCCGTCAATCTACCGAATAGCCTTACTAAACTAGTTAATTGTCTGATTGCTAACCAAGCAAAGGGGAGGTTTCTGCCTCACCAAACTAACCTCCAACTACACGTCACTGTTTTACTATGAATTATTCACAGTAGCTCATTGAAACTTATCATGGGAGGCGGGTATATGGACATACTAAAAACAGTGCAAAGGTTTTTTTAAACCATCACGTTATTGAAGGGGGACCGTTTGATTCATTTCGTAGCAGTGGGAGGGCAAACAAGTGCCGGCATCAGTGACTTCACTGCATTTTATATAGTTATTTGCAGTGGTTCTCAAATTCGGTCCTGGCGCCCCCCTGTGTATGCTGGTTTTTGTTCCAACCACAATTGCAATCTTAGGATTTTAACAAGCTGTTGATTTGTTTTAATTAGGTGCATTTATGCAAACATCCACATTGAGATATATTGTAAATATCGGCAGAGGGAAAAAATTTAACCAAACATTTAGTCAACATAAATAATCAAGAGGTTCCTCATTGGTGAAACTCTTGACACATGGTGGCAAAAACCGACAATTTACTTGGCAAATGGAGTCACACCTGTTGTGTTTTATGTTGATTTTATTTGGTTCAGGCAGGTTATTTGGGAAAAACTCAAAACACCTGCATTCAGAAACCTAATTTGGAGCTTATTGATTTTCTCAGAGTCTAATTTGATCTGATAAAAAATTTTTTCACCTGAAAATCCTTGCAATATTGAAAATTAAGCACAATGTGTTCAAGGGTTTTTAATCTTCATAGCAGAATGGATATGTCCATCCAAATGTGACTTAAGATGGTAAATAACTACTCTAAACATGGAATGGTGCTAATTAAGACAAAGTAACAGCTTTTTAAAATCCTATAATTGCAGTTGTGGCTGGAACAAAAACCAGCATACACAGGGGGGCGCCAGGACCGAATTTGAGAACCACTGAGTTATGGGCAAGTAGCGTTAATGTTTCCCCTTCCACCAATAATTTTGACATTTTTGCAGGCCATTGATTCAAAAAAAACTTCACAGGCAACTCATTCATACCATTTTTTCATATCAATGCAAAACCAAATGTTTGTTGAACATAATTGGGTGAAATGCAATGCTTTTCCATTAAAAAGGGCCCAGGGGGCGCTGCTGTACTTCAGAAAAGGGGTAGATGACTAAAGCATCAATAATTTCTGTTAGGGTACCCTAATGGTTAATTTGGCCTGGTTTATTTCTGAATAGACTGTATTTTCAAAAATGCCCTTAGGCTTCACCCCCCAATTTTCACAATGGGTTTTGTTGAAAAATGCCAAAATCAGCCATTTTTGGGACCTTGTGGCTCTGAGACCCTTTCCTGTAAAGGCGTTGGACTTGTGGCAAACTCTTTGTCTGTATCTTCTGTGCTTACCTGCAAAAAATCTTTAGAAAATAATAAAAACTTTGTTCTCAGCAACTCAAGAAATGTTTTCATTTTTATGCCCCCGCCCTCCAAAGAGGAAAGGGGGCATTATGTCGACACCATATCCATCCGTCCGTCGTCCGTTAACTTTTCGTTTCCATGGGATAACTATAGAATATCTCGTCGGATTGATGCCATTTCTTAATGGCGTATTGGAAGTGGCTATAGGAAGGTTCCTTTCGAAAACCACCGTTGTGCGATATCTAATATGGCCGCCACAGCAGCAATCTCAATATGCCCTTGATCAACATACAGGTGAGGCCATATGCCACGCTTTGCGTTGCTCTTGTATTCATTTGTATTGCCCATGCCCATTTAAATTAAGGTAGACTGCAAACAGTGGCTTATCGCATTCATGAATATATGTTTGTCTTTTTAACGCTAGATTTCCATCAATTGCTTCTTTGTGTGATTGTTTCACAACATTTTGTCCAACGTTTTAAAATAGTGCTGAATTAGCTTAGACCAGCCAGAAAAATTGACTGCCTGGAAAATTAGCGAGGTTACCTTTTTAAGATAGGGAATTCGTGCCATCGGGCGAATTTCAATAATCGCACAATCGCTGGCTAGTTGAACTTCGTTCTGATGATGACACACGGAATGCACACTTGCCGCTCACTCACTGTCTTGATATTGGTTTCAATGTAGAACATTTGCAACATACACTCACCCACTATGTTGAGCATTATTTTATTGTGTATTGTACGGCTGTATTGTAACCAAATAATGTCCATGGGAACTCAGCAATCTGGGGCCGTTTAGAGGCTATTTTAGCAAGCAACCGGAACCAGGATGAGAGAGACGGGATCCGGAATTCAAAGGATGCACCTTTCCGTCAAAATAAAAGCACCAAGCTAAAATGTGGTGAAACTTTTTAACTTAAAGAATATAAAGTTGTTAGCGAGCAAACTGAATGCCGTTGGCCATGTTTGAAACACCAAACTTTTGCCATAGCCGGTTGGTAGATGTGCAAGGACGAGTCTTTTGTTGATTAAGTCCGTAAGACAAAGGTTCTGTTGCGGCTTTTTGGAGGTTATATTATGTACCCAACCAATTCCTTGAAGAACCTCTTCTAAAACAGACTTTTGAACATGCATGTTTCAAAACCGGAGATGGAAATCAATGGTGCGCCAGAATTTTAAGTTTTATTTTGGTGAACACTTTTACTATGGAGAATTTGGTGAATTCCAGATCCGCTCTCTAGACTGAAACCAGAATCCAGTCAAAATTCAGAGTGAACGGTAACCATGCTCTTCTCCCCTGTATGAAGAGCCTGGCGACGCAGCGCTAGAACATAGCTGAGAGAATCGCTGAGTCACTTAGTCAAAGAAATCCTTGCTCGCACAGACTTAAACTCCTACTTCTCACTCAAAAAACGTTCCTCCTGCCACCACTGTAACCACATCATTCAAGGCACGAGACTTTGCTGAGTGCCTGGATGTCTTTTTTATTTCTCCGAGTGAAATTATACAGCAATCTAAAAACTCTGTGATTTTTGATTATTTTGGAAAAGATAGAGAAATTCGATGTGCTTCATGTCCTTTGACTGTTCCCTGAAGCAAAACTACGTACTTCTGTGCGACAAAAACTATAGCACTGTGACAACAACAAATTTTCCTACGTTTTTGCGAAATCATGAAGAGGGATTGAAATTTATGGAAGTTAGAGCGATTTAAAAAGTATTTTTTCATTCTGTCTGCTCTCAGCTCCCAATCTAGCTTTTGCCATTCATTCCAAAGAGAAAATTTTTGTCCCTTTTTTGGGAATAATCCAGAAACCACACGATGAAACTCAACCAAAATCAATAGGCTTCATCCTCTGATCACTGTTATTGTGCATGTGAAATATGAAAGGGATCGGATAAGAATTGTGGTCTGTAGAGCAAGTAAAAATCTTTCCGGACCCGGACGCATGACGACCGTAAATCCATAGTACAATGTGTATGGGATGGGACAGACCGTGTGAGTTATTGTGGCTTATTTATTTATTTTTTTAGATAAGGTTATGAATCAAATGTCTGCATCAGCCAGTTGGTGGGGAATTGATGCCCATTCTTAACTATTCCAAAACTAGATTTAGTCAGTAAGCATGGCTTACAGGATATCCCCCGCAACAACAAGTAGTCAGGCAGTACCACAGTCAAGAGACCTTCCAGCAAGAGAAAAAATTTTCAAAATCGGATGAGTAGGTTATGCGATCTAGGTCCGGATGCACAGACGCACGCTGTTATGGCCCCACTTTGTTATTACATTTACAACAACAGCAACAGCAAGGGATGACAGACACAGTTTTTAAAACTTAAACGCATTTAATTAACAATGACAATAAAAACTAAGTAATCTACTAACCAAGATTGATTTACAACAAAAACAGAAATATTTACAGTCCCTTGTTTTGGTGGGGTGGCTTGGTGATGTCCTGGGTGAGGAAAAATGCTCTAACACAGGCACAAATCCACAAAAGAAACTTCACAGGTCTTGAACAGAAAATGACAGGTCTGGTCACATGTATCCCTCTCCTTGCAATTTCTCCTACTACTACTTTACTGTCTCAATTCTCCCCTTTATATACTCTTTTGCAGACCCCACCCACATTTAGACCTCTTTTTTTTAAATTTTCTGGGACTTTCCCCAGACATGTCCAGGACATGTCTAAACATAGCTCCAGTCTGAGCTGAATAAAAAAAAAGGTAAATACTGCCATCCAGTGGCCTATATTCACATTACAACGCACACACACACACAGACACATGCACACACACACGCACGCAGGCACACACGGACAGACAAAGCAAATCCAGTATACCCCCTAAACTTCGTTGCGGGGGGTATAATAAATGTAATGGTTCCCAAATTAAGACTGAAATTGGTAAATCTATGTTTCAATTTAATCTAATTCCTTTTGTGTCTCAGCCTCATATTGAAATGAGGTAACAACACCAGCAGACCTGGCAACCGGGATTTTCTAACGTGTCTGCAAAACACTAGTTCATGCTCGCACATAGTCCCGGCTATAAAAATTCTTGTTTCTCTCGGCAGGGATTAAATGCTTGGTCCCGCACTCGGACATTCACCTCACTCTGGTCCTTCCGTTTTCTGTTACCATCTACCCCTGACTACACAACTCGAGCCATTTGCCTCTCTATCAAGAGAGACCTTTCCAAACGGGTTCGCTCCACACTCACTTTCCTCATACTCAGCCCTTTTACTGCCATTCCCAGTCCTCGACGTTGTTTCCATCACAAGCTTCATTTCGTACATTCACTAATTACAATTCTTCTCGTCTCGCCCGCCTAAATGACATCTCATTCTAGCCCACCGACTGCCTCGTGTTGAAGATATTGAGAATTAAAATGGATCAGTTTGACATTTCTCAGCCGATTTTCAGATTTCGCCTAGACTCTGGCCTTAGTCTGTTCAAGCCAATATCAAACTACGTCACCTCAAGATACAATAACCATGCTTCTCCCCAAGACCCATTATCCTAAACCGACACGGGGGCCATTGCTACCAATTCCTCTATCATTTCTGTCATGTTTAAGTGGATCCAAAATTCAGCCGAGATTCTTCTCCGGGCATTCTTTTTGCATCAACGCCGTCAATAAATCATCCAAACAAGGAGTTCTGGACCACTTAATTAAAATCCTTGGCCGCTGGACATCAAACGCTTACGCAAGCTGCATTCACAATAATATTGACAATGTACGTAAAGCCCATCTCTTGTTGATTCATTAAGATTTTTTGGGTGCTCAGGAGCCTACACAGACTCCGACGAGAGACGCGAGCCCCACCCTGAGCCACCTGGGGGCACCCAATGTTCTCACAATCACAGGCGAAGTCCATACAACATCACATTCGCCCTGATCTCCTATCCGTTGTTCCTTCAAATACTCTCGTCCTTTGGGAGTGGTCCAAAATTCATTAAAGACACCATAAGGGCAATGGTCAAAATTAGTCAACAGACAACCTCCCATTTTTTCAGAATAAAAAATATTCTTGAACTCCATGATTACTGATGGTACAGTCAATTTTCCCTGCAACTAAAGACATTATATTAATACACCACATAATATATGCATTGATTATAAGTCACGTCTTGAATGTTGCACAATTCTTGTGGGGCTTTGCAAGAAATAATCAACATTGGCCAAAAGAGTTGAATGTGCGGGTGGGCTACAGTAACTGTGGCTCTATTTTTGCCATTAGTTATAGTCTCTTGTCAATAGGCTCACTGTTTCTTTTTCTCCCCCTATGAGTTGCTCAGCATGGCATCTGCCAAAAGACTTGAACATGAACCAGTGTTTGATCATATGTTTAATATTGAGGATAACTGACTGAATTGACTGACACTGGCACTATTGCTGATATTTTTCAGTGCAACTGACGTAATATATTCAGAATGGTCTCATGTTAGCTCTGTTTTTTCATTGTATGGACAGAAAAGAACCCAATAAACTCGTAAAGAGTGATGCCCATGGCACTGTTTGCATATTGTCAGATGGGACAATGTATTATTAATTAACTCGGTCACAGTAGGGCTGGAACAGGAGTACACTACATAATAAATCTGGTGATTTTTTTTCATGTTACAGCACAATTCATTATTTCTGAAGCACAAGGTAAGGATGAAATTCCACCTCAGTATTTCAGTTTAAAATGTTTTTAAAATGAAATTACATTTCAAAATACATATATTTGAATTAATCCTGAATGATTATTAAAGGATTTGGTGAAATAAAATACAATTGATTTGCATTCTGCAGCAGTTTTATTCACAGTATGATTGCCCCTAGATTTTACTCAATTTTTCAAATGTTTTTACACTGTAATAATATTTCGTTTTCATTGATTATCAATAATATACGTTTAATTTTACATATATATATATATATATATATATATATATATACACCACTCCTGATCAAAATCTTAAGACCAGTTAAAAAATTGCAAGAATTTACGTTTTGCACTGTTGTATCATAAGAAGGTTCTAAGTAGAGTTTCAAAATGCAAAAAGAAGAAATGTGAGCAAGAGACTAAATGTTTTGAGCAGGCAATTTATTGAAAAGAACAATTTAACTAAAATAGGCTGTTCATCAGCTGATCAAAAGTTTAAGACCATAGCTCAAAAAAACCCCTAAAACAGAAATTAAAGTCTCGAAAACAGACTCAGTAATGAGTAGCTCCACCATTATTGTTGATCACTTCAAAAATTCGTGTTGGCATGCTTAATGCGAGTGTTTCCAAAAGGCTTGTAGGAATGTTGCTCCAAGTGGTAAAGATGGCTTCACGAAGGGCATCCACTGTCTGGAACTGATGTCCATTTTTGTAAACTTCCCTTGCCATCCATCCCCAAATGTTCTCTATTTGATTTAGATCAGGGGAACATGCAGGATGATCCAAAAGAGTGATGTTATTCTCCTGAAAAAAATCCTTTGTCAGACGGGCATTGTGAATTGCAGCATTGTCCTGCTGAAAGACCCAGTCATCACCACACAGACGAGGGCCCTCAGTCATGAGGGATGCCCGCTGCAACATCTCCACGTAGCCAGCTGCTGTTTGACGCCCCTGCACAACCTGGAGCTCCATTGTTCCATTGAAGGAAAAAGCACCCCAGATCATGATGGCGCCCCCTCCGCTGTGCCGTGTTGAAAAAATCTCAGGTGGCATCTCCTTGTCATGCCAGTAGCGTTGGAAGCCATCAGGACCATCAAGGTTAAATTTTTTCTCATCAGAGAATAAAACTTTCTTCCAACTTTGAACGTCCCATGTTTGGTGCTCCCTTGCAAAGGCCAAACGGGCAATTTTGTGGCGTTGAAGGAGACGTGGCCTTTGAAGACGTTTTTTGTTTTTGAAGCCGTTCCTTTGCAGATGCTGTCTGATGGTTATTGGGTTGCAGTCAGCACCAGTAATGGCCTTAATTTGGGATGAGGATCGTCCTGTGTCTTGACAGACAGCCATTTGGATCCTCCGGCTCAGAGCCGGTGAGATTTTTTTGGGTCTACCACTTGATTTTTTTGTTCTATAAACCTCAGGATCTTTTAAGAAATGCAAAATGACTGTCTCACTGCGTCCAACCTCAGCAGCGATGGCGCGCTGTGAGAGGCCTTGTCTATGCAGCTCAACAATCCTGCCACGTTCGAAGGCAGTGAGTTTTTTTGCTTTTCCCATCAAGAGATCTTGACAGTGTGATTACTTGACAGAAAATGACATGGAATCCAAATTTTTTCCACAGATTTGGGCTTTTAAAGGATGTGGTCTTAAACTTTTGATCAGCTGATGAACAGCCTATTTCAGTAAAATTGTTCTTTTCAATAAATTGCCTGCTCAAAACATTTGGTCTCTTGTTCCCATTTCTTCTTTTTGCATTTTGAAACTCTACTTAGAACCTTCTTAAGATACAACAGTGCAAAATGCAAATTCTTGCAATTTTTTAACTGGTCTTAAGATTTTGATCAGGAGTGTATATATATATATATATATATATATAATATTAGATATATCTCATTTCAACAGCGCCCTAGACATTAAATCTTTACAATTTAATAATGCATTTCCAATTGAGTTACTCAAATTTCCTCGTTTCTACAGCATAATCATAGATTTCTGATTGTATCTTTGGCTTTGTATCTGAGGTGGAGACTTTGTTACCACACACTGCTCAATGCTCACTTTATCTTTCCCCACAGACCTGAGGGCCATATGGAGGTGCGCCAAGCCCTGAAAGCAGCTGGTTTCATAGGTCTGATTGTAGTGGGAGTCCCAGGTAATCTGGGAACCTTCCTGCTCTTCTTGCACTTATTTCTTGTACGGGGCCACATGCCGCACAATGAGTTCATTCTCAGCCAGCTTGTCGTTGCCAACCTGATGGTGACGCTGTGCCAGGGTATTCCTCAGGCTCTGACCGCTTTGGGTATCAACCCAGGGTTCAGCAGCCAAGTCTGTAAAACTATTATCTTCATGTACCGTGTCGCCCGGGCCATGTCTATCTCCACGACCTCCCTGCTGAGCTCCTACCAGTGTGTCGTCATGGCACCGTCAAAGCCTGGCTGGACCTGGCTAAAACGCTGGCTTCCTGCCCACCTAACTCACACCATCATCTTCCTCTATGGGCTCGGCTTCATCATCTACCAATATAACATTCTCTATAGTGAAGCTTTTCCTGTCAATGGCACCGTTCCAAAACTTACACTTAACTCGGGGTTCTGCATTATTTTGTTCCCAAGCCCCATATCTTTTATGGTCATGGGTGTGTTGACTACCACACGAGATTTCATTTTTGTAGGCCTGATGGCAGCAGCTGCAGTGTATGTGATGGTGATCCTACATCGGCACCGTCAGCAAGTTCAGGGTCTGCAGGGAGCCGGCAGGAAGACTGAGGAGGCATCTCGTGCCGTCCTGCTGCTCGTGAGCGCATATGTGACCTTGTTCACCTTGGACAATGTACTGTGGTTTTACTCACTTGCTGTTTCCCATATGCCAGAGGCCGTGTTGGACACACGCATCTTTTTTGCCACCTGCTACTCCACCATCAGTCCGGTGATCATCATTGCCACAAACAAGAAACTGGCCATGTACTTTACCTGCAGCTCCAGATGCAAGACAGCAGAGAATGTCCAAAGAAATACAGAGTCCAAAGTTTCTCAAGTTGAACTACCACACTGTGGTCGTTAAAGAGAGGAACTTAGGGAGAAAGGGAAGGAGAATGACAGTTCTGAGCTAGTGCAGTTGATGATATACACATCTCTTTTTGTGGGACCCATATTTAACTTTCATGACAGAAGAATGTGGTGATAACCTTACAATGTTAGCCTGTCGCAGCCTTGGAATTTGTTGCTCCTCAAGCTTTAACACAAGCATGACAGATCTTCAATAAAAACATTTTGAAAAAAATTCAGAATTTAATCCAAAAATCATATTTCTGGCTGGTTCTTGGGCATAAAAATATTTCAAACTTTCAAAATATTATTTTAATAGCTACCTTAGTTTCTTTTTTATCTTTATGATGATACTCTTAATACACATCAGCCCTAGTTCTTGGGGTGCAAGCATGCAAAAATACAGGGAGGCTATATTGTTGTTCCTCAGTTTTTTGTTTTGTTTTTTTTGTTTAAATGCGGCATATGTCACAGTGTATTTGTTTCACAAACACTGCCCCACATGACTACTTTCTCATAACATCAGAAATGATCAGTGTTATTGTTGATTATGTGTTCGCTCAAGCTCTGTTCCTGTTGGCCTCTGTGTCCCTTTGAAAAATCCACACAGACAGTCTGCAGCTCCCAGCTCGATGGGTGGGGAGAGCTGTGGAGCTTCCCCTCTCTTCCTCCAAGTCTGCTGTGCCAGCTGGGGTATCTCACAAAACGGTTCAAAATTTGATTTCATATATCCAGCATCTGTAGTAATTCACCAGAATACATGAGTTTATTTTCCCTTTTGGGGAAAATAAGTTCACATTGATGATGTTTTAACTCTTAATAGTCAGCTCTCACTTCCCTGTCATGAGCAGGCATAAACAAAATGAAGGAAAAGACAAGCAAGCAATCACATCAGAAACATTTTATGAAAATGTAATTTTATTGAAAAAACTGACATCATCTTTAGTTTTCTCAGAAACTTGCCATTTGGGGTGCAATTTATTTAGCAAAAGGGTGACCAGAAATGAAAGACTAGAATTTTTACTTTACAGTTTTTGGGCAATAGAGCTTTTTATGACTCATTTGGGCAAGAGCTAAATGATCAGCACTTCTTGGGAACAGCAAACATATTAGACCGATGACTTTTCACACTGCTCTTGAACAAAGTCCAGGGTTAAAAAAAATTTACAAAAATTCTGCAAATGCAGTTTGACAGGGAAGGGTGAAAATCAAAATCATCCTTTGGGAAAATTTTGAGAAATTAGACTTGAAAAATTTCTAGTTTGTCACACAGCTGCTTTATCCTCTCAAGCAGATTTTAAATGGCTTTATCATAAATGTTTTCCCCAAAAGAGAAATATGTTAAATAATTCTGTTGACAATTCTCTGCCAAGGCATTCAATAAGGTAAAAGCCAGTAAAACTGCAAAAATCTCACTTTTGGATTTATCACATACTTGAATGATGCTCTTCCAATCATTTGGCTGAGATTATGAAATGGTGCCCTTAAAAATGATTCAATTTCCATGAATAATCATCATTCTGATAATGAGCGACTGACTGGTCACTTAAGTACAGCATTTACTTGTTGTCATGGTTTTCCTTCCACCGGAGGAACAAAACCTTAATTGTAGCTGCAACTCCAAAAACTCCTGAGAACTATGAGAATGGCAAAATATTTCAAGTTAAAGTATTGACAGAAAATGTACAATTTCATTTTGCCGCAGACCTGAAAACGTCTAACATTTCTCTTGGGATAATGTCTCACTCATCTCTCCATCCATGTCCTTACTGCGAATGAACAAAAAACATCTCTGAGGAACAGGGTCCTGCCAAGACCTTTGAAAAGCATCTCTGATCATTACAAGAAATGGAGAAATGAGAGAGACAGAAAGGCCACTCTGAAGAATTATTCAAATTTTTCCAATGAACCCCTATTTGTCGATGGTCACCATAGTCCTTCTTCGCCTGTCCATGATATTGTTCCCCCTCCTGTCCTTCATATTAAGCTGAAGTATAAAAATGAACAAAATGTCCGCACACTATTTTGATAGCTCCCCAAGTGAGTTTAATGTTCCATTAAACATTAAACTCACTTGGGGAGCTATCAAAACAGTGTGCGGACTTTTTGTTCATTTTTGTACATTGTCTTTTCGAGTCGAGCACCTGTTAACTTTTTTGTCTGGATGTGCGTACATTTTTCTGCTTCTCTTCATATTAAGCTGGGCATCATGAACAAATTATATTCCGAGCTTCAGAAGCTTTTTACCCAGCTTGATGAATGGTCAGAGAGGCTGTTCATTCAGAAATAACAATACCATGGACAGAAATTTGAAGGAAATGTAATAGACTCCTCAAAAACCTAGACATACTGCATAGCATGTGTAATGGCCCCTTTTCTTGACTCTCACAGACAGGAACAACTGTATCTGAATTAGCCATGAAACTCCGGCATGTTTATTTCTTTTCAATACCCCGTTCATACATATCCTTGTCGGAATATATCGTTTCCCCTTTTCTGCCCCCGTGTCGCTGTTTTACATCCCACAACTCATAACTGAACATCACGTCCCTCCAACATTCCCAAGAAAGTAAAACATCATATTCCTGCAATAGAAAGGGCAGATAACTTCATCGAATTCGGCATGAATAACATTCCTGCAACAAAATCTAATGCAAATTTTTTTTTTTTTTTTTTTGAGGCTTACAAAAAACATAAACAGTCCTCTACTACGACACAGCTCATGGTGTCATGTCAGGTTACAGCACAAAGTCACCAAGGTACTCTGGCCGCTTCACAGCAACCCTTTTTGGGGAGCGAGGGGCGCCTGAGGCCACTGGGCCTGCCAATGCCGTTGGGTTTGGTTCATCATCGTGGGCACAGTTATTTGGTGCAGTCTCTCTCCGCGTGCTGCTGACCCCTCCCTGTGTAGCAGTTGGACTAAAGGTGGGGAATACTTGCTTGACGTGTGACATGTTTCTTGTCACCACTTGCTGCCCCTATTGAGCAGTAATCATTGTTCCTTTTGTAGCAGTAACTCGGAACGAATCCGGATGGAAGAGGGACTGGAATTTGTTCTCTGGTCGCAGTCTTTTTACCAGCACATAGTCTCCTACTTTCAGAGGGGGCGAGGGGCGGCAGAAGTGTTTATCGTGATGTTCTTCCATTTTCTCTTTTGCTTGTGTGTCTCTGGTTCTCACGATCTTGTCTGGAACTGTGTTTTGGACACTGGGTAGTGTTGTGCACACCTGCCTACGAAAGTTAGCTGTGGCAGGCGGTTTTCCCGTGGCGCTGTGTGGGGTCGCTCTGTATGCCCTCAGGAAGCAATTTAGTTCCTGTTGAATGTTTTTGCGTTCAAGTGTGGCAATCCTGATTGTCTTTTTTAACGTCTTCATAAAACGCTCAACCTCCCCATTTGCTTGGGGCCAGTAAGGAGTTACCTTTCTGTGGTGGAAGCCCAGGCATGAAGCAAACCTGGAGAAGTCCTCAGAACTGAAAGGAGGACCATTGTCACTCTTGATAACTTCAGGGATACCAAATAGTGAGAACATGCCGTCAAGCTTTGGTATGACAGCTTTTGCAGATGTGGTGAACACCTTCTCCACTACCGGGAACCTTGAGTAATCGTCCATCACTACTAGTAAGTATTCTCCAGTGGGCAAGGAGCAGAAATCCACACTCACCTCCGTCCATGGTGCAGCGGGAAGGGGAGTGATCTGGAGTGGTGCGTGAGACTGTGTTGTGTTTGTCACTGCTTGGCAAGAAAGACAGGTTTTGATGCAGTCCTCTGCCTTTTGGTCTATTCCTGGGAACCACACTTTTTCCCTTAGCAGTTTCTTTGTCTTCACCATGCCTTGGTGGCCTTCATGAGCGATGTCAATCACACGGTTTTGCAGGGATAGGGGTATGACCAGTTTGTTACCTCTGAGTAGAAGATCAGACGTGGACACCATTAGCTCTGATCTCTTTGCATGAAAACATCGGAGGAGCGATTTTTGGGCCGGAGACATGTCTGCTGTCTGTTCCAGAAGAGTGTGCCACTGTCCTGTTCTGGCTGCAGCTATGACCATCTGGAGGCATGGGTCCGACTGTGTGGCGGTGCAGATCTCCTGCAGTGTCATAGCACGGGGCACATCATAGTCAACAATGAAGCACACGTGTGCTTCAACCAGCTCGGTGGCATGTGTATCAGTCAAATCCTGTGTGGGAATCGGGTGTCTGGAGAAGTAGTCCGCTGGGTTACCAACACCCGCTTTGTAAGTCACAGAGAAGTTAAAGTTCTGTAGCTCTACTTGCCAGCATTCGATTCTGGGAGGGGGGGAGGAAGATGGCTTGTTAAACATGGGCACCTCAGTAACTTCTGTGAACGGGCATCCAAGGAGGCAGAGCAGGAAGTGAAGGCAGCCCCAGATCACAGCTAAAGCCTCCCTCTCGGTCTGTGAATATCTCTGTTCCACAGATGGCAGTGTTTTGCTGGCATAGGAAAGTTTGTACGGTGTTTCATCTGAGTCACTTTGAGTAAGAACAGCCCCTAAGCCTACAGGGCTTGCTTCCACAACAACCTCGGTGTGTCTGGGTTGGTTAAAGTAGGCCAGGGCTGTGTTGCTACTCAGTGCGTTTTTGAGTGTGTTGAAAGCTATCTGGTGGGTTGGGGACCAGTCCCACAGTCGGTCTTTCTTTGTGAGCTCTCTAAAAGGTTGCGTCAGGGAGGCTAGACCTGGAATGTAACGCCCACAGTACTTGACAAGGCCTAGAAAGCTTCTGACTTCTCTCGGGTTCCGTGGTGCTGGGGCCTCCTTCACTGCAGACACCCTTTTGAGGTCAACTGATGGGCCTTGGTCTGAGAATACATATCAGAAGAATTCTACCCTAGTCTTGTTGAATTCACATTTATCAGCATTAAGTGTGAGGTTACAGTCACTGAGACGAGCAAGGACTACCTCCAGGCTCTTGTCATTTTCCTCTTAGCTGGTGCCATACACCAGCATGTCATCACTGACATTCAGAACACCCAGGATGTGAGACAGTGTCTCTCTGATGGTGTTTTGGAATATCTCCGCCGCTGAAGATATTAGTTAAGACGGTTATAACGTCGCAGGCCCACATGTGTTGTGAAGGTTGTTATGAAGTGGAAGTCAAGGTGGAGTTCGATCTGGTGATAGCCAGCAGTCAGATCAAGAGTGGAAAATACTTTTGCCCCATTGAGGTCTGCTAGAATGTCATCCACTGTGGGAGTGAGGTGTCTCTCGCACTTGATGGCTTCATTTGGGCGTCTCATGTCGACACACAATCTGATCTTTCCTGGTTGTTTGGGCTTAGGGGCTACTACCACCGGGGAGACCCATAGCGAGCGACCCTCCACGTTCGATGATGTTGAGCGCCTCTAGTCTCTACAGCTCCTGTTCCACTAGCTGCCTCAGCGGCGTTCTTGAGGGGGGTAAACTAGGAATGATTCACAGGGCCCCTGACTATGGGGAGAGCCCCTGGGACCCCCTTTGGTTTTTTTTTTTTGTTTTAAATCTAATTAACTTATTATTATTATTATTATTATTATTTTAATAATGTTAATATATAGGCCTATTGCTAATTGATGCAAATTCATTGTTCTCTGGGAATACATCAGTTGAAATGTATGACCCAGCCTGCAAATAGTAACTATAATCTATTCAGACACCCCCATTATCAGTGCGCATTGGTTTAGTCCGCCCTCTCGCGGACTTTTGATTAAATGCTCAACGGATTTCAAGACACTCACTGATTCGGCATTAAATGCAGCAGATGTCATCAAAAGGAAGTCAGGTTTTCAGAAAAGAAAAGAAAGGCAAGAAAGAAAGAGGAAACAGGATGAAGGAAAGCAACTGCTGACTGATTTCTTTCCTAAGAAAGGTGAGCCCAAATGTGAACATTAACAGCCTGGTTATCCCATTCAGTTGCATACGACTGTGATAGTAGCCTAAGTCAATTAATTCGAAATAAAATAATCTTTCATTTTGTCGGCTAGGCTACACAATTGTGATAGAAGCCTTATTCTTGTCTTAAATTTATTTTCATAATATATATAGATACAAGTGACCCAATAGCTTAGGCTATGAGGTCATGCTGTTGTCCAAATATTAGCAAAGCTAATTTTGAAATAAATCCCACTCAGTTTCAGAAAATGTCACAGAATGTGATGATGCCCCTGCCACAACAGGTGTCAACTTGAGCCAAGGTGAACCTATTTTAGTCTATGCAATTTAATGGGAAATCACACTGTAAATCAATGTTTCTCAATTGGGATGCGATGCCGCCCACCCTCATCAGGAGTAGAATCATGTCATCACACAAATGAAATTTAATCCAAACGATTTAGCCACCATCCTGGCCTACCAATGGCCTACCCATTATGTGGCCAAGAGATTGTCTTTTCCACATCCAATTTGTAGATTCTGTCCTCGTTAACGTTATGAGTCTTAATCGACGTCCATCAGCTGCCATCTTGAGGCAGCGCTGAGAAAGGGTAGTGTAACTGGGGAAAAAAAACAAACTTTCAATCCTGAATCGATTCGTCCCTCTGATTTTATTCGCCTTTGGTTTAAACAGTAGGGCAGGGTAGGGTGTGTGTGTGTGGGGGGGGAGGGTCCATGGAACTGGTTGTTCCAGGGGCCCCAAATTTTGTGTGACACCCCTGAGCTGCCTCATGTGGAAGGGGATGCGCCTGTGTTGTTGAGCCACTGGCTGCACTGTAGTGTCAATGTGGATTTTGACTTGGTGGTCCTTGAGTTTTCAAATTCCTTGAAAGACAGTTGGGTACTCTTCTTGGAGCTTGGCTGGCACGTGTACATTGTTGACCAGGTGGACTAGGTCTAAGGCAACTGCAGTCTGGCAGCTGATGACAGGAATCGCTGACTTTTCGACTACAAAGAATGTGTCTCCCACACCTTTTTTTCGGAAGCTGAGTTGTAAGCAGAATTTCCCACGCAGTGGCAGAGGCATGTGGGAGGCATATGCAAAAATCTGGATTGATGTGTTCTGTAGTACTGGACGGGTTGGGAGTGACTGAAAAGTACAAAAGTCCATTATATTGACTGAGGCTCCCGTATCCACCAATACTTCGAGAGCAGACCCATTTACCTGAATGGTCTGTTTTGGCTTTGTGACAGCTGGGTCTTTCAGAGTAAAAAGATATCTGGGAGAGTGGTCTGCGCTGTCGTCATTGGGGCTCGGCGAATAGGCATTCGATTCTGAGGTGTCGTCTGGCTGCTGAGATTGGATGCAGTTCATGCTTTGTCTTGGACGCGACCGGCACATTTTGAAATGATTTTGTTTGCCACAGTTGCGATATGCAAGCCCATGTGCTGGGAAGTCACCCTGATGAGGGAACGGGCCACCGCAGTTGAAACACTCAGGCCCGTGTGTGCCTCGAGCTGTAGGTGCATGCTGTCGAATGGTGGAAGCAGGTTGCCTAGCCCGCTGACTCCCGCGCTCCCGGTGGCGCAGAGTCAAGACACCATCCGAAACGATGTCCGGTCGCTTCTCCATTTCACATGCTTGTTGTTCAGACGCTTCTTCCAGCCTGGCTAGTCCCAGGAGTTTTGTTCAATTTATAGTGGGATCGGTAAGAGTTTTATTTCTAAGCTTGTGCGATATGCAGGTTTGCACAATGTCTCGTCTAATTTCTGCGTCAACATCAGAGAATTCGCAGGATGCAGCCAATGTGCATAAACGGACATAGTATTCCCCAACTGTTTCATTTTCAGACTGTGTAGATCGGCTAAACTTGTATACTTCAAAATCTACAGTTTTCTTTGGTGAAAAATAGGTAGCAAGTGCCTGGCTGGCTTTGTCAAAATCCTTAGCGTCACCCCTATCAGGTAATGTCACAAAAATGTCATATACGTGTTCGCCAGCGTAGTGAAGTAGCATGGCACTTTGGCTAGCAGGAAATTTTTAAAACGAGCCATCCATTTCTCCCACGTTGGTCCCAATGTCCCCGGCGCACCACCGTGTACATCAAAAGCCGGGAACGCGTCACTCAAAGTAAATTTTGCCATGATCCGATGGAGAGTGACGTTGACCTTAGTTTGTCTTGTGTTAGCAGGCTTAACTGTTGCAGTTAATTTGACGTTAGTACTGATCAGAGTTTGTTGTATACGTCCACAATGCAGGTTCCTTCAATCCACTAAGTCCTCGTCGCCATTGTAATGGCCCCTTTTGTTGACTCTCACAAACAGGAACAACTGTTTCTGAATTAGCCATGAACCTCCGGCATGTTTATTTCTTTTCAATACCTCGTACATACATATCGTTGTCGGTATATATCACTTCCCTTTTTCCGCCCCCGTGGCTCTTTTTTCTATCCCACAACTCCCTGTATCCTTATAGGTGTAGTCTTCTAATAACTGAACATCACAGCATGCTTCTTAATAACCTTGCTGGTTACCATTCATGTTTCATGGCTTTATGCGATGCCATGGAGGCCTGCTTTGGCTTCACTCTTGTTCCTTCCTTAGAAGATAAAGTGTCAAAATTCAAAGATACCTATCGGACTCTGGGCCTTTCAGTTACCACAAAGGTACACATCATGTTTCATCATGTCCCTGAGTTCATTGTCAAACATCAAATGCCCCTGGGACACTTTTCAGAGCCAGTAGTAAAACAATGCCACGCCAAGTTTGACCGGCTTTTCGATAGTTACAGAATCAAGGACATCGACCACCCAGATTATCAGTCGTTTTCATCAAGCAGTCATCCACTTCAATTCATACCATATATAGGCAATCGTGATATTAAAGTTTACTTGTGGTGGAAGTTGTTGGTGATTGAAGGAGTTGAAATTCTCAATAATCGTAGAGCAAGTTAGTCTCACACTTTCTGTGTGAACATTATTTGTTAAGCGCATTAACATTAAGTCTAATTTCTCAGAATTTTCCCAACGGATGATTTTGATTATCACACCAATTTGAAGCCGAGATCCTTCCCTGTCAAACTGCATTTGCAGATTTTTTGTTATCTTTTTGTTTACACTGGACATTATTCAGGAGCAGTGTGTTTTGTCATGGAGGATTTCTGTTAAATAAGGACTATTTGGCATTTTGTGGAATCAAGATTTCTTGATTTTCAATCAAAGTTAAGAATCAAAATCAATTAATATGATTCCGAGTCCACATTAAACGTGTAATTGCTGAAACCAATTGATCACCAATCAATAGAATGCCAGGTTCCGTGTTGACCAATGAAATGATCGCTGCCTTGTTGCGGGCCCATTCGTTTAATTCATATAGTGTACTGTGATGCTTACACAGACCCACTCCGCAGATTCTGCAGAATGTGTGGCTACACCGCGAATGCACGACCGCTTAGTGAACTATGTTACTCTGTAGCCTATGTAGCCACCTAGCTAGCTAGCCAGGTAGCTAACATTAACTATGGAGAATCTTTGCAAATGATCATCCTTATGTGATTTGTGTTTGCTCTAATTTCACCAGCTTGTTAGCTGTACCAGTGATTGCTCTTCAGGTAGCATACCGTGGGGGCTGGGAGCAGTGACTCTCAGACCCGCTCATGAAGACACTGCAGTATCTTTGGTAATGCTGTGCAACTGATCACTAATTAAACTACGGTACTCTTTTGGTCATTTAGCCATCTAGTTAGCTCATGTAACAGACTCAGAAGGATGTCAGCCACCTCAGATGCATACGACTGTTATTTGCACCTCTCTGGCAAAGGCAAGATATGACACGGCTTTAATGACAAACACTGCCCCGAGGCACACATTCACTGCTGCGGATACCATATGAGCATGAGGGCATTAGACAAACAGTTTCGCTACCTCACAGATATCTCCTTCTCTCATTGCATACTGACTATAGAGAGAGACAGAGTAAACACGATCCTTCCAATTCACATATAACTGAGTGAGCATCTTCAAGTCCAATTAACTGCTTCAAAACTTAGACAACTGTGTTTCACATGGAAGCAACTTCCATACAAATTGCTACAAGCTGCATTCCAGGCATACCTTGGGGAAAACGGCAAACATGATTGGGAATTGCAAGGCAATAATGGTGAAAGATCTACACCAGGGCTATTCAACCGTGTCCAGAAAGGGCCGGTGTGGGTGCAGGCTTTCATTCCAACCAAGCACTTACACTCCTGACTCTGCTAATCAACCCCAAGAGTCTTTTCTAATGAGCTTGATTAGTAGTATCAGGTGTGTAACTGCTGTGCTGGAATGAAAGCCTGCACCCACACCGGCCCTTGCAGGATAATGTTGAATAGCCCTGATCTACACCTTCTGCTCAGAGTTGATGGATTTAAAAACCACTGTCACACTAGCGTTAACTGTCGAAAATCCTATTTAAGCGATATGATTTGATTTGGCCATGACTTTACAATTTTAGCTCGCTTCCGTGCGTCCAAATCACATTTTTGGGATGTTGGCTAGCTAGCACGCTAGCTCAAAAGCAATCACTGGTATCGTAAGCTTGTGAAGTTAGGGCAAAAACAAATGACACCGCTTAATTATGGTGATTATTTGCAAAGATTCTCCATAGTAAACGTTAGCTAGCTTGGTAACTACATAAGCTACAGACTAACATAGCTCAATAAGCGGTGCCGCATTCTCGGCATAGCCACACATTCCACAGAATCTTTGGAGTGGGTCGGTGTAAGCGTCACGCGCCCCCACGTTACACTGAATGGAGTTAAACTAATGGGCCTGCAGCGATGAGGCAGCGATAATTTCATTGGTCAACATGGAACCTGGCATTCTATTGGTTGGCGACTTTTGATAGGAATGTACCGCGGAAAAAAATCCCAGCCCGAGCAGCATGTTTCGAGTGCAATCAGAAATATTTCAAGCGGGCAGAGGCGGTTTTGAGTTCAAGGAGAAAAAATCCAAGCGTGAGCAGCAATGTTCCAAGTGCAAGCAGAAATGTTTTGAGTGCGCAGAGGCAGTTTTGAGTGCGAGAAGAGAAAATCCAAGCGCGAGAGAGGACAATTTGAGTGCGAGAGCAGAATTTTTTCCAGTCTGCGCACGAAACGAAACACCACGCCAATTTTGGGGAAAAATTTTGCAGGACTATGCACGAAACAAAATACCACGTTCTTGAATAAAGATAGGGATTTACCTCCATAGGCTGCCCTTTGTCTACAGCACTTTTTGTCTTGGCAATTGAGCCTTTAGCAGAGGCAATTAGACAAGATCCTGATATAAAGGGCTTTCAGGTGGGTCAAACAGTTCATAAAATTAATCTCCTGGCAGATGATGTTATTTTATACTTAAAAGACCCTGGTAACTCTCTGTCCAAATGACAAAACTTTATTAAATACCTATGGTAGTGTTTCAGGTGATAAGGTGAATTTGGGAAAAGGTTAATTATTCCATTGACGAATTTTGATTTGTCCAACCACCAGCGCAAGAGTCCATTTAGATGGCCAACGGATGGTATAAAATACCTTGGGATAATTGTAGACAAAAACCTCAAAAACCTGTATAAATGAATTAGGTATGAATTACCTCCCACTGCTCAGTAAAATCGAAGATGATTTACGTAGGTGGATGGGTTTGCCTCTAACCTTGACCAGCAGAATTAATTGTATTAAAATGAATGTACAACGAATATTGCAATATTTGTTTCAATCCCTGCCCATTCCATTACCACAATCTTTTTTTAAAACTCTCAAAGGATATGTTTAACAGTTCCTTTGGAACTGCAAAGTACCCTGGATATCCTTAGGAAAGTTAACTTGGGACTATGGCTCATGGGGACTTCAACAACCCAGTTCTAAAAACTACTACTTGGCAGCTCAAATGGGGTTAATTCCATCCTTTTTTGAGGGCAATGACACCCCTTCTTGGACACAAATCGGACTGCATCCCCTGTAAGAAAAGGTCCTCAGTCACTTCATTTATAAGCATAATTCTGGAACTGCAAAAAACAGGACAGATAACCCTATACTGAGGCATCTGATTAAAATGCGGTATGAGTTTCACCAAAGTCTTGGATTGAAGGTGGGATTGTCACCTAAAACACCTTTAAAACAAAACTTATACCCATGACACTTGACATTAAGATTCTTGATATATGGCATCATAAAGTAATCCAACACCTGGAGGATGCTTCGACAAAGGACTCTTCGTGTCATCTGAACACCTGAAGAGGAAATATAACTTGTCCAACCAGACCTTTTCTGTTATCTCCAGATAAGATCCTTTCTGAGAGCTAATCTGGGTCCTGAAATGACTTTGCCTGTCATGAATGATGTTGAGAGATTTCTTCATGAGGGGAAACCATATAAATTCATTTCTAAGATGTATCGCCTGTTGATGAATAAGGGATCAAAATCAGGTTTGCATAAGTCTAGAATTAAATGGGAGTCAGATCTTAATGTTACAATTGATGTTACGTTAACAGTTATGGGCAAATTTATGTCAAGTCAGCTTGTCAACTACTATCAGTGCCTGGAATAGACTGATTAACTATAATATTCTACATCATTTACACCTTACCCCAGAAAAATTACATTCATTCAAATCTGACCTGTCAGAGATGTGCTTCAAATGTGATTCTGAAGTTGGTTCCTTTCTGCGCTGTACCTGGCATTGTGCCAAAGTGAGGCCTTTCTGGCATGATATCTGCTCCACTTAAACCAGGATCAAAGGAGTTAATGTTCCACTGGATCGTGAACTGTGTTTATTGGTGAACTTGACATGTATTCGCGGTTCTCTAAAGAATGGACAACTCAAATTCATGGAAGTTGCTCTATGTGTGGCCAAGACATGCATTGCAGTGTCATGGAAATCTGATTCCCCTCTTGTTATTGATTGGTGGTCTTTTGAGATGAATAGTTACATCCCCCTGGAAAAAATCACATATTATCTCAGAAAACGATATTACACTTTTTTTTTTAATTTGGCACCCATATTTAGACCATATCGGTACATCTCTTACACCAAGTACTTAATATAGTTGTTTGTATTGACATGGCACGCTAACTTATGTTTTTTTTTTTTACTGGGGTGGGTTCTTCTTTCATAGGGTAGGGTAGTGTATCCTCTACGCCTTATGTTATGTAATGTCTAAATATGATTAATATGTTGATATGTTTGTATACATTACAAAACTGAAACTAAAATAGTCAACAACAAAAAAAATACCTGAGCTTTTCCTTACAATTCCATTTTAAAACGGCTGTCGAATAACCATAGAACAAAAGGCATGTATTTCCATGACCGCTTGCTTTCATTGCTTTAACAGGCGTTGATCACGAGTTCAATGAAACGTGTAAAACATGCCTTGGCACGCACTAATCGCAGATTCTAACACTTTTTCTATTTTCTCATTTTCAAATTGACACCATCGGTATTAATGGTAAGCCTACAAGGCACAATAAAATGAGCACAGAAAAGTAATAAAGACTAAACACAGCCACCACATCTCTTCAAGAGTAAATAATTGTCCCCCGCCACCGCGGTAGCGAGCGGAGCAGGGGACATAGTATTCAGCTCCATCACGTCCGGCCGTCCACCACGTCCCGTTTGTTATCTCAAGAACGATATCTCAAGAACGGTTTGACTGATTCCATACATCTCTGGTGTCAAGGTGTATTGGGGGGGTGCTCACAGCCCACTTGATTAACGTGACCTTGCCATTATTCTCAAGGTCATTACTACCATTTGACCACATACAAATACATTGTCAATATGATATCTCAAGAACGGTTTGACCGATTTCATTCATCTTTGGTGTCAAGGAGTATTAGGGCCGGGGAACATAGTATTCAGCTCTTTCTGTCCAGCCGTCCATCCGTCACGTCCCATTTGTTGTCAACACGATATCTGAAGAACGCTTTGACTGATTTTATTCATCTTTGTCTTTGATGTGTATTTGTGTGATACGCCGACCCCAGTCCATTTCAGTCGCCTAGCGGGAGACATGGCCACGTTTAGTGGCAACACTTGATAGATGGCGAAATACAACTTGGCATATAATTACAGCAAGCTGACTAAGCTAAATTAGAAGCAAAGAACATGAGCTTAAATTATCACAACTTCTTCAGAATGAAATGATATATAGTGACGTGCTGAACATTTACAATTGGAGATGATAAATGATACATGACCACTGATATGATATAAACATTTTGTGATTCATAAGACTTCAATATTTTAGGACCACCAATGTTGTCTCAATGGAAGTGAATCGGTCCGAAGCGGCGAGAACCCTCTTTTGGAACTACTGGAAGTTCTCAGACCCCCGAAGTGTGCCGCCATTTTTTGTATATGAGAGTCAATGGGAGTGGTATAACTCTGGGAATATCAATGGCTCTGGTCATGCCTATGTAAAGTGACATACAGTGCTGTGAAAAATTATTTGCCCCCTTTCAGATTTCTTCTATCTTATGATTTATGATATTTAAATTTTTCAGATTGTCCAAATTTCACATAAGACAGAGACATCATGAGTTAACACAAAATACACCTTTTAAATGATCGTCTAAGTTATTGAAGGTGAAGAGTTATTCAAATCCTGTATTATCCATGCTAACACAATGTTTTGTCAATTGAATAGTGCAAGCATATTTACTCATCACTTCTGTAAGTATTTAAACAGAATATTACAGTTCTTCCAAAAAATTCTTTTTTTGTCTTTCGGTTAACATGAACATAACACAAATAGAATGTTTTTTGTCAATCAGTCATTTATTTTCACTCACTGAGGATGCTTGACTCTTTTTTGTATCAACAAATATTTAGAACTATACTGAGTCAAAAAAGAAACTTCACACTCATAAATTTGTACATATTTTCTTGAAACTCGTAATAAAAGAGATTTAATTATCACTAGGGGTAAATGCGTTGTCAAAGACATCATGACACACATCAACTCCGAAGTGCACAGGTACGTAGCACGTGCAAGCGTACTTAAACCTATTAGCTATAACCTATATAGCTAAGCTATAAGCTATAACCATGTTTTCTCGTGTTCCTAGTCACGTGAACATATTAGGGATGTGCATCTGAGCTCACGTTAGCATGCTAGAGTGACATCTTGGAAAAACAAGTTTTTACAGTTAATTATTTGTTGATTTTCAATGCCATGGATGTCAAACATTCAGCGTGAACATGCCATTGGCATGTTGAATACGAAAACGTCTGTCACTGACGTTGCAAGGGTTATGGCATGCAGTCAACGGACTCCATGATCTTCGGACACGTCTCCAACAAACTGGCACCACAGCTGACCGACCTCATTCTAGTAGCCCACGTGTGATGTCAAAAGCAGCAGACTGACAAATTGTCTTACGTCATTTGCATAATCGATTTGTCACTGCAACGTCCACTAGGAATGAATTGTTTAGAGGTCGTGTGACTGCTCAAACCATACGTAATCGCCTGCGCACTGCCCTAATTCAAGTTGTAACTTACCATTTTTACTCTTGGACATTTCCGTAGCATTTTCGGTGGAACTAGTTACATAATGGGCATTATTTTTATGATACACCATCTTTAATGAGTACAGAATTAAATCAAATCATTATGTAAAACTTCATTTCTCGTATGTTCAACTTTTCGACCTTGAAATAAGTGTGAAGTTTTTATTTTGGCTGAGTATAAATATCTAAGAACATACGTCACAAACATCCTGCTGCATGCTGTGGGTAGGGTACACTTGTCATGGTCTTTGCCTGCAGGCCCTTCCCCCTGCTGCATTCTTTGCCTCCACCTTAACGAGCCACACCTATTACTCGTTAAGGCGGAGGTGAAGTTCAGTATTTAAGAGGTGGCTGCACCCATGACAGAATACTGCTGCCAGTGTAGGACCCAGCCATGCTGAGAGAGGGGAGCAGCGGCAGCCCTATTTTTTATCTTTTTTTTTTTGGGCTCAGGAGGAGGGTGCCCCAGTAGGCTCCGGAGGAGGGTGCTCCTGTTGCCTGGAGGTGTTTCCCTGCCCCAGTTGCCCGGAGGTGTGTTGCCCCAGTTGCTCGGAAGGGTGTCCGGTACGGGGCAAGGGCGCCTGTTTCCCCTGGGGGGAGGGTCCTCCCGCTGGCGCCATGCATTCAGGGTCCGGCTGGCACCATGCGATCAGGCCCAGCATTGTGTTTCCGGGTCTGGCTGGTGCCAGGTATCCCGGAGCCTGGCGGGCGCCAACGGACTGTTCCAGAGCAGGGGCGCCAGAGAGGGAGCGCCGTTTGAGGAGAGTGTTCCGGAGCTGGGGTGCCAGAGAGGGAGCGCCATTGAGGAGAGTGTTCCGGAGCAGGGGCGCCAGAGAGGGAGCGCCGTTTGAGGAGAGTGTTCCGGAGCAGGGGCGCCAGAGAGGGAGCGCCGTTTGAGGAGAGTGTTCCGGAGCAGGGGCGCCAGAGAGGGAGCGCCGTTTGAGGAGAGTGTTCCGGAGCAGGGGCGCCAGAGAGGGAGCGCCGTTTGAGGAGAGTGTTCCGGAGCAGGGGCGCCAGAGAGGGAGCGCCGTTTGAGGAGAGTGTTCCGGAGCAGGGGTGCCAGAGAGGGAGCGCCGTTTGAGGGGAGTGTTCCAGAGCAGGGGCGCTGTTGAGGAGTGTGGCCCGGAGGAAGGCGCCAGAGAGGGCGCCTAGGAATGTGTTCCGGCGGAGGGCGCCAGAGAGGGCGCCTAGGAATGTGTTCCGGCGGAGGGGCTCTTTGCTCGCCAGGTGGCGTCCCTTGGGGGGAGGGTCCTGTCATGGTCTTTGCCTGCAGGCCCTTCCCCCTGCTGCATTCTTTGCCTCCACCTCAACGAGCCACACCTATTGCTCGTTAAGGAGGAGGTGAAGGTTAGTATTTAAGAGGTGGCTGCACCTGTTAGGTGCAGCAGTATTCTGTCTGTTCTTGAGCCCTGCTGTAGTCTGCTTTGCTGCTCCCCTCTGGGACTGCTTTTATCATCATTATTTATATTAAAGAACTTTTGTTTTTACACAGCCTGTGCGTTTGGGTCCCTTTTACCTGTTTGGGAACATGGTCCCAGCGCTCACCGGCGTTGTCTCTTGCCGGCGGGCTGAATCCCATGACAACACTAGCTTCTTACAGGTGATACATTCCTGTTTGACTTTCTCGTCAACATTTTAGTGACCAAGCTCATACTTGATTTTCATCAGACGGAGGTGATACAACTTCTGTATCTCTGTGACCAGTTTGTTCTGCTAAGTGATGCTCTTTATCTCCAGAAATATCGAAGTCCTTGATTTCTGAATCAAGGACCTCTAAAATAATTCTTTGTGCTTTTCCTGCTGTATGTATTGGAGCTATACCTCCACAAGGCAAGTTTATCTTAAAGAACCACACATCATTTCTTTTCATCAATACTTGAAAAAATTAGCTGGAAGTAATAAAAGTAGTTAAAGGGTGTCAACTCTTTCAGGGTCGAATTGGACCCCAAAGGAAAATTTTAATAACTATATCCCCGAAATATGAGTTTCAGGGATATCATGGTTTCGCCCAAGCCGCCACCGCGTCCACAGATTTTAGCTGTAAGCGCAATAACTCACAAAATACTTTTCATTGGCTTCTCATTTTTAACATATGGGTAGATATAGTCCTGGAGCCCAGAAACATTGAATTCACATCTTGAGTGCAAAAGGTTTTGACACCTAGGACTGTCCTTGGGAAGTCCCAAATGGCCTTGCGCATTGTTACGCAATTGTGGAATACCTCTAGGAGGCACCCTTCGAAGTAGTCCCCAAAACAGATTAAATTCACACTTAGGCCGTTTCTCAAAGCCTAGGCTGCATCCTTCGAAGGCTGCATTTTTAGGGACCGTCGCTCAATTCCATCCGCCGGACTCACATTTCAGGTTAGAGATGGGTTCATCGCGAAGCGTAAGCTGCAGCCTACGAAGACTATGAAGTGCGCTCCTTTGAAACATCCACCAGGCCCGGATGTTCGCGTCACGCGAAACATACGTCACCGTACTGCGCTCTCAGAACTGTAATTATGGATGGCAAGACGTATTTGTGCTTGCTGCTGTTTGAGAAGTTTCAGGAGATGGAAGAGGAGTTGGAGGAAGAGTACCGGCAAAGAACCCGACGCAGACGTCGGCGTTTGTGGTGTAGCTATTTGTGCCGGACTGGTAGAAAGGTAATTATGCATTTTTGCATAATTGGGTTCCTCGGTATCATGAGGCAAACTGATCACTGGTCGTAATGCATCAGCATACTGAATCGTCTACTTTGGGTGCATAATAGGACTAGATGTTCGGGCTAAAACATTGGTGATCAAAGACAGATTCGTAGTCCTGGATGGGTTGCTACTTTAAAAAATTACTCTGTCGGCTATTATGCATTAAGGGACAATGCAGGCGTAGGCAACAAGCAGTCAAATATAGATATAAATAAAACTTTTGCCAATATTTTCCACACATTCAAACATCGGATTGGAAGACTTTCATTTATCCCCCTCCGCAAAACCCGTGGGGGAAAACTCTGGACCTCGTCTCCGTTGAATTATAAATTGCATTAACGCGTTGCTGATAACCGATTGGAAAAATTCAAAACGAGAGAGAAGCGTCGGAGGTACAGTAACGCACTCGGTCTGAAAATATTAGGGGAGAAGCCGTGTTTCGAATGATTATTCTTCCCCCGCATACAGCAGCCATTCTAACAGTGTAGTGGTTATCAGCTGTCGGATGATTACGTTGATTTGACATGTATTCCACCCATGGGTATTTGGTTCAGAATTGCAGCACACCTTTGGACTCAGCCCTGTTATAATTTAACAAATTGGAGTGCTGGACGCGTATACAGACATTATAGCATTCTGCAAAGGAGAATCTCTGATACTGAGCCCCTAACAGTGCATTTTATTAGCTGTAATATCACAGTACATTTATTGAATGTCCCAATTCATTTTCTAACATTATAACCATATCCAAGATATATAGTGAAGTTATCAATGTTAAAAATTATGCGAATTATGTCTGTTCTCCCTTCATCCTGTAGATACTCCATTACTGCCAGTTGGATGTATCGGTCCCAGTCTTGGCCAGATATTTTGAGGGGTGCGACACAAAGCCTGACTTCAGGCTTGGAAGGCCAGCTATTGCAGCCCTCCTCCAGTTGTTGCACATGGACAGGCAGCATGGTTGGGGTCCTACGCTGGAAGTCCTTGTGCTACTGTTTTGGCTGGCTTGTGGCTCCTCATACAGGGTGGTGTCAAGGGCGTTCAACATACCCCTTGCCACAGTACACAGGGTAGTCCATCGTGTGGTGGAGAAAATGATGACGTGCCTGCCCTCAGTCATCCACTTCCCGTCCACGGAGACCGAGATCGTGGCTGTGGGATGTGGTTTTGCTGGGTTGGCACAACACTATGCTTTCACTCATGCAGCCGGAGCGATGGATGGCTGTCATGTACATATCAAGCCTCCAGCTGGTCCTGATGGTCACTGCTACAGCAACAGAAAGCTGTTCGCCTCTGTTGTACTGCAGGCAGTGTGTGACCATCAGGGCCGATTCATTGATATATTTGTGGGCTATCCAGGCAGTGTACATGATGCACGCATTTTTAAGAACAGCCCCTTGTACACCCGCCCCATATACCCCCCAGAAGGCTACTTTCTATTAGCCGATGGGGGGTACCCATGCCTAGAGAAACCTGTGGCCCTTATGACACCATATAAGAGGCCAGTGAGAGGCATTGCAGAGCAGAGGTACAACTCTCATCATGCAAGAGGCCGCTCTATTATAGAGCGTGCCTTTGGAATGATGAAGACACGCTTCCGGTGCATCTTCCTCCAGACAATTGAAGTGCATCATACTTTTGTTCCTAAGGTGATCTGTCATTTTGACCCACTAAGATATTGCTTGCATTCATTAATAAGCATTCTTGAAAGCATAGTTTACCAAATGCAAACCTTTTAATACCTGTAATATGTTGGGTACTACTGCAGGAAAGTGGTAATGTCTTTAATAGAAGTACACTTTCAGTAACCAATAGTGTGTCATGCCTCAGGTTGTGGCAGCGTGTGCCATGCTGCACAACATTTGTGTTGGGGTTGGGGATCTTGTTGCCCCAGAGGAAGAGTCCCAGGACGAAGGTCAGGAGGGTGAGGAAGTGGAGTCGGAGGTGGCATGTGGGGCAGCGTGGCGGCAGCGGCTAACTGCGGAGGTGTCCGCCCTTCAGCAAGCGCCTCGTGACCATGATTATTTCCACCAAGTAAGTAATATGCACAGAAATATCTTCCAAAAGCATAATACTTGAATATTGTCATTTCTGATCTAACGTCTACATTTTGCAGGAGAACTAAATGGCACTTTGGGACTCCTCAACGCAAAGTCCTTGTAAATAGATGTACATAGTTCTTAAAATTTTGTCGTTGAACACCCTGTAAATAGCAATGTCTGCCCTGTATATTTCATTTCCTGTACATTTCTTTTTGTGAGAAACTGTTTCTTTGTGAGTTCAAACTCTGATTTAGATTCTGTTTTATATGTGTTCTGTTTTAAGCAGTAGCCTTAAATATTATACTTTTGTAATGTCATCATGTGAATGTACAAAATGGAAGAGAGCAAAAATGTAATCACGTGCTTTTATTTTTCAATTAATTTCTCCATGAGAGTGAAAAACCTCTCACTCCTGGCCTTTGCCTCTGCCTCTCTCCTCTCCTCTGCCTGCCGTTGGTGGGCCATGTCTTCCTTAAGAAGACTGAGCAAATCTTCTTCGCTGCTGCGCCTCCCTCTCTTCCTCTTCGGTGGAGGTTCTCTCTCTGGCCCTTCCTCGCCCTGCTCTGGAACACTGGCAGCAGCACTTGGCCCTGGTCTGTCATCCTGGATTGAGGCGATTAGTACCGGAGGGGCCACAGCGTGACTCCGGCCTAAAACCTCATCCATGATGACAAACCAAGGCCAAGTTGCTGCAGTGGGCTTGCCATCCTCCAGCCCTTGGCCTGAGCCTGGACATTTGCAATCCTTAAAATGTAAAGAGCAATTCTTAGTTATCTCTATAACGCACACTCATGTACATACATTACAGTTATGAATGTGTCAGTGTATGGTACTTATGCAATGAAAACATTTCTGTACTATTTCAGTAATAAACATACTTTGTAATAAACGCAATAATATGTTTATTTTGTAATAAAATATATTGTAATATCATTATTATATTATTATAAATATTGTAATACTTTGTAATAAACATACTTTGTACTTCTTTTTTAAGTTGTCCCATTTTTTTTTTGCTTGGAGAGGGGACACCTTCTCTTCCAGGTCCATCTTTTGCAAGATTGTTCTAATAAAATAATGGGAAGTGGAGAATAGGCACAGAAAACCAATCATAAGGAAATTCTGATTCATACAAGCTTGGTGACCTGAATGATCGACATTGCAAGAACACTAAGAAATGGGCATGGTCTGTTGGAACTGCTTCTTGTAGCTGGTGTAATTTTCTGCCATAATGGAGCCCTGCTCCTGCAGAGCCATAACCCTGCAGTTTTACATGTCTTTGCTGTAACACGCATGATTCCAGTGATTACAGCTTGTCAAGGCCCTTGACTATTCAGTGATTTAGATCGAGTGTGTTACAGCTGAAAATGTGCAGGACCACAGCCCTCCAGGAGCAGGTTTCCCTGCAGAAATACTTTAATCTCGCACATAGCAGACTATCTTTATGCAGCAAATATGGAGCAGTGATAGCCGCAAGAGGTGATGAAAAACAGAATTGAAGGCCCTCAATCCATTTTTTTTTCTAATTAACTGTTACTGTTATACAGTTGCCCTGTTACTGTTCATTCTTTTCTTGGCCGACTGTTTGGTTTGTGCCCTGATGAATTAAAAAGTGAACATCAACTTTGTGTTCCTCATTCTCTGCTCTGCACCAGTCAGAAACTCTCCTTGGAAATGTCTCAAGTGAACTTGTACAATACATGTGTAACAAAAAAATGAAGGTATGCATGCTGAACGGGAACACATGACATATACAGTAAAACACAAATTCATGATTCAAAGATAATGGCATTACAGTTCTCAGTCGTATTCATTAACCTCCATCCATGGGCCGCCGAGTTTCTCGCACCGGTAAATAGGTGGTCGTGTGCGGCCCTGAGGCGGATGAATGTCTCCGTCAGTTCCTTGGTCCCTGTACGAAATTTGCATTTAATTAAGACGGCACGTCTTATGATTCATGCGTTTCGATGCAGGCTATAAAGTCATCTGTGGTAGCTAACGTTATTTTTGCTATGTGGAAATACTGGTCAGGGCATCGCGGCGCGCAATTTGCCAGTTGTGGAAGTTGAGCAGTTCATAACTTCCTTAATATTTTACATAGAAAGATGATCTTGGTACCATTGGATTCGTATTGACATAACCTTTGATATGACATTCCCCCTCCCCCCCGCAGCAAGTTATTTAAGCTGCTGAAAGTCACTTGGCCTCTTAACAAACGTTCTCGTATTCTATTAGTGTGCGCTTGATTCACTGGTGAAAGTAGCTGGCGTTATACATGCCGATTTAAAATTCTGAGATGCCGCTTCATCCATATAAATGTGTTTTTACTTACATTTCATTACAAACTCCACCGAAGCTGTCTCATCTGCGGTCTCAGCCATTTTTTTTTCACTCTATTAATTAGGCACCTGGGTCCTGCCTCTGCACAGGGATATGGGATACATACGGCCGCAAAGGATACACCTGAATCGTCCTTTGACGTCCAGCCGATGAAGGCTGCATTTCAAGAGCGTTAGGCTATAGGAAAACCAAGTAAGCCACAAGGGGCAGTTTTTCAGTTAAAAGACAGAATCCATTCCTCTAGGGTTACGCTTTTGTCCGACAATAAGACTGACTTGGCCTGTATTTGATCATTAGCTACATAATTAGAAATATAAAGGGGAGATTTTTTTTTTCAGTAGGCTAGCAAAAACCTTGCAATTACGTCAATGCTATGGCGTGTGACAGTTTTTTCAGTGCACACATGCTTCCCTCTTTAGGCTATTTTTCAGTTGTTATTTGCATGTGAACAACGCGAATTCCGACCATGTAACGCATGTCCTGCACATCAAATGGTCTGCAACGGGACTGACCTGGCAGATTATGCAATAGGTGTGCTGTTTCGTCATTGGCTAATTCAACTTGGTGGGTTTTGTCGTTACAAAAAATCGATAATTTAATGTGGGAAAAACCCAGGAGGATCAACTCGCAAGTTTTTGCTTCACAAATATTTAAATACCGATGACTCGCAAGGTTTTGCCACAGCAAAACAGGGAATCAGAGATTATCTATTATGTACCTTACTGTAGCCTGTATGATGAGGCAATGCCGAGTAAGACCTACAAAATGTTCTTATTGCAGTCTTGACTAAAATATGACTTTTTACGATTTTTTTCATATCTCTTAAAGTTCCTCGGGCGCATTAAGCAATGCTTTCACCTCGGAACATACGATGATGGTGTAGCGGCCTAGAAGTGCTGCCTATCAAGGTTGCTGCCTACGTTTCCAGTGCAGCCTCTCGAAACTCAGCCGGACGAATAGGCCTATATTTTTCGGCCCCATTCCGAAAGCGCCTTAACAGAGGCGTAGTCTTCACTGATTTCGCAGCCCTCGAATGCAGCCTTCAAAGACTGCAACCGACTCATTAAGTAACACCCGAAGTTAAATGTCGGGTAAGGTTTAAGGCTAGGTTTAGTGTTAGGGGCTCGTGTTAAGGGGCTTCATTTATATACGGTGCGTAGGCACAAAAAAAGATATGTACGCGATTTTCTTAGCAGATTTCTGATTTATAAAAACAAACTTGATATTAAAAAAGGGAAATTAAGATTGTGCACAATGTCAATGAATTCCAAGTCCATACTGATTATTAGATGAAAATTCCATGCAGTTTATTTTACCCATATGTTTATAAATTAGGTTATTTTCCACGAAATGTCTTTTTAATGCGAACTTATTATTTAGGTATGAAATCCACTCAATTTTTTTGTTAGGGAAATCAGTGGCCTTTAAAAAAAAGCTGCTTAATGGAGGGAAATTATATTACATCGATTTGGCGGATGGAATTGAGCGACGACCCCTAAAAATGCAGCCTTCGAAGGCTGCAGCCTACGCATTGAGAAGCACCCTTCGAGTACATCCACTACACCCCCCGCCAAAATGGTAATTCTGGGGGCCTATTCAAGAGGCAATTTTGTGGAAAAGGGGGCTTAAGAAGGGTCTAAGGACCCTTGTACATTTCATTCACAATTTGAGCACAGTAACTGACAACTTAAGAATCATGGATACTTTGTCAGGAGGCCCTGGGTTATGTTTGAGCAAAGTTTCATGGATTGTACAGTTATATTCGTTCATCAACTGGTTATCTAAAATCCACAAAAACTATTACACAACTTCCAGTACTGGATGGCTTCCACAATAATCATCCTAAGCCAGTTCTGTTAATTGTCTTGGTCTTTGTATCAGCCAAAGTCCAAGGATGCTGAAATTTAACAGTACCAATGAAGTCGCCAGAATGTGGGCTAATGCAGACAAATCTGTCCTTGAGCAACACCCTTCAGAAGATCATGGTTGGACACTAGATGACGGTGTCCACAAACCCATTTAATTTGATGGCCCTCAGTTACCAGATGCACTTGTACCAGATAAGAATGAAGTGAATGATGCAGAGGAGAGCAATGAGAGCTTTGAACATCATCTTCTTCAGATGAAGACGGTGACGCAAGTGAAGAGGAAGATATGGAGGACAACCACAGTGATGAACAGCCATGTTAAAATGCAACTTGAATACCAGCAGCTGTTATTCAGATTATGATCAAACCTGTGTTCCTTCGTGGCAGGGCCATATTATAGACCGGGCCAGTCCTTTCAGCGAGCCCTAAGGCCCAGTATATGCTAGCTGTGTGACATAATTTACGTGCTCAACCGCACATACTTGCAGCAGAACGATCAGAGCACAATGCACGATACCGGTAGTGTTGCAAAAACAAATCACCAAAAGTCGCCATTGGCTATCTGAAAAGTCGCTAGATGACGTCATGGCGTTACTTTGATGTCATAACGTCACGCACGACTCACTGATCTCAAGAAAATATGTCTACATGGTTATGTTGACAATCCCAAAGGGTACAGTTTCGAAATCGGGGCTAATGTGCAGTGCTGCTTAACCATGAAATAAGCTTCTGGTGGCGGTGCAGAGCTGAAGTTATATTGAAAAACAATGATTTTGACACTCGAGAGATGTGTTTTTTTAAAGTAGTCAGATTCACCTAAAAAGCCGCTAAGTCGCTAGATGAGGTTTTAGTCGCCAGAGAAGGCCAAAAGTCGCTAAATTGGCAACATTGGATACTGGCGGTATCATGTAGGAGCAGATAGCCAACCGGCTCTCATTAATGTTTTCCACCATTGCTTGACTCTACCACGAGCTCAACATGGAAGTTCGGAAGATCGCCCCTCGCGGTTGTGTCAATATTGCAACATGCACACGTTTGCATACCTTGTGTTCAGGTGTGCTACCACGCGTAACATCGACATTAAATACGCATAGCTACGCATTCGGGTATAAAATGTGCACACGGCAAGCATATTCTAGGCCTAACGCTGGCCCCAGTAGAAGCTGGACCTATTTTCTATGAGAAGTGATTTCGCTCCCGCACAGTATTGTGTGTACACAATACGACATGGTCCTTGGAGTGCATCGAAACTGTCATTGCGACACGTCCAAAAGTTCAGAAATCTCAAACTCCATGCAAATTTATCGCGCGCCGCAACCATATCGTGAAGCAAGTGTCCAATAGCTGAGCTAGACTCAGGGGCGGGCTGTACAGTGGTCCAGTCACAATACACAGCAGATTCACCTGTCATTATAACCTGTTGTTATCTTCGAGTAGAGTAGTAGACTGGTAGATATTCACCTTCACAACCCTGAGTTTCGCTCCGCTTCACTTTGCTGATTTTGCTTCCATATGTCCCCACCGTAAAGGGGTGTACTGTACACACCAATGCCAACAAAGTAAGTCCAAGTGAAAATCCAATATCGGTACAACACTCCCACATTAAACTTGGCATTGCTTTTATCAAAACTCCTCACATGGCAGAAATTTTGGAAGTTTAAGTGAAAATCCAATATTGTTAAATCCATTTATCAAAACTCATAACAACATTCTTACATCAAGAACCTTTCCAAGACTATCAGTTTTAGCACCCAACACCCGATTTAAAAGCTCATCGACATTTACATTATATTTTATTGTATTGTATTGTAATAATAGTGTACCTTAAGACTTAAAGCCATTGTAAGGGCTACTGTATTTTCAGTGAACAAATTTGGAAGTCTATTTGGAATTCCAATATCGATTTTCCAATGGACTGAATGAAGGGGCGGAGACTTGGGCTCTCTCTTTATATAGCCCCCTGCTTCACTACTCCTCACAACCTGACCTTTCAGCTTGACAACTTGCTTTGTATTCAACCTGTGAAACCTGACTTGTTCAGCAGTTTAACATTCAACAGCCTTTTTAAAGGCTTATAAAGGCTTATATCCATTTATATCCAACTTATAGTCAATTGAATTCACTGTAAAGACATGATGTTTAATGTTCAAACTGGGAAACTTTTTTTTTTTTTTTTGCAAATAATCATTAACTTAGAATTTAAAGGCAGCAACACACTGCAAAAAAGTTGGCACAGGGGCCTTTTTACCACTGTGTTACATCGCCTTTCCTTTTAACGACACTTAGTAAACGTTTGGGAACTGAGGAGACCAATTTTTGAAGCTTTTCAGGTGGAACTCTTTCCCATTCTTGCTTGATGTACAGCTTAAGTTGTTCAACAGTCCAGGGTCTCCATTGTCGTATTTTACGCTTCATAATGCGCCACAAATTTTCAATGGGAGACAGGTCTGGACTACAGGCAGGCCAGTCTAGTACCCGCACTCTTTTACTACGGAGCCATGCTGTTGTAACGCATGCAGAATGTGGCTTGGCATTGTCTCGCTGAAATAAGCAGGGGTGTCCATGAAAAAGCTGTTGCTTGGATGGCAACATATGTTGCTCCAAAACCTGTATGTACCTTTCAGCATTAATGGTGCCTTCACATATGTGTAAGTTGCCCATGCCTTGTGCACTAACGCACCCCCATACCATCACAGATGCTGGCTTTTGAACTTTCCGCCTGTGACAGTCCGGATTGTTCTTTCCTCTTTGGTCCGGAGGACACAACGTCCACAGTTTCCAAAAACAATTTGAAATGTGGACTCGTCAGACCACAGAACACTTTTCCACTTTGCATCAGTCCATCTTAGATGAGCTTGGGCCCAGCAAAGCCGGCTGCGTTTCTGGGTGCTGTTGATAAATGGCTTTCGCTTTGCATTGTGGAGTTTTAACTTGCACTTGCAGATGTAGCGACGAACTGTAGTTACTGACAGTGGTTTTCTGAAGTGTTCCTGAGCCCGTGTGGTGATGTCCTTTACACACTGATGTCGGTCTTTGATGCAGTACCGCCTGGGGGATCGAAGGTCACGGGCATTCAATTTTGGTTTTCGGCCTTGTCGCTTACGTGCAGTGATTTCTCCGGATTCTCTGAACCTTTTGACGATACTACGTACTGTAGATGATGAAATCCCTAAATTTCTGGCAATAGCTCGTTGAGGAATGTAGTTTTTAAACTGTTCGACAATCAGCTCACACATTTGTTTACTAAGTGGTGACCCTCGCCCCATCCTTGTTTGTGAATGACCGAGCATTTCAGGGAAGTTGCTTTTATTCCCAGTCATGGCACCCACCTGTTCCCAATTAGCCTGTTCACCTGTGGGATGTTCCAAATAAGTGTTTGATGAGCATTCCTCAACTCTCTCAGTCTTTTTTGCCACTTGTGCCAGCTTTTTTGAAACATGTTGCAGGCATCAAATTCCAAATGAGATAATATTTGCAAAAAATTACAAAACCCAAAACCAGTAAAGTTGGCACATTCTGTAAATCGTAAATAAAAACAGAATACAATGATCTACAAATCCTTTTAACCTATACTCAGCAACAAAAGTTTCTGTGACACCATTTATGTGTATGTTATAAATAACACGCAAAGATCTCAATGCAATCAATATGTTTATTTAACAGGAGAAACACTGACTTTTCAGTGCCAACGTCACTCAAAACGAAAAATGTCATTTTCATGCGTCATGAAGCACTTGTCTGACGTCTAACCAATTGTGACCTTCACACTTCAAAACCGGGTGTGACTTCCTCGTGCCATGATGCAAGCAACGCATCTCCGGCGCATGGACCGAATCAGATGTGCCAGAAATTGCTGTGGGATGTCATTCCAAATCTGACGTAGACGTTGTTGCAATTCCTGGAGTGTAGCTGGCGGGTTATCCAACCGCCGCAAACGTCGATCCATCTCGTCCCAAAGATGCTCGATTGGGGACATGTCTGGGGATCTGGCTGGCCATGGCAGGACATTGACATGTTGTTGCATCAGATACTGCTGTACAATCCTTGCAACGTGTGGTCTGGCGTTATCATGTTGCAGCGTTATTCCGGGACCATGTTGCATCAAAAACGGTACCACCAATGGCCGTAGCACTTCATCGCGATATCTTTGACCTGTCAGATTTCCATCAATAACAAGCAAATCTGTTCTGTTTCTAGCCGTGATCCCTCCCCAAATCATGACACTACCACCTCCAAAACGATCAAATTCCTGAACACAGTTGTTGGCATAACGTTCTCCACGTCGACGGTATACACGTAAACGACCATCACATCGGTTAAGCATGAATCTTGATTCATCAGTGAAGAGTACAAGATCCCACTGACGTTGGATCCACCGTCGATGTTGTTGTGCCCACTGTAGACGCAGTCGTCGGTGTTGTACTGTGAGTATTGGACGTCTTGCTGGCCGACGTGGGACAATGCCAAAATGACGGAGACGGCGACGGATTGTCTGTGCAGACAGTCGCCTCAAACCAGGTATCGTTCTTGCAGTTATGGTTGCAGGTTGGAATCGATTTCGGAGATGGGTTGTTCGAATCCAGTTGTCCTGTCTGGGAGTGGTTACTCGTGGACGGCCGCTGCGAGGACGGTCTCTGACATGTCTTGTCTGCTGATAACGCTGCCATAAGTTCCAAATGGTGTTTCGGTGGACATTCAGGCGATGAGCAACTTCCCTCTGCGAGGTTCCGGATTCAATCATCCCAATGGCCCTCCACCGATCATTTTCAGACAGTCTTGGCATTTAGAGGGTAGAGTTCCTGATCCGAAATGGCTGTGTTTTCGATAAGTGATGCTTCCGTCGTTCATCAGGCACAATGTGAACATTCCAAAAATTCTCCTCTTTTATTGCCATCCACAAGCATGATTTACGCACATTTTCACGTGCAAAGTCATTTTCTCATATTTTCATGATTTCCATTTCAATGTTGTGTTTACGTGTACTGTTTCAGTCTGATATCACCATGTATGACAATTTCATAATTGCATTATGAAAAATAATTAACAATATTGGTGTCACAGAAACTTTTGTTGCTGAGTATATATTCAATTGAATACACTGCAAAGACAAGTTACTTAATGTTCGAACAGGTAAACGGTGTCATTTTTTGCAAAGGGCAGAGCAAGGGCTCTGTGTCCTACCTCTCATCCACAATCTGTGAGGAATTTATCCACTTAATTGCTTCCTTTGTTCTTTCTCCCATTATCAGCGAGATTAAAGAGGCCAAATACTTCTCTGTTATCATTGACTCCACTCCAGACCTTGCTCATGTGGTCCAACTCACTTTTATCTTCAGGTTTGTAAATAATGGCGGAGAAGTACTTGAGCGTTTTCTGGCTTTTGAGCCTATTGAAAATCATAGTGGGAACAGTTTGGCTGAGCGTGTTGTTGCAATGGTGGAGAACCTGGGCCTAGACTTAACTAACTGCCGAGGCCAGTCTTATGACAATGCAAGTAATATGTCAAGAAAGTACAATGGAGTCCAAGCTCACCTGAAACGAATAAACCCATTGATTTGTTATGTCCGCTGAGCAGCACATTCATTGAATTTAGTCGGTGTCAATGCTGTTGACAGTAGCCCAGAAGCTGGCTGTTTCTTTGACTTTCTGCAATCAATGTACACATTTTGTGCCTCGTCAACACACAGGTGGGGAAAGGTGTTCCGTGATACAGATGTGAAACTCACACTGAAATCTTTGTCAGGTACTCGCAGGAGTTCAAGAGCTGAATCAACAAAGGTTCTATGGAAATATTATGCACAATTGAGAGAGGCATTGAACAATATTTCCAAAGATTCACAGGAGAAACGTGAAACTTGAAGCGAGGCCTCTGCACTCTGTGGCAAGCTGGACACCCTAGAGATAGCTTTCATGGCACACTTTTGGAATACAATACTGCAGCGGTTCCAAGCCACGAGCCTGCAGTTGCAGAAACATGACATTGACATACTCACAGCTACACAGCTTCTCCTTTCACTTTGTGACTTTGTGGCAGCACGGAGAGACAATTTTTCCTTTTATGATGGGTCAGCTTGAAATGTTACCGATTCAGTCTCCCAAGACTACAGACATGACCTCCAGTGCACAAAGAAGCGCAAATGTATGGCTGATGAAAGTGCAGAGCCAGGTGTTGAATTTAGTGGAAAAGAAAAGTTTTTGATTGAAACGTTCGATGTTCTTATTGACAAACTTGTGTCCTGTCTTAACCATCGGTTAACTGCATACACGCACTTGACCAATCTTTTTCATGTTCTTTTCATGCCTGATAATATGTCCAACTGTGAGCTCACTTTAAGGGCTGAATCTCTTGCTGTAGCATATCCCACTGATCTGACCATGAGCTTGGCAGATGAACTTGTTCAGAACAAATAATTCATTTCAGAAAAACAAAAATGCCCAAATACAATGTTAAAGACGATGGTAAATTTGGATTTACAGTGCACTTTCCCAAATGTTTACATAGCACTCTGTTTTCGACCCTGCCAATAACAAACTGTGAAGGGGAACGGTCATTCTCCAGACTGGCTCAAATTAAAAATGAGCTCAGGATGAAAATGTGCCAAAATCGGTTGAATTCACTCTCCCTTCTAGCAATAAACTCAGAGTTTGTTCGACAGCTCAACTTTGATGAGTTAGTGGATGACTTTGCAAGAAGGAAGAGCAGAATAAAACCGTTGTAGAATCCTTAGGTACGGTAGGTTGGGGGTGGGGGGTGGGGGCCCTTTGCAAACTCATGGCCCAGACCCCCATAATCCGGCCCTGCTTCGTGGGTGTCAAGGTTTTGATTTTTGGTCATGTTCTTGTTCTACGTTCATTATTGTCTTTTATTTATTCTTTTTGGTGATTGTAATGATTCAGGTTTTAGTCAATTCCATGTCTCAGTTCCATTGCGTCTTGTGATCTAGTTGGTTCAGTCCGTCTTCCCTGTCTGCGTGCTCACAGACTTCGGGTGATTTAAATGAATTCTGGTGTTAAATATATTCCTTCAAATCTTGTTTTCTTTCTTTGCCTTCTGTTCTGATTACTAACAAGACTAACATTTGTATTTTGTATCATAGTCTACTAACCCAACTAACCATGTATATATATTTCATTACTAACTTATTAATGAGCACTCTAGTTTAACCCCTTTCTGCAGATGTAGATGCCCGCGTCTATAGACCTGCAAATTGGAAGTACGCTGTTACTGTACTCGATGACTAGATAGCACCCCCGGATCAGTTATTGAATGTTCACAAGCAAGCAGACCTCGAACGCGGTTCTGAATACGGTGAAGTTCACTCCACTCCCTGTTTTTTGAGAGCTGCATGAATTAAACTCCTCAGCTAAGCCTGATGTGCAAACTGGTCAGTATCCTTGCCCATAGTGTCGATTCAGCAGTTTGAAAAAACGATATCTTGACACAGAAAAATTCGTTATCCTTAGTGGCAACCAGTTTAGCCACAGTGAGCTAACAGTATTCCAATTAGTAGTTCATACAAATCAGTTTTCTGAGGCAAAAAAATCGACATGGTATTGATTCTCTCACATTCTATTGCCTATTACAGTTGTCCCATACAAAAAAAATTGTAGTTCCCTACCGTGGATTTACGCGTAGATTCCTTCATTGCCAAATCCAGCGCTTCCTTATATCCACCCGAGTACTGGCGTTGATAGCCAATCACTCAACCATACACTCAAGCTCTTCTGCGTAATTGTAGAGTTACACTTCCTGCCCTCGTGAAGTTTCCCTGATAACAATGTATTGATTGGCTCGTTTCTTATCCAATTCCCGAGTGTTTAAACATTTTAGAGTAAGTGAAACACATTGATTGGACAAACACAGAGCATACAAACCAATGCGTATCAGCAGGCTCGGTTGTATCCTGTCTACGTTATGCACATTACGCGGCTAAAATAGACGGGATTTATAGAAAATCGGTTCGCAAAACTGGCCTTGAAGTGTTCAGTTACATTACAGGATTTAAATGAGAACGATATGCTCTATTGGAATTATTTCGAATGAAACAGGACCGGAGGGTTCTTACTACTGGATACATCGGTCTCTATTTTATACAGTCAGTGTCTCTGGAGGAGGGATTCACGAAAAAGGTCCGGCTGCTATTTTTGTTTGTTTTGTTTTTTTTCTGTTTCGGAATATATATGTGCTCAACATAGTCGAATGTCGAGGTTTTTTTCCTGTTTAAAACGCGAACTGCCCGTGCATTTTGGTGTGGACCCCCGGTACGTTCATTGCACGTTTCTTTTGAATCGGGAGACGCAATGGATTTGATATTCCCTGAAAGTGGAGTGTCTGTTCAGTTAAAATAAGGTATATTTCAGAATTCAGATATTACAGTGTTCGTGAGGTGTACTTGCTCCTTATAAGTGTTGAAATGGGTTCGTGAGCTTTGAAGAGGGGACTGGTAGCTTTCATTACAGGGTGAATGTTCTGACCGTTTAATTAGCAGTTTATTTAATGCATGTTTGTGCTGGCTTTGAAGAAAAATGGCCAAAACTCTAAACTTTATTATGGAGAAAAGGCACGTTCGTATTTGGAGAGGTTACTGGTGACCACTGATATTCAACTGCACTGATATTGATAAATTCATACTAAACTCAACCAGAAAATCATTCGTTCATATTAAATTTCATGCCTTAAAGCTTTAATTGTGTTAAATACATGATTTTTTTAATGATTTGACAGCAAATCATTTTGAGACTTTGGGGAGACACTTGGGTAGCTGTATAATTTGGCTAATAGCATGTAGGTTATCTAGAATGTAATGTTGAAGATGAATTCTACTTGTGCTCAAGGAGTTTATGATACCATAAATGTATAGTTTTAAGCCCCAGCAGTTTTTCAATCGTCAGAATTATTTTTTTTGCAATTTCAATGGTGAATTCCCATGAAGATTTTTTATGTTTGCTGCTCATTTTCTCTACCAAAATCATGAAAATAAACTGAAATACAATGTAATTCTAAATGCTGTAAGTGTCTTTCCTGAATTGAGCCACATTTTTCCTCTTTGTGAAGCTTAAATCTTGAATTATACAGCAGTGGGTAACCCATAAATAGCCAAATTTGGCTTCTGCACAAAGGGGTTAAGTTGTAAAGCTGCACCGCTACTAATAGACTAATTCCCTCTCCGCAATTGCCCTGTTCTATTCTCCGCCCCTTGTCTATCGCTTTCCTCTCCCTGAGCTTCAGCAAGAATCTCTTGCACGTGCTTAATCACTCTCCTGCGCTTGTTATCTGTGCACGGAGAACTCCTGGACTGGAGCTGTTTAAATGTCATTGGTTGTTTGTGTGATTCCCATTCATATTTTTCTCTCGCCAATTTCCGTGGTTAGGGTTTCCCTCATGTGATTCTCCTGATGTAATTAGTCTCATTCCCCACAGCTGATCCCTGTATTGCAGGGGTCGGCAATACGCGGCCCCCTTCCATTCCGGCCCGCGACTGAGTTCTACTAGTTTTTGTACTGTATCTCGATCTTTTAATGCGCCTGTAAGTCAATGCGCTGGGACATGGAAACACATAAAGTGTGTGTGCCTGCGAGCCTCTGCACTGGGATAAGGAAACACCCACCTCCCCAAATCACAAAGCGCAACAGTTTTGGGAGCGGGTTTTCCCTGCCTGTCTGCAAAGGGATGATTTTGGCCGTCGCCTCAGTTCAACCGAAGCATTCAGAAGAAGCGGCTTTTGCATGTGCTCAAACCCATTCTCAAAAGCCGTGGTGGTGCGCATTTGATGCGACACGGTTGTTTTTTCGTGCACGTCCGCAGCGCACAGCTGCACAAACCTGCTTCTCCCCCGGTGTTGTGTCCCGGTTCCTTCGGCCTGTGTCTCTCCTAATGTTTCCTCACTGAACTTTGCCTCGTTTGAAATATGAAGAAAGCCCATGTGAGGAAAAACATCTCCTCCGAGATGTAGAATGAGTGTTATAGCAGAGAAACACATATTTCAGGACCACTGACTTGTATCCTCAGGACAGACATGTCCTTGATTGTCAGCCTCCTTTCATATTAAGCTGAAAATCAACAGTGTAAGCTCCAGCATAAGTAAATGATGATATGATTGGTCAAGACAAGTAAAATAAAAATGTATAAAACGCATGCTTCCCATCCTTAAATGTGATTGGCTGAGCCACGTTCCATGCCGGAATAAAATTACTGTAACCCACTGTGGCAGGCCGCAGCACAAAATATCCCTGCGCAACGAACTGCTCTGCGCTCAGCGCTATGGCAAGCCGTTTAAGCTTTAATTCATTTTTGGAGGATATCACAAATTAAATTACAACTAGTCAGAATTCACCAATTTTACCAATCACCAATTTTATTCTAACTAGTTGTTATTTTTATTTCTGATATCAGAAATGGTTATTTTAACTACTTAAAATTGAATTCCTGATATCAGAAATTCAATTTTAACTAGTTATAATGCGTATTTCTGATATCAGAAATAAAATTTCAACATGTTAAAATTAAAATAAAATTTTGTGTTGCAAGCTATGTTGCTAACTTGTTTGTTATTTCAGTAGCCTATTAGCAATAAATTGTTGACTTTTTCTTGTGTGTTTATTTTATGGGCTGTGTGTAGGGTTACCACATCCATTGTAGTGAACGCTAGCTAGCTGACAAGCTGGCTAGCAAACTAATGCACAATTCGACATATTTCACTGAGTACCGGCAAGTGTGGAGGACAAAAGTCAATTGTTCCCTACTCACGCTGCTGGTTGTAATGATTTGGCCGATCGGTGCAAGTTGAGAACAAGGAAACTCGAAAACCGAAACACGTAAAATTAATTAACGGTGTCAAGCTAGTTTACTAGCTGGCTAGCAAACTAATGCACAATTCAACATATTTTCCTGGACACCGGCAAGTGTGGAGGACAAAAGTGAATCGGTTCCTTCTCTCGCTGCTGGTTGTAATGATTTGGCCGATCGGCGCAAGTTGAGAACAAGGAAACTCGGAAACCGAAACGAACGCAAAAATTTTAACGGGGTCTTCGGGAGACCGAAGGAGACATTCAAAATAGTCTGCTTTCATAGTATATCTGCATTAGCGAGCCCAGATAGCCTGATGTGACATGATGATGGCGCTAGACGAAAAAGCAATCTTAGCATCTGTGTTGCTAGCCAACCATTCTGTCCACTCTTTCTTGCTTGGTGGAAGAAGTTCTCAATTTTATTGTTGCATTATTACCAATAAATTGTCGACTTTTTTTTACTTGTGTGTTTATTTAATGGGCTATATGTAGGGTAACCGTTTTATAAAAGGAATAAGCCCCTTGAAGCACTGGGTTACAGTGATTCTATAATGGCGGAGGGGCACTAAGGCACTCCGCTGTGCATTGTGCCTTAGAACGCCCCTCTGCTGTTATAAAATCACTGTAACCCACTGCTTCTCGGGACTTATTCCTATGATAATAAATGATATTAATAATAAATTATTAGGCAAAAAGATAAATTTAATTACAATCACAGGGCCTATTTGAATGTCCGGCCCCCGAGGTGTCTGTTGAGAAAAAATGTGGCCCTCCGACAGATATAATTGCCTACCCCTGATGTATAGCATGTGACCTTTCCTGTGTGTATATTAGGAGTCTTTTCACTCTCACCTCTTGTCAGAATGTTGACCAATTATTCTTTGTGCAGAGCGCCTCGTATGCCATTGATTATTGTTTCGCTTCTACTGAATAGTCCGACCTTGATTCTTGCATAGCCCTTTTTGTACTGTTTTTGTCTTTCTGGATTTTGACCTAGTTTTGTACGACCGCAAGTTCTGTTTTTGGATGCCCTGTGTATGACCATTGGCTTTGCCCATCGACTACGACTTATTGCCTATCGTTTGTGTATCTCTCCCCATCTGTCTTACTGGTTCTAACCCCTGCCTGTTTGTAGCAATGCCACATAATAATGTAGCCGATTCTCGGGGAGGCAGGAACCTATTAGTTTCCATGCATTAAATTGCTGTTATTAAAATTAAAGTACTATCCTCCTTGTCATGGCTCCATTCTATATCGGTAGCCCCATAATTGTTATACCATCTTCCATTGCTATTTTCCGTTGTTTAACTGATTCTAGATCAGTTGGCTGTTAAATTGATCAGCTGACATTACGCACCATTCAGTAACAAATCGGATTCTGCCGCGAAGTGGGGGAGTTTTGAAATACGGGCGAGTGATGGGTAGAAGGGAGGAGAAAGAAAGAAAAACGCTAATCTTCGGGGAGACTACGTGGGACCTGAGGACTATAATATATTTTAACATTTTGTTAAAATAATAATAATAAAAAAAAGCTACCGTGGAAATAGCTCAAGGCCACGTTTCGGACTTGGACATTCGCCAGCTGCAGCAACGAAAAAGAGCATCTCAACACCCGGTGAGATCTATCCTTTTTCAGATAGGCCTATATATTTTTGCTTCTTGATTTTCTTTTTCGGCTTTTTGATTTTTTTTTCCGGTGGTCGAAGATCATTCTCTTTTTGTTTTATTCCATATGGATTAATTTTGGATTTTCGGTTGGCATAAGGATATTTCATTTTTGCTCCGGAGGTGGAAATATTTTGGACACTTGGAAGAACTGGATGCGGTAAAAGTGAAACCCGACTGACCGCACGGACTTATTATTTTTTTTATTTTACGGGGCTGTACTAAAGAAAGCGATTGCTTATTGCCTGTGAGGTTGGGTGTTGTGCAATATAGCGGTGTTGCAAATATTCCTTGGTCTGCGCTGCATTTCTTCCGTTTTTGTTTTTTTAAGCGGTACTAAATTCACTTAATTGTTATGATCAAGCGTATCCCATGTTTTGTTTGTAACTTAAGCCAATATACGTTGGGGTGAATGTTACATGTTTAGTCGATACTGTTTTTGGATTTAGTATTGAGGCTTGGCAATTCCTGTGTATTTTGGCTTTGACCCGGACTCCATTGAAGGCATACGTTTTTTTGGATTTCCCTCTTATGTGTGGTTCCTGAACGCACCGTCACAGTGGGTACTGTTATAGTCCAGCATTCTTGGACTTTGATCATTGGTCTTTGTGTCAGCTATTGACAGATCTGGCTTAGGATGATTATTGTGGAAGCCATCCTGGAAGTTGTGCTGTAGTTTTTGTACATTTGCAATAACCAGTTGATGGACGAATATATAGTCTATTATCGTCATGATTCATCCTTTTGCACCACAGCTTTGTGCAGTATGATGCGTGTAAAACCAACTGAGATAGATGCAAATCTAGACATACCGGTATTTTGCCGGCTTCTTTTTGACGATTCTTACTTTAATGTTACCACCGCAGGTGGTGTTAATCACACGAGGAGAAAGGCTGCAAGACATCAAGTGGCTTGTGTAAGTGGTTTACTTCACGAAATAGGCAAATAAGGCTGATATGAAAATACCAGTTTAGTAACGTTTTTCAGATTTCATATATTTGTACGTGTATAAAATATCCTAAATACAAAGTGAAAATGTCAAGATACGGATGTCTTTGTTTACTTGTGTACAGGTCTGTATCTATGTACATGTATTTACTGTGAAATCTGACAGGGCAACGTTGGAGCGTAGTTTCATGGATGTACATATGCTCGAGGTGTCAATTATGTAAAATTGGGTGTTACTTAGGCCCTTCTAAACCCCCTTCTCAACAAAATTGCCAATTTAGAAATGCCCATTCTTGAATAGGCCCCCGGAGTGACCATTTTGGCGGAGTTTTGGTGAATGTACTCGAAGTGTGAATTAAATCTGTTTGGGGGCTAATTAGACCCTTTGGCCCTTTCTTAAGTACCTTAGTCCACAATTGGTGAACTTAAGAACCATGGATACTTTGTCAGGAGACCCTGGGCTATGTTTGAGCAAAGTTTCATAGATGTACTCGATGGGCTCTAATTTCCTGGCGCAGCGCAGGTGGTGTAGCAAGGCGCAGCCCGCGCAGTGGTAATTTTGTACGGCGCAGCCCATATAGTGGTAATTTCCTGAGGTGCGCAGCCTTTGGTAGACGAAGGTGCGCCGAGATGGGTGTGGCGGCGTTGTAGGGGGAGGTGTCACATATTCATCAAGACGCAGTGACAATTTCGTAGAAAAAGTCTCCGCTGGAGTTGCGCAGAAACTCGCCAGCTCCAACCTGGTTTAATTTCCGTGCAGTGGTAGTTTGGCTGACCGGCGCAGAGTGCGCACAGGTCACCGAAATCTCACAGGCAGGTTTACAGAATGTCAGGCGCATTTCAATGCAATAAATAATTACAGGAACTCCTATTTAATGTAACTATCTGAATAAGGACATAAATTATAGTATCTACATCGATTGTCCTGATGTCAGATTAAAGGTGGTTGGCATGCGTAATGGAAACTTGACCTGGCTTAATCAACTCAGCTGAATCTGTGATGCAAACTAAGGACTTCACATCTTTCTCAGCCAACCACAAACTGGATATATATAACATGCTTGCGTTCTGTGCTCAGTAAAGCCGCTTGCACACTGGACACGAAACGATTTTTTTTTTTTCGCATGACTGATTACAGGCAAAGTCAATGCAAAGACGCGATAGTCGGACAGGGTATTAATATAGCTCCGTGTCCGAAAGTCATAAAAGTTCTAATTTTTCCGAGTATTCCAGGAGTCATTTGACGTGCAAACTTGGCCATGTTTGTGTTCGACCTTCACAGAATGCAAATTGATAGTTATCGACTTTTCTTGGTCTTTTTACCCTATTTGTCTGTTTTCTTCTGTTGAAGATAGACAGCAGTCTTTATTCGGTCTTTCTTTTGAAAATTAGTCAGATGGATTGAACAGATTCACACTTTATTTCCACAGCAGAGATAAAATAGTGCTTGCAATTAGAGAGCAAATCAATTCCATGACCATTGACAGTGTGAATAAATTGTTGCATGCACGATCAAGACTGTCTGACGTGAAATGCAAAATACTCCATGTCCACCAGCCAGCAAAAAGTAAAAGTATTGATATGAGAACAGATTTATAACGAAATAAAGAATAAAAATATATCACCAACAAACGGGATATCCAACAAAGATGACCCGCCAATAAATAAATCGCAGTGTTCATTGGATGTTCTGTTGTTAAAATGTTTCTTTTTAGTCTATATTTCGTTATCAATCTGGTCTAATCGTCCTCCTTTTTTTTTTTTTTTTGGCTGTCTGACACATTGCACATCGTCTCGCCCCAATGTCGACTCACTTTATTGAGCAGAGCTTAAACAGAAACATTGATTGAAATTCTCATCTCATCTTGAAGAACTGAGCCCTCTTATCAAAACATTCACGTTTAATATCTAAAAGAGTCAGTAGATTTGAAGAAATTAAAAACAATAATAGACTGTCGGACACGGAGAGATTTATTAAAACCCTGTCAGACTTTCGGACACAAGACGCAATCTGTCGAGCAAAAAATTTGTTTCGCGTCCAGTGTGCAAGCGGCTTAATACTAGGCTACTATTATTGTCACTTAGGTTTTATCGTCTTTAGTGGAGGAAAGGAATACAGCTTGATTGCAATGATCTCGTACTGAGTTAAGATCACATATTGAAAATAAATGTCACGTATCTTGCATTGTTGTCCATGCATGTTAATCCCAAAATTTAAAGCAGCAACAATTTGTAATAATAGGAACACACTATACATCGTTTCTCTTGCCAGTGAGCAAGATTTCACTCGGCTGGGTCGCCTTCTTTGCCAACTTGCGCTGGAAGGAGGGGCAGAGGCGGGACAGAGGAGTACTTGCGGCAGGCTACGCCGGGCACGAAATTGCCACATACGCCTGGACACATCCCGTTGGACACACGCGCCTGTGCCTGGTCAACGAAATTAGAGCCCAAGATGTTAATTAAAATGTGAAATTTCCACAAAATGTTCACTTAACAGTACAGAACAGACACATGGCAATTCCTGATTAGGCCCCCAGAGTGACCATTTTGGTGGAGGTTTGGTGGATGTACTCAAACTGTGAATTAAATCTGTTTTAGGGGCTACTTTGCCGGGTGCCCCCTATTGGTAGTCCACAATTACAAAACTTAAGAAAGGCTGTTTGGGGGTTTCCAAGGCCAGTCCTACCCATTCCTGGGGTCAAACCTTTTGTAGTCGAGATATGAATTCAATGTTTCTGGGCTCCTGGATTAATATGGTTGACAGGATGAACTGATTAAATTTTGGGCAAGTATGTACTCCTGGATTTGCCCATATATCAATTTATCAGTTTTTCAGCCATATCACTAGAACAATGACTTACGCAGACCTCAAATTTGCCTCATATCGTAGGTCTAGTAAAGGGGAATCTAATAAAGGGGGCTTTGAGGATTGGGGAATTTTGGGGATTTACCCCTTGCTGTTGGCCGCCAACAGCGTAGGCCTAGTTTTTAAGTCACTTCACCTTCAATGTTACGTGCCACATTACTTTTTTCTCTTCTTTTTCTGTTTCCTTGTTTTCCCTTGAGCTGCTGTGCTCTCTATTGGTCCAGGTCCCTGCCAGTCATTATCACCCCAAGTCCCGCCTCCACCAGTCAGAGGTATCCTTTTCCTGTCTATTCAACCAATCATCTTTCAGACCTTCATTTGGAACAACCAATCATCTTTCACCCCCCGCTATTTTAAACCTTAATCTTGTGACTAGAGAGAGCTGTTATTTTTGGTTACTGTCATTTTGTACTGTGTGCTTTCTTATTTTCTTAGCCTTGAAGTCTAGTTTTTTTTTAGTTCCAGTTTACATCTTGTTTTGTGTATATAGGTTTGTGTCGACCACACTGAGGCCAGGGAAGGGTAAGACAGAGGCCTCTATACACTTGCATGTAGTAAGAACTCTTGTTAGACACACTAGTTTAGGAGTGCTTGCCAACCGCTGTATTTTGTTTTGGGTAGCTAGTGTAGTTAGATAGGCTTTTTCTTTTGTATATATATATATATATATATTGGTTTTGTTCCTTTCTTTTCTTGGGCAACACTCATGTCCCGGACCTTGGATGTGTGTCTTGTTTGTCTGTGTTTTGTGCTGTACATAATGTAAATGTTGTACTGTATATACCTTTTTGCACCAGTAAACCTCATTGCACTGTACTTGTTCGGGGCTCTGTGAATGCTTTGCCCTTTCCCCCCTCCTTTCATATGTGATTAGTTGTGGCCCCTTCAGGCTTAATCTATTTACCACCTAACTAAAGCCAAAGTGCGACCCAAGCCTTCCTAGGTGCCTGGGTTCGTAACATTCAACACTTTTTTTTGTGTTACATGCTGTTAAACAAGAAAACTACAAAATTCGTTAAATATTAGGGCAGTATGACAAATGTTATTTGAGTGGCACTGAAAAGAATGTTTGTGGTCTGAACGGACCCCTCATGGTAGGATGAGGATAAGGGTTAAAAATTCTTCACCATTAATAAATGAAACGATCATTTTAAAAGCAGCATTGGAAGTTTACTCACAATGTCTTTGTTTTCATTTAAAATTATTAAAAATGATTTTAAAATTAAAATTTTCAAACAGCATAGGCAGCATGTCATTGGTGGTCCCTCTGTATGGTGAAAAGAAGCGATGGCTTTTCGTCATGTGAGTTTGAGGAACCACGTACCACAGCATCTTTCTCCTGGGTCAATGGGAGCCGGTCGCTTTATGGCAGGCTAAACAGTTCGGCTGTGTTCAGGGAGGGGGAAAAACTAGTTGGATAATCTGAAACATTTATACATAACAAATAAGCAAAAATAGAAAAAATCAGGAAGCGGCAATTTTTTTTTCACTGCATTGTACAGTATATTAATGTTGCTTCTGGGTTTATATCTCAAAAACATTCTATTTCAAAGAGGGTGCACAGTCTTTTTAAATATCCAGTGTAAGTAGAGTGTTCTATGGCTGTAAACAGCTCCAGCACCATCGTCATGTTTGTGAGTGACACAGTGTTGGCAGACCTAATCACAATGAAAAGCCCTTCTGGAGGAGATGGACCACTTCTTCTGAATATGAACAAAGAAAAAGGGCTGGTGGTGGATTACAGGAGGAACCAGCAGTTACTCCCTCCTCACCATTAATGGAGCCCCAGTGGAGCAGGTGAGCTGTTTTCTGTACCTTAATCTCGCAGGAAATAACATGGACTGGACATGTGGAGACCCAAGCTAAGAAGGTGTGGTAACCCCTTCACCACGTCAAGCAGCTGAGAAAATGAAGTTTCTCGGTGCATCCAGGGACTGTTTTGCAATCACTCAGTGGTGAGTATCCTGACTGGCAGAGTGCCTGTCTGATTTTGTTGCTGTTTTCTTGTAGACAAAAAAATCTTGAGGGAGCGTAGTGCCTGAGGCACAATTGCACAACAGGACTTGCCCTGCCCAGCCTGAAGGACACTCAGAGCAGCTGACCAGCGCAGGCAAAATCCCTCAGGATTGTACACAATCCAACCATGGACTGTTTACCCCACTGTGGTTTGACTAATGCCTCTACTGCCATATGGTCAGGACCGAGATGATATGGAGGAGCTTCCTCCCATATTATGTCATGGAGTTGAAGAAATATAACATAAGAAAATAAATGAAAAAAAAACAAACCTGTGCATAGATTCAAATTATGTACCCATAGCTTTTTGCGCACATAACTGTTAAGTTACAACTGTCAATATGTACTATTAACCACATATCTGCATATGTGATACATCTACTACATACATATACAAAATGTTGAACATAAAACGTTGTATTATTTTTGAGTAACAATAACATAACAAAACATATCATGAGAGGCAAGAACAGGCCGTTCAGCCAAACTGCCTCACCAGTTTCTTTTTACTATTGTGAATATATCATTTAAGATTCTCAATGGCTCAGTGGTATCTAGTTTTAAGTCAAGCCTGCCCATGAAAACTCTAAAGGTTTCTGCCTCAACAATATGATCAGGCAAGCTATTCCACATAAAAGTTACTCTTTTGGTGAAAAAATATTTTCAATCAGTGCTAAATTTACCCATGGTCAACTTCCATTTGTGACCCCAAGTCTTACTACCAAAACTTGGCCAAAGGAATGCTACATAATTCTCTTTGTTAATCCCTTTAACATATTTTAAGACCTCAATCAGATCACCCTGTCTCCTTTTCCAAAGACTAAAGAGATTTAGGATATTCAGCCTCTTACTATGTAGGATTCCTTCGACCAAGTGTTGTGAGCAGAACTCGGGGTCACAAATGGAAGTTGACCAAAGGTAAATTTAGCACTGATATTCGGAAATATTTCTTCACCCAAAGAGTAATTTCAATGTGAAATAGCTTGCCTGACCATATTGTTCAGGCAGAGACCTGGGGGTTTCCAAGGGCAGGCTTGACTTAAAGCTAGATACCATTGAGTCCTTGAGTATATGAAGGGAAATATTCACAATACTATTAAGAAACTGGCGAGCATAGTTGGGCTGAACGGCTTGTTCTCGCCATTCATGTTATGTTATATGCAGTGTTTTTTTGGTTCAGCATATGTCTAGTTTTTCACAATATCCCAACACTTTTACAGATCTTGGAGCACAGATATTTAACATGAGATTTCCAACAGAGCTTATGGTCTAGTACAACACCAAGAAATTTATATTTATAAACCCTTTAGATCATTTCCTTATTAATTTTGTCTTGTACCTCTGTATTTATTTCACGTTTACCAAACAATATGTATTTTGTTTCGTTCAAGTTTCAGGATAATTTGTTTTTATCGAACAAACATGTCATTTCACCCATTTCTTTTGTGACCACCTCTAATAACTGTTGTAAATCCATTCCTGAACAAAATATATTTGTATCATCAGCAAAAACAACAAATTTTAGCAAATCTGAGACTTTGCAAATGTCATTCATATATAAAATAAACCATTTGGGACCCAGTACTGAGCCCTGTGGGACCCCACAAGTAATATTGAGGCACTTTGTGTTGTCCCATCTGCAATTGTTGCCTATTTGCAATATAACCTTTCAAGCAGTCAAAAGCTAAACCTCTGATACCATTCCGTTCCATTTTTTCAAGTAAAATTTCATGGTCTATTGTATTTAATGCTTTTAGATCAATAAATATTCCCCTAGCAAATTTTTTATTTTCGATACAACTCGTTAATTCCTCAACTAACTACATTAAAGCCATTGAGGTTGATCTGGCTGATCTGAACCCATACTGACTGTCCATTAATAAATTGTTTTGTTCAATAAAATTGGCCAACCTTGCGACAAAAAGTTTTTCAAGTACTTTTGAGAATTGGGAAAGGAGAGATATCGGCCGATAATTAGAATAAAGATATTTATCATTTGCTTTGAATACTGGGATAACCTTGGCTATTTTCATTTTATCTGGGAATGTACCGGTTATATGAATGATAAATTGCATATATGAGTAAGTGGATCTATAATTTCTTCAATTTTTTTCTTTATCAAAGTCATGTCAATGTCATTCCAATCTGTGGAACTTTTATTCTTACATCCATTAACTATTTTCATAGTTTCATTTTTTTCTATTGTTCCCAACAGGATTGAGTTTGGATTTCTTTCTCTGTAGTCCTCAATAACGTATTTCTCTCCAGTAATATTTATTTCACTTGCCAGTTTTGGACCCACATTCACAAAAAAGTTACAAAATCCTTCAACTGCCTCATTCATGTTGGTAATCGTTGTGTCGTTATCAGTAAAACGTTCTGGATAGTTTGGTTTGTTTGTTCCTCATAATTCCATTTAATGTATTCCTGATTACTTTAATGCTGTTTCTGTTATTCTCTAATATTTTGGTATAATAATCCCTTTTACATGTCCTTATTATACAAATTAGTTTGTTTTTATATTTCTTATATTTTAGCTCTGCCTCTTTCGTTCTTTGTTTATTAAATTTCCAATATAGAGAGTTCTTTTTTTTTCAAGCATTTTCCTTCGGTCATCCATGGGTTTTCTGGAAAGTTACTCTTGTTACTGTATTGTTTTGATGGGCAATTCCTGTCATACTTTTGTATCAGGTTATGTATATATCTAAAAATAAATCATATCCTTTGTTCACATTACATTACTTAGGTCAGAAGAGTTGAATTCACAGGTGGGCTACAGTAACTGTGGCTCTATTTTTGCGATTAGTTTTGTCTTTTGTCGATACACTCACTGTTTATTTTCCTTCCCCTATGAGTTGCTCTGTATGGGGTCTGCTAAAAGACTTTACCTTGAACAAGTGTTTGATCATATTTTTAATATTGAAGATAACTGAATGAATGGACTAACATTGGCAATATTGCTGATATTTTTCAGTGCAAGAGATGTAATATATTCAGAATGGTCTCAGGTTAGCTCTGTTGTTTCATTGTACGGACAGAATAGAACCTAATTAACTTGTCATGAGTGATGAACATGGCTCTGTTTGCATGCTGTCAGATGGGACAGTGTATTATTAATTAACTCGGTCAATGTAGGGCTGGAACAGGAGGACACTACATTATAAATCTGCTGAATTTTTTCATGTCACAAGACAATTCATTATCTCTGAAGCACAAGGTAAGGAATTCAATTCCTCCTCAGTTTTACAGTTTAAAAAGTTTCTAAAATTAAATTATTTTACAAATTTGTATATTTGTATTACTCCTGAAAGATTATTAAAGGATTTGGCCAAATAAAATACAATTGATTTGCATTCTACAGCACTCAACCATCTCATGAAAGTTGACTGTTTTATTCACAGTAAGATTGTCCATATGTTTTATTCCTTTTTTCAAATGTATTTACACTGTAAAATATTACATTTTTATTGATTATGAAAAATTTACCTTCAATAAGATCCAAATGTCTATGTGGAGATATCTCATTTCGACAGTACCCTCAACATTAAATCTTTATAATGCATTCCCTCTTGATTCACTCAATTTTCCCCTAGTTTCTACAGCATAATCATAGGTTTCTGAGTTTTTCAATGGCTTTGGATCTGAAGTGAGGACTCGGTCACCACACACTGCTCAATGCTCCCTTTTTCTTTCCCCACAGACTTCAGGGCCATATGGAGCTGCGCCAAGCCCTGAAAGCAGCCGGTTTCATTGGTCTGATTGTAGTGGGAATCCCAGGTAATCTGGGAGCCTTCCTGCTATTCTGGCACTTATTTCTTGTACGGGGCCACATGCCACACAATGAGTTCATTCTCAGCCAGCTTGTCTTTGCCAACCTGTTGGTGACGCTGTTCCAGGGTATTCCTCAGGCTCTGACCGCTGGGGGTATCAAACCGGGGTTCAGCAGTCAAGTCTGTAAAACAATTCTCTTCATCTACCGAGTCGCCCGGGCCATGTCTGTCACTACAACCTCCTTGCTGAGCTCCTACCAGTGTGTGGTCATGGCACCGTCAAAGCCTGGCTGGACCTGGCTAAAACGCTGGCTGCCAGGCCACCTCCCTCACACCATCATCTTCCTCTATGGGCTCAGCTTCATCATCTACCAAATTGCCATTCTCTATAGTGAGGCTTTCCCTGTAAATGGCACCATTCCAAAATTTACCCTTAACATGGAGTTCTGCATTGTGGTGTTCCCAAGCCCCATGTCTTTTATGGCCACTGGTGTGTTGTTCATCACACGAGATTTTCTTTTTGTTGGTCTGATGGCAGCAGCAGCAGTGTATGTGATGATGATCCTACATCAGCACCGTCAGCAGGTTCAGGGTCTGCAGGGAGCCGGCAGGAAGACTGAGGAGGCATCGCGTGCCGTTTTGCTGCTCGTGAGCACATATGTCACTCTGTTCACCTTGGACAATGTACTGTGGTTCTACTCACTTGCTGTTTCCCATATGCCAGAGGCCGTGTTGGACACGCGCATCTTTTTTGCGACCTGCTACTCCACTATCAGTCCGGTGCTCATCATTGCCACAAACAAGAAATTGGCCAAGTACTTTACCTGTGGTTCCAGATGCAAGACAGCAGAGAATGTCCAAAGCAATACAGAGTCCAAAGTTTCTCAAGTTGAACCAACACAGTGAGGTTGTTGAGGAGAGGATCTTGGGGATGAAAGACAGAGCAATTACAGTTCTGAGCTGGTGCAGTTCATGATATACATTTCCATTTTTGTGGCCCCCATATTTGGCTTTTATGACAGAAGAATGTGGTGATATTCTTCCGCAGTCGGCTTGTCCCAGCACCACGTATGAGTGCTTGGAATTTGTTGGTCTCCAAGCTCCCTCACAAGCATGTAAACAGATCTGCTATAGAAAACAATATTTTGAAAAAAAAATAACTTTTTATATAAAAATCATGCTGCTTCTTGGACATTAAAATATTTCTTTCAGTCTTTCATAATATCATTCTAAACCCCATTTCAATGAAAGATGGGACAATGTGTAAAATCTAAATAAAAACATAATGCAAAGATTTTCACAAAGACAAGATGTAGATGACAAAACCCATTAAAGCTGCAAGCAGCGTTGAACGGGCCCTCGCCCCCTTGCACACATTGGGGCTGGGGTGAGATCCTGGCGGGTGCAGCTCTGCACTCATGAGCGTTGGACAGGTCAAGTGCTGGCCACAACCTGACAAAAAGTGTTGAGCGAATCGGACAAAGCTGAAGGAGTTATGACAAGTTAATGCTTCATCCACCTGTAACCAAATGTGGGCAGGCACATTCAGGGGCAGACCCTAAGCACAAATATGAAGTTTTGAGCAAATCGGCCAATTTCAACGTAAAACGTGGCATTTCCTGTTTCCTCAAGGGGGAGCCATGAGTTAGATTGCATAGCAGCACATCAAGGCGTTCAGGGTGGGGCTTTTACCATTTACAGGAATTTTGAATCCATTTGGATGAAGTATGAGGGAGAGAGAGCTGCTCGAATGTGCTTGGCGAGGCATCTGAAATGGGGACACCATGGCGGCCCGGCCCATTTTGCGACAGATATGCAGAGCACAATTTTTGATCAGCATGGTCTCTTGATGATCAGAAATAAATATTATGTGGATTGGATGGAATCGCTAGGAGAAGTTAGTTAAAATACAATGTGTGGAAATCGAGCCAAAATGACACGTTATCCTGTTTGGAGTTGACCAATGGTGCCAGAGACTTTTTTGTTCGTATTGGCAACATACACATGCGTACCAATTTTTTTCTTCCTATTCCAAAAAAACCCCTATGGGGAGGGGTTTTTCAAAATTTCAAGGGGGCGCTATTGAGGCATGTTGCTGCCCTCATGAGCAACGCCCCAATCAGATCTTATAGCTCACCACCCTTGACTGGCATATTAATTTCCATGATGATACAAATTCATTAAGAACATCAAAAACCCAAACGTATTTTCATGGCGAGGGATCCATAGTCACCGCATTGCCACACGGATGTCATGACTCGAAGCTTCACAGCATTCACAAGGTAGCTTCAACATTTTGTTCTACATGTTGTAGAGGGAGAAAAAAGTTGATGGGTTCAACTATATGCCATCAGTACAAGTGAAAGTAAAAACTGGTCACTTCCTGTTTGCGGCCACGCCCACTGACTTACAGACCTGCAGAGCACAACTTTTGATCAGCATGGTCTCTTGATGTGTACTGATAAAACTGGTTTTGATTGGATGAAATCTCTAGGAGGAGTGCGTTAAAATACAATATGTGGAAATCAGGCAAAAATGGCACATCAAAATGGCCGACTTCCTGTTTGGAGTAGACAAATGATGTCAGAGACTTTTTTGTGCGTCTTGGCCAAATACATGTGTACCAATTTTCATCTTTCTACTTAAAAAAAACCCCTATGGGCAGGGGTTTTTGAAAATTTCAAGGGGGCGCTATCGAGGCATTTTGCTGCCCTCATGGGAAAAGCCCCAATCAGATGTGCAAGCTTGCTACCCTTGACCTGTCTATCAATTTTTATGATGATAGAAGTTTATTAAAGACATCAAAAAGCCAACCGTATTTTCATGGCGAGGGATCCAAAAGTCGCCGCGTCACTACACGGACGCCATTAAGCGTAGCTTCACAGCATTCATAAGGTAGCTTTATCTATTTGTTCTGCATGTAATAGAAGTGGAATGAGGTTGGTGTGTTCAACTATGTGTCATCAGTACAAGTGAAAGTGATAACTGGTCACTTCCTGTTACCACAGGGGGGCGCTAGTAGCAAAGTGGAAAGTTAATGTATCTGGATGTTCAGGGCGGAGCAATGATCTTGTGTAGCAAGTTTGAAGCTATTAAAGTCAAGTATGTGGGCGTGAGAGCATTGGGAATCCCAAACGTATTTTCATGGCGAGGGATCCAAAGTCGCCGCTTCGCCACACGGACGTTATTACTCGTAGCTACACAGCATTAATAATGTAGCTTCATGAACTTGTTTTGCATGTTTCAGAAGTAGAATGAAGATGATGGGTTCAACATTGTGTCATCAGTACAAGTGGAAGTAACGAGTGGTCACTTCCTGTTACCACTGGGGGGCGCTATTAGCAAAATGGGAAGTTAATACATTAGGACGTTTAGGGCAGCGCCCTTCTCATGTTTAGCAAGTTTGAAGCTTCTAAAATCAAGTGTTTGGGTGTGAGAGCGTTGTGAAATTTTTTCCTCAAGTCACTAAAATTTGTCACGCCCTAGCAGCCACGCCCTTTAACCTACAGATATGCAGAGCACAACTTTTGATCAGCTAGGTCTTACAATGATGTCTACTAAATTTGAAGTTGATTGGGCGAAATCCCTAGGAGGAGTTCGTTTTAAAATTCAAAAATTCAAATCAAAATGGCCGACTTCCTGTTGGGTTTAGGGCGTGGCTACAAGAAAGTTTTTTGTATGCCTTTTTACAAAGCATATAACTACCGAATTTCATCTGTCTACGACAAGTAACCGAATTTCCCTATGGGAATTTTGAAAGTGTTTAGGGGGCGCTATTTTGGCATTTGGGGTCGCACCTGTGCGACCACACAAAAATATCAAATTTCGGATGAGGCCGGACGTATGTGGAAAGTAAGACGCGCTTTCACCATTGGGTAAGGGATGAAATTGCCCTTTGAATTGTCGTAAGAATAATAATAATAATAATAAAAATAAACAGTACGATTTAAATGGGGTCCTCGGACGACTTTCAGTCGGCTCGGGCCCTAATAAACAGCATGATTTCCATAGGGTCCTCCACGGACGACTTACAGTCGTGCTCGGGCCCTAAATCATAATAATTATAAACAGCGCAATTTCAATAGGGCCCTCCGCAGACGACTTGCAGTCGGCTCGGGCCCTAATAATAATAACAATAATAATAATGAAAATAAACAGTACAGCCCCAAATAAACAGTACGATTTCAATATGGTCCTCGGACGACTTTCAGTCGGCTCGGGCCCTAATAATAATAGTATTAATAATAAACAGCATGATTTCAATAGGGTCCTCCGCGGACGACCTGCAGTCGTGCTCGGGCCCTAATAATAATAATAATAATAATACACAGCGTGATTTCAATAGGCCCCTCCGCAGACGACGTACAGTCGGCTCAGGCCCTAATAATAATAATAAACAGCGCGATTTCAATAGGGCCCTCCGCAGACGACTTGCAGTTGACTCGGGCCCTAATAATAATAAACAGCATGATTTCAATAGGGTCCACCGCGGACGACAACCAGTCGTTGCTCGGGCCCTAATAATAATAATAATAATAAATATAGTCGCTACCAAGCGGCGATGCACCGGTGGCCAAGCCCCAGTCGGTCCGAACTCCACTTTCGGTCAACCTCACTCCCTTGGGTCTCTCAGCCTGGTTGAGTTTTGCCTTGTCTGAGTGCTCTGCCTATTTGGCAAAGGGGAACATCAAAAGGGCTCATTTTGAACACGGTCATAGGAATTTATTCCGAGGACTGACCAGTGTATTCGATGGTATGGCTATGGATAGGTTAGGCAAGGATTATTCGCCGCAGTCTGGCAGGAATGTCGGCTCGGCGTAGTGGCCTGCCATGTGGCCAGTTAAAAACTGGCCCGCCGTCATATAAGTGAAATAGTCGTCAGTACGGCGTAAAACCTCAATCAATCATTCAATCAATCAATCAGTCGACCTCACCTTTCAGTCAACTTCCCTTTAAGTCAACCTCCCATTCATTGTAGGGCTTCTGGATTGTCACTGGCGTCATTTTTAGTTTGATAAGTTCAATTTTCAAACTTTGTGACTCCTCTTACGGTCTAAGACTCTTTTATTTTGCACACAGACACAATGAGAAGTAGTGGTATCTTCTGGTGAACAAATATTGAAGGAACACTGAAAAATGTGGAAGTTGTCGTGGTTTGACATAATTATGACGTCATCACCTATATCTCGAAAACTATTGGTTAAAGGGGAACTTTGTTGCTGAAGGCATGTTTTCTTTAAAATAATCTCAAATACGTATAAACATGACTCATAAAAGGGATTTTCAAAAAAGCGAAACAAAAACGAGCAAAAAATAGCAATTATAGTGTGTGTGGCTCTACTCCGATGAATCGACGTCCTTTGGCGCGTTACGTCATACAGTGAAAGATTGGAACGTCATGTGTCGCCCACATGCTTTCAACCTTTCAAAACAAACCACTCTTGTCAAAGACGTTACAGACAATGCCGCAGTGCAGCGTAGTAGATCTTCGCCAATAATGTCCGCATTACCTACTACGCCGTTGGAAATCTCTCCAGCTTAGGAATCGGTGCAAAGCAGCACAAATCGGTACTTTTCGGATACTCCAGTTGTCGCGATTCTAAGCCGGGCTTCACCACAGGAATCACCACATACGCCGTCACTATCCTGGCCTCGCGTTGTCGGCCATGCTTTCAAACCACAGGCGCTTGGCGACGGCCAGAAATATTGATATTATTAAAATACATGATACCGCAGCCTACCCGCCTATTCTCTATTTATAGATAGAGAATAGGCGGGTAGGCTGCGGTATCATGTATTTTAGTAATATCAATATTTCTGGCCGTCGCCAAGCGCCTGTGTTTCAAACACGCCGCCAACGTTCGAACTTTTCACTGCGTGACGTCACAGAGTAAAAGCCTTTTGACTGAATGCGACTCCACAGGGTTGAAAATTGCCTACTCATGAGCTTTTTAAAACTTCTTTCTGCTAATATTTTTATTCATGACCAGTCCCTACACAAACTGTACGTAATAACAGTCGACTTTAAAAAGAAATAACAGTTTTCGTTATGGTAGCAAAGTTCCCCTTTAAACAACCAAGCTGTTGCAACTTTCACAAAATGTAAGACAAATTTGTACATTGTGACACAAACCGCATGCTTTTATGTGCTACTGTTGTCAAATTGACGAGACATTTTTTCAGCTTTTTTGGGCGGGAAATAAATAAAACACGTGACGTAGAAAAAGCAACATCGTATTTAACTTTGGTTTTGAAAAATAAAAGGTTTGTCCCCCACTATTTATTCGTCACTTCCGGTCTAACGGCGTAAGACTAATTTATTTTGCATAATGAAAAGTGGTGGCATCTACCAATGAAAAAATCTTGAAAGAACAATGAAAACTGTGGAAATGATGATGGTCTGACGTAATTATGTCATTACCTGTACCAAGAAAGCTATTGGTTGGAGATCAAAGCTGTGGCAACCTACCCGAAAGGTATGACAAATACCTACATTTTGGCACCAGCCGCGAGCCTCTATCTGCTAGCATTATCAAAATACGAGCGCTGAAAGTTGAGAAAATAGTTTTCAGTTTTTGGCGAGAAATTCAAAAATGACGTGGCCTAGAAAAAAATGACATCATATTTGTAATCAGCGTCCCACATTGGATATAAATTGACTTTGAATGATCAAAATGTGCCAATTTTAGGTTTGATCTAGTTTTTGGCGGGAAATTAAAAAATCACGTGACATAGTAAAAATATTAATATCATATTTGTAATCAGCGTCTCACATTGCATATAAATCGATTTTGATAGATCAAAATTGGCCAATTTTAATTTTGACCTACTTTTCTAATTAATGTAAATAGCGATTATTGGCTAATTGACACGTTTTCATAGATCAAACGAACAAAGTAACTAGAGAAATATCACAAGATGTTATATTTCATATTTCGTCAACCGATGTTAAGCCAGTCTTAAGAAGAAGCTTGTTAAAGATTTGTGACGTCATCCAAGATGGCTGCCAAATCCCATGACCTACTTTCGCTTTGAAAAGTCATAAAGTTGTCATCAGCGTTCCATATTACATATAAACAGATTTTGAACGATCAAAATCGGTGCATTTTGAGCTCGACCTACTTTTGTAATTAACGTAATTAGCAATAAATCAATAATTAATCACTTTTCTCGCACTAGAGAAACAAACTTAATAGAGAAGTATACACAGATGTTATATTTTAAGTTTCATTGCCCTGTGTGAAGCCGTTCTTGAGAAGAAGACGTTTAAAGATTTGTGACGTCATCCAAGATGGCCGCCAAACGTAGTGACCTACTTTCATTTTGAAAATACGAAAAGTTGTCCCCCGCGACATTATGTTTACATACCAAAAAGCAGATCACTAGCTGCAATGGTTTTGATTTTATAAGCAATGAAAAGTGGCGGAAGAATAAAAAAAATAAGAATAATAATAATAATCCCAGCAAAAACAAGAGGTGGCCCAAGCCAGCTCGCTTGGCCACCTAATAAAAATAAACAGTACGATTTCAATAAGGTCCTCAGATGACTTTCAGTCAGCTCAGGCCCTAATAAATGTTGTTCTTCTGAAAAATATCTGCTCATCTTGAATTTGATGACAGCAACATGTTTTTTAAAAGTTGTGGCAGGACAGTAAAAGTCTAGAAAATTTGCATGATGCTAAAAAAAGACTACTGGCTGAACATCTCACTGCCAATTATTTAGCAACTGGTCAGCGAGATGATTAGGTATTTTATAAAGTCTTCCAATAGTAAATATGGTGAGGGCTTTACCACTAAATGAAACACTAAATTGTTGAACTGTTTCCCCAATCAATGTTTTCAGCTTAAAATTGGAAAGAAATTGGGGATTTTATCCTCTATGGAACATAATATCATTAAAAGATTCCAAGAATCCAGAAAAATCTCTGGGCGCATGGGACAAGGCTAATATCTCATTTTTAATGGCTGTGATTTTCAGGTCCTCAGACGACACTAGTAAAATAATGCAGGAAAAATAGTAAAATACTTCCTTGGAAGAAGGGACTTTGATCTCTGTTGGGAGATCGTTGACCGATCCTCAGTTGCTCCAAACTGTTTTTGGGAGGGCTGTGACACACGACGGAGATTTATTGGGCTAGGAATTGACTGTTGGTTCTCCAGGCGCTTGGGTGTCCGCATCGGAAACGGTGTAGAAGCTTGGCTCCTTGTGACTGGAAGCACTCAAACCAAAACAGTCCAACCCAACCAATAAATATAGTACTGACACTGGCAACGGGTGGGAAAAAGGGAAGATTTGTTGTATATACCTGTAAAAGTAGGCAGATTTTTTGTAGATAGATTTTGATTATAGTGAGTGTATACATATTTACTTGTTTGAAACTCAAAGGATCTAATCATTAAGCGTAATAAAGGGATACCACCACCTAAACATTTTGAATTCTAAAAAGCAAAGGCATACATTGATTACACATTAAAATTAAAATAAATCTGTAGAAGCAAGGCAGATATCATCGTTCAATCATGCAGCCAGAATCACAGAAGGGTCAGATGACCATGCGGCAGCTGATTGAAAAGATTAGGCGAATAATGGAATTTGATATATACTCAGCAACAAAAGTTTCTGTGACACCAATATTGTTAATTATTTTTCATAACACGGTGATATCAGACTGAAACAGTACACGTAAACACAACATTGAAATGGAAATCATGAAAATGCGAGAAAATGACTTTGCACGTGAAAATGTGCGTAAATCATGCTTGTGGATGGCAATAAAAGAGGAGAATTTTTGGAATGTTCACATTGTGCCTGATGAACGACGGAAGCATCACTTATCGAAAACACAGCCATTTCGGATCAGGAACTCTACCCTCTAAATGCCAAGACTGTCTGAAAATGATTGGTGGAGGGCCATTGGGATGATTGAATCCGAAACCTCATCGCCTGAATGTCCACCGAAACACCATTTGGAACTTATGGCAGCGTCATCAGCAGACAAGACATGTTAGAGACCGTCCTCGCAGCGGCCGTCCACGAGTAACCACTCCCAGACAGGACAACTGGATTCGAACAACCCATCTCCGAAATCGATTCCAACCTGCAACCATAACTGCAAGAACGATACCTGGTTTGAGGCGACTGTCTGCACAGACAATCCGTCGCCGTCTCCTTCATTTTGGCATTGTCTCACGTCGGCCAGCAAGACGTCCAATACTCACAGTACAACACCGACGACTGCGTCTACAGTGGGCACAACAACATCGACGGTGGATCCAACGTCAGTGGGATCTTGTACTCTTCACTGATGAATCAAGATTCATGCTTAACCGATGTGATGGTCGTTTACGTGTTAACCGTCGACGTGGAGAACGTTATGCCAACAACTGTGTTCAGGAATTTGATCGTTTTGGAGGTGGTAGTGTCATGATTTGGGGAGGGATCACGGCTAGAAACAGAACAGATTTGCTTGTTATTGATGGAAATCTGACAGGTCAAAGATATCGCGATGAAGTGCTACGGCCATTGGTGGTACCGTTTTTGATGCAACATGGTCCCGGAATAACGCTGCAACATGATAACGCCAGACCACACGTTGCAAGGATTGTACAGCAGTATCTGATGCAACAACATGTCAATGTCCTGCCATGGCCAGCCAGATCCCCAGACATGTCCCCAATCGAGCATCTTTGGGACGAGATGGATCGACGTTTGCGGCGGTTGGATAACCCGCCAGCTACACTCCAGGAATTGCGACAACGTCTACGTCAGATTTGGAATGACATCCCATGATCATATAGGTAAAAAGTGGAAGCATGGGAATTGAAAAGGGATGGCTAGAAGTCAGTGAAACAGACACAGCCAGAGACAAAGAAAGGGAGGCTGTGCTACAAATCATAGAATCACAGAACCAAAGCATGGAAGAACTGCAAAGGCAAGTCCAAGAATTATCTATACGCCAACACAGACTGAGAGTCTGCAGGACCCTGACCAATTTATTGAACTTGACAGCTTTTTTGAACGACAAAGCGATCACGCGTTGCCGCCTGATTGTGTGCCAGATGGGGAATCGCAGGCCTCAGGGGCCGGATCAAAAACTGCAGGACGCCACTCTAAAACCCCCACACCACACGCCTGCACACCAGATTCATTTCTTCATCACTCCTTACATTCCTCCAGTTCGACCACACCCTCGCGTGAAAGAGCAGGGAACAATTCCAGAGGGGAGAAAGGAGAAGGCGTTGCAGGCAGCTCAGAGCAGTGTAGAAGGCCAGTAAAAGAGGATTTTGAAGGAGAACAAAGTTTTGATCTCCGAGACACTGAAGGGAGGACAGAAAGGAAGAGAACGCTTGAAAAATTCACAATAAGAGGTAATGATATGGCAGTATCAAAAAAGTGGAGGCAATTAGATTCAAGTGAAGACGACAGTGATTTTGAGGAAGAGGGAGAAGAAACAGAGCACAGAAGCCAGCGCGTGGAAATTATCAACTCTCTCTCTTGCGGAAAATAGACACAGAAGGTCAGCAGCAGTGGGAATATCAGCCGTGGTCCCACGTTGACCTCGACAGAGTACTTAGCCATCTGCCCCCCCTCCAGAAAGGAGCAGAGGCCTGGATTGCTGCATTTAAGAATGACATTCCTCAAGATGTATTAGCTCTAGCAGACATCAGGTGCCTCTACTGCTCTCCATCAGGTTGAAACAGCAGAAAACACAGAACGATTACCTGACACTACTTTATTTGATCCACATTGACAAAAATACTGAAAGGCCCTTAAAGAAATTTTTCCCCGAAAGCGGGACGTCCAGGCTCTCAGCAGCATAGAATTGAGACCAGACGAGGAGATTAATAACTATCTCCAGCGGGCTGAAATACAGTGGACAGAAACAGTGGGATTGAGACCTGACAGCACAGACGTACAGCAGGCCATCTGGCGACATGCAGTCCAAAAGGGACTGCCTTAGCTGGTAGGAGACAAGTTAGCAGATGTGGTGGGCCTTGATTTAAAGCCCAGTGAGGAGTGGCGTGCGCATATCGTACATCATGCGGAAAAACACAGAGAAACCGCAAAGGGCAAGGACGCTGAAAAAACAGCTTTGGAGAACAAACTGCTTAGGCTTCAGGGCCCGTATTCACAAAGAATCTTAGCGCTAAAAGTAGGTCCTAACCGCTGGATTTAGGAGAAACTCTTTTTAAAAATGGGCGTGTCAGTTGTTAATATAGGACTCCTAATAATTTTTACTAAGTGTTATTCACAAAGCATTTTAGGCCTAAAAGTAGCTCCTAAGTCTGGGAGAGCTTAAAAGTAGTCAAGAGGACTCCTAACTTGCTAAAACCTATTCACAAAGAATTGGAAAATGGCCACTGCTGTTGAAAGACGGAATGAATTGGAAATTCTGAATGATGCACAGTAGTTGAAAAGATATCGGATCAATCGTGAAGGGATTTTATTTGTTGTTGACTTGGTAAAGGAGAGAATTACGTCTCCAACCATGAGAAACAACCAAATAAGATAATAACCCGAAATTAAATGTTCGACAACACTTTGTTACCTTGCCACCGGAAAAATGCAATGTTGCAACGTGGACAATTAGGGATTTCACAGTCATCTGTTAGTCGTTCAATTCGACAAACAACCAATGCGCTCTGTGAATACCATATCATCCGACAGTTTATCCGTTGTCCAATGGACATTCGCCAACAACACAGAATCAAACTTGAATTCATGCTCATCTCAGGTATGCCTGGTATCATTGGTTTATTGACGAGACCCAGGAATTATTTCTCCGACCCAAGATTAAAAGTTACACATAAAATTGCAGTCCATACCACCGCTTCTCGCCGTCCGAGACACCGGGGAATGCAGCATTGATCTGTAGGCTGATATTATCGCACGCATCCCGCATGGATTTGCAGTTAACCCCGGAGCCAAATTTTCCTTTGATTATGTGCTTTCACTCCAGCACCAACTGGACCAGCAGAACTGGTCGTGGCTCCAGTTGGGCTTTCGCGTCTTTTTAGATTTTTCATTCATGACAGTTTAGGGCAAACAAACTTGAACGATCCAACATTTAAATGGTCGTAACATATTCTCGTTCCCATTGGGTAATAAGTTGCTAATTTTTGGGGCAAACGACGCATTTCATTAATAACTCGTTTTACGCTATTAACGTTTTTACAATTTTCTCTTTCCTATATACGTTTATTGGCCAAAAGCATGATATGCGGGGATCGCACATTGTGCATTTTCAAAAGTGCTCAACAAATTATTACGCAGAATCTAGAAAAACAATACGAAGATATGGAGTAATGGTTCAAGTAAGGGATCTTGGCTGAGGCATTGTCAGGGGTGGAGCGCCGAGCAGCTACACACCCCCGCTTCGATAATGGATTCCACCCACCACAGAGACACAGGACAAGGCAGTGAAGGAATAACAATGGATTTTATTAATAAAAACAGAGACGCACTTCCACGCACCAACCCCGCTCCTCCTACCATATGCTCAGGTCCCTCCCCCTTCACACTTCCACTCCTGTGGCCTGGACACCAGCTATTATATATTTTTAAAAAAAGATAATGTGAACAAAAACAAATCTCAATTCAAACCAAAAAAACCAAACACAACAAAAAAAAAAAAAGTGCAACACTGAAGCCACCTGTGCCCAGACCCCACTACTTGGGGGAAGGTCCCAGTCGCCCCCCCACTCAAGGAGCGGGGTCTCAACCACGCCCACAACACACACTCCCCACAGTATAAAATTGAACCCGGGATGTATGGCTAAACCCCTCCTAGCCCATACATCCAAAAAAAAAAGAAAAAAAATTATATATATATTTCAAAAACCCAATTTACTTTCCAATGGAGGTACCGCGCCTTGAAACTTGATGCCTAATGGGTGCGTAGGTTCCAATAAATAAATTGAGAACAAGCAAAGGGAACTCGCACACCTGTATGCCGATGCAATGCTGTTTTATTGCACAGAAGAGGAAAAAAAAAAAAAAAAGAAGAAAAGTGCTACCCAAGTGAGGAGTGCAAACATTTCGGTCCCAGTCAGACCATCATCAGTGCAAACATTGAAAATGAAAAACACGCCCTTATATAGGTTAGGCCACGTATACGGAAGACAGGTAGTAGGTATACAACCAAGCTTGATTCCAGGCTAGGGTATGTGGCTGGAGACATCCTATCAACAGTACCGCACCTGTCGTGGTTAAACCTATGACCTTGGTGGTAAATACCATAAGGGACTAAATAATAATAAGAAGAAAAAATAATAATGAGGATAATAAGAATGATAAGAATGAGTACATAAAAATGAATCATAGCGAAAAACACCTGGGGGGGGGGGTGGTTATATATCAAAACAATAAATATCATCATCAACAGACAATAGGCGCAAGATGCAAGTATAAAGGCTATTTATAGAAAACAAGTTAAATCAAAGTCATCGTTCAGTCCATTTGGTTGCAGTGTTTCTAAATAAAAAATCCATTTGGCCTCACATCTCAGTAGAGATTGGCTAGAGCAGCTACTCCTACGGTTGGGAAGAACTCTATCAATGCCAGCAAACTTCAAGTCCTTGGCCGAATGTTTGACATCATTGAAGTGCCTTGCAACCGGCGATTTGAGGTCCCCCCTGTTTATTGCGCTCCGGTGTTCGTTGAGACGAATTCTCAACTGTCTGCGAGTACATCCAACATATTGAAGACCACAGGGACAGCTAAGGAGATAAATCACATTCACAGAATTGCATGTTATGAATTGTCTGATGGTATTGCGTCTTCCTGTTGAAAAACTGGTGAAGTGGTCTGTTTTATGGATGTTGTTACAAGATGCGCAATTACGGCAGGGGAAAAAACCTGTGATGTCATCCAATCGTGCACACGGGCGTTTGGAGTGATCAAAAGTATCTGAATGCACAAGCCTGTCTTTTAGGTTCGAGGACCTGGAGTAAGTAAAAAGGGGCAGGTGAGAAAAGAGTTCAGAGCAGAACGTATCAGTATGGAGGACATGCCAGTGTTTTTTAACAATGTTTTTTATCTGGTAGCTGAAGGGTGTGTACGTGGTGCAGCAGATGAGAGGAGGGTCCTTGCACGGTGGTTTCGCACCTGGACGAGTGTGGCATGAGTTACCCTCAGATTTCGCCCGGTCCAAGGCAGAATCGAGGACATCGGTGGCATAACCACGCTGGACGAACTGTTCGTACAACTTGTCGAAAAGTTTCACTACATTGTACCGAAAACCCGCAGACAAAAACAGTTGTTTGCATGCTTCCAGTTTTCACACTGAGCCCACCAAGCGTGGGTTACCCTTTAGTCAATTCCTACGTGTAAGGAGGATTTGTCAAAGTGATGATGATTTTCATAAAGAGGCTGACAAGTTGTACGAGCAGTTCGTCCAGCGTGGTTATGCCACCGATGTCCTCGATTCTGCCTTGGACCGGGCGAAATCTGAGGGTAACTCATGCCGCACTCGTCCAGGTGCGAAACCACCGCGCAAGGACCCTCCTCTCATCTGCTGCACCACGTACACACCCTTCAGCTACCAGATAAAAAACATTGTTAAAAAACACTGGCATGCCCTCCATACTGATACGTTCTGCTCTGAACTCTTTTCTCAACTGCCCCTTTTTACATACTCCAGGTCCTCGAACTTAAAAGACAGGCTTGTGCATTCAGATACTTTTGATCACTCCAAACGCCCATGTGCACGATTGGATGACATCACAGGTTATTTCCCCTGCCGTCATTGCGCATCTTGTAACAACATCCATAAAACAGACCACTTCACCAGTTTTTCAACAGGAAGACGCTATACCATCAGACAATTCATAACATGCAATTCTGTGAATGTGATTTATCTCCTTAGCTGTCCCTGTGGTCTTCAATATGTTGGATGTACTCGCAGACAGTTGAGAATTCGTCTCAACGAACACCGGAGCGCAATAAACAGGGGGGACCTCAAATCGCCGGTTGCAAGGCACTTCAATGATGTCAAACATTCGGCCAAGGACTTGAAGTTTGCTGGCATTGATAGAGTTCTTCCCAACCGTAGGAGTAGCTGCTCTAGCCAATCTCTACTGAGATGTGAGGCCAAATGGATTTTTTATTTAAAAACACTGCAACCAAATGGACTGAACAATGACTTTGATTTAACTTGTTTTCTATAAATAGCCTTTATACTTGCATCTTGCGCCTATTGTCTGTTGATGATGATATTTATTGTTTTGATATATAACCACCCCCCCAGGTGTTTTTCGCTATGATTCATTTTTATGTACTCATTCTTATCATTCTTATTTTCATTATAATTATCCTCATTATTATTTTTTCTTCTTATTATTATTTAGTCCCTTATGGTATTTACCATCAAGGTCATAGGTTTAACCACGACAGGTGCGGTACTGTTGATAGGATGTCTCCAGCCACATACCCTAGCCTGGAATCAAGCTTGGTTGTATACCTACTACCTGTCTTCCGTATACGTGGCCTAACCTATATAAGGGCGTGTTCTTCATTTTCAATGTTTGCACTGATGATGGCCTGACTGGGACCGAAACGTTTGCACTCCTCACTTGGGAAGCACTTTTCTTCTTTTTTTTTTTTTTTTTTCCCCCCTTCTATGCTATTAAACAGCATTGCATCGGCATACAGGTGTGCGAGTTCCCTTTGCTTGTTCTCAAAAACCCAATTTACACCATACATACAAAAAAGCAAAATACATTTACTAAGTCCCGCTACTTCCCTCGGGCTGCCTCCCGTCGATGCTACAATGTCCACGGACCTGGGACCCCCGACCAGGCACGTCACTCCTCCACACAGTAACGGTCTGCGACCAGTCCGTATCCGGGTCCGCCTACCCCCGAATAGCCTGGGAACGCCGCAGTCCTTACCCGCGTCCGGGTAGCGTCACTTCCCAGCTAACAGGCAGCGTCGCTTTCGCTTCCTCCGGGGCTGTTACTGCAGACCATACCCCGCCGACACCGTCTCGTAGCTTGCGCAGTTTGAACACCAGACGGTTCGTCACACTTCACAGTCAACGTTCCGCTGTGGTCAGGGATCACCAGGCCACCCTTCTCCCGGGAGGCAGCAAGGATGGTCACTAGGGCAAAGTAGCGGGCTCAAACAAAAAAGGAAAAAAAAAAAACAATAAATCCACACACACCATACATAAACAACGACCGGCCGTCAACCAAAAACCCCACATCTCAACACACCCAAACAGCGTCTCTCCCAAATACTCGCCTGCACTGCTCTTATCCTGTGTCCAATTAGAACGATTAGGAGTCAGCTGTGCCCTCCTCCTTGCAATCACGGCACCCCAGCCCGCACTCCCCACGTGGCCCACATTTTAAACAATTAACTCCAGCGAGTTTACCCCAGTTGTCAGGCAGCCTCCTGACAGCATTATGATGAAAGACAGCAAGGAGTTATTTAATAGGTCAATGTTAAAGTTGAGGTGAGGCTTAGGCAGTGTTTAAAATTGGGACTGCTGTACCGCTCTCTACATTGAAATGCATTGAAAAACTGCCGTACCCGTAGCAACTGCCATTATTTTATGGAACAAACTAGCCGCTTGGATTATTTTCTCATTTTTTCATCCATGGGTTGTATGTGGGATATTTTCTTCAATGGGCTGCCCTTCCACCAAACAACCAATCACCGTGCGCAACTGTTAAGATTTTACTCCGACATAAAATGTTTTAGCGCGACTTAGGAGTACTCCTAGTGGTAAGATAAGATGCTTAGTCAATACGAGCCAAGATCTCTAATCTGGAGGGAGAAAAGGCGAAGGCCAAAAAGACTCAGATGATTAATGAGGTAGTTCCAACTCCAGCAGCAGTCACTCCCCAAGCTGCTCAGGCAACTCCAGCTACAGTCATATGACTATATGGCCATATTTCTAGAACTCGCCCACAAAACAGAGGATTTTTCCCAACACCACAGTACCGCTTCCAGACTCCTCAGAGTCCTCCTATGTCATCACCTGTTTGAGGTGGATGGACCCCACGCCCGGGTCCCCCTGGCCCTAGACGAGGTGCACCTAGCAATCGGGTTACACAATAATATCCCATCACCACACTTCCCCCTGAGGAATGGTACTCTGAGGAGGATGATTTATGAAGGGGCCCCGAGAACTCCAAGCCAGAAGTAATACCAACACATTCTCCTCCTATGGTTTCTTCTGAGGTGAATGGGCAGGTAACTGAACTTATGGCTGACACAGGCGCTACTCTCTCTAGTCTTAATGTTTTGCCGCCATCCACTGTTCTTTCTTCTAAGTCTGTGACAACAGTAGGGTTCTCGGGGTCATTGGAAAAACAGAATATCACAAAACCTTTGATCACACTTATTGAAGATCAAGTTCTCACACACTCGTACTTATATGCACCGAATTGCCCAGTCAGTTTATTGGGCCGTGATCTCCTTTCTAAAATAGGCATCCATATCTCTTGCACACCCGACGGTCTAGTGCTCTTAATTCCAGGTCATGCCCCCTCAATTCGAACATATGGAGGAAAAAGTCATGCATTTAGGCATACATCCTGACATTGACACACCTCAAGAACCCAAGATCTGCGGGGCGCTGTAAAAGCCAGGTTCTCTGCACACCGGAGAAGGGTACACGCAACAGGTGGTGGGCAACCATCATCCCCTGTGCATTTCACTGCACAGGAGGAGGGGATGGCATCCACTCTTTCTGCAGTGGAAGTGCATGGAGAAGAACTTGAAGCGCCAACGAACTGCGTCAGACACCTTGACACAGACGCCTGTGATGTGAATGACATCACCACTGGAACGACCCAGATGCCAGGAGCGACAGCGCAGTTCTGACGTTGATGACCACGGGTATGTTTTGTGGATAATTGCTGCGGCTGGATAGCTGTTCATCCAGAAGTCGGCAAAGATAGATGATTGCCTCATGCACGGTCCAGGCGAAAGCGCTGGATGCACTCGATGTTTGTTTGTCCCAGGATGTCCAAACGAAGCCGATATATGCGTGTTCGTCTTCGAGCTCGGCGCGCTCCTCTTACTCTTTCCCAATCACACAAGAGTGCAAGCAAATTCAGGACTGGCATTTTGGCTTTAGATTTTGAGAGCATGGTAGAATGATGGTCTTATGTATACTCGTATTAATTAATTGTTTTACGTTTGTAATTTAACTGATTGGAGAAGAGGCTGATGCGTAATATCAAGTGATGATTTCGTTTGATAAATTATCATGGCTTTGAGAAATGTAGGGAAGAACAATCGAATATTAAATGTCTCAACCTTTACCATGTTAAATAAAATAAAAGTAATGTTAAAATTCGGCCTATAACCGACATCAAACGCAATATTCAATTTCGCCTAATGTTGGCGCTTGACCTTAATACAGCCCTCAAAAGCGCTTAACAGAAAAAGCGCGTAAGCCAGGGGGAGAATACGCGTTAGTATTATTTGCATGAGAAACGCCCGGAAACGCCCTGATTTTGGCCTTGCTCCGCCCCAAGCGCGTAACTGCCTTCAAGGCGCGTAATGCACAGACTTAAGTCGAGGGGAGAATATGCGTAGGCTGAAAAGCACGTAGCTACACGCATTTTTTGACTTAAGCGCATGGGAGAATAGACCCCATTGTGCACAGAAAAGGGCACAATATTGAAAACTGGCCAGTAGATACAGGCACATCAGTACCGAGTTTCACAGATGTTGAACAAACAGGGATCCAGAAGAAACAAAATGCTTGTTAAAACAATTCATCGATTCCATTTTGTCATGAATGACAACAGAATCATTCATAATACTTTTGTAAAAGTGGGCAAGGCTGGAGAGTTGCTGCTGACAGAGAGCGATTTTATAACTTTCCAAAATCTCCTCGGGTCATTTAGATTTTTTATTGTGACCGACAAATAGTGCCCAGATTTGGCTTTCTTGATAAGAGAGGAACAGTTGTTTATTAATACTCTAAAAGCAATCCAATCTGTAGGAGAGCCTGTTGCTCTTGCCTTTGCCCAGGCCAGATTTTGCGCATGAATATTTTCTGGGAGTTCATGAGAAAAGGGGCGTGATAACCCCTGGTTAACTCGGTACCTCCTGAAAGGTGCATGTCTATTCAAAATGTTAATAAAACCATCATTAAAAAAAGTCCATGCCATTTCAGGGATCTGTTCTATTCTACTCCAGTTAAAACTGAACAAATCGTGGTTAAACCCCTGCTCACTAAAATGTTTGAGGTCCCTCTTTAAAAGAATACGGGGTTTTGATTTAGGGATTTTAGTGTTTCAGGTAGCAGCAACAATACAGTGGTCACTTAAATCATTGCAAAAAACACCAACAGCTGAAAATTTATGAGGAGCATTTGTCAAGATCAAATCAATAAGGGTCGATTTTTCAAGGTTTTTATCATTTGGACGAGTTGGAGAATTAATTAACTGGGTCAGGTTGACAGAGTCACAAAAAGATTTAAAATTATCTGATACTGGCTTGAGCCAATCCCAGTTCAGATCGCCTGTTATGACAATTTCAGTATAATTCATTCGTGTTAAAAGTTCCGGCAAAGACTCCAATGCATCACTCAGGGCAGATGGGGGCCTGTAACAACCAACAATTGTCAAACTGAAATCTTTAGCCATTTCTAGGCTCACTGGCAGAAATTCCAGCTGTTTGGGAATCAATTCAGAGATAATTACCCTACAACAAAATTTTGATTTCACAAAAATGGCAACACCATCGCCTTTTTTTGGTCTGTCAGCACGATAAATGTTGCATCCATTGATGGAAATATCATCAGTAACTGATTTTGTTAGCCATGTTTCAGATATGACAACGTCAGCATCAGTTGATGTCACCCAAATCCCAACCATATCCATTTTTGAAAGCAAGCTCTGCACGTTGAGATGAATTATTTTGAAACCGGACAGCGATTTCAAATCTGAAGGCGTCTGAACACACAGCACATCAGGGCCCGGGTTCGGTTGCACATTTCCAGATATGAGAAACAATAAAACAATCAATAGTCTCCTTCTAACAACGTTACATGAGGCGCCCTTTGACCTCTCATACTTTGAGTCCGACTGCGAACTCTCATTTATGGCAAAAGAGTCGTTTAATGCCAGAAGGCTTTGAAGATATCATGTAAACTCCGCAGAGACTCACCCTAAGTTTAATAACTGTGCCACCCGCTGCGGGGGTTGCGCGCATTGAACAATACAGCATGTACTTCCATGCGCTAATGTCCCGCAGGAAGAACACGTCATCAGATGTACTCACCCAGGAGCTATATCCATTGACTGTATAAAACAGGCGATAACTTGCTTGTAAGTCCCAGACAGACAGTGCGAGAAATAAAGTCACAAGAAACACCATTGTCCAGTGAGAGCAGGTGTGTATGTGCGTGTGAGAGAGGGACCGAGCCATTTAGCGCACCGCAGGCCGCCAACCGAGCGGCTCAGCCGAGGGAAAAGTGAGGAGAAAGGGATGAGGAGCACAGGCCAGGTGATAGGATTTCACAGGCAGGTAAGATCCAGAGACCAGGTGGCTTCAGTGATCCGGTAGAGCTTGAGTGCAGGCCGTCAGAAGAGGGTGGAGACCTGGTAAAGTCAGGTAAAATCTGCGCGCAGGAGAATCCACCACAGAGCATGCCCAGAAACACAGGCTCGGAAAAGTTTGATAATCAAAATAAGATAATCCGCAGAAATATTCCCAAGGTCTTGGAAAAATCGGAATGCGCACAAAAGCACAATAAAATTTTAAAAAATTAACTGAATTAAAAACTTAAAAGTTTAAATAACGTTTTAATTATGGGCTAAAAACACAGACAACACTTAACACAGACGTGGACTGACATGCTGCCTTGCTGCCATCTTGGCAGAAACTTGCTGCCATCTGCCACCATACATTGCATGGTCTCAATCCCTCACACACCCATTTCACAGTCATAGATCTTGCAAATCCATTTTTCTGCCTACCATTAGCTCCAGAAGTGCAGGATTGGTTTTCATTCACTTATGATGGGCAGCGTTACACCTACAATCAACTTCCCCAGGGCTACAAAGACAGCCCTGGTTTATTCAATCATGCTCTCAAACAGGAGCTCTAGAATTGCCTGAGGGTAGCACCCTCATACAATATGTTGATGATTTGCTTTTGGCTTCCACACCACCTGAGTCCTGTCTTGAAGCCATCAAAATGCTGGTGAACAAACTCGCGGCTGTGGGATACAAAATAAAGAAAGAAAAATGCCAGTTTGCTCGCAAATCGGTGACATTTCTTGGCAGAAGCATTGGCTCAAACAGCTTATCTCTGACAAACTTCCAAAAGCAAACCATCCTGAACTATGGGAAACCTGCACAAATGCCACAAATATTGGCATTTCTAGGCCTTACAGGCTACAGCAGATCATTTGTTCCCAATTATGTCTCTCTCACACAACCGTTGCAAGACATGATTGCTCAGGCAGGCAGTCGCAACCTCACTGCCCCACTAGTCTGGACTCCAGAAGGAGAACGGGCTTTCATTGACACAAAACAAGCTCTCATTCGTGCTGCTTACCTCTGTACCCCAGACTACAGCTCAAATTTCTTTTAGGGTGTTTCTGAAACAGTAGGCGTTTAAACGCTGTTCTGTTCCAGAAAAAGGAAGGGAAAAGGAGGGTGTTGGCATACCACAGTTCACGGTTGGATTACATAGAATTGGGACAAACGGGATGTGCTTGATATCTAGCAGCATTGGCTAAAGCAATTGACAAAACAGCACACAATGGGCCGTATCTACTAAGATCCCAATTTGCGTGTACTAATTTGCGCGTGCAATCTAGAATTTTGCGTGTGGGGCTGACCCGCAGTTTGCAGGTGATTTACTAAGAGTGATTGCGCAAATGGCAACAGGTGCAAAGTGTTGGACACACCCTATTTAAATGAGGGCTTTGCGTGTTTCATGGTTTGCAGCATGGAGAGTTTGGAGAGAAGAAAGCGCAAAATGAAATTTGACCCTATGGAATTAGAGGTGTTGGTAGATGAAGCCAATAAACACGTGAATGAGCTACAGCAAAGAAATCTGACTGTCGCACAAAGGAACGCCATATGGGCGGAAATCTGTGAAAAAGTAAATGCTGTGGGTAAAACGATGCGAACAGTGAATGAAGTGAAAAGACGATATCAAGATATCCGAAGACGAACAAAAGAGAAATTGGCGTATAATAAAACCTCTGCAAAGAAAACAGGTGGGGGCACAGTGGATGAGATGCCTCAGACCAGCATTGAGGAACAGGTGCAATTAACGCTCTGCGAGACGCATGTCACTGGAATTGCCTGGTATGACACACTGGACCAAACAGCAGAACAAGGTAGGCGCACAATAATACTGTATAAACACACTTTTTCTGAAAAGATATTTATTTAGTAAGTGAAAAATAAATGTACCTCCTGTGGTTACATTTTGCTGTCCTTAAACTCAAATCCCAAACAAAAAACATTATTTTCTTTTTTTTTTTTACATGTAGAATCTTCAGCAGAAGCCCAGCCATCCACCTCAAATCCCCCCAGAGCAGCTGCCACCCCTGCAGAGCCTCGAGAGGGTCCCGAGGACATTGATCTGGAGTTGCTGGAGGAACAAAAGAAAGTCTGCAGCCATTCTGACAATTGCCTGGGAGATGCGAGTGGCGTCATCGTTGGCACAGGCGGCAAGGCGTGAAACTCAGGCCATTGCCACGCACTGCAGACAGATGGTCAGCGCAGTATCTGCCCTGACGATGGCCGTCAATTCTGTGGCAAGAGGGCTACGGGAAGGGATGCAGGCAATGACTGCCCTCAATCCAGGTGGAGAAGCGGGCCGACCGAGTCCCACAGCGACAGGTAGGCAGCCGGGCACTGGAGAGGGAGGGCTATATGATGAACTGCTTTTCTTTTTTTTTTTTTTTTTTCACCATATGTTAAGACTATAGCCTAATACATTTTCTGACTGAAACAATGTGTCTTCAATATGATTTTGTGGGACTTAACATAATTAGACGTGAATGAGTATTTCGTTCGTTTGGAATTCAGAAAGTGATTTCAGTCTTTTTTTCAATAAATGTTGATTTGCTTAACTTTGCTATGTTCTGCAGTTTGTTGGGTCACACTAGCCAGAGGGAACGGCATTGTATTGCAATCTACAATGCATTATTGAATGAAAATAGAAAAATGCACATACCAAACAGCTCACAAGAAGTGACTTCGAATGAGATTGCTGCGTGTCTGCATCCCTGCAGCATTGGGTTGTTGCTCCATACAGGGGGGCAGGTCGGCGTTCTCCTCTGGCATGGCCTCATGCTCCAGCCCGTGTTGCTTGGTGATGTTATGTAGCATGCAGCAGGTCACTACAATCTGGGCCACTTTTTCTGGCCTGTACAGCAGTGCTCCACCAGTGCGATCCAAACAACGGAACCTGCTCTTCAGGATTCCGAAGGTGCGCTCCACAATATTCCGTGTATGGATATGGGCCTCGTATCTTATTTCTCCGGCAGTGGTCGGGTTGAGAACAGGTGTCAGGAGTAAGGATCGACCGATATATCGGCCGGCCGATATATTAGGCCGATATTTGCATTTTTGACTTGAATCGGCATCGGCCGATTCGCGCCTGGGTTCGCCGATGTATTTTTCCGCGGCATGATTTACAGACAGGCATCCAGGGGCAGCTCTGTGTTGCCGGAAGACCCTGCAGCACATGCAGACGCGTTACCCCGCCCCCACTGGAAGAGCGGTGAACGCAGTGGCTGCTTCAGAACAAGGTGCTTTAAAATTTCAATTAGCCTCTCACTGTTAAACTTAGTTGAAATATTACCACCCACTCTGAAATAGGAAACATGAATGCCAAGTAATTGCCATGTAATACACCTGCTTGCAAACATAGTTAAGTTTGTGGGTCAGAACGGGAATGCTGCTGAATGCTTTAAAAGTGCTTACCATTTAGGGAGCTGTTGACGTAGTTGTAGGCTAATATGTACAGATGTAACGAACACCGGTTTAAGGATTAAGTAATGTCAATGTTGTCAATTCAGTTCCATGGTGTTTGTAGGAGTTTAATTCAGCGAACACCGGGGTGAGGTTAAATGCATTTCGTGTCGTGTGTGTATGTGCAGGGCTCTAAATTGCGACCAAAATGAACACTGTGCAACCTTCGAATTAAAATAGTCGCACCTGTGCGACCGCTTTTTCCCCCAATTAATCGCCTCTTTTCGGTTACATTTATGGAGGACCAAAACTGCCAAAATTAAAAATAAATAAATATGAAAATAAAAACAAATTAAAAATATGTACTTAAATAAAAGTGAAAATAAATAAAAGCAAAAATGAATACAAAAAAAAAATATATATATATATATATATATATACATAAATGAATAAAAATGAAAATAAAAGTAAAAATAAATACAAAATAAAAATATAAATAAATAAAAGTAAAAATAAATAAAAGTAAAAATAAATACTAAAATAAAAAACAGATTTCAAAAATTAAAATAGAAAAATAAATGTGGAAATAAATACGCCAATAAATGTATATCATTATATTACCTATTAATAAAAAGGTAAACGCGTTCTGCTCTCATTTATTTAATTTTTGCTGTCTGCATGTAATGCAGAAGGAAATGTTATTCAAATGAGGGGGCGGTCCTAAGTGTGCCTTGGGTTGAACTGTTCGCCTATAGGTTGTGCAGAGGTACACCTGCCAACAGCCACACACTTTTCTATCACAAACATTGACGGGCTAATAATGGTGGAATCCACGCTGCCAATCGTTTGGATGATTTGGAACGCGGTATGAAAGAAATATGTTATATGTGTTATGATTTTACTTGAGCGCACTTCAGGTGCGTTTACTCTTTCTTTACTTTCTGCTTTTACAAGCTTCGACTTCGGACGAATTTCAGGAAGGGGGAAGATGACGGGGCACATGTAAGTTTACTCATACAACGTTAAGCTCCCTGGGGATTAGACGATAGGACGCGATTATTTAACTATTCGGACGCAGCCAAGGTTCCGCGGAAAGCTAAAGACGGAAGTGTCATAGTGCACCGGTGATGCATCAGAGCGAATCGCGTTAGCCAAAACCAGCAGTAGCCAGTGAGATTTTGTCGTTAGCTTTAAATCCCCCTATGAACTTTCACAATTGATTACTGACAAGAAGAAAATGCCATTATTTGCATTGCACAGCGTTGTGCTTTACAACGATACCGGACATGACAGACTTCAGTGAAGAGGCGAAGAAGCCTACTGTTCGTTGCGTTGGACTGCTAACTTTTTGGTAAATTCGGAAGAAACTCAATGCCGCAAGTAGACAAAATGTAATAAAATAAACGTATAAATGTATCATTTTAATTAATCTTTATAGCAGTTTGAAAGAACACGTATTCAAGGAGTAAACTAGCCCAAAATCTCAAACTTTTGACCATTGCATGAAAAATCCATGTTTTTGCCTGCCGTGTCTCGCCTTAAGTGCACTGTGGATCGCTACACAGCGCCATGGTTAAAATCCACAAAGTTTCAGTTTCGTATCACGTAACTCCCCAGAACTAGTCACGACTATTCCGAAAACAAACGATTGTCAGCGTGAACCTTACTTACTGAAATGTGTCAATTTCGCACCGCTAATATGCGTGAAAGGACCACAAATAGCCTGTCCTTGTGGAAACGAAACCCCAGGGAGCTTAACGTTGTAACATCACAAATTTCTTTCATACCGCGTTCCAAATCATCCAAACAATTGGCAGCATGGATTCCACCATTATTAGCCCGTCAATGTTTGTGATCGAAAAGTGTGTGGCTGTTGGCAGGTGTACCTCTGTGCAACCTGCGCAACGGTTCAACCCAATGCACACTTAGGACCGCCCCCTCATTTGAATAACATTTCCTTCTGCATTACATGCAGACAGCAAAAAATAAATGAATGAGAGCAGAACGCGTTTACCTTTTTATTGATAGGTAATATAATAATGATATACATTCATTTTTGTATTTATTTCCACATTAATTTTTTAAATCTGTTTTATATTTTAGTATTTATTTTTACTTATATTTATTTTCACTTTTATTTATTTATGTATATATATTTTTATTTTTGTATTTATTTTTACTTTTATTATATTCACTTTTATTTATGTATATATTTTCAATTTTTGTTTTTATTTTCATATTTATTTATTTTTAATTTTGGCAGTTTTGGTCCTCCATAACATTTGGTAGTCAGAAGGCCGGCCAGCTGCTGCTGCAGTTTAAATAGAGATGGGCGTATGTCTCGGAGCAGTGCATGAATCTACTGGACATACCACAGCCGAGCGCACCGAAATAAGAATGGAACTCACCCAGTGTGTTCCCTCGAGCTGACAGTAACCATTCTGATCAATCCATTTCGCGGGAATGAGAGTTACTTTTGTAGCTATGCACAAGGTTTGGACGGAAAATGAAACGAAGAGCAATGGAAGACGACTTCTTTTTTTTTTTTTTTGGTACCGTTAACGTTAAAAAAGTCGAGTCGGTATCAAAAGTTACTGAAACTGAGAATCATGACAGTGATTCGGATGAACGGGCAGTTCATTAAATAAACAGTTGATAATTTTTGCATAGAGTTGCATCGAAATTTTGAATGGCAGAGGTTATAAGAGGGTGAAGTGCACAGTGTTCATTGTAAAGATAATGGCCCGGATCTCACTGGTAACAGCGCGTTATCTACTGAGTCCAAACACTTTAAACGTGAACGTCCTTCCAAACGCGGAGAAAGCACAAAACACAAAATACTGTGACACGAGTGCGTAAACGAGTAGATCCGTATATCTGTTAATAGTTGCAACTTATAAAAATATGCTGCCTCGCGGCTCGGTGTTTGCAAATCGCCGTCTCGGTTTCTTCGCTCATATCTTCAGTAACCTATTTGCAAAAATAATTAACATACCTTTTTTACAGCGCATCTTTAGACCAGTAAACGTTTATAGGCTATATTTGCAAATACACGCAACGTTTTCCTGATAATGTAGAAATTAGAAGACAGTTGCGCGTGCAGTGGCGTATCTGGAAGTGATCATTGGTGGAGCCCGGACCGTGCCTTTGCGTCAAGGATTGTTCCTATACTCAGTTATTTTCCGTTATTAACACATTTTCCAATTTTGACAATAATCCTCTGGCAATCGAAGTTACGTTTTGTCTCCATGAGATCTATTGACGACTAAATAATGGGATAAATTCAGATCAGAAAAATTATTTGGGCCACTCAAAAATTGTTCAACGCTTTCTGAAAGACAAACTGCTCTCAAACGTCTGCGCTACCTTTTCCACACATCAAATCATTTAACTGGCGCTTCATGATCGTTTTGTTTAAATAAAATAAAAGATCATTTGAAACGTCTGTGTACAATTCTGAATAACGCTGAATTAAATGCACGAAATTACGCTTCCAGATTCATGATTGTTACCGTACCGAAATGTACCGTGCCGGCGTGTGCTCGGACTGAATCTATTGCTTAGTCCTTCAAGGAAGTTGCATGTCGCGAGTGCAACTATTAAAGCAAATTCAACCAATACACGCAAATTTCTCGCGGACAAAAAAATAAATAGCCAAGACATTGCAACTTTCATTGCCACTTTTTGAAAAAAATGTTGCCTACCGCAAAAAAGAAATCAAGAAAAAAGCCAGGAAAATCCTGGAAGGATTGTTTGTCAATTATGCGAATGATTGCATACAAGTCAGGGTTAGTAATTAAGGGGAGCTCTGGGCCGCACCAATCTTTAGTCCTAGAGACGCCCCTGGGCGTGTGGCATAGGCTATACTATATCTTAAAACGAACAGAGTCTGCTTATGTCATAATAAGACAACAAATTGCGAAGTTACCGCTGTGGACTGATTCATTTTCCAATATTGAGGCGAAAAAAAGGACTTTACGTCAGATCTGCATTTAACCCTAACACAGTTGAAGATTTGATTCGGATCAGTGTGGAGGTTCCACAGGACATATTTGATGCCTCACACGCAGTGAGGAGATGGATAGAAGGGCAGAGAGCAAGGAGACCCCATTTAAAATCCTGGCCTCCAGATGGGCATAAAGCCAATGTAGTGGAAACCTTTGTTACTCGATGAACTCAAGACTCTCATATTGTTTAATAATTGTCATTTGTTGGAGACAGTTGTATTGTTAATGTGTAGTGTTATATTGTAGTTTTATTTAACGTTAAATTTTTTTTTGGTGCTTCTTTGATTTCGGTGTGCGCTCCTAAATTTTTGCTTGCGCTTCTAACTTTTTGAAGTTAGGAGCGCAGCGCCACCAAGCAAAAAAGTCAATTTCGAGCCTTGCTGTGTGCTGTCTCCCTCAGAGTCGAGTGGCGCAGCCATGTCTGCTTTCAGAGGTCTTTAGCTGCACTAGAAGAACTTAAATAATGAGAGAAATGTTTTATATGTAGTACTAATTTGTGTCAGTGTTTTGTGAAAACATATTTAGAGCCGTTTGCTGCCGTTATCAATCCAGCGGTTGTGGAGTTTTTCAGTCAGCGTCTGTGCAGCTGTTGTGTGTGTGTGTGGTGTGTATGGAGGTGGGGTGCGCGTCTCACTGGGGAGGAGCAGCCATCACATCGATGGCTGGTTGAAACTTTTCAATAAATGTTTGTCTAACTCGAGACCTGTGATATTTGTAATCAATGTGTCTTTTTTTTTAATGTAAATTGAGGGAGCAAAAGCGGTATCGGCCACAATTATCGGCCCAAGAAAATCGGCAGTCCATAATCGGTCATCGGCTAAGGGTGATGGAAAAAAATCGGTATCGGCATCGGCCCTAAAAAATCCATATCGGTCGATCCCTAGTCAGGAGGAAGGGGTGTAGGGGGTATGCACTGTCACCTTAAAAAACATATGAATCAATGTGAAACATGCTCTTGTTTTTAATGAAATAAATTTTGCTGACAAGCCAGGCATCTCCAAACTCACAACTTGGAAAACAGAACTGTTTCTCAGAATAAAAGAATCATGTACTGACCCGAGATATTTTGCCACAAAGTTGGAAATGATGCCTTTGGCATCACAAACGCACTGCACATTCAATGAATGCGTGTGTTTGCGATTTCTGTACACGTGCTCAGTGTCTGCGGGGGGCACAAGCTGCACATGGGTGCAGTCAATCGCCCCTATAACTCTAGGAAATCCAGCTACTGCAAAAAAACCTTGTTTGGTCTCATTCAATAAGTGCCGAGTGCGTGGAAACTTAATGAACTTGGCCAATCGGCACGACATGGCATTTAGGACTTCAGACAGCACATCTGAAAAACGGGACTGGGAGATCCCAGCTGTAATAGCTACCGTATGCCGGAATGACCCAGATGCAAAAAAATGCAAACTTGCAAGGAGTTTTGTCATTGCAGGTATTGCGTGACTCCTTCTCGTGGCTGGCTCCAAATCCTCTCGGAGTTCCTCCAACAGCTCCAAAATGGCAGTGCTGGATAGGCGATAGGTTTTAATGATTTTTTTCCTGGTTCATTCCAAAAACGTTCACACGAGGGTGAAAAATGCCTTCTCTGCGTCTCCTTTCATGATTTCTATGTCTCCTTCTTGCGACAATAACCGTAGCCATGTGTGCGCAATTACGCATACAAACCGTTTGCACCTCCTTTTGACACGTGTTAAAATATAGACGCAGATTTTATTAGCAAAATTTTTTTCAGGTTTGATAAATCAATTTGCGCGTGCTAAATTAATATATTTACATTTTCTCCTCCCAACACGCACAATTGCGTGTAAACGCCCCATTTTGCATATTCATTGTGGCAGACGTACTAACTGGATGCAGACGTGCTATTTTGCACCTTTGAAAGAGGCAACCCTTACTGTGCAGTGTTAGTAAATCAGTTTGTACATTTATGCACACGTTTTTATACACGCAAAGCTTTTGTAGATCCGGCCCTTAGTCTGAATTAAATGAAAAGTTTTGAGGGGTTCGACAATGACTTCCTGTTTACATTGTACAAGCCAATAGCAGCCGGTGCATTGCGGGTTGCCAAATACGGTCTCTATGCTCAGCACAGCTAGGCTGGCACTGGGTAAAATGGCGGAGTCTGCCAGTCCTGCTGCAGCTGCTTCAGAGCCGTGGTAAATGGTGCGTTATCCATCCCAGCAGCAGAGTGACCGCAGAAGGGAAAGACGAGAGTCAATATCAGCAAAGCATATGCTCGATGGAGCATCAATTGACATTGTGCAGGCTGATTGCTTGACACACTTGGCAACGAACCTGGCAGCCCGACTGCTGGAATTATTTTCTGTTGTTGCGACTACGATCTTGAGACACTAGATGTCGGTATTCTGCTCATATTACATAATCAACCTTTATTGCTGCTGCAGATAAACTTGCTGACCCTAATACTTTGCTTGCTGATATAAAACCCACTCATAACGTTTTTTCTGTTATAGATATTGCAAATGGCTCCTGGACCTTGCCCATCACTGAGGACTAGCGAGCATGATTTTCTTTCACAAACTGGTGTACACCGGCCTCAGGGTTTTCACAGTGGCCCTTCAATTTTCCATCGTGTAATGGCGTCAGTCCTTGCTACAGCGTTGTCGTCTCAGTAAGGAGTGACACAGTGCCTCCAATATGTTGATGACATTCTTTCTGAGTAGGCTTTATTGGAAGCACTGAAAAGTAATGCCTTGCTCTGACCATTCTTTCTTTGGTCAGCTGAAACAAGGGCATGCAACAGCTGTTCTCAGTCAGCCCCATGGAGGTGTGCAAGGTCCTGTTACAAATCATTCTCACCGCCTGGATGCTGCGGCGTCCGATCTCTTCCCTTGTTTACAGGAAGTGCAGACTGCTGCCATAGCAGTGACAGCCTCGGCTCCACTGGTCCCAGGTGTTGCACTTTCTGTCAATATCTCACATGCTGTTCACAAAATCCCAACTCATAATCTCCAGCTGTGTTCAAAGAACTGAAAAAATTTCAATATGCAGCGTTGGAAATCGAGATCATAATATTCTAGATTTGGAAATCGTTCTTCTGTATCATGATTCACGTTTATAAGATCGAAATACAACACAATACTATGCCAACTAAGTAACTCGCCTTGCCTCCGCCTTTGAGAAGCTGCCTTGTTTTAGGGCTTTTGCAGGGGTTTTTACATAAGCCCAAAACAAAGGTAAATCCGAAAAAAATGATGCTTTATAAAACTATCAGTATTTGCGTCCTAAAAGAACAAGTATTTTGGGGATTTTCTACTAAAGAGTCAAAGTTTGCCTCGCTTCATTTGACCAGAACGGAAAGCGTGACGCTGGTTTGCTTGCTCGCCAGCAATGTGTTGCAATGTGGTGTCCAAGAATGAGTCCTACAAAGAGCCTACTATCCTGTTATCGATTGGGAAATGGTTGGTAGAGGGGAGGAAGAATTTCTAGATGTCATAAATGACACATTTTTTGGTGCAGTATGTTAATACACCTACAAGAGAGAAGGCAGTTTTAGATTTAGTGCTCTGGAATGACCCTGATAGAATTTGGAGAGGTATTGGAGCCACTTGGGACAAGTGATCATTCTGCTGTTGGTTTTGATGTTACACAGTGAGTTAAAAAGTCATCTTTGAAAACCAAAATGTTCAATTTTAGGCGAGCAAACTTAGACAAGATGCTCTCATATTTAAGTGAAATAAAATGGGAGACACTCCTGGATTGTAAGTCTGTAAATGAGATGTGGGATAGATTCAAGGGGGTTTGACTTGATTCAAAATACAAATTTATTCCAAAGGTGTCCAACAGTAATTTGAAAAGGCGGACTCCTCAGTGGATGACCACAGCTATTCGTAGGAGTTTGAGGGAAAAGAGGAATCTTTATAAGATGTACATAAAGGACAGCAATGAGAACACTAAGGCCGAACTCTAAAATGCAGGCTGTAGTCAAACAAGAGCTGGGGAATGCGAGAAGACTGTATGAAAGGCAAATTGCAGAAGGGGCTAAAACTAATCCTAAGCGCTTTTTTTCAGTGATGTGGTAAAAAAAAAGGAAATTCAAAGGGGAGGTTAAATGAATGAAGAACAAGTTGACATGGTCAACAACATCCTCCGCCAATTGTGTGCTTCTTATTTTCGAATTCCATCAAGGCCTTCATGGTCTGAAGCTCCACACCAAATTTGGTTGTCCTATCTGTAATAGTTTCTGAGAAAAGTTGTCCCCTTTTGGTTGGACAGATGGACGGACGCAGGCACGCACATACGGACGGTGGTCAAACCTATATCCCCCTCCCACTTCTTATTGGCGGGGGATAATAAAGATGGATCGCTGCTGAATGAGAAAAGGATAGTGCTGACACCCTAAATTGTTACTTTATTGAGAATTTTACCTGAGAGATGAGATCAGAGATGGGCAGAGGGCATGTCCAATGCACAAGATTATTTAGCAGGAATTGCGGTTAGCGATAATGAAGTATTAGAAAAATTGGATAAACTACAGACAGCAGGTCCTGATGGCTTATATCCTAGAGTGCTTAGGGAAGTTAGTGAGATCATCTCTCAACCATTCTCTGCTATCTTCAGACGGTCTTTAGAAACTGGAAAAATACAAAATGATTGGAAGCAAGGAAATATAATTGCAATGTATAAGAAATATACAATTTTATGATGGTTACTAATGTGTGAGATTTGCATTAAAGTGCAGCACTGTTTTTTAATAAACTTTTCACTAACTACCACTCAAAAAATGGTGCGTCATTCCAATGTACAGAATTAGCCGGAGTTATGAGCTGCTCCAGTGAAGCCAAACTCAAATTTCGCTCGCAGGAACCAGTGAAATGAAAAGGACTACTCCATCAGTCGCCTCAATGCTGCCACTGGATGCAGAAACCATAGTGTTAGTCACGTGATCCCCAAAGTAACTCAGGAAGATAGCTTTGATGCGATGGGAATGCATCGATTAATTATTATTTATTTATACAAAAAAAGTATTTCCTTGCTCTGAAATGTCGCACGTATAACCGGATATTGAACCTCGGGTCCAAATGCTCCGCCTAACTCACAACACTAGCTCAACAGGCTATATATTCACTGGTCGATTTAGCACTAGTATAGCTGTGCTGTGTTTGAACTTGAGGATATTGGTGCAAGGATTCTCAGCCATAAACCGGCTTTGAGAAAAAAGTTGAATATTTAGCGGTTAATTATAGTGAAAATACAGAAAAAAAACCATTTAAGCGATTATACAGCTGAGGTCTTCCAGTGCATGGTATAAAGGCGAGAGGACTCTCAGATAGGCTGGCTGAAACAATAGCAAGTGCAGATTTACCCACAAGCAGCTTTTATGAAGAAATACCAAAGGTAAGTAAAATTATTGCTCATCTCTGTAGCTTTTAAAGTGTATGCCTGCTGTTCTTTGAGTGTGGTGTCAATTTAAAATGACAAGGCTTATATGGTTGGAATCTGTGGACTGATCTTTTTTGTTTGTATGCATATCACAAATTCAGTAGAAATGCTTACAATAGAGCACTGATGATTTAATCTTATTTTATGTTATGTTTTTCTAGATGCTTATTTACTTGCTTGGTACTTGAATTGTGTTCGGTTTAGGTAAAAACAGTCATCACGATCTTTTTGCTAAGTTTCTTTGCTTGAAGACGATATGCCGCATGACGAGGTTGCTATTAGGAAACATTTTGTATTATGCAAATTCATTGCCCCCGTTACAGGGGCGTTCAGGCTTAAGGCTAATAATTGTATGGAATATAATTTCCACTAATTATTTTCGACTGATTATTTTCCACTAATTTCTTTAAATCTTCCCTTTAAAACCAGTTTTCATTGCAACAAAACCGTTGACTTACTTCTGAGCAAAGAACTGAATGTTTTGTTGGTTTGTAAGGCTTTCCACAGTCAATTCTTCCTAATTTAACAAGCCTATCTTTCAAAAGTGCTTCAATATTTTGTGGAAATTGATGGAAACTTATTTTGCCGTATTCCCAGACGACTGAATGACATTATTATTGGTGTAAGCAACAGCAGCACACGATTTCCCCATTTTCACTATGCCATGAAGCCTGCGATCAACCTCTGTGTACATTTTGCTTCAAGGATCATGTGATCACCTACATAACTTGCAACGACCTCATTCTACAGTCGTGAAAGCAGATGCTAGTATTAATATTAACGTGAGTATTGGAATATTAACACATCTCATTCGCAATCAGACACGATCGAGGCTCCCCATATGAAAAGCTTGCTTGAAAATGTTCATCTCATGCACTGAGCAAAGCACGAAAGAAACATTTTGCATACAGATTTCAGCTTTGAATATGAAACGACTGTGATTATGAATGGATACAAACATGTAAAGTACCCTGAACAAAAATAAAAACACAAAACTTCTTATTGTGAGAAATATGACCATGTTCAAAAGCTAATTATATAGCAGCTGATGTTGTGTCCGATTCGGTGGCACAAAAACGCAAAGAAATTATATCCGTAAAAGGCATACAGTATTCATAGAAGAAGGGAATATATTCTCAAGGCATTTGCGTACCATTAGGATTCCATAATGTAACTACAACCCCTGGAAAGAATTATGGAATCACCACACACTGAGGATGTTAATTTACCTTTTTTCCTTCATAACAAAAAAGCAAATAACACATTTGATAGAACAATTATTAGCTTGACATTCAGGCTCGATGAAACATTTCACTTTGAAACTGAAGGTAAAACACGTAGCGAATGCGCAAATCGCAGGACATGGCACAGTAGTAGAATTTATCGCTTTATGATGCATCATCTCATCTGATTCTTTACCTAAGAACAAAATGATTCATCAGCACCCGTAAAGTCATTTACAGCGCAATTTCAGCAAGATTGGGGCAGCATAATAACTTTCGAAAGGGGAGTTAGGGGATCAGAATTGGACACAACACCGTTACTTCTAATTTAGCTACGAACTGGGTCACAGACAAAGAAACGCATTTCATGAATGCAGCAGCTTTGGTGAACAAATGCAACCTTGTTTTAAAGATATGACAATGCACATTACACTAATCAAGCTGGCTAAAACAACACACATTCCGAAAGCACAATTTGAAGACCTGTTTCAATGATGGCAAATGAAGCCAGTTTCCAAGCAATAATGTGGAAGCGAGTCGTCTTTCGCCGAGACAATTCTCTCTGACCAATCAGTGGGCTGCTGTGTTGTCAGGTCACACTTTAGTACCTGTTAGCCAAGCTGGTAATTTTTTTGAAACCGCAAGAGAGCAGAGACCAGAATCAGGTACTTTTTCCTCATGGAAAAGCAAAAAAGGCGAGTAGCGTATAGCTGGTGCCGCGTAGCGGAAAAGCGCTTAACACTAGTGTAACACCCCCCCAAGGCCACCATCACACTAGTATGAAGTTACAAGATTGTATAAAACTGGGATAAAATACCTGGGTCAACAACAAAGAACTGCTCTTTCTATTCAAAATTTCTCTATCATTTTTGGTAATATCATAAAGGCCTGAAACTACTATCATTTCTAAATGATATTTAAAAGACTTGAAAAAATATGCTGCAGTTCATAAATATTTCTCATATGTATATTCCCCACAATAAAGTATCTATCTACATATTTTAAAAGTAGGTCGACCAATAGCAATTTATGATTAGTTAAATTGTGCAGGCACCTCATTCCTCCAGAGACAATAATGCTTTGAAAAAGCAAGCTGCACTGTACCAAGATGGCCGACCTGTAAGCATGTCGCTCCCGTGGGCAATAGCAACCAATGCAGCGACTACGAATAGAGGCCAATAAACGTAATAATTTCTTTGCTGTTGCCGCTCTGCGACGGGAGTACTCTCGCTGATGCAGCAAAATGCATATGTGATGTACAGTAGAATGATCTGAGTTTCCTGCCTGAACGAGTTCCACTTATTTTGTTTTTTTTTTCAATATCCTTACTGTTTCTTTACCCCCACCTATGATTTGCGCTTTATGGGATCTGCTAAAAGAGCCTTTCACTTCCATTGTACCTGCATGACTGGATGTGACTCGTAAAGGACTTGAACTTGAACCAATGCTTGATCAAATGTAAAACACTGAGGATAACTGCCTGAATTGACTGACATTGGCAATGTAATGTCGCTGATATTTTTTGTGCACATAACTGAGATCAAATTACATAATATATTCAGAATGGTCTCGTTTTTTTTCTCTGTTGTTTGATTGTCTAGACTAAGGCAATTCAAGATTATCCAGAAAGGGCCAGTGTGGGTGCAGGCTTTCATTCCAACCAAGCACTTACACACCTGACACCACTGATCAACCCTTAAGAGCTTAAGAGCTTGATTTGTAATATCAGGTGTGTAAGTGCTTTGTTGGAATGAAAGCCTGCACCCACACTGGCCCCTGCAGGATAATGTTGAATAGCCCTGGCCAAGACAGAAAAGAACTTAATAAACCTAATAAGTGACGTCCATGACTCTGTTTGCATGCTGTGAAATGGGACAATGTATTATTAATTAACTGCGTCACAGTAGGGCTGGAGCAGGAGGACACTAAATGATAAATTTCCAGATTATTTCATTTTACAGCATGTTTCATTATTTCTGAAGCACAAGGTAAGGGATAAAATTCCTCCTTAGTATTACATTCTAAAAAGTTATTTTTATAGATGAAATTATATCTTTCAAATATATATCAGCTAAAAATTTGTATTAATCATGAATGATTTTTAGATTTGGCAAAATAAAATTTGTTTAATTTGTATTCTGCAGGAGCCGACCTTCCAATGACAGTTGACCATTTTATTCACAGTAAGATTCCCTCCAGATTCTGTTCCATTTTTAAACTTACTTACACTATGACAATATTTCATGTTTTAATTGATATTCAAAAATGTAGTGCCTTTAATTAGATTTCTGTCTGGCTATGTGCATATATGTGCATTTCCACAGTGCCCAAAACAATAAAATTGTATTATTCAATTATATATTTCCTCTTCAGTCTCACAAATTTCCTCTTGTTTCTACAGCATAATCATAGCCTTCTGATTGTCCACTTCAGATCCAAAGCCCTGGATACACTTAGTCACCACACACTGCTCAATTCTCCCTTTTTCTTTCACCACAGACCTGTGGGGCATATGGAGGTGCGCCAAGCCCTGAAAGCAGCCGGTCTCATGGGTATGGTTATAGTGGGAATCCCAGGTAATCTGGGAGCCCTCCTGCTCTTCTGGCACTTATTTCTTGTACGGGGCCACATGCCGCACAATGAGTTCATCCTCAGCCAGCTGGTCTTTGGCAACCTGATGGTGACGCTGTGCCAGGGTATTCCTCAGGCTCTGACCGCTTTGGGTATCAAGCCTGGGTTCAGCAGTCAAGTCTGTAAAACTACAATCTTCATCTACCGTGTCGGCCGGGCCATGTCTATCTCTACGACCTCCTTGCTGAGCTCCTACCAGTGTGTGGTCATGGCACCCTCAACGTCTGGCTGGGCCTGGTTGAAATGCTGGCTGCCTCGCCACCTACCCTACACCATCATCTTCCTTTATGTGCTCAGCTTCATCATCTACCATACTGCCATTCTCCATTGTGAGGCTTTTCCTGTCAACGCCACCTTTCCAAAGTTTACTCTAAACTTGGACTTCTGCATCGTGGTGTTCCCAAGCTCACTGTCTTACACGGTCAATAATGTGTTGTTCATCACACGAGATTTTGTTTTTGTTAGCCTGATGGCAGCTGCTGCAGTATATGTTATGTTGGTCTTGCATCGGCATCGTCAGCAAGTTCAAGCCCTGCAGGGAGCCGGCAGGAAGACTGAGGAAGCATCGCGTGCCGTCCTGCTGCTCGTGAGCACATATGTGACGCTGTTCAGCTTAGATAATATACTGTGGTACTACTCACTTTCTGTCTCCCACATCCCTGAGGCCTTGTTGGACACACGCATCCTTTTTGACATCTGCTACTCCAGTTTCAGTCCTGTGCTCATCATTGCCACCAACAAGAAGCTGGCCATGTACTTTAACTGCGGTTCCAAATGCAAGGCAGCGAAAAAAGTCCAAAGTCATCCAGAGTCCAAAGTTTAAAAAGTTGACCATGGAGAGAAAAGGAAGAGAAAAGACAGTTCTGTGCTGGCACAGTTGATGATATACACATCTCTTTTTGTGCACCCTGTAATTAGCTAAATTAGAGCAAGAAATACACTTGCTGTAGGTACCTTACCACAAGCATGTGGTGATATTCTTCCTCAGTTGTCCTGTCACAGTCTCATGTGTCAGTGCTTGGAATTGGTTGTTCCTCAAAGCTCAAACAGAAGCAGGTAACAGATCTTTTATTTAAAAAAAGACCTAAATATTGAAAAAAATACAACTGTAAAATCATTTTTCTGGCTGGTTCTTGGGTATGAAAAATATTTCTTTTAGGCTTTGATAATTTCATTGTGCAAACTACCTAAATATGCTATGACTTCTACCCTTATGATATTCTTTTAGCACACATCAGCCTGAGCCAAACTGATTTCCCTTGGTCCTTGCAGCGGCAAATGTATCTCATTGAAGGATATTTAGCTTAAAAATCAGTTCCTGGCAACCAAGCAAGTAAAAATATAGGAAGGATACATAGATGTCCCTCCGTTATTTATTCATTTATTTATTTATTTGTGGCAGTATTTTTGTTTAACAGACATTGACTACTTTGTCATAACTTAAGAACTGATTATCAATTATTCTTATGGTGGATTACTGTTAGTGGGTGGCACTGGTGACCCAATTGTTGTGTGTTCGCTCAAGCTCTTTTCCTGTAGACCTCCATGTCCCTTTGAAAAAGCCACACAGACAGCAGCTCCCAGCTCAATGAGTGGGGACAGCTGTGGAGCTTCCCCTCTCTTCCTCCAAGTCTGCTGTGCCAGCTGGGGTATCTCACTAAACCAGGTGAAATTTGATTTCAAATATGCAGCATCTTGAGTTTCTCAACAGCGTACACTTGTGTATTTTGGCAAAACAACTTTACATTAATAATACAGGTATTATGAACTCCCAATAGTCAACTCTAACCTCACTCTCACACCCAGGCAGAAACAGAATAAAGGAAAAGACAAGCAAGCAGTCATGTCAGAAACTATTATGATATTGGTAGAATGTTATTTTATTGCAAAAACTTAATTCATATTTAAATTTCATAGAAACCAGCTATTTGGAGTACAGTAAAGTTCGCAAAAGGGTGACCAGAAATGAAAGTCTAGAATTCTTACTCAACACTGTTTGACAGAGTTTTGTATTGCACTCTTTGACTAGGGATAAATGGTCAGCACCAAATGGAAACAGCTTAGATATCAGATCATTGACTTTTGTTGCAGTGGTTTCTATTAAACCCTTAATCCCTGAGCCTCAAGCTTGAAAATGACATGCCCAAAATGAAATTACTATATCTCTTCAAAGAATGGGTCGATTTGAATAATCTTGGTGTCATAATTAAAGGTAACGCCTCGGGATTTTTGTTATGTGCAAAAATCTGTCTATTTGTCACTGATTCAGAATAAATGAAGATGGAAAACTGCATGAATGAAACATCTTTTTTGCATCAAACAAAGTTTTTCTTTTATCTGTCTTAAAATTAATCAGGTGCAGGGTGAAACTCCAAAGAAATTACAGCACAGAATCTCACCATTATCTGAGCCAAAGTTCATTCTAAAAAAGTAAATCAGAGCAAAATTTGACAGCTTTTAGTTCGGGAATGTCTAGGTGGCCTCTTCACGGTGACACTGTGTGCCGTTTCAAATTTTCAGCTACCAAACTGTAAAACTCATTTAATTTCACTTATATGTCACTACAGGCATACATTCCATCGCAACTACTTTTTAATATTTAAAATAAAATTTAAAAAAACTTTATTATTTCTGCCAGTCCTGTAGGCTATACAATTACCCATTGAAACATAATATGTATAAAGAAAATGAAGTTGGACTCCACTGGAGCAGATTTATTTTATAAAGCAAACAAATAAAATTATAAATAAAAAGATAAGCTCAAAAAATGAAAATAAATAAATAAATAAAGTAAAAAGAATAAAGACCCCAGCAATTACTCATTCAAGCAAAGTACTAAGAATGCCTAAGACATTACATGACACTATACTGGGAATTGAAACCTGGTTGCCTGGGATGCTGTGCTTCATTCTAACCTCAAGGCACATTCTGTCAGAAAATGACTATGAAAAAGAAGGTTGAATATTTAGCAAATAATTATACTGAAAATAGCACAAACAAACCAGTTAAGCGTTTTTATTGTCGCGCCATTTAAGTACATGCAAATGGCCCATGGACTCAGTTTGACGCACTGGGAACGCAAGGCTCTAACTCAGGCTAGGTTTTTGCGATTAAGATGGTTTAGAGCTTGTTGGAAATGTCAGAGTCCTGAGAATCAAATGGCTACCAGCAATGTCTTAGTGACAGCATCACAAGCCGATCACAGAGGGGAAAATACATTGCAAGCAAGCTGAATGCTGAGAGCTAAGATCTTTGAAGTAATGCCCCGGGAAAAAAAATGCTCGTTGACTGGCAGATCTAGTTTCATTATAATATGGACACATTCGGCCAACAATAGCGAGAGCAGATTTACCCTCAATCAGTTTTTTTATTACAGAATACCAAAGGTATGAAAATCTTTTTGCTCATCTCTGTAGCCTGCCTGCTGTTCTTTGGTATTGGTTTAAAATGACAAGGCTTACATCGTTGGATTCTGTGGACTTTCCTCTTTCATTTGAGGTAGCGATTGTATGCATACCACAAATTCCGTGGAAATGCTAGTGACTCAGCGCTGATATGATTTTATTCTGTGATTTGCTACATGCTTAATGACTTGCTTGGTGCTTGAATTGTGTTCGGTTGAGGTAAAAATGGTCAAAATTAGCTTTTTGCTGAGTTTCTTCGTGTAGTAGATAAGCCATATGACAATATTGCGATTAGGAAACAGGTTGTATTTATTATGCGTTATGACTGCCCCTGAGAAATTAGGAGGGGTTAAATTAGGAGCTTTGGGAACTTTGTGGAATTAAAGGTGGAGTCATATTAAGGCTGTTTTCTTCCCTAAACCACCAAATTCAAAATCACCTCGACAGGTGAGGCAAAACGCTCTGAAAACACAAGTTTTCCGGTTAGTGTGACTCTCATACGATAGGTCTGCCGCTGAACATTGCATTGTAACTGCGGATATGTCTTTATCGTAGAAAGGCAATATTACAACCTTTCAATAAATAAGCCAGCGGAGGTAGTTTTCTGGGTTCCTGGCGTTGCCAAAGTTCTGGTTTGTATCGCCGGATAGGTCAGAGGGGCAAACGGATTAATCCGAAAACCAGGACGTTCGGCTGGAAAAAAGGCGGGAAACTCAAATTTCAAAGTTTTCTCTTTTCCGACGCCTCTATCTCCATCGAGGAAAATAATGGAGGGTTCTGCCTTATATTGACAGAAAGAGCGTACCTTGAACTGTTCAGAGAAGTTTTTCATCCCCCTCGGAAATTACAAAAGTAGTAAGGGGTCAAAAAAAGGGTCTCAAAAAGTGTCCCCCTCCAGAGGCGAAATTCGGGGGGTCGGCTGAAAGAAATGGTTCCTGAAAGGAGGCTGCCCCGAGATCGGAGGTGTATGCTGTAAGCTAAGAAAGGGGAAGGTCAGACCTAATGATCTCATGGGTTTCCGGGGGTCCAGCCCTTGACCTCTGTATGTATCTGTATATGTATAAGTATTCAATATCAGGCTTTGATAGTGGGGTGTCATTAAGTCCAAGACATGCAGTATTATTAGATAGGACTTCTTTTACACAACGGAGAATAAATTTTTATTTTTTATTTTTTCCTCTCAATGAATTATGATTAACCAAACCACCTCAGTCTAGGGTTCCGCTAAAAGAATGGAGGAAATGCAGTCAGGGCTTAATAGCCCCAACCACATATCATATCACCACATCATCAGCAGAACAGGGTGGAGTCGCTTTAGACCAGGGGTGGGCAATCACGGTCCTGGAGGGCCGGTGTGTATGCAGGTTTTTATTCCTATCAATTACCCTGACTAATTGAGTTAATTGATTGCATGCACAAATATTGATTTTCGCAATGATTCGATCAAAGGAAAATGTTTTATGAAGGGAGACAAGACTAGTCTTTGTAGTTTCATGATAATTTAAAGAAATGCGCATGAAACGTCAGATTTCATAAAGAGTTTGGCTAATTGAGACAATCAACTAATTAAAGACCAGACGTTGGTGTGAAAACCAGGGACAGATACGGCCCTCGCTGCCCACCTCTGCTTTAGACTATATTACAATTTGCAAAAAAAAATAAAAAAATTTTTTTAATTCACAAAAATGGCTACATATTTAATATTAGTTTTCACTTGGGCTCTGAGCACATAAAGGTAGATCCTTTTATTTTATTGACTTCAAAAATAATGTAGAAATCGCAAGCAACGTAATATTTGATCACGTTACTAGTGGACTTTTTCAATCATATGGTGGTCCATCTTTTGAATCTAGTCTTGTGTTCAAATTCTATTTCCCCAAATTTATTTTAGAAGGTAAACTTTTAAGCTGAAACCCCACAGTTGAATCCCCAGCTGGCCAGCTCATCATTTTTCTTCAGCAGTGCTCTCTGTGGAAAAGTTCCAAGAGGAATTAGAGACAAACAATAATGAACAATTTCATTTAATTTAACTCGTTCGGATCCTTTCCTGTAAAAGTTAAATGAACAGAAGGTTATCAGCCACTCAGTTCCTTTGCCATGAAGACACTCATTGACTATTTGTTAGAAATCGCTGATTTGTATGTTTGTATTTAGTATGTTTCAGTAATTTTAGTTGCTATTTATTTATTAATCATATTTATTATTTTAGAGTATGTATGTTTCTGTAAGATTGCGCTGTCTTTAGTCTTCAGTGTCTTCCTCTCTTTTTAGTCTCGTGGTGTCTTGTCTTTTTCATCACACTCTCTTCCCTGTATTTCGGTTAGGTATTTCCTCTTCCTTCTCTCTTGCGGTTCTCATTGGCTATCCACACCTGAGAGTAGTTTAGTGAGGCATGGGTGTTTAGTTAGATTAGAGTTAGAACTCCACCCTTTTCCTCTCTCTCTCCTATCACCGTCCTTGCTTTTCTAGCTCCACCTCCCTCTACAGCTGTCCTGTGTTTAGCAGGGATTCCACTTAATTAGTTTGTGTGTTTAAAAGGCCCACTTTTTCCTCAGCTTCTTATTGACTCGTTTCTTCCCATAGCTCGTCTTGGTTAAGTCTTGTTTCTGCGCTTTTCTGGTTTCGATTGTTGATTGCTTGTTTCTTGTTATATCTCCCGTAAGTCTTGTTATTGATTGTTTGTATTACGTTGTTTGATTGCTGGCTGATTGATTAGTACTCTGTTCTCCCTTATTCCCATTTTGTACCCAACTGTTTCCCCTTTGTTCTCCCTTATCCCATCCAACTCCCTTTTTCCTTCCCCTTCCATTCCCTTAGCTCAGCCCCTTTGTTACTGTCTTTGTGCGGATTGATTCTCTGGTTACTGAACTACTTGCTTGTCCCCTGACTTTGATTCTGACTATTCTACATTACTCTGTTTGCCTGGCTATTTATCCATTTCTGTCCTTGACCATGAGCTTTGTAAATCCTAATAAACGCCCTGCCGAGGCTGAACTGCATTTGGAGTCTAAGCCTGTTCCTTTCACTATTCAAAATGAAGAAAAGATCTTTAATTGCATTTCTTTGATCAGGAAAGCTTTCAGTGACATTTGTTCATCCTTCTGTTCTCTGACTTCTGTATGTTAACCTTTCACCTATCTGTGCTCCTTTATCTGCTTTGGTCAATAGGGCTGCATGCGCTGCATTGCGCTCCCCCATCTAAAGATCCATTGAGTCTCTAATCCCACAATAATTCATGTGATTTTTAAAAAAATATTAATTTTATTTGTACCATTAAATCTCATATTATATTTACTGGCACTTTTCTGATCATTTCACCTTAATTTTTTTTTACCTTCAGATTGCAATTGAAAATTTTCAATGCTTGATCAAAAAACCTCTGCATCAATTGAATTTGGCGCGCACAGTCTCTTACTGTATACAGTGTTAAACAGTACTTTGGCAAATTTTGAACACACTGTGTTCTTGTTTCTAGTTTTCCTTAATTTTCTTCTCAGAGATATGCCTCTAGCACACCAATCTCACAGTCGAATTATTGACAGAAAACTGCTGAGATTTTCTAGTTCTTTAAAATATTTAACAAATTCTAATAGTGTAATTACTTCATGCTCATAGAGGTGGTAGTTTTCTCTGCAATGTATTACTTCCACCAAATATTAGAGCATTTAAATATTGGGCAAATATTACAAATTTGCACTGCTAATATACAATTTTTTTTCTTAGAAATTTCACTTTTTACCAATCCTTGCAATTACAGTAAGGATTCTGTAAATATTGGCTAATCAATGGGCATCTTAAATTATTCTTGAATAAATGATAATTTTATTGAAGACATCTATATGAGTACTTCATGGAATAGAATGACAGCTGTATTCAATCTAACAAAAACAGGACTAACAAATATGCCAGCAATGCAGTTGTTTACAGACACACTCAGAGTTAGGTTCATTCACATTGATTTCCACGCACACACGCAATCTGAGCTCAGGATACATACACACACACACACACCTCAGTGCCCTTTCCTCTCTCACAATGGAAAAGATCCAAGGCTCTTATTTTCTTAGCTGACACCATTGTTGCTTCAATAACATACACAGACAACACTCTAAATCAACTAAACCCAAATTCCTTTACCCACAATGATTCCCAGAACCATTATGTCAGTGCTCTACGCACTACTCAGTCTCAGACCCACAATGAACCATTATGTCAACTTTTAACCAATTTTTCAGTCTCAGTCACAGTCACGTCATCATTTGTCCCAGAATAGCAGTCCTTACAAAAAGAATAACAACAACAGAACTCCAGTCCCTATACTGCCTAACCAGAGCTAACTAAGACCTACCGCTAGTCTTGGAAGGTTTACCAGGCACGGGCCGGCTTTTAAACACTAAACTCCAGAACGCTCCATCCAAACACATGGACTGAGCGAACGAATTGTATACCCCCTTTGGAAACAAGTTTCCACCCAGAGTCACCTCCAAAAATAACAAAGGCAAAATAAAGCAAAACAAGAAAGAGGTATCCTGGTGGAAGGATAGAAACTAACCAAAAGTAACCAAACAGCACACAGAAAGGGCGAGACAAGCGAGGTAGTCAGACAAGCGAATCAAAGTCAAAAACCAGGCATCTATTACCGAACAACCGGATAGAAGGGCAAAGGCAAAAATCAAAGTCAAAGTGCGACAAGGGTCAACCACAGGAATCCAAACAAACCAAAAGCAGAGCAAGGCAAGAATCGTAAGTCAAAACAAATTGGTCCAACACAGAAGGTAATCGAGATACTCACAGTACAGGAACGCTAATTACAAAAGGTCGAAGATCTAGTCTCCCACAGGAGTGCCCGTGGCGCCCTTTTAAAAGCACTGCCCCGCCTCCGGAAGTGGAACATTCAATTCAGGCCCAAGCAGAGCTAATACTAGGGCAGAGGTCATAACACAATTAATAATAAAGCAAATTAATCAAAGATTAAAATTATTCCACAAGCGAGTCAGCATCCTTTCCAGTGAAATACATTAAAAGTACATAGGCTAATACATTGCGGTCAACAGTAGGAATACGTCCTCCCTAGAAATAGCTACCGAAAGTTGCTATCTTGAATGATTAATTCTTCAAACATATGGCCGTAACGAACGGTGAACCCTCCAACGGTCTACCAGTTGCATCATCAAAGCCCATTGGAGCGACGAGATGTTCAATTATTAGAAGAGCATGATTTAACGTCACCTAAGATTGCTCAAGCAATCCACACATAGGTAACTAGCAATATAGCTAAATCAACAGATGCAATCATACCAACGAACGGAGAAACACATTAAAAAAGTACTTTTCTGACAAAACTTTCAAAGCAGTCTCTACATTATTGTCTGGACATGAACAATAAGATTGTTGGATATTCCCAGCTTACTCGCCAAACGGTTGTTTACCCTTCGTGGACTGCATTTTCTGCCATTGATTACGTGTCTCCAGGAACAGGTCCATGGCACTGGTCCGACCTCTCATTGGTCCAACCTCCCTTCAGTTCCCTTGCGCGATGAATAAACACACATGCCCCCCCCCCCCCCGTGTGTGTGTGTGTGTGTGATGTGCGTTTCTGAGAGCTCTCTCTCTCTCTCTCTCTGTGGTCGATTTTGTCGGAGTAACGGGAGGTGGGACCAATGGGAGGTGGGACCAATAAGTCATTTTGTTGGAGGAACGGGAGGTCGGACCAATGGGTCGTCGGACTAATGGGCAGTTACCCCAGGAACTAGGCTACTAACTGCAGCTCAAGAGTTGTAGTTGGAACAACGCAAATTAACGACAGTGGTTGCGAACGTTTGTACGAACTATGGCTTTGGGGAACCTCCGTGTCGTTTATCGATGGTTCGAACTACGTAAGTCACCTCGATAGTTCCAACTATGGTTTTGGGAAACACTGGCATTGCAACTTCATAGTTTAAAGTTGTTAACTTACTTAGCAACTATGCTTTTGGGAAACACAACCCTGGTTTTTTCATTGAATGTTGGCCATACCCTTTGACAAATTTCAGCAAATTCCCTTAGTTTGTAATGGCTGGGAACTTTGTCAAATGTGCCATTGTTTACACAAATGGCCGTTGCTAATCTCCATTTTAAAACATTTTTTAAAACAAGTTACTATTTGCTTGACAAGTGAAAATGTACTTATCCTATGAGCAAATAGTCAAAACTACCTCAAATCAAAGACACATTTTTTGTCTTACGAAGAAAATGATGATGGAAATAAGTGTTTAAAGTCTTGAAATAAGTCAATTTTCCTTTCTTGAAAATCACTTTTTGCAGTGTAGCAATGTGAAATTTGCATAATATAGGACCTTAAAGCGACATTCTTTGCCAGCTGTTGGCTCTCTCCAGCTGTCAGATGAGCTTCGTCATACCTGGGCGTTAAGTTTACAAGTGTAAGATTTTACTGGATGGATGGAGTACCATTTTTCTGAGTAAAATTCCCTCATTTGGTGTTTTGATTATGGTGACAGAGAGCGTGGTCAAACACATTTTCCAAAATCTCCCATATGAATTTGGTGGGTTTGAGATCTGATGAATAATCATCTTCATACTCACTAACCCATTCTTTGGCCCCTTATAAATCTGCATTCAGTTGAAATGACCCTTCCACCTTGAAGGGGATGTGTGGACCCAAACCATGCCAGGAAAATGAACAGAAGCATCTGCATTCATCATTACATGAACGCAAGTTTTCCCTTTTATCTTTCACTCACCTAAGTATTACCCACTACCTGAATCTTAAAAAAAAAAAAAAATTGGCTCTTGAGGTTTATCTCTTTGTTCCATAAGCTTAGGATCTTACCTTGCACATATCAGTAACACATACAAACGTACACTGAGCGTATCAAAAAAGTAAACATTTTGGAAAAGTTTGCCCAAATCAATGCAAATGTACAAAGTTCAGAATACTTTTATTTGTATAATAATGGGTGACGGTCTATTCAAGGGAACGGCAGTATGAATGTTGACAACATTTCAGGTTTAAGCGAGCGCAGGCTACTTTTATAAAGGGCATCAAAATTTGCTTCTGCTGGGAAATCTTACATTTTACACTGGGTCAAGAAAGACGTATACAATTCAAATACCTTGTCCACAATGAACATCTTTTTGTACATGATTTTCCATTAAAAAAATTGTAAATGGCCTCTTGTTTAAACAGCATCATTACTGCATTTCATTTTACAAAGGAAAGCAGAGATTACCATGTTCAGGGTCTTACAGGATTAAAAAAAAATTCAAAGAAGGAAGCATATTCACTAATAAAGATATTGGTTTATCACAGAGGTGGGCAATGAGGGCTGGGTCTGTCCCTGGGTTTCACACCAACTTTTGGCTTTAAATTATTTGATTATCCACATTAGCCAAACCATTAATGCAATCTGACATTTCAGGCGAATTTCATAAAGTTACCATGAATGACCACCAAAGACTGTCCTTTATGGAAGCCTGTTTCCGCCAATGTGACAGGGGGAAAAAAACTGTAAGTCATTGTAATGAGATTTTATGAGCATTATGACTTACAATCATAATTATGACTGAGTATCTCATGAGTCAGCATTTCATCGGTCATCATTGGTCTTGATCGTTCAGTCGATAAATTGTATGACGGCTCATCAGGTGAATTTGAATGTGAACAGCTAAAGGACAATCAAGCAGTAAAGGGTGAGGACCTGTATGGTGCTGGCATCAATCTAAGCATGAAAAATGAAACTTGTTAAAAAAAAGAGCAAGCCAGATTAGATAACCTAATGATTGTTGATATATTGCTGTTGTTATTGCAATGCTAAGAAAGTTAGGTACTGCTTTATATAAAAGCCGACAACGTACTGTGTATTTATACAGGGGAGTTATACTGTAATCTTTTATGTTAATTGGGTTCCAGCACAGTACTGACTAATACATATATATAGGTACTGGTAGGCAAAGTTTAAGAATAAAGGGGTAATTTGGGATCTCATGAAGAACTTACATCATAATTATTTTATAACCCCTGGGTAACTATTCTATATTTACAGGTGTTAGTTCCCCTTTTGTATTAAGGTAACGGATTAATATGGGGTATGTGGGCTGAGTTACATTAAACAATGGAATAATTACAAGGTATGCAGGCTCAAATCTAAAGCAGCGTCAGTTCCCCCATTGTTCCTCCCGAGCCAGGGTTGGAATCAAACCCAAGCCACTGTGACAAAACTACTGTGTATGAAAAGTGCATGCACTTTCCTACTTCCTTTTCCTTAGCTATGAGGACAGTTTGAATATCAGTCATGGTCACACACAACTTGAGCCGATGAATTCTGTCCATCGATGGCATGTAGAGCCAGTAATGGAACGATTTTCCAGTGATTAAGTTTGCTGTTGAGGTGAATGAATGCTGAGACGGTCATTAGAGTCCTACAGTATCCATGAAAACAATGTCACTCCACTTCATGAGCTGCTCGTTTCATTGCTTGCCCCACATGCCATTGTCGGGCAAAATGTGCTTACTTTCAATGTCATTCATATCTGTTTTGGTATCAGCACCTGAAAAAATCAGTATGTTTCGGCAGGTAATACAATGTGTACATGCACTGTGTGTTAAGGTGCAGTTTTTATTGCAGAAGTTTGGGTTCAGTTCCAGCCTCAGCTCGGTAGAAACAAGGTGGGAACTAACACTGCTTTAGATTACCAGCCACATACCCTATAAGTATTCCATGTTAAATAAAACAAAAGGCGAACTAACAGGGCTTTAGGTCAGGGGCGGTTCCAGGGTTTTTAAAGTGGTGTGGCACAGGGGGGAGTAATCGTCAGTCGGGGGGTCATTTTTATCAGAATACACCATTCAAAATCTGCTCAGAAATACAGGCAATACATGATAGGATAAAATACAATGTAATTTTGCTAAATTAGACAAATAATTTTCAGTAATTTGCATCCAAATACAATACACATATTCTATCCACCTTATTCCTGAGGGTGCTTCTGTAGATATGACCATGGGTGCAACATCCGGCAGAAGTAGTTTTTAGCGAGTGGCTAGTCAAGAACAGCGGCGTATCTTTCGGTTAATTTAGCGATTACAGCTAATTTTTTTAGCAAATTAACTTGCTTCTCTTAAAATGTCCCTTCAGAGCTCTGGCATTGTGCTGTTTGAGGCTGAACTAATAACCAGAGGGAGCTAATTTTATGGTTTGATCAACAGTGTTTTGAACACACACCCAGAACATAAGGGATAGTTCTTGTGTTCAGCGAAACGGTTTCCATTGCCTAGGTACAAAAGTTTCGCTGAAAAACCTGAATTTGAAAAGACCCCCGAAAACATTAGATGCTCATTTCATTATGTCGACAAACAAGGATTCCTACTTTATGGCTTGGAGAGGAGACGCCGGGCCCTCAGGAGCATTTTGACAGCAGTGCCAGGAGACCACAAGGTATGTTTACACGTGTAGGGAGGACAGAAAATTGTTGTATTTGTCCGGTAATCCCGTCAGTGTAATTAACGTTTCATCCTGTACAGTTTAAAATGAGGCTGAAGAAGTTGCAATAGTCTATTAAAATTTGAAAACAGCCGACTCTGTTCCAAACAAAAGTTTGGCACTCCAAACCTCATTTCACTAAAATTAAAAGTATGAGAAAAATGGATTCACTGTGTTTAACATGTTATAGTATTGGATTAGCATAACATATAATGTAGTTGGCTGGAGTAGAGCTAATTTGACTCGGATGACTTTATTTACTTAGGATAGGAATCCATTACATTTCATATGTACAGTAATATTTACTGCTGAAATATAGTGTTTCCTTCATGTATATTCTAAGAAAGTTCTTGTATATCTGTTTTAACGTACATACGGTCAGAAACAACCTCCTTTAAAAAAACGTGACCTTGTTGCTGTGGAAGTACTGCATACGCTTCGGAGCTTTGTAGATTGTTCATAGCTTCGCAGTCTGTCGCAAATGTTGCCAAATGCGCTAGTGTGGCCACTCCTTAGATCATTCTGCCATTCTTCAACAGTAGAAGGCAGCGGTACCGTAGGTTTATCCCGTCTGAGAGGTAAAAGGTGATTTCCAATCGCTAAAAAAAGAGGATTTGCGTGAGACGCTACCATGGTAAACAGTTCAGAGACAGGATGCAGCGGAAGTTGTGGCCAGAATTCGCACAGGGGATCATGGGACGTGGGAATAAGGTGGATAGGCTAAGTATGCCATTTGTTTTATACGGGACCAATTTTGATATGCTTCCAAGGTTACACTCTGATCTTGAACTCCCCTAGAGTGCTCCTAATTGGTCAAAGTCCAAAACCAGGGTCCTTATTTAGCTCATAGTGACATCCTCAAAAAACCCCATTTGTAGTCTATTGTAGTCTTTGCCTGAAACGCCTCATTGGGGTGGCTCTTCTGATATGGCCCCCACTCTCTGTTTGCCCACTTTCTTCTGACTGGTCAGCTCTGTGGAGGGCGGAGTTAGGCAGGAGGAGGCTGCAGAACGCAGTTTTCCAGGTCCACCTCCCCACTGTGAAATGTGAGACACATCTGCCAGCTGAGAAGGAATCGGCAGGGAAATTCCGCAATCTGACGCTATACTTGAATGTAGATCTAATGAAATGAACTTGTTGTCATAAACGCGACAGCGAAAGTGGAGGACGCAGTGCGAAAGTCTGGCTGCTCAAGGTCGAATTTGCTACTGGCTACAGTTTGCTATGGCAACAGTGGTGAGTACAGCGGTTATTCTACTCCATAGCTAGGATGCAGGGAAAGCTGGAATCCACCACATACAGACACATTTGTACAAAACCCAAAACCAGTGAAGTTGGCTCGTTATGTAAATCGTAGATAAAAACAGAATACAATGATTTGCAAATCCTTTTCAACTTATATTCAGTTGAATACACTGCAAAGACAAGATGTTTAATGTTCAAACTGAGAAACTTTATTTTTTTTTTGCAAATAATCATTAACTTAGAATTTAAAGGCAGCAACACATTGCAAAAAAGTTGGCACAGGTGCCTTTTTACCACTGTGTTACATTGCCTGTCCTTTTAACGACACTCAGTAAACATTTGGGAACTGAGGAGACCCATTTTTGAAGCTTTTCAGGTGGAACTAATTTTCAATGGGGGACAGGTCAGGACTACAGGCAGGCCAGTCTGGTACCCGAACTCTTTTACTACGGAGCCATGCTGTTGTAACACGTGCAGAATGTGGCTTGGCATTGTCTTGCTGAAATAAGGAAGGGTGTCCATGAAAAAGACGTTGCTTGGATGGCAACATATGTTGCTCCAAAACCTGTATGTACCTTTCAGCATTAATGGTGCCTTCACGTATGTGTAAGTTGCCCATGACTTGGGCACTAATACACCCCCAAACCATCACAGATGCTGGCTTTTGAACTTTGCGCCTATAACAGTCCGGATGGTTCTTTTCCTCTTTGGTCCGGAGGATACGACGTCCACAGTTTCCAAAAACAAATTGAAATGTGGACTCGTCAGACCACAGAACACTTTTCCACTTTGCATCAGTCCATCTTAGATGAGCTTGGGACCAGCGAAGCTGGGTGCTGCTGATAAATGGCTTTCGCTTTGCATTGTAGAGTTTTAACTTGCGCTTGCAGATGTAGCGACAAACTGTAGTTACTGACAGTGGTTTTCTGAAGCGTTCCTGAGCCCATGTGGTGATGTCCTTTACACACTGATGTCGGTTTTTGATGCAGTACCGCCTGAGGGATCGAAGGCCATGGGCATTCAATGTTGGTTTTAGGCCTTGTCACTTACGTGCAGTGATTTCTCCAGATTCTCTGAACCTTTTGACGATATTACGGACCGTAGATGATGAAATCCGTAAATTTCTTGCAATAGCTCATTGAGGAATGTTGTTTTTAAACTGTTCGTCAATCAGCTCACGCATTTGTTCACTAAGTGGTGACCCTCGCCCCATCCTTGTTTGTGAATGACTGAGCATTTCAGGGAAGCTGCTTTTATACCCAATCATGCCCCCCACCTGTTCCCAATTAGCTCGCTCACCTTTGGGATGTTCCAAATAAGTGTTTGATTAGCATTCCTCAACTCTCTCAGTCTTTTTTGCCACTTTTGCCAGCTTTTTTGAAACATGTTGCAGGCATCAAATTCCAAATGAGCTAATATTTGCAAAAAATTACAAAGTTTACCTGTTCGAACACTAAGTAACTTGTCTTTGCAGTGTATTCAATTGAATATAGGTTGAAAAGGATTGGCAAATCATTGTATTCTGTTTTTATTTACGATTTACACAACGTGCCAACTTCACTGGTTTTGGGTTTTGTAGATTCGGTCGACATACCCAAGTGCAGACCGGAGACCATAGAAATCCGATGGGTCTGAGTTTAGAGGGAAACTTGGACAGTGAGGAGCAGCTAAAAGTGGACCTACAGCTTATGGACTGCTTCAGTGTGTATTCTGAGGACCTGCAGGTTTGTGTGCTTAATTGTGGTGTGTCGTTAGCAGAGTAACGAAAAGCTTCTGCACTGGTATATGACGGAGGGGCGAAAGCTCCAGGCTAAACGGCCTTTTCGGAAATTGCCCATGGTAATGGTTTACTTATGGCGTCAGAACGACCAGCGTTTCCTCGCGGAAAATGGGAATAGATAGAGCTTCGGTTATGTCATGAGCATAATACAGGTTTTACAGACCGTAAGTTCCTTTTTGCGTGAACCGTTGCTTATGTGAAGCTAGCGAATCGATCACTTTTACAGGTAAGAATTTAATATTCAATTGCTGATTTAATATTCAATTGACAGCAATGCAGAGAAATTGTTTGTTATACCAGCCGCGTTACAGCCTGTGCGTTTCCCTATTGCTTTCATCGGTAGCATCAGAGAGATTGCCCAGATATCGGAGAAGTATCAGGCTGACCCCGGTCATGGATAAGTAAAGCGACCCTTTCACAAGCACCCAAAAGGCGGCCCAAGCTCTGCAAAATCTTCGTCTGGTCTAACTGCAGCCTTTGCAGCCCAGCTCTGCAGAGACATACAGCACCTCTCCGGTGAGCTTCAACTGTAGTGGCTACAATCAGGCTTTTCTGTTGTTTTGGAGACTGACATGAAAGCACGTTGCATTCTGCAGTTACTGTCCTGAACAAGCCACAGGTGCTGCCGTAAGCCCCTCCCCTGTCCGAAAGCACTGAAAGACTGGAAGATGCGCGTAATATCAATGAAATGAACCACGTCCTCCCCCACCCAGCTCAACAAAATAAACCACGTCTCCCCCTTCGGTCAACAAAAATGAACCGCGTCCCCCCCGCTCAGCAAAATACACGCCATCTTTTCCCCGGTGAGGGTGTTTCGGGTCTTCTAGCAACTTTTAGGACAGCCAATAGCTACTCTCCTTACCAAGGAATTAGAAACACTGCGTGCATAGCCTGTATTTATTCCTTAGGATAATATAACAAGGGGGAACTAACAGCTCTAACAAAAGAATAGGTCACCAGTAATAAAAAATAAATACAGTGTTAAGTTCTTCATAAAATCCAGAATTGGTAACCCCATATTCTATTATTCTCATCTCATCTTATTCCCCATATGGGTCATTCCATGTCAGATCACCTAATGGATGTCACCGCACCCCCTCAGATTTTTGTTTCTAGGGTGATTTTTGCTGGCAAAGCTGAAATTCCAAATATTAGCTCAATTCGACCAGTGGTTTCTGAGTAATGGCAAAAATCGCCCAAAATGGGGGTACTGGCTGATGTTTGACCCCCCATATCTCAGCAACCGATGGGGCTATCACAATAAAATTGGTGTCTTTGGACTGGAAATTCACCAGGGAATCCAAATCTGTCCTTAGATTTGATGTAGGAAGAAAATAAAATATGATGACCTTTTGACCTTTACTTTGACCTTGACCATGTTGACCTCGCGACATTGACTCAAAACCCACACAAAATTGTAGCCTCATATGTTCCCTATATTATATACAAAAACCAGAGGCGTATTTTCCCCTCATTTTCCACAAATCCACATCATGTATACCTTGTCTGTGCAGTTTTGCCTTAATCTACTTGAATTTACAGCATTTGAGTGATAGTCCTTCAATTTTCTTGTGGACCTCAAATAAGGCTATTTATCTGAAAGAATGAAGAAAGAAGAGGGAAGATTTTGGACTATTTTTGACATTGTGAAGTGAATTTGAAGATGTAAGTATGCATTCATCATTCTCAGTGATCATCAACAACACATTAACTTTTGAAAGTTACTGTGCTGTCTACCTCAATTTTCAAGTACCATACTTAATTCCCAGTGCACCCCTGGCTCTGCATGATAACTATGATTGATTATAACTTTTCTAATAAACTTAAATTTTAAAAATTGATCTGAAGTATAATGGTTGCGGCATGAGGACATAGTTTGTGTAGTGGATGCCCCATCACTCTGTTCCTCTTCATCCCGAGGACACAGCATCAGTAGAAATGATGTGATGAATATTTCTAAGAATTGTAGCATGTGGCTCCTTGATAATAAGTAGATTTGGATGAACTCAGATGCGTGCTGTAACTGAAATGCAAGTTCTCAGCTCAAGGATAAGTAATGAATGTTAGATAATCAAGTAAAACAATCATTAAAATAGTTCAGAACAATATAGAAAAACCTATAATAATATAATTATTATAATATAATATAGGGGAACATATGAGGCTACAATTTTGTGCGGGTTTTGTGTCAAGGTTGCGAGGTCAACAAGGTCAAGGTCAAAGTAAAGGTCAAAAGGTCATTATATTTTCTTTTTACCCCACATCAAATCTAAGGCCAGATTTGGATTTCTTGGTGAATTTCCAGTCTAGAAACACCAATTTTATTGTGATAACCCCACTAGTTGCAGAGATATTGGTGGTCAAACTTCGGCCGGTAACCCTGTTTTGGGCGATTTTTGGAATTTCAGCTTTGCCAGCAAAAATCACCCTAGAAACCAAATATGAGCAAAATCTGAGGGGGTGGGGTGACAATTTTTATTTTTTTGGGTGATTTGATATGGAATGACCCATGTATGTCTTGGTAGGCACTCCATTAGTATTCTACAAAACATTACACCATTAAGGCTTTTACACACCAGGGACATTTTTTCTTATCATGTGATCAATATGCATGACATTATATTTATTTAAACAGCTCTTTTTGTCATGAGTACTTTCACACAGAACATGAATATTATGTGACGAAAAAGGGGCGTAATTGTTCTTGCAATAGGTTGATTTTCATGAGCTATCACCCTGTGAAAAAAGCCATTTACCAGTCACATTGTGTTATAGAGGCACCATAGTCGGAACCAAGTAGGTATACTTCTGTTCCTTTAAGCCTGGCCAAGGCAACCCATACCAGAGCCACTGCATCCATTCATACCTTTCGCAATATAAGCCCTTGACATAGACACTGGGTAACTCTTAACCAGAGGTAACAAATATTCACCTGGCCGATTTCATTATATATTTTGCTTGATGCTGGCACATGCTGCCAGATACTGCTCAGTGTCAGCAGGTGGTTAGTTGTTCCTCTGTCTGTGAGAATATTTTCAAACCTTTTACTGAATAAATGTTGTAACTGTCACATATTAATATTTCTGCTGGTTTTAATAGTTTTGATATGAAAATGTGAAATTGTTGCTGTTGAATATTTCACGTTGTTTATTTATCACGCCCCTTGTGTGTAATGTTCACAAAGTACACTGCTCAAAAAAATAAAGGGAACACGAAAATAACACATCCTAGATCTGAATAGATGAAATATTCTTATTAAATACTTTGTTCTTTACATAGTTGAATGTGCTGACAACAAAATCACACAAAAATTATCAAAGGAAATCAAATTTATCAACCCATGGAGGTCTGGATTTGGAGTCACACTCAAAATTAGAGTGGAAAAACACACTACAGGCTGATCCAACTTTGATGTAATGTCCTTAAAACAAGTCAAAATGAGGCACAGTAGTGTGTGTGGCCTCCACGTGCCTGTATGATCTCCCTACAATGCCTGGGCATGCTCTTGATGAGGTGGCGGATGGTCTCCTGAGGGATCTCCTCCCAGACCTGGACTAAAGCATCCGCCAACTCCTGGACAGTCTTCGGTGCAACGTGGTGTTGGTGGATGGATCGAGACATGATGTCCCAGATGTGCTCAATTGGAAGGTTTGGGGAACAGGCGGGCCAGTCCATAGCATCAATGCCTTCATCTTCCAGGAACTGCTCACACACTCCAGCCATGAGGTCTAGCATTGTCTTGCATTAGGAGGAACCCAGGGCCAGCCGCACGAGCATATGGTCTCATAAGGGATCTGAGGATCTCATCTCGGTACCTAATGGCAGTCAGGCCACCTCCAGCGAGCACATGGAGGGCTGTTCAGCCTCCCAAAGAAATGCCAACCCACGCCACCCAGAACACCATAGCAACTGCCAAGCAACGCGCTAGCAACCACTCAGAACACCATAGCAACCGCCTAGCAACGACCTACCAACCACTCGGAACACCATAGCAACCGGCTAGCACGCCCTAGCAACCACCCGGAACACCTTAGCAACCACCTAGCAACCACCCAGAACACCATAGCAACCATCCGGAACACCTTTGCAACCACCTAGCAATGCCTTATCAACCACCCAGAACACCATCGCAACGACCTAGGAACCACCTGGAACACCAGAGCAACTGCCTATCACCGCCCTAGGAACCACTCCGAAAACCATAGCAACTGCCTAGCAATGACCTAGCAACCACTCAGAACACCATAGCAACTGCCTAGCAATGACCTAGCAACCACTTGGAACACCATAGCAATCACCTAGCAACCACCTGGAACACCTTAGCAACCGCTGAGCAATGCCTTACCAACCACCCAGAACACCATAGCAACCGCCTAGCAACGACGTACCAACCACCTGGAGCACCATAGAAACTGCCTAGCAGCGCCCTAGCAACCCCCCAGATCACCACAGCAACTGCCTAGCACGCCCTAGCAACCACCCGGAACACCATAGCAACCACCTAGTTATGCCCTAACAACCACCCAGAACACCATAGCAACCACTTAGCAACGCCCTAGCAACAACACGGAACACCTTGGCAACCGCCTAGCAATGCCTTTTCAACCACCCAGAACACCATAGCAACAAACGTGCAACCACCTGGAACACCATAGCAACTGCCCAGCAACAACCTAATAACCATGCAGAACACCATAGCAACTGCCTAGCAATGCCTTTGCAACCACCAAGGAGACCATAACAACCACTTTTTTATGTCTAAAAAATGCAGACGAAATATAGACAGAGACAAAATAGGAAATTTCGATTAGTCCCAGCAGCATCCCAGGGCACTCCTGTGTCCTGACCTGCAGAGGCCAGGCCCACTCTTACAATTATTGCGAGAATTATCTGGTTAGTTGGCCTGAGCTGAGTGCAGGCCCACTACTCTCCCCAGCAGGGAGTGTAGTCGGCCTTGGCGAAGCCCAGGCCACTTATATTATTCTGTGTTGATATTATATTTTTTTATTATTGTTATTGGGTGTGAACGCTGCAAGCATTCAACCCCTATGTTCCTCTGTTACTAAAATTCTTTATTTTTATTATTTTTATTATTATTGGGTGTGAATGCTGCAAGCATTCAAACCCTATGTTCCTCTGTTGTTACCAAAATTCTTTATTTTTATTATTGTTATTATTTGGGGTTCAAGCCCGAAGGGCTGAAACCCTATTGTTTTCGCTATTTATTATTATTATTATTATTATTTTCCTTCTTCTTCAGAAATGTTTTTGCAAATTCCCGCGAGATGGTAAATGGCAGAGTCCTGAAATTTTGCACACTGGTTGGAAGTTGTGTGTAAATGCTGACCAAGGCATTTTTAACTCAATCGGCCTAATAATGGCGCTATAATTCAAGAAAAACCAGTTTTCACTTATTAGATTATAGCTCCTACTGTGTAAGTCCAAATTACACTAAATTTGGTAGAGACATTCCTTGGAATATTCTCTACAACTTTCTTTAGGACTTTGAAGGTCTGCCATATTTGATTTTCCATAATTTTGAATTTTTTGAAAAACACATTTTAAACATCTTCTCCTAAACTGTAGGTCCGATTCCTTTGATATTTGCCGTGTATCATCAGTGGACCAAGCTTATTAAAGATTGCATAAAGCTTGACGAAATCTCATTTCGTTTCCAAGATATTAACCAATGAACTTCAGCAGGGGCGTGGCTTAGCACATAAATGGACAAAATTCAACAACCACCTAACCAATCATCACAGAACTTGCAGAATATGCCCATATAATGACCAGGAACATACCCTGACAGGTTCATGCAAATTGGCCCATAAGGGGCGCTATAACAAAAATCAGGCTATGAATCAGCAACTGCTTGTCCTATAGCCATAAAACTCACAGGATATATCCAGTACCCAAAACATACACAAAAAATTTCATTCTAATTGACTGAAAGGGGGCACTATAACTGCTAAACAAAGCAGAATGGTGTAACACAAATCAGACTATGAATCAGAAATTGTTTGGCCTATAGCCAGAAAACTCACAGGATATATTCAAATTAGTACATGCAACATACCCAGAAAATTTCATTCAAATTGAATGATAGGGGGCCCTATAACTACTAAACAAAGCAGAATGGTATAACACAAATCAGACTATAAATCAGCAATTGTTTGACCTATAGCCATAAAACTCCCAATATATATTCACATAAGTACCTGCAACTTAACCAGAAAATGTCATTCAAATTGACTGATAGGGGGCGCTATAACTGCTAAACAAAGCAGAATGGTATAACACAAATCAAACTGTAGATCACCAATAGTTTATCCCATAGCCTTAAAACTCACAGGATATATTAATATAAGTACCTCAAACATACTCTGAAATTTTTTTCCAAAATGACTGATGGGGGGAGCTATACATGCAAAACAAAGCAGTGTGGTATGACACAAATCAGACTATAAATTAGATACTGTTCGTCCTATAGCCATAAGACTCACAGGATATATTCAAATAAGTACTTGAAACATACTCTGAAAATTTCAAATAAATTGACTAATAGGGGGCGCTATAACACAAATCAGCCTATAAATCAGCAATATTTTGACCTATAGCCATAAAACTCACAGGATATATTCACATAAGTACCTGCAACCTAACCAGAAAATGTCGTTCAAATTGACTGATGGGGGGCGCTATAGATGCAAAACAAAGCAGCGTGATATGACGCAAATCAGACTATAAATCAGATATTGTTTGTCCTATAGCCATAAAACTTACAGGTTATATTCACATAAGTATTTGAAACATACTCTGAAAATTTCATTTAAATTGTCCGATAGGGGGTGCAATAAATGCAAAACAAAACAACGTGGTGTAACACAAATCGGACTATAAATCATAAATGGTTTTTCCACTCTTCACAAAACTCACAGGATATGTCCAGATAAGAACCGGAAACATAGCCTGAAATTTTCTATCAAATCGACATGTAGGGGGCGCCATAAATGCACAGGATAGACTAACATAACACAAATCAGACTACACATCATAAATTGTTGGTCCAATCATTACACTGGAAAAATAGCTCCACATAAATACCTAAAACACACTCTTTGCTTGCTATCGTGGCAGCGGGCGGGCTGTCAGCTCCGTCCGTCCGTCCGTCGTGTCCTGTTTGTTGTGAACGCAATATCTCAAGAACGGTTTGACCAATTCCATTCGTCTTTGGTTTCAAGGTGTATTAGGGGCGGGGGACATAGTATTCAGCTCTGTCCGTCTGACCATCTGTCCGTCATTTTCTGTTTGTTGTGAACGCGATATCTCAAGAATGGTTTGACCAATTCCATACATCTTTGGTGTGAAGGTGTGTTACGGGAGTGCTCACAGCCCACTCGATTGACGTGACCTTGCAATTATTTTCAAGGTTGTTACGACCATTTTACCACTCACAAATACTTTGTCCAACATTATATCTCAAGAACAGTTTGTCTGATTCCATTCATTCATGGTGCTAAAGTGTATTAAGGGCGGGGGACATAATATTCAGCTCCGTCCGTCCGTCTGTCCGTCAAGTCCTGTTTGTTGTGATCGCAATATCTAGAGAACAGTTTGAGCGATTGCATTCATCTTTGGTGTCAAGGTGTTTTAGGGGCGGGGGACATAGTCTTCAGCTCCGTCCATCCGTCCCTCTGTCCATCATGTCCCGTTTGTTGTGGACGCAATATCCCACGAACGGTTTATACCGATTCCTTTCATCTTTGGTGTCAAGGTGTATTACAGGAATGCCCACAGCCCACTCGATTGACGTGACCTTGCCATTATTCTCAAAGTCATTACGACCATTTGACCACTTACAAATACTTTGTCAACATCATATCTCAAGAACGGTTTGGCTGATTTCATTCATCCTTCGTGTCCAGGTGTATTAGGGGTGGGGGGACGTAGAATTCAGCTCCATCCGTCCGGCCATCTGTCCATCCCATTCCGTTTGTTGTGAATGCAATATCTCAAGAACGTTTTGACCGGTTACATTCATCTTTGGGGTCAAGGTGTATTAGGGCTGGTGGACATAGTCCTCAGCTCCATCAGTCCGTCCGTCACATCTCATTTGTTGTGAACGCGAAATCTCAAGAACTCTTTGCCTGATTTTATTCATCATTGGCTTCAATGTGTAATTTTGTGATACGCCCACCAATGGCAGTTTGTCAGTAGGGAACGCAGGGGCGCCGCCCCCTCCATCGATACAGCCAAAATTCAACTGAGGAAGTCCAATTACATATACCAATATTTGTCATTAAATTATGAAAAAATAACCGATTCAATGATTAATTTTTTCCACACAATTCTAGCCTGTCGGCACCTGCCGTCATTGAATAAAAGGGGTTTCACACAATTTATTAATAAATAAATATGTTGTGAATACATAGTTTTTTAACACAGGGGCGCCAGTCTAATGCGCTCCGGACACTCCCACTTTGAATGGCAAAGAATTAGTATTGTTTTTGTGAATCTCCTCCTCATGTGACTGGACAATGACAGCTGCCAATCATATCAATACGTCACCGCAGCAGATATGATTTACTCATGCGCAAACGTCACGTACACGCTCATTCTTTGTCCGATAGATGTTCAAAATGGCAGCTTCCTGTGGATTCGCAGAAAACTCGGTTTTTTCACTACAGAATAACCTGTTCTCAAGGTGTAACGTCACACTGGAAGAGAAAAAGAGGATAAAAGAGCTTGAACCTGACCGACACGATTTAAAGATTCAGCAGCAGGCAAGTGATCGTGGACGAGCTGACACCCGGGGCTTCTCCCGCACTTGTTACGACAAACAGCGATGGCTGGCTGGATGTGGCATTAGCAGTGCCGTTTATTGCTTTCCCTGTTTGCTGTTCCAAGTTTGATAGATTTAACAGGGCCACTGTGAAAAGAACAGTACATCTACTACTGAGGGTCTGGCCAGGAATATGTTCCCCGTTCTTTATTTTACCATGCTAGATATCATTTTGAAATATCCTGAGCCCTATTTCATACTGTGAAGCCATTTTTTGCCGCGAACGTAATTTCTGTCCGATTTGTGGTCAACGTTCGCTCTGCATTCCGCATTGAAGTCCCTATTTTATAAAAACGGGTGGTGTGAAAGCGGGATAAAGTGCATGCGCGAGCAGATGTTTACTTCTTGGCCTTCTAGAATTTACCAACTCGCATTTGTGTCCCTTGTCAAAAAGGAAAAATTTCCATCCACAGTAATAACGTTGGCAACAACCTGTAATCTCAGTACAGCACTGCTGTGAATGAGATTTGGCGGCTGCTGGCAGGGTATTTAAACCCTTTTGTGCAGATGTGTCCGCCAGTGGACACGGAGCTGCTGATTTATGCACGCAGTTACAATATTCTATCACTAGATGGCACACCCGGATCAGTTATTGAATTTTCACAAGCAAGCCAAGTTTAAACGGTTTTATATTAAACGGTCGAATTCACTCCAATCCCTGGATGGATCAAGCCAACCTTGGTTTGACTTAAAGGGGTTTGGCACATCCATACAACAGGGTGGCCCAAAAAAGCATCTCTCCTTCCTCTCAGAACTCCAAGATGGAAAGGGAACATGGAAATGAGTGGGCAGGATTGACTCATTATCCAGTGTATGAATTTTATTGCCACAAAATAATCCAGGGTAAAAACTGTGCATTTCAAGTCACTGTTCAAGAGTAAATAGACAGACTTTAACAAAGCCCTGCTTATTGTGGATTAGCAGGTTGGTCACTGGTTTGACTCCCCTTTTTTCTGATTATCGTGCCATTATTGGCATTGGCTCAGACAGTCTTCGCACCGTTTGAGTTCCGTCCTGTGAACACCAATTTTCTGTTCATGTAACATTAGCAACAAGACCAAATTTTTAACCCCCCCCCCTTTTTTTTTTTACCAAAATTGCAGCGATCCAGGTCTGAAACTTCCTGCAAACATTTGTTTTTATGTCATCAGTGAAATAAACCGCATATATACCATTAATTTATAATTTCATCCTGTTAAGTACAGTGAGACCTGTTGGTTACACTTTCTGTGAAATCTGTCATCTATGTATATAAATGTGTTTTACCACAGCTGTAAGGTGCTGGAAAAGCATGAAAATACACCTTGAAAATCCTTGAAAAGTGCTTGAATTTAACTTTGTCAAAGGTGTACGAACCCTATAGACAGCATTACAGTGGTGTGTTTTTAGATTTTTGTTTTTCTGTTCAACTAAGTTCCCTTTATTGTTTGCATCTTTACAAAACATCAAAATCCCAGTTAGTTGGTGGAATATCTTAAACATGACTGCTTTTACGATCAATCTGTAAATAATGTAAGGACATAGTGATCTGTGGACATAGGGGATACATTTTCAATTCATAATAAAAAAGGGGTAAAAACCATGAAAAACAACAGGCTACATTTTCCTTCTTAATAACTGGCTGTCGATATTAAAGCAGCTGTCCGGTGTGCCGCGCCGAAGTAAATTGCGCCCCCCCCCCCAAATTTTTGGCACCAGCCCACCCCCGTCGATTTCCGTCACCTGCTATTTAAGCTGTTTAAGCTTTCAACTACTAATGGTCATTCTAGGCTTGAACCCCGGAATTGCCGCTTGCGGCTATATTTATTATTATTATTCCGCCGGGTTTTTTGGTTCCGCATATCTTCAGCGTACTTCAACCGACTGAAAAAATTCCCATGATTCAGCTTCATTAGGATGTTCCGGGTCATTCTTCCAATTTTTCGTAACATTCCTAATTTTCCCAGAATTCAACGGTAAACTTCCGATTCCTATTCAATCCCATTCAATGAAAACTGTGAAACGATACTGCTTCCATAAACTTCAACCGATTCAAACCATTCCAAGTCAAAACATTCACCTCAGTTAGTACTGGTATGGAATGTCATTTCTAATTCTTTACATTTATATTTTCCCAGATATTCCAATTTTTTGCAAAACCATTTTCCAATGAATTATGGAATCTTCAAAAATCTGAAAACTTCACCTTTTTTTCAAACGATAACTGCCGATTCATACTTTCAGCTAGAGACTATTCAAACTGGAAAATATTCTACATTTTCCTGACTTTTTACATATGATTCATCTTTTCAATCTCATTCAAACTTTAAAAAATATTCACCATTTTCTGAAAATTGGTTATAATGGAAGTCAGTGAGAAAATCATTCAAACTCACTCATCTTCACCCACACATCATGAATTCATACAATCACGTAGAAACTCCAAACTCTGAAATGTTCACATTGCCGTCGACTTTCAGGAACTAATTCACATTTTCAATATCTCTTTTAGTTTTTCTACACCAGCTGTTTAAAAAACATAAAATTTTGAGTCCTTCTCAGACTTTATAATGGGTGACTATGGCGTGGAATGCCTAGAGGGCGTGATTGTATTCCTAGAGCGTGAGCTGGGAGCAGACACCCAGAAAAAAATACTTTTTAAATCACTGTAACTTCCACAAATTTGAATCCCTCTTCATGACATTTCACAAAAACTTAGGAAAATTTGTTCTTGTTCCAGCGGTATAATCTTTGTAGCAGAGAAGTACATGGTTTTGGCTCAGGGAACAGTCAAATGACAGGAGGCAGGGAAAGATTCTCTATCTCCTCCATTCAAAATTCAAATTTCGGGAGCAGCAAATGGGCAGAGTTTTTAGATCGCTGTAAATCCAACATTATATCACTTAGACAAATAGATCATCCACACTCTCAACAAAGTCTCCTGCCTTGAACGATGTGGTTACTTTGGTGACAGGACAAACATTTTTTGCGTAAGAAGCAGGAGTTCGAGGTGAGCGCTAATGAGGATTTCCTTGACTGAGTGACTCAGCGGCAGTGTGTGTCTGATGGTTGTTTGCTCCTCTCATTGTTACTAGGAGACAAGTACTGGCATACCCCTGCGTCAATCAATCAGACGTAAAAAAACGTTCGCTCGAAATGCAACGTCAAAAATGGAAACATATGTTAATGAATACGATATTCTGCTGTTTGCAGTCTACATTGAATTACTGCATAGCAGAAATAGTGTTGGTCAAATGCAACGTTTATTGGCAAAAGTTATGTCTTAACGCATTACAATACAGGGTCGCTAAGTCAACTGCAGCTGTTTGCCAGCGAGGTGAAACCTTCGAGAATATTCGTGCAGATAAACGAAGAGCTATCACAGGACCAAATACGTGCAATTATATCTCGCAGGTAAGCGTCCATAAGTCACCGTCTGTAATCCATTCAAGTTCTGTACTGTTACTGTATCTAGCTAGCAAGTGAACAACGTCAGTTACTGCTTAGTCTCCTGAAATATCAAGAACTGGTTTGAGAAACCGAACAATTAATAGTGCGACTCAATGACGGTTTCCCTATAAGTTAATGAACTGTATTTGAGCGTTTGAAGTGTTTCCCGAGAGTTTTCTTTGCAAAGAGAGATAAAGGATAAACAAACGCATCTTGCTGAAAATACAGTGCTGTCAGCATAGTCTGGAAGTTAGATGCAGGCTGCCAGTGGTCCCTTCTGAAGGAAGCTAACCATTTATTCTGCTAGCATAGCGAAGTCTTTCACGATGGATTAAACTGTTTGGAGATTCTCTGACGATTGTTGATACGATTACACTATGTGTAAATGTCCAATGAGGCACATGTAAACGTGGGTGACGACAAATGTTATTTTTTGGGTTGGGAGGACTTGCTTTCCGTATTCTTTTTTATCTTTTCATTCTTAAAATAGGACACGAATAAGGAATTGTAAATCAACAATATTTATGCTCCATAATTTGGCAAAGCTAAAGAATAAGCACTCAGGTAACTATATTTTCATTCGGTTCAAAGAAAAAGCGTTCGCTTTCTGCTGTGCCTGTGAGACTGACTCAGGTTTATAGCTGGATGAAACTAGTCGTTTTATGCATATATGAATTTATTTGTATACTTTGAGTATTAAGATCGGAACAGTTTTATTCCGAAGTGGTCATACTTACTCGTTGTCTTCATTTAGTCTGTCTTTGCCCTGACACAATGGATAACAGGATGATAGGCTACTGTGTGTTGCCCCAACTGGGATCAATGTGTAAGTTTCAAAAAGTGTGTAAATGAAACCGCACCAGTTTCAGTTTCCGCAAGTACACTGTTTACCCTTTTCGGCAGATATAGACGCTTGTGTCTATAGAACTGCAAATTTAAGCACGTAGTTACAGTACTCGACCACCAGATGGCACCCCCGAATCAGTTATTGAATATTCACAAGCAGGCAGAGCTGAAACATGATTTAGAGTATGGAGAAGTTTCCTCCAATCCCTGTTTTCCAGGAGTTGCATGAATTAAACTCCTCAGCTAAGCCTGATCTGATGTGATTTCAAGGGAAAAAAAGACACCCGAAACTGGCCTGAAATGTTCAGTTTCGTTTACGAGATTTAAATGTTTTATAGACGAGGTCAATGGGAATTATTCCAAATGAAACAGTACTGGAGGGTTCCTTCTACCCGATACATCTTTCTCTGGAGGAGGGCATCAATAAAGAAAACAGGTTATACTTCTACTCTGTTTGCATTTTGCTCAATTTGGCTTTTTCCTGTAGAATTTATACCGTGTTTTAAGACTTCGAATGCCGAGGTTTTCATTTCTCCAAATGCAAGCAGCCCACGCACATCAGTAGATCCCTCGGTACGTTCATTGCACCATTCTGTTGAATCTAGGGAGGGATATGTCCTTTGATTTTCCCTGAAAGTGGAATTTCTGTTCTATTAAAATAATGTATATTTCACAATTCAGATATTACTGAGTTGGTGAGTTTTTACCCTTCTAAGATGTAAGGTTGTGAGCTTGGATTTGAGAGCGGTTTGCTTTTCATTGCAGGATGAATGTTCTGGCTGTTTAATCAGCAGTTTATTTAATGCTTGGGGGACTTTGAATGGACAAAAGGCAAGTTTTGTGTTTGGAGAGGTTACTGATGACCACTGATGTTCAGCTGCACTGACACTGATAAATTCACGCTAAACTCAACCAGAAAATCATTATTTCCTGCTGAATTTCATGCCCCAAAAGTTAATTTGTGTGAAATATATGATTATTTTATGATTTGACACTGCACGATTTTGATGGATCTCAGACTTTGGGGAGCCATCTGGACAGCTGTCTAACTTGGCTTATAGCATGCGGGTAATCTAAAATGTAATGTTCAAGATGAATTGTACTTGTGGTCAAGAAGTTTATGATCACATAAATGTATAGTTTTAAGCCCCAGCAGTTTTTCAATTGTCAGTTTTATTTTTTTTGCAATTTTTTGAGAGGTAATTGAACTGGCACCTTTTGGCCAGTTATGTAAACTAATTTTACAGCAAGTTTACCACAGAGTTCAGTGCATGTTCAGTGTAAACCACGGTAAAATGCGCGCAGGACTCCACTTACAGTAAAAATGACAAGGAGACAATGTTAATTTAAAGGTTATATTTATTCAGTTTATTACAGTGAAAGAAAGCCAAACTCCATTTCGTTGCTTTGTTGCGGCTTCTTATGTGCATGGTACAAACCAGCTTGTCTGGTATACACGAGTGCTTTTGAATGGAAATGCACTGTGGCGGGACTGGACATTTTGTCTGATGTAAGCGAAAATCCATTAGGCAATATAAAATGCAGTATATTCAATGTTTATTTAACCGAATAACATCACAGAAAAATCAGGACTTGAGCTGTTGTCTGGTATGAGTGATTTTCCGTTTTATACAAGGAGAGTTTAGGCTTTATTCAAGAAATATTGAATACGTCACCACTCTAGTTTTTTATATCTCTGTGTGAATACCTATTAAAGTTGGTGATGTATTCAATATTTGCTGTCGCTCTCTCCTCCCATTGCTGAAAATGAAGTGGATGAGCCATAGCTGTAACGCGACGTGAGTATTTAGTAATGCTAAGCCTGCTAGAAGCCACAGAGGTCTCATGTTTGTCTTATTTCTAAATCACATTTTCCGCTCAATCTGTTATAAACAAAAATATAACACACGCCTGCGCAGATAGGATGCAGTGATCAGAAAATGGGTTACTGGTATTTATCATGTATACAGGGACATGAATAATCAGGATTCTCTGTGTTCCATGTAAACATCATATCCCGAATATGCTCAAAGCCGGTATAAGCCTCAAAAGTGAAATAATAAAGACCTTGTAAACACAGTTACTGATAAAGACACCATAAGGCCAATAGTCACAATTTGTCAGCAGAAAACCTGCCATTACTTCACTTAAGTTTCTGTATTTAAAAAAATATTCTTATAACTCCATGATCACAAATGGTACCTCACTGTTACCTACAACAAAAGATATGAATACTCCACAAAATATATGTAAGACAATGCATTTGCAAGTCACTATCTAAATTTTGCACAGTTCTTGTGAGGCTCTGCTGGCAATAATCAACTTAAATCAAAAGAGCTCAATGTCCAGTGGGGCTACAGTGCACTTAGCATTTTTTTTTCTTTTGCTACAGTTATAGTCTTTTGTCAATATCCTGACTGTTTCTTTAACCCCACCTATGATTTGCGTTGTACCTGCATGACTGGATTGGACTAGTAAAAACTTGAACCAATGCATGATTATACAGTGCTGTGAAAAAGTATTTGCCACCCTCCTGATTTCTTACTTTTTTCCATATTTTTTACACTTAAATGTTTCAGATCATCAAACAAATTTTATACTCTTCCAAAAAATAAACTATACATTGTTTCTAGCATCAATTTATTATACATGAAATGTTTTGACAAATGTGGAAAACATATTGAAATATACTCTTCCAAAAAAGAAACTATACAAATATTGAATTATCGATTACTTTCTTTTCAATATGTTTTCCACATTTGTCAAAACATTTCATGTTTGTGTGACCAAGATCCAGAAATCCAAGACAGACAAGGTTTTAAGTTGATAAATGTTTAGAATTTTAGTTTCATAATTTTTTTTTTTTTTACAAATAATACAAGGCTCCTTTAGCCATAGAAAATAAAGACAAGCGGACCAAAATTAACTTAAATGAGCACAAAGTTCAAAGTGCCGGTGAATCACAGCAAGACGGCCAAGGTCAAAGGCTCTGTGCTCCCAGTCAGCCACACCCTCCTCCAGGTAGCCTCCCAATTTATAGTCAGTCACTTTCAGCCTGTAGGGGGCACAGACTCACCAAATACAAAAATTCATGCAAAAGAAGTGGCAAAGTAAACAAACTCAGGGAATGGCTCCTACACTATGTTTCCATTAATACGGCTGAGGTCCGGCTGCGACAGGCTAAGGGCCAGACACGGGACATCGCATGCGTCCCAGGGCGCATCCTCAGTGTTTCCATATAAACGGCTTAACTATGCTATTCATCCGTTATTATTATGAAATTATGTTGAAACTCCGTACAAATGTTGCATGAAAGCCACTATTCTGTTATCATCTTGTAATAAATTTAAGCATGTGATACACAGGCACACTTCTGATATACAGAAATCACAAAGGGATATCGTGGTATTACAAGGCTCAGATCATAATTTAAAGCGGAAACCTCTTTGAACTAGAGAGAATTCCTCATGCGATTCGTGTGGAAGTGGAATCGCTCCCTGGTCCGATCAGAAGAATACGCATGCGACTCCGCTCCAGGAGCCGGGTGAAAATCGTGTAGATGGAAACACTTCATATAAAGACAATGATATGCGATTTTTGACGTACCCGTGTCTGCACCGGCGCCTGACTTCAGCTGTATAAATGGAAACATAGCTTAATGCTGTGCCGACGTCTACGGTCTCTGTACATATTCTTATTAGTGGAAGGGGTTCTGATTGCAACATGAGTACAATCAATGGCTCCCACAACACTGGGGAACCTGGCGACCCGTTAGAAACCCCCCCCCCTTAACTCCCCGTCTTTCAGCTTGTGTTTCGGGGAATTTTAAAGTCGCTGACTTGGTGCAGCATAGCGTCAACCATGTCAGAGACTTTGACACATACACCTGTGATATGTGCATGACATCACCAGCCACTCTCTGGAACGACCCAGATGCCAGGACCGACAGCGCAGTTATGACCTTGATGACCACCAGTATGTTTGTAATTGTTTGGAATGCGTTTGTAATTGAACTAATTGGAGAACAGGCTGTTGCGTAATATCATATGATGTTTTTTGGATGATAATTTATTATGGTTATGAGACGTAGTTTAGAAATAAGGATGAACAATCAAATTTTGAATGTCTCGACCTATACCATGTTAAATAAAATGAAATGAATGTTAAAATTCGGCCTATAAACGACATCAAACACAATATTCCATTTCGCTTTATGTTGCCGTTTGACCTTAATACAACCCTCAAAATCGCTTAACAGATAAAGCGCGTAAGCCAGAGGGAGAATAGGCGTAAGTGTTATTTGCATGAGAAATGCCTGGAAATGCCCCAATTTTGGCCTTGCTCGGCCCTAAGTGCGTAACTGCCCTCGGGGCGCGTAATGCACATACTTAAGTCGAGGGGAGAATACGCGTAGGCTGAAAAGCGCGTAGCTAGGCGCTTTTTTCGACTTACGCGCACGGGAGAATAGACCCCTTTGTGAAACAGGTTCTAATGATTTCTTGATTTAACAGGTCTGGCAGTAATCAGGCCTGGGTGTGGCTTATGAAATTGGACTCAAAAAATGTGGTTGATCACAAATAATTCATGATTTAAAAACAGGGGGCAATAACTTTTTCACAAAGGGCCAGGAAGGTTTGGATAGCTTTTTCCCCTTAATAAATGAAATCATCATTTAAAAACTGTTTATTTACTTGGGATAGCTTTGTCTTATATTAAAATTTGTTTGATGATCTGAAACATTTAAGTGCAGAAAATATGGGAAAAAAGTTAGAAATCAGGAAGGGGGGCAAATACTTCTTCACGGCACTGTATATTATACACTGAGGATAACTGACTGAATTGGCTGACACTGGCAGTGCAATATTGGTGATATTTTTCAGTGCACATAACAGCGCAAATGACATAATATATTCAGAATGGATTCATTTTAGCTCTGTTGTTTCATTGTCTGGACAGAAAAGAACCTAATAGACTTGTCATGAGTGACACCCATGGCTCTGTTTGCATACTGTGGGATGGGACGATGTATTATTAATTTACTGCGTCACAGCAGGGCTGGAACAAGAGGAAACTAAATGATAAATTTCCAGAATTTTTCACTTTACAGTACAATACATCATTTCTGAAGGGCAAGGTAAGGAATTAAATTCCTCCTTAGTATTACATTTGGAAAAGTTTTTTTAATGAAATTACACCTTTCACAAAAATCTGCCAAAAAATTGTACTTATCCGGAATGATTTTTAGATTTGGCTAAATAAATTACATTTGATTTGTATTCTGCAGCAGCCGACCTTCCAATGACAGTTGACCATTTATTTCATTTATTCATATTAAGATTGCCTCCAGAGTCTGTTCCATTTTTAAACTTATTTGTACTATAATAATGTAGTGCCTTCAATTTGATTTGTGTCTGGCTATGTGCACATTTGTCATTTACACAGTCCCCAAAGCAATAAAATTTAAATAGCCGATAATAAATTTCTCTTGAGTTACGCATATTTACTTTTGTTTCTACAGTACAATCATAGGACTTTGATCGTCCACTTTAGATCCAAAGCTCCAGATACACTTAGTCACCTCACACTGCTCAATGCTCCCTTTTTCTTTCACCACAGACCTGAGGGGCATATGGAGGTGCGCCAAGCCCTGAAAGCAGCCGGTCTCATGGGTATGGTTGTAGTGGGAGTCCCAGGTAATCTGGGAGCCCTCCTGCTCTTCTGGCACTTATTTCTTGTACGGGGCCACATGCCGCACAATGAGTTCATCCTCAGCCAGCTGGTCTTTGCCAACCTGATGGTGATGCTGTGCCAGGGTCTTCCTCAAGCTTTGGCCACTTCAGGTATCAACCCAAGGTTCAGCAGTCAAGTCTGTAAAACAATAACGCTATTCTACCGTGTCGGCCGGGCCATGTCTCTCTCTACAACCTCCCTACTGAGCTCATACCAGTGTGTGGTCATGGCACCATCAACGTCTGGCTGGTCCTGGTTGAAACGCTGGCTGCCTCACCACCTACCCCACACCATCATCTTCCTTTATGTGCTCAGCTTCATCATCTACCAAAGTGCCATTCTCTATTGTGAGGCTTTTCCTGTCAACGACACACTTCCAGAGTTTACCCTAAACTTAGACTTCTGCATCGTGGTGTTCCCAAGCCCCATGTCTTTCATGGTCAATAATGTGATGCTCATCACACGAGATTTTGTTTTTGTTAGCTTGATGGCTGCAGCAGCAGTCTATGTGATGTTGGTCCTGCATCATCATCGTCAGCAAGTTCAAGCCCTGCAGGGAGCCGGCAGGAAGACTGAAGAGGCATCACGTGCCGTCCTGCTGCTCGTAAGCACATATGTGACATTGTTCAGCTTGGACACTATACAGTGGTACTACTCACTCTCTGTCTCCCACATCCCAGAGGCCTTGTTGGACACACGCATCCTTTTTGACATCTGCTACTCCGCTTTCAGTCCTGTGCTCATCATTGCCACCAGCAAGAAGCTGGCCATGTACTTTAACTGCGGTTCCAAATGCAAGGCAGCAGAGAAGTAATGCAGAGTCCAAAGTTTAAAAAGTTCATTGGGGCTGTTAAAAAGAGGAACATGGAGAGAAAAGGAAGGAGAAAGACAGTTCTGTGCTGGTGCAGCTGGTGATATACACATCTCTTTTTGTGCACCCCATTGTTAGGTAAATTAGAGCTAGAAATACACTTCACTGGGTAATTTACAAAAAGCATGTAATGATATTCTTCCTCAATTGTCCTGTTGAAGCCCCATGCGTAAGCGCTTGGAATTCGTTATTTCTCAAAACCTGAACAAAAGCATGTTAACAGATTTTTATATTTAAAAAAAACTAAACATTGAAAAAAATATTCTTCCTCAGTTGTCCTGCCGCAGCCTCATGTGTGAGCAAGTGGAATTTTTTGTTCCAAAGCTCGCACACACATGTAAACAGATTTTTTATTTATGAATAAGAACTAAATATTGGGGAAAAAAAAACTTTGTCAAAGCATATTTCTGAGTGGTTCTTGAGCAAGAAAAATATTTCTTTCAGACTTTAATAATTTCATTGTACAAGCTACCAAATATTCTACTCCCTCCATCCTTATGATATTCTTTTAGCACACATCACCCTGAGCCAAACTGATTTCCCATAGTCCTTGTGCAGGTAATAGAAAAGAATGTATCTCATTGAAGGATATTTGCTGACAAATCAGTCCCTGGCTACCAAGCAAGTAAAAAAATAGGAAGGATACATAGTTGTCCATCAGCTATTTATTTATGTATTTATTTATTTGTTGCAATTCTTTGTTTAACATTGAGTACTTTGTTATAACTTTATAATGAATTATTCTTATTGTGGATTATTGTTAGTGGGAGGCACTGGTGACTCAATTATTGTCTGTTGCTGTAGGCCTCCATTTCCCTTTGAAAAAGCCACACAGACCATCTGCAGCTTCCAGTTTGATGGGTGGGGACAGCTGTGGCGCTTCCCCTCCCGTGGGGACAGCTGTGGCGCTTCCCCTCCCTTCCTCGAAGGCTTAGTTCACAGGGCTGTGAACTAATGCGACCCAAATTCGATCTTTCTGCCTAAATGCGAGTCAGGTCTGATTTTTCCATGACTGTGTGAACAGCTCAAGTCACATAAAATCTCATTTTTTAAAATCCGACCTGGGTCGCTTTCAGAGGTGGTACTATATCGGATACGTGTCCGATATTTTACAACGCGCCGCCGTCTGAACAGTCATGTCGCGTTTAATGTGATTTTTTGTCACTCTGTTCGTAATCTACTATCACTGCCAAACGCATTGGGAAAACTCTTAACATTTTAGCATAATTATTTCTGAAGGGAATGAAAAAGAAGAACATCAGCTATTTATACAGTTTAAAATACTGTTAATGTCCATTTTCTTACCAATAAAAAATAGTTAAAAACAGGTGATTCGTAGTGTAAATAAAGAACGCAAACCAATCAAGATCGTCAAGATTTTATCTTGATTAGGCTACTCCAATAAAATGTGCTAGCTGAGGCGAGTGCATATTATGCAGGTATGTCAGAAAACAATATAAGTAGGCGAAAATAGCAATACAAAATCTCAAAGACAGCTTGTGAAAAGAATGATTGCAAGGATTAGACAATGATTTCAATGATAAAGCAAGGGTTTCAAAGAGCAGCATTGGCTACATCATTTATTTGAAATGATCATTTTGAGGAGGTTGTATCATGCAACTAAAATTCTTTAATGAGAGACCACTTTATATTTTCAGGACAGTTGATATTCTTGATCGATTGTTTTCGATTGCTAAACCCAATAAAAGCACATGCTTTTAAACCTATGTAAATTGATCAGAAAAGCTATGATTGTTTTGCCGCATGAAATAGGCTACCACGTGAAATACTTCAAACCTCAGCAAAAAATCAAATACAATGTAAATTGTATAGCCAAGCTGTTGTGTATTTCCAGACTGCGGTTTCGTGGAATATCCGCTATGAATCACGTTTTAGGTTTTTTTGTTGCTAAAAAAATGAATATTTACTGTTTTTTAAATAGTGTAAGTAGCCTACGTTATTCTTTTCCATTCCCTTCAGATATACTTACGCTATAATGTAGAGTTTTCCCAATTCGTTTTGTTGCGATAGTAGATTTTGAACAGATTGACGGAAGGGGGTGCATTTCTCGGCATAACACCGTAAACAGTGCGCTGCGCGTGACATCCTGGTGTCTTTTTATTGTTCTTCTGTGCAGGCAGGTCTGTTCAGGGCCGTGGACTGTTCAGTGTAGGTCAAATATAGCTCAAACTAAACAGCTTGGCAATTATACCCTCCGCAACGAAGTTTAGGGGGGTATACTGGATTTTCTTTGTCCGTCCGTGCGTGCGTGCGTGTGTGTGTGTGTGTGTGCGTGCGTCTGTGCGTCCGGACCTAGATCTCATAACCTACTCGTCCGATTTTGAACATTTTTTTTTCTTGCTGGAAGGTCTATTGACTGTGGTACTGCCCGACTACTTGTTGTTGCGGGGGTATCCTGTAAGCCATGCTAACTGACTAAATCTAGTTTATGTTATGCTGCCTACTCCAAATTATTTCTCACGTGTGTCTGCTCTGTTATGGATTATATGGCAGGAGTTTGGGGCTCTAAAGTAAATATGAAAGGGCAAATGGTGCAGAATAGGGCAATTCCCTATTTTCTAGGAGTCCATAAATTTGCACCCAAACTACCAATAACGGGCGATATGGGATGGGAGCCAAGTGAGATAAGAAGGAGAGGTAGTATGTGGAATAGATTAATAAAAATGCCAGACAGTAGAGTCGCGAAGAAAATATTTAAGTGGGATGTAATGATAAAAGGTGTATGGGCAAACAAGGTAGAAGACATATTTATGAGGATTGGGAATCCTCATAAATATAAAAAATAAAGCACTGGAAATTTTTCAAAGTGAAAACACTGTGGATATTTCTTTTGTTAAAGAGGTATTGTTTAATGCACATCAGATCAAATGGACACAGAACATTTAGACTGATTAAAACAAGTTATCGTAGTGAGAAGTATGTCCGTGCCCCTTTAACCAAAAGAAAATGATCAGTGTCTCCACAGCTCTGCTCTGGGATCTTACCCTTACACCTGGAGACAGGTTGTTATCGGGGGGTCCCAGAAGAGGAGCGTATTTGTATTTACTGTGCTACAAAGGATATTGAAAATGAGTTCCATTTTGTTTTTTATTGGCCTTTACATTATTTGCAGCAGAAATTATTTAACAGGCGTAAGAACTCTGATTTGATGTGGTTAAGCGATGCAGAAGGACTGTAATGGATTTTTGATTATAAAATATTTGCGCTTGCTGAATATTTGGAGAAAGCGTGGGATAAACGAACAAAAATTACATACATATTTTATTTCAGGTGTAAATTGTGCAGCTTATAATTAAGTGAAAGATTGTGTGATATTATACACTGATGATTTTGATGTCTTATAATCCCGTAAGGGATGGGTCTTTAGGACAAGACACAGAATAAAAAAATTCATTCATTCATTCATTCATATAGGTTGCATTTAAAAAGTAATGTGAACTGCCAAGCAAAAAAAATTGGAATTGATCATTAACACCTGCCGTGTGAACTAAGCCCAAGTCTGCTGTGCCAGCTGGGGTATCTCACAAAACCAGTTGAAATTTGATTTCAAATATGCAGCACCTTTAGTTACTCAACAATGTACACTTGTGTATTTTGCCTTTTGGGAAAACAAGTTTACATTAATAATATTTTGAGCTCCTAATAGTCAACTCTCACTTCACTGTCACATGCAGGCAGAAACAGAATAAAGGAAAAGACAAGCAAGCAATCATGTCAGAAACTTTTATGATTTTGGTAGAATGTCATTTCATTGGAAAAACTGAAATCATATTTAGGTTTCATGGAAACCAGCCATTTGGAGTAAAATAAGGTTCACAAAAGGGAGACCAAAAATGAAAGTCTGAATTTTTACTCAACACTGTTTGACAGATGCTGTCAATCAATGCTGAAAATCATTTTGAAATCGGCTGTTTGGGCCAGAAAACACCCTTAATGGGATTCCACCTTTATTTATTTTCAATTAATGTGAAGAATCAAAATCAACTTACATGATTCTGAATCTGCAATAAACTTATCTAATAGCTGAACCCAATGCTGCAACAAAACAAAAATGCAAGTATGGGTCAAAGGTAGGGGTGGGAATTGAAAAAATTTTATCAATGCCATTGTCAATTCTACTTATCAATCCAATTCCTGACCAATTCTCTTAATGATTCCTGAGTAGTTATTTTAGGGAAAAAAATTAATTCTACAGTCTTCTGCTGTTTATATTCGTGAAGTGGTTGCGAGACAAACGTATCCATGAGGCAGTAGCACGCAGAACGCTGTACCCTGCTGGGGAGTTGCGGTGGTTGGCTCACTGAATATCAGTATCCCCTGGGTGCTCGGCTTAGCTCTTGACTTGTACACACCTTAGCCTGGTGCCATTAACGGTATGGGCAGCCAAACGATAACACTGCATTACGTAAGCTTACCAATAAACCTGATGGACCTTTATTTTCCTACCTCATTCTCGCACATTCTGATCACAAGTATTATCACCCAACATTTTAACTTCAGTAATTGCTGAATAAATTGGTTATTGTAGGCAGCATACGTGGGCTCATCAGTGCCAACACGGCTGGGTGTCTGGCTCCTAGGCTCCATGGTTATTATATCAGCTGCCCACAGTGCCTAGCTTATCTTTGTCCTGTATATTAGCTAAGAATACCACTGAAACGCGCAACTTTTTTTTTAATCCTGTGGTAAAATTGATGAAATTTTCGGAAAAAAAGCCTTTACTCCCAGCTACAGCTTGGATGGCAAAATATGTTGCTCCAAAACCTGTATGTACCTTTCAGCATTAATGGTGCCTTCACATATGTGTAAGTTGCCCATGCCTTGGGCACTAATACACCCCCATACCATCACAGATGCTGGCCTTTTGCGCCTATAACAGTCCAGATGGTTCTTTTCCTCTTTGGTCCGGAGGACACGATGTCCACAGTTTCCAAAAACAATTTGAAATGTGGACTCGTCAGACATCAGACAAATGTGGACTTTGCATCAGTTCATCTTAGATGAGCTTGGGCCCAGCAAAGCCGGCGGTGTTTCTGGGTGCTGTTGCTAAATTGCTTTGGCTTTGCATTGTTGAGTTTTAACTTGCACTTAAATGTAGCGACAAACTACTGACAGTGGTTTTCTGAAGTGTTCCTGAGCCCATGTGGTGATGTCCTTTACACACTAATGTCGGTTTTTGATGCAGTCCCTCCTGAGGGGTCGAAGGTCACGGGCATTCAATGTTGTTTTTCGGCCTTGTCGCTTACGTGCAGTGATTTCTCCAGATTCTCTGAACCTTTTGACGATATTACGGACCGTAGATGATGAAATCCCTAAATTTCTTGCAATAGCTCGTTGAGGAATGTTGTTTTTAAACTGTTGGACAATCAGCTCACGCATTTGTTCACTAACTGGTGACCCTCGCCCCATCCTTGTTTGTGAATGACTGAGCATTTCAGGGAAGCTGCTTTTATACCCAATCATGGCACCCACCTGTTCCCAATTAGCCCGTTCACCTGTGGGATGTTCCAAATAAGTGTTTGATGAGCATTCCTCAACTCTCTCAGTCTTTTTTGCCACTTGTGCCAGCTTTTTTGAAACATGTTGCAGGCATCAAATTCCAAAGTTTACCTGTTCGCACATTAAGTAACTTGTCTTTGCAGTATATTCAATTGAATATAGGTTGAAAAGGATTTGCAAATCATTGTATTCTGTTTTTATATACGATTTACACAACGTGCCAACTTCACTGGTTTTGGGTTTTGTAAAACAAGGCAGACTAGCATATTGATATATTTGATCCTTAATAGCTAGTGTTTTCAGAAGTCCAAATTTGGCAAAGGATTTAACCCTTCTAGAGGCCCTAGGTTTATTTGGTTTAAGGACCTAGAAATGTAAGACTTATTTCTGTCATAGACATTTCACCAAAAAAATTCAGGCAAATCGGGAGATTAATGACAAATTGAAGGTCCCGTATTATGCCTTTTTTTGACAAGCTGTATCATTTCTGGATGTCCAAGAGGGAGGTTTATATCATTTTTAGTAATGTGAAATCCATGATTTCTAGGGAATTTGATCACTGTCATTCCTTAAAGGAGCTGTGTCACGGTTAATGCGCATGCTCAGGAGGTGACGTATGAAAATCAAATAAACAGACAGGCTTTCCCACGTGCAGAGACTCGTTGGATACAGAGTTCGCAGGACGTGAATCTCTCGCAGGGGCGAAGCTAGAACCAGGAATTGGGGTGTCACAGACACGTCCCTTTATGACAATTAGGATAAATCAAAGTCAAATAGAGCCGCATATTTTTATAGCCTATTTCACCACCAAGTGCCACTTTTTCCCACTCAATACCGACAGTAATTTTGAATAACGTTGATTTAAATTAAGCAAACGTTTCCAGACGAATGATTGTCGTCTTACCTAATCGGGGAGAACAAGCAGCACCTGTTAAGTGCGGAGCGCTCTCGGAGTGAACATTTTGTTAATCATGAAAATGACTGCGAACAGGTCAGGACTAATAATTCTTTAAAACAGATGTTACGTCCACCCCAATTCTCAGTTCTACGGTATTTACCCCATGACTTCATCGCTGTTAGATCGCATGAGAAACCGTGTCTTCAGTCGCCTATTACGATAATAGGAAAACGCGTTTGTTGGCCGGGGAAATAAATTTGAGCGCCTACATGTAGCACTGCCGTCTGCTTTCTATACAGCAAGAAAAAAAACATACAAACTCGATCAGCCGAACGAGGATTTTTGCCGATGAAAGAGCACATGCTCTACAAAATCTGGACGAAAGAGGACTGGTTGCCCTTGCAAGACTGTAGATCGCTTCTGTGGTGCTCTATGCCAATGCAGTAGGCGAAAACCATGCAAGAATCGAGAGGTGAGAAGCCGAACTGGAGAAAGCGACTAGACTTATACCGGACAAAAATACCCAAAACAAAAGCCTTATGTTCAAGGAATGAAAAAAAAAAAATATATATATATACAAGAAATTGAAGAATGTAGAGCGCCGATGGAAACGGATTTTTGGAAGATAAGTCACGATCGCCTTGATTTTGATTTCTTGTCAGGATGAACAGTTTTCAAAGTTCTGAGCATGCGCAGTTCACGTGACTCAACTCCTTTAACCTCTGAAAATGAGGCTGTTCTGAGTGGGAGTTCCTCTCTATTAAGTGAGCTCTGTTCTGATTGGCCAGCTAACAGATCCACCGGCCCCATTGCCAATGGATAGCGAAATCCCCTGGCAACTGCCAAGTGTCTAAATAGATGATTGTACTGGTAACTAGGCAACTATTAAACTTCGAAATCAGTATGGCAAGGTAACGCCTGCAGCCCAAGGAGGATGGTAACATTTACAATAAAATATGGCAACCAGTCACCACAACTGTTTAACTAGACTACATTTGGAATCTAGTCTCTAACAATGATTCGTGACTAGCATCTGTGTAGTAGCAACCACTGACTAACATTCATTTTTACAGGAAGCGTTCCTGTAAGCTTCTCTACTCTCCCAAACTGAATTCACTCAGTTTATTAGTTCCTGTCCTGTTTTACGCCCCTAAAGTATATTTAAGCGCAATTTTTCATTGCTCCACTAGTGGAAGCAGGCTGCAGCCGGCTCTGTATCAACTTATCTCCTCCATAGCCTCCGGCTAAGCAAGGCTACCGGAGTCAAAACCTATTGTATTGTAAAGCTTGGAATAAACTTTTATTGTTTGTAGCGCTGTGCTCCCAAGTTCAAAATGTTAGGAATACAAGCCAAAATTTAGGAGCGCACATGACACAAGAGTCATCAGAAGATGACATATCCCACCGGTTCCACATAATTCTTGATTTGTGACAGAGTTTTTGAATTCTGCTGTAGAAAAGGGACAAAGTCCAATTTTTGGGCTGTTTTTGGTAAAGAAATGAAAAATTTTGGGCAGAATGGAACTGAAACCCCCAAAAGGCACAACTACACCATAAGGGTAAGTTCCGTAGCAAATGTGAAGTTTGTAAGTGGCATAGTTTTTGAGTTCTGTCCCGGAAACGAGACAAAGTGCAATTTTAGGGCTGTTTTTGGTGAAAATTTCCAAAATTATGGGCAGCATGGAACTGAAACCCCCAAAAGGCACCACTACACCATAAGAGTAAGTTCCATAGCAATTGTGAAGTTTGTAAGTGGCATAGTTTTTGAGTTCTGTCCCGGAAACGAGACAAAGTGCAATGTTAGGGCCGTTTTTGGTGGAAATTTCCAAAGTTATGGGCAGCATGGAACTGAAACTCCCAAAAGGCACAACTACACCATAAGAGTAAGTTCCATAGCAAATTTGAAGTTTGTAAGTGGTATAGTTTTTGAGTTCTGCTCCGGAAATGAGAATGATTGAGGACGGACGGACAGGGCGATGACTATATCCCACGGTATATAAAAATCGGTGGGATAAAAATCAAAGGAGCACCAATATAGATTTTTTTATTGCTAAATAAACTGAAATATAACGCTCCACATCAACAACACAACTGTCTCCAACAAATTAAACTTTTTAAACAATATGACAGTCTTTAGTTCATTCCTTGACAAAAGTTTCCACTACTTTGTCTTTACGTCATATCCTGAGGCCAGGATTTAAAATTGGGTCTCATGGCTCTCTGCCCTTCTTTTATTTTTCTCCTGACTGCTTGTGAGGCATCAAACATGTCCAGAGGAGAACCCTCCACACTGATCTGAATCAGATCTTCAAGTGTTTTGGGGTTTAACGCAGATCTTTGACAAACATGTCTTTGTCTGTATCAGCAATGAATGACATGGAGGCTAATTTGATGATAAAGCTTTAAAAGCAGTCTGCTCGCAAATGGTATCACCGATGACATGCATTGTCATTCACATACCTCATGTTAATGTCAATGCCATTCATCTTCATGAGAGTTAGCATTGGTTTAAACTTAGTGAATGCGAGCTCCTCCTTTGCAATGGTGTAAGCGGTGTTAAATCTGACAGTCAACTCATCCTCTTGATCTGCATGAGGGGGAGAATGCTGTCACATAAATGCCTGATTAATTAAGCCGGACCTACCTGTTGACGTACAATAGTTTGATCGATAGCATTTTTTGTGCGAGTTTTGCGCTTTCTGCATGTTCAGTGAGATTTTCTGGGGGGAAGGAGCCAGTCTGGGCTCTGGAACCCAACTCCTTGAGAGAGGCTGGACTCTCTTCTACTCTGGAGTTGCCCGCGGTGAGAGGCGGCGGGCTGGTGTGGGTTTGCTTATAGCCCCCCAGCTTAGCCGTCAGGTGTTGGAGTTTTCCCCAGTGAACGAGAGGGTCGCTGCCCTGCGCCTTCGGGTCGGGGACAGGTGCCTCACAGTCATTTCGGCTTATGGGCCGAATGGCGGTGCAGAGTACCCGACCTTCTTGGAGTCCGTAGGAAGGGTACTGGAAAGTGCTCCGACTGGGGACTCCATCGTTCTACTGGGGGACTTTAACGCCCACGTGGATAGTGACAGTGTTACCTGGAGGGTGTGATTGGGAGGAACGGCCTCCCCAATCTGAACCCGAACGGTGCTCTGTTATTGGACCTCTCTGCTAGTCAGGGTTTGTCCATAATGAACACCATGTTCAAGCATAAGGGTGTCCATCAGTGCACGTGGCACGAGGACACCCGAGGTCGGAGGTCAATGATCGACTTTGTGGTCGTGTCATCTGACCTTCGGCCGTATGTCTTGGACACTCGGGTGAAGAGAGGGGCTGAGCTGTCCACTGATCACCACCTGGAGATGAGTTGGATCCGCTGGCGGAGGAGGAAGCTGAACAGACTTGGCAGGCCCAAACATGTTGTGATAGTTTGTTGGGAACCTCTAGCGGAACCCTCTGTCAGAGGGGTTTTCCACTCTCACCTCCGGGAGAGCTTTGACCAGATCCCAAGGGAGGCTGGAGACATTGAGTCTGAATGGACCATGTTCTCCACCTCCATTGTTGACGCGGCTGTTCGGAGCTGTGGCCATAAGGTTTCCGATGCCTGTCGTGGCGGCAATCCCCGAACCCGGTGGTGGACACCGGAAGTAAGGGATGCCGTGAAGCTGAAGAAGGAGTCTTATCGAGCTGGGCTAGCTCACGGGACTCCTGAGGCAGCTGACCGGTACTGGCAGGCTAAGCGTGCTGCGGCCCGGGCGGTTGCGGAAGCAAAAACTTGTATGGGAAAAGTTCGGGGAGGCCATGGAGGAGGACTGTCGGTCGGCCCCAAAGAAATTCTGGCAAACCGTCCGGCGCCTCAGGAGGGGAAGGCAGTACCCTCCCAATACTGTTTACAGTGGAGGTGGGGAGCTGTTGACTTCGACTGGGGATATTGTCGGCCGGTGGAAGGAATACTTCGAGGACCTCCTTAATCCTGCTGTTACGCCTTCTGTAGAGGAAGCAGAGGCTGGGGACTCAAAGGCTGACTCATCCATCACTCGGGCTGAAGTCACTGAGGTATTTCGGCAGCTCCTCAGTGGCAAGGCACCGGGGGTGGATGAGATCCGCCCTGAGTACCTCAAGTCTCTGGATGTAGTAGGGCTGTCTTGGTTGACACGCCTCTGCAGCATTGCGTGGCAGTCGGGGACAGTGCCTCTGGATTGGCAGACCGGGGTGGTTCCTCTATTTAAGAAGGGGGACCGGAAGGTGTGCTCCAACTATAGGGGGATCACACTTCTCAGCCTCCCGGGTAAAGTCTATTCCAGGGTGCTGGAGAGAAGAATCCGGCCGATAGTCCAACCTCGGATTCAGGAGGAGCAATGCGGTTTTCGCCCTGGTCGTGGAACACTGGACCAGCTCTATAACCTCTGCAGGGTGCTTGAGGGTGCATGGGAGTTTGCCCAACCTGTTCACATGTGTTTTGTGGACTTGGAGAAGGCATTCGACCGTGTCCCTTGTGGCATTCTGTGGGAGGTGCTTCGGGAGTATGGAGTCCGGGGCCCTCTACTAAGGGCCGTGCGGTCTCTGTATGACCAGAGAAGGAGCTTGGTTCGCATTGCCGGCAGTAAGTCAGACCTGTTCCCGGTGCATGTTGGACTCTGACAGGGCTGCCCTTTGTCAACGGGTCTGTTCATTATTTTTATGGACAGAATTTCTAGGCGCAGCCAGTGGGGGGGAGGGAGTTTGGTTTGGGGACCACAGGATCTCATCTCTGCTTTTTGCGAATGATGTTGTTCTTTTGGCTCCTTCGAACCAGGACCTTCAGCATGCCTTGGGGCAGTTTGCAGCCGAGTGTGAAGCGGCTGGGATGAGAATCAGCACCTCCAAGTCCGAGGCCATGGTTCTCGACCGGAAAAAGGTGATATGTCCCCTCTGGGTTGGAGGAGAGTTCTTGCCTCAAGTGGAGGAGTTCAAGTATCTTGGGGTCTTGTTCACGAGTGAGGGAAGGATGGAGCATGAGATTGACAGACGGATCGGTGCAGCGGCAGCAGTAATGCGGTCATTGTACCTATCTGTCGTGGTGAAGAAGGAGCTGAGCCGAAAGGCAAAGCTCTCGATTTACCAGTCAATCTACGTTCCTACCCTCACCTATGGCCATGAACTCTGGGTCATGACCGAAAGAACGAGATCTCGGGTACAAGCGGCTGAAATGGGTTTTCTCTGCAGGGTGGCGGGCCGCTCCCTTAGAGATAGGGTGAGGAGCTCTGTCACCCGGGAGGAGCTCAGAGTAGAGCCGCTACTCCTCTACGTCGAGAGGGGCCAGCTGGGGTGGCTCGGGTATCTTTATCGGATGCCCCCTGGACGCCTTCCTGGGAAGGTGTTCCGGGCATGCCCCACCGGGAGGAGGCCTCGGGGAAGACCCAGGACACGCTGGAGGGACTATGTCTCTTGGCTGGCCTGGGAACGCCTCGGGATACCCCCGAAAGAACTGGAGGAAGTGTCCGGGGAGAGGGAAGTCTGGGCATCCCTGCTTAGACTGCTGCCCCCGCGACCCGGCCCCGGATAAGTGCCAGAAGATGGATGGATAGTGAGATTTTCATGTTTAAAGTGTTTGGACCCAGTAGCTAAAGCGCTGTTACTTGCGAGATATTTCTATCACACAATATTTAATTTCAGTAACACATACATATACACACACGAAGCGTATCAAAAAAGTAAAAATTTTCGGAAAGTTTGCCCAAATCAATGCATATGTACAACGTTCAGATGACTTTCTATCGTATTATTATGGGTGGAGGTCTATTTAAGGGAATAGCACTATGAGTGTTGTCAACAATTCATGCTTCAGCGAGCGCTGGCTACTTTGATAAAGGGCATCAATATTTGCTTCTGCTGAGAATCCTTACATTTTACACTGGGTCAAGAAGAAAGTATACAATTCAAATAAGTTGTCCACAATGAACATCTTTTTTTATGGATACATGAAAGCAATACAATAGTAAATGGCCTCTTGTTTCAACAGCATCATTATTGTATTTTATTGTACAATAGAAAGTTGAGATAAAGATGTTTAGGGCCTTAGGGGATGAAAAAGAAATTCAAAGAAGGAAGCACATTCACAAATAAAGACAATGGTTTATTACAGAGGTGGGCAACGAGGGCCGTATCTGTCCCACTCCATCCATTCGTACCTTTTGCAATAAAAGCCCTAGACATAGACGCAGTGTAACTCTTAATAAGAGGTAACTTATATTCACTTGGCACATTTCATTCCATATTTCGCCAGATGCTGCTCAGTGTCAACAGGTCCTCTGTCTGTGTGAATATTTTCAAACCCTTTACTGAATAAAGGTGTAACTGTTGCAAACAAATTTTTCTTAAAGTTAATAGTTTTGATGTGAAATATTCAAGGACAAGGATTTCACATTTTGATGTTTTTGTTTATCGTGCACATTTATCATGTAATGGCCTTTACTCCTGAGAAATGACATTGTATGTAATGGCTATTATCTTGAGTGTTACCTAAAGTATGTTTTGAAAAAACAATCAAAAGCAATAAATCGTCTCTATGTTGGACTGAAATATTCTGCTTATGCAGTTATACCGACTCATGCTCCAAAGCCTCTGTTGTTTCCACAGGAACATTTCTCTGTCTCAAAAAGTCACTTAGGTCTCCATCCTTATGCTTTTTTAAGGGAGATGTACAATGTAACTTCACATTTTGACAGTAATGAAGATGCTCCAATCAATCCTCATTTTAAAAAAAGTGGCGTCAAAAGTAATACTGTGTTCGGCAATGTGTAACGGCTTGATGTTAGTATGAATTTCAAATGCATGGAGACAAACAGGTTATATACTGTTCATGCAGCTTATGTAAAAAGCAATTTACTAATTATTATTTTGAGGGCCGGGGCACTTGCTATAACATTGGCGCACTTGGAAAAGCCCTCCCTTACCAAAACAGATGCAATTGTCTTTTGGGGGAAACTTTAGCTATACTCTCAAACTAACTCCGCAATCTTCAGGGACCGTCCATGCACAGTCAATGGCTCCAGTTATTTAAGTTGCAATTTGCATATCGACATAAAGGTGCGTGCAGCAGCAGTTTCGCCCTGATTGATAACCAAAGAGATCGCTTGTATTTGTTAATATCCAATCCGTACCAAATTGTGCAGGAAGTCCCGCCTTCTCATCCACAGGGCACACCCAACTAGGGAGGGTATTTTCTTTCTAATTTTGTTAGGAAAAGCGCGTGGGACCTCGAAAACGGAAATGCAAAGCCAGGCAGGGCAGTCTGTCACGAAAATGAAAAAGAAAAGTGGCAAACTGCATTAGCGATTTAATTATGTGACAGATATCGCGTCTGCTTCTTGAAAAAGAAAAAACATTTCCGAGAATGTATTTGCTTTATGAGATTAGCGTTTTCGATTTAGTTTTGTTAGAGATATTGCGGGGCACGTCCTGCAAATGAAAACAGTGCCTACATGGACTTGAAAATGCAAACGCAAAGTGGAGGATTACTTTAACATTTTCGTGATGATACAAATAATGCGCGTGCTTCTCGAAAACAAAAAAGCATTTCCAAGAATGTATTTGCTTTATATGATTAGCGTTTTCTTTTTGTAAGTGATATTGCAGGGCATTTCTCGAAAATGCAAATTTAAATGAGGAATGTATTTTCATTTTCCAATTGTTATAAATATTGCACACATGGACTTGAAAATGAAAATGCAAAGTGGAGGATCACATTTGCATTTTCATTATGATACAAATAATGCGCTTGTATCTTGAAAATGAAAATGCATTTCTGACATTGCATTTTTATTTTAATTTTGTTAACTATATGCTTCCATAGCTCACAGCCCACTCGATTTACTTGACCTTGGCATTTTTCTCAAAGTCATTACGACCATTTTACCAATTACAAATACTTTGTCAATGAGATATTTCCACAACGGTTTGATCAAATTCATTCATCTTTGGTTTCAAGGTGTTTTAGGGGGTACTCAGTGGATTTCTGTCCCCAGCCACCACAGTAGCAAGCAGAGTGAGGGACATAGTATTCAGCTCTGTCCGTCCGTCCATCACGTTACGTTTGTTGTGAACGCGATATGTCAAGAATGGTTTGACCGATTTTATTCATCTTTGGCTTCAATGTGTATTAGTGTGATATGCCGACCCCACTCGATTTCCGTGACCTGGCGGGGGACATGGCCACGTTTAGTGGCAACACTTGTAAACTCTTCTTCCACCTGGGTTCTCAGGTATGATGTTACATGGACTGACTGTGCATGTTCAAGTTTCACTCAAATTGGTTTTGAGGGCTCGTGGATTGTGACCAAACTTATTTTGCCTTGTCTCAGGCCTGTTTATAGCAATTCATGGACAGAATTACCAAAATTTGCAGATTATTCCCGCGTCTCAGTGCTCATGATGATCATATATTGTGCTGATCGTCCAAGAAAAGGGGGCTGAGTTGCGATTTATATCAGGAGCAATTTTGATGTTAATTTTGTGCTTAAAGAGTCAGTATCTAAAGAGCTTGAGTTGCTTGCTCTTGAAAAAGAATTATCGAAGAATCACAGTGGGATGTTACAGACCACTATCTAGTCCCAAAAGTGCTTTGTCCTCCCTTGTGAAGTTTTTATCACAGCTGAAATACATCAAACTACTTTTGGTGGGAGATTTAAACTGAGACTGGCTTATGCCTGTGTCCGACGATCTGAAAGCACAGGTGTGATTCTCTTAATCTTACACAATTAATTAATTCCCCTACCAGACCCAACCCCAAGTGTTTTCAATCAGCGACACTCATTGTAGTGGGGCAGATATGTAACCAAATAAGGCCAAGAAAAAAGCATGAAAATTTGTATACCGGGGATTTTGAGTATGCTGAATCCGATTTTCAATGGATACACACAGCCAAATCAACAGTTTTCACTCAAAAATGTGAAATTTAAGATGGCCCCCACCCATATTAGAAATTTCCGTTTTTGGCCATAACTATGGTTCTTTTTGAAATAAAAACATGATCTTGGAGGCAAAATGTAGGTTTTAAGGGTCATGGAATTCAAATGTGTAGTTGTCAACATCATAAATTGTACTCGGACCAAAATCCAAGATGGCCACCATATATATTTAATTTTAGTTTGGGACCATAATTTTACTTACGACTGACATACATGCAGGATCCTGGTGGTAAAACAGAGGTTATTGGGGTCAAATGTGGCAAAATGTAGGTTTTAAGGGTGAAGAAGTTCAAATATCTAGTTAGCAATATCATAAATTGTACTCAAGGCAAAATCCAAGATGGCCGCCACACATATTTGTGAATTTTAGTTCGGGACCATAAAGTTAGTTCCAGCAGACGTACATGCAGGATCCTGATGGTAAAACATAAGTTATTCAGGCCAATGATTAAAACGATATGGTTTTTAATAATTCTCACTCAGATCATATTTCAAGATGGCCACCATAGATTGCAAATTTTAGTACCTTACTGTAACTTTAAATTATACTCGAAGTGAAAATTGAAGATATTGTTTCATGTTTCATGTTGAACCATTTAATTCAAACCAGTCATTTACTTTTTTGTGTAATCATGGTAATTGACACTTTTCACATAGTTGCTCTATAAAAGTTGAAAAATCTTATCTTGTTTATATTGTTCTCTTCATATTTGAGCAGTAGTGACAAAAATATTAATACATGTGACAAAAAAAAGAAAGAAAAAAAAACAGGACTGGTTTTAGTGACATGAAAACAACAGCTAAACTTGATATTTGGACTTCATGGGCTACGCATATTGTTCATTCCCTGAAAGACTCTGCACGAAGTCAATCACTGGATGTCCCGTTGTGTGCAGTGGAGGCTGGGTTTAGAACATTGGTATCGTCCTGTACATCGCTTTTTGCAGGCACATTTGATGAATTCTCTGCCCCCCTTTGATGCCTCGGGGAGAGTGCTCCACAAGGGCTCCCAAAGCCCTCCACAGTCCAGTCTCCAACCCCACTCAGACGGACATGGAAGGGTAGGTTTCATATTGAAATTCTCGGTGCGAATGGCAGCCATCTTGGAATGAGTTTTGAGTGGAATTTGCTATATTATAAATTATATCATTTTAACCTTTGACCCCACTTAACTATTTTGGCAACAGTGGTCCCACATCTGTCATCATTGTCAGGTAAAACTAAAATTATGTTCCTGAAATGAAATTTTTAAAAAATGTGTGGCGGCCATCTTGGATTTTGGTTCGAGTACAATTTATGATGTTTGCAAGTACATATTTGAATTCCATGACCCTTAAAACCTCTATTTCGCCACCTAGATCATGTTTTTATTTCAAATAGAACCAAAGTTATGGGCGGCAGCCTTCTTGAATTTAGCCTTTTTGAGTGGCAACCGTTGATTTGCCAGCTTGGATCCATTGAAAATCGGATTCAACAAACTCAAAAACCCCCTGTATACAAATTTTACAAATTTTGTATACAAATGCTTTCTTCCAGAAGTGAACATCTTTTTGACATATCTGCCCAGCTATTGACTTAGTTTTAACCAGTATGCCTTGCAAATGTTTTAATTGAATGCAAATGTTTTATTTTAACTAAATTTAATTATTTGTATTTTTTATGCCTATGTTTAATGTGGCCATGTGTTAAAACTGTTGTTTTTAACTTTATGTCCTGCCATTCTTGGCCAGGTCTCTCTTGCAAAAGAGACCTTGGATCTCAATAGGACAAACCTGGTTGAATAATGATTATAATAATAAAAATAATAATTATAATAATATAAGTGGAGTGTGTATCGACCAATGTCCAGCAGTTCAGATTTGTCTTAATTTCTTTATATTGAAAAAAAATGAAATTTTCATGCAGTGTCTCGATCATGTTCATTTAAAGTAATTGGCTTTTCATTTAATGCTTCAGCAAAGGTATATTTGATGCAGGAAATTGCTAATTTTTAATCATTCCATAATTTATATGTCCGTGGCCAAAAATGGAGAAAGTGTTATTCAGATTATGTTTGCCCTAATGTTTAACATTATAACATAAATATAAAAATTGTGTTCAGTGGCAGCTGGTGAACTGGCGATGGGGGGGCTCAAATCATCCCTTAAAAATACTGATTGGTCATGACCAATCATTGAAATTGCCATCAGGGTAACTCTGAAAACTCTCAACATTATCAGTTGTGGTCAGTTTTCATTAATAACTCATACCTGCCAGCTATCATGCATTTGGTGCGAATTAAGTGGCATATTTTCGTTGCTCTGTTGTTGTCAGCAATTATTCATTCAACGCATATGTTAGAGATTCTTGCACAGAATTGAAATCCCTGTGCATGAAGGCTTATCAGTTTCACATGCGTTTCGATAATAATGAATTCGGACTTCTCGTGCTTTTCTTTGCTCAGGGATTCGAAGCAATGGAATTGCATGAAGACGTTTCAAATGATCTTGTTGCATTTAAACAATCATGAAACACGTACATTGCTTCCAATTTGATTGAAAAAAGGACATGACCAATTGTTGTTTTTAAGGAATGGGTTTTAGCTGCCCCCCCCATCCGCCAGTTCACCAGCTGTTTAATTTCGCAGTGGCGTTTTACGTTTGCACTTTTCACTAGCGCTGCTGTCTTGGAGCATATGAGACACAGCGGCTTTGAGCTTCCAGCGGGGAGGGTAAACATAAGCATGCAGGCCTAGCAAGTAGAAATGTGTTTTGTAGTGCTGCATGCACATTTGCTTTTATTTTCAGTAGCCTTCTCAACGGTGCGCATGTGGATCGCCCAAGACAATGACCAGGTAGTGAGGGGTGTGAACAAATGGAATCGAAACGAAACAGATATCATTCACGCTCAAAACAAGATGTAAACACACAGTTGAACAAATCGGATATGGGCCCCAAAATCCGATCCATATGCGATCTGGCAACAAGACCTGCAGTGTAAATCCAGTCTGTGTGACTTCAAAAACTCTGAAACTGACAAACCTAGAATATTCATATTTTCTTCAGAAATTTATCATAGTTCAGTCAGGAGAGCTCACGTTTGAATAAAATAGAACAATTTATTCATGGGTATAGGCATTACATTGTATTTTGGCGGCGGTTCTGCTCTGGAGGAATGTCCTACCTAGGCACTGCAAACATACAAACATAGCCATGAACAGAATTCAAAATCCCCCCGATGTGAGCAGAACCAAATAGGTGGAGGCTGGGGTGGAGGTGGCAAGCAAAAAACCAAACAGCATGTCGCATAGCATGAAAAGTCATTGCAAACAGCAGCGGAAGTAAGTGAGCTTGACGTCTATCAAATAGACCTTGTGATGTGTATCCTCCAATTGTGTGCCTGCTGATGGCTGACGTGCTGGTAGCTTACCAGGCTGCTGTCAGCTGATGTAGCTCTTCTCGAGTTTCCTGCCTGAATTAGTTACACTCATTTCTGAGGTATGGAAAATGGCATGGAATAAATTTGATATATTACAGCAATTTTTAAGTATTTCTTCATGTGATGACGTCCGGTCACATGTGTGACATTTTGGTTCACTTTTCAAAGAATGGCCCTTATTCATCTATTCCTAGCAGGTGCTGCCATGAGAAGCAGTGTCGAGTTATGGTAACGGTATGCAGATCGCATTGCATATGCCTTGCATATTTTTTCAATGCGCATTTCTGACAAATTGAAAGGTTTCTCTCATATTGAGTTCCCCAGTTCATCACAAAGGCTGGGAAACCCATTCCTGGTTTGCTGCTCAGCTCCGCCTCATTTATGGCCTCACCTTCAGCTCTACACTCCTCACTCATTCCGTATTCAAGCAGCAACAACTGCCTTGGTGGCCCCATGATCATATTACTGGCTACGGGACATTGGACATCTTCAGCCAACGAATGTTACCTTCACCCAGAAATGAAGGACATTGGAGAAGCTCAAAAATTACTGAGCGAGATTCTGTAAATTGCTACCATGTTTTGCGTGTTAAATTAAATCCTCTTGTACTTGTATCTGTTTCACAAGTCGTCCAGAATACCTCTATAAGAAAAAACAGGGCACAAAGCATCACTCCTGCACCCATGCAATGTCATCCACCACTACATACACATCAATTATTAAAGGTACCAGAACAGCTGAACAGCTCGAGATCTTCACGAGATCTGGGAAAAACCTGACGTCAGGTTGTCGTGTCCAATCAGGACAGACATGGCCAGAGCCAATCACGGTGCTGGAATTTATCGTATCAGACATAAATGAGCCCAAATCATTTAGCGTGTAGATCTATCAGGATGTCTCCCAAAGTTGTTCATACGTGTTTTTTTGGATGCGAAAAACGCTCAATTGATTTTACTTACAAAAGATGATGCCACCAAAAATCAGTGGGTAGCTTTTTTGCTTGCTGGCAGCAAACAGCCACACTCAAAGGGAACGTTGACTGTTTGTGCTCGGCATTTCACCGAAGACAGCTTTGTCAATGAAGGATAATTCAACGCTGGATATGCAACTCAGATGCTTCTCAAACCTGAGGCAGTTGCATCGATCAAGCGCTTGGAGCCACAAGCTGTGAGTAACAATATAGCAGTAAATAATGTAAGTGAAGCCAACATGTTACGAGTGGCTAGCAGGACCGCTAACGGAAGTTAGCACTAACTACCTCAACCAACCACCTTAGTTAGCGCTAACTTTTGGCCTCAAAGGCAGGCTTTGTAAAATATCTGAAGATAAAGCCTGGGTCAGTACCGAAAAGTAGTTTGATTATTTAAGGCCTCCGGGTGGCTTACAGCTAAGACATTTTTCTGTGAGCCCTGTGGTCAGGTGATCGAATCCCAACCGTGTTATTACAGATCATAACCGGAGGTCCTCAAAGGGGTTAAGCTGGTCAAAATTAATTTGTTCATTGTTGTGTAGAGACCACTTGGGATCAGCCAGGTGCATGCAGCTGTATGAAATAAATTATTCCCTGACGACGTGACCATCATCAGTGGTGCCACTGGATGGTGAAAAGAAGCGATGGCTTGTTGTCACATAAGCTGGAGGAACCACGTGCTACAGCATTTTCTTCCTTGGTCAATGGGAGCAGGTTGCTTTGCGGTAGACTAAACAGTTTGGCTTTGTTCAGGGAGGGAAACAAAAAAAAAAACGAGTGGGATAATCTGAAACATTAATACATGACGAATAAGCCAGTCTAGAAGAATTCAGGAAGAGGCAAATGTTTTTTTTCACAGCATTGTATATTAATGTTATTTCTGAGTTTATATATCAAAAACATTCCATTTCAATGAGGGTGCACAGTCTTTTTAAATATCAGTAGATTATTAAGTAGATTATTAATATTAAGTAGATTGTTCTATGGCCATAGACAGTCCCACCACCATCATCAAGTTCGTGAATGACTCTGTGGTGGTCAGGGCCGTTGTATAGGGGGGAAAGGTGATGATAATTATAAGTGCCAATTGCCCTTTGGGCCCACAAAACCCACAGTAACCGCCATGGTTGAATTATTATGCATAGACTGACTGCTATTCATACTAATGCGCCAGAGTTAATCACAAGGCCACAAAGGCATGCAATATTGATTAAATAAATTTCAACAATTGCTACTAACGTTACGCTAATTTAACATGCGGTCGGCTGAGCAAATAATCGCCTGACAAGAATTACATCAACGTTATCATCTACAGAAAAGAACGGTATCATCTACATAAAAGATCGGTAAGGTTATCATTTGCCAGCCATAATAATATACTGTCAGAAAATCCGGTAGCAGCAGGACACATCCCTCCATCCTTATTATGAGTGGTTACTGCATACTTGGCTCTCTTGACTGTCCAGGCTAGGTTTGGATAGCAACCTACATGCAGTTAGTGTGGTAACCTTAGGTGTAACTGAATCAATCGCTTGACAAGGCTGACATTTTACCTTTCTATCAAAGTGTTCACTAAAACTAAACTGCTACTTTACTTCTGTTGCCATAAGTCTTGATAACGCGGGGGGTAATTTTACAGAGCTTGCCCTCCTCATACAATGTCAAAGTGAAGCTGAGCTGTGTGCTTGGAGCCATGGTACTGAGAGAGAAGCCCATCTAAATTTGGTTTATTCCAAGACTTGGTATGTTAGTTCTTCATTAGTTGGTCCATAAAATATGATTTTAAATGTTTACAAAAGCTATATGAAATAGAATAAATAAACCTTTATGCACTGCTACTCCAGAATCAGATGTGGTAACTTCATCTGAACCTGACCCAGCAGTAGACCCTCACCACCAGCAGTCTGAAGATGTTTTTGATGGTGAGTGAGTGAGTGTGGCAGAAACTGGTTGGCTGTTTAGAAGTATTAGTGAACTGCTGTACCAATGGCAATTACTTACATATTGGTTGATCTCTCAGCCATATGAATTATATACAAAAGGTAATTAAATGGCAAAATAGGCTGGATTTGTATTTATAAGTCTACTTAAGCCACTATCCATCCTGTTGGAGAGACAACGAGAACGAAAAGTGGTATCTGGCATACCACTTGCGCCTGAATGGAATAAACCAGTTCCCCAGTGGCATATTCCAGTAAAAAGTGGCATCTGGCATCAAAAAGTGGTATATTCCAGTTTGAAAAGTGGTTTTCCAGTTTGTAAAGTGGTATCTGGCATACCACTTGCGGCTAAGTAAAATATACCAGTTCCTAAGTGGTGTATTCCAGTTTTTAAACTCGCATTCCAGTTCCATATGTGGTATGTCACTTGACTAAGACTGGTTAATTCCATTTTCTGACTGTTGTATTTTGTTTTTATTGACAATATAATTTTGGCAGTAATGAAAAGGAATGTATATATATTATGTGGTCTTTTGTGGTCCATTTTTACCTTCGCCAACAAAGCTGGGTGGAGGTTAGGTTTTCGCCTCTATATTTTATCAATTGGTTAAATATGTTGTATTATCATGACATTATAACTACGCTGAAGTACGCAACTTCAAGACACATTAAAGAGCTAAATGCTAGGTCTGCGACTGTCGTTTGCTTCTCTGAAGAGAGTGAATGCCACAGTTGCCAATACAGGTCGGCCAAAACAAGATATATTAGCAGGCCATTTTTACTGTATGCAGGCAATAACATAGAAAACCCAAAACCAGTCAAGTTGGCACGTTATGTAAATCGTAAATAAAAATAGAATACAATGATCCTTTTCAACTTATATTCAATTGAATACACTGCAAAGACAAGTTACTTAATGTTCGAACAGGAAAACTTTGTAATTTTTTGCAAATATTAGCTCATTTGGAATTTGATGCCTGCAACATGTTTCAAAAAAGCTGGCAAGAGTGGCAAAAAAGACTGAGAGAGTTGAGGAATGCTCATCAAACGCTAATTTGGAACATCCCGCAGGTGAACCGGCTAATTGGGAACAGGTGGGTGCCATGATTGGGTATAAAAGCAGCTTCCCTGAAATGCTCAGTCATTCACAAACAAGGATGGGGCGAGGGTCACCACTTCGTGAACAAATGCGTGCGCTGATTGTCGAACAGTTCATAGACAACATTCCTCAACCAGCTATTGCAAGAAATATAGGGATTTCATCATCTACGGTCCGTAATATTGTCAAAAGGTTCAGAGAATCTGGAGAAATCACTGCACGTAAGCGACAAGGCCGAAAACCAACATTGAATGCCTGTGACCTTCGATCCCTCAGGCGGTACTGCATCAAGAACCGACATCAGTGTGTAAAGGACATCACCACATGGGCTCAAAAACACTTCAGAAAACCACTGTCAGTAACTACAGTTTGTTGCTACATCTGCAAGTCCGAGTTAAAACTACATTGCAAAGCCATTTATCAACAGCACCCAGAAACGCCGCCGGCTTCGCTGGGCCCAAGCTCATCTAAGATGGACTGAAGCAAAGTGGAAAAGTGCTCTGACGAGTCCACATTTCAAATTGTTTTTGGAAACTGTGGACGTCGTGTCCTCCGGACCAAAGAGGAAAAGAACCATCCGGACTGTTATAGGCGCAAAGTTCAAAAGCCAGCATCTGTGATGGTATGGGGGTATTAGTGCCCAAGGCATGGCTAACTTAGACATATGTGAAGGCACTATTAATGCTGAAAGGTACAAACAGGTTTTGGAGCAACATATGTTGCCATCCAAGCAACGTCTTTTTCATGGACGCCCCTGCTTATTGCAGCAAGACAATGCCAAGCCACATTCTGCACGTGTTACAACAGCATGGCTCCGTAGTAAAAGAGTGCGGGTACTCGACTGGCCTGCCTGTATTCCAGACCTGTCTCCCATTGAAAATGTGTGGCGCATTATGAAGCGTAAAATAACACAACTGAGACCCCGGACTGTTGAACAACTTAAGCTGTACATCAAGCAAGAATGGGAAAGAGTTCCACCTGAAAAGCTTCAAAAACTGGTTTCCTCAGTTCCCAAACGTTTACTGAGTGTCGTTAAAAGTAAAGGCGATGTAACAGTGGTAAAAAGGCCCCTGTGCCAAATTTTTTGCAATTTGTTGCTGCCTTTAAATTCTAAGTTAATGATTATTTGGAGAAAAAAAAAAGTTTCTCAGTTTGAACATTAAACATCTTGTCTTTGCAGTGTATTCAATTGAATATAAGTTGAAAAGGATTTACAAATCATTGTATTCTGTTTTTATCTATGATTTACATAACGTGCCTACTTCACTGGTTTTGGGTCTTGTACATAACCTGTAGACACATTAAGTTGCGAAACTAGCATAACACAAAGTTGTGGAAAAGTACAAGGTCAGCTGTCAATTCATTCTAGCTGAGACAGGGATACATATATATTAACACACTAACGTAGGTTTATATATACACTCAACAAAAATATAAACGCAACACTCTTGTTTTTGCTCCCATTTGTCATGAGATGGACTCAAAGATCTAAAATTCATTCCAGATACACAATATTACCATTTCTCTCAAACATTGTTCACAAATCTGTCTAAATGTGTGATAGTGAGCACTTTTGCTTTGCTGAGACAATCCATCCCACCTCACAGGTGTGCCACATCAAGATGCTCATCAGACACCATGATTAGTGCACAGGTGTACCTTATACTGCCCACAATAAAAGGCCACTCTGAAATGTGCAGTTTTGTCTCACAGCAAAATGCCACAGATGGCGCAAGCATTGAGGGAGCGTGCAATTGGCATGCTGACAGCAGGAATGTCAACCAGATCTATTGCTCGGGCATTGAATGTTCATTTCTCCACCATAAGCCGTCTCCAAAGGCGTTTCAGAGAATATGGCAGTACATCCAACCGGCCTCACAACCGCATACCACGTGTAACCACACCAGCCCAGGACCTCCACATCCAGCAGGTTCACCTCCAAGATCGTCTGAGACCAGCTACTCAGACAGCTGCTGAAACAATTGGTTTGCATAACCAAAGAATTTCTGCACAAACTGTCGGAAACCGTCTCAGGGAAGCTCAACTGCATGCTCGTCATCCTCATCGGGGTCTTAACCTGACTCCAGATCGTCGCCGTAACAGACTTGAGTGGGCAAATGCTCACATTCGATGGTGTCTGGCGCGTTGGAGAGGTGTTCTCTTCACGGATGAATCTCGGTTTACATTGTTCAGGGCAGATGGCAGACAGCATGTGTGGCGTCGTGTGGGTGAGCGCTTTGCTGATGTCAATGTTGTGGATCAAGTGGCCCATGGTGGTGGTGGGGTTATGGTATGGGCAGGCATCTGTTATGGACGAAGAACACAGGTGCATTTTATTGATGGCATTTTGAATGCACAGAGATACCGTGATGAGATCCTGAGGCCCATTGTTGTGCCATACATCCATGAACATCACCTCATGTTTCAGCAAGATAATGCACGGCCCCATTTTGCAAGGATCTGTATACAATTCTTGGAGGCTGAAAATGTCCCAGTTCTTGCATGGCCAGCATACTCACCGGACATGTCACCCATTGAGCATGTTTGGGATGTGCTTGACCGGCATATACGACAGCGCGTACCAGTTCCCACTAATATCCAGCAACTTCGCACAGCCATTGAAGAGGAGTGGACCAACATTCCACAGGCCACAATTGACAATCTGATAAACTCTATGCGAAGAAGATGTGTTGCACAGCATGAGGCAAATGGTGGTCACACCAGAAACTGACTGGTTCTGAGTCCCCAGACCCCAAATGAAGCAAAAACTGCACATTTCAGGGTGGCCTTTTATTGAGGACAGTCTAAGGTACACCTGTGGACTAATCATGGTGTCTGATGAGCAACTTGATGTGGCACACCTGTGAGGTGGGATGGATTGTCTCAGATAAGCAAAAGTGCTCACTATCACACATTTAGACAGATTTGTGAACAATGTTTGAGAGAAATGGTAATATTGTGTATCTGGAATGAATTTTAGATCTTTGAGTCCATCTCATGACAAATGGGAGCAAAAACAAAAGTGTTGCATTTATATTTTTGGTGAGTGTGTATATATATATATATATATACACACGCACATACAGTGTCCTCCATAATTATTGGCACCCCTGGTTAAGATGTGTTAAAAGCCTTAAAATAAATTCAATTTTTATTGCAGAAGCATACTCTCACACTGAAAATTGTAGAAAAATGTAACCTTCAACTCAAGTGAATTTTAAGGGGGGAAAATCCCTGACTAAGAGATAGTTATTTTTCATAAAATCACCTGTTCCACAATTATTGGCACTCCTATCAATTCCTAGGAAATAAATGGAATTGAAGTATTTCTGTCATTTCTACAGTCGTTTGATCTGATCTGAGTATCTAGGAACATTTAATTAGTTATTTATCACTTCCCGTTTCCCTAGGGTATAAATATGTCGTGACACAGAGGCCATTTCTCTTATCCACTCTTCAACATGGGAAAGACAAAGGAACACACCATTCAAAAAAGGCAGATGTGTGTCGACCTTCACAAGTCAGGCAATGGCTACAAGAAAATAGCCACTTGCCTGCACCTGCCCATATCTACTGTCAGAGGAACCATTAAGAAGTTTAAAACAACTGGGACAGTGGTAAACAAGCCCGGACGAGGACGCAAGGTTATTTTGCCACCATGCACAGTGAGGAGGATGGAAAGAAAAATGAAGAGTTCTCCAAAGCTCACTATTTTAGAATTGCAACAAATGGTAGCATCTTGGGGTCACAAAGTCTCCAAAACAACCATCAGGCGCTATCTACACGCCAACAAGCTGTTTGGGAGGCATGCACAGAGAAAACATTTTCTCACTCACAATCATAAACGCAAACATCTGGAGTTCGCTAAGTGGTACTGAGACTTCTACTGGGACTGTCTGCTTTGGTCAGATGAGACCAATATAGAGTTTTTTGGCAACAAACACTCTAAGCGGAACACAAAAGATGAGTATGCAGAAAAGCACCTCATGCCCACTGTGAAGTATGGGGGAGGATCGGTGATGCTGTGGGCCCGTTTCTCTTCCATAGGCCCCAGGAACCTTGTTAGCGTGCATGGCATCATGAATGCTTTGAAATACCGGGACATTTAAATCAAAATCTGGTGGCCTCTGCCCGAAAGCTGAGGATGGGTCTTCACTGGGTCTTTCAGCAAGATAATGACCTTAAACGTGGCCAAATCTACACAGAAATGGTTCACCAGACACAGAATAAAGCTCCTCCCATGGCCATCTCAGTCCCCAGACCTCAACCCCATTGAAAACCTGTGGAGTGAGTTGAAGAGGAGAGTGCAGAGGAGAGGACCTAGGTCGTTGGATGATTTAGAGAGATTGTACAAAGAGGAATGGTCGAAGATCCCTCTTTCTGAATTTTCCCATCTTGTGAAACATTATAAGAGAAGATTTGGTGCTGTTTTGTTGGCAAAAGGGGGTTGTACAAAGTATTAACATCAGGGATGCTAATAATTGTGGCACGCATGATTTGATGTAAAAGAATTATCGCTTTATGTGGGATTTTTTTCCCCACTGAATAGCTGCACTTGAATTAAATGTTGGATTTTCCTCTTTTTTTCATTGTGGTCCTATATTATTTAGAAAAAACTGAATTTATTAGAAGCTAAAGAACACATCTTAACCAGGGGTGCCAATAATTATGGAGGGTGCTGTGTGTATGTGTATATATATATATATATATATATATATATATATTTTATTTTATTTTTTTTTGTAGATAAACTAAGCATTGAAATATTGAGATATTGGACATTCAAGACCTTCATGTAGATGATTAATTTATCATCCTAATTTCGTTATGACTTACGACGACGTGGCAGCAACAGTGCTCCTTGAAGCGCAAGCACATGTCAGTGGCTTGAGTTCACATCCATACTTTTGCATATCTGATTGCTGCACTATGAAAATTTAAAGCATTAGAAAAGTTATCATAATAAATAGCTTAAAGCACCAGATCAGCAATGACATACCTTTTAAAATGGCATATGCCACCAGATGGCAACTGGCATACCAGAAAAAAATGGAACATTCCACTGCTGCTTGGTGGTTTATGCCTTCTCGAAACATCACCGAGTGTACATATAAAGATGCATGAATATACATGTATATCCATCCATATCTTCTAATACATACATACACATATCTATTTGCATAAATTGCATCTACTGTTGTATCGCATCAGGATTATGCGGCGCAGTGATATCACGTTCAGCTTGTAAAGAGGCATTGTTTCTTGTCGTGGGTTTAACTCACGTATCATCAATTTTTTTACTTTTTGAGAAAAGGACCTTGAACTGCTATAAATGCTTTAACATGGCACATGAGTTCATGAGGGGGGGTGCTCTCTCTTTAACAAGAATGGCTTTTTTCAACTTTTGAAGCACTTTGTTCTCCCATTTTAACTATGAAATAATAAAATTTCATTGATGTGATTTAATGCTACATGCACGTGTGCAGTAGGTGGTAGTATGCATCGAAGTTGTTTGCAGTCAAAGAAGAAGAAATGATGCTCTGTATTCAATTTTGTCATGGTTGTGGCCCGCCGGCAAAAGACATAAAGCCGGCGGGCACTGGGACCACGTTCCCAAGTAGAGTTAAGGGACCCAAACGCACAGGCTGTGATAAAAATATAAGATTCTTTAATTTAAATTACAATAGTTAAAACAAAACGAGGGGAGCAGCATGCAGAAGCTAACAGGGCTCTCAGACAGAACAAAGAATACTGCTGCACCAAACTCAGGTGCAGCCAACCCTTAAATACCAACACTTCACCTCCACCTTAACGAGCAATAGGTGTGGCTCGTTAAGGTGGAGGCGAAGAATGCAGCAGGGGGAAGGGCCTGCAGGCAAATGCCATGACAGATTTAGTCAGACTGGACACGGTGGCTAGGCTACGATTTATTCAGACTGGACACGGCGACTGGGTTAGTCAGCGATCAACCGCAATCAACTGCTTACGGTAATATTAATAGGCTGCAACTTTCAGAACACTCAGATACACTGTACAAGAAAAGACAAAGGCAAAGGTTTGGTCGTAAGAATGTTTACCATTTTCTCTGATACATAAATGTAAACAATGCCGAAAAACCACAAAATGCATATGAGTGAAATACCATTTATGGAACTGTAATGCCAGTTTAAAAACTGGAATATACCACTAAAGAACTTGTATATCCCACTCAGCCGCAAGTGATATGCCAGATACCACTTTTCTAATTGGAATATACCACTTTTTCATGCCAGATACCACTTTTCACTGGAATATTCCACTAGGGAACTGGTATATTCCACTCAGCCACAAGTGGTATGCCAGATACCACTTTTCGTTCTCGGTGCACCTGTCTTGTTGACAAAGCCAGGCTCATCTCCCTACAGCAAGGCTACTTCAGACAGTGAAGGGAATAGTGAAGCAGATCATAGCTGTAGCCTACAGCTACTACAACCCAGGAGAGGCTTAATAGCCTTGCCAGACTTTCAATTGAAAGTCAGTTAAGCAGATAGCTGGACTTCAAAGACCTTAAGCTGTGATAAGCTGTGAACAAACAAAATAATTTAAGCTCAAGTTGAGATCAGGGAAGACTTAAAATTAAAGTTTTTGATATTTATTTTATAAGAAAGTTTTTCATTGTGATGTCAATATTACTTGCAAGACATTCATATAGTTAAGTTACATAGCAACCTTTGTGATTTCACTATAACAGCTCCACCTTGTGTTGTATCTTTAGCCAGAATACTTTGAGTTATTGTCTGTTGCACATCAGTGCTCGATGTTTTACAATAGAATACCCAGTACCCATTTGCTAAGTGGGTTATTGAACATTTATTTCTGATCAGGCTAGGTGTAATAATGTGGTTTCAGGTAGCCTCTTTTGTGAATACGTGCCACATGTAATAATTCAGAATTTGCATAATAATAGTCTTGACTCTGTTAAATTTGGTGTATTGCATCTAGCACTGTCAAGAACACCGAGAAATAAAAAAATGAATAACAGCCATTGTCCTAAAAAATGTCGGGGGCCCACACTGATATTCTTTCAGGGGGTTCAGAATTCCTAGCAACTGCCCTGATGGTGGTAGGCCTAATAACGAGAGGGCTTTCTGGAGGAGATGGACCACCTCTCCCTGTGGAGTCAAGCCATCAGCCTAGCACATATTGTGAACAAAGAAGAAGAACTAGTGCTGGATTACAGGAGGAACCAGCAATATAGTTACTCCCTCCTCACCATCAATGGAGCCCCAATGGAGCAGGTGAGCTGTTCTTTGTACCATAGCCTCACAGGAACTGACATGGACCGTACATGTGAGGACCCAGGCTAGGAGGGTGCGGCAACCCCTTCATTAAGTCAAGCAATAGAGAAAGTGAAGAGCATCCACGGACTTTTTTTTTCAATAATTCATCGGAGAGTGTCCTGACTGGCAATATGAGTGCTTGGTTTGGTAACTTTTCTTCTAGGGAAAAAAAAAAACCTCTACAGAGGGTAGTGCCTGAGTCAGAACGCACAACATGTTCTGCCCAGCCTGAAGGACATTCTGTGCAGCTGACAAGCACAGGCAAAATCCCTCAGGATTGTGCACACACCAACCATGGACTGTTTACCTCACTGTGGTTTGACTTATGCCGCCGCTGCCATATGGTCAGGACAGGGATGATATGGAGGACCTTCCTCCCATATTATGCCATGGAGTTGAAGAAATAAAACATAAGAAAATAAATGAAAAAATGTACCTATGCATACATCCAAATTATTTATGCAAAACGTTTTCCTCACATGCCACTAGTACTTGATATGCCTGTTCTTCATAGTTTTTAATCACTCTTATTGTCATTTTTTTGACACTGACATCCTCCCACTCATGAAGACACCATTAGGACAATTGTCAAAATTTGTCAGTAGAAAACCTGCCGTTATTTCACTTAAGTTTCTGTATTTTAAAAAACTATTCTCATAACTCCTTGATTACAAATGGTACCTCAGTGTTACCTGCAATTAAAAATATGAATACATCACAAAACATATACTTAGCGCCACTAAAAATGCAACGGTGAGGTAGGTACTGTATTTGTAGCAAATTGAAGAATCAATAGATTTTTATTGCTTTTCCAGTGAGGCACGAGTGGAAATAGAGGAAAGCTTGTGGTATTGTAATCCTGATGCGCGCCATGTGAATGTGCCAAGCACTTCAGTAATAACACACATTGTGCTGTTTGTGTTATGTACCATGACACTTGACTTGTTCTTTTGGGTGCGGTGAGTAGCCTACATAAAACCAACAACAGAAATGAAAAATACTACTGCAGCAAGAATATGAACGGCTTATGACACAGAGAGAAAAAGAGCCTTTGGCATGTTACGGGCAGGTCTCTGCCACTGAGAGGTGGTTTGTCATTTGCACTGTCACTGTTGAACAATCAGTCCATCCGAGAATGGAACACAGGCACTGTCACTGACCCACCCTGCTTAGGGCAGCCACGAGTGACTATGGTAGCTCAAGAGCGCCACATCTGGTTACAGCCTGTTCGTGACAGTTTCCGGACAGCAAACCAAAGTGATCATAAAACGAGGGGTCCAAAACATCTGAGGGTGAGCGCAAGTTCCATTTGACGTCGTCTATGTGAGCAACACACACACCGGGAGCTGGCTCGTTTTATTCATGTCAAAAGGGTAAAAAGGTTTGACCCCTACAAGTCAAGCTATTCTACATGATGTATCACCATTGCTGGCTGCTGGAATCCTGTACGTTTGACCCTGGCATCCTTTTTAAAGGGCTCCAAAAGAGGTTTTATTTATATGAACGCCGACAATGAAATGAACTACATGGACTTGTGGGGTGATGATGCGGCATCATAAATTTGTCAATACCAGCAACTTCAGCTGGAGCCCTTGGAGGGACAGTGAGCCTTAAAGGTATAAACAAGATGTGTTTGTAAAACACTAATGCCCCCTTATGCCAAGGTCAAGAAGACAGGATCAAGGCCTAGACCACCTTTCTTCAACGAGAAGAATGGTATACCTAAGTTTCAAAGACCACTAACCAGTCAAAAGTTATGGCCAAGGTTAAACTTTTATGAAAATGTCACCAACGCCATGGTCAAGGTCACGAGGTCAAATTTTATGACCTCATCTGAAAGGACTCATCATAAGGGATGCACATGCCAAGTATCAAAGACGTACCACTAACCAGTCAAAAGTTATGGCCAAGGTTAAACCTTTATGAAAATGTCACCGACGCCAAGGTCAAGGTCACGAGGTCAAGTTTGATCACCTCATCTGAGAGGTCTCGTCACAAGGGATGCACATGCCAAGTATCAAAGACCTACCACTAACCAGTCAAAAGTTATGGCCAAGGTTAAAGTTTTATGAAAATGTCACCGACGCCAAGGTCAAGGTCACAGGGTCAAATTTGATCACCTCATCTGAAAGGTCTCGTCACAAGGGATGCACATGCCAAGTATCAAAGACGTACCACTAACCAGTCAAAAATTATGGTCAAGGTTAAAGTTTTATGAAAATGTCACCGATGCCAAGGTCATGGTCATGAGGTCAAATTTGATGACCTCATCTGAAAGGTCTCGTCACAAGGGATGCACATGCCAAGTATCAAAGACCTACCACAAACCAGTCAAAAGTTATGGCCAAGATTAAAGTCTTATGAAAATGTCACTGACACCAAGGTCAAGGTCACGAGGTCAAATTTGATGACCTCATCCGAAAGGTCTCGTCACAAGGGATGCACATGCCAAGTATCAAAGACCTAGAACAAACCAATCAAAAGTTATGGCCAAGGTTAAAGTTTTTTTTCACTGCGGACAAACAGATGGACGGAGGGACAGGAAAAAACTATATGCCCCCGAAACTTCGTTTACGGGGGCATAAAAAAGCCAAATATTTATGTGAAGGCAGACAAACATGTGGTTTACCTTTTCTTGAAGCTAGAAGAACCTGCTACTTGAAAACCGAAGTGCCAGCAAGTTTTGACTATACCAAAGCCTTGCCAGCAAGACCTTTCTTAAAGGGTGAAAAAAATCAAAATATTTATGCAAAGGCTGATATACACGTGATTTAGCTTTTCTTGAAGGTGGGAGGGTCTGCTGTTCAAAAACCAAAGTGCCAGCAAGTTTTGAGTGTACCAAGCCCTTGCCAGCAAGACCCATATGACAGGAATGGTTTCGCTTGTTTCGGAACAGCCCTTGAATACAGTGTAGACCAGGGGTCCTCAAATACAAATCTTAAAGGTCCACAAAGAAATTTTTCAATGAGTTAAAAGGTCTGTTTTAGTCGGTCAAGCCACGACAAATCAACGTATCGCCCACCAACCAACCAACTTAACAATACTGTATTGTACAGTAGAAAAATAAAATGCATGACTCAACTATAAAATGTACTTTTAATTTAACCCTAGAACACTATTGCTAAAATTAGTAACACCATCACTAACGCCGGGTGATTTTTCCCGATATAGTAAAATACCCAATAAAAAGTACTTGTCATCAAAATATGACAATACATGACAAATTAGAGTAGTGTTCTTTTATTCTTAACTGTGCCATGTCTAACAATATAAAAAAGTATCTTGAAGTAAACAAAACACCCATGCCTTCAAAGATGTCAAAGACAATGCTGAAGCTACCCAGGGACCCATAACACTCAGACAAACGCAACATAATGAAAATCACGTCAACACGTTTTCTCGGGTGAAAATCACCTGGCGATAGTGTTCTAGGGTTAAACACATAATCCCCTCCAAAATAACTCAGGTAATTAAATATAGCAGGAGGTGTTGTGTTGTGGTTTAAGGAAAAGAAATTTAATTTAAAAAAACACACACACACTCACCACACAGACTAAAAAAATGAAAAAGCCTTTTGATTTAACAAAAAAAAAACTCCTAAAAAAAACTTCTTTTTCTTTTTAACGAATTCGAAAGTGAATAACACTTTGCTTTTTAAATGCAGACACAAAGGACACAAAAAAGGAGGAATAATCCATCGCTTCAGTCATACAGTCTTTTATTATTTCTGCATCAGAGACTGTCTGCTTGTGCTCACCCAGCACCCACCCCAATGTAACAAGAATCCTGCTTGCAACTTGATATGACGATTTCAGCTCCTTGATCTTTGTTGTTCTTAGCTCAGAATTTTGTGAATAGGTCTCTTCAAAATAGCTGTGTTTTGTCTCATAATGGCGTTTCAAGTTTCCTCTCTTCACCAGAGCAACGGTCTCTAAGTATATTAGGCACATTAACCTTGTGCTCGTGGAAAGGAGAATGAAGGCATATTGTTCAGTCCATTCCTCTTTGAATTGCCGATTTTCATTGTCTACCTTTCTTTTGGTGAACTTGGAACATGCCATTATGATTCAGGGTGGAAATCTTTTCTTCTACTCTTGATGACTGCTGGCAAAGCACTGGTAAACAAACTGCTTCAAAGCTAAATTAAAAATGTGCCGCGTTGCACGGCAGCTTTAAACAAAACTTGTTCATCAAGCATGATGGTTGACAACAGGTCAAGAATTATTAGTGCTCATTTTAACTTAACAAGTAGAACTGGCGTGACACCTGATTGTTCTTAGGATTTTTGGAGTTTATGGGAAGGCATTTTACATATGTGCGGCAGCCTTTATTTTGCCGTGGCGGGGTGTTTTAAGTATTTTTTTGAATTTATGTTACAAAGAAAAATAAGTTTTCTTTTTGAGTATTTATTCATTTATTGTTTTTTAAAATCAATAGGACATTTTATTATTTTAGCATGTGTGGTGAGTGTGGTTTTTTTTAATGAAAAAGATATTTTGTTTTCTTTATCAACAACACAATACCTCCTGATATATTTATTTACCTGAGGAATTTTGGGGGGGAATATGTGTTCAAATTAAAAGTACATTTTAAAGTTGAGTCATGCATTTTATTTTTCAACTGTACACCACAGTATTGTGAAATTTGTCGGTTGGCAGGCAATACGTTGATTTGTCGTGGCTTGACGACTAATAAACGGACCATTGACTCATTGAAAATGTCTTTTTCAATGAACCTTTAAGATTTGTATTTCAGGACCCCTGGTCTACACTGTATTCAAGGGCTGTTCTGAACAAGGTGAAACCATACCTGTCATATGGGTCTTGCTGACAAGGGTTTGGTACACTCAAAACTTGCTGGCACTTTGGTTTTTCGAATAGCGGACCCTTCCTGCTTCAAGAAAAGGTAAATTGCGTGTATATCAGCCTTCGCATGGATATTTTGATTTTTTCACCTCTTAAAAAGGGTCTTGCTGGCAAGGGTTTGGTACAATCAAAACTTGCTGGCACTTCGGTTTTCAAGTAGCAGGCTCTTCTAGCTTCAAGAAAAGGTAAACCACGTATTTTTCGGCCTTCACATAAATATTTGGCTTTTTTCAACCCTTAAAGGCTCTCTGTCCCTGCAAGGGCTCAAGCTGAATTTGCTGGCGCTGACAAATTTATGATGCCACATCATCACCCCACAAGCCCACGAAGTTGATTTCATTGTCAGCGTTTATATAAATAAAACCTAGTTTTTGCCTATTTATGCATGGCTGCCCTCAGCGGGTTCGGTCAGCGGCAGTCCCTGTTTTCCATTCTCAGACAGAAACAGGGAAAGAAAGTGCCAAAAAATGACACAGAGTCAGGTGCCCACAGTCAGAAGTGAAGAGTTCCTACTCCTGTTGATGGGCAAAAAATGGGTTTTCTGTAGGGGCCGTTTGCACGCATGTTTTTCTCACTTAGACAACATCAAACGGTACTTCTGCTCACCCTCAATCATCCTGGAGCCCTCGTCTCGTGATCAGTTTGGGTTGCTGCCTGGAATCTGTCACGTACAGGCTGTAACCAGATGTGGCGCTCTTGAGCTACCATAGTCACTCGTGGCTGCTCTAAGCAGGGTTGGTCAGTGACAGTGCCTGTGTTCCATTCTCGGATGGACAGCTGACTGATTGTTGAACAGTAACAGTGCAAATGATGCACCACCTCTCAGTGGGTGAGATCTGCCCGTAACATGCCATTGGCTCTTTTTCGCTCTCCTGCGCCATAAGCCGTTCCATTTTCTTGATGCTGTGGCATTTTTTGTTGGCTTTATGTAGGCTGTTGACCACACCCAAAAGAACAAGTAAAGTGTTACTGTACACATCACAAACAGCTAAATGTTTGTTATTACTGAAGTGCTTGGGGCATTCACGTAGGCCGCGTCAGGATTACAATACCATGCACTTTTCTTTATTTCCACTCATGCCTCACTGGAAAAGCAATAAACATCTATTGATTCTTCAATTTTCCGCAAATACTGAATGTACCTCACCATTGCGTATTTAATGGCACTAAGTACATAGACTGCTCAAAAAAATAAAAGGAACACTTGGAGTTATATTGTGTTGTTTAAGTGTTCCCTTTATGTTTTGAGCAGTTTATTTTGTGATGCATTCATATCTTTAGTTGCCGGTCACTTTCTAAATTTTGCAGTTCTTGTGGGGTTCTGCTGGCAATAATCAACTAAGGTCTAAAGAGCTCAATGTCCTGATGGGCTATTGTGCACCTGGCAATTTTTTATTTTTTTTGCTTCAGTTACAGTCTTTTGTCAATATCCTTACAGTTTCTTTCACCGCACCAATGATTAGCGCTGTACAGGGTCTGCTAAAAGAGCCTTTCATTGCCGTTGTACCTGTAAAACTGGATGTGACTGGTAAAAGACTTGAACTAGAACCAATGCTTGATCATATGTTAAACCCTGAGGATAACTGATTGAATTGACTGACACTGGCAGTGCAATATTGCAGATATTTTTCAGTGCACATAACAGAGAGCAAATGATATAATACATTCAGAATGGTCTCATTTTAGTTCTGTAGTTTCATTGTCTAGATGGAAATGAACCTAATAAACTTGTCATGAGTGACACCCATGGCTTTTTTTTTGCATGCTGTGAAATTGGAAAATGTATAATTAATTAACTGCGTCACAGTAGAGCTGGAACAAGAGGACAATTATAAATATGCAGATTTTTTCACTTGACAGTACAATTCATCATTTCTGAAGCTCAAGGTAAGAAATAAAATTCCTTCGTAACATTATAGTTTAAAAAGTAGTTTTTTTCTTTCAAAATATATCAACTTAAAATTTGTATAGATTTGGTAAAATAAAATACATTTGATTTGTATTCTGCCGCATTCAAACTTTCCAACGATGGTTGCCTATTGTATTCCCAGTAAGATTGCCACCAGATGCTGTTCTATGTTTTAACGTATTTACAAAATAATAATATGACATGTTTTTATTGATTTTCAAAAATGTAATGCCTTCAATTAGATGTGTGTCTGGCTGTGTGCATATTTGTTTCTGTGCAATATTTATTCCACAGTCCCCAAAACAATAAAATTTTATGATTCAATTATATATTTCCTCGGCTCAAATTTCCTCTCATTTCTACAGCATAATCATAGGTTTCTGATTGTATCTTCGGCTTTGTATCTGAGGTGGAGACTCAGTCACCACACACTGCTCAGTCCTCCCTTTATCTTTCCCCACAGACCTGAGGGGCATATGGAGGTGCGCCAAGCCCTGAAAGCAGCTGGTTTCATCGGTCTGATTGTAGTGGGAGTCCCAGGTAATCTGGGGGCCCTCCTGCTCTTCTGGCACTTATTTTTTGTACGGGGCCACATGCCGCACAATGAGTTCATCCTCAGCCAGCTAGTCTTTGCCAACCTGATGGTGACGCTGTGCCAGGGTATTCCTCAGGCTCTGACCACTGGGGGTGTCAACCCTGGGTTCAGCAGTCAAGTCTGTAAAACTATAATCTTCATCTACCGTGTTGGCCGAGCCATGTCTATCACTACAACCTCCCTGCTGAGCTCTTACCAGTGTGTGGTCATGGCACCGTCAACACCTGGCTGGTCCTGGTTGAAACGCTGGCTTCCTCGACACCTACCCCACACCATCATCTTCCTTTATGTGCTCAGCTTCATCATCTACCAAACTGCCATTCTCCATAGTGAGGCTTTTCCTGTCAATGGCACCGTTCCAAAGTTTACCCTGAACTTGGAGTTCTGCATTGTGGTGTTCCCAAACCCCATGTCTTTTATGGTCAATGGTGTGGTGTTCATCACTCGAGATTTCATTTTTGTTGGCCTGATGGCTGCAGCAGCAGTCTATGTAATGCTGGTCTTGCATCGGCATCGTCAGCAGGTTCAAGCCCTGCAGGGTGCCAGCAGGAAGACTGATGAGGCATCACGTGCCGTCCTGCTGCTCGTTACCACGTATGTGGCACTGTTTGGCTTGGATAACATACTGTGGTACTACTCACTCTCTGTCTCCCACATGCCAGAGGCCGTGTTGGACACACGCATCTTTTTTGCCACCTGCTATTCCACCATCAGTCCTGTGCTCATCATTGCCACCAACAAGAGGTTGACCATGTACTTTACCTGTGGCTCCAAATCCAAGGCAGCAGAGAACCTCAAACACAATACAGAATCCAAAGTTTCAAAAGTTTAAATAACTCATTGGGATTGTTCAAAAGAGGGACATGGAGAGAAAACAAAAGAGAAAGACAGTTCTGTGCTGGTGCAGCTGGTGATATACACATCTCTTTTTGAGCACCCCATAGTTAGCTAAATTAGAGCAAGAAATACACTTCACTGGGTACTTTACTACAAGCATGTGGTGATATTTTTCCTCAGTTGTCCTGTTGCAGCCTGATGTGTCAGTGCTTGGAATTTGTTGTTCCTCAAAGCCCAAACAAAAGCAGGTAACAGATCTTCTATTTAAAAATTAAAAAAAACTAAATACGGAAAAAAATTTTAAACTTTATGTAAAATCATATTCCTAGGCTGGCTCTTGGGCATGAAAAAATATTAATTTCAGATTTTGATCATTGTAGCTACCTAAATATTCTATTTCTTCTATCCTTATGATATTCTTTTAGCACACATCAGCCTGAGCCAAACTGATTTCCCACAGTCCTTGCGCAGGCAAAAGAAAATAATGTATCTCATTGAAGGATATTTAGCTAACAAATCAGTTTCTGGCAACCAAGCAAGCAAGCAAAAAAAAAAGCTACATTGTTGTCCCTCAGTTATTTATTTACTTATTTGTGGCAGTATTTTATTGGTTTAACAGACATTCAGTACTTTGTCCTAACTATATAATTAATTATTCTTATGGTGGATTATTGTTAGAGGGAGGCACTGGTGACCCAATTGTTGTGTGTTTGCTCAAGCTCTGTGCCTTTAGGCCTCCATTTCTCTTTGACGAGGCCACACAGACTGTCTCCAGCTCCCAGCTTGATGAGTGGGGACAGCTGTGGTGCTTCCCTTCCCTTCCCTTCCTCCAAGTCTGCAGTGCCAGCTGGGGTGTCTCACAAAACCAGTTGAAATTTGATTTGAAATATGCTTTAGTGGAGAATAGGCTGGGCACTGCCCTTTCATTAATTTAATCTCTCACTGTGAAGCGTCTTTGTGACAGTCTATCTGTGAAAAGCGCTATACAAATTGAATTGAATTGAAATATGGAGCATCTTTAGTTACACAACTGCGTACACTTGTGTACTGTATTCTGCCTCTTGGGAAAACCAATTTACATGAATAATATTTTGAACTCCTCATATTCAACTCTAATTTCGCTGTCACACTCAAGCGGAAACTGAATAAAGGAAAAGACAAGCAAGCATTCATGTCAGAAATTTTTATGATATTGGTAGAATATGTCATTTTATTGCAAAAACTGAATTCATATTTAGATTTCGTTGAAACCAGCTATTTGGAGTATAGTGAGTTTTGAAATGAAAGTCCAGAATTTTCACTTTACACTGTTTGACCTAAAGAGATTTGCCTGACACACTTTGACAAGAGATAAATGGTCAGCACCACAAGGAAACTGCTAAGCAATCAGATCATTGAATTTTGTTGCAAAGGATTTCCATTAAATTAGTTTTAGGAATTTTGTGAAATTAATTGTTTTTTCATTTTTAATCAATATGAAGAATCAAAATCAACTTACTTTATTCTGGGACTGCATTAAACTTATCTAATAGCTAAACCTGATGCTGCAACAATACAGCAATGCAAGTATGTGTGAAAGGTAACTTTGAATTCATCCAAATTTATTACAAGATTGCAAATCTTGAGGAACTAAGCCAAATGAAATATTACAATTTTTCAGAACTCCTTTAATCTTGGATTGACCGAAATCAAAATGAAACAGGGCAGACTTTAGCATATTGATTCATTTGAACAGCTATTTTTTCAATTTTGCCTATGGATTTAACCCTTCTAGAGGCCCCGGGGAAAACCATTTGGTTTTAGGACCTAGATATTTAAGACTTTCTATCGGTAGACCTTTCTCTAAAAAAAAATTCAGGAAATTATGCAACGGTGAGATCGGTAGATCGATGACAAATTAATAGAAAAGGCAACATGCACAGTCTTAGTAAGCTGATGCCCTCCTCCAGCTGCCAGATCAGCTTCATTGTACCTTGGTGTAAAGTCTACAAGTTGTTGGTGATTTCACAAACTGACATATCTAATTTATTGAGGGTTTTGAGATATGGCCATCATGTTGGTCCTGGTGGCGAGGTCTTTTGTTTAGTCTAGGTTTCGATTCCATGTCTAACCTCATTCCCATTTCATGAAACGTCACGATTTGACGCATGTCAAAAATATAAAATCCTTAATTTCACAAAGTGACGTATCTCCCTTTTTTTCTCAGTTAAGTGAGTTTAACCTGTATCCTGTTCAATGAGTTTAACCTGTAACCTGTTAATATCTACTGCACAGCTGCATTATGTTAGCCAGGAACCTCAGTAACCTCGTGACTGAGTGAGCTCTAGCCTGCTACATGTAGGTTTTATGATCTGAGTCTGTCTTCAGAATCTACATTCTTGTTGTACATGTATCTCCTGCATCAACCTTGTTCACAGATTTAGCAAAACCACGAGTCTAGAAAACTAACACGGTTCATTGTAGTGTGTAATTTATTAATTTGTAATCAGATTCCAATCCGATTTAAAAGAAAGAGTAAGAGCGTGTTTTATTTTTTAAAAAGTCCAAATAGGCCTAGCCTTCTGCATGATCAGTTTACCCTTAAGAAGGTGGTGTTTTTTATCAGGAAACCTCTTTCCCATTTGTGCTTCATGCCATGGCTGTATCTTTACCTTCGCCAGCGACTTCGCTGACGAAGGTAATGTTTTGATCCCCGTGTATTTATTTGTTTGTGTGTCTGTCTGTATGTGTATCGAATAACTCAAAAAGTACCAAACGGAATTTCATAAAATTTGGTGGGTTGATTTGGCATGACCTGAGGATCAATCGATTAGATTTTGGGAGTGATCGGGTCAAAGGTCAAGGTCAAGGCCACGAAAAGGTCAAAACCGACTTTCGGCCATATCTCGGTCAATTTTTATCCGATCGGCATGAAACCAACGCCAGTGGCGAGGGATTCAGTGGCGTCGGCGAAGGTATGCGCTCTACCGAGTGCCCGTTCTAGTTATTCCCATGCAAAAGTATGGGGCTATCTTGTGTTGAAAGTTATCATGGGCTCTATAAGGCCATATGAAGCATGAGGCTGCATGAACGCTGTTAGTGTAACTTTTCCTATTGTTTACTTAGTGTAGAAGCTCCACCTTGGGTAAACACTGTCGATAATATAATTTCTCTCTGGGATTGATGGTGCACAACCAGATATCTCATTTTTAGGAACCATTTCTTCCCTCATGCCTTTCCCCATTAGGGAGGTATAAAGATTTGCTGAGCTTCTACAATGGTCCAATGGCACTGATTAAGAACCCTGATCACATTACTTTTGATCGTGGACTGCCACATTGAAAAGTATCCTGGATGTGACGGTGAGAATGAACAGCCGCCCTAGTTTGGTTGTAGTTTCATTAGTAGTGATTCCTAGTTTCTTTTGGGATTTTCAAGAGTGATAAGTTCTGTACCTGTCTATGACAGAAGCATTTTAGAATGGTTAATTTTGATCAGAACTGTTGCACTGGATTTCAAGGAATGGCTTCAGGAGGAACTTTGAAATTTTAATACGCTGGTAGGGTTAACAGGAAATGAGACGCTGTTATAAGGTCACATTTAACCAGTCTACCAAATAAATGGTCACTGCAGGATATTGCATGAAAATCTTGTGTCATGGTTTTAAAGATTATTCTGTCCGCCTGCTGATAAGACCTTGTATCCTCAAAATGAGAAACTTTACAGGAGAGCATGAAAATGTTTAATTTTGCATGTAAGAATGCAGTTGATCTGTGTTTTTGGGTAGGATGACTATTTTTTTCCAAGAATGTATTTTGTATTTCTCAATGTTTACGTTATTATCGTGGACATACAAGTTTTTGTTTCTTATCAAATTTGGAGGTATGAGGTTTTATCAGCAGGCCGACGATATGTTAATTGTGTTGGTGGTACCAATTGAGTGATGAACTTACCCCATTTAGCCTCTTATTTCATTAAATAGCAACTGACTTAGATCATGACCTTTGCAGTTCCTAACATTTCACAAACTGGCGTATTACGGGCGTATCTCTTATCAGTACCAATCCACTACTTCACAAAGTGACGCATTTCCTTCTATATAAACTTCTTGGATAATTAGATCAGAGAACCAGATGCTGCTGTTTGCTGCATTGTCTTCATGTATGCAGCTATTACGATTCAAAGAATCATGCCGTTTCAACAGATTGGGCCTTTACCAGGGGACTGGAAATTTTCCTGAATTTTCTGGTTCCAAACAAAAGAATCCTGTTTTCATGAACGGTTTTCATGTGGCGCCCTCTTTAAATTTGGGAGCCACGCCCCTTTTTGACTTATGTGAATTGGTCATTTTGTTTTGTAGCATTTTCGAAGGACCATAACTTCTCACGTAATAGAAATAGGAAGCTGATATTTGATGGACTGGTGTATTCTGGCCCATATATCAGGATTCTGCAGCCAGAATCACCATGAGACATCAGAGGGGTGAAAGGAAGGCCCCCAAAATCCAAATTTTTTTAAGGCAACAAGTGATTTTTCACTTTTTGTGGGTCCGTAAGATTCAGTTCAGTTAATGTAACTGTTGGAAATGTGGTTCTCCCTCATATTTGGGAACTTTCCCCACCACCAAACTAAGATTTAGGTCAAAGGAGGAGACAGCATCTCGGCAAAGTATATTTCACCGGAAAGTATACTTGAAGTGTCTAAAACTCATAGTTTTTATAAATTTTAACTAGGTAATAATCCAGTGCGACGCATTTTTAAACCACCGTGTCTTCAAATTGGCTTCAAGTAAAATGTAAAAGTAAAAGTAAAAGTATAATGTCAAGTAAAAATGTCTGCTCCCTGGTATTGATGCCGATTTAAAGATTTCCGGTTTAAAAATTTGTCGCACTGGATCATTACCAAGTAAAAATTTATGAAACTATGGGTTTTAGACACTTCAAGAATTCTACTTTCCTCTGAAATATACTTTGCCAAGGTGCTGTCTCCTCTTTTAATTCTACCATTGGTGGAGGACTTGTTGGGGTCTGAAAACCACTTTGGGCCAAAATGACCCTATCAGACCCTAGATTTCAGACCCCCAGATGACTCTGTGGGCCCTGGATGATGGTAATGGCATTTATACTGGACAAATATACATATTTGAACATTAATTTAATGAAATAAAAACTTTGATCATGAACCTACTTCTATATGAACATATTTGATGAAAAAAGGCATTCTGAGAGCCTTTTTCAGCAGAAATGACTAAGTCTGGAAACTAGGTCAAACAGGATTACAGAAAAAGAGTTGACCAAATTGTATGAAATATAAAATATATTGAAATATAAAAGTTATAATTACATAAGTACAGGTGTTCATCAATGAAAACCTGAAGTAATCATCCAAAATTATGGAAAGAGAAACATTAACCCTTTATACACCATAACACAACTATGACCTAATTTAGTGGGAAACCAGGTAAGAGCTGACAACATGGTCAAGGTTGATGATTCATGAAACATGTCAACAATATCCTTTCTTGGGCATCTGACCAGGAACATGTTCCATGCTGGGTGCCATTGGGTGACACATATGAAATTCAGATCTTTAGCGATTGGTCGGTACCAGTCTGTAAAGTTGTTTCTTTGCAAAGATTTTTGATTTTTCCTGCAATTTTTCCCCGGTAGTTGGAGTAGTCCGACTTTTCCCCTTTGTTTTTTTACAGGGTGATAATGACTGCGTCGAGAAGATCTTGTGGTAGCTTGCTCTGCTCCCAGCAACAGATGAAGAGCTCATGGAGTTCGGTGTGTAACATAGGTCCCCCATGCTTCCAAACCTCTGAAGCAGTGTTTCTCAAACCTCTCCTGGAGGACCTCCTGCCCTGCCTGTTTTAGATCTTTCCCTGCCCCAGCACAGGTGATTCAAATAATCAGGATGTTATCAATCAGCTTTAGAGGGTCAATAACGAGCTGATCATTTTAATCACCTGTGCTAAAACAGGGAAAGATCTAAAACATGCAGGACAGGTGGTCCTCCAGGAGAGGTTTGAGAAGCACTGCTCTGAAGGGATGCCATCAACTCCTGCTGCCTTGCCACTCTATCTGCTCTATGACTTTAATGGTCTCTTCAAGGGTGGGAGTTCCGCTTTGACTAGATATTGAGGAACGCAGAGAATTGCAGAGTCTTGAACAATGCGGTTTGTGCTGAAGAGGGCCTGGAAGTGTTCAGACCACTGGCTTAAGATAGACGCCCTGTCTGTTAGGAGCATCTGGCTGTCGGAGCTGTGCAAGGGGCTCTGGACCGGGTGTGTGGGGCTGTAAACTGCCTTCAGAGCCTCGTAAAACCCCCCTGTAGTCACCAGTGTCAGTGCACAGCTAAGTTATAAGTTCAAGGTTGGTCCACCACTAGTTCTGGATCTCTCAAAGCTTGCGCTGAAGGTTCCTGCATGCATGACAGAAGGCATGTTTCTTCACAGGACAAGATGGTTGTGCCAAATGGGCCTGATAAGCAGACTTTTTCTTCACCAGCATTTCCTGGATCTTCTCATTATTTTCATCGAACCAATCTTTGTTCTTCTTTTTGGTGAACCCAAGGACTTCCTCAGATACCTGCAGAATGGCAGTTTTCAGTTTTCCAAAAAGTTTCTAGAGAGGGATCTATGGGGCAGCTGGATTCTTCAAGCTTTGACTGTAGACCTGCCTGGAAGTCAGCTTTCACTTCAGCTTCTTTGGTTTAGGTTTGAAGTTTGAGTTTGCAGCGAACAAGGTGGTGGTGAGTATCACATTCATTTCTCTGTTGTGTAAGATGCCATTTATGTCTCGCTGGTGCACTAGGACATAGTCAAGGTGCTGCCAGTGTTTGGACCGATGATGCATTCAGGTTATTTTTAGACTTTCTCTTTGCTGGGAGATGGTGTTTGTGATGACGAGTTGTTGCTCTGAACAGAACTCCAGCAGAAGCCGCCCTTTATCGTTGCAGTTTCCAAGGCCATGCTTCCCAAGAGCTCCTTTCTTGGTCTCCGAATCTCGACCCACTCTGGCGTTGAAGTCACCCAGGATTATGCCCTTGTCATCAGCAGGGGTGCTTTGCAGAAGAGAACGCAGGTTGGAAAAAAAACTTGTCCTTTTCTGCAGGATCTGCTTGGAGAGTCAGGGCATACACACTGAAGAGCATGGCATGCTGCTGGGTACTCAGTGGGAGATGCATGGAGATGATACGGTCGGAGTGACCAGTTGGCAGAATTTCAAGCTTGGAAGCAATGGAGTTCTTCTACATCCTCATTTGAATTTCCGGCAGACTGTACACTGTCTGGTACAATGCTGCCCTCCACAGTTCATTGCAAGATACAATTCAAATCTTCGCACCATTTGCTCTCACACTCATACCTATGGGAAATTTTGTGTTTCCAATTAACCTGACATGCATATCTTTGGACTGTGGGAGGAAACCGGAGAACCCGCAGAAAACCCACGAGAACACGGGGAGAACATTCAAACTACCCTTGGCCCCAGGCCAGAGTTGAACCCACAACTTTCTTGGTGTGAGACAACAGTGCTGAGCACTATGACACCGTGCCGCCCAGCAATGGAGTTACTGATCATGAAGCCAACACCTGAAAGGCGCCTCTTTGTCGCTGGTTTGCCTGACCAGTAGAGGGTGTATCCGGCATCATGTTCTAGGAGATTTCCTTCCTCTGCTGCACCCAGTGAAGTTCACTTTACAATGTCAACGCCTAGTCATGACAGTTTGTGTGCAATGAGAGCAGAGAGCGTTCTGGACGACTGCTGTCTGCTGAGTCTAGCATGGTTCTGATGTTCCATTGCCCGACTTTCAGTCCAGTGACACCTTTTGTAGTGTGTGTGTATCATTTCTTCTTTGAAGTTCTTTGGCCCCATGAGAAGATGGCCGCTTGATTTCGGCTAGCCACATGGGTGCGCAAGAAGATGAGTTTTTTTCAGGCCATCTTTTCTAGGCCCCTCTCCACGTGGAGCAAGCAGTGCTATCCCTAGAGAAGGCTGCTTGGCCTTTCAGGAGTCTGCCAACTGAAGTTGTCGTCTCCGGATCAACATCAGACGATCAATGTCCTGAACTGCCCACAAAATGGATTGGGGCTGCAGCTTCCAGTTTCATCTTCCACCTGCCGTTAGGGCTTGGAAGAGTCGGTGGTCGCGGACATCTCCTACAGTCTGTGCAATGAAATTTTGTAGGTGAGGTACAGTGTGTGCAAAACTGGCCCCACCCTTCTACCTCGCGAAGCGCCAGCATGCACAGCTGTCACCAGGTGCGCGATTACATCACATGTGGCGCGCGAACCTCGCACATTCGCGACTCCGTCAAGCATAAGTAGGGCTTAATTAGGTCTATGCATTGGCATTCAGTAATGGTATTTTATATTTTTTTCCAGCGAGAGCGGCATTTCTGAACTCTCTTGCGAATTAACGTAATTTCAGCGAAGTAAGTACACCTGTTTTTGCAGCATGCTGTCGCAACTTGCTGTAAAAAATAGACAGCAAATAGAAAAAATAAACAGTAACATAATTGCCCTCGAATTTTCAGGTCTAGCGCCAGCCCTGCGAGTGTTCAAATGTCAAATTTAAATTTGGGATCTGTCAAATTCAACCAATGGGGCACTCACAAAACTCTGGCTTTCGTGCAGGCTCTCTTTTCTCTCCCTCTCCCCAATGCTGTCACTGACTCGCTTTGCTCTGCCCCTCAACTCGCGCCTCCCATCGCAAACAAGACAGCCTGTACGCAGGCTATGTTAAAGCCTGTATATCTATAATAAACTGTGTTCAAACTCAGCTTGCTTGTGAAAATTCAATAACTGATCCAGGTATGCCATAGCCTGGCACCGCCAGCCTTCGTACTTCTGCTCAATTTCATTTCGCTTCACCACTCAGTCTGGTCACTCGGAGCTCTGCCTCGTTTACCACGGCAGAAAATACGCCGGACCAACCAACGAACAGTACGCGTGGCCGAAAACCAAGATGTGGCAGCTGCGCTGAGTTTGTAATTGTACTCTCTGAAATCAGCGATTGCTACGGACATAGATGCATGGGAGGCCATTCGCTCTGTTGTGGAGAAAATCCCAGGTATCTGCGACTTATAGCCACAACAAGATGAATGTTTGGTTAGTTTTTTGAGTGGAAATGATGTTGTAGCTCTACTCCCTACAGATTGTCATATCTAATTAATAGCCATCATGAGAGAGGCACCCTGTTCATCTCTGTGAGAGACAGCCGAACCACCTAAGCTAGCTTGTAGCTCCTAGTGTTGCGTTGCCCGCGAATTTAATGCTATAAGTTAGCAGCAAACTTTTTAAAAGCCATGTTTTTGTTTGTGTCACTAGACCTATTTACTGTCTCAGTGTTATGTTATCCATAATATATTTGAGGTCGATGTCTGTCTGTCTGTGTGTATGGATATGTTTTTCTCCTACATTTCTCAACTGATCATCACCAAATTTGGGGTGAATATCCACTTGGACACCAGGAAGGACTTGACGTCGCCCGATTTTTGAAAAACGGTCATGCATGCAAAAAAAATGGCAATTTCACTCTGGGTAGCGGGTAGCAGCTAGTTATCCATAAATTAAATGGCTGCTTAGAGCCAAACTGTGTTGCTATAAAGTTAGATAGCGAGCTCGGTATGATGTTAGCGCAAGTATGGTTAACCGTTCAGTTTTTGTGTCAATGCAGATTTCGTCCTGATGTACATAATGCATTATTCTCGCCGATTCTGCCGTTGGTTTCAGGTCTCATACTTTTTTTTTTAACTGTAGCAGTATCTGCAGGAAAAATGATGGCTCAACAGTTTATTTCTTGTAAGGAGAACAGAAAGAGCACCTTTGGTTATTTTAAGTGAATGAGTGAAGGCTAAAATTTGGTAGATGGGCATATATATGAGTACACAATTAACCTTATTGAACTGATCGATCGAAATGGCAGAAAGGACAAGTGCAGCGCTTCTGCGTTAATTCTGCGGCTGGCGTATTTCCTTTCTTCTCGACAGACCCTTCTTACTGCATAAGGAGCATTTTTTTGGTTTGGAACATCACAGCCTGTTAATAAGCATGCAGTTGTTATGCTCCCGTTGACGAAATTATTTTGCGCTTTTCAGTTGTTAGCTTATATCGAGATGGTGTGCCCCTACACTACATATTAAGAATTATATATACGTATTTGCCCCATTCATTTCATTTTAATCGTACTACGATGGCTGTTATTATACAATAGGACCAAGTGCTGTGTTACGTCAATGTATTTGTGTGTATTATGTGCATTGAAGTATCTCCACATCCTGGTTTTAAGAGTCCTGTTAAATTGCGCCACTGCTGAAGCTTTCTTATCATTGGCTGTGGCAAAATGCGATATTTGATATGTTTCATTAGCTTCTGAAAATCCCTGTTGAAAAACTCCGTTCCTTTGTCAGTTTGAAGTTTTTTGGGCCTGGGGCCTTGTGCAAGTATGGCTTGGAAGGCCCAAGTCACTTCCGTGGCGCTTTTGTTTTTGACAAACCCATGTCAATTTTGATAAGACATCTATGCAGGACAGCATAAATTTAATATTATCATTATGCTGGGATAAACTTGACATGTCGACTAAATGGGCTTGCCATTGTGCATCAATATTAGAGACGAAAACCTTGTTCCTCTTGAAATTAACTCTGGCTGTCTTGTGTAAGGTGTATGTATCTTCCCCAGACAACCACTCTGTAAGTTTCTTGTTGGAAAGTCTTACCCCTTAATTTTCAGCAAACTCCTTTGCAATCTTTCTTTGCCTGGATTCTCAGGGGTATAATAAACAGACTTCAAACACTCCAGAACATCCATCTTCACCACCAAAGCAAAAAATGACACGATACCTAAAATAGTGCATTTAATATCGTCATTTTATAAAAAATTGGTGTAAAACAAAAAAAAAAATTGCAGAACATTAGTTATCTCATACTTTATCGTCATCCCACAAGCTTTCTTGCATTGCCCCCGAAATCTCTCAGAAATCTCTTCGATCCTCATCAACAATCTTGTTTCCGACGTGCTCCAATCAAGTCATTTAATTTCCTGTAGCTTCCCCCTGATGTACGGCTCATCCTTGAGGTCTGCAAGAATTGTGTTGACAGCCCCTTTGACGCGCGTGGGGCTCGGCCTAAGCCCTAGCACTTTGAGCACCTTGGAGAGAAGGACACACAACCATGGCGTTTTCACTTTGCCACACAGTTTTTCAAAGTTATGTTGAAAATAAAAGGAATCAGGTTCAAACCGACAGCTGTGCCTGATTTGGCTGGGATGGTCATACTCGCACGCCTGGCACTCGCTATTCAACAACTCTTCAATTGCAGTGTCCAGAAGGCATGCGATGATCATCTTCAAGACTTTAATCATTGGGACTGTGAGGCATCTGTCAATTTGATCCAGCGGTGCTGATGGTTGCAGCGGGGCCTTCTTTTTTGGGACGCATTTCCCCCGGCAGCATGGTCTGTCACGCAGCACACCGTTGTCAGCTTCAAACCCTATAGCCAGCCAAGGATCCAAAATTAGCGTATCGTTGTCGGCGCAGTGCTCAGGCTCCAATGATTCTGGAGATGCCACCGAACCCGCTTGGCTGATCGGAACATAGGCTTTGTACACAGTCGAAGACATGACTGCTACGATTAAAGTTTGTGGGTTGTTTGTAGGGATAGCATTGTTCAGTTGGGCCTTTTTAAAGACCTTCTTACACACCTTTTCCTCTAACCACGCCTTTAGAGAGGCTCTCTACAGCCTATAATGGGGCCATGTGGTATTGGTATATAAACACTTGACGCTTGAACAACCTTGAAATGAAATGGAATAGAGGAAAAGTGGTTTAAAAAGTATTTTTATTCTTATTTAAAACATTAATCATAAAAGGTACAAAATGCACACAGAATATATACTTTTAAATTCAAATATTACATTATAAATTTACCATCTTTTACATTGTAACGGTTAGCTCTAATTTGAATTCATTATAATTTGTTCAAGAGAAAAACTATAAAATAAAAAAATATAAACAACATCATAGGGATACATATACAATACAATACATACAATACATATATTTCACAGTCCAAATTTAACATTGTGAATGAACTGTTTAAACTTTTTCTTCTTTGAACTGGTCAAAGGGGCTTGATTCCCACACGATGCGTTCTTCATCGGCATCCTCTTTGACCTGATGAGATGCTACCCCTGAGTTTCCCTCAAACTTCTCACTCAGGCATATCCTCACTGCCTCCATGACCTGCCAGTGCTTGAAATCCTCAAACAATTTATTGCCTTGAACCAGCGCATCCAACAGCAAAGATTCATCTTTTTTACAGCAGTAAAACTCGTTACAATTTGCACATCGTTTTGAGTTCACCAACGTGTTAAGACTTTCCCTTACAATCAGTCTTTCCAGTTTTCCATCCTCTGCATCCACTGTTGACGCCAGCACACTCATCATGTGCCTGCTTGGATGATTAGCTGAGTCGGAAGAAAAATCGAAGCGCTTCTGATAACCAGAGGCGACATACGCGTAGGCTGTTTTCAAATGATACCAGTCATGAATCTCAACAAATACACCAGGTTTTCCAATAGAGTCAAAGTCCTCGGCCGCATACAGATTAAGAAAAAGAATTTCTGGAACATCGCCATCCATGTATGTGGTAGCCGCGGCGGGGCTGTTTCGGATGAACAGAGCCATCCCACTCATGGTGCATCACTCACGAAAGGGCTCTTGACATTGTAGCAAATGATTTCTTTGGACCCCGCGGCACAGTTTGCAGTTGGGCCTTTGTCCCCGCAGATGCAGGTGTTGAAGTCAAAGACATGTTTATCGGTTTAGAGCACCAAGTTAGATCAGCTCAAAAACAGCTACAAGTCAGATGAGCTTAAAGGCCACGTTTATACAAGTCCTGAAGGCGGGTTTTGACTCCAATTTTCCATCAGTGCAGGCGCTTTGAACACCGCCCCATCACATACGCATACACCCACAGAACCAGCCCCACCCCCTTTGACTTCCCTCACTCACTCACTCTGCCTGCACACAGAGTGTGTGAGACAGAAAGAGAGAGAGAAGACCTATGGAATGAGAAGACTTTGGAAACCAGCATTATTTTGCATCAAACTTTCGACAACTAACTTAAAAAAGCTTTTTTTCTCCACTTACATCTCGCTGGGCAGAGTTCACTGGTAAATAATTTATCTTTCTGTCCTTATTCTGTCCACATATTGACAGCTATTTCAAATGTACTTCATTCATTACTCTACAGTTTTCACACTTCTTGACTTCATTTTTTCGCATTTAAAAACACCATTTTACTAACATATCACCAACAACTTTAAAACACTCTCCGAATTTTAACCCTCTTTTGTATCCCCACGACCAACAAATGCTTGAAATAGAGTTTTACCACTCATCACTTCCATTTCCCCACCACTCTTATAATACACATTTAAAAAGCACTAAATAATAATACAAATAAATAAAGGTGTTAAAAGAGTTATCCCAAAAAGGAGGGAGGGAGGGAGGGTGGCTTTGCTGAATTACCCCACACAGCCAGGGGAGGAAGGGGAAGTGGGAGGTGGCAGAGGGGTTGATAGAGAATAAACTATAATAACCTCATTAAAAAATGAACTCATATGACCTCATCAACCTACAAAAAGCCATCAATCAAATTTTGACGAAAACAGTATCATATTATCTCTCTGTCGGCATCATAGCTAGCTAGCTGTACCTAAGCAATTGCTTTTAGACTCCCTAGCAAGCTAGCTAACGTCTCTGAAATCTTGAAGTTGCATCTTGGTTGCAGTCGCGAAGCCGCGAACACTGCCGCGAAGCCTCAGATAAGTTCGTGCATATTACAGCTAGCTCAGTTAATAGAGTTGGGGCAAAAATCTAATCATATCGCTTTAATGTGATGATCATTTGCAAATATTTTCCTGAGTCAATGTTGGCCAGCATTCTAGCTGCCGAGATGGCTACATCCAAAGGGCAACATAGCGTAATGCGCGATGGCACACAGTACATGGCAGTCTAGCCATCATGACATTATCAGTTTGCCTCCGTGCGTACAAGCACTACCCAGAAGTTGATTGGTTGGTATGCAAATGAGGAACATGGTTTCCGTTTGCGCCCCTAATGAGTGATGTCCTAGCAGAAGACCTGCCTTGATAAGACGCTAACAGCTTGCATTTTAATTTTCATTGTGTCCAAAAAAGAGCGTGGTGACATGTATTTGAAAATACAATGGACTGTTTCCCTTACTGCATTTAAATATTGTCCCATGTATTGCGGGATAAGTCTTTGAAAATGAAATGTCAAATTTCATCATCATTATTATATAATTATTATTTCCAAGTTATTAGAGACAGCATTTTCATTTTCATGTTGACCCTAGAAGAGCGTGATGATATGTATATGAATATACTCATAGATTTCTCAGATATGTATGTGAAAATGAAAGTGATAATTGGATTAATGCATTTTTAATTTAATATTGTCGTAAATAACTCATTCATAAGTGAAAAATTGTAATGCAATAGTGGGATTACATTTTCATTTGAATATTGTCCACTATGGGCTTCCATAGAGAGGGTTACCAGCATGCAGTTGAACTGTGAAAACAGGGAATTCTATTGCTTTCCTGTACATGGTACAGTGTTCCGTGGCTGTGGTGGCAGGGGATAATATTTGGTATTCTCTGTTGGTCTTAGTTTTGGTTCAAGTGTTAGTGGTTTTTTTATCATTTACAGGACTATTTCTATGCACTGGGTCTTCTACTTGTTTGTAATGTTTTGTTTGTAATGTTCTAGTTCTCATTTTATCTAGCTGTGATGTGGTGTTAATTTCCAAACTGTGGCAGTTCAACCACTTCAATAAATGTTGAGGAAACACTAAAGTTTTGGCTGTGTGTGAGTATGCCCCAGTTCACCTTAGTATTTGTGTGTGGGCCGGTAATGGAACTAAATGGATTTTCTGGTAAAGCATAAGTTTGGGGGGGGGGGCATGACCTGACCACCTTAATCCTCCTCTGACTGCATGACATTGTTGCCGTTAGGCAACGTGCTGTATTGATGATGCGAAATGATCGCCCTCAGTACCAGAGGTGTTCGGGTTTAAGAGGTTGACAGAGGATCGTAGGACGACGCCAGACAGTTCAGTATGTGATGAACTCAAGTGGACGGTAGTCCAGTTGAGTTAATAAAAACTCAATTAATGGTTGATTAGTTTTTTTTTTTCCAGGTGAGGTCTTTATTGCTCCGAACCTTATGAGCGCCAAGCTGGTGCCTTAAAAGTTTTGAATCCCCCTTTTTGAAATATTTGACTCAAGTAAAATTCTCCTCTTTTAAACCTTCTAAAGAAGCGAGACTTAACAGGAATGAAAATACAGTCAAGTATTGTTACGCAAAATAAATGTATGTTGATAAAAAAATCTGATCATGATAAGCCAGTTTGGCCAATTTTTGAGTGGCTTAAAGAACAATAATGCTTTTATTTTTCAGTGCATGCAAGCTAGAACCAGAGTAAAACCCAAAAATATTTCATGTTACTCACAGATAAATTCAGTGAACTCATTCTAGCTCCTATGTTTTATTATATGGACAAAAACATAACTTTGCCTAATAGAACCTAATGAACACATTTTGAGTGACACCTATGGCTCTGCCTGTCTATTATGAAATGAGATAAATGAGTGATTAATAACTGGGTCCCAGGAGGGCTGGAAGAAAAGGATGCTAAATGCTACATCTACAGGTTTTGTTCTTCAGAGTCTAATCATCAGTTCTACTGGACAAGGTAAGGAATCACATTCCTCCTGAGTGTAACAGTTTAAATCAGTAGTTTCTCGTTAACTTAATATATTTAGAATAAGTCAGCAATATAAATGTATTAATCCAGAATAATTTTTCATTTGTCGTTATGAAATATATTTGATTTGTATTCTGCTGCAGTAGTGGAGATGACTGTACTGCAGTATGAGCAAAATTTTAATAATCACATTACTGATCAAGGTTCAATTATCTTTTTGCATGGATACTGCCTTAATATTCCTATTTTATTTTTTTGACTTATTTGAAGACACAGAATGAAGTTGCATGCTTTTTTTTCTATGAAGCAGTCAATATCCATATTTTTATGTATGTCTATGTGTATATGTGTCATTACTCCAGAACTATAACTCATTAAAAAAGGATTTATGGTCAGAGCTGAAGACAACAGTTTCAGCATATAATTAGACTATAAATTTACTCTCAATTCTTTTGTTTCTTTGTAACACGTTGTTTGATTGATTACATTATCTTTGGCTTTCGATCTATGGTGGGCTGCATTCCTATCTGTCACCATGTACTGCTCAATGCACTCTTGCTCCCTCCCTGCAGACAGACCAGAGGGGCTGATGGAGGTGCGTCTGGCACTTAAAGCAGCCGGTTTCATAGGTCTCATTGTGGTGGGAATCCCAGGAAATCTGGCAGCCCTCCTGCTTTTCTGCCATTTATTCACTGCAAGAAGCCATGTTCCACATAACGAGTTCATCCTCAGCCATTTGGCTTTTGCCAATCTGATGGTGACGCTGTGCCAGGGCATTCCTCAGACTCTGACCGCCACAGGCATCAACCCTCTGTTCAGCAGTGAAGTCTGTAAAACAATTTGTGTCATATACCGGGTTGGCCGTGCCATGACCATCTCCATAACATCCTTGCTGAGCTCTTACCAGTGTGTGGTCATGGCACCCTCTACGGCAGGCTGGACCTGGCTGAAACGCTGGCTTCCTCGTCACCTTCCCCACACTATCATTTTCCTCTATGGGCTCAGCATCATCATCTGCACTGCTACTTTTCTTTATAGTCAGGCTTTTCCTGCCAACAGCACCATTCCAGAGTTCACCCTTAACTTGAAATTTTGCATTGTAGTATTCCCAAGTGCCATGTCTTATATAGCCAATGGTGTGGTGTACATCATTCGAGATTTCACTTTCGTTGGTCTAATGGCAGCAACGGCAGTGTACGTGATGCTGGTCCTGCATCGGCACCGTCAGCAGGTTCAGGGTCTGCAGGGAGCTGGCAGGAAGACTGAGGAGGCATCTCGGGCTGTTCTGCTGCTCGTGAGCACATATGTGCTGCTGTTCGGCTTAGATAATGTATTGTGGTTTTACTCACTCTCTGTCTCCCACGTGCCAGAGGCCGTGTTGGACATGCGCATCTTTTTCGCCACCTGCTATGCTACCATCAGTCCTATTCTCATCTTTGCTACCAACAAGAAGCTGGCCATGTACTTTATCTGTGCCTCAAAACTCAAGGCAACACAAAACATCCAAAACAGTTCTGAGTCAAAAGTTTCCCATGGGACAGCTTTGAGATGTTAAATTATAAAAGGAAAGGAGAGGACTGGCTGTCTCCTGTCCTGGTGCAGTATATTATGTGTAATTTTTGTCATGGCCCTGTATTTTGTTAAATAAGAGCAAGAAATGCACTTCAATGAGTCATTTGCAACAGCGAAATATGGAAGTTTTCTCCTGTAGCAAGCCTATTGCTGCAGTACATGTAAAATATTTAATTTACGAGTATTTTCTGCTGTTCTGCTCCAACACGTGTATGAACTGACAATTTATTTAAAAAAAAAATAAAGACACAAATATATGACAGGAAGAAATCAAAGGATTTAAAGTTTTATATAAAATCACATCAGGCTGGTTATTGGGCCTTAAATTTGTTTTAAGTTCAGAAATAATTGGCTAAATGGCTGCTGCGTTGAATAACTCAGGAAGGAAGCCACTCACAGTGCAGGAGTCACCACCATGGTCTCTGACTGAATCCAGTCGCAACAGTAGCAACTGTTGCCGGAGGCCTCACAAGAGCGTCGCGGGGTCAGCTTTCTGCTGCTCAGAGATATATGAGGGGTAAAGTGAGTTGGGAGGGATACATTGTTTGGTGCACAAGTGCGTCCTTCCAACCATCCTGTTCTCATTGCATTATTATGTGAAAAAGCAGATGCTTGAGCTTCTTCCATTCAATTCTGTGCAATCCTGGTCCAGGAATCCTGGACTGTAATTTTTTTGTGAAAAGAAGAGGTGGCTGACATGCATATCTTTTGAGAGGAACAGCAAACTGTCTCTGCTCTTCTAGTTGACAGCATTAGTTGCATGCATGGATGCCTGTTCATTGTTCATTGATTGGACGTTCCAGATTTGGGTGGGATGAAAGATGCCAAATTCATTAATAACCTATTTGGTTTAATGTACCTTTGATTTTATGCATACGATAATGCATTATAAACAAGGTGGCCCTTGAAGAGTGTAGAGACATTTGAAACATCCAGGGCTGTACTGCCAGCCTCTCATGTCACCACATAGGCAGGCTGGAGCTCCTAACTCACTGTGTGGGGACAAGCTCCAGCTGCACCCAGCTCCTGTGTCTGCTCTTTGTCTACTGTGACTGTCGGGCAGTAATTTTATCTCAGGGAACTAATGGGAATTCAAAATCTGCAGCATGTTTAGTACTCCACACCAGTATGTTGGTGTGTACTAAGTATAGTGTACTGCTTATGAATAATGGCTTATTGTATTACCTCCAAAAAGTTAACCCTCACTTCCGTGTCACAGGAGGGAGAAACAGAATAAAGGCAAGACTATTAAACAATCATGTGTAATGGTGTTTTATTCTTTACCCACTTTTACTTTTATTCTTTACCCACTTTTACTTTGAAAACCCATTTGATATACCTACACTGCTGGTTAAAAGTTTTAGGACAACCCAGTTTTTACAGTTTTTAATTCAAAATTATGCAGTTCCAGTCCAATGAATAGTTTGAAATGGTACAAAAATAAGGGGTGAACTGTCAGAAGTTTTAAACAAAGGGTAAGGTTACCCAGGTTTTTTGTACACCGCCGAGTAGGTGAAAGGATGGTTCCTCAGTGTGTGACATCAACTGTCAAACATGGAGGAGAAAGTGTGATGGTCTGGGGCTGTTTTTCAGGATCCAAGGTCAGTGACTTATAGAGTGAAAGACAGCATGAAGCAAAACAGCTACCACAGCAGTCTGCAGCGCCATGCAGTACCATCTGGTATGCACCTAGTTGGTTAGGGGTTCATCCTACAGCAAGATAATGACCGAAAACATAAGTCCAAGCTCTGCCAGAACTACCTTAGGAACAAAGAAGAAGATGGTAAGCTTGAAAACATGGAGCACCAGCACAGTCTCCAGACTTAAACACCATTGAGATGGTTTGGGATGAACTAGACAGAAGAGTGAAAGCAAAGCAACCTACAAGTCCCACACATTTATGGGAACTTCTGCAACAGACTTGGGAAGAACTTTCTTTGATTTCCATTGTAGAAAGAATGCCCCGAGTGTGTTCAGCGGTTATACCTGCCAAAGGTGGGCCACATGGTTAAAATACATTTTGGTTCATAAATTGATTCCATGATTTTTTTTTTTTTACTTTGATTGTTAATTTGTTCTATCATGTCTATGCTTTCATTCCAGAGTACAATGAGACATTAAACTGCATAATTTCCAAAAAAAAACTGGAAAAATTGGGGTGACCTAAAACAGTTGACTGGTAGTGTAGATCATTTTTGGGTAATGGAGCAATGCGAAATACATTCAGACATGATTCAGGGCACTGTAACATTTTGGGCACAGTTTGGTCAGTAGAAAGGTAACCAAAAAGAACTGTAGACTTAGATTGGTATCATTTATTGACTGACACCAGATTTCACCAGAGGTCGTGAGGAAGAAATGCAGTTGTGAAGCTGAGGAATGTGTGAGAGATTACTGTGAATTCTGAGGGCTTAGAAATGTAATCTCTGCCTTTAAAAGGATAGGAAACACATATTTACCCTGTATGGTTCTTGAGTTTCACAGCTTTGTTTGACACTCAAGATTTACCCTAGGTGATGGTGAAATGGTAAGCATTGCATAGTGACACCTCCAAAGATTTGACAGATTCTCTGTCCTTTGGCATGTTTAGGGCCTAGCTATGGGGTGAAAGCCCCAAGTCTTTTTTTCTTCAGCCCCGAGTCTTTTTATTTTTCACAATAATAATAAAAATGAATATGAACTTTTAGCTCATACTACCACTAAGCTTTTACTGTTACATTAATTTATTCCTATGCATGCAACTGTTGCACTTCACGTCAAGACTTCAAATAAAATCTGCATTATGGCGGGTAAGATGACACACAGAAAGAGGGAGAAACAATGATTACACAGATATGAATTTGATTTGTTATTTGGGGTAATTTATTTTGAAATCAGCCGATGTTTCATCATCTGAACAAAACATTACTTGTGTGAGGACATTCTAAAATGCTTAACGTGAAAAAAGCTTAACGTGGCTTAATGCACCAAAACAGCAACCAGTAAGCGCCAAATTCCTCTCGGGTATGTCTGGTCAGGAGCACGTTCTCCATTAAAAAAATTAAAACCGAAGACTGAGGAATATGGTAGTTATATCACGTTAATGCGCATCAATGGAGAGGAAAACGCTTATGAGGAAAAAGCTGAACGGAACTTAATGTTCCAAAACAGTGACCAATAATCACCAACTACTTCTTAGACGTTTCTTGTTAGGAACACTTCCTCCGATCAAAAATATGAAACCCAAAGTCCTAAGAAAATAGACATCAAGCTTTTTCCCCTCCATCGACGCACATTTTCAGGAAAAAGCTTAATGCGGCAAATTATGAAATATAACAATTCATGCCTCATTTTATCATGGAGTGCTTTCATTTATTTTACATATTATTTTTGGTCCATTTAATGACATATGACTTTATTTTTGGAGTCTTTTATTTATTTTTTTATTTTAGCAGCTTTCATCCTCTTTACTACTCTGGGGTAGTGATCTGCAATGATCTGCTGAAAAAGAAATTGAAAAATAATTGAGGAACAAAGGCCCAGCAGCTCATCATTGAACAACCCTGCAGTTAATGGTCCACAGCCCTATTAGAAACTGCCTCTTATGAACATCTGATATGTAAAAAAAAAAGAAAAAAAAGCAAGAAGAAAGTTTACGCTTATGCGAAAATGGAACCATTTATAGCATAGATCACAGGAATGCAAAATGGCAAATAAATTTTATCCTTGGGGTCAATTTGACCCCAGGGATACCTGCATCCAGAAAATGATTTAATTGAAATTGTTAACCGAATTTTGTCAGGCACTTTATTTATTTGTTGAATACCTAAATATCCCTTAGAATAAAATATACCCCTCCACCTACATGCCACCCCCTCCCCCCTACACCCACCGACCTTAACTCCGTACATTCAGATTACCTATTATTCAAGTATGGAAAAATATACAAATCATTATAAAATCTATTATTGATATAAAATTGGAAATAATGGTGTTTTTTTTGTTTAAATGGCTTTTATTTAATTTTATCCTCAAGTGATGAGTCAAGGTTTTACACAGACAGACGCCGCTCCTGCCAGTTTCCCCCACCGTTGCCACAGAGTTTTTGAATCAGTGTGATAACTCCCAACAGCTTTCACTCAAATCTTTTCAAACTTTTTGGGCTCATTGATAACACCTTTATGATGAACCTGATTACTTTTGGAAACCCCATGACCTTTCCTCCAGTGCCATCATCAGGCCAAACATTCAAATTAGAATTAAGATTTCAATTTTTTGCAATTTTAACAAAATCGCCCTAATTTTGGTGGGACTTTGAGGGCCTCATAAATGGATTTTCAGAGATGACAGACCCACAAGTTAAAGTAAGTAAGTAAGTAAACGTTTATTTGTATAGCACTTTTCACAGTACGTATACACAAAGTGCTTCACAGTAAAAGTACATAACTAGAAACAACATAAATAATCAGCATAAAATCGGTGTAAAACATCATAACGCATAGAACCGAGCAATTAAAACAGTGTAAAAACAGTAGGAAACACAACAGTAGTGGCTATCATCGCTATACTAGAAGGCACAAAAGGTCAGAGTTCAAAAAGCATTTGTACACTTAGGGCCACAGGCCTATGGCAGAAAAGCCTGTTTGAAAAAGTGCGTTTTAAGCAAGCTAGCCACAGACTCTGCCTCTCTAATAGCCAGAGGGAGCGAATTCCAGAGGCGGGGGGCTACCGCTGAAAAAGCCTGATCCCCTTTAGTTTTTAGCCGAGTGTGGGGCACTGCCAGGCACCTCTGGTTAGCTGACCGCAGAGGACGGTTAGGGGTATGATGTGTAATGAGGTCGCAGATGTAACTGGGAGCAGAGCCGTGAATAGCTTTGAAAGTGTAAACCAATATCTTGAACTTGTTATGGCCCCAATTTGTTATTACATTTACAGCAACAGCAAGGGATGACAGACACAGTTTTAAAACCTTAACCACATTTAATGAACAAAGACAATAACAAATAAATACTCTACTATCTACAACTAAATGACCAAGATTGATTAGAAAACAAAAAAAAAACAGAAATATTTACAGTCCTTGTGGGTTTGCTGGTGATGTCCTAGGCAAGGAAAAATGCTGTGGGGCACAGGCAAAAATCCACAAAAGAAAACTTCACAGGTCTTGAACAGAAATGACAGGTCTGGTCACATGTATCCTTCTCCTTGCAATTTCTCCTACTACTTTACTGTCTCAATTCTTTTCCTTATATACTCTTTTGCAGACCCCACCCACATTTAAACCTCTTTTTTTTTTATTTTCGGGGACTTGCCCCAGACATGTCCAGGACATGTCTAAACATAGCTCCAGTCTGAGCTGAATAAAAAAAAAGGTAAATACTGCCATCCAGTGGCCTATATTCACATTACACCTCCATTCCAAAAGGGAAAAATTTTGACTCATAAAGGCAAAATTTTTCTTTTCAATACAAAATGGTTAAGTGAGCACTTGTCTATATATACATATCATACAATATTCAAATAAACACATGGTATATATATACATATTCAAACACGGGATAAGCAATCAGCAATTACATTGTCTGTACCCTTCACATGCTTAATTTCCAAGTCAAACTCCTGTAAAATCAGACTCCAATTCAACAATCTCCGATTCTTGTTTTTCATCTTACTCAAAAACATTAACGGATTGTGGTCAGTGTACACAATCATTGGCTTTTGTCCTGTACAAACATAAACCTCAAAGTGTTGTAAAGAAAGGACCAGAGCCAACAGCTCCTTCTCTATTGTGGAATAGTTCCTTTGGTGGCGATTGAACTTCCTGGAGAAGTATGCCACGGGATGCTCAATGTCATCAGAGTCACTTCTCTGTAGGAGCACAGATCCACAAGCTTGGTCGCTAGCATCGACCGCGATGGAGAACGGTTTGTTGAAGTCAGGAGATTTGAGCACGGGGAAGTGACACAGCAGAGACTTCAGGCGATCGAAGGCTCTCTGGCATGCATCATCCCAAGTGAACTTTACGCCTTTCTTCAGTTGGTTAGTTAGACTGAGAGCAATCTCAGCAAAGTTCTTGCAGAACTTGCGGTAGTACCCGATCATTCCAAGGAAGCGGCGCAAAGCTTTTTTGTTGTCAGGAACTGGAAAGTCCATGATGGCTTGGACTTTAGCATTTATGGGTGCCACCTTACCCTGGCCTATGACGTAGCCAAGATGAGTGACTTTGGTTGTGCTACTGTCACCTTTGTTCAGGTTAACAGTCAGGTTAGCCTGGGTCAGGCGCTGGAACAACATCTCAACATCTTTCAGATGTTCTTCCCAGGAGTCGCTCCATGTGATCAGGTCATCAATGTACGCACCCGTGTGTGGCAATCCGGCAATTGTAGACTATATCATCCTTTGGAACGTGGCTGGGGCATTTTTCATTCCAAAGGGTAGGACTTCATACTGGTACAACCCAGATGGTGTGGCAAAAGCAGAGATGCTTTTGGCCCTCTCAGTTAAAGGCACACACCAATAACCCTTCAATAAATCAATCTTGGTCAGAAACTTTGCTTGCCCTACTCTATCGATACAATCATCAATCCTAGGTATTGGAAACACATCAGTTCTAGTTACAGCATTGACTTTGCGATAATCTGTACAGAATCTAGTACTTCCATCAGGTTTTGGAACTAGCACACAGGGTGAACTCCAATCTGAGTTGGAGGGTCTGATAATATCATGTTCTAACATGTACTCAACCTCTTTCTCAGCAATCTTTCTCTTTTCAGGATTCATCCGGTACGGATGCTGTTTTATTGGTTTGGCATCACCAACATCGACATCATGAGAGGCTATAGAAACTCTTTTTGGAACATCAGGAAACAGATCCTCATATTTCTTGATCAACCTCTCAAACTGATCTCTCTGTGAGGGTTCTAAGTGCTGGAGTTTTACATCAAGATTTTGCAACACTTCAGAATTTGACAATTTACATGAAAGTACTTCAGCTTTAATTCTAGGTTCATCATCTTGAAACTCCCCCTCATCTTCACACATCTCAGCCATTGGAGGATCTGAAGTGACAGCTGCAACCCTAGCATTTCTGTCATGATAAGGCTTCAGCATGTTAATGTGACACAATTGTTTTGGTTTTCTCCTATCTGGAGTCTTCACAATGTAATTGAGATCATTGAGTTTTGTCAGAATTTCATAAGGACCATGAAATTTAGCCTGCAATGGATTGGACTGCAAGGGAAACAACACAAGGACCTTGTCTCCTGGTTTAAACTCACGGCTTCTAGCCTTATGATCGTACCAAGTTTTCATTTTTCCCTGACTTTATTTCAAGTTCTCTTTGGCTAGGTCACAAGCTGCACGCAATCTTTCCTTGAACTTGCTAACATAGTCTAACAGACTGATGTGCGGCTCTTCCTCTTGCCATTGTTCACTCAATAATAGCAAAGGTCCTCTCACTTCATGACCAAACACTAGCTCAAATGGACTGAATCCAGTAGACTCCTGCACTGCTTCTCTTGCTGCAAACAACAGCCAATGAACACCTTCATCCCAGTCTTTCTCATGGTCATAACAATAAGTCCTCATCATTGTCTTGAGAGTGGAATGAAACCGCTCTAAGGCACCCTGACTTTCTGGATGATAGGCACTAGAAAGAATCTGCTTTGCACCTAGTTCATACACAACCTGCTGAAACAATCCTGAAGTGAAATTGTTACCTTGGTCTGACTGAATTTCCCTGGGAAGGCCAAACAACGTGAAGAACTTTATCAAAGCCTTTGAGATTGCAGTTGCCTTGATGTTGCGTAGAGGTATGGCTTCAGGGAATCTAGTAGATGCACACGATTGTCAACAAGTACTGATTTCCAGATCTAGTCTTGGGTAATGGACCAACACAATCAACAATGACTTTAGAGTATGGCTCCCCAAATGCTGGGATAGGCTGCAATGGAGCTACAGGTGGGTCTAGCTGGTGTTTTCCAACTACCTGACAAGTGTGACAGGTTTTGCAAAAGTTGGAAACGTCTTTCCGAAGCCCAGGCCAAAAGAAGTGTTTCATGATCTTATCAACTGTCTTGTTAACACCAAGATGACCTCCTAAAGGTAAACTATGAGCCATTGTTAAGATCTCATTCCTGTAGACCTTCGGAACAACAATTTCCCTGACCACTGCCCAATCTGCATTGGCAGGGATATCAGGAGGGCGCCACTGCCGCATCAACACACCATCCTTGAGATAATACTCAACTGGAACTGCGTCTATTTCTTTATCAGGAAGGGCTCTCCTCCTTAGTGCACAAATTTCAGGATCATTAGTTTGCTCCTCAATCAACCGCTTTCTGGACAGAGACAAGTCTCCAGACACATCAGAATCACCAAACCCATCTGGCTGGCTGAACAATGAACTGATAAAAGTGTCTGATAAGTTCTCAAACGGAGAAACCATAGCAGGCCAATCAGAGTCATGAGGCGAACTGTACTGGACGGCACCACATCATCTTCTTCTTTAGCCTTCTTGGCCATAGCACGAGTCACTGCGCAAGAAGGATACAGAGATGGGTCCTCATCCCCATCTTCAGTGCTCGGGTGTGAAGTAAGATGTACAGGGGGAACTACTTTGCCCCCAGCCAGGTCATTGCCTAGCAACAGAGAAACACCCTTTATAGGTAGACTTGACGTAAGTCCCACCTTTACCTGTCCTGTAACTAAATCTGACTTCAAGAATATAGAGCGCAGGGGTACAGATACAGTCCTCCCTTCAATACCCTGTACAAGTATGAAATCCCCTGAAGCGGTCTCATCACGTAACTCCAAGGAGTCCATCAACAAAAGTGACTGAGAAGCTCCGGTATCCCTTAAGATATATATGGGGACAAGAGTAGTATGCTCATTCAGAGCCACAAATCCCTCTGACACAAATGGAAGAAATTCCTCCCTCACGAAGTCAGCTGTATCAGGCTTTTTAGCCCCACAAGAAGCATGCAATTTAGCAGATCGGTTATCTACTACAGGGGTTTCTAACCTTGTTTTCACAAAGGCATTTGGTTTGGTATCCTTTTCTTTTTCTTTCTTAGCTTTTAGGAACCAACAGTTAGTTGTAACATGACCAGATTTCTTGCAATAACTGCAAACTAGACCACTTTTGTCACTGTCAGCTTTCACACTTTGATCAGACCTGTTACTGGATTTCTGAGCACCATCACCAGATTTGTCTTTGGGTGAGGAATCTTGGGTATCACCGTAACCCTTTTTCTGAAATTGGGACCATCTATTGTTACTGCTAGACTGAAATTTGGACTTATGTGTGAGAACATATTCATCTGCAAATTTGGCTGCTGATTGCAAATTCAGTGCTTGCTTCTCATTAAGGTAGGTCTTAACATCATCCTTAACACAGTTCTTGAATTCTTCAACTAACACCATTTCTTTTAGTGAGTTGAAATCATCCTTGACCTCCATAGAAGTACACCAGCGCTCAAAGCAAACCTTCTTCTCATTAGCAAATTCCACATAAGTCTGATTTTCAGATTTCTTCAGACCTCTGAATTTCTGTCGGTAAGCCTCTGTAACCAACTCATAAGCTCTCAAAATAACCTTTTTGACAACCTCATAATCAGAGGAATCATCTGCAGACAAAGCTCAATTGGCTTGTTGAGCTTTACCCTTGAAGACAGATTGCAACAACAGAGGCCAGTGGCCACTGGCAACTCTTTGCTACCTTTTCAAAACAGTGGAAATACTGTAATTGTCAACATCCTTTTCTGCGAACGGAGGCACCAGTTTTACCTTCTGGCTAGCACGAAACTTATTTTCAGTTGCTATTTTTTATTTTTAGTTGCTCCATTTGGAGCCTTTCTTCTCTATCGAATCTCTGTAAATCGAAATCTCTCTGTCTTGCTAATTTTTCTAACTCAAACTGTCTTTGTTTTTCTTTTTCTTCCCTTTCTTTCTCTCTTTCTTCCCTCTCAAATTCTCTTTGTTTTTCTGTTTCCTCCCTTTCTTTCTCTCTTCCCTTTCAATCTCTAGCAGTTTTAATTTAAGTTCAATTTCTACATTTGGATTTGACAATGGAAACTGTTCCAGAGCTCCTGGTGCAAACACATTTTCATCAATGTAATATTCAACAACCTCTCTAGCCAGTCTTGCTTTTCGCATGTCTGGTTTTACCTCTGTCAGCTCTAAATGTTTGCATATTTCTAGCAGTTCTGTCTTTTAAAAAGACTTCAAAACCTCTACAGTTGGTGATGCCAAGAAATCATCCATTGCTGTTGATCTGTCTATATAAATTCAAAAAACAATTTTACAATTTGAAATGGTAGATTTTCAATAAATGACTCACACAATGGTCTATCCTGGACTTGACTCTATCCCCAATTTCTTATGGCCCCAATTAGTAATGACATTTATGATAGCAAAGGATGACAGACAAAATTTTAAATCTTAAACAAATTTAATCAAACAAAGACTTTAAACTAATCTACTAGATTGATACTGTATATTGATTGATATATACAACAAAAAAAATATTTACAGTCCCTTTGGTTGGGTTGTTTGGTGATGTTCCCGGTGAGGAAAATGCTCCAACACAGGCAAAAATCCACAAAACGCTTCACAGGTCTTGAAAAGAGTGACAGGTCTGGTCAAATGTATCCTTCTGCTTGCAATTTCTCCTACTCCTCCACTCCCTCAATTTTCCTCCTTATATACTCTTTTGCCCCATATTTAGACCTCTTTTTTTTAAATTCTCTGGGACTTGTCCCAGACATGCCCAAGACATGTCCAAACCTAGCTCCAGTCTGGGCTTAACATAAGAAAGGTCGATACTGCCATCTACTGGCTTCTATTCGCATTACAGGAGGCTTAGGATTACCTGTTTTTAAACACTACTGCTGAGCAGCCAACTCCAGGGCTCTTACTTACCGGAAATGTGAAAGCACTAAACCTGAGGAGAGTCCACTGTGGCTACGGCTGGAAGCTGCTGCAGTTGAAAAGACCTCACTTCCTGCTCTTTTGTTTTCTGACTCAGCCCTGGCAACCAAATCTATTCAACGAAACTTCACCGTAAAGAATTCCTTATGAATTCTAAAACAGATAAAGGTGGCTTGCCGGGTTCCCGGTATTTCCATTAATGCACCTATATGTCATAATCATTCATTCTTGCCTCCTCAGTTGGATGGAGTGTTTGTTGTTTTAAGACCCCTCTCTCTCTCCAGACATTTTCAGATCTGTACATTAACGGACAATTGGTGTAATTTGCTCAGCTGAGCAACAAATTCGACCTCCCAAACGCTCATTTTTTTCGTTATCTCCAGGTCAGACATTATGTCAAGACAAACTGGTCAGACTTTGCTTCCACCACCCATCCTTATTTTGAGATGCTTCTACTCCCTCCAGATTCCAAACAGTTAATTTCAAAGTTTGTGGACTGTTTTTGTAAACCAGCATCCTCTGATTTTATTAGAAAAACTTGGGCGGAAGATCTGAACTCGGAAATACCTATGGATCTTTGGGAGGAGGCATTGTCTCTGGTTCATTCTTGTTCTATTAATTCACGTTACAGGCTCATTCAGTACAGAGTGTTGCACAGACTGCACTACTCAAAAACAAAGCTAAATCGCATTTTCCAATTGTGTCCCCTGTATGTGATAAGTGTCATACTGCTGATGGCTCACTAGCGCATCTATTCTGGTTCTGCCCTGCACTGCACAATTTCTGGTCAGCCATATTCATGTACTTCTCACAAGCTTGCTCCATAGACATTCAGCCTAACCACAGCTTAGCCATTCTTGGATGCTCTGCTGAGACATCGGACCTTCCATTAGACATACAGGTCGCTCTACATCTAGGGATCGTGGTAGCTAAGAAACTTATCCTTTTAACTTGGAAGGGTACCACTCCACCCACCTTTGCTCACTGGCTCAATGAGATGTTGACAGTTATTCAAATGGAAAGACTGCGTCTGCATAGACCCAATGAACAGAGCCGTTTTGAGAGAAATATGGGGACCCTTTCTGGCCCAGTGCCAAGTGTGATGCGACTAAACTCTCGGTACTTTACTCGAACAATTACAATTTAATTTTATATATATGTGTGTATTTCAAATTGTCTAGCAGCCTCCTTTTGTTTTTGTTTTGTTTGTTGGTTGGTTTTTTTCTCGCTCTCTTTTCCTGTATTTTCATGTTTTGTAAAGTTGAAAAATTGTAAATAAAGTATAAAAAAAAAATCCCATAGAAAATATGTGAGGTGACCTAAAGAAGAACATTCATGCCAGAATACCTTAATCTAGAGGAGCTTGAGAGATTTGCCAAAGAAGAATGGCCTGGATTCCTCAAAGAAGTGTCAGAGACTTTTTGAAAACTACAGCAAACAACTGGGGGTTGTTGTCCAGCAAAAAGGATACACAATTGACGATTGGGATCTGGGGGGGGGGGGGACGTTGTCAGGACTTTCAGGTGGTTACAAACATTAAAAACTCTGGATCATTTACCGCCACATGCTCAACGCAATCGCAAATACGCAAATTTTAACTTTAATGATGATAACGATGCCGGTAACTTTCTGACTGACCACCTGGTTTCCGAGGTTACGAACTGCACAGTGATGAACTCGAGGTTAGCATTTGTGTACCCGCGTGTGGTGACTGGTGAACTGGCAATAGGGGAGGCTCAAAACCATCCCTGAAAAATAATGATTGGACAGGACTTGTTTTCAATCATTTAATAAAATTTTATTTACTTGAACTCCAAAAATCCTAATGATTATTATGGGGATAGCTTTACCGCAGTTAGAAAAAGCACAGATAATTATTGCGGTTTTCAAATCATTAAATTACTATTGCAGAAACTCCGAAAACTCTCAACATTATCAGGCCAGTTTCATTAACGACGCATATCTGTCAACTCTCACGCATTCGGATGGGTTGGTAAATTCTGCGCTCAGCTGGCTCGTGGGGTGAGTGCGGATTGGTTTGCGAGGCTCTTATAGCTGTAAGTCACAAGAATCCATTCTTTTCGACATTCTTAATTCCTGAATGTAGAAGGAAATGTCTGGCACGTTTCACAGCGTGTTGCTTAGTGAGCCTCGCGGGCTGTACTGCACCTTTCGCGAGCTACTCGACCACAGAATTTATGAAGACATGCTGATATTCACGTTGTCATTTATGTGCGAAAGAAACGCCTCAATTTTGTGAAGCAATTTATAACAACACTATTAAAATACATTTCATTGTCGTTTTACCAATTAGTCTGAGAAACTTTCTAATCAAGAAAAGTAAACCGCGACAAGTTTAGGTCATTCAGTACTGAAGGGTGAGGATTGAGCATCCCTTTGCAGCAGGCGGCAGACGCACCGCCTGTTTTACCCAGTGCCCACTGCCCACTACTGTCAGTTATGCTCAAGTGGCGTTTGTGAATATCACCTGGCGAGGAGTGGGACCGCTCCCTTGGTTCGTGATAGGTCGATCTCTCTCTCACGCTCCCATTACATTTCAATTGTTCTCACTATATGGTGAGGCGAGGGTGAGAGTGAGTGTCGTTTCTGAATACGGGCCTTAGTGTCTGGTAATACTAAATGAGTCAGATATTGCCTTAAGAGTCGATTGCTTTCAGAGACCTCACTCACACTGAGTTGAGCGTCCCTTTCTGTGTGAAGGTTGAATGCAGGAAACACCTCCCTTGAGCTGCACAAACTTGCGCCAGAATTTCGTTGTCATGGCTTTCAGTTGGAAACAAACATTAGAAATTCTGGATCATTTACAACCGCGTGCTTGACGCAATCCCGGTTACGCAAATTTTAACTTTTACGATGATAACGATACCAGTAACTTGCTGACTGACTACCTGGTTTCAAAGGAAGCTCAAAACCAAATAGTGATTGGACATGACCTGTTTTCAATCATTAAATAAAATTGAATTTTCTTAAACTCCAAAAATCCCTAGGACCATCGTGTGTCGCCAGTTCTACTTGTTAAGTTAGAATAAGCACAAATAACTCTGACCCCGTTTTCAGTTAATCATTTAAATTTCCATTGCCGGAACTCCAAAAACTCTCAATGTTATCAGCTGTGGCAAGTTTTCATTCATGACGCATACCTGTCAAATCTCAGGCATTCGGATTTCTCGTGCTTTTCTTTACTCATGGGTTGCAAAATACTGCGCTCAACTGGCTTGTGGGGCGCCGTGTGGATTGGTCTGCGAGCAGGCACGTCGTTATCGGAAAATTCCGGGGCTAATATCCCTCCCTTTATTGAAAATAGGCGAATTAGTCCTGGCTAATTCTAGATGGTTTTCTTTTCTTAACACGTTTTCCAATTCAAGAATAATCAAGTGGCAATTGAAGACATGGCTTCTCTCCCCCATGCGATCTAAAAGTGAAAAAATAATGGGCGACATTCAGTACAGAAAAATAATTTGATTATACAAAACCCAAAACCAGTGAAGTTGGCACGTTCTGTAAATCGAAAACAGAATACAATGATGAGCAAATCCTTTTCAACCTATATTCAATTGAATACACTGCAAAGACAAGTTACTTAATGTTTGAACAGGTAAACTTCGTGATTATTTGCAAGTATTAGCTCATTTGGAATTTGATGCCTGCAACATGTTTCAGAAAAGCTGGCACAAGTGGCAAATAAGACTGAGAGAGTTGAGGAATGCTCATCAAACACTTATTTGGAACATCCCACAGGTGAACGGGCTAATTGGGAACAGGTGGGTGCCATGATTGGGTATAAAAGCAGCTTCCCTGAAATGGTCAGTCATTCACCAACAAAGATGGGGCGAGGGTCACCACTTAGGGGTCTATTCTCTCATTAGCGCGTAAGTCTTTTTTTACGCGCTTGGAGTTAAGCGCTTTTGAGTTACGCGTATTATCCCCTACTCGCTTCGATCACGCCCACAGCGCTTAACTTCAGAATGTAGGCGGCCTTATGAAAGAGGTGTGACTGATCCAAAAGAGAGGCAGACTCTGTACAAAGCTCATTGATTATGGCTATCAGGAAAACATGGAAAAAGGATTTTCTGATTAACCATGAAAACGCATTTGTGGTCCATGGAAAACGCAAACCAGACTTTAAATTTGAATATTGTCGGCCTGCTGATAAAACCTCCTATCTCCAAACTGATAAGAATCGAAAACTCATATGTCCACTATTCTTACATGCAAAATTAAACATTTTTATTTTAAACTATATTTATCCATTTATATTATTATAATTATTATTCTTTTATTTCATATTTATTTTTTTATTTTCCTGTGAAGTCTGTCATTGTGAAGATAGGAGGTTTTATATACCGCTGTAATAGTAGGCCGTACCAATTACAAGACGTAATTCAGACATCTCTTTATTTATCCCCCGCCGCGCGATTAGCGCGAAGCGGGGGGGATATAGCATTGGGCTCCGTCCGTACGGACACATAAAATTGCGGCAGCGGGGGATATGTTAGTGACAAACACTTGTTATTTCTTACGCTAGCCACCATGGTATTAAAGCTATGCATACAAACAAATTGCCGCGATAATGAAATAATAAATAGAGAATTTAGCGCTTCTCAATCAGCGCAATCAGATCATTGAAAATGTGCCCCTCCTACACCAGCCTGTTTGTTCCGTGGAAGACCGGGAAGAAGACAAAGGGAACATTCTAGTCACACGAAGACAATCAAAGACAGTTTATATGATCTCGTTTAGAAATTGCGCACTTGAAAACTACTCCGATGTCAGGTTTGCAACTAAAGGACATGGAAACGCTTTAACAAGGATTCTTACGCCGCACGCGGTCATCTCCCCGCCCCGAAACCGCCTCAGTAAAGACGGAATTCCATATCCATAGCCTATTATCCTATTTGATTTGAGCGACACATTCACTTGAACTTGTGCCTAATACTTTATTTCAATCAATTATCCCATTTACTGATAATGATTCTTCCCATGTCAGCTATTCTTTAAAGGCAAAAATTGATGAAAAAATGGATAGTGCTTTGGTATTTGCCAGGGTAGGGCTCAATCTTAGAGTAGCCTGTTTAATAATATCTTTATTCACACATTAAATTACACAGTATTACCAATGGTAAAAAATTACTAGGACTCGAGTTAGTTTATACAGATATCCTCAATTAGAAAATCAATCCCCTCACTCGTGAGAATATCACAACTTTTCAGATTATCACGAACATACAGGGCAGTCGCATTTGTTAATAGAACATGGAAGACAATGATGGCGACGTCGAGCCAAAGCCGAAAACCAAATTTCACAGATGTTGGTGTTGTATGGCAAGCAAGCAATGGAGGCTGATCCGAGGAATTAAGCTGCGAATCGTTCTGGATGTGGCGTCGGTGGGGAGATGTAAGCGCAGTATCCCCGATTTAAAGCAGAAATGGAGAGATCTGCGGGGCGCTGTAAAAGCCAGGTTCTCTGCACACCGGAGAAGTGTACACGCAACAGGTGGTGGGCAACCATCATCCCCTGTGCATTTCACTGCACAGGAGGAGGGGATGGCATCCACTCTTTCTGCTGTGGAAGTGCATGGAGAAGAACTTGAAGCGCCAACGAACTGCGTCAGAAACCTTGACACAGGCGCCTGTGATATGTGTATGACATCACCAGCCACTCTCTGAAACGACCCAGATGCCAGGAGTGACAGCGCAATTCTGACGTTGATGACCACGGGTATGTTTTGTGGATAATTGCTGCGGCTGGATAGCTGTTCATCCAGAAGTCGGCAAAGATAGATGATTGCCTCATGCACGGTCCAGACGAAAGCGATGCATGCACTCGGTGTTTGTTAGTCCCGGGATGTTCAAAAGAAGCCGATATATGCGTGTTCGTCTTCGAGCTCGGCGCGCTCCTCTTACTCTTTCCCAATCACGCAAGAGTGCAAGCAAATGCAGGACTGGCATTTTGGTTTTAGATTTTGAGGGCATGGTAGAATGATGGACTTATGTATACTCGTATTAATTAATTGTTTTGCGTTTGTAATTTAACTGATTGGAGAAGAGGCTGATGCGTAATATCATGTGATAATGTCGTTTGATAAATTATCATGGCTTTGAGAAATGTAGTTTAGAAATAAGGAAGAACAATCGAATATTGAATGTCTCAACCTTTACCATGTTAAATAAAATAAAAGTAATGTTAAAATTCGGCCTATAACCGACATCAAACGCAATATTCAATTTCGCCTAATGTTGGCGCTTGACCTTAATACAGCCCTCAAAAGCGCTTAACAGAAAAAGCGCATAAGCCAGGGGGAGAATACGCGTAAGTGTTATTTGCATGAGAAACGCCCGGAAACGCCCCGATTTTGGCCTTGCTCCGCCCCAAGCGCGTAACTGCCTTCAAAGCGCGTAATGCACAGACTTAAGTCAAGGGGAGAATACGCGTAGGCTTTTTTCGACTTAAGCGCATGGGAGAATAGACCCCTTAGTGAACAAATGTGTGAGCTGATTGTCGAAAAGTTTAAAAACAACATTCCTTAACAAGCTATTGCAAGAAATTTAGGGATTTCATCATCTACGGTCCGTAATATCGTCAAAAGGTTCAAAGAATCTGGAGAAATCACTGCACGTAAGCGACAAGGTCGAAAACCAACATTGAATGCCCGTGAACTTCGATCCCTTAGGGGGTACTGCATCAAAAACCGACATCAGTGTGTAAAGGGTATCGCCACATGGGCTCAGGAACACTTCAGAAAACCACTGTCAGTAACTACAGTTCGTCACTACATCTGCTAGTGCAAGTTAAAACTCTACAATGCAAAGCGAAAGCCATTTATCAACAGCACCCAGAAACGCCGCCGGCTTCGCTGGGCCCAAGCTCATCTAAGATGGACTGATGCAAAGTGGAAAAGTGTTCTGTGGTCTGTGGGCGTAAAAATGCGTATGGACGCTATGGACGTGTCCATACCAATATTTTGATGTGTTTAAAATGTCCACCACACCAATTTTGAATGCGGCATTGCACGGCATTCGGGACACAAAAGGTTAATTTTCCCCTCCTTAGTTCCGCCTCTCAAAGACGCCGTGTCATTGGTGAGGACAGCCTTGCTATCTGTGATTGGCTCCCCTTCCTGTATCCATCATCATGACTGGGTTGTCATTGGTAAGTTGGTAGGCTACGCGGTGAAAATAAAAAAATAATAACAGCGTCGTGCTGGCTCGGGGAATCATGTCTGACTGGGGCAGGAAAAGAAAAAGGCGGACATTAGACATTATTTCACCCAGTCAATGGTAAGTTACTCACACAAAATAGTCTTGTAAAAACCTGTTCAGACCGCGACGCATTTTCTCTTCCAAGCGCTCGATTTCATTGTTTTTCCAGTAGCACAGCATAAACCTCAACATGCAGTAGCCTAATAACTTCCGTGCTTCCCATTCCCATGCTTGTCGTTTTGGAGGGGGGGTGCGTTGCAGTCTGACACGGATTCTACTGAAACAGTCTAATCATGCTAAAAGTCTCTTATAGTGGAGTGAAATAAGAACTGAAAATCTTTACATAATTTTTAGAATCCGCTCATCTTTAGCCCTATTCGGACGAGAGAACAGAACGTGAGAGGGATAGATCTTCACGCACGCACTGTTGTGAGTTGTGACAGTTGTCACGTGACCGCCATCTCCACAATGCATGTTGATGCATCTGAATGCATTTTTACCCCACGTCTCCCCATAAAACTAGTCCCGTCCTAATAGGGCTTTTGATGGAATGGTTAGATGAATAATAATATAGAAGGACAATGTATTATTAATGCAATAAACAGCCAGCCAGACAGCATAAAATGTATTATTATTATTATTATTATTATTATGCAACAAGAGACAAAAATAGGTAGTGTTTCTTGATCATAAATTTTGTTTTACAGCCACAACACAGCAGCTCTGCAGATCAGTCTCCATCAGGCAGACAGGTATATTTCATGTGGAAATTAAGCAACACACTGTATTGCTGATTGATGAGGCTGTATTTTGAGTAGGTTAGGTCATGACATAGGGAGGCATGGGAGGCAAATTATGTCCCCACCTATGTCAGCACCATTATTACGCCCTTGGTCTGACGAGTCCACATTTCAAATTGTTTTTGGAAACTGTGGACGTCGGGTCCTCCGGACCAAAGAGGAAAAGAACCATCCGGACTGTTACAGGCGCAAAGTTCAAAAGCCAGCATCTGTGATGGTATGGGGGTGTATTAGTGCCCAAGGCATTGGCAACTTGCACATATGTGAAGGCACCATTAATGCTGAAAGGTACATACAGGTTTTGGAGCAACATATGTTGCCATCCAAGCAACGTCTTTTTCATGGACGCCCCTGCTTATTTCAGCAAGACAATGCCAAGCCACATTCCGCACGTGTTACAACAGCATGGCCCCGTAGTAAAAGAGTATTTCGACCAATTAGAGAGTGCGTGTGCCTCACTTGCCCTCCCAACCACGGCCCTCTCGGAAAAAACCTTGCTTCGAATTGAGTTCAGTCACATTCCCAGCTTATAGGCTGCAAACCCTCTTCGCCACACCTCTGGGTCATCATATGTTGAAAATACACCAAATTCAAACATCGGTGAAATGGTAAATTCTACTATGGATGCAGCGAATCCTGTATTTTGATTAGTAGAATACCTACGGTAGAATACCCGGCGCTGCTTGAAGACCTGGCGTTCGATTATAATGCCGTTTCACTGCGTATTAATCTCATTGTCACGAAAAGCGAACGCCACTTACTTTAGTTTGAGATAATTTCGCTTTTATTTGGGTTTGTGTTTGCAGAAATACTGTGAAACGGCCTAAAACAATGAAATGTAATAACGAAGTTCGCAAAAGGCTTTCTGACATTCTGTGTAATGTTCCACATGATTGCCTCCAAAGGCAGCGTTTGATACGCTGTTTCAAATGCACCACTAATGGCGCTACTTGGTACGGGCTCTACGCTACTCTACACGCTACCGGATATTTTTCTGGGAGGTTGTTTGCCTTGAGTGGATAGTACTGCCTCTGTGAAGCTGGGCATCATCGTGGCGCAGCACGAAACTTCTGCGATGTCATCCTCAATACGACACACAATGTAGCTACAGTTATATCAAGTTTACATTTATTCCATCGATTTTGTTAAAGATTTTTGTGTTCAAATCCGATATTGTATTTTCTGAATTGAATTGCATTTTCTATTTGACATTGTCTTTTCCAATTCAATTGCCCGTAAAATTTCGTGCCACCCCACAACGCAAAGCAGTGAAATCCGTAAAAGGCATGGAAAGCAAATGTATATTTCACTCTAAAGTTCACGGCAAAACAAACGAATTGTTAAAGTACGGGATAATTAAGTGATCATTGCAGAGCAGAGTTCCTCGTTGCAAATCGCAGGACATGGCAGCCATCAGAATTAATCGCTTATGCGTCATCTCATTTGTGATAACTTTAAGGGAAAAATGATTCGTTGACATCAGTCATGTTTTTTTTCTGTGCGATTTTATTAAAACGAGGCTTGATAGCAGAACTTTCTTATGGGGAATTTGGGAACATAACTGGACACAAGACCGTCACTTAATTTCGCCATGAACGGGCCACAGGCAAAGAGAAACACATTTAATGAATGTAGCTTTGATGAATAAGCGAAACCGTATTTGAAAGAGGTGAGCAGAGTAGAGCCGGCACCGCGTAGTGGAAAAGGGCCATAAGATGAGAATGATGGAAAGTTAAACAGTGCAAGTGTTTAATGCATGGCAAATTGTATTTGTTTTGGTATTTTTGCCCATTTATTTATTTAATTAATTAATTGATTGATTTGCCATGAATGTCCTCTGTTGACTTGCTTTTCTGGCAACATTTTCAGTTATTATTGACTATGGATTACGCAGTTATTTTATGTGTAACTAAGAAAAGCAAAGTACTACATTTTAAATTCATTTTTACTGCTGTTCTGACAATAAATTCACTGGCTGTTTGAAGTAAATTGTATCCCTATGCAATTTTATTTACCAGTAGGGTGGAAGGTATGGGGGGGGGGGGGGGTCAGGTTGTACTCATAAATTTTCTTCAAGGTTGGCAGGTCTGGCTACTGCACATATGATGGTACAAGCAGTCTGCTGCATGTAGATCACAGCCATAGTATTCAATTCGACCTTTGACTTTGAATCCCCAATCATCAGATCGACTTTCACAGCACTCAAGAATTGTCTTTACAAAAGCATCTGTCGAAATGTAACTAACTTCTTTCTCACTTGAAAGAACCCTGTGCCCACAAAATAGACAGTCGTTTTGGCTATCAAATGGACCGTCACATACTCTTGTACTACTTCTCTTCAGCACATTTACGGAATCTAGTTTCTTTCCAAGTTCATTGGGTTTGTGTATCTTTTGCGGCAGTCTGAATGCACTTCATCTCCAGCTGAGACGCTGACAGTATCACCTTTCTTGACACTGGCTGCATTGATACCATCAGCGCCTTTTTCACGAACCTTTACGATGTTGTCATCGTCTTCAAAGGCTTGTCTGCATATCAGACAAACTTTCGGGCTGATTTCACTTTCGCTCATTTTCAAATCTGAAAAGGGAGAGAAAATTTTGATTGTATTCTCCAAAAATTATATTTACTCTATAGCAATTTAAATGTTCCAACTTGCTACCTAGGCCTCTAAAACCTAGGTATAGACACCTAATTAAATTAAGGCAGTGTGAGCGGTAGATAAATTCCAGTTATGTTCATGTTTTGGTGACCACCATTGACACCACTTACCATTTTCCCATTTACCCAATTGTTCTATGGCAGTTTGGATGCTTTCAATAGATTCCTTGACCCCAAAAACCTAAGGATAGACACCAAATTTACCAAGCTCGCAGCAATAGTAACAGAGTTATGGTGATTTTAGTGTTTCGGCAGCCATGTTGGACGCCATATTGAAAATCACCCCTTTCCGTTCTTCAGATTGTGTTAGATTTTTAGTATGTCATTAAGTACACTAAATACTAACCAAAACAGTTGAAAAAGCTTTTGTAGCAATTTTTTGGGGGTTAAACCTTATATTGACCCATCTTTAAGAGTCGGAGACAAAAGTGACCGATAGTAGCCTGTACTTGACCCAGAAGCAGTCTGGAGAACTTAACCTGCTGTTCAACATCGACACTAGGCTGTGTGCCATGTTGAGTGTATCGGCTACATTCACCTAGTACAAAGAAAACGATAAAGTTACGCAACTAGAAACAAAGGCTACATTAACGAAAGTAAAGCCGCTTCATTGCCAGCTCCATAATATTTTGCAAATAACATAACATAACATAACATGAATGGCAAGGACAGGCCTTTCAGCTCAACTAAGCTCGCCAGTTTCTTTATACTATTGTGAATATATCCCTTCAGATACTGAATGACTCAATGGTATCTAACTTTATGTCAAGCCTGCTCTTGAAAACCCCCAAGGTCTCTGCCTCAACAATATGGTCAGGCAAGCTATTCCACATCGAAATGACTCTTTGGGTGAAGAAATATTTCCGAATATCAGAGCAAAATTTACCTTTGGTCAACTTCCATCTGTGACCCCGAGTTCTACTCACAACACTTGGTCGAAGGAATCCTACATAATTCACTTAGTTAATCCCTTTAACATATTTAAAGACCTCAATCAAATCATCCCTGAGTCTCCTTTTCCTAAGACTAAAGAAATTAAGGATCTTCAGCCCCTTCTCATAGCTTTCATCTTTTATACCTGGAATCAGCTTAGTGGCTCTTCTCTGAACTTTCTCTAGAGCCTCTATATCTTTCTTAAAGTATGGTCCCCAGAACTGTACACAATCCTCCAGATGTGGTCTAACGAACGTGTTGTACAAAAGAAGCATCTCCTCTTTATTTTTGTACTCAATACTTTTGGCAATGTATCCCAGCATCCGATTAGCTTCCTTAACTGCTACGGCACAATGGCTAAAACCTGTGAGGGTTTGGTCATCAATCATTCCCAGATCTTTCTCGTGTGCAGCACATTCCAGTTTTAAACCTCTCATGAAGTAATCCCGTATAATGTTTTTATTATTTACATGTACAACTTTACATTTTTCTAGATTAAATTTCATTTGCTACATTTCTGCCCAATTCTGGATTCCATCCAAATCATCCTGAATCACATAAGTGGACCCTAAAATATTTGCCAAACCCCCCAATTTAGTATCATCTGCAAATTTAACCAATCTGCTCTCAATATTCCTACCAAGGTCATTAATGTAGATGAGGAACAGCAAGGGTCCCAACACTGATCCCTGGGGGACGTCACTCCACACCATACATAGCTCAGATGAGATACCACTGACCACCACTCTTTTTGTTCTTTCCTGTAACCAGTTTTGAATCCACTTCAGAATACCTCCTTTAACTCCATTGGAGCTCATTTTAAAAATTAGTCTCTTATGCGGTACTGTATCGAATGCTTTCTGAAAATCCAAGTATATGATGTCATAAGCCCTGCTCTGGTCATAAGTCCTGGTGGCCTCTTCAAAATACTCCAGAAGGTTTGTTAGGTACGACCTTCCCTTCCGAAAACCATGTTGGCTATCGCTCAAGATACTGTTACGTTCAAGAAATAAGTCCAGCTCATCTTTTATGATAGATTCCAATATTTTGCACGCAATCCAAGTTAAACTGACTGGCCTGTAGTTTCCTGGCTCGGTACGGTCCCCTTTCTTATATAATGGTATTATATTGCCCTGTTTCCAATCATTTGGTATTTCTCCAGTTTCTGAAGACCGTCTGAAGATGGCGGATAGCGGCTTAAAGATGATCTCACCAACTTCCCTGAGCACTCTAGGATATAAGCCATCAGGACCCGCCGCCTTATCTGCCTTTAGTTTATGCAACTTGCCTAATACTTTGTTGTCCTGAACCTCAATTCCACTAAATAATCTTGAGCATTTGACATGCCCTCTGGCCAAGTAAAGACCCCCTCTGAGGTAAAATTCTCAACAAAGTAACTGTTTAAGGCATCCGCAATATGCTTGTTATCATATAGCAGCGATCCGTTTTTATTCTTTATCCACTTAACCTGCTCTTTAACTTTCCTTTCCTGTTACAGTACTGAAAGAAGCGCTTAGAGTTAGTTTTTGCCCCCTCTGCAATTTGTCTTTCATATAGTCTTTTTGCATTCCTTAGCTCTTTTTTGACCACTGCCCGCATTTTACAGTATTCAGCCTTCGTGTTCTCATTGTTATCCTTTATGTACATCTTATAAAGATTCCTCTTTTCCCTCAAAATCCTACGAATACTTTTGGTCATCCACTGAGGATTCTACTTTTTCAGCTTACTTTTGGACACCTTTGGAATGAATCTGCATTATGATTCAAGTAAAACCCCCTGAAATCTTTCCCACATCTCATTTACGGACTCACAGTCCAGGCGTCTATCCCATTTTATTTCACCTAGATATGAGCGCATCCTGTTAAAGTTTGCCTGCCTAAAATTGAACATTTTTGTTTTAGAATATACCTTTTTAACTTCCCATGAAACATCAAAATTAAAAGCAGAGTGATTACTTGTCCTAAATGGCTTCAGTACCTCAACATTGCTAATTCTATCTGGGTCATTACAGACCACTAAGTCTAAAATTGCCTTCTCTCTGGTAGGTTTATTAACATACTGCACCAAGAAATTATCATTTATAACATGTAGGAATTCTCCCCCCCCCCCACCCTGTCCTTTCACCATTTCCCATTTGATACCAGGATAATTTAAGTCTGCCATAATAATAGTCCCACCACCTCTACAAGCTTGCGTAATCCTCCTAAAAAGCATTTCATTTATTGTACTGTCCAAAGCTGGTGGTCGATAGCATACTCCTATATTTAAACCTGTCTCGTGTTTGCCAATGAGACTGACTCCGATATCTTCACAGGACAAGGAATGTTCAATTTTGGGAATTTCCTGTACATTAATGTTTTCGTTCACATAGAGTGCCACGCCCCCTCCTCGCCTATTACATCTATCCTTCCTAGAGAGCTTATAACCTTGTATGTTATATTCATCCCCATCCTCTTCACATAGCTATGTCTCTGTAATCCCAACTATGTCATAGCCCTCACTAATCATTAAAGCCTCATGTTCTGGAAATTTATTTTTGTATACTTCTTGGATTTAAATAAAAACATTTTAGGTTATTACTAATGCTCTTCCCTCTTGATTTCCCATGTGGCCGCTGCTTCGAGCCCCCCACTACGCTTTGTTGCTTTTAAAGTAAATCATCGATAGTGCATGTAACGCCGTCAGCTTCCATCGGGGCAGTCTGCATTTCCCTATGTGTAACACTCACTAACCTCCCTGCCCCTCAAGTCCCACGTTAAAACAAAGAAAAAAGAGGTGAACATTAACTGATTCTTTGCTGTGTCCGCATCGTCTGCCGTCTTGGCGCCATGAAATTGAACCCACGATCGAATTTCTGACACATGCGCAGTTTGTACAATTGATGTTATCTTTGTTGGGGTAATCTGGGAAGAACAGGTTCGGTTACACAGAGGTATTAATGATCTTAATTAATATTAATATAATTATTAATATCAATAGGATTGCTAATATGAGTTAATAGCAGCAGGGCACCACCCTGGGATCAGGGACTAATAACCGAACCAAGATTTCAGTCTCAAAGGAATTGTTCAAGCCAAAATGTCAATATTAGAATATCTACATTTGTGGAATTTACAATGAAGGGTGAAATTCGAACACTGGACCTCCCGACCAGCTGTTACCGCAATAAACAAACACAAATAATCACAGGGAGCTGTGCAGGAATTATAACAGATTTTATTTAACTTTGGTAACACTGATGGCAATCAATAATACTTTAGTCAAAATAACATCTATTATTTCTACAACTACCATGAAAATGGCTACATTTACAAGCAACTAAGATTGAGGGTAACAATGTTTGTTTGGGATGTTTGGATAAGGTCCGTGTCCAGCAGAGATCATCTCGTTACTCACAATTATATCTATATCAGTTTTGAATTGATTCTGCAAGGTGTTCATCCTGCTTTTGTTATCAAATAATTCAAACATCGCATCATTCAAAATGTGCTCATTATAATTTACAGTTTGGCTGACAGATGAAGCAACCTTACAATGTGGAACTTCATGAGCATGAAAGCAACAGAAAAAATTATGGTCACCTTCTATAATTAATTCACATTTCTTTCTTAGATCCAACTTGGCCTTCAATGATTAGTTGTCAACAGCCTGGTATTCACCAACACTTATTTCTTTTCATATGTCATCCAGGTTGATTCATTTCTTTCTCAGCCTCACTGTCTATAAAGCAGATGCAAGTTCACGTCACTCCTGATGGATATTATTCAACGGGATACAGTATCTTCATAATCATTTATTTCTCCCAAGCTGTAATATTCTTTGTTAATTTTAATTTCTCTCGGTCGGTGTCCCGCCCACACATAACTGCGTTTTTACCCGAGACCCTGAATTAAAACCTTTTCTGTTTCCTTGTTTAATGCACACGTTCAAATGTGACCCCAGGATTCACAAAGTATTACTTTTTTTTTACCAGAACATGATGAATACCATTTTTGACAATATTTAAAAATATATATATATTGTTAACATTTTTGGACATTACAGAGATCAGGATTCAGCAGTTGTTTGCTCACACACCGTCACTTCACGCTTGAATAGACAGATCTCTGCTGAGCAGTGATATCAGAAATGTATTGTTCAACCACTTTTCGATTCTCAGTATTATTTTTTAAATAATTTCATTGCAGAATTTAAATGAAGATTTTTTTGTGTTTGTGGCCCTTACTAAAATTATGAAAATAAACAGAAATATGATGTATTTCTAAATGATACAAGTAGTTTGATTTCAGCCATTTCCTTCCTCGCTATGAAGCTCGGATCTTGAACTATAAAGCCTTAAATTGGGTAACATAAATAGCCATATTTGGCTTCTGCAGAAAGGGGTTAAGCTGGTGGTCATGATTTAGCTCTTAAGAATATGATATGAATATTGACTATTTTTAGATTAGATAGCCATATAATATAGAACTGCAAAACCAAAAACTTTTCCAAACTTCTAGTTGATTTGAAAAATATTCCATTTCAGGCTCAAAGTTACTGAAAAGTATTAAAAAATAACCCAAATCATTTTAAGGTTTTCACGAAGTGTTCATTCTCTAAATTTTCTCATTATGGTCAGATTTTATATTTTTAATTTGTCAATACCTGTTTTAATACCAGTATTCCACTGAAGCCATAAACGAACGTAAAATCCTTCCTAATATTTGAGACAGCAATAACTCCTCTTTTGTGTTTAAGGTGCTCAAAAGTGTCCTTCGATGGTTTTAAATTTAGAAAATGGCAGACAGTATTGGAAAAAGGTGCCCAACTCAATGTAAGCACCTTTAAAAAAAAAGACTAATGAGCAGGAAGAGATTACATTTCTGATTATGAGTGACATCCAGAGCTGCATTTGCATGCTCTGAATAGAGCCAATTAATTTGTCATGGTTAATTTAGTCTCTGAAGGGTTTTAATAAGGAGACTCAAAAATTATAAATCTGAAGTTCAATGTTTCAGAGCAGAATTCATCAGTTGATCGGCAGCACAAGGTGAGGAATTGAATTATTCAACCCTTCTTACTGACTCTGGAAAGTGTAAATTATATGACATTCGAGTCATATTTGAATGAGTAAATTACTACTATTTATTTATATTTCAAGCGGCTATTATAACATTTGCCAAAAAACCAAGGCTAAGATTTCATATTCATCAACTGTGCTTTCCCACATAATTGTCTCGTAAATGCGAAGTTTTGAGTGGAATGTCAACAGTCAGTTACTGTCAGGGTGGCAATTTCAGTCACCCTCATATAGTTTCCAAATTCATGTCTGTATTAAAGAAAATAAATACAAAAGCAAATATCATTTAAAAAGCTTTCTAAGCATACAATGTAATAAAGCATAATTTTGTGGGAGTCTGTAGCTATTTGTGACTTCTCAACAACTCGTAGTCAAAATTGCTTTATGCTTGAAGTGAAAAATGCAGGCTCAACATAAATATTACTGTCCTCCACTTGTATTAATATCCATAGTTGTCTATATTCTATTAACTTTGTGATTTTCCCAATGCCTTGGATCTAAAATGGGATCACATCCACCACGCTCTGCTCAATGCTCCCTCGTTCTTTCCTCACAGACACACCTGAGGGGCAGATGGAGGTGCGACTGGCACTAAAAGCAGCCAGTTTCATTGGTCTGTGTGCAGTGGGAATCCCTGGTAATCTGGCAGCTCTCCTTCTCTTTTGTCATTTATTTGTTAAACAGCAAGGCATTCAACACAACGAGGTCATCCTCAGCCAGCTGGTCTTCGCCAACTTGACAGTGACGCTGTGCCAAGGCATTCCACAGACTCTGGCTGCACTGGGCATTGACTTGCTTTTTGATGGCCATGCATGCAGGGCAATCCTCCTCGCCTTCCGTGTTGCCCGAGGCATGTCAATCACCCTCACCTCTCTGTTGAGCTCCTACCAGTGTGTGGTCATTGCCCCGTCAAAGCATGGCTGGGCCAGGCTGAAAAACTGGCTTCCTGGCCACCTCCCCCATGCGATTATCTTCCTCTATGGGCTCAATGTGACGATCTACACCAGTACCATTCTCTACGCTAAAGCTTATCCTATTAACAGCACCATCCCTGAGTACAGTCTTAACTTGAAGTTCTGCATTGTGGTGTTCCCTGGCCATACTTTTTATGTAGTAAAAGGTATGATAAACATCCTACGTGACTTCATCTTTGTTGGGCTGATGGTAGCAGCAGCAGTGTACATGATGTTGGTCCTGCATCGGCACCGCCAGCAGGTTCAGGGCCTGCAGGGAGCTGGCAGGAAGACTGAGGAAGCATCGCGTGCTGTTTTGCTGCTCGTGTGCACATATGTTGTGCTATTCAGCTTGGAAAATGTTGTGTGGTTCTCCTCACTCTTTTTGCCCGGTGAGCACCCGGCTGTGACTGACGCTCGCATTTTCTTTAACACCTGCTACTCCACCATCAGTCCTGTGCTCATTATTGCCACCAACAAGAAGCTGGTTGTGTACTTTGAATGTGGCTCCAAGTCAAGGCAGCACAAAACATCCAAAGTGATGCCGAGTTCAAGGTCTCTTCCGTGACAATAACACAGTAAGGATGTTGGAGAGTAGAAATGGGGGAGGCGGGCAGGGTATAACCATTTCCACGACTGGAGTAGTTTGTGGTATATCACTATTTGTAGCCACACAATTAACTACAGTTACAGTACTTGACTTAATGAGCAATGTTTGAGAAATCTCTGATTTTCTCTTTTACTTTATCAGTTGCCCTCACACATTCAAACATTTTTTAAAAGCAACTGAATTCCCGTGAATTTTCTGTAGTTCTCATGTCCTAATGTGTGCAAACAAAATATTTTTGTATTTAAAAATAAAATATCTTTGTGATAGAATCTGGGAAAACCCGTTGGATGTCGCACCGGCACTTTTCTAGGAAAGAGTGAAAATGGGTTGAGAGTCAATATTTTGGTGAAATTGGGTTTCCATGAAATTAATACTCTCCAACATCTTGTCTATCATCCCTAAAGATATCTCCCCGTTTTTCACTCATTTAATGTGTTTAAAAGGTTATTTTTATTAACCACTCTGTGTCTGTCTGATTGTCGTTACCTCCGACGTTCGAAATCGCGAGTGGCAGAAGTGCGTGAAAATCGCCCATAACTGCTTGCCTTCAGAGACAATGAAGGCAGTTCACCTGTCAAAGTAAACCACATAACATGAAGATGAAGTAATAATACAATAATATTACTTCATCTTCATGTTATTTGGTTTTAATTAATATTATCAATGCGCATTTCCCCGCCAGTCCTGTGTGAGCTACGTATCAAATTTCCTCTGTTGATGGTCAGATCTGTGATTGACGAGGCGATACAGAGATGGCAGAGCTTCGAGCGAGAAGAGAGAGCGAACTAGATGCCCAGTGAAACGAATTAGGACGAATCAACTTCGTCAACTCAGGAGATACTAATGCCTTTCAGGATGTTATAATGGATTATTTCACATCCAGGGAAGATGAGCTAGACATTGACTCTGATGATTTTAGTGCTGAACAAGAGCAAGAGGAGTCTGATGAAGGTCAGCTAACTACGGTATCCACAGCTTCCCCATCCCACTTAGTTAGCCTGCTAGGTGATCTGATCATACAAGGTGCAATCAAAACAGTCAAGTCAGTCATCTTTCACAAAACAACGAAATGTTATTTCAAATGGCCGTTGCTTTTAGGTGACTTATCTCTTTCTGTATCAATCATAGACTGTAATCTACTACTATGAATAGCATTCAAGCTAATCTACTCCAGGGTCTGACTGGGTTAGAAAGTTTCGTAGAAGATCCTTTTTCGTGAGTAGTCAAGCGAATTAAACTATCACAATTTACGTGTATATACAGTACATATATTTTTTCAGATCAGACAATGTTTTGGTGGCACCTTGTTATATGACACTGTTGGTGATGATAAGCCTATTGTATTAGAATTAATTTGCTGCATTGTATTAGTATTTGTTTTTTATTGTAGTTTTGAATACCCAAGAGTATAGTATGAAACTAGAATGAGAGTTTACAAAGAAACTATGTGATGGCACAATTCACTGTATAATGTGATGCTTATTTTTGGATTGTCCTGCACTCAGCTGAATGATGCAAGGCGCAAAGTGTCTTCTTCACGGATAGGCAAGTCTGATAAACTACCGTGACTGTCCATTACATGGTCGAAGTGACCAGGGCATATGTACGGTGAGGGTTAAATTAGTTGTCAGGCTCCATCATTGGTATATAGCATAAGTTATTTGGATAATGATGATCTTTATTGTTGTCAGTAATGGTTCAGGTATATATTTGTTTATTATCTATACACTGGTTTTACACGGCTATTCATTTACTGTCATCATTATCGACATGTTATTATTCACAGCATATGATTGTAATACAAATATTATTTATTATTGTATTATTTTCATGCTTCACATGCGAACTAATTACTGTTTATTTCAATATTTTGATATGTCTTTAGAAGTAATAGGCCTTTGTCTTGGCAAAAGTTAACATTTTTAAAAGGGATGTATTGGAAAGCAGTGATTTGTGTTTATATGAGATACAGTATTTCACATAAAAAATAATTTATGATATTTTTAATGTAAAGTGCAAAATTGTTTTAGACATAGTGTGAAATGAATTGTTTGTTGTTCGCCTGATATACACATGTGAAATATGCATCGTATTTAATTAATAACCTATACTGTATAATAGAAATGTCTAAGAAAACGATTACTGTACATAGTACTGGTACGTATAGCCTTTACTGTTTAAAAAGGTAAAACCGAATAATAGCTTAACAATATTTATATTATTATAAAATAGATCTTATGGTGTGTATGTTTCGTCAATATGAAATATGTTTTGTTTTTTTCATTCTTGCAATAGTTTTAAAAACAAAATGACTCCATGAAGTGACAAAACTTGGGCGTTATGTTTAAATTCACTGAATGTCTTGATAAACAGAGACACTGAATTTTCAATTAATTCATGATTGAGTGTTGGTTGATGAAAAAATCAACTTTCTGTACATTTTACAACATGTACATTGACAACACATGTTTTACTAAAGGAAAGTGACTAACATGTACCTTTTGGAACCTTGCCGTTATGATTCCATTTAGAATCCCTGACTTTAAACCTATTTTTCAGAAAATCTATCTGATCAGCTGACTTTGGGTGGCTATAAAATTTGATACAGACAAGGTATGAAAATAATGAAAACAGATTTAAAATCAGCTTGAAATCAGCATCCAGGTAGTATCAGAATCTTCGGGTGGTCAAATTTCACCATGTGACTGGTTTTTCCTGATCCTATCACATATCCCAGATAGCAAGCACCTCCACTTCGGATCTGCCCCGGCTCTGGGCCGGATCAGCTGGAGTCGGCACTGAGCCGGGCCAGATCGGGAGTGGAGGTGCTTGCTACCTGGGATATTGCTGAAACGAATTTGGGGTTTTGCTGGTGCTCCATTTGACCTAATTCCATAGCATTTTTCTATTTACATAGTTGATATTGACCTACACCAGGTGGAACATTTGAAAGCTAATTATGTTAATTAGCAACAGGTCAGTGACATTGGTTTGAAAGAGAGCATACCAGAGAGGCAGAGTCTTACAGTAAACATGGCGTAGCCTTCAGCGCCCTCTGAAAGAGGACATGAGCAAATAGTTCTGCAGTTTAAGAATAACGTTTCTGAACGTCAAATTGCAAAGGATTAGGGGATTTTAATCTCTGTGGTACATGATACAGGGCTTTCAAAAGTTGCCCGCGACCGGTGATTTTCACCGTCTTCTTGGGACACGATGACCGGCTACTCGGAAACTCTGATCCTCAATCTTATAAAATTCTTCTGGTCACCTTCCTCATTTTTTTAACCCGGGGTGAAACCATATTTTCAATTAAAGTAGGAGCTTTTGCGTCATTTCCTTGCTTTAGTGAGACATTGTGCGGTTACATTCATCGCGTATGAACCAGTCTGGCGCAGCCTCCTTATGCTAAATTGAAATTAAATTTCCTCGTGAAACATTGTTGATTAAATCTAGAGGTGCTTGCATGGGCAGCTAGCCATTATATCGCCTGCATTTGAAAATTTGCTTTGCTGTTTCAGTGAGGACACGAGATGGTTGAAGCCCATTGTCCTTTAACAAGAAAGGTGATGATGAATTATCTCTCACTATCATTTCTAAAAAGAAGTATCATTTCATGTTGAACGTTTTGATTACCCTCTGCTAACAGAACTGTTTCCTGAATATGACCCTTTTTTGCAGACATTTAATTGAAATTTCCCTTCAAATACAAATATAAGACAAGTAGTGTCAGGTACAACAAACCCCTCCCCTCGCACATACTTTCACCGACTTGTAGGAAATTCAATTGGAATGAATTCTCAGTCAGTGGCAATCCCTAAACCGAATTTGGGGTTAAACCGAACCTTGCCAACAAGCCTGGCTCTTTGGCGACGTGGTCACCGCGTCTAGCTCTTACCCCAGAGTCTGGGGTTCAATTCCCCACCTGAGTCCCCCTTCGGCCTGCCACATTCGGTATGAATTTCCAGCATTTTTTTTTCTAATTAAATGTGATTATATTGTATGTATACATTACTATTTCCAACACATGATCTGTGTTGTATGTTAAAACTGAATGTATCATATTTTTGAATGTAATGTGCGCTGTACATCCCTGGCTACAGATAAAAGCTAGCTTGTCCATTCATGGTTGAATTATTTCGCTTGTACATGCTGTATAACCATTCATCATGCTCCACACCTCCTCACCCTTCCTTCCTCCTTCCATCACACACACTTTTATGGGGCATCCATGCTGAAAAATCTTTTTTGGCAAAATGGCTGCCACTGGCCATAATAGACGCTGGAAATTGCCAAAAATCTATTTTGAGAATTGTCAAATATACATCTTTGCCTACATATGCAAAATTTATTTTTAAAAATCCTACAAAAATCACAGCTTTTGGAGCCTGAAACCCTCTTAATATTCAGACCCCTAACTAACCCTAATCCTAAAATTTAGAGCCTAGAGACTCAAAAAAAAAACTAGCTCGGAAATTGACTGCAACATCAGCAACATCTCCTCCCCCTCCCTTACCAACTTACACTTAGCACACACGTGTACATTTTTCTATTATCTGTGTCTGATAGATTGTTAGATTTTTTTCTTTGAATGCCGATGTTGCACGTTCTGACTTTGCACTTTTCATTGGACATTTTGAAAGTTCAAAAATGATGTCACTGTGTGCGTGTGTGTGTCTGAGTGTGTGGTCGTCACTACATACACATACTCACGTAGACACACACATTGTAATATCTCCTATTGTTTGACGTGTGGTTTTTGAGGTTTTTCAAATTCTGTGTTGCTAAATTACACTAAATGTTTGCGTTTTGCACTTTTCATTAAAAGTGTCAAAATTATATCACTGTGTGTAATGACTGGACTGTTGCCGCACCGCGCCGTTTCCACGCCACACCACGATGTTGCTGCATCACGCTATAGGCCGTATATTTTTCCTGCTTTTTTATCCTCGGCCAAACACATCCCTGGTCAAAGCGTTCTTGAGATTTCGCGTTCACAACAAACGTAACGTGACGGACAGCCAGATGGATGGAGCCAAATACTATGTCCCCTGCCCCTAATACACCTTGACCCCAAAGATGAATGGAATCGGTCAAACAGTTCTTGAGATATCATGTTGACAAGGTATTTGTAAGTGGTCAAATGGTCGTAATGACCTTGTGAAAAATGGCAAGGTCATGTAAATCGAGTGTGCTGTGAGCACTCCGCTAATTCACCTCGACTCCAAAGATGAATGGAATTGGTCAAACCATTCTTGAGATATCACGTTCACAACAAACGGGAAATGACGGACGGATGGAGCTGAATACTATGTCCCCCGCCCCTAATACACCTTGACACCAAAAACGAATGGAATCGGTCAAACCGTTCTTGAGATATCATGTTGACAAGGAATATGTAAGTGGTCAAATGATCGTAATGACCTTGAGCATAATGCCAAGGTCACTGAAATCTACTGGGGTCGGCGTATGACACCAATATACCCTAACACCAAAAATGAATGGAGGCGTTCAAACTGTTCTTGAGATGTTCCCGGCTCCACTTGCTACCGTGGCGGTGGGGGACAAAAAACACTTTAAGAGTATGCTGCAGGTATTTATTTGGACCTATTTTGCCAGTGTAATGATTGGACCAACAACTTATGATGTATAGTCTGATTTGTGTTCTACCACGTTGATTTGTTTTGCATTTATAGCATCCCATATTGGACAATTTGAATGAAGTTTTCAGGGTATGTTTCAAGTACTTATATAAATATATCCTGCGAGTTTTATGGCTGTAGGGCAAACAATTGCTGATTTCTAGTCTGATTTGTGTTATACCATTCTGCTTTGTTTTGCATTTATAGCGCCCCCTATCAATCAATTTGAATGGAATTTTCAGGGTATGTTTCAGGTACTAATATGAAATATCCTGTCAGGTTTATGGCTATAGGAGAAACAATTGCTGATTTATACTCTGAATTTTGTAATGCCATGCCCATTTTTTGCATTTATAGCGCCCCCTATGGGCGGATTTGCATTAAACTGTCAGGGTATGTTCCTGGTATTTATATGGACATTCTGCAAGTTCTGTGATGATTGGCTCAATGGTTATTGAATTTTGTCCATTTATGTGCTAAGCCACGCCCCTGCTGAAGTTCATTGGTCAATATCTTGGAAACGAAATGAGATTTTATGCAATCTTTGATAAGCTTGGTCCAATGATGATCCACAGCAAATTTCAAAGGAATCAGACCCCTGGCCAAGGAGGAGATGTCAAAAATATGTTTTTGAAAAAATTGAAAAGTTCGGATAATTAAATATGGCGGGCCTTAGAGGTCCTTATAGGAAAATTGTAGAGTTTGGACCAAAGAATGTTGGTATCATGTTTTGTGTAAATCGGACTTACAGCGAAGGAGTGAAAAACTGTTTTTCTTGAATTTTAGTGCCACCATCAGGCCAATTGAGTTAAAAATTGGTCAGCCTTGGTCAGCATTTACACACAACTTCCAACCAATCTGCAAAATTTCAGGTCTCTATCATTTACCGTATGACGGGAATTAGCGAAAACATTTCTGAAGAAGAAAATAAATAATAACTAGACAGGCAATTTCTGAAGAAATTGAAAGTGTAAATGCTGAAAGCTGAAGCCACGCTGCGATGCTGTCTTTAATAGAAAAAATTTTGTTTGATTTGAATGTTTGCTGATGCTACACTGAATAGCTGCCATGGAAAAATAATTACATTTGAATTTGTTGAATGCTTGATTGTTTATGAATAAAAACTGAAAGTTGAACAATGAAAGAACAATGCTAACCAGGTTACTCAGCGAACTAAGCTAATTTTTTGAACAGTTATGCTAAGTATGCTAACAATGCTAGATATTCTGACCACGTTACCTAGCTAACTATGCTAACAATGCTTACTATGCTAATCACATTACTCAACTAACTTTGCTAAGGTTGTTAGCAGTTATGCTAACTATGCTAACCATTTAATTCAGTTAACTTCGCTAATGTTAGAAGTCGAATGAAGTGTCTAGGAAAAAGAATGCTGAAATTATAGAGGTTCAAAATAGAATAAGTGTAAGAAGACGTCAGGGGAACACCAGATGTAGGATCCAGAAGTCTTTATTGAACACAAAACACTAGGAGAAAATTGGCAGACACGCCAGAAATTAAACACTGTGCACATGCACTGCACAAAAGGGAAAACTAAGGTACACAGCCCAAGGCAGTGGGAAACAGAAGTACATACTTCTAGAGTGGCTAAACTAGAAAAATAAAAACTGCACCTAACTAGACTGACGGACACACTGGGAGACTTAAACAAGGGGCAGAAAAGACGAGGGCGTAGCAAAATACAAGACTCGAGAGTCATACAAAGGAAATACTCGGAGGGCACAAGGAGCTGAGATTTCACCATGCAGATCAGAGACTAAACAAGGTTGCATCTGACGGCCTCTCGCATCTCTGCCACATTTATAGTCACGAGAGGAGGCGGAGACTCGGAATGCAATCTCGACTAGAAACAGAGACATATGAGATTAATACTGGGTTAACAATAATGACTCGAGACAAAACACTGAGACCATCAATCAAGCTCGACAGTTCAGATTAAGGTAATCTAAACGTAATGAGTAAAAAGCACCACAAGAGAAGCGAAAGAAAGCACAGCTTTTAAAAGCAATTATTCAGGGAAAGCCCAGGCAGGAAAACTAAAGCTGGAAGCACACGCACTCGCTAATGAGTTAATTAAGGTTAATGCTATGTGAAGAAGTATTTACAATCACCCTCAAATAAGTGCTGGTTAGTACGGGTTAGTAATTATCCTATCAGAGAACGCATTTACTCAGAGGCCGTTTCTCAATTCCAAGAATGCTAAGAACGAACTAGCATTCGTGGGAGGAACGTTCTTGCTAGTCGTTTAGAGAGAGTGCACTTCCAAGGTTACAAGCACTCAGAACTGTTACAAGAACAAATTTTCCTACATTTTTGTGAAATTTCATGAAGAGGGATTCAAATTTATTGATGCTAGAGTTACAGAGAAAAAGAGCTTTTTCATTCTGTTTGCTCTCAGCTCCCACTCTAGCTATGACAGAAGAGTTTGAAGACTGTTTCAATGCATTTATATAGGCCAAAAACATGTAGAAAAAGTTTAATATTTTAAAAATGATAAACAGTATGAAAGAGAAAAATGATAGCCATAATGTCCAGAAAACGCTGAACTTTCTGACATATGAATTGTTGAAATAGCACAAAGTATGTAGGACTAGTTTAATCAGGTAGAAATAGTGTAGAATGGCGGAAGAAGTAAGTATAATAAGTATAAAGAAAATGGTCGACATGAAAACAATAGTGTGAATGCTGTCAGCATTCACACTAATAATCATAATAAATATAGCCTCAAGTGGCAATTCCGGGGTTCAAGCCAAGAAAGACCATAAGTAGTTGAAAGCTTTAACAGCTTAATTAACAAGTGTTGAAACAAAACGTGGCCATATCCAAGTGACGGAAATCGACTGGGGTTGGTGTATCATAAAATTACACATTGAAGCCAAAGATGAAAAAAATTAGTCAAAGCGTTCTCAAGATTTATTGTTCACAACAAACGGACGTGACAGACGGATGGCCGGGGGATGGACTGATGGAGCTAAATACTATGTCCCCCGGGCCCTAGTACACCTTCACCCCAAAAATGAATGGAATCAGTCAAACCATTCTTGAGATATCACGTTCACAACAAACGGGATGGGACGGACAGACAGTTGGAGCTGAATTCTATATCCCCCACCCCAGATACACCTTGACACCAAAGATGAATGGAATCGGTCAAACCGTTCTTGAGATATCATGTTGACAAGGTATTTGTAAGTGGTCAAATGGTCATAATGACCTTGAGAATACTGGCAAGGTCACATAAATCGAGTGGGCTGTGAGCACTCCCCTAATATACCTTGACTCCAAAGATGAATGGAAGCGGTCAAACAGTTCTTGAGATATTGTGTTCACAACAAACGGGACATGACGGACAGATGTACGGGCGGGCGGAGCTGAATATTATGTCCCCCGCCCCTAACACACCTTGAGATGAAAGATGAATGGAATTGGTCAAACCGTTCTTGAGATATCTCGTTCACAACAAATGGGACATGACAGACGGACGGCCGGGCAGATGGATGGAGCTGAATACTATGCCCCCCGCCCCTAATACACTTTGTGTTATGATTCTGCTCTGTTTGCCATGTTTTTGATGTTCTGTCTGATCTCTGTTTTGCCTGACTTTGCCTTGAATTGTGTATTGTGATTTGGTTACCTGATTATGTTATTGTTTTATCTAGTTTAGTTTTGCCATGCTTGGTATTTTGCCATTTTCTCCATTCCTGTTATTATTCCGGTCCATGCTTTGCTTTCACCCATGCGTTGCACTTTGTCCCCCCCTGTCTGGTCTCATGTCATGTGATTGCTCACAGCCCCAGTATTGCGTGCCACACTTTCGGGCGATTTAATGGTTTCTGGGATTTCAAACATTCCTTCCAATCTCGTTTACTTCCTTCATCTTGTTTTTTCTAGATTATTAACCAATACTAACAGTTTGCTGTTTTTGTTAAATAACTAACCAAGACTAACATTGTACATAGTACTAACTTACTATCAAGCACTATGGATTGTATAGCTGCACTCTACTAATTGACTAAGGATCTCTCAGCATTTGCTCTGTTCTAGTCTCCGCCTCTTGCCTTCACTCAATTTACTTTACTGTGCTTCTAGCAGATTCTCTGCACCTGTCTCATCACTATTCTGCCACTCACTCTGTGCACGTAGAAATCCCTAACCGGATCTGTTTGGTCTGTCTAAAGGCTGTCATGTGATCCCTGTTCGCGTTTTAGCTCTTGCCTCTTTCATGTGATTAGGTTCTCCCTCATGATCCCTCCTTTGTAATTAGTCTTACTTCCTGCACCTGTGGTCTGTTAAGCACGTGACTTCCTATATGTGTATACTAGGAGTCGTCTCACAGCATTTCTTTGTCAGAATGTTTCTCTTGTTTAAGTGTGCTACTATCCTTTTTGCCTTCTTCTCATAGTGTCACTCTTCTGACTGGACCGTCCGAGGATTTTTGGCTCTGCTTGTTGGTACTATTGTTTGCATCTGTTTACGAACCCTTTTTGCCCGACAACGAGTTTTTTGTTTGCTACCCTGTTAACAGTTGGGATTACGCCCACTGAATTTTGGCTTTTGCTTCTGACAAACCTGTGCCTGTGTACCGAACCCATTTTTGCCCGACCACAAGTACTGTTATTGGTGTCCTGTTTACGGTTCTGGATTTCGCCCTTAGGATTCTGATTTTGGATTGTGGACATTGTACTGATGCCTGCCCTGATGGGGGTCTCCCCCCTTCAGAAATAATGCCTCCCTTTTTTTTTTTGTACTCTCTGGTGGTTGCTTGCGGTTCCTATACGTAATCCTGACACTTTGACCCCAAAGATGAATGGAATTGGTCGAACCGTTCTCGAGATCATTCTGACAAGGAATTTGTAATTGGTCAAATGATCGTAATGACCTTGAGAATAATGCCGAGGTCACAGAAATCTAATGGGGTCAGCGTATCACACCAATACACCTTAACGCCACAGATGAATGGAATCGGTCAAACCGTTCTTGAGATCGCGTTCAATAGGACATGACGGACGCCCGGACGGAGCTGAATACTATGTCCCCCCCTTCACTCGCTATAGTGGTGGTGGGGGACAAAAACCACTTTAAGAGTATATCGCAGGTATTTATGCGGACTTATTTTGCCAGTGCAATGATTGGACCAACAACTTACGATGTATCGTCTGATTTGTTTGTGTTAGGCTATTTTGTGCATTTATGGCGCCTCCTACTGGTGGATTTGATTGAAACTTTCAGGCTAAGTTTCAGGTTCTTACGTGGACATATCCTGTGAGTTTTGTAATGATTGGAAAAACTATTTATGATTTCTTCTGATTTGTGTTATGCCATTTTGTTTGGCATTTATAGCGCCCCCTCTCGGACAATTTAAATGAAATTTTCAGGGTATGTTTCAATTACTAAGATGAATATATCCAGTGAGTTTTACAGCTATAGGATGAACAATTGCTGATTTATAGTCTGATTTGTGTTATACCTTGCTCCTTTGCCTTGCATGTATAGCGCCCCCTATCAGTCAATTTGAATGAAATTTTTTTGGGTATGTTTCAGGTCCTTATATGAATATATCCTGTGAGTTTTATGGCTACAGGACAAACAATTGCTGATTTATAGTCTGATTTGTGCCATGCCCATTTTATGCATTTATAGCGCAGCCTATTGGCCGATTTGCATTAAACTGTCAAAGTATTTTCCTGATTCTTATATGGACATATCTGCTAGTTCTGTGATGATTGGCCCAATGGTTGTTGAATTTTTCTCCATTTATGTGCGTCACGCCCCTGCTGAAATTCATTGGTTAATATCTTGGAAACGTAATGAGATTTCAACAAGCTTTATGCAGTCTTTGATAAGCTTGGTCCACTGATGATCCACAGCAAATTTCGAAGGAATCAAATGTACAGCCTAGGTGGAGATGTCAAAAATGTGTTTTTCAAAAAATTCTAAATTCTGCAAAATTACATATGGCAGACCTTAGAGGTCCTTATGGAAAAGTTGTTGAGTTTGGACCAAGGAATGTCTCTACCAAATTTTGAGTAGGAGTTATGACCTTTGAAGTGAAAAAATGTTTTTATTGAATTATAGCGCCACCATCAGGCTGATTGAGTTAAAAATGCCTTGGTCAGCATTTACATACAACTTCCACTTGCAAAATTTCAGGGCTCTACCATTTACCATCTCACGGGAATTTGCGAAAACATTTCTGAAGAAGAAATAATAATAATAATGATAATAATAAGAAACCAGCATAAAAACAATAGGGTTTCTGCCCTACGGGCTTGAACCCCTAATGAACTGGTAAGAGAGCCCCTCCCATGGTCAAACAAACATCTCATTGGTGGGAGAAAGAAATCATTTGAAATGAAAAGAAATGCAATCACACATTGGAATACATAAAGCAAGCAAATAAATTAAGGGAAACAGGACAAATTCATTTCCTCATTAAAACCAAAAGGTTCTACAGTAAGTGTAAATATACAAAAAGATTCTCTGCGTCGGAGTTTATTAACAATATCCTGGCCTCTTGGTGATGATTTTCTCTATCCCCCAGAATTCAAGGGAAGCCACTGACCCATGTTTAGCCTGGTCATAATGACGCGTTATGACATAATCAAGGTTTTTTGTGCGGATAGCAGTCTTACGTTCAGCTATTCTAACTTTGAGAGGACATTTGGTTTGCCCCACGTACACTTATCTGAATGGGCATTTTAGCATGTAAATAACATGAGTGCTCTTACAATTAATAAAAGAATTGATTCTATATTTCTTGCCTGTGTGTGGGTGCGTGAATTCTTTAAGATAAGAAGAGTTTGAGCAGTGGGTGCAATGTCCGCAGAGATAAAAACCTTTGGTTTGAGTAGGAAGCCAAGAAGAGAGGGGCGGCGTACAAATGTTAGAGTGGACTGTAGAGCCCGCAAATGTCAAAATTGTCCACTAATGTCAAAATAACCTCAAATGTCATAACTCTTCAACCGCAAATGTCAAAATCTGATTAACCGCAAATGTCATAACACGCCGACCGCAAATGCCAAAATTTCCGTTTTTACCACAAATGTCAAAACCTGTCAACCGCAAATGTCAAAACTCATTGCTCACATTTATAATGGGAAAAAATAATGAAATAGAAAAAATTAAAACAAATTAAATTGAAATTGAGTGAAATTGCATGAAAAGACGTAAATTAAATAAAATGAGAGATGTGAATTCATTGCTGTAGATGAATTAAGTGGTCTGTCAAAATAAAGTTTTGACATGTTGTGACACAGCCCAGATAGCAAGCTCCTCCGCTCCGGATCTGCCCCGGCTCTGAGCCGGATCAGCTGGAGTCGACACAGAGCCGGGGCAGATCCAGAGCGGAAGTGCTTGCCATCTGGGAATGTTCATGGGACGCTTCAGGTTAAAGGAAACTGAACCCCTAGCATTATCTTGGATTATTCCGACAGGTTTATAACATCTCTGCCCATTAATTTCTTAGATTTTCAATTAAAGTGTATGATAAAGGTATAAAGCAAGAATAATTACACCATCTCAACACGACATTTTCTTGAGCCGTGACGCACAAGGCAAAGTCGATTGCTTTGTAGGCCTAAATGTATTCAAATTTCTGTGTGTGTGTGTGTGTGTGTGGGGGGTGATAGTATTTCATTCACCTGTTGTTGTTTCTTTTGTAAATGTCAGAATGCAAAATGCATGAACGAGTAGGGGTAAATGTTTCGTACAAATGAGAATTTATTTGTCAACTGCAACATTTTTTAAAATATTTAAGATACAGTGGTTCCCATGTGATATACAGCGCCCTCAATAATTATTGGCACCCCTCGTTCAGATGTGTTCTTTAGCTTCTAATAAATTCAATTTTTTTCTAAATAATATAGGACCACATTGAAAAAAAGAAGAAGCTCCAACCTTTAATTCAAGTGCATTTATTCAGTGGGAAAAAAAATCACACATTAAGAAATAATTCTTTTACATCAAATCACGTGTGCCACAATTATTAGCACCTCTGATGTTAATACTTTGTACAACCCCTTTTGCCAACAAAACAGCACCTAATCTTCTCCTATAATGTTTCAAAAGATGGCGGAATACAGAAAGAGGAATCTTTGACCATTCCTCTTTCCACAATCTCTCTAAATCATCCAGCGACCTGGGTCCTCTCCTCTGCACTCTCCTCTTCAGCTCACTCCACAGCTTTTCAATGGGGTTGAGGTCTGGGGACTGAGATGGCCATGGGAGGAGCTTGATTTTGTGTCTGGTGAACCATTTCTGTGTAGATTTGGCCACATGTTTTGGGTCATTATCTTGCTGAAAGTGATGACCCATCTTCAGTTTTCAGGCAGAGGCCACTAGATTTTGATTTAAAATGTCCTGGTATTTCAAAGGGTTCATGTTGCCATGCACCCTAACAAGGTTCCCAGGGCCTCTGGAAGAAATACAGGCCCACAGCATCATCGATCCTCCCCCATACTTCAGTGGGCATGAAGTGCTTTTCTGCATACACATCTTTTGTGTTCCGCCAGACCCACTTAGACTGTTTGTTGCCAAAAAGCTCTATCTTGGTCTCATCTGACCAAAGCACACGGTCCCAGTTGAGGTCCCAGTACCGCTTAACGAACTCCAGACGTTTGCGTTTATGATTGTGAGTGAGTAAAGGTTTTTTCCGTGCATGCCTCCCAAACAGCTTGTTGGCATGTAGATAGCGCCTGATGGTTGTTTTGGAGACTTTGTGTCCCCTACCATTTGTTGCAATTCTTTAACAGTGACCTTTGGAAAACCTTTTATTTCTCCTACCATCCACCTCACTGTGCGTGGTGGCAAAATAACCTTGTCCTCGTCCAGGCTTGTTTACCACTATTCCAGTTGTTTTAAAATTCTTAATGATTCCTCTGACAGTAGATATGGGCAGGTGCAGGCGAGTGGCTATTTTCTTGTAGCCATTGTCTGACTTGTAACGGTCGACACACATCTGCCTTATTTGAATGGTGTGTTTTTTTGTCTTTCCCATGTTGAAGAGTGGATAAGTGAAATGGCCTCTGTGTCACGTCATATTTATACCCCAGGGAAACAGGAAGTGATGATTTACCGATGAAATGTTCCTAGATACTCTGATCAGCTTTGTAAACTACTGTAGAAATGACAGAAATACTTCAATTACATTTATTTCCTAGGAATTGTTAGTGGTGCCAATAATTGTGGAACGGGTGATTTTATGAAAAATAATTATTTCTTAGTCAGGGATTTTTTTTCCCTTAAAATTCACTTGAGTTGAAGGTTACATTTTTCTACAATTTTCAGTGTGAGAGTATGCTTCTGCAATAAAAATGTAATTTATTTTCAGGCTTTCAAAACATCTTAACTAGGGGTGCCAGTAATTATTGAGGGCACTGTAATTTACTCCAAAAAAATTCCTACCTTTTCAGCTATGATTTTCCTGGGTTGAAAAGTAATGGCTTAGTTTGCAAATTTAAACTCGTTCCATCTACAGTTTGGTGCATAAACCTTCGTCTACTACGTCGCAATCCGTGGGACGACGTGAAACGATGCAAGAAGACAGCATCCCACATGACAGCAGGCGATGCCTGAAGTTTGGTACATTTGCGACTATAGATTTTCTTACAGTAGACCATCCAGACTACCAAATTTGATGATTTATGCATCAAATCAAAGAATATTCTACTCTTCAAATAATTACAGAGAAAAATACTTGGGGTTAAGTTTCCTTTAAAACCAGTAGTAAAACCAGTAACTACCAGTCCAGTTTTGTAAATAACCAGATGATCTAGTTAATGTTGTTTCTTGTGACTGCTGTTACTGATAACTGATAATTTGAAGCAAAATACCCAGGTAGATATTTCGAGTAAACGTCTGCAGAATTTTTCATTCTTGTGCGCCCATTGACGGGCAATCGTACGCGTACGCGAGCAATGAAGTATGTGACATTGTCGGATTAAAATTAACGCTATTCATGCCAGATATGAATAAGAAATGATTTTCCATCATGAAGACATGACCATGAATTGATCTCCACTAAATGGCGCTAAGATGATATCATAGTAACGTGATGATCTTGAAAATATTACAGGAACTTGTAAATGACGTTACTGATACAAATTACAACAAAATTTCCTGAGTATATTTTCAGTAGACGTCTAATTTTTACTGTTTGCACTGACGCGTGGAAGTACGCGTACACGTGCACATGCGTAGCCTATCTGATATTGGAAAGCCCCTAATGGCCAAAATATCAGTCCGATTCGGCTCAAAATTGAATGTGGTCCAGACCTTATGACCATATATACACATGAAATATGAAAATGATTTGTCGAAAACTAAAGATGCTGGAGCACAGACAAGCACAACACGCACAACAGACCACCATAAAGACCCCAAGGACAGCATAAGCCCCTTGGGCCTTTTCGGCCAAGCGGGCTAAAAACTGCATCTAAAAATTGTGGACTACTTTCAGAAATTGTTCCTCAATGTCAAATTGTGAAGACTTTGAGTATCCCACCATTTACGGTACGTGATAGGGCTGCACGATAAACAGAATCGCGATTATCACAAGCGCAATAAAAGTAACTGCCACCATGAGGCAGACAGACAAACTTGCTTATTACCTTTACTATGACACATACCTAATGCGATCATTTGAAATGCTTCCGCGAAGAATGCTGTTTTGAAATCCTCTAATTACCAGTGATGTTGGACAGCCTCCATTGCCTTGGCATAATTAGTTTACCTTAAATTAATTCCAGTGTACTTTGCCGAACCTGCAATCAAGCCATTTATTCAGCCAAGTGACCAATCAAAATCATTATTGTCCACATTTTGGTGAAGAAGAGATAATGAGAAGCAAACAGACCTAATTAGGCTACCGTGTTAGATTGAAAAAAATGTTAATAATCTGAATAAATAGCAGACCTCTGAATTACACCTCTCGTAAGATTTTTACATATCATTTAAAAGGTTTCTTAAAATAAACCATTATAAGATGGCCCTGGTTTCTAAGCATTTCAAAATAATTATGAAGTGGAAAACATTTTTTGAAGCATCTCGAGCGTGAAAGTGAGAGAAATTATATTTTACTATGAGGGGGATATAGGTTTGAGCTCTGTCTGTCCGTCCGTCCAAATGGGGGACAGCTTTGCTCAGGAACTATTAGAGATAGGACAACCAAACTTGGTGTGTAGCTTCAGATCATCAAGGCCTTGATGGAGTTCAAAAATGAGGTGCGCACTATTCAGGCATTTGGCGGGGGATGTTGTTGACCATGTCTACTTGTTTTATAATTGAACAAGATTAATTTATGCGACCTCGGGTTCGGTCGCTAACGTCCGTTAGTATTTACACTAATAAACCACTGGCAGCCCTCTCATACACTCATACATACATCGCGGGTGTAGCATAAGTGTCTGTGTCCAAGCGTGGAGTTTTGTTTCCCTTTTCTTTAGCAGTAACATATTTGTCTTGGTTAGTGGGTGCACACATTAACTAACTCAAATATACATGATGGTTTCATTTACAAATATATACATTGTATACAGCGTTAAACACAACACACACTGATTGACTAGTTAGATACATGTTTTATTTCACTTATCGTAGAGTTTCAGTAATCCATACCATCCGTGTTATTTGTTGTCTGCTTTCAGTTCCGCGTCTTCTGTGTTTGTCTTACATTTCTGTGTTTCCCAACCAAAGTATGAGGACCCAAACTCAGGCCACGTATTGAGGTGACTTTTCAAGTGCCTGAATTTGTGACGCCTGCGCACTTGCTCTGCAGTAGGGAGCAACCATGTGTGGGGGTGGATGCATTAATAAAACGCCTTAAATATAAAAAGGGGGACACTTGTAAAAGTTTTAAAAGGTATTATACAAAGCCAAAATTGTGGTCCAATGATGGGAAGCAAGGGGAATGTTTTATCATGCCAGATCAAATGATTGTATTTATGTTATGTTGGTATTGCCCGTAAAGGGAGAGGCTTTCCATTGAAGAGGGGTTCTGGTTTGAGTAACCAGAAGAGTTTGGGCTGGCTTGGGCCACGGTGTAGGTGGCGGTACTGGCCTACCCAGTTAAATGTGAAACATTTGTTTGAGTTGTGACATTTTTTTCTTTTGTGTATGTGACAGTCTGTTGTTGGTTAAGTGGGCAACCAGAATAAATCACCTTTTTGCACCAAAGTGCTGTCTGCGACTGCGCCATCATTTTTTTGAAAAATCATTTTGAGGCCTACGGACTCTCAGCCCAGAAGTGGGGGTTGACAATTTAAAATAAAGTAATTCGTAGCTCTTGATTTTGGTTACTTTTGAGCGTCTAAATAGCCGACAGTGAAGGCGCTTCAACACAGGACGCAAAACAAATTTTTTGCACAACAGGTTACATTCAAAGTCAATGCAAACATGCAAATACACACGAAACGTGAAAATTTTGTTTTGCGTCCGGTGTGAAAGCAGCTTGAAGGTGAAAAACATTTTGTTTAAGTGTATCAAATGTCATGTAAATTTTTAATGCACTTGCATGCAGCGCAGCAGAATTTAAAACTAGAAATAATCTAGCTAACAGATTCAGGCAAATCTGTCATGTTGCATGGTCATTTAAATTTCAAAATGTAACAAACAAAATATATTCAAATAAATCAGACTGTCTACCAATTTAAATCTTTGATTGCGCAAATAAACTGTTTGATTGGTAATTGAACAAAGTAACTGGGAAGGGGGTGAGAGCAATTGTTGGGTAGAGGATGATTTTGCAGACCTTAACTTTGCTTTATCAGCATGTAATTTACCTGAATGTGTTTGTGAGATTATTTCTGGTTTTATATTTGGTCGTGCTGTGTGCGAATGCAATGATTTCTACCGTCATGTTCGATACAAAATGTTTTCCACCTTCACCTTCCACCTTTTGGCCATTTAAATGCTCAAAAGCAACCAAAATAAACAGCCATTAATTACTTAATTTATCTAGTTCAGATATCAAATAAACAATGCTTCTAATTTGCATTTGCCAAGTCCTCGCTGCATTTGTCTATTGCGTGCAAAAATGATTTCTCTCACTTTCACGTTTAATATGCTTCACAAAATTTTGGTTTATTGAAATGGTTTATTTTTAATTAATCTTAATGATATGTAAAAATTCTATGAGGTGGAATTCTGAGGTTTGCTATATATTCAGATTATTGAAATTCAATCAAACACAGCAGCCTGATTAGGTTTGTCTGCTTCTCATTATCTCTTCTTAATCATTATTGGCCACATTTTGGTTTTGATGAGTTAGTAAGCTGAACAAATGGCTTGACTGCAGGTTCGGCAAAGTACAAAACCCAAAACCAGTGAAGTTGGTACGTTGTGTAAATCTTAAATAAAAACAGAATACAATGATTTGCAAATCTTTTTCAACCTATGTTCAATTGAATACACTGCAAAGACAAGTTACTTAATGTTCATACAGGTAAACTTTGGAATTTTTTGCAAATATTAGCTCATTTGGAATTTGATGCCTGCAACATGTTTCAAAAAAGCTGGCACAAGTGGCAAAAAAGACTGAGAGAGTTGAGGAATGCTCATCAAACACTTATTTGGAACGTCCCACAGGTGAACGGGCTAATTGGGAACAGGTGGGTGCCATGATTGGGTATAAAAGCAGCTTCCCTGAAATGCTCAGTCATTCACAAACAAGGATGGGGTGAGGGTCACCACTTAGTGAACAAATGCGTGAGTTGATTGTCGAACAGTTTAAAAACAACATTCCTCGAAGAGCTATTGCAAGAAATTTAGGGATTACATCATCTACGGTCCGTAATATCGTCAAAAGGTTCTGAGAATCTGGAGAAATCACTGCACGTAAGCGACAAGGCCGAAAACCAACATTGAATGCCGGTGACCTTCGATCCCTCAGGCGGTACTGCCTCAAAAACCGACATCAGTGTGTAAAGGACATCACCACATGGGCTCAGGAACACTTCAGAAAACCACTGTCAGTAACTACAGCTCGTCGGTACATCTACAATGCAAAGCAGAAGCCATTTATCAACAGCACCCAGAAACGCCGCCGGCTTCGCTGGGCCCAAGCTCATCTAAGATGGACTGATGCAAAGTGGAAAAGTGTTCTGTGGTCTGACGAGTCCACATTTCAAATTGTTTTTGGAAACTGTGGATGTCGTGTCCTCCGGACCAAAGAGGAAAAGAACCATCCGGACTGTTATAGGCGCAACGTTCAAAAGCCAGCATCTGTGATGGTATGGGGGTGTATTAGTGCCCAAGGCATGTGCAACTTTCACATATGTGAAGGCACCATTAATGCTGAAAGGTACATACAGGTTTTGGAGCAACATATGATGCCATCCAAGCAACGTCTTTTTCATGGACGCCCCTGCTTATTTCAGCAAGACAATGCCAAGCCACATTCTGCACGTGTTACAACAGCATGGCTCCGTAGTAAAAGAGTGCGGGCACTAGACTGGCCTGCCTGTAGTCCAGACCTGTCTCCCATTGAAAATGTGCGGCGGATTATGAAGTGTAAAATACGACAACGGAGACCCCGGACTGTTGAACAACTTAAGCTGTACATCAAGCAAGAATGGGAAAGAGTTCCACCTGAAAAGCTTCAAAAATTGGTCTCCTCAGTTCCCAAACGTCTACTGAGTGTCATTAAAAAGAAAGGCGATGTGACACAGTGGTAAAAAGGCCCCTGTGCCAACTTTTTTGCAATGTGTTGCTGCCTTTAAATTCTAAGTTAATGATTATTTGCAAAAAAAAAAAGTTTCTCAGTTTGAACATTAAACATCTCGTCTTTGCAGTGTATTCAATTAAATATAAGTTGAAAAGGATTTGCAAGTCATTGTATTCTGTTTTTATCTACGTTTTACATAACGTGCCAACTTCACTGGTTTTGTACATGGGAATTGATTTAAGGTAAACTAATTTTGCCAAGGCGATGGAGGCCAACCTCGCTGGTAATTAGCAGACTGCAAATCGCAGTTTTCATCCCGGAAGCCTTTCAAATGACCGCATTAGGTATGTGTCATAGAAAAAGTAATTAGCATGTCTGTCTGCCTCATGGTGGCAGTTACTTTTATTGCCCTTGCGATCATCATGATTCCGTTTATCGTGCAGCCCCAGTGCATAATATGCGCAAAAAAATCTCCAGAAGAGAGAAGAGAAATCTTTGTGTGCAATGGACAAAGCCGTTGGTCAATATTGGATGCTCGTGATCTTCAGGTCCTCAAGCGGCACTGCATTAAAAACAAGTATGATTCTGCACTGAAATTCACTGCATGGGCCTAGGAGCACTTCCAGAAATCATTGTCTGTTAACACAGTTCACTGTGCAATCTAAAAATGCAAGCTAAAGCTGTGTCATGCAAAAAAAAGAAGCCATATGTGAATACGATCCTGAAACAGCAGTGTCTTCTCCTGGCCAAAGCTGATGTAAAATGGACTGAAGCAAAATGGAAAACTGTCCTGTGGTCAGATTAATCAAAATTTGACATTCTTTATGGAAACCATAGACGCTGTGTTGTTATGCTATCACAGTGGTGTGCCGTCAGGGCCAGCAAGGCCTTCTCTGCTGGCCTAGATAAATTGGAAAAATAAGTTTTCTTCATAAATACCTTAATTAAAGCTACATGTATCATTAGAAAGTCAATCAAAATCCTCAATCATTATATCTAAGTGATTTCATTGCTTAACTCCGAGTTGCGCAGCTTCCACACACTGTAAAAAAACCAAAGTTGTCTCCACTGAAAAAAGTTAGTTTCCAGGCTGACTTAGAATTTTAAGCTCATTAAACTTGAGATGACAAGTAGAAGGTATATTCAACTTATAATCTTAAATTCAGTTAACTTGAAATTTTAAGGCAGCCTGGAAACTAACTTTTTTCAGTGGAGACAACTTTTTTTACAGTGCAGTGCAGACAGCTTTAATAAAGGCCAGCTCCGTCTTATCCAATCAGATTTTTTTCTCTGCTGTCTCCGGATCAAAGCTGCTCTCTCTACATTGGTCTGGTCTCAAGTCTCAAGGCCTTCAGAATGTACATTACTTACCTTTCCCATTAAAATGAGCGGGACGATTTAGCTGATGGTCATATTTTTAACCAATGAGATTGCAAGTATGCCAAGTGGGGCGTAATCTTTGACACAGCAGAGCCTTCTAGCTGGCCTCTGCCTACGTCAAGACGTTACGAGCTGACAAATGGAACAGTCTGTATAGATCTTGCATGAGTGGGCCTGTCATTTGAAAGTAATGCAACGACTATAGTGAATTTTGTCGTTATTTTGAGCTTTAGCGAGCTAAAAACCCAAAATTTACTCAGAGTTAGCACTGAGCTGACTCCTTCACTGGTCCTTAAACAGTCTCTGAGTCACAGACATTTGCGATTGAACTAACCGTTCAAAGCTAGCTGCAGTTTTCAAATTCACTGTGAACTGAGTAACAATGCGATCTATGCGAGAGCGTGCATCAACTTCACGCACTGGCATATCTGGTGGTGACCATCCCAGTGTCTACTGCCTCTGTCGAGCGGTCATTTTCAGCCCTTTCAACGCATCAAAACTAACTGGTGAAATGCAACTGGGCAGGCTCAGCTGTCAGCACTGGCCTCCATGGCAATCCTGAAAGACCTTTTATTGGAGCTCAACTGAACTGGTATGCTGAATGGCCGCATCATTCATCATTTTTGTAAGAAAGCGAGGAGGATGGAGTTCATTTTCAAATAATACGCAGTTGCTGTGAGTTTAATAAATTTTTCATTTTATTGATGGTAAGTTTTTGATTTTGTTCTGGATCGTTTCTGCTGGTGTGTGTCTGGCTGTACCCTTGCACATTGAAGCACGTGTGTGTTCACGCGCAGCAGTTCGGCTAGTGTCCCATTAGTCTTTCCTACGTAGTCTACTTGGATGTGACTGGTTGCTGTGAGTTTTTTCTTGTTTCTTGGTAAAGGCAGTGATTGATTAATGCAGACAGTATGGCAAAGTGTTTTATGTGTGCATGCTGTCACTGGGAATTTGTGGGGGGATTACGTAATGACGTCATGCTGTTGCCGTGGTTAAATTAGGTTAATTGCGGGAGGCTTACTGAAGGCATAGGTGTCAAATGCACGGCCCGCCACTGTGTTATCAGTGTACAGTTCAAAATGTTGCATCTCTGATTGTATGGGGTCACCTGCCTGCAGTCCAGAACTTTCATCAACAGAAAACATCTGGAACATCATAAAACTAAAAATCGAGCAAAGAAGACTCAGGACTGTTGAGCAGGTAGAATCCTATATCTGACAACAGTGGGTCAACATTTCTCTCCCAAAACTCTAGCAATTGGTTTCTTCACTTCCCAGATGTTTACAGAATGTTGTTAAAACAAGGGGGGGTGACACACAATGGTAAAAATGGCTCTGTCCCAACTTTTTTGAGATGTGATGTTCCAATCAAATTCAAAATTAGTTAATATTTTTCATGAAATCGTAAAATGTTTCACTTTCAATAAATGGTAGTCTTAACAAAAGTCCAATCACGAGACGTAGGATGCTCAAGCAATTGCACTTACCCTATCGGCGCCTTCAGTCCTCTATATATATGCTCATGATGTGTTCCTGTCTGCTGTTGCAGAGATTCCGCATTGCCCACCGCCTCCCCGCCACCACCAACTTCTGACTCCGGCCTCTTCAGTATCTACTTGATCCATATGACCCTTCTGTTCAACAGGGGATGGCTTCGCCACTGCCTGCTACCCTGGCAGATCAGCGCCACATCTTGCATGAGGGTCCTCGAGGAAGGAGTCATCGCCAAATACTGAATTAATTTCATATCATTGCATTGTCACTAAATCTCCTGTTCTCAAATCCAAAGTCTTTCTGATTGAACCGATTTGTTGTCTATGTTTTATTTTGAATAAAATGTGGGTTTGTAAGATTTGCAAATCATTGTATTCTGTTTTTATTATAGTTTTTTACAACGTCCTAAATTCATTGGAATTGGGATTTGTACAAAACTTAAAATGTTTAAGATGGTGCGCTTGATATAGTTTGGGAGCTCAACAATGTTACATCATGTCTCTGTGCTTGGAGTATTTGGCTTTATGCCAAAGACTAAGGAGGAATTTATGTGTCAAAATAAAATGGATTTTCATTCCATTGACCGTGTTACACAAATTACATTGTTCCCTACTATACAGTCAAGGTTGAATTAGCAATTGAATCTGTGAATTCAATAAGGGCCCAACTTCACAGATTAAATGTGTGGAGTTGGGCCCATATTGATTTCACCAATTCAGTTGAAGCTCATATTTAAGGGCTACTTGGCTCTGTAGCAAAGCATACTAACCATAGACAAACTTACAGCGCCCTCCATAATTACTGACACCCCTGGTTAAGACGTGTTAAAAGCCTTAAAATAAATTCAAATTTTATTGCAGAAGCATACTCTCACGCTGAAAATTGTAGAAAAATGTAACCTTTAACTCAAATGAATTTTAAGGGGGAAAAAATCCCTGACTAAGAAAGAATTATTTTTCATAAAATCACCTGTTCCACAATTATTGGTACCCCTAACAATCCCTAGGAAATAAATGTAATTTAAGTATTTCTGTCATTTCTACTGTAGTTTACAAAGTTGAGTATCTAGGAACATTTAATTAGTAATTCATCACTTCCGGTTTCCCTGTGGTATAAATAAGACGTGACACAGAGGCCATTTCTCTTATCCACTCTTCAATCAATCAATCAATCAAATTTTATTTCTATAGCACATTTACAGCACCAAAGTGCTTCACAAAAAAAAGTGCTTAAGTGGAAAAAAAAAACACAGGAAACACTTAAGGCAAAAGGAAAAAAGATTAAAAAGCATTAACTAATGGGTAATGCAATTTGAAAGGTAACTGAAATTACCATGGGACACTATTCACTGGCAGTTGAAGAGGGAGACACTAATCAAAGGCAAGTGAAAAGAGGTGGGTCTTTAAATGGGACTTAAAAATATCCAGAGTCTGGGCTGCACGGATGTGGAGGGGGAGGCAGTTCCAAAGTCTGGGAGCTGCTACTGCAAAGGCTCTGTCCCCCCTGGTTTTTAGCCTGAATCTGGGCACTTCCAACAGCAGTTGATCAGCTGACCGTAGTGCTCTGGAGGAGTTGTGGTAATGTAAAAGATCAGACAGGTACGTGGGGGCCAGACCGTGGAGGGATTTATAAACAGACAGTAGAAGTTCAAAATCAATGCGATAATGGATGGGGAGCCAGTGGAGTGATGCGAGGACCGAGTAATGTGTTTGTGCTTTTTTGTACAAGTGAGGAGTTGGGCGGCTGAGTTCTGACCTAACTGCAAGCGGCGAAGCTGTGATTAGTCAATGCCGGTGTATAGAGCGTTGCAATAATCCAGTTGTGATGTTATGAAAGCATGGATAACTCTCTCTAGATCACTCTGAGGCAGGTAGGCTTTATTCTTAGCTAGGGTTCTCAGGTGGAAGAAGCTTTTACTAACTACTGCAATGACCTGCTGTTTGAACTTGAAGGCACTGTCAAAAATCACACCAAGATTCCTGAAAGAAGACTGGATGTTACAGGCGAGAGGGCCTAGGGCATTGGTGGAAAAGGCCGGAGAGGTTTTGCCAAATACAATGATCTCAGTCTTGCTCTCATTGAGGTTTAGGAAGTTAGCACCCATCCATGCCTTGATGTCGGCCAGACAGTCAAGCTATGGGTGGAGTGCAGCCTGTCCATCGACCTTTAGGGAGAGATACAGCTGGATATCATCGGCAAAGCAGTGGAAGGAGATGTTGTGATTGACCAGGATTTCCCCAAGGGGTAGGATGTACAGCAGAAAAAGGATGGGACTTAGAATAGAGCCTTGAGGGACCCTGCAGGTGAGCGGGGCGACAGAAGAGAAGTTGTCCCCAATCTGGACAGAGAAGCTCCTGTTGATCAGGTTGGACTGAAAGAACTTCAGGGCGGTGTCTTTGATGCTCGAAGCGAGAGAACAGGATCCTGTGATCCACCATATCAAAGGCTGCTGTAAGATCTAAAAGCACCAGGATCACAGGGCTACCTGAGTCAGCAGCTAGGGGCAGGTCATTTAGCACTTTCAGGAGAGCAGTCTCCGGGCTATGGGCTGTTCTAAAGCCAGACTGGAATTTCTCGTAAAATTTTGTTGTTAGTCAAAAAGATTGCACCTGAACATAAACCTCATGCTCAAGGAATTTTGACAGAAAGGGTAGTTTGGAGATTGGCCTGAAGTTTGAAAGAATGGCGGGGTCAAGGTTTGGCTTCTTTAGCAATGGCTGCACCACGGCATGCTTGAAGGCAGCCGGGACGCAAACCAGAGGAAAGGATGATGTTGATCAACAGTAGGAGGAATTTATGATTGTTTCTGGAAACCAGGGTGGAAATGTACTCTGATGTGGCTGTTTTCACGGATCGTTGGTAATCCGCTAAGCAACCTCGGAGGATTTGGAGAGACACGTGGAGGTGGTCCTTCTGCCATTTGCGCTCAGCCCGCCTACATGTACGTCTGAGGTTGCGTGTTGCATTGTTGAGCCATGGTGTTAACTGTGCTGTAGTCCTTTTGGGCTTGAATGGGGCAACAGAGTCCAGAATGCCAGTGCGAGCTGATGAGAATGTCGAAAGAAGCTCATCAGCATGGTACTCAGAGTTAATGCCCAGTAACGGCCTACACAGGGGGGAGTCATTGAAAGCAGCTGAAAATTTCTCAGCAGTTGAGGAGTTAATTAAACGCTAGACCTGCTTGGAGACACTAGGGGTACTACTTGAGCGTGGGATTGACACAGAGAACAGAATTGGGGAGTGATCAGTGAAAGACATGGCACAGATTTCATTAACGTAGACAGAAACACCATTGGATGACACGAGATCTAATGTGTGATCCTTTTCGTGCGTTCGCCCAGTGACAGCTTGTTTAAGACTAAATGAGTCGAGGAGGTTTAAAAAGTCCCGAGTAAGAGGCTGTGACTCACAACAAATATGGACATTAAAATCACCACATATTGTTAAGTGATCATATTTCACCATAAGCCCAGACAAAAGATCAGCAAAGTCATGGATAAAGTCTTTGTTGAGTTTAGGTGGGCGATACACCACTGCACACAAAATGGGGGAAGACAGAATTATTCCAAACAGTTGCAATTCAAAGCTAGCAAAACCAGCATGTGGAATCTGCCGACAGTGAAAAAACGACTTGTAAACAGAGGCAATACCTCCCCCTCTCCCAGTCGCTTGGGGGGAATTTAGAAAGTTACAATCCGGTGGGAGGAGTTCGGAGAACAAGGTGTTTTCGCCGGCGGAGACCCAGGTCTCACACAAAAGCAAAAAGTCCAATTCCTGAGTGATAAAAAAGTCGTTGAGCATGAAAGTGTTATCCGTGAGAGACCGCACGTTTATCAAGGCCATCCGCAGGATTTGCTCGTCCCTACCTGGTGGTCCGGTGTGATTCAACAGGCGTAGGCTAGAGTGATCAACGCCACGGCTGCACCAACGCAGGGAGCGCCCACTAACCGAGGTGGGAGTGGGGACTTGAGTTCAGCGTGGTGTGGTCAACGCTGTCTAGACAGCTCGAGGGGCTAAAATCAATGGTGGAAGAGGCAGTTTAGCAGCATCACGGTCAAAGAAGGCTTCAGCGGGAGAGACAGAGAGAACAGGACGGTGCCATCGTACCAGACGCCAAGCAGCAGCTTGATTTGAGGGGAGCTGGATCTTGAGTTTCACCAGCAGACCTCCCCTCCTTCCTCGTCTCCTGGACCATTTCTTGCGAGGAGGGGCTGCGAGTGTGCAGCGCAGGTAAGCAGGGATGTCTGACAGTACAGGAAAGGGTGGTTTGGTCCAATCTCCAAGATCAGGTCTGGCTGTCCGAGCGTCACGGAGATGTAAGTCGCGGATGATAAGTAGAGCTTGACGAACATAGCACAGCAGGGCAGAAACATCCATATAGATACTTAAAAACAGGGCTGAAACAAACGTAAGACAGAGCGCTCTTGGAAGACGAATCACCAAACAGACTGGCGCCATCTCCCCAAGTCAGTCCCGGGCCACTCTGGGTAAGGGTCCTGGAGAGTCTTTCCAAGAGTCTTCTTCAACATGGGAAAGACAAAGGAACACACCACTCAAGTAAGGCAGATGTGTGTCAACCTTCACAAGTCAGACAATGGCTACAAGAAAATAGCTACTCGCCTGCACCTGCCCATATCTACTGTCAGAGGAATCATTAAGAAGTTTAAAACAACTGGAACAGTGGTAAACAAGCCTGGGCGAGGACGCAATGTTATTTTGCCACCACGCACAGTGAGGAGGACGGTAAGAGAAATATAAAGTTCTCCAAAGCTCACTGTTAAAGAATTGCAACAAATGCTAGCATCATGGGGTCACAAAGTCTCCTAAACAGCCATCAGGTGCTATCGACATGCCAACAAGCTGTTTGGGAGACATGCACAGAAAAATCCTTTTCTCACTCACAATAAATAAACGCAAACGTCTAGAGTTCGCTAAGTGACACTGGGACTTCAACTGGGATCATGTGTTTTGGTCAGATGAGACCAAGATAGAGCTTTTTGGCAACAAACACACTAAGTGAGTCTGGCGGAACACAAAAGATGAGTATGCAGAAAAGCACCTCATGCCCACTGTGAAGTATGGGGGAGGATCAGTGATGCTGTGGGCCTGTTTCTCTTCCAGAGGCCCTGGGAACCTTGTAAGAGTGCATGGCATCATGAATGCTTTGAAATACCAGGACATTTTAAATCAAAATCTGGTGGCCTCTGCCCGAAAGCTGAAGATGGGTCGTCACTGGGTCTTTGAGCAGGATAATGACCCTAAACATGTGACCAAATCTACACTGAAATGGTTCACCAGACATAGAATCAAGCTCCTCCCATGGCCATCTCAGTCCCCAGACCTCAACCCCATTGAAAACCTGTGGAGTGAGCTGAAGAGGAGAGTGCAGAGGAGAGGACCCAGGTCGCTGGATGATTTAGAGAGATTGTGCAAAGAGGAATGGTGAAAGATCCCTCTTTCTGTATTCTCCCATCTTGTGAAACATTATCGGAGAAGATTAGGTGCTGTTTTGTTGGCAAAAGGGGGTTGTACAAAGTATTAACATCAGGGGTGCTAATAATTGTGGCACACATGATTTGATGTAAAAGAATTATTTCTTAATCTGGGATTTTTTCCCACTGAATGAATGCACTTGAATTAAAGGTTGGATTTTCCTCTTTTTTTCATTGTGCTCCTATATTATTTAAAAAAAAAACTGAATTTATCAGAAGCTAAAGAACACATCTTAACCAGGGGTGCCAATAATTATTGAGAGCGATGTATATTCATTATACTGCTTATAAATGTGGTTATGATAGCTAAAAGCACAGTACTGAAAAAGTACTTTATTTGACAAATACATTCTTAGCATGAATACTGAGCTAGCTAAGCGTGTTTATTCATGTGCAACTGAATATGGTAGATAAAGTTGTGATATGAGCTGTGGTTAGCATCTGTATAAGCCTGGGTGAGTGAAAAATGTTGCTTTTCTCTGGCATTAATGTCTCTCAATAGGTATCTTCTGGATTCGCTATTCAACCTGCGCGATTACTGATTTAGGTATTTGCACATTATTCAGGATAAAGCCACGACTCCTTTATACTGGTGAACTTTGTCATCCCTGCAGTCGTCCATGTGATACCCCTGTTAGAGGAAAATTAAAGACAAGGTTTATTCCTAAAACTGCATGAATTTCCGTACAATCAAAAATTGGAAACTCAATTTAGTTAATGTACTCACACGGTCACTCGGTAGAAGTGACTGCACAACAAAAAAAGTTTGAAGAAATTTGCGCAATCTAATAAATAAAAAATTATTAATGATCTTTTTTTTTTTTTTTTGCTCAGTATGGGATTAATGTTTTGAGTGTTTCAGATGTTTGGATAAGGTCCAAGTCCAGCAAAGATCATCCCTTTACTCACAATTATCTCTAAATCAGTTTTGAATTGATTCTGCAAGCTGTCCATCCCGCTTTTGTGATCAAATACCTGATTATAATTTAGTTTGGCTGACAGATGAAACAACCTTACAAGGTAGAACTTCATGAGCATGAAAGCAACAGAAGTAGTTATGGTCACCGTCTATAATTAATTCACATTTCTTTCTTAGATCCGACTTGGCCTTCGAAGATTAGTTGTCAACAGCCTTATTTCTTTTCTTTTGTCATCCAGGTTGATTTATTTCTTTCTCAGCCTCACTGTCTATAAAGCAGATGCAAGTCCACGTCACTCCTGCTGGATAGCATTTAACGGGTTACAGTATCATAATGAAGATAACATTATAATCATTTATTTCTCCCAAACTGTAATATTCTTTGTTAATTTTAATTTCTCTCGGTCGTTGTCCCGCCCACACATAACTGTGTTTTTACCCGGGACCGTAAATTAAAACTTTTTCTGTTTCCTAGTTTGATACACATGTTCAAATGTGACCCCAGAATCCACAGTGTATGACTTTTTCTCACCAGAATATGATTAAAACAATTTTGAACAATATTTTAAAAATACATTTATTGTTAACATTTTTGGACATTACAGAGATCAGGATTCCACACTGGTTTGCCCACGCACAAATAGACCCATCTCTGCAGAGCAGTGTTTTTCCTACTATTTGGAAAATATACCCTAATAATAGCAATTCATCAAGATGCAAGTGCATATGGCTGTTAAAGGGAATGGGTGATGCCACTCTGATTGGTTTATGTTACACCCAGACCATGTTTATGATTAAGTAAGCTGTTTAGTTTGGTCCCTTTGAACTACGCACCTTATTATATGCCCAGATAAGGTTCTGTTAGTCTAGCAAAAACGGATTTGGATGACACCTAAATGCACTGATGCCACATGCTTCAGACTTTGCACCGAGATTGTCAAATTAGGGCCCTAAACATTTATTTAGAAAATCTTCCAAAAATGTTTGTCTCATATTTAAGACAGTTGGTTAAGGTAATATAGCCTTGAGCGAGCCCTGATCTCAATATCCAAGTGAAACTGTGAGCCTGTAGAGCAGAGCTTCTCAAACCTCTCCTAGAGGACCACCTGTCCTGCATGTTTTAGATCTTTCCCTGTTTTAGCACAGGTGATTAAAATGATCAGCTCATTATTGACCCTCTAAAGCTGATTGATAACATCCTGATTATTTGAATCACCTGTGCTGGGGCAGGGAAAGATCTAAAACAGGCAGGGCAGGTGGTCCTCCAGGAGAGGTTTGAGAAACACTGCTGTAGAGGAACTGTAGCAAGTTTACAAATTGGGCTGGAATGCTCAAAAGGCTAATTTTCTGAAAACTATGGAATTGCAGGACAGTGTTTTTAATTTTGAGGAAAAGGGTTGTTAAAGATAATATTGCTTTAATTTCATTTCAGACACATCATGGGTCTTTATAATACATTATGAAAATTCAGAAACCTTTCCTTCATGATTTTGGAATCATCTTCGCCACATTGAACGGTTTTAAATATTCCCAAAAATGTACAATTTTTAAAACCACTCTCTGATGAAGCTATTTATATGATTAATCATGGAGTATTTCTAGTCCTGCAGACAGATGGTTGAGTCATCAGATATTAGAAAAGCGTGATTTCCAACCAGTGAATTTTGCACTCACTCCGTGACAAATTTAGTTGTTCCTTACAACCTCATATACTTCCTCAATGTCATCCAACCTCTCTAAAGTTTAGTCAGGCTTTTTTTGCGTAAAGCACAGTTATAGTTCACGCACATGTGAACCTTTCCTGGAAATTACCTATTGATTGACAAATTTTTATATCCAATTCCAGACAGAATAAACTTTCCTCAGTAATTGAAAGACATTGATTGCACCCACAGAAAAGTACTTAAATCCTTGCACAACTGCAAGTTAGGTTGTGTTCTCTCTTCTTTGTGCAGCAAAAAATGACAAAATTGCACAGAAAGAAAGATTTCCCAAACCAACCCTGGAGTGCCGAGGTTAAATTGGGATGGAAATATGATTTGGAGATGGAATGTGGCAATTATTCTGAATTGAAGAGACTGGAGGGGTGGATGAGGGGGGAGGGGAGCACTGATTCGGAGGAGAAATACAATGATGGAGTTTTTCCTCTTACAGTGTGAGTAGAACTGACTTTGTGTAGAGTAGCTCAATCTTACTTCTATCCAGCTAGCTAATTGGCTGGCTATTTCTTATCTTGGGTTCACCACCATGAGTGATCATAGAACTAGTTTGCCACATTGGCTAAAAGAGTCCCCGCTAACCTTAGCTAATAACACTGCATGCGCTGACATTTTTATGAATGTGGTGATCTGTTTTAGAATTTATAGTGCATTCAACGAAATAGAATGCCTTGGATTTTTGCTCGCTTAAAATGTGAACAGCTCGAGAACTTTGGTAAATCCCCGATGTTACATTCATTTCATCAATGACTGTTCAATCTAGGGTATCATATTGCCCGCTTTTTCCTGTCGGTGGAATGTCAATTTTGTCAAATAAGGTACCTTTCAGATATTACTGTGTTAGTGAGTTGTACTCGCTCCTTATGGAATGTGAAAAGCATTTATTCAAGCTTGCATTTCACTTAGATGATCAGAATTGAAAACAGCAAACTTTCAGTCTCAGAGTAAATGAACGTAAAAATAAGCTGTTCCTTTGATGAGTTTGTGTGCTTGCTGATGCGGCTTTATAGAAAAATGGACAAAACTCTGAGCTTTATCATGAAGAAAAGGCATGTTTTTGGTTCGGAGATTACTGCTGACTATTGATGTCCGTCCACACAGACATTGATAAATTCATGCTAAATTCAGTGAGAAAATCATTCAATCTGTCAGCATGGGGAACCACTTGGAAAGCTGTGTTATTTGGCTCATAGAGAGTAGATCATTTTGAAGAGCACTGTCAGATGATGTGCACTTGTGATCAGAGAATTTATGATTTCAGAAATGTGTTGTTCAACCATTTTTGAATTCTTACCATTATTTTTAAAATAATTTCAGTGCAGAATTCTCAGGAAGATTTTGTGTTTATGGGCCTTACTCTGAACTCCAACCCCGATTCCGAAATAGTTCGGACGAAGTGTAGCTTGTGAATAAAATCAAAATGCAGTGACATTCAGATCACGAGCCAATATGTTATTTACAATAGAACATAGATAACATTTCAAATGTTGAAACTGAGACATTTTTACATTTTATCCACAAAATTAGCTTATTTCAAATTTTCTGGCTGCAACAGGTCTCTAAAAGGTTGGGACATGGGGGAAAAAAGGGCTGGAAAAGCAATTAATATTTAAGAGAATCAGCTGAAAGAACATTTAGCAAAGCAAGTAAGTTAACTGACATCAGGTGTGTACCATGATTGGCTACAAAAGGGAAGTCGTAGAGAGGCTGAGTCTCTCAGAAGTAAAGATGGCCAGAGGCTCTCCAACCTGTGAAGGCTTGCGTAAAATAATTGGGGAATACTTTAAAAACAATGTTCCTCAATGTCAAATTGCAAAGGATCTGAAAGTCTCATCATCGACAGTGCATAACATCATGAAAAGATTCCTAGAAACTGGAAAAATCCCTGTGCGTCAGGCAAGGGCGTAATAATGGTGTTGACATTGGTGGGGACATAATTTGCCTCCCATGCCTCCCTATGTCATGACCTAACCTACTCAAAATACAGCCTCATCAATCAGCAATACAGTGTGTTGCTTAATTTCCACATGAAATATACCTGTCTGCCTGATGGAGACTGATCTGCAGAGCTGCTGTGTTGTGGCTGTAAAACAAAATTTATGATCAAGAAACACTACTTATTTTTGTCTCTTGATGCATAATAATAATAATAATAATAATAATAACAATAATACATTTTATGCTGGCTGGCTGTTTATTGCATTAATAATAAATTGTCCTTCTATATTATTATTCATCTAACCATTCCATCTAAAGCCCTAAAAGGACGGGACTAGTTTTATGGGGGGACGTGGGGTAAAAATGCATTCAGATGCATCAACATGCATTGTGGAGATGGCGGGCACGTGACAACTGTCACAACGCACAACAGTGCGTGCGTGAAGATCTACCCCCTCACGTTCTGTTCTCTCGCCCGAATAGGGCTAAAGATGAGCGGATTCTAAAAATTATGTAAAGATTTTCTGTTCTTATTTCACTCCACTCTAAGAGACTTTTAGCATGATTAATCTGTTTCAGTAGAATCCGTGTCAGACTGCAACGCACCCCCCCTCCAAAACGACAAGCATGGGAATGGGAAGCATGGAAGTTATTAGGCTACTGCATGTTGAGGTTTATGCTGTGCTACTGGAAAAACAATGAAATCGAGCGCTTGGAGGAGAAAATGCGTCGCGGTCTGAACAGGTTTTTACAAGATTATTTCGTGTGAGTAACTTACCGTTGACTGGGTGAAATAATGTCTAATGTCCGCCTTTTTTCTTTTCCTGCCCGAATCAGACATGATTCCCCGAGCCAGCGACAGTAGACGCTGTTGTTACGCTGTTATTTTTTATTTTCACCGCGTAGCTTACCAACTTACCAATGACAACCCAGTCATGATGATGGATACAGGAAGGGGAGCCAATCACAGATAGCAAGGCTGTCCCCACCAATGACACGCCGTCTTTGAGAGGCGGAACTAAGGAGGGGAAATTAACCTTTTGTATCCCGAATGCCGTGCAATGCCCCATTCAAAATTGGTATGGTGGACATTTTAAACACATCAAAATATTGGTATGGACACGTCCATAGCGTCCATACGCATTTTTACGCCCATGGCGTCAGGGACAAGGCCAAAGACCTTTACTGGATGCCTATGATCTTCAGGCCCTGAGACGCCACTGCATCTCTCACCAGCAAGATTCTGTCATTGACATGACTAAATGGGCCCAGGAATACTTCAAGAAACCACTGTCAGTAAACACAGTCCACTGTGCCATGCACAGATGCCACCTAAAGCTCTATCTTGCAAAAAGGAAGCCATTGTTGAGCATGATCCAGAAGTGCTGCCATATTCTGTGGGCCAAGGTTCATTTAAAATGAACTGTACAAAAGTGGCAAAAGGTCCTGTGGTCAGATGAGTCCAAATTTTACATTTCAAAATTTCTTGATGGAAATCATGGGCATCATATCCTCCGGGCTAATGAGGAGAAAGACCACCCCTCTTGTTATCAGCATTCAGTTAAACAGCCAGCATCTCTGATGGTATGAGGATGCATTTGTGCATATGGTGTGGGAGCCTTGCATGTTTTAAATAGTACCATGAATGCTGAAGGGTAGATAAAGGTTTTAGAGCAACATATGCTCCCCTTCAGACGACGTGTATTTCAGCAAGACAATGCAAAACCACTTACTGCTGCTATTACAACAGCATGGCTTTGCAGTAGAAGAGTCCGTGTGCCGAAATGGCCTGTCTGCAGTCCCGATCTTTCACCAATTGAGAACATCTGGCGCATAATTCAACGAACAGTCAGTCAAAGGAGACCCAAAACTCTCCAGCAGCTGGAAACCTGTATTAAACAAGAGTGGGATCAAATTCCAGTGGCAAAACTCAAAAAACTTGTCTTCTCAATGCCCACATGCCTCCACTCTGTGTTAAAAAGAAGAGAGGATGCAACACCATGGTAAACAGGCCCTTGTCCCAACTTTTTTGAGACCTGTAGCAATTTGAAATGAGCTAATTTTGTGGATAAAATTGGAAAATTTCTCAGTTTCTCCATTTGCTATGTTATCTCTGTTCTATTCTGAATAAAATACTGGCTGGTGATATTTGAAAGTCCTTGTGTTTTGATTTTATTCACAAATTACACTTTTTCCCAACTATTTTAGAATTGGGGGTCTAAAATTATGAAAAGAAACTGAAATATGATGTCATTCTAAAAGATACAAATATTTTGTTTGATATCAGCCATTTCCTTCCTCTCAGTGAAGCTCAGGTCTTGAATTATTAAGCCTTAAATTGGGTGACACATAATTAGCCATATTTGGCTTCTGCGCAAAGGGGTTAAGCTGGTGGTCATAATGTTTTGGCTCTTAGGGATATGTTATATATTGACAATGTATCTTATTTAATCTTAGACAGACATATATCATAGAACTGTGAAACCGTTTTGAACACTTCTTGTTGATTTGAAAAATATTTCAAATATTTCTCCATTTCAGGCTCAAAGTAACTGAAAAGTATTTTTTTAAAAAACCCAAAACATTTTAAGGGTTTCACAAAGTGTTAATTCTCAAAATGTTCTCATCATTGTCTGATGGTCATATTTCTCATACTTTAAATGTTTCAATACTTGTTTCAAAACCATTATTCCACTGAATAATGAGGAATTGTATTACTCAACCTTTCTGACTGACTCTAAAAAGTGTAAATTACATCACATTGGAATCAAATGTGAATGAGTTAATTACTGCTATATATTTATGTTTCTAGCAGCTATAATAACATTTGCCAAAAAAGAAAGACTTAGATATCATATTCAGCAACCGTGCTTTCCCAAGTAATTGTCTTGTAAAAGTGTTTTGAGTGGAATGTCAATAATCAGTTACTGACAGAGGGTGGCAATTTCATTCACCCACATATGGTTTCCAAATTCTTGTCTGTATGAAAAAAACATACAAAAGAAAATATCATAAAGAAAGCTTTCTAAGCATACATTTTGAGGGAATCTGTGGCTCTTTGTGACTTCTAAACAACTCAGTCTAAATTGCCTTATGCCTGACCAGCAAAATTGGGCTCAAAATAATATATGCAACTGTTCTCCACTTGAATTAATATCCATAGTTGTCTATAGTCTGTTAACTTTGTGATTTTCTCAATGCCTTGGATCTAAAATGGGATGCAATCCTGTCACATTCACCACGCTCTGCTCAATGCTCCCTCGTTCTTTCCTCAGACACACCTGAGGGGCAGATGGAGATGCGACTGGCACTAAAAGCGGCCAGTTTCATTGGTCTGAGTGTAGTGGGAATCCCAGGTAATCTGGCAGCTCTCCTCCTCTTCGGTCATTTATTTGTTAAACAGCAAGGCATGCAACACAACGAGGTCATCCTCAGCCAGCTGGTCTTCGCCAACTTGACAGTGACGCTATGCCGAGGCATTCCACAGGCTCTGACTGCACTGGGCATTGACCTGCTTTTTGATGGCCATGCCTGCAGGGCAATCGTCCTTGCCTACCGTGTTGCCCGAGGCATGTCGATCACCCTCACCTCCCTGTTGAGCTCCTACCAGTGTGTGGTCATTTCCCCGTCAAAGCATGGCTGGGCCCGGCTGAAAAACTGGTTTCCTGGCCACCTCCCCCATGCCATCATTTTCCTCTATGGGCTCAATGTGACGATCTACACCAGTACCATTCTCTACGCTGAAGCTTTTCCAATCAACAGCACCATCCCAGAGTACAGTCTTAACTTAAAGTTCTGCATTGTAGTGTTCCCTGGCCATACTTTTTATGTGGTAAAAGGTGTGATAAACATCCTACGTGACTTCATCTTTGTCGGGCTGATGGCAGCAGCAGCAGTGTATGTGATGTTGATCCTCCATCGACACCGTCAGCAGGTTCAGGGCCTGCAGGGAGCTGGCAGGAAGACTGAGGAGGCATCCCGTGCCGTCCTGCTGCTTGTGAGCACATATGTTGTGCTATTCAGCCTGGAAAATGTTGTGTGGTTCTCCCCACTCTTTGTGTCCCGTGAGCACCCGTCAGTGACTGACGCTCGTGTTTTCTTTGCCACCTGCTACTCCGCCATCAGTCCTGTGCTCATTATCGCCACCAACAAAAAGCTGGTTGTGTACTTTGAATGTGGCTCCAAAGTCAAGGCAGCACAAACCATCCAAAGTGATGTCGAGTTCAAGGTCTCTTCCGTGACAATAATACAGTCAGGATGTTGGAGAGGGAAGCTGGGGGAAGCGGGCAGGGGATAAACATTTCCGAGACTGGATTAGTTCATGGTATATCGCTATTTTTAGCTTCACAATTAACTGCAGCAACAATACTTGACTTAAAGGGGAATTCCGGTGTAAAATTGACTTGGGGTGTATTGAAACATGATAATGAGTACTACCCTTTGTCGAATACCCCACCTCCGTACGCAACATTATGAAATATATACCTTTTTAGCCGAAGCTCCCAGCAGGCTTACAATAGTAGTGAATCAGGCATGGCGTTGCCATGCAAAGAAATCACTAGTTCTTTCATCATGAACAAGACTCAAAGTAGCTCCACACTTCATCGGTGAAATTCCGAGGGCCCTGACATTTAAAACGAGGCACTGAGAATTTTGAAAATACACAGGTAGTTTATTAGAAAAGACTATTTATGCAAACAGTACCTTGAGCTAGTTTCCAGTTGCCTCCATCTTGAAAGTCACAAAAAGTGGATTGACGAGCACGATCGAATAGATAACAATCTGTTCCCCTATCCTTCCTATTCATTTTTACAGCCGCTATGTTACCGTTTTACTCTTGCTTTGACATTAATATGCATCCATGTACTTGTATATATATGTAAATTTCTTAGTTTGCACAGTGCGCAAATATGCAATGGAAAACTTTGAAATAGACATTGAAATACACATGTACTACACATAGTATGCACCATACCCACATATAATTAACATGTCGCAAGGAAATCTACTGTAAGAGACTTGTAAATGTTGTATACATGTGTGGCAGGCCGAAGGAGGGCCCGGGCGGGGATTTGAGCCCCAGACTCTGGGGTAGGGTCAAACCCGCTGACCACATCGCCAAATAGCCAGGCTCGTTGGCAAGGAAGCCAGGGCACGAACTTATTTGGAGGCATTGATGTGACAGTTGAAGGGTCCCATCACTAGAAATGCCTCCTAATAAGAACGCGCCGTGGATACCTTGCCGACGAGTCTGACTTTTTGACAACGTGGTCAGCGCATTTGACTCTTACCCAGGAGTCTGGGGTTCAATTCCCTGCCCGGGCCATCCTATGGCCTGCCACATTCTGGCATAATCGCCAGGATCTGAGGGATGATTATGGATGGCAGCATGCGGAAAGCATGGAGTGTGAGGACACCCTCCTGAAAGAGGGGGAGAGATGTGACAGTTGAAGGGTCCCATCACTAGAAATGCCTCCTAATAAGTACGCGCCCTGGCAACCTTGCAACGAGTTTGGCTCTTTGGTGATGTGGTCACCGTGTTTGACTCTTACCCTGGAGTCTGTGGTTCAATTCCCTGCCCTGGCCCTCTTTCGGCCTGCCATATTCAGTATGAATTTCCAGAATATTTTTTGTAATTAAATGTGATTACTATGTCCAAAACATAATCTGTGTTGAATGTTGAAACTAAATGTATTACAAACCCGAAACCGGTGAAGTTGGCACGTTGTGTAAATTGTAAATAAAAACAGAATACAATGATTTGCAAATCCTTTTCAACCTATATTATATAATTGAATACACTGCAAAGACAAGTTACTTAATGTTCGAACAGGTGAACTTTGTAATTTTTTGCAAATATTAGCTCATTTGGAATTTGATGCCTCCAACATGTTTCAAGAAAGCTGGCACAAGTGGCAAAAAAGACTGAGAGAGTTGAGGAATGCTCATCAAACACTTATATGGAACATCCCACAGGTGAACGGGCTAATTGGGAACAGGTGGGTGCCATGATTGGGTATAAAAGCAGCTTCCCTGAAATGGTCAGTCATTCACAAACAAGGATGGGGCGAGGGTTACCACTTAGGGGTCTATTCTCCCATTAGCGCGTAAGTCTTTTTTTACGCGCTTGGAGTTAAGCGCTTTTGAGTTACGCGTATTCTCCCCTACTCGCTTCGATCACGCCCACAGCGCTTAACTTCAGAATGTAGGCGGCCTTATGAAAGAGGTGTGACTGATCCAAAAGAGAGGCAGACTCTGTACAAAGCTCATTGATTATGGTTATCAGGAAAACATGGAAAAAGGATTTTCTGATTAACCATGAAAACGCATTTGTGGTCCATGGAAAACGCAATCCAGACTTTAAATTTGAATATCGTCGGCCTGCTGATAAAACCTCGCATCTCCAAACTGATAAGAATCGAAAACTCGTATGTCCACTATTCTTACATGCAAAATTAAACATTTTTATTTTAAACTATATTTATCCATTTATATTATTTTCCTGTGACGTCTGTCATTGTGAAGATACGAGGTTTTATATGCCGCTGTAATAGTAGGCCGTACTAATTACAAGACTTAATTCAGACATTCTTTATTTATTTCCCGCCGCGCGATTAGCGCGAAGCAGGGGATATAGCATTGGGCTCCGTCCGTACGAACACATAAAATTGCGGCGGCGGGGGATATGTTAGTGACAAACACTTGTTATTTCTTACTCTAGCCACCATGGCATTAAAGCTATGCATGCAAACAAATTGCCACGATAATGAAATAATAAATAAAGAATTTAGCGCTTCTCAATCAGCGCAATCAGATCATTGAAAATGTGCCCCTCCTACACCAGCCTGTTTGTTCCGTGGAAGACAGGGAAGAAGACAAAGGGAACATTCTAGTCACAAAGACAATCAAAGACAGTTTATATCAATGTTGCCAAGTCCGCTTATTATGAGCGACTTTGGGCTTGTTTTTCCATGAATTCGCTTATTTATATTTGTAGTCGCGGGTCGCGGTTTCTTGGGCTTGTTTCTAAAGTGTAGTGGTTTTTTTGGGCTTGTTCCCAGCTCCGTAATAAGCTGTCAATCAGATAATTTCAATATGTTATTTAAATGTAGGGTAGTTTGTCCTGCCTGTGATTCTGCCTGTTCCCTCTGCCCCAACCCGCACCACACACACATACGCACGCACACACAGGCACACCCACACACAGAGGAGACAGCGGAAGCGGAGTCTGTTCCCACCCACGTCCTGCTTCTAATTGGCTCTGATCCTGATGGCAACAAGTATTAGCCAATCAGACTGAGCAGGGCAGTCTTATTTACTGTTCCAGTAAAAGCACGTGGGTGAGGTTTAAATGAAAGAGCGCGAATGCGGACCGATTGACTGAGGGAGAGATTTTTTTAAGCAACAATGCCAGGCCCTGGGACAAAATTGGCGAAATACGGAAATAAGTATATGACAAAGAGTGGGAGAAAGAGAGCGGGATAAAAGAGTGGATTCAGCCTGTTGTGGGAGATAACTCAAAAGCACTGTGCAGGGTATGTAAATGTGAAATTCGTGCACACCACGCAGACCTGAAGCAGCATGCTAGCACTGAAAAGCACAAGAAAAATGCAGCACCACTCTCCACAGCAAGGCTAACAGACATTGGGTTTACGGTCTCCAGACAGACCGAGTCAAGGCAGAGAGCTGAGCTGAAGTTAGCCACCTACATAGCTTGTCACGCATCAATTAAATCAGTGGATCACCTTGGGGAGCTAATTTGCTCAACTTTTGATGAAGACATCAAAATGCACAGGACAAAATGCACAGCATTAATTAACCATGCCATTGCCCCGTGTATGTTCGCGGACCTTCAGAGGGATATTGGAGGTGCTGAATTTATATTTGTTTATATAAGTTTATATTTGTTATCCCATCTGTTTTCTAATGGTAAAGAATGTGAAAAGGTGATTTAACGCCCTCTTGTGGTCAATATGACGCTCACAGGGGAAGAAAAATAAACTGTTCAGTCCAGTTTCCAAAACAGTCTGTCAACAGTCATTTATACATTGAAATTGAAATGGACAATGAAATGCCCCCCCCCCCCCCCCCCAAAAAAGGGAGACTCCAAGTTGCTTATTTTGGGCTTCTTTTTAAAGACCTGGTTGCTTATTTGTCTCGCGAGATCTGGCAACACTGGTTTATATGATCTCATTTAGAAATTGCGCACTTGAAAACTACTCCGATGTCAGGTTTGCAACTAAAGGACATGGAAACGCTTTAACAAGGATTCTTACCCCGCACGCGGTCATCTCCCGCCCCGAAACCGCCTCAGTAATGACGGAATTCCATATCCATAGCCAATCATCCTATTTGATTTGAGCGACACATTCACTTGAACTTGTGCCTAATACTTTATTATAATCAATTATCCCATTTACTTATAATGATTCTTCCCATGTTGGCTATTCTTTAAAGGCTAAAATTGATTTACAAATGGATAGTGCTTTGGTATTTGCCAGGGTAGGGCTCAATCTAGAGTAGCCTATTTAATAATATCTTTATTCACACATTAAATTACACAGTAATACCAAGGGTAAAAAATTACTAGGACTCGAGTTATCCTCAATTAGAAAATCAATCCCCTCACTCGTGAGGATATCACAGCTTTTTACATTATCACGAACATACAGGGCAGTCGCATTTGTTAATAGAACATGGAAGACAATGATGGCGACGTCGAGCCAAAGCCAAAAACCAAATTTCACAGATGTTGGTGTTGTATGGCAAGCGAGCAATGAAGGCTGATCCAAGGAATTAAGCTGCGAATCGTTCTGAATGTGGCATCGTCGGGGAGATGTAAGCGCAGTATCCCCGATTTAAAGCATACATGGAGAGATCTGCGGGGCGCTGTAATAGCAGCCAGGTTCTCTGCACACCGGAGAAGTGCACGCAACAGGTGGTGGGCAACCATCATCCCCTGTGCATTTCACTGAACATGAGGAGGGGTTGGCATCCACTCTTTCTGCAGTGGATGTGCACGGAGAGGAACTTGTAGCGCCAACGAACTGCGTCAGACACCTTCACACAGACGCCTGTGATGTGCATGACATCACCAGCCACTCTCTGAAACGACCCAGATGCCAGGAGCGACAGCGCAGTTCTGACGTTGATGACCACGGCTATGTTTTGTGGATAATTGCTGCGGCTGGATAGCTGTTCATCCAGAAGTTGGCAATGATAGATGATTGCCTCATGCACGGTCCAGGCGAAAGCGCTGGATGCACTCGATGTTTGTTAGTCCCAGGATGTCCAAACGAAGCCTATATATGCGTGTTCGTCTTCAAGCTCGGCGCGCTCCTCTACTCTTTCCCAATCAGGCAAGAGTGCAAGCAAATGCAGGACTGGGATTTTGGCTTTTGATTTTGAGGGCATGGTAGAATGATGGTCTAATGTATACTCGTATTAATTAATTGTTTTGCGTTTGTAATTCAACTGATTGGAGAAGAGGCTGATGCGTAATATCATGTGATGATTTCGTTTGATAAATTATCATGGCTCTGAGAAATGTAGTTTAGAAATAAGGAAGAACAACCGAATATTAAATGTCTCAACCTTTACCATGTTAAATAAAATAAAAGTAATGTTAAAATTCGGCCTATAACCGACATCAGACGCAATATTCAATTTCGCCTAATGTTGGCGCTTGACCTTAACACATCCCCCAAAAGCGCTTAACAGAAAAAACGCGTAAGCCAGGGGGAGAATACGCGTAAGTGTTATTTGCATGAGAAACGCCCGGAAACGCCCCGATTTTGGCCTTGCTCCGCCCCAAGCACATAACTGCCTTCAAGGCGCGCAATGCACAGACTTAAGTCGAGGGGAGAATACGCGTAGGCTAAAAAGCGCGTAGCTACGCGCTTTTTTCGACTTAAGCGCATGGGAGAATAGACCCCTTAGTGAATAAATGCGTGAGCTGATTGTCGAACAGCTTAAAAACAACATTCCTCAACGAGCTATTGCAAGAAATTTAGGGATTTCATCATCTACGGTCCGTAATATCGTCAAAAGGTTCAGAGAATCTGGAGAAATCACTGCACGTAAGCGACAAGGCCGAAAACCAACATTGAATGCCCGTGACCTTCGATACCTCAGGCGATACTGAATCAAAAACCGACATCAGTGTGTAAAGGACATCACCACATGGGCTCAGGAACACTTCAGAAAACCACTGTCAGTAACTACAGCTTGTCGCTACATCTGCAAGTGCAAGTTAATACACATCAATGCAAAGGGAAAGCCATTTATCAACAGCACCCAGAAACGCCGCTGGCTTCGCTGGGCCCAAGCTCATCTAAGATGGACTGATGCAAAGTGGAAAAGTGTTCTGTGGTCTGACAAGTCCTCATTTCAAATTGTTTTCTGAAACTGTGGGTGTCGTGTCCTCCGGACCAAAGAGGAAAAGAACCATCCGGACTGTTATAGGCGTAAAGTTCAAAAGCCAGCATCTGTGATGGTATGGGGGTGTATTAGTGCCCAAGGCATGGGCAACTTACACATATGTGAAGGCACCATTAATGCTGAAAGGTACATACAGGTTTTGGAGCAACATATGTTGCCATCAAAGCAACGTCTCTTTCATGGACGCCCCTGCTTATTTCAGCAAGACAATGCCAAGCCACATTCTGCACGTGTTACAACAACATGGCTCCGTAGTAAAAGAGTGCGGGTACTAGACTGGCCTGCCTGTACCTGTAGTCCAGACCTGTCTCCCATTGAAAATGTGTGGTGCATTATGAAGCGTAAAATACGACACCGGAGACCCCGGACTGTTGAACAACTTAAGCTGTACATCAAGCATGAATGGGAAAGAGTTCCACCTGAAAAGCCTCAAAAATTGGTCTCCTCAGTTCCCAAACGTTTACTGAGTGTCGTAAAAAGGAAAGGCGATGTAACACAGTGGTAAAACGGCCCCTGTGCCAACTTTTTTGCAATCTGTTGCTGCCTTTAAATTCTTTTAATGATTATTTGCAAAAAAAATAAAATCAACCTGGGCCTGATTCCAGCGCGGATCATTTGCTGCATGTCTTCCCCCCTTTCTTCCTGTCTCTCTACACAGAATAACTGTCAAGTAAAGGAAAGATCCCCAAAAAAAAGTCAAAAAAAAAAAGTCCAGAGGCACTTTTATAACCGAAAATTTTTTTTCCTCAAAATTGCTCAAAATGACCAAAAACTCAAAAGCAAGAAAAAAAAAATTGACAAAATGGCCGCCAACAGCCATTTTGGATGTCGCAAATTGACGAATATTTATCTTGAGTATTGTCAAATAAACATCTTTGCTTATTCTAATGTGAAAAGAAGCCACTAGATGGCAGTTTTGACCTTTTTTTGTTAAGCCCAGACAGGGGCTAGGTTTAGGCATGTCTTGGGCATGTCTGAGATGGAAAGTCCCAGAGAATTAAAAAAAAAGTCTCAAAGCTGGGAGGGGGCTGCAAAAGAGTATATAATGAGACAAATTGAGAGAGTAAAGTAGTAGGAGAAATTGCAAAGAGAAGGATACATTTGACCAGACCGGTCACTCTGTTCAAGACCTGTGAAGTTTTTTATTTGTGGATTTTTACCTGTGTTGGAGCATTTTCCTCACCCTGAACATCACCAAGCGACCCCATCTCAAGGGACTGTAGATATTATTTTTCTTGTACATATCAATCTTGGTCAGCAGAGTAGATTGTAGGTTAGTGTTAGTCTTTGTTTAATAAAAATCTGTTTGACTTTTGAAATTTTGTCTGTCATCCCTTGCTGTCTTATGTCATAACAAATTGGGGGCTCAAGTCCGGGATAGACTATTATGTGAGTCATTTATTGAAAATCTAACATTTCAAATTGTAAAATTGTTTTTTGAATTTTCCAATATAGACAGATCAACAGCAATGGATGATTTCTTGGCATCATTAACCGTAGAGGTTTTGAAGTCTTTAAAAAGACAGAACTGCTAGTAATACGCAGACATTAAGAGCTGACAGAGGTAAAACCAGCTATGCGAAAAGCAAGACTGGCTAGAGAGATTGTTGAATATTACATTGATGAAAATGTGTTTGCACCAGGAGATCTGGAACAGTTTCCAGTGGAAAATCCAGATGTAGAAATTGAACTTAAATTAAAACTGCTAGAAATTGAAGGGAGGAAAGAAAAAAACAAAGAGAATTTGAGTCAGAAAAATTAGCAAGAGAGAGAGAAAATGAGGAAAGAGCAGAAAGAGAGAGACAGAGACAGAGAGATTTTGAATTAGAGAAGTTAGATAGAGAAGAAAGACTCCAAATGGAGCAACTACAAATTAAAATTGAAACTAAAAATAAATTTTGTGCTAGCCAGGAGGTAAAACCGGTGCCTCCATTCCTGGAGAAGGATGTTGATAACTACTTCCACTGCTTTGAAAAGGTAGCTAAAAGTTGTCAGTGGCCAAAGGAACACTGGCCTCTGATGTTGCAAACTGTCCTCAAGGGTTAAGCTCAACAAGCCTATTCGGCTTCGTCTGCAGATGATTCCTCTGATTATGAGGTTGTCAAAAAGATTATTTTGAGAGCTTATGAGTTGGTTCCAGAGGCTTACCGGCAAAAATTCAGAGGTCTGAAGAAATCTGACAATCAGACTTATGTGGAATTTGCGAACGAGAAGAAAGTTTGCTTTGAGCGCTGGTGTACTTCAATGGAGGTCAAGGAAGATTTCAACTCACTAAAAGAGATGGTGTTAGTTGAACAATTCAAGATGATATTAAGACTTACATTACTGAGAAGCAAGCACTGAATTTGCAATCAGCTGCCAAATTTTCAGATGAATATGTTCTCACACAAGTCCAAATTTCAGTCTTGCAGTAACAATAGATGGTTCCAATTTCAGAAAAAAGGTAACGGTGATACCCAAGACTCCTCACCCAAAGACAAATCTGGTGATGGTGCCCAGAAATCTAGTCACAGGTCAGCTAAAAGTGTGAAAGCTGACAGTGACAAAAGTGGTCTAGTTTGCAATTATTGCAAGAAATCTGGTCATGTTAAAACTAATTGTTGGTTCCTTAAAGCTAAGAAAGAAAAAGAAAAGGATACCAAACCCAATGCCTTTGTGAAAACTAGGTTAGAAACCCCTGTAGTAGATGACCGATCTGCTAAATTGCCTGCTCCTTGTGGGGCTAAGAAGCCTGATACTGCTGACTTTGTGAGGGAGGAATTTCTTCCATTTGTGTCAGAAGGATTTGTGGCTCTGAATGAGCATTCTACTCCTGTACCCATATATATCCAGAACTGCCCATTAGTCCGACGACCCATTGGTCCGACCTACCGTTCCTCCAACAAAATGACCCCATTGGTCCCACCTCCCATTGGTCCCACCTCCCGTTACTCCGACAAAATCGACCACAGAGAGAGAGAGACAGAGAAACACAGCTCTCAGAAACGCACATCACACACACTCACACACACACACGGGGGGGTTGCATGTGTGTTTATTCATTGCGCAAGGGAACTAATGGAAGGTTGGACAAATGGGAGGTCGGACCAGTGCCATGAACCCATATATCCTAAGGCATACCGGAGCTTCTGAGTCACTTTTGTTGATAGACTCTTTGGAGTTACGTGATGAGACCGCTTCTGGGGATTTCATACTTGTACAAGGTATTGAAGGGAGAACTGTATCTGTACCCCTGTGCTCTGTATTCTTGAAGTCAGATTTAGTTACACGATAGGTAAAGGTGGGACTTATGTCAAGTCTACCTATCAAGGGTGTTTCTCTGTTGCTAGGCAATGACCTGGCTGGGGGCAGTGTAGTTCCCCCTGTTCATCTTACTTCACAGCTAAGCACTGAAGATGGCGATGAAGACCCATCTCTGTATCCTTCCTCTGCAGTGACCCGTGCTATGGCTAAGAAGGCTCAAGAAGAAGATGATGTGGTGCCGTCCAGCACATTGAATAGTCATGACTCAGGTGGTTCGCCTCATGACTCTGTTTGGCCTACTATGGTTTCTCCATTTGAGGACTTATCAGATACTTTTATCAGTTCTCTGTTCAGCCAGCCAGATGGGTCTGGTGTTTCTGATTTGTGTCTGGAGACTTGTCTGTGTCAAAAAAGCGGTTGATTGAGGAGCAAACTAATGATCCTGAAATTTGTGTACTAAAGAGGAGAGCCCTTCCTGATAAAGAAATAGACGCAGTTCCAGTTGGGTATGATCTCAAGGATGGTGTGGTGATGCGGAAGTGGCGCCCTCGTGATATCCCAGCCAATGCTGATTAGGCAGTGGTCAAACAAATTGTTGTTCCGAAGGTCTACAGGAATGAGATCTTAACAATAGCTTATAGTTGACCTTTAGGAGGTCATCTTGGTGTTAACAAGATTGTTGACAAGATCATGAAATACTTCTTCTGGCCTGGACGTCAGAAAGATGTTTCCAACTTTTGCAAAACCTGTCACACTTGTCAGGTAGTTGGAAAACACCAGTTAGACCCACCTGTAGCTCCATTGCAGCCTATCCCAGCATTTGGGGAACCCTTCTCTAAGGTGATCGTTGATTGTGTTAGTCCATTACCCAAGACTAGATCTGGAAATCAGTACATGTTGACAATCATGTGTGCATCTACCAGATTCTCTGAAGCCATTCCTCAAAGCAACATCAAGGCCACTGCAATCTTGAAGGCTTTGATAAAGTTCTTCACGTTGTTTGGCCTTCCCAGGGAAATTCAGTCAGACCAAGGTAGCAATTTCACTTCCGGATTGTTTCAGCAGGTTGTGTATGAACTAGGTGCGAAGCAAATTCTTTTTAGTGCCTATCATCCAGAAAGTCAGGGTGCCTCAGAGCGGTTTCATTCCACTCTCAAGACAATGATGAAGGCTCATTGTTATGACCATGAGAAAGACTGGGATGAAGGTGTTCATTTGCTGTTGTTTGCAGCTAGAGAAGCAGTGCAGGAGTCTACTGGATTCAGTCAGTTTGAGCTAGTGTTTGGCCATGAAGTGAGAGGACCTTTCCTATTGTTCAGTGATCAATGGCAAGAGAAAGAACCGCATTTCAGTCTGTTAGACTATGTTAGCAAGTTCAAGGAAAGATTGTGTGCAGCTTGTGACCTAGCCAAAGAGAACTTGAAATCAAGTCAGGGAAAAATGAAAACTTGGTATGATCATAAGGCTAGAAGCCGTGAGTTTAAACCTGTAGACAAGGTCCTTGTGTTGTTTCCCTGCAGTCTAATCCATTCCAGGCTAAATATCATGGTCCGTATGAAATTCTAACAAAACTCAATGATCTCAATTACACTGTGAAGACTCCAGATAGGACAAAGCCAAAACTGTTGTGTCACATTAACATGCTGAAGCCTTATCATGGCAGAAATGCTAGGGTTGCAGCTGTCACTTCAGATTCTACTATGGTCAAGACCTGTGAAGATGAGGGGGAGTTTCAAGATGATGAACCAAGAATTAAAGCAGAAGTTCTTTCATGTAAATTGTCAAATTCTGGGGTGCTGCAAAATCTTGATGTAAAACTCCAGCACTTGGAACCCTCACAGAAAGATCAGTTTGAGAGGTTGATCAAGAAATAAAAAGATCCATTTCCTGATGTTCCAAAGAGAGTTTTTGTAGCTTCTCATGATGTAGAAGTTGGTAATGCCAAACCAATAAAACAGCATCTGTACCAGAGGAATCCTGAAAAGAGAAAGATTGCTGAGAAAGAGGTCGAGTGCATGTTATAACATGACATTATCAGACCCTCCAACTCTGATTGGAGTTCACCCTGTGTGCTAGTTCCAAAACCTGATGGAAGTACTAAATTCTGTACAGATTATCGCAAAGTCAATGCTGTAACTAGAACTGATGTGTTTCTACTGCCTAGGATTGATGATTGTATCGATAGAGTAGGGCAAGCAAAGTTTCTGACTAAGATTGATTTATTGAAGGGTTATAAGTGTGTGCCTTTAACTGAGAGGGCCAAGAGTATCACTGCTTTTGCCACACCATCTGGGTTGTACTAGTATGAAGTCCTAGCCTTTGGCATGAAAAATGCCCCAGCCACGTTCCTAAGGATGATACAGTCTACAATCGCCGGATTGCCACACACGGGTGCGTACATCAAGGACCTGATCACATGGAGTGACTTTTGGGGGGAATATCTGAAAGATGTAGACACATTGTTCCAGCGCCTGACCTGACTTGTGCGACTGTCACGTATCTTGGCTACGTCATAGGCCAGGGTAATGTGGCACCCATAAATGCTAAAGTCCAAGCCATCATGGACTTTCTAGTTCATGATAACAAAAAAGCTTTGCACTGCTTCCTTGGAATGATCGGGTACTACCGCAAGTTCTGCAAGAACTTAGCTGAGATTGCTCTCAGTCTCACCAACCAACTGGAAAAAGGAGTAAAGTTCACTTGGGATGAAGCATGCCAAAGAGCCTGATCGCCTGAAGTCTCTGCTGTGTCACTTCCTCGTGCTCAAGTCTCCTGACTTCAACAAACCGTCCTCCTTCGCGGTCGATGCTAGCGACCAAGCTTGTGGATCTGTGCTCCTACAGAGAAGTGACTCTGATGACATTGAGCATGCCGTGGCATACTTCTCCAGGAAGTTTAATCGCCACCAAAGGAACTTTTCCACAATAGAGAAGGAGCTGTTGACTCTTGTTCTATCTTTACAACACTTTGAGGTTTATATTTGTACAGGGCAAAAGCCAATGATTGTGTACACTGACCACAATCCGTTAATGTTTTGAGTAAGATAAAAAACAAGAAATGGAGATTGGAGTTTGATTTTACAGGAGTTTGACTCGGAAATTAAGCATACAAAGGGTACTGACAATGTAATTGCTTATTGCTTATACCGTGTTCGAGTATGTATATATACCACGTGTTTATATAAATATTGTATTTTATGTATATATACACAAGTGTCTACTTAACCATTTTTGTATTGAAAAGAAAAATTTTGCCTTAATGTGTCAAAATTTCTCCCTTTTGGTATGGAGGTGTAATGTGAACCTACACCTACACCTTTTAAGTGGCATCCATGGTGAAAAAAAAATTTCGGCCGGCCATACAGGATGGCAGAAATTGCTCAAAATCTAATTTTTAGCATTGCCAAATGTACCTCTTTAACTATATGTGCAAATTTATTTTTTAAAAATCCTACAAACGTTGCAGCCTCTAAAGCCTGAAATGCTCCTAATATTCAGACCCCTGACTAACCTTAACCCCAAAAATAAAAAATAAAAACACAAAAAAACGTCCAGAGGTGGGGCACCCCGGTGGCTCATCGGTCTAAGCGCGCATACCATAAAGGCTGTGTCCTTCCCCCAGCAACCTGGGCCTGATTCCAGCGCGGGTCATTTGCTGCATTTCTTCCCCCCATTCTTCCTGTCTCTCTACACAGAATAACTGTCAAGTAAAGGAAAAAGTCCCCCAAAAAAATCTAAAAAAAAAAGTCCAGAGGCAATTTATAACCAAAAAATGTTTTTGCTCAAAACTGCTCAAAATGACCAAAAATTCAAAAGCAAGAAAAAAATTGACAAAATGGCTGCCAACAGCCATTTTGAATGTCGGAAATTGACGAATATTTATCTTGAGTATTGTCAAATAAACATCTTTGCTTATTGTAGTGTGAAAAGAAGCCACTAGATGGCAGTATTGACCCTTTTTTTGTTAAGCCCAGACTGGAGCTAGGTTTGGGCATGTCCTGGGCATGTCTGAGACGGACAGTCCTCGAGAATTTAAAAAAAAGTCTAAAAGGTGGGAGGGGGCTGCAAAAGAGTATACAAGGAGAAAAATTGAGAGAGTAAAGTCGTAGGAGAAATTGCAAGGAGAAGGATACATTTCACCAGACCGGTCACTCTGTTCAAGACCTGTGAAGTTTTTTTTTTTGGTGGATTTTTGCCTGTGTTGGAGCATTTTCCTCACCCGGAACATCACCAAGTGACCCCATCTCAAGGGACTGTAAATATTTTTTTTTCTTGTCTATATCAATCTTGGTCAGCAGAGTAGATTGTAGGTTAGTGTTAGTCTTTGTTTCATAAAAATCTGTTTGAGTTTTGAAATTTTGTTTGTCATCCCTTGCTGTCTTATGTCATAACCAATTGGGGCCATAACACTATGCAAATTTACAAACAAAATCCTATAAACATTGAAGCCTCCAGAGCATGGAACAGAAAATCTCTGCAGGCCTTACCCAAACAATTTTTAAGTCCAGAGGTGACTTATAACTAAAATAAATTTTTTTGTTTTCTGAACATTTTGAGCAAAAATCTGTTTCAAGAAAAAAATTTCCCACAAAATGGCCAGCGGTGGCCATCAGTGACGTGTTTAGGGCCTGGCTACTGGGCTATAGCCCGGGCTATTTTTAAGCCTGGGGTCTATTCTTACAGTTAGAAAATAAGACAATTATGAACTTGGAGCTCTTGAAACCATTATTCTTTAGCCTATAATGTACAATGTTATTCACAGCGTGCGTTAGTAAGTTACCAAGTTATGGGGACGCTTGTGTCTTTTTCGTTCTCAGAAGCACCTCCCTCTTCCACCCGTACATGTCTATGTTTGCACCCATAAAGTTCAGGTTGCCTGAATCGTGACATTTAGGAGCTAGCTGGTAGTGCAACCAAAATAAAAAAAAGGATCTGACAAAAACATAAATTGATAACGGTAACATTTATTTATTAGATATAAGCCTTCCATTGTTGACAAAATGAATACGTCAGCAAAGTGAACCGTGAACTTTTCCTCGTTGTGGCTATCCACCATGACATCAGCTAGCAATTATCAGGACCCCAAAGAAAATGGACTAAGCTGCTGGATAGCTCACTCGGATAAGGCACTATGTTGCAGTGCAGAAGTGACTATCACGTTGCGGGTTCGAGCCCCGGTTGTACCAATCGGCAGTGGTCGGCAGCTTTTTCAGAGTAGCGCACAGGGTTACAGGGTTTCAAATTGGGAAGGGACTGTCGGGAGAGGGAAATAAATAGCTTTGTTCATTGCTCAAGCGCCTCCTGTTGGCCATACGGGCGCTCGTCAAGAAGATTCTAGGCCTGTTCATGTCAGGGTATCCTCCACCCTCGTTCTGAACTTGCAAAGATTCAACCAATGAGTGTATAAGAAGCAGTGGCTGACAGGCACGTGCTTCAGAAGAGTGAACTGTCTTCACTCTCCTGAATTGGCAACAAGGGGTCGCAAACGAGCAAGCCTTGTACATAGTTCACCAATAGGGCATTCTAGATTCGGGTGGGATAGGAGATGCCAAATTGTAAAAGATAAAAAAAAGAAAACAGACTAGTATGAATATATAACTGTAGGTGTTCTCATATTTATCGTACTCTCATGAAAATAAATAAATCACTCTGCAACTGGACCAAGCAGTCACTGATTTCATACATGCTGCGTGAATAATCCTCATCATGCGGAACTTCAGATCAGAGTGGAAGGGAGGATCCAATCTAATCCATCACGATAGAAGATAAGAGATTGATGTTGATATGAGCCATGCATGCATGCCTTCAGTGGCAAATGGATTTATTTGGTTTGCTCGTATCAAGATCAATCACTAACCTTCTATCCTAACGGATTAGATTGGATACGGTCTTCCACTCTGGTCTGAAGTCCAGCATGTACATGATTATTCGCGCAGCATATACTGTATTTAGTTGGTGGTCCAGGTGCAAGGTGATTTATTACACAACTCAGCTGACAGAGAAAAGGTTGGATGCGTTGCCATTCTCTCCTTGATGCAAGAGTACAGCCGTGCTATGATTGGCTGTTGGCATGTACAATGGTACCACAGCCTGTACCACAGCTGTAATTGGCTGATGTACGTAATGGTACAAACTGACTTGCCGAAAAAAAATTCTGAAGAGACTTAAACCAGCTGCTGACAGTATGTGATGATTTTCTACTTCCCTTCATTAAAGGGTGTGAATTTACAAGTGTCCTCCAGTGTCTTTTGTCCTCTTTAAATTGGTGGTAAGTTGAGGGTTTCTGAATCGCAGCTCACGCGCACACTTTTTTCCTCCCTCTGGGCTAAGCCCCAGATCTCCTACCATCCTAGAGCCGCCCCTGGCGGCCATATTGGATGTCGGAAACATGCCGAACATTGATCTAGAGCATTGTCAAATAAACATCTTTGACAATGCAAATTCAGAAAAAACTATGTACTCCCAATAGCGGCTTGGAGCGCTTCTGTTATGTCGACGTGGATATGCGGGGTTTTTCTCTTCCATTTAAGGTTTTCAAGTGACCCAAAAAAAAAATAGCATGAAGTTAATCATAGTTATCATATTAAATTTGATTGAGGTAAGGGACTCTGGGCCCCATGGACATCAGACAGATTACAATGTGTCATATCACAGGGTTTTTATACCTCTAAGCCAGCACATCACTGAAAATCCCCAAATGCCTACCTGACAAGTGTGACAGGTTTTACAAAAGTTGGAAACGTCTTTCCAAAGCCCAGGCCAGAAGAAGTGTTTCATGATCTTATCAACAGTCTTGTTAACACCAAGATGACCTCCTAAAGGTAATCTATGAGCCATTGTTAAGATCTCATTCGTGTAGACCTTCGGTACAACAATTTGCTTGACCACTGCCCAATCTGCATTGGCAGGGATATCAGGAGGGCGCCACTTCCGCAGCAACACACAATCCTTGAGATAATACCCAACTGGAACTGCGTCTATTTCTTTATCAGGAAGGGCTCTCCTCCTTAGTGCACAAATTTCAGGATCATTAGTTTGCTCCTCAATCAACCGCTTTCTGGACAGAGACAAGTCTCCAGACACATCAGCCTGGTCTGCTCTCTTCTGCTGTCTGCTCTCTCTGTTGTCTGTCTGCTCTCTGTTGTGCTTAAAATGACAGCCTTTATATAGTCTAGCAACCTTCCAGAAAGATCCACAGGATTCTAGGGAAATCCCACCCCCTCCAAGCAGGAAAGTGCCGGAAGCTTATAGAAATTACTAGTCTTTTCTAAATGATTTTACAAATACACGCCACCAGAGGGTGCCAATGAACAAAATAAATAAAGCTGACCAGCAAGGCAGCAAAACAGCATGTAACAAATCTTCATTTACAAATGAAATATAATGTTGTACAAAAAATTATCATACATAACACCTCCCCTCTTTAAGAAAAGAGAGGTTTGCTAAAACCTTTTTTTTTGTTAAAATTAACACAGTTTTATAATCAGAACAGTATTGAACTTTACACAAACGTATCATTGATCATGATAACAATCATATACATAACAACCAGTGCAAGTCTCACATTTGATAGAGCGTTCGCTTTCCTGTAGTCTGTCACCATTCTATATGTTCCATTGGGTTTGGGAACTAGGATGTATGGAGAACTCCAGTCACTGTAACTTGGTTCAACAAAGTCATTTTCAAGCAGATATTTGACTTCCTGTTTAAGGCATTTCTGCTTCTCTGGATTCACTCTGTAGTGATGCTGTTTTACAGGCTTGGCATCGTCTTGAAGCATGACATCATGGTAAACCAAATCAGTCCTTGATGGAACGTCAGGGAATATGTGACTATATTCAAATATAGGCTGCTTTAGCTGCTGTTGTTGAAAAGGGTCCAGGTGGGACAAGTTGCTGTCAGTATTTTGAAGAATGTCTGAATTTTCAAGTTTGACTGGACCAGGTTCATTTTCTAAGGGGCAGTCACAATCTTCTTTCAAATTTTCCAGTTCAACTGTATTTACCACATTGACTGGCTTTTGCTGAGTGTCTCTATCAATGTATTCTTTCAGCATGTTGATGTGACACATTTGTTTTTGTTTCCTCCTTCCAAGTGTTAAAATTATGTAATTTAGATCACTGACCTTTTTGAGGACAGTGTAAGGGCCGAAATATCGGGCTCTTAGAGGGTTTCCAGGAACTGGCAAAAGTGCAAGAACTTTGTCACCAGTTTAAAAACTTCTATCTTTTGAATGAAGGTCATATCTGGCTTTCATTTTGCCCTGAGCTTCTTTGAGATTAGACTTAGCAAAGTCACAGGCCTTAAAGAGACGATTGCGGAAGTCAGAGACATACTGAAGCAAGTTCATTGGGACATCATCTTCGGCTAGAAACTCTCCCTTCAGAAGCTTCAAAGGTCCACGGACTGTATGCCCAAAAACGAGCTCAAAAGGACTGAACCCAAGAGACTCCTGAACAGCTTCACGGGCAGCAAACAGAAGAAGATGGACACCTTCATCCCAATCTTTCTCTGTGTCAAGGCAGTAGGTCCTTATCATGTTCTTCAGGGTTTGATGGAACCTCTCCAAAGCACCTTGACTCTCAGGATGGTAAGCTGATGACCTGTATTGTTTAATACCAAGCTCATGCATAACTTGTTGAAATATGCCAGACATGAAATTTGATCCTTGATCAGACTGAATAGACTTAGGAAGACCAACTAAGCAGAAAAACTTGGTAAGAGCCTTGATGATAGTCTTCGCCTTGATATTACGAAGTGGAATTGCCTCAGGAAACCGGGTGGAAGCACACATGATAGTCAGTAAGTACTCACAACCAGACCTAGTCTTCGGCAATGGTCCAACACAGTCAATGATGATCCGACTGAAAGGTTCCTCAAAAGCAGGAATGGGCTTAAGTCGAGCCTTTGGAATATTCTGGTTCGGCTTCCCAACCATTTGACAAGTATGACAGGATTTGCAGTACTCCTGTACATCAGACCTCATGGACGGCCAGAAGAAGTGATTCCTGACACGTTGAAGGGTCTTCTTGATTCCCAAATGACCTGACATACGATTTTCATGGGCCAGACTAAGAGTTTCTTGACGATACGACTTTGGAAGAACAATTTGATGGGTGAACATCCACTCTTCATCTGCAGAAGCATCAGGTGGACGCCTCTTTCTCATAAGCACACCATTTTTGTGGTAAAAACAGACAGGAACTTGAGTAGCCTTTTGTTCACCTGCAGCCTGTGGTAAAAGATGCGCTAGATCACGAGCTTGTTGTTGCTCATGAATAAGTTGTTTACGAGACAAAATGTCATAAGAATGACCTGACAAGGACAAGTCTGAAGATTTCCCAGACATCTCAGGACTGGAAGGTTCCTGATGAAAAGACTGCCCAATGAAGGTGTCAGCCAGGTTAAAGTACAGGTCAGCATCATCTTGAATAGCCTTTTTGGCCATAGAACGAGTAACTGCACATGAAGGATAGAGATCTGGAATTTCCTCCTCTATAGAGTCAGATTCTTGATCAATCAAAGAAGTGTCAGTGACAGTAGGGTAGGGCACAACCTTATCCCCAGCAAGATCATTACCAAGAAGCAAATGAATACCTTTGAAAGGAAGAGAACACCTAACACCAACAGTAACAGGTCCAGAGACTAAGTCTGATTTGAGATGAACATTATGGAGAGGTACACTTGTAAAACCACATTCTACTCCTTGAATAAGGACATTAGCCTGAGTAGACGATTTGTCCGAAAAAAAGCAGAATATCTGCAAGAATAAGAGATTGGGAAGACCCAGTATCCCTTAGAATTCGAACAGGAGCAGATGAGGAAAAATCATGTGAAAGTGAGACAGAACCATCAGTAATGAATGGCTCAAAACCCTCCATAACAGAATCAGACACAGAAGGTAGAAGATCAGGCGAACTGACCATTGATACAAAAGATTCTCTCTTTGTCAAAGCAGTTGGCTTGGTTTCTTCTCATTGTTGTTTTTTTCTTGAGAGCATAACACTCAGAACAAAGGTGACCTAGCTTTTTGCAGTATTGGCAAGACAGAATCAGAGGATTGCTTCTCACTGGAAGGTTTCCTCTCAGAAGTGGCCTTAGAATCATTGGAAGGTTATTAGAAGTAGTCTTGGACTGAAACTTGCTTTGAAATTTCGAAAAAGTGGATTTTTGGACAAAAGACATAATATAATATATAATATATAATATATATGTCCATAACATAATATTTTGGACAATGCATAAATATCAGCTAGGGTAGAAACATCTTGCAAAGTATTGGCTTGTTTTTCTTCAAGGAAAATCTTAATATCAGGCTGGACACACCTTTTGAATTCCACAACCAGAATAAGTTGCCTCATTCTATCAAAATCTTTCTCAACTTTCATGGAATTACACCACTGATCAAACAACTGTTCCTTTAACCTGCCAAATTCAACATGAGTTTGACTGGCTTCCTTGCGAGAATTCCTAAATTTTTGCCTGTAAGCCTCGGGGACCAATTCATAACCCTTCAGAATGGCAGATTTGACAAAATCATAATCAGCACACTGTTGGACAGAAAACTGGTTATAGATTTTTCATGCTTTACCAGTAAGAACACTTTGTAACATAACGCTCTTTTGGCCATTTCAAATTTTCAGCAATTTTTTCAAAATGGGTAAAGTATTGGTCAACATCATTTTCTAAGAAAGGCGGAACAAGTCTGATATGTTTAACCACATCAAAATGATCAGAAAGTCCAAAAGACTTTGAAACAGTACCTGCTTCTATTCTCTTCATTTCCAATTTGAACTGCATCCTTTTTTCTTCCCTTTCTCCCTCTCCAATCTTCTTTCCTCCAGTTCTCTCTCCAACCTTCTTTCTTCCATTTCTTTCTCCATTCTTCTTTCCTCCATTTCTTTCTCCAACCTTCTTTCCTCCAGTTCTCTTTACTTCTCCCTCTCCAACCTTCTCTCTTCCAGGTCTAGTTGTTTTTGGCGCAGCTGGAATTCAAGTCTTTGCAGCTCCATTGCAGGCACTTCCACAGCTTTAATTAATTCTGCTGCTTCTTCCCCAAAGATATCTTCATCGATGAAATGTTGCACCAAAAGGTTGAATATTTCTTGTTTCTTCATTGATGACTTCACATCAGATAATCCAAGGGTTGAGGCTATTTGCAGCAAGTCCTTTTTCTTTGCCAGCACAATTAATTCCTGGGTTGGAGTTTTCAAAAAACTTTCCACATCAAAAGTCATGATTGCTGGTTTTTTTAGTCACAAGATTTAAAATAATAATCTTCGGTGAATCCAATCTCGGTGGAACCTCCAATTTGTTATGAATTTAAAAAAATCACAACAAAGAAAACCAGAAAGTACAACTAAAACAAATTTATTCTTTAATAAAAAAAAAGTTCTTCAAAAAAAATATCCACTATTTAATTCCTAATAACACTCTGCCACTATTTGACTGTTGCCAAAACAAAACTCTGGTCTGCTCTCTTCTGCTGTCTGCTCTCTCTGTTGTGCTTAAAATCACAGCCTTTATATAGTCTAGCAACCTTCCAGAAAGATCCACAGGATTCTAGGGGAATCCCGCCCCCTCCAAGCAGGAAAGTGCCAGAAGCTTCTAGAAATTACTAGTCTTTTCTAAATGATTTTACAAATACACGCCACCAGAGGGTGCCAATGAACGAAATAAATATAGCTGACCAGCAAGGCAGCAAAACAGCATGTAATAAATCTTCATTTACAAATGAAATATAATGTTGTACAAAAAATTATCATACATAACACTGTGCATGTCTCATTGTGTCATAAATAAAGCAACAAATGTACAGATTCACTTAAAGCAATGCCCTGTTGCAGTATCCTGAAAATGACAGAGCTCACATTCCATGTCTTTATTCCTTCAATTGGAATTGGTTGAGTGTACAGTACCCTAATTATGTTTGAGATTTGTTTAGCATATAGATTTTACCTCTGTAGGTACAGTTTGATGGATATCCCTTCTTCTGCGATTAGACAGTCTCTTATCTGCAACGGCGTTTCTTGATTTTCATACAGAGACATTATACACGCTCCTCAATAAGGGGAAATAAGACGTATCTCCTCTACTGACATCTTGCTTACTGAATGATTGGCTAATTTTGCTCATTACGAACGAATTTAAAGGACTGATGAACGGGCCGCAAGCTGCGGTTTCAAAAAAACGACTCCTTTTCCATTTTGACATCTGGAACTCACAGCCATTGTATTATCTAAGCCGTGGCTTCTGTCACAGGTGGCATTCAACACTTGAGTGCAAAGGGACATCAACTCATTAATCAAGTATTGGATTATAAAAATAATGTCATGCAGGGTTGCATTGTTAACAGAAGAATTTGGTTTTTCCCTTCTGTATTTTTGGACTTTATGTCCAAAAACCAACTCGTTTGGACTAAACCTAATACTCTCTTGGACCACCTCTCGTGCAGCCAGCATCGACCAAGGCAAGCCCTCTTCCCAGTCACAGTCTAGCTGAATACAGTAAGCACGCAACAAAGATTTCAACTTCGCATGAAAGCGTTCAAGCGCTCCCTGGCTCTGAGCGTGGTAAGCCGTAGCTTGATTATGCTGTACCCGCAACTGTTTTAAAGAGATGAGACGTAAAATTAAAACCACAGTCACTTTGAATAATTTTAGGAATTCCAAACACAGACATAAACTGAGACAAAGCTCACACAATCGATCTTGACGTAATTGTACGAAGGGGATAGGCAGCAGGATAACGCGTATTTAAACACATTATGGTAAACAAATAAGAATTGGCAGATTTTGAACGGGGCAAAGGACCCACACAATCCACAATAAGGTGCTCAAAAGGCTCCCCTGTGGCGAAAATTGGATGGAAGAGGAACAGGTTGAAGAGTCTGGTTTGGTTTACTTGCCAACTGGCATGTATGGCAAGACTTCATATAAGCAGGAACATCCCTTTTCAAGCGTGGCCAAAAAAAATGTCGTAATATGCGATCATAAGTTTTTCTAACCCCCATGTGCCCATCTTGATCATGAGACACCTTAATTACGGATGGGCGGTATTTAAAAGGCACAACCACTTGAAATATGGGATCTCCTACAAAATCCTTACCATGGGGCACCCATTTCCTCATCAAAATGCCGTCCTGAACAAAATATCCCCGCGTTACACTAAACCTGAAACTTGATCATTAGAAAATACATTACTAAACAATTCTACCAAAGAAGAATCCTCCAACTGAGCTTTACTCAAATCCTTAACAGAAAAGGAAACCTGTAAATTAAGCAAATCAGGCACAAACGACAAAATCTCTTTGCCCCCATCTTTATTCTGCCCCGTACCCAAGGTATCAGCAGCAAGACTCGCAGAGCGTGTTACCACGCACACAGGATCAATTTCTGCAGCCTCAGCACACGGGACCACTCCTACATGACTCTGAGGAACAGAAACAACAGGACAAGATGAGCTGGCCCACACCCGTTCAGCAGCAAGCCCATTACTAAAAATAACTTGCACCCCCTCAACAGGCAACTCCAGACGTAAACTCAACACCACCTCCCCCTGCACCAAATCAGACTCAAGGTGAACTCTATGAAGTGGTACGGATAACGTCCGTAGCCCCATTCCCCGAATAAAAACACTAACTCCGGTATCTGATTAATTTGAAAAAGGCAAAACGGACTCCAACACAAATGAATCCACAGCTCCCGTATCCCTCAAGATCTTATCCGGCACAGCCTCATCACTACTCACAAGCGACAAAGTACCCTCTGTGATAAAGGGCAAATAGGACAACTAATTAGACTCAACCACTTGCGGGTCTATTTCCCTCTCAAGTGCCCTAACAGAGGAAACAGGCACTGCCGCGACGGCAGGCTTAACCTGCGCACAAACAGCGGGTTGTTTCGGTCTAGCTTTCAAAACAGGACAATCTCTCTTCCAATGCCCCCTCTCTTTACAATAATTACAACCCAGATCGGAACTGGCATTAAATCTTCCCCAGGAGATTTCCCTTTACGTTCATTAATAAAAGTTGCGATCCTATCTGGCATACAGGACTTAAAATGTTCCAAACCATTAAATCCGACAATTCCTCCAAGGTTTTAATCTCTTGCGCGGAACACATCGTCACAATGTGCGTCATATATTTCAAAAGACAGAACTTTAGTATATGTCTGGGAATATGGAATGTTAGGTTGGCAAAACATTAGCTCTTTAGAGCACCACCTGCAGTCAGAAAGCTATCTGCCCAGCATAGTAAACAAACCAAGCTCTTCACTTTCTGAGAAAACTAGCTGTGTATATCACAATTGAATAATTTTTTAGGGACATTGCTGGGGATGGCCAGTACTTGCATCCAGCCTACAGTTTTGAGTTTTTACTCCAAATATGGCTCCATCTAGCTCGATAGTGAAGATACTACCATAAAAATGCTTGATATTCCTGAAAATAGAGTTCCAAAAGCACAACAAATGGCATTTATAACCATGGAGCATATCTTGGTTTCTGAAAAAATATACAGCAAACATGCACCAAAATAAATTTCAATCATCTTTCAGGCCATCCATTGCACTAACCCAGCAAGATACCAGGGGAATATTAACTGAAAATTGTAGTTTTGTTGTGAGTAAACACATAATACAGCATTCTTGATTGGTCTGGGATATTATTTTATTCCCATTCCCTTTTTCAGTTTTTACCATGATTTCTCAAGTCATTCCGGCTCAATAACTTAGTTACCCAGCTTGGCACTGATGTGATGCTAATGTCTATCCAGATTTGAAGTGAAACAAATCCTGATAAAAATGTAACAGATCTGGTATTGTGTACTCTTAAGTCATCAAAGTCATCAATTGATGTCAAATGTGGTGTCAAAAGCAAAACTGAGCCACTTAAGTGGCTTCCAGATGGGGCTGTCATGGTTTGTGTATGTGCTTTTTGCTTTCTTTGTCACTCTTGTCCCTGACGAAATCGTTTTCTTTCCACATCGGATTTTTTACCCAGCTGGCTGATTACTCCTGGGCGATCCTTCCTGGAGTCTATTTACGCTGGAAGTCGCCACATCTCCTTCGCTGGAGTGTTTGATATGACTTTGCTCACTTCGGCTCGATATATTTCTTGTCAGGGGTTTGCCTATTTATTTATATTTTCTTTGTTTCTGGGAAGCTTAGCTTCTTGAGGTTATTTTGCACTATCCACAACTTTATCGAACGTTGGCTTCTTTGATGACGTAGACACGATCCAGAGATGAACTTCCTGTTTATCGTACAGCCCACAGCTAGTAGCAACGGCAATCTGCTGAAAGTTTGGCCAGCACTATTACAAACAACGTCTCTGGTAAAATGAACAAATCTCGCAGATGGACACACGGGTCGGACTGTCCCACTCTTTCTGGAGATGACACAGTTAAAGTGCCCCATCCGTCTACCTTGACAGAGTGGGAAGAAGGTATGAAATTGTGGCCAGATGTTGGCTACGTAGATATACTGAACTGCTTCATTCTAAGTGAGGGCGTTGATGGCGAGACTTTAAGGAATTATAAGAGCACGGAGGCTTACAATTATCTACACAGCAACAAAATCGGCAAAATATTGTGTACCAAGCACAGCGAATTTGTTTTCCTGAAGACAGAGGTTGAGCCTTGTCAGAGTGTAAACAAGCCCAAACACCTAGCCTGGGTAATGATGAGGCTCGTTGGCATTATTGAAACGGTCGGCTGTACATGCATTGCAGGGCTAGGGAAGTCCTGTAGCCATGCAGCAGCCGTCATTTGGAAGGTAGGCATATCAGGGTTTCTGCTACATGTAATTGATCGCGGCGCATCGCCATGGAAATTTAAAACGACTTTACATAAACTCCAAAAATCCTAAGGGCAATCAGGTGTCGCCAGTTTTCCTTGTTAAGTTAAAATGCGCGCTAATAATTCTTGACCTGATGTCAATCATTTTGCTTGATGAACATGTTTTCCAATGAATAAAAATTAGCCATCGGCAGTAAAATGTGCTGCTTTCTTTATTGTGTGCAACGATTAGAGAAAAAATATTTTGTTCACTTTGTAAAATGATAAACTACGATGTTAACTTGTTTGCTGTGAGCACATCCTGCTCTACCTAATTCTATCTTCATGATGATTTATTCCTATTCCTATTCCGTCCAGAGTCATAATCGCTTTTCATATTAAATGTGAAATTCACTGTCACGCACGTGAAACTGATAAACCTCCGTACACATAGACTAATTATTACGTCGCCTATGAGTTGACTTATGAAAACTGGCCACATCTGATAATGCCTAGTTTTGACCCGACGCTGAAGCCCTCCACCACAGTTTCAAAAAATCCTGCATGTGTTAGAACGCCTTAAAACAGTTTGTACTTGTACCAGTAAAAATACTTTGCTGTAATATTGCCTTATGTAGTGGGTGGATTTGTCTTGCATCTAGAATAGATTCTAGGCATCCTTCTCTCTGGTCACTGCAGGCAAACTAATCCTGTGTGTTACAGAAAAATGTGATAAAAATAAATTACAGATGTTTCACAGATAGCTGGTAATTAAACCGGAAGTTTGTCTCCGGATAGAGGAAATGTCATCTGTCATGGTGATGCCCAATGGGATTCACGGGAAAGTCATGAATATAAAGGTGCTTAGTTTAGTTTTCTCTCTTATTCAGATTTCTTTTTCTATCTGGTTGCTCACTTTGTTTTTGTCACTTAAGCCTTTCGTTTTTTCAGAAATGCAAGCTTGTTTTCCACTCTTGTTCAGCTCAATCACTTTCAGCTGCGTCGGCTCTCTGCTTGCTGCAGCTTCACCTGCCACGGCATCTGAGGCTCTGCTCTAACCAGCCATTACAGGCGCCACTGGCAGACTTCTTGAGATATGGACCCAAAAATTTGGCTTTTTCTGTGAGTCTACCATATGTACCAATGTGCCAAGTTTCATTCAATTCCAGGATGGTCAACTCCTCAACTCATTCAAAAAGTGCCATTTTGTCATGGAATTCCTCTTAAAAAATGTATAAAAATATAAATAATGACAATGAAGTGCAAATTAATTGTGTGTGCCTGTGACCAGTGTTGCTTGTAAACTGAAGTCAGACTTTGCATCATAAAAACTAGTACAACGAAAAACAAGGATAATGATTTGGAAATTAACATAACATAACATGAATGGCAAGAACAGGCCTTTTAGCCCAACTAAGCTTGCCAGTTTCTTTATACTATCGCACTTCAGATACTAAATGACTCAATGGAATCTAACTTTAGGTCAAACCTGCTCTTCAACCGGACCGCAACCGGATTGATCTTCCGCATAATCTTGCACAGGCCGATATAGCGGGGCACCAGTTTTCGAGATTCTACCTTCAAAGAGAGTTCCCGGGTGGACAGCCAAACTCTCTGCCCAACCCGATAAGATGGGGCCAAACAACGCCTTCTTTTAGCAAAGGATTTTTTTTTGCGCCCCAAGCGCAACAGTGAAGAACGGACCTTAGTCCAAACCAACCGACGGCGCCGAATGAACTGGTTGACTGAGGGAATCTCGGAATCGTTCTCAGTCTCTGGAAATAGTGGGGGTTGGTAACCCACTTGGGCCTCAAACGGGGAAAGCCCCGTGGAGGAATTACAACGAGTTATGAGAATACTCAGCCCAAGCTAAAAATCGACTCCACGATCCGCCGCCAAACATCGGAGAGTGTTTTCGAGAGACTGATTAGTCCGTTCTGTCTGCCCGTTGGTCTCCGGGTGAAACCCCCAAGAGAGACTCACTGTAGACCCCAACTGCTTACAAATTGGGCTTACTGCTTACTGCGGGGTTCGGTCAGGCATGACATCTTGCGGAAGCCGATACAAACGGAACACACTGTTGACCACAAGATGCGCTGAAGGCAGCTTGAGTAGCGCAACAAAATGAGCCGCTTTAGAAAAACGGTCAACCACCACCAAAATGACCGTGGTGCCATCAGATACAGGCAGCCCCGCAGCAAAATCTAACGCAATATGCAACAAAGGGCACCTGGGAATGGGCAAAGTTCGCAGCAAACCAGAGGGGGGGGTGGGGGGGTGGAGTCTTATCCCTGGAACAGACACCACAGGCAGTAACAAACTCCCGGATGCCCCCATCATCTCCGGCCACCAAAACGTTGGGCTAGGAACTGCATGGTCCGATGGGCCCCCAGATGCCCCCCCAGGCGGGAAGAGTGTCCCCACTGGAGGACCTGTGGCCTAACTCTATGCGGGACAAATAAACAGCCAGGAGGCTCCCTCCAGGATCGGGATCAGACTTCAACACCTCCTGAGCCACGCCTCAACCTACCACTAAATGGGTGCCACAATCTGTGCAGTAGGAATAACCGGCTCCGGGGTAGGATCACGATCAGTGCGATCATACATTCATGACAGGGTGTCAGGTTTAATGTTTTTAGAGCCTGGGCGATAGGTGAGCGTGAAATCAAAGTGGTCAAAAAATAATGACCATCGCGCCTGCCGTGAATTACACCGCTTGGTTTGCTGAATATATTGGAGGTTTTTATGGTCGTCCATACCACAAAAGGATGCTCAGCTCCCTCCAACCAGTGGCAACACTCTTCAAAGGCCAGCTTGACCGCTAATAACTCCCGGTCACCAATACTATAATTGTGTTCTGCGCCGGACAAAGAGAAGTACATGGGTGAAGCTTATTATCCTAACAAGGGCGCTGGGACAGAATAGCACCCACGCCCACCTCAGAAGCATCTAGGTCCACAACAAAGGGGTTAGGCAAAATCGAAATAGGCTCCGAGCTAGAACATTTTTTTAATTCTTGAAAGGCAACATCAGCTGCAGGAGACCAAAAAAACGCTGAGGAGGTATTCTTTTTAGTGAGCGCAATAATGGGGGCAGCAACCGCGCTAAAATTACGAATAAACCTCCTATAAAAATTCACGAAGCCCAGAAAGCGTTGAACCTCTTTCACACTCTGCGGTGCAGACTAATTCCTGACTACAGCCACCCTGTCCGGGTCTATCCGCACCAATGAAACAATGAAGCCCAAGACTGAGAAAGTTTGAGGAGGGCTTCCAGTACACATCTGACGTGTTGTTTGTGCTCCGACAGTGTTAGAGGAAAAATCAAAATGTCGTCAAGATAAACGAAGACGAATTTCTCCAACATCTCTCAGAGCACGTCATTGATGAATGCCTGAAACGCCAAGGGGACGTTAACCAGCCCGAACGGTAAGACCCGATATTCGTAGTCCCCGTCATAAGTGTTAAAACCGTTTTCCATTCGTCCCCCTCCCGAATGCGAATCAGATTATACGCATTACGATGATCTAGCTTTGTAAAAAGACGCCTCCTGCAGATGTTCAAACGCGGAATTCATTAACGGAAGGGAGTATCAGTTTTTAATGGTGATTTTATTCAAACCCCTGTAGTCAATACAGGGTCTCAGACCGCCATCCTTTTTCCCCGAAAAAGAATCCCGCTCCGGCAGGGGACGTGGACGGCCGAATAAAACCATTGGCGAGAGCCTCCTGAATATACTCTCGCATAGCCCTACGCTCAGGTCCTGACAGCGAATATAGCGAACCCTTAGGCGGAGTTGTCCCTGGATAAATATTAATTTTGCAGTCATACGGACAATGCGGGGGTAACGTAGAGAGGCTTGTTGTTTACTAAACACCTCAGCAAGATCAGCGTAATCCCTGGGAACATTTGGAGGCAAGTCAAAGTTCAGGGTGGCCCCAAATTCCTTACCCTGCTCAGAATCTAATGACTCCGTGACTGACTCCGAATCGCTAAAATCCTCTAAAAAGTAATCGTCTTCTTTCGCCAGTCAAACTGGGGGACCCATTCCAACCCCTCCTCTGCCCCTTTTTCTAGTTTAGGAGGGTACAGTGGGATAGCCTCCTCACACTCGCTCCAGGCATCAGCCTTCTCCGTGGCTTGATGTCTGGGAAAACAAGTTTCATTATCTCTACAATGAGAGCTGCAATTGGTGCCCCAGCGGATGACAGGGTTTTTCTGTTCCCCCCAGCTGATGCAAGGTCTGTGTTCCCGTAACCAAGAATGCCCTAAAACGATAGGAAAAGCAGGGGAACTGACAATAAAAAACTGAACCTCCTCCAAGTGGTCACCAAATGAAATGAACACATTTAGCGGTTCAGATACTTCGGTTATCACTCCTGATCGAAGTGGGTGACCGTCCAAAGTTTTGACCCAGCTTGACTGTGGAAGCGTAACAGTGGGAACGGAGTGCTTCCTAGCCCACCCAATATCCATGAAACAATTTACTGCGCCCGAATCTATGAACGCTTTAATACTAAATCTCTTGTACCCCACAGTCAGCTTGACAGGGATTAATGTTCGGAAGGGAAATTGCCCCTCTATCGCCCCCCATGTAGCAGGAGGGGTTTTCCGTTTTCCCTGACGCTTAGGCTTATTACAATTAAAGCAGACTATTCTTCTGTTAGTAGGTTTATTAGTCCGACTGTCAAACGAACTGTCAATTTGCATGGGCTCAACTGGGGTGCAACTGTCAGTGGGTGGAATAGGAGCCGAACACTCGCCATTGGCCACTTCAGCCCCATTATCAGCTAGCGGCAAGCTGTTGAGCTTCTCCCTGTTGCGTTCGTGTATGCAGTTGTCAATTCGCATAGCTGTACATACCAAAGAGTCTAAAGTTGAACAGGGTTCTATAGTAGCCAACGCGTCCTTTATTTCCTCAGTAAGAGCATGGATAAATACAGATATTAGAGGAGCCTCCGGCCAGCCTGTCTCTGTGGCCAGAGAGCGAAAAGCAATAGAAAATGCAGCTGCACTTTCTTTACCCTGTTTAAGGTGCATTAAACACCTGGCTGCGTCTTGACCACAAATGTCTTGATCGAAAACAGATACCATCTTCCTAACAAGGGCCCCTACAGAATTTACGACTGGTGAATTAGATCTAATTAGTGGGCCGACCCAACTGAGCGCTGTTCCAGCCAACAGGGATAATATAAATGCAACCCGAGAATCCTCATTAACAAAACGTGAAGGTTGAGCCCTAAAAAATATCTCACATTGGGCGATAAAATCCTTAACACTTTCTGGCCTCGCCACTATATCTTTGGGGCAGTTGTAACTTAGGTTCTCGGGGAGGATGTATGGATGGTGCTTCTGCAACTTTTTCTGAAGTTTGTGACGTTAGAGATTTAATAGTCTCAGACAAGTCTAACAGAATGCTCTGCTGATTGTGAAGAGCGGTCTCTTGCAGGTGTAGTCTATCATCATGTTCAGATCGTTGATTGCAAAAACTTGAAAGTGATTTGGCGAACCCAGCTAACATCTCTTGTTGGCTGGCGATAGCCCTCTTAATTTCAGCCACCGCTGGCGTCTCCATGGTGGCTAGAGTGTACTGTGATGGGTACTGGCAGTGGACGCCAGCGGCCAGAAATAAAAGGCAACACTCACAGCGTGCTGAGAGACTAAAAACAGATAAAAATAACGAGACTTGCGCAACCAATGGACCTGCCGCCGTTTGTGGTAGAAAACAGGCAAGCTCAAGCAAAAACAAAAGAAAAGGGAAACAAACAAAGATTCCTACGCTCACTAACACTATTCCTGATAAGCAACTAAGTGCCTGACAATATCTCTCTAGAGACCTTACCGGCTAAAGCGCCAAGGAAGAACTGACCCTCTAGCAATGGGAGCGAGGCGAAATAGGAACTTAAATAAATTTTGGGCCACGCCTCAATCAATGCCAGCTGGCCCAGGAATCCGATAGGGAGCAAAACGATATCGTCCTGAACGAGAGCAACGAACAGCTCTCAAAGCTCCCAAACCATGACAACACACTAAAGCGCCTGTCCATGCTGGACAGCATCTTCTGAACCAGAGTATCTGCATCTTTGTAGGTTCTCCAGTGTGCAAGTGGGAACTATGATCGATGGTTTTTGAGATTCTGGAGTACTGGCACAACAAGGGGCAGTGATTGAGTGTCACTTTCAAGCGACTCGGTGTGTTCTGCAAATGGCTGAAGAAGGTCTCTCAGCATCTTTATCTTCTGCCACTCACTAGGTTGCGGGCTGTCCCAGCCCATGGACTCAGCTATAGCTGTGAGGTGGTCCTTGACTTCAAGACTGCGTGAAATCATAGCAAAACAACTTGACCACCTGGTGGGACAGTCTTTGACAAGAACCAGAGCACATTTCTGCAGCAACAGATGACTTCCTAAACCTGTTTACCAACAGCCTCACTTTTATCAACAGCCCTCGGATCAGGAGTTCCTTCTAGACTATAGTCAATACTAGCTGTAGAGTGTGTACTACGCATGGGGTCCTATCTGTGGCTCTGTAGTCGTATCTACATGGCAAGATTAAAAAAACAAATGTGCATTTTTAATTCATATTAATATTTTAATCCTGACATTTTTTAAACAAATTTGCAATCTTTAACCTTTTAACTTCCCATGAACTTATTTTTTATATGTATGAAATTCCTGAACAGTTTCATAAATGTAGAATAAATTCATAGCATTATTTTGAATCTTTTAAACTATTATGCAACTCTCTTTTTATTGATTACAAAATAAAATTATGAGCACTTACATAAATGGTGAATGAACAGCATAGCTCCATACAGACTGACCTGTTGTTCTCCCCTTCCTGATGCTTATCGTCATCACCATCATGACTGTGCTCTGCCTCTGAGTCATCTTCAGAAGATGCAGTAACTTCTGCATGTGTGCTACACAATGCCACCATATTGCTGCCATTGTCAGTAATCGTTGTGAGGACCTTCTCTCTGTGGATCCCCCATTCTTCCATTGACTCCTCCACAAGTTTATCGACAGTGCTTATCGACAGTGCGGTGTGAGGGTGAACCATCTCCTTCAGGTTCAGGAATTTGTGTTCAGTCTTGTTGTTTTCTGGGTTGAAGTAACAGGCAGTGACTCCCAGGTGGGATGCTGTCAGCCCCTTTTTAGTCCAAATATCCAATCCCATAGCTATTCTGCGTGCTGTGGTCAGCTTTTGTTTGAGCTTTTCTTTCTCTACTTTCTACTTGTTGTGAATCAAGTTAAATTTTTTTTGTCTTTTTGGCACTTTTAATTTTCTATCCATTTTTACCATCATGCCAATGATCTCTTCGTCTTTGGCTATTCTAGTTGGGAGTCCTGTGCAGCCAATCTACTGTGCTATCCCCTCCTGATTTGTACGTTGCTCTGGGGAGTTGTGCTTGTACCTCACCCTGGCAAAGAAATCCTGAGCACTAGGCCCAGTCAGCTTGCCCACCTTCTTGGGCTTGACTTGTTTCACTGATGAATCTAGCACAGGGATAGATACAATGTTAGGACTGATGCAAACCTGGAAAATGTAACTAGTTATATAAAATGGCGTTCCGGGGATATTATGTTTTTGGTCCGATCGCCTCCGCCGCATTACGTGTCAACGCGAAAACTTCAGTAATATTTCAATTAGAAATTCAAAGTTTTGACAATAAGTAAGTATCCTAAAGAGGAAGAACTGATTCGATTTTGGACAATTTACAATTTCTAGATTGGCCACCAGGGGCCAAAAACTGAAAAAATCACAGTTTTTATCATATCTCTAGAAATATTTGTCCGATTGACCTCAAATCAAGTGTAAATGAAAGCCCATGACCCGAGGATGTGCCCCACGATGACATTTGACCTGTTTGCTTCAAAATTTTGACACAAGGTGGAGCTTTGTCACATAAAATGCACCATTTTTGCTATATCTTTGGAACTATTTCTCCTGTTGACATGAAACTATGTGCAACTGCAAGGTCATGACCTCACAACATGTCACATGATGACATCATACCTGTATGGTTCAATATTTTGCCACTAGGTGGCGCCTTGTGATGGAAAATGACCATTTTGGCCATATCTACAGAACCATTTGTCCGATTGACCTGAAATTAAGTTCAAATGCAAGTCTATTCAAAATCTGCTCAAGGATTGGGGAATTGCAGGATTGGGGGCGTTTGGGGATATACCGCCATAAGCCTAGCTCATATATTAAATAGCACAAGGTTGCTATGATTTTTACCATGATAAATCAATATCCGAGTGAGTGATTAAATGGTTGATAATAATCATCAAAACAGAAGTAGTCATAAGCTAAGCGGTAGTTTCGACTGGTATGTTAATACAAAACACATTTTTTTTAAATGTATGGATCTAGAATAAGTTATTCAAAGTTATTTTGTGGATGCCAAATTCAGTTCTGTGTGATGGCTATGTGATTTACTAAACTAGCTGGTGTTCGGCCAAGGGATGCTTTAATAGTACAAGGAATGCAAGACCGGAAGGTGGGGCATGAATAATTTTTTCTATCCTCTTTACACTCTCTCTCTAGCCACAAACATGCATGTGGGTGCTAGTAACACACGTTTGATTCAATTGTTTTCAGTTCCATTTCAAGGGGAACTAATGGATAGGTATATCATCCCGAAATCCCAGGATTTGGCTTAATTAACCGTGAATTATGTTTGCAAGATTTGTCTCGATTACCCGTGATTGATATTTGTTCCTTGCCACTCTTCATGAGTTATCAGCTACTCCACCGAGAAATGAGAGAGTTTTTAACTAGTATCACATTTCCAGCCGTTCTCACTGATGAGTGATAAACTGGCTTTAAGCGAGAGACAACAAATGTGAAAATATCTGGAAATTAATGTGTAAATATTCCACAATGTGGAAATGCCATTTCATAAATGTAACATGCGATTGACGCATATTTTAATATTGCCGGTACTTTGGAACTGACGCGGAGTGGGAAAGTAAACACTCTCGCGACCATCACTTCTGTAGTTATGGTTAGCTGAGCACATCTAAAAAAACCATAATGATGTTGTAGTACTAGGTAGGTAGTTGCATCAGAAAATGTAAAATTCAATATGAAACCGAAACAGAAAATCTGGCTCTAGAATTACATTACATTACAATACAGGTTCTTAGCAGACGCTCTTATCCAGAGCGACGTACAAAAGTGCATAAGAACAGTACAAAAGTGCAGACCTCCTAGGAGACAAGTACAAGTGCTAACAGTCAGTGACAGAACACGTTCCATTGTTCCATTACAGAGCTAAACCAATAACAAAAGGGCAAGGTCAGGTGAACAAAATGGCAACAAGATCAAGTGCAAAGGCAAGTGCAACAAAGGGGCAGAGTCAAGTGTAAGAAAAGGGCCATAAAATAAAATAAGTGCAATAAAAGGGCAACAGGTCAAGTGTAACAAAGGGGCAGGAAAATCAGTTAAACTGACAAAATAGGGTGAAAAAAAAGAAGAATGGAAACCAAATCAAGCGGCAACAATCAGGAAGTAAGGTAAACAGAATTAAGTGCAACAAATCAAGGGATGTAGGGACAGGATTCATGGCAGTGGAGCAGGGGAAAGGTGGAATCTGAAGAGGTGGGTTTTCAGGCGGCGCTTTGCTCAAGGATTCTGCTGTTCTGACCTCGATAGGTAGATCATTCCACCAACGAGGTACCAGGACAGACAGCAGCCTTGAGCGGGAAGGGGAGGAGCAGAGAGGGGGAGGAGCCAGGCGACCAAAAGTAGCAGAGCGGAGTGCTCTGGCAGGGGTGTAAGGTCTGAACAGTCTCTGGATGAAGGCTGGAGCTGTTTTGTTGACTCTCTGATAGGCTAGCACCAAAGTCTTGAATTTGATGCGAGCAGCAACACGGAGCCAGTGGAGCTTAGTGAGCAGGGGGGTGACGTGGGAGTGTCTTGGGAGGTTGTGGACCAGGCGAGCTGCAGCGTTCTGGATGAGCTGCAGGGGTCTGATAGCAGATGCTGGGAGGCCGGCGAGGAGGGAGCTGCGGGAGAGGATCAGCGCTTGGACTAGGAGCTGTGTTGAGTAGCTGGTGAGGAAGGGCCAGATTCTACGGATGTTGTAGAGGAAGAACCTGCAGGTCTGAGTCACTGCAGCGATGTTCACAGCAGAGGAGAGCTTGTCGTCAAACAGGACCCAGAGGTTCTTCACACTCCGCGAGGGGGAGATGGTGGTATCCCCCAGGTTGATGGTCAGGTCCAGGAGAGGGGAGGATGAAGCAGGGATGTAGATAATCTCCGCGATGGTTGTTCATCCAGCTCTGGATGTCATGTAGGCAGGCGGAGATGCGGGCGGAGACCTGGGCATCAGGAAGAAAAGAGAGAAAAAGTTGAGAGTCATCAGCATAAAAGACCTGAAAATTCGGTGGCAATTATTGATAAAAATTAGTCCTGGCTGATTCTAGATGGTTTCCCTTGATTAACACGTTTTCCAATTCAAGAATAATCAAGTGGCAATTGAAAACACAGCTTCTCGCCCTCATGCGATCTAAAAGCGACACAATAATGGGCTACAAAGCGGGAAGCAGCTATAGACATAGATACAGCGCATACCTCTGGGTGAAGGGCGACATTTCGTCATTATCACGCGACCGTTGTAGCAGACAACAGCTAATTAGGGGGAATAAAACCTAATTTATATAGTCTTTGAAAACCAAAGTTCCACATCTTTGTATTTTACAACATATTTATTCATTATGTTTGTACAAAACAGCATTATCCATTATCCTTGACTTCCCCTTTAAATGGGACACATCAACCACGGCCTAATGAATTGACGAGCATTCTGAAGTATAAAGTAACGTAACATAAATGTTTCAACTTACCTCAATGTCCTGATGACATGACGGGAGAAGTCTCTTGAGGGTGGTCGTATTTTTTCCTGCGATCTTGTGCCTGCATTTCTACCCTTCTTTTAACAAGATGCATTCAGTCTTCTTTTCAATCTCAATGAATTGAAAGTAAACCCAAATGTCCTGTCTTTTCTTCCTCCTGCCCAATTCCATCGGGCCCCCTCCTTTTTTTTGAATATATATCTTGGATTGGTTAACTAACTTCTGTTTCGGTGTTTCCTCCACAATAATGGCGCGAGTGAAAACTGAGGAAGTGAAGCGTCCTAACATCGCTTGCATCTGCGCAGATTCTAAAGCGGGGAATCTGGCACAGCATAGGAAATGGACATGCTGCAAAATGTTAGTAACGCAACTAAAAATTATAACGTCAATTAGTCTCGTCTCAACTTGTTAACGAAAATGAAGAGTCATTTTATTCCAGTTTTTGTTTGTTTTGTAAACTACATTTAGTCTCTTTAGATTTTATTAGTCAACAATATTGCATTATACATTTAATTATAGTTATCGTCACATGACCACCATTGTCGTTGCGTCTCATTTTCGTTGCGCGATAAAGGTTCATTGACGAAGATATTAGATCATAATTCTTAATTAATAAATTTTTAATTCAGAATAAGTCAGCAATAAATTTGTATTAATCTGGAATAATTTTTGAAACATTTGGCTAAATGAAATGCATTTGATTTGTATTCTGCAGTAGTGGAGATGACTACTGCAGTAGGAGTTCCTTTGATGAGTATGTGTGCTTGCTGCGCGGTTTTATAGGAAAATGAACAAAACTCTGAACTTTATCATGGAGGAAAGGCATGCATTTGGTTTGGAGAGGTTTCTGGCGACGATTGATGTCCGTCCACGCCTATATTGAATTTAATGACTGGAAAGTTGATTTGTGTTAAACATATGATTATTTTATGATTTTACGGTGCGTTATTTTGAGGACTCTGACAGCATAGGGAGCCATTTGGAGAGCTGTCTTATTTGGCTCATAGAGGGCAGATAATTTTGAAAAGCACTTACACGTCAGATGATGTGAACTAGTGTTCAAGGAGTTTATGATCTCAGAAATGTATTTTTCAACCACTTTTCAATTCTCAATATTATTTTTAAAATAATTTCATTGCAGAATTTAAATGAAGATTTTTTGTGTTTGTGGCCCTTACTCTGAACTAAAATTATTAAAATAAACAAATATAATGGATTTCTAAATGATAAAAGTATCTTGTTTGATTTCAGCCATTTCCTTCCTCTCTGTGAAGCTCGGGTCTTGAATTATAAAGCCTTAAATTGGGTTACACATTAATAGCCATATTTGGCTTCTGCACAAAGAGGTTATGCTGGTGGTCATGTTTTTGCTCTTAAGAATATGATATACATATTGACGATGTATGTCTAAGATACTGCTAAACCATTTTGGAAACCTCTTGTTGATTTGAAAAATATATTATTCCATTTCAGGCTCAAAAAAGTATAAAATGTTCATTCTCAAAATGTTCTCATTATGGTCAGATTTTATATTTTTAAATTTTTCATGTAAAATCCTTCCTTATATTTGAGACAGCAATAACTCCTCTTATGTGTTTAAGGTGCTAAAAAGTGTCCTTCAAAGGTTTTAAATTTAGAAAATGGCAGACAGTAATGGAAAAAGATGCCCTTCTCAATGTAAGCACCTTAAAAAAAGACTAATGAGCTGTATTTGCATGCTCTGAATAGAGCCAATTAATTTGTCATGGTTAATTTAGTCTCTGGAGGGTTTTAAGGAGACTCAAATATTATAAATCTGAAGTTCAGTGTTTCAGAGCAGAATTCATCAGTTTGATCGGCAGCACAAGGTGAGGAATTGTATTACTCAACCTTTCTTACTGACTCTGGAAAGTGTAAATTACATTGCATTGGAGTCATATGTGAATGAGTAAATTACTGCTATATATTTATGTTTCTCGCAGCTATTATAACATTTGCCGAAAAACAAAGACTTCGATTTCATATTCAGCAACCGTGCTTCCCCAAGTAACTGTCTTGTAAAAGTCTTTTGAGTGGAATGTCAATAATCAGTTATGGCAATTTCAGTCACTCTCATATAATTTCCAAATTCATGTCCGTATGAAAAAAAACATACAAAAGCAAATATCATAAAGAAAGCTTTCTAAAGCATACGATGTAATCAATTAAAGCATCATTTTGTGGGAGTCTGTGCCTCTTTGTGACTTCTCAGCAACTCATAGTCAAGATTGATTTATGCTTGAACAGCAAAATACAGGCTCAATATAAATATTACTGTCCTCCACTTGTGTTAATATCCATAGTTGTCTATACTCTATTAACTCTGTGATTTTCTCAAGACCTTGGATCTAAAATGGGATCACATTCACCACGCTCTGCTCAACGCTCCCTCGTTCTTTCATCACAGACACACCTGAGAGGCAGATGGAGGTGCGACTGGCACTAAAAGCGGCCAGTTTCATTGGTCTGAGTGTAGTGGGAATCCCAGGTAATCTGGCAGCTCTCCTCCTCTTCTGTCATTTATTTGTTAAACAGCAAGGCATGCAACACAACGAGGTCATCCTCAGCCAGCTGGTCTTCGCCAACTTGACAGGGACGCTATGCCAAGGCATTCCACAGGCTCTGGCTGCACTGGGCATTGACCTGCTTTTTGATGGCCATGCCTGCAGGGCAATCCTCCTCGCCTTCCGTGTTGCCCGAGGCATGTCGATCACCCTCACCTCCCTGTTGAGCTCCTACCAGTGTGTGGTCATTTCCCCGTCAAAGCATGGCTGGGCCTGGCTGAAAAACTGGCTTCCTGGCCACCTACCCCATGCCATCATCTTCCTCTATGGGCTCAATGTGACGATCTATACCAGTACCATTCTCTACGCTGAAGCTTATCCTATTAACAACACCATCCCAGAGTACAGTCTTAACTTGAAGTTCTGCATTGTAGTGTTTCCTGGCCATACTTACTATGTAGTCAAAGGTGTGATAAACATCCTACGTGACTTCATCTTTGTCGGGCTGATGGTAGCAGCAGCAGTGTACGTGATGTTGGTCCTGCATCGGCACCGTCAGCAGGTTCAGGGCTTGCAGGGAGCTGGCAGGAAGACTGAGGAAGCATCGCGTGCCGTCCTGCTGCTCGTGAGCACATATGTTGTGCTATTCAGCTTGGACAATGTTGTGTGGCTCTCCTCACTCTTTTTGTCCCATGAGCACCCAGCTGTGACTGACACTCGTGTTTTCTTAGCCACGTGCTACTCCACCATCAGTCCTGTGGTCATTATCACCACCAACAAGAAGCTGGTCATGTACTTTGAATGTGGCTCCAAAGTCAAAGCAGCACAAAACATCCAAAGTGATGCCGAGTTCAAGGTCTCTTCCATGACAATAACACAGTAAGGATGTTGGAGAGTGGAACTGAGGGAGGCGGGCAGGGGATAACCATTTCGAAAATGGAGTGATTTGTGGTATATCACAATTTCTAGCCTTACAATTAACTGCAGTAACAACACTTGACTTAATAAGCAATGATTGGGAAATTTCTGATTTTCTCCTTCACTTAATCAGTTGCACGCACATTCTAACATATTTTAAAAGTAACTGAATTCAGGTGAATTTTCTGTGCTTCTCATGTCCCAATGTATGCAAACAACATTTATTTTTTATTCAAAAATAAAAAAATATATTGCAGAAACAAATTTTGGGTTTTTGTTGAAATGAAATCAAAACCCACTTGAATGCTGGTGCTCCAGTTGACCTAATTCCACAGCAGTGTTCTATTTACATAGTTCATATTTACATACACCAGGTGGAACATTTCAAAGCTGATGAGGTTAATTAGCAAAAGGTCAGTGACATGATTGGCTAGAAAAAGAGCATACCAGAGAGGCAGAGTCTTTCAGTAAACATGGCGTGAGCTTCAGCGCACTCTGAAAGTGCATGAGCAAGTAATCCTACAATTGAAGAATAACGTTTCCCAACGTCAAATTGCAAAGGATTGGCTCTCCTCTTTCGTACACAAATTTCAGGATCATTAGTTTGCTCCTCAATCAACTGCTTTCTGGACAGAGGCAAGTCTCCAGACACATCAGAATCACCAGACCCATCTGGCTGGCTGAACAGAAAACTGATAAAAGTATCTGATAAGTCCTCAAACGGAGAAACCATAGTAGGCCGAAAAGAGTCAGGAGGCGAACCGCCTGAGTCATTACTATTCAATGTGCTGGGCGGCACCACATCATCTCCTTCTTAGCCATAGCACGGGTCACTGCACAGGAAGGATACAGAGATGGATCTTCATCGCCATCTTCAGTGCTCGGCTGTGAAGTAAGATGAACAGGGGGAACTACATTGCCCCCAGCCAGGTTATTGCCTAGCAACAGAGAAACACCCTTGATAGGTAGACTTGACATAAGTCCCACCTTTACCTGTCCTGTAACTAAATTTGACTTCAAGAATACAGAGCGCAGGGGTACAGACACAGTCCTCCCTTCAATACCTTGTACAAGTATGAAATTCCCAGCAGCGGTCTCATCACGTAACTCCAAGGAGTCCGTCAACAAAAGTGACTGAGAAGCTGTGGTATCCCTTAGGATATATATGGGTACAGGAGGAGAATGCTCATTCAGAGCCACAAATCCCTCTGACACAAATGGAAGAAATTCCTTCCTCACAAAGTCAGCAGTATGGGGCTTCTTAGCCCCACAAGGAGCAGGCAATTTTGCAGATCGGTCATCTACTACAGGGGTTTCTGACCTTGTTTTCACAAAGGCATTTGGTTTGGTATCCTTTTCTTTTTCTTTGTTAGCTTTAAGGAACTAACAGTTAGTTGTAACATGACCAGATTTCTTGCAATAATTGCAAACTAGACCACCTTTGTCACTGTCAGCTTTCAAACTTTGATCAGACCTGTGACTGGATCTCTGAGCACCATCAACAGATTTGTCTTTGATTTTGGGTGAGGAATCTTGGGTATCACCGTTACCTTTCTTCTGAAATTGGAACCATTTATTGTTACTGCTAGACTGTAATTTGGACTTATGTGTGAGAACATATTCAAACTGCATATGCAAACTTGGCAGCTGATTGCAAATTCAGTGCTTGCTTCTCATTAATGTAGGTCTTAATATTATCCTTAACACAGTTCTTGAATTCTTCAACTAAAACCATCTCTTTTAGTGAGTTGAAATCATCCTTGACCTCCATAGAAGTACACCAGCGCTCAAAGCAACCTTCTTCTCATAAGCAAATTCCACATAAGGCTGATTGTCAGATTTCTTCAGACCTCTGAATTTCTGTCGGTAAGCCTCTGGAACCAACTCTTAAGCTCTCAAAATAACCTTTTTGACAACCTCATAATCAGAAGAATCATCTGCAGACAAAGCTGAATATGTTTGTTGAGCTTTATCCTTGAGGACAGATTGCAACATCAGAGGCCAGCGTTCCTTTGGCCACTGATAACTTTTAGCTACCTTTTCAAAGCACTGGAAATAGTTATCAACATCCTTCACCAAGAATGGAGGCGCCAGTTTTACCTCCTAGCTAGCACGAAATTTATTTTTTGCTTTAATTTTCATTTTTAATTGCTCCATTTGGAGCCTTTCTTCCCTATCTAATTTCTGTAACTCGAAATCTCCCTGTCTTGCTAATTTTTCTAACTCAAATTGCCTTTGTTTTTCTTTTTCCTCCCTTTCAGTCTCTAGCATTTTTAGTTTAAGTTTCATTTCTACATTTTGATTTTCCACTAAAAGCTGTTCCAGATCTCCAGGTGCAAACACATTTTCATCAATGAAATATTCAACCATCTCTCTAGCCAGTCTTGCTTTTTGCATGGCTGGTTTTACCTCTGTCAGCTCTAATTGTCTGCATATTTCTAGCAGTTCTGTCTTTTAAAAAGACTTCAAAACCTCTATGGTTGGTGTTGCCAAGAAATCATCCATTGCTGTTGATCTGTCAATATATATATATATATATATATAGGAAAATTCAAAAACAATTTTACAGTTTGAAATTTTTGATTTTCAATCAATGACTCACACAATGATCTATCCTGGACGAGCCCCCAATTTGTTATAGCCCCAATTTGCTACGACATCTAAGACAGCAAGGGATGACAGACAAAATTTTAAAACTCAAACAGATTTAATTAAACAAAGACCAACACTAACCTACAATTTATACTACTGACCAAGATTGATTATGTACAGGAAAAAAATATTTACACTTCCTTCAGATGGGGTTGCTTGGTGATGTTCCGGGTGAGGAAAATGCTCCAACACAGGTAAAAATCCACAAAAAGCTTCACAGGTCTTGAAAAGAATGACCGGTCTAGTCAAATGTATCCTTCTCCTTGCAATTTCTCCTATTACTTTACTCTCTCAATTTCTCTCCTTATGTACTCTTTTGCAGCCCCCTCCCACCTTTTAGACTTTTAAAAAAAAGAAATTCTCTGGGACTTTTCGTCTCAGACATGCCCAGGACATGCCCAAACCTAGCTCCAGTCTGGGGTTAACAAAAGGGGTACTGCCATCTAGTGGCTTCTTTCCACATTGCAGTTTGCACAAAGTTTCAAGAAATTCTTTCATCGGTAACAATGTAGTAGGATGGCTGTATGTACACCTTTGAAAATTAGGTGCAATGGGCGCGGACACAGAGTAAATTGTCATTTGCGTTCACTATCAGGACAATGGCCATGATGAGCAGGCCGATGAACTGTTATGACATGACATTGTCACAAAATGTAATCTCTGCTTTAGCTTCTGACAATATGTCATAAGCTGTTCTTAATTGAGATTTTTTAGATTGTGATTAGGGTGCTCTTGTGAATGATGTATACATAGAAAGTTAGGGGTACACTCTTCCTGTTGGTCCAATTAGTAATGTTTGCAATGAGTCATTTGACAATGAGAACTGTGATGCAATTCTGAAGTGCAAAAATTGTTTAAAAGTCAGGATTATACCATTGCCTGTTTAAATGCCAGAGGTTTATAAAATAAATATGATCAGACTATCACTCTGCTAAATGAATATAAATTTGATTGGTTCAGTTTGTATGAAACTTTTCATGATGGAGGGGTTTCAGATCATGAATATAAGATTGATGGTTACTTCTCTGCATATAAAAGTAGAAACAGACATGGCAGCGGTGTTCTCTTCTATAGAAATGAGTCTGTCAAGTTTGAAATTATTGACATTCCTATGTCAACAAACACTGAAAATGCATGGATTAAGACTCAGTTTAAAACTGAGTGTGTTGTAATTGGTGTGATGTACAGACCTCCCTCAGCTGATAGCAGCTATTTCACCGATATGCTAAATCAACTTGACATGACAATTTTGACAAAGTTTATCTTATAGGTGACTTTAACTTCAATTATATACCTGTTTATTTATGTACCTGCAATGCGATTTGCAAAATTGACTCAATCTATGATATGGAGCAGCTTGTGACTGATCCTACTACAGTAAAAATGGTATCACCCGCACTGCTTGAGGTTATCTTGACAAATGCTTCTGATTTACATGTTGAAACTGGTGTCTATGAAATAATGTCTTCGTGATCACTACCTACATTTTATTTAGTACTAGATCTCGTAAGAACTGCTGACTCTCATAGGGGGGTCACTTCAGGAACTAAAGAACATTTAATGTTGAAGATCTTATTTATGATCTTGTCTAATTAATAATTATTAATGTTGTATGGTCTAATTCAAATTTGAACAAGAAATGGAATGCATTTCAGAAAAACTTTTGAATCTGTAACAAACAAGCTCCAGTTCAGACTCGCAGACTTTGTTAGAGAAACAATCCATGAGTAACTCCATAAATGGTAAAATTGATGTTTGAGAGAGATTACCTTAACCCTTACATACTGTTCATATTCTATGCCTTCATGGTATGGTCTGGGTCAATTTTGACCCAGGCAAAGAATACCCTCCTAATAAGAGTCTACACCAAATTTTGAACTACATATCTTTTAAAAACATATAACTTCTTCATAACTCCCATTGTCATTATGCATTCATAAATTCAGTATGAATTCAACATCAACAGTTAGAACATTTATTTTAGTTTCGTTTATGAAGTTTATTTCATTAATGAATGTGTTCCATCAACAAAAACGTTTTTAACATCTTCACATCTGTATAGTTTACACAGCCATGACGAAAGGGGGGCAGAATGAGAAAAATCCTATATTTTCTGCCCCCTTGACATTAATCACATCCTCCACAACAAAATTACTGTGTGCATTCAAAGCAGTAGTGTGAAACCTTGTGTGTGTGGGCCTTGCATATGGGTTTTCTATATTTGCAGCAGGTTGTCCCGGTCTTGCTGTCTTTTTTTGGTGGGCAGAAGTTGCACCTCTTTCTTTTCTGTCCCCTTCAGTTGTTTTCTTGTGGGACTTCCTCATCAGGGTCAGGCTGAGGTGGCTGCACTGCCCTTACCAGTGCGGCAGAAGCTGCGGTGTGGGGAAGGTGGCGCCGCTCTTGCATGCATGGAGAAACAAGAGCCTTTCCAAGTTCCTCCAAAAAGTGCCTCCTCCAGTTCCTTGCGCTTGCCCTCCAGGTAGGGTTTAGCTCTCTCCAGATCACAAACGAGTTGTAGGTGGATATGTCAATGATGTTGTGAAATATAGCAAGAGGCCAGCGGGCGGTCCTCCACTTGCAGCTGTATGTGCCTGTCACTTTATCAAGATTGTCCACTCCACCTTTGTTGGCAATATATTCAAGAATCATGGTGGGCTTTCTGTCCTCCTGAGTACTGATCTCTGCAGCCTTGTGTAATGTGCTCATCAGGATGACATTCTTGTTCTTCTTTGGCATGTATGAAACAACTGTGGTGTCATGGGTGAAAGCAAACTTGGATGAAAATACCTGTCTCCCTCTTGTTGTCACCAGATTTGGGGGGTAGCTCAGGTTTTTTCCGTCTTACGGTGCCAACCATTGCCATCTTCTTCTTTAGGAGCTCCTGACCAAGCTCATAAGATGTGAAAAAGTTGTCACATGTCACATTGTGTCCTCTTAGCCCTTCTGTCATCTCTAGCACGACATGCTTGCCCTGTTTTCTCTCTGGGGTTCCCCCAGCTGGCTTCCCAGTATATACTTGCATATTCCGAGCATAACTGGAACGTGCATCACAAGCTGCCCATAGCTTTATGACATATTTCCCTGGCTTGCTAGGCATGTACTGTCGAAAAGGACAGCGACCTGGAAAAACGTGAAATGGAGGGAAACAATTTACTTTCAAAATGTCATGTTTCTGAATAAAATTGTATTTTTGTGTATGTGTGATTCTGATCATTTCATTTCACAACCAATGGCATGTATATACAGAAATTATATTATTTAGTCAATAGTAAAATACAAATCCTACCTCTGAACGGAACCAATCTTTCATCCACAGTCACCTCAGGACTAGGGTTGTACATCAGAGGTAGCCGTTCTACCCACTTGTCCCAGACATCCCTGATTGCTGCCAGTTTGTCAGTGACGCGTTGCACAGGTCTTGTCTCTCGATTATCAAATCTGAGGACTGCTGATATGGTTTGGAACATCTCTAGAGACATGGTGGCACAAAATATTGGTCTTCCTGTGTCTGCATTCCAGAGACTGGAAGCAGCCTCACCCCATGACCTGTAAACGCCAGCCAGTATGATAAGCCCTATGTAGGCATGCAGGTGAGTCACATCTATGGTCTTCCATTCTTGACCATATCGTTTGATCCCTTCCCTGTTTGTCATATCAATGACAATTCTTTCAATGGCCACAGGAAAGAAGTGTTGGAACGTTGACAGAATGTCAACAGAATGCATGGGAAATAGCCAGTCTTGTAGGTCCTGGAGTCAATCGGATGACATTTTCCCCTGCCATCCTCCCTGCAAATGTACGTGGAAGTGAGGACCAACTAATGGCATTGTTTTTCGACATGATTGTCTCCCCCACTGCCTGCTCATCTTCTTCATCATTGGCACCACCATCATCATCATCAGAGTGGCTGTTGTTATGGCCCCAATTTGTTATTACATTTAAAACAACACAACAGCAACAGATGACAGATACAGTTTTAAAACTCAAACACATTTAATTAAACAAAGACAATAACTACTAACTAACCTAAAGACCAAGATTGAATTATAACAAAAACAAAAAGAATTATTTACAGTCCTTTTTGTGGGGTGGCTTGGTGATGTCCTGGGTGAGAAAAATCCACAAAAGAAAACTTAACAGGTCTTGAACAGAAATGACAGGTCTGGTCACATGTATCCTTCTTCTTGCAATTTCTCCTACCACTTGACTGTCTCAGTTCTTTTCCTTATATACTCTTTTGCAGACCCCACCCACATTTAGACCTCTTTTTTTTAACTTTCTGAGACTTGCCCCAGACATGTCCAGGACATGTCTAAACATGACTCCAGTCTGAGCTTAACAAAAAAAAAGGTAAATACTGCCATCTAGTGGCCTATATTCACATTACACCTCCATTCCAAAAGGGAAAAATTTTGACTCATAAAGGCAAAATTTTTCTTTTCAATACAAAATGGTTAAGTGAACACTTGTCTATATATACATATCATACAATATTCAAACACATGATATATATATACACATTCAAACACGGGATAAGCAATCAGCAATTACATTGTCTGTACCCTTCACATGCTTAATTTCCAAGTCAAACTCCTGTAAAATCAAACTCCAATTCAACAATCTCCGATTCTTGTTTTTCATCTTACTCAAAAACGTTAACGGATTGTGGTCAGTGTACACAATCATTGGCTTTTGTCCTGTACAAACATAAACCTCAAAGTGTTGTAAAGAAAGGACCAGAGCCAACAGTTCCTTCTCTATTGTGGAATAGTTCCTTTGATGGCGATTGAACTTCCTGGAGAAGTATGCCACGGGATGCTCAATGTCATCAGAGTCACTTCTCTGTAGGAGCACACATCCATAAGCTTGGTCGCTAACATCGACCGCGATGGAGAACGGTTTGTTAAAGTCAGGAGATTTGAGCACGGGAAAGTGACACAGCAGAGACTTCAGGTGATCGAAGGCTCTCTGGCATGCATCATCCCAGGTGAACTTTACGCCTTTCTTCAGTTGGTTAGTTAGACTGAGAGCAATCTCAGCAAAGTTCTTGCAGAACTTTCGGTAGTACCCGATCATTCCAAGGAAGCGGCGCAAAGCTTTTTTGTTGTCAGGAACTGGAAAGTCCATGATGGCTTGGACTTTAGCATTTATGGGTGCCACCTTACCCTGGCCTATGACGTAGCCAAGATAAGTGACAGTAGCACAACCAAAGTCACTCTTGTTCAGGTTAACAGTCAGGTTAGCCTGGGTCAGGCGCTGGAACAACGTCTCTACATCTTTTAGATGTTCTTCCCAGGAGTCACTCCATGTGATCAGGTCATCGATGTATGCACCCGTGTGCGGCAATCCGGCGATTGTAGACTGTATCATCCTTTGGAACGTGGCTGGGGCATTTTTCATGCCAAAGGGTAGGACTTCATACTGGTACAATCCAGATGGTGTGGCAAAAGCAGAGATGCTCTTGGCTCTCTCAGTTAAAGGCACACACCAATAACCCTTCAATAAATCAATCTTGGTCAGAAACTTTGCTTGCCCTACACTATCAATACAATCATCAATCCTAGGTATTGGAAACACATCAGTTCTAGTTACTGCATTGACTTTGCGATAATCTGTACAGAATCTAGTACTTCCATCAGGTTTTGGAACTAGCACACAGGGTGAACTCCAATCGGAGTTGGAGGGTCTGACAATATCATGTTTTAACGTGTACTCAATCTCTTTCTCAGCAATCTTTCTCTTTTCAGGATTCATCCGGTATGGATGCTGTTTTATTGGTTTGGCATCACCAACATCTACATCATGAGAGGCTATAGTAACTCTCTTTGGAACATCAGGAAACAAATCCTCATATTTTTTGATCAACCTTTCAAACTGATCTCTCTGTGAGGGTTCTAAGTGCTGGAGTTTTACATCAAGATTTTGCAACACTTCAGTGTTTGACAATTTACATGAAAGAACTTCAGCTTTAATTCTTGGTTCATCATCTTGAAACTCCCCCTCATCTTCACACGTTTCGACCATTGGAGAATCTGAAGTGACAGCTGAAACCCTAGCATTTCTGTCATGATAAGGCTTTAGCATGTTAATATGACACAATTGTTTTGGTTTTCTCCTATCTGGAGTCTTCACAATGTAATTGAGATCATTGAGTTTTGTCAGAATTTCATAAGGACCATGAAATCTAGCCTGCAATGGATTGGACTGCAAGGGAAACAACACAAGGACCTTTTCTCCTGGTTTAAACTCACGGCTTCTAGCCTTATGATCATACCAAGTTTTCATTTTTCCCTGACTTGATTTCAAGTTCTCTTTGGCAAGGTCACAAGCTGCACGCAATCTTTCCTTGAACTTGCCAACATAGTCTAACAGACTGATATGCGGCTCTTTCTCTTGCCATTGTTCACTCAATAATAGCAAAGGTCCTCTCACTTCATGACCAAACACCAGCTCAAATGGACTGAATCCAGTAGACTCCTGCACTGCTTCTCTAGCTGCAAACAACAGCAAATGAACCCCTTCATCCCAGTCTTTCTCATGGTCATAACAATAAGTCCTCATCATTGTCTTGAGAGTGGAATGAAACCGCTCTAAGGCACCCTGACTTTCTGGATGATAGGCACTAGAAAGAATGTGCTTTGCACCTAGTTCATACACAACCTGCTGAAACAATCCTGAAGTGAAATTGCTTCCCTGGTCTGACTGAATTTCCCTGGGAAGGCCAAACAACATGAAGAACTTTATCAAAGCCTTCGAGATTGCAGTTGCCTTGATGTTACGTAGAGGTATGGCTTCGGGGAATCTGGTAGATGCACACATGATTGTCAACAAGTACTGATTTCCAGATCTAGTCTTGGGTAATGGACCAACGCAATCAACAATGACCCTAGAGAATGGCTCCCCAAATGCTGGGATAGGCTGCAATGGAGCTACAGGTGGGTCTAACTGGTGTTTTCCAACTACCTGACAAGTGTGACAGGTTTTGCAAAAGTTGGAAACGTCTTTCCGAAGCCCAGGCCAAAAGAAGTGTTTCATGATCTTATCAACAGTCTTGTTAACACCAAGATGACCTCCTAAAGGTAAACTATGAGCCATTGTTAAGATCTCATTCCTATAGACCTTCGGAACAACAATTTGCCTGACCACTGCCCAATCTGCATTGGCAGGGATATCAGGAGGGCGCCACTTCCGCATCAACACACCATCCTTGAGATAATACCCAACTGGAACTGCATCTATTTCTTTTTCAGGAAGGGCCCCCCTCTTTAGTACACAAATTTCAGGATCATTAGTTTGCTCCTCAATCAACCATTTTCTGGACAGAGACAAGTCTCCAGACACATCAGAATCACCAGACCCTTCCGGCTGGCTGAATAGAGAACTGATAAAAGTATCTGATAAGTCCTCAAACGGAGAAACCATAGTAGGCCAATCAGAGTCATGAGGCGAACCACCTGAGTCCTGACTATTCAATGTGCTGGGCGGCACCACAACATCTTCTTTAGGCTTCTTGGCCATAGCACGAGTCACTGCGCAAGAAGGATACAGAGATGGGTCCTCATCCCCATTTTCAGTGCTCGGCTGTGAAGTAAGATGTACAGGGGGAACTACTTTGCCCCCAGCCAGGTCATTGCCAAGCAACAGAGAAACACCCTTTATAGGTAGACTTGACATAAGTCCCACCTTTACCTGTCCTGTAACTAAATCTGACTTCAAGAATATAGAGCGCAGGGGTACAGATACAGTCCTCCCTTCAATACCTTGTACAAGTATGAAATCCCCTGAAGCGGTCTCATCACGTAACTCCAAGGAGTCCATCAACAAAAGTGACTGAGAAGCTCCGGTATCCCTTAGGATATATATGGGGACAGGAGTAGTATGCTCATTCAGAGCCACAAATCCCTCTGACACAAATGGAAGAAATTCCTCCCTCACGAAGTCAGCTGTATTAGGCTTTTTAGCCCCACAAGAAGCAGGTAATTTAGCAGATCGGTTATCTACTACAGGGGTTTCTAACCTTGTTTTCACAAAGGCATTTGGTTTGGTATCCTTTTCTTTTTCTTTCTTAGCTTTTAGGAACCAACAGTTAGTTTTAACATGACCAGGTTTCTTGCAATAACTGCAAACTAGACCACTTTTGTCACTGTCAGCTTTCACACTTTGATCAGACCTGTTACTGGATTTCTGAGCACCATCACCAGATTTGTCTTTGTCTTTGGGTGAGGAATCTTGGGTATCACCATAACCCTTTTTCTGAAATTGGGACCATCTATTATTACTGCTAGACTGAAATTTGGACTTATGTGTGAGAACATATTCATCTGCAAATTTGGCAGCTGATTGCAAATTCAGTGCTTGCCTCTCATTAAGGTAGGTCTTAACATCATCTTTAACACAGTTCTTGAATTCTTCAACTAACACCATCTCTTTTAGTGAGTTGAAATCATCCTTGACCTCCAAAGAAGTACACCAGCGCTCAAAGCAAACCTGCTTTTCATTAGCAAATTCAACATAAGTCTGATTTTCAGATTTCTTCAGACCTCTGAATTTCTGTCGGTAAGCCTCTGGAACCAACTCATAAGCTCTCAAAATAACCTTTTTGACAACCTCATAATCAGAGGAATCATCTGCAGACAAAGCCGAATAGGCTTGTTGAGCTTTACCCTTGAGGACAGTTTGCAACATCAGAGGCCAGCGTTCCTTTGGCCACTGGCAACTCTTTGCTACTTTTTCAAAACACTGGAAATAGTTGTCAACATCCTTTTCCGAAAATGGAGGCACCAATTTTACCTCCTGGCTAGCCCGAAATTTATTTTCAGTTGCTATTTTAATTTTTAGTAGCTCCATTTGGAGTCTTTCTTCTCTATCGAATTTCTCTAATTCAAAATCTCTCTGTCTTGCAAATTTTTCTAACTCAAATTCTCTTTGTTTTTCTTTTTCTTCCCTCTCAAATTCTCTTTGTTTCTCTTTTTCTTCCCTTTCAATCTCTAGCATTTTTAATTTAAGTTCCATTTCTATATTTGGATTTTCCACTGGAAACTGTTCCAGATCTCCTGGTGCAAACACATTTTCATCAATGCAATATTCAACTATCTCTCTAGCCAGTCTTGCTTTTCGCATGGCTGGTTTTACCTCTGTCAGCTCCAAATGTCTGCATATTTCCAACAGTTCTGTCTTTTTAAAAGACTTCAAAACCCCTACGGTTGGTGATGCCAAGAAATCATCCATTGCTGTTGTCAATATATTTATATAGGAAAATTCACAAAAACAATTTTACAATCTGAAATGTTAGATTTTTCATAAATGACTCACAAAATGGTCTATCCCGGACCTTGAGCCCCCAATTTGTTATGGCCCCAATTTGTTATTACATTTAAAACAACACAACAGCAACAGCAACAGATGACAGATACAGTTTTAAAACTCAAACACATTTAATTAAACAAAGACAATAACAACTAACTAACCTAAAGACCAAGATTGAATTATAACAAAAACAAAAAAATTATTTACAGTCCTTTTTGTGGGGTGGCTTGGTGATGTCCTGGGTGAGAAAAATCCACAAAAGAAAACTTAACAGGTCTTGAACAGAAATGACAGGTCTGGTCATATGTATCCTTCTTCTTGCAATTTCTCCTACCACTTTACTGTCTCAATTCTTTTCCTTATATACTCTTTTGCAGACCCCACCCACATTTAGACCTCTTTTTTTTAACTTTCTGAGACTTGCCCCAGACATGTCCAAGACATGTCTAAACATGACTCCAGTCTGAGCTTAACAAAAAAAGGTAAATACTGCCATCTAGTGGCCTATATTCACATTACACTGTAATCAGAGTTTTCCTCTAATTGGTCTTATTGCTCTGACACATCCTCGTCCAAATCACTGTTTTCATCTTCGAAGATTAGCTCAAGTACTTCTTGTACAGTATGTCTCTTTACCATATTCTCTCAAATCTCAGTGCTGTATGATATGATGACCACTCAACACTTCTTGATATATCTCTTGCTCAAATAAATTGATAATTTGTTTCTTTTTATTTTGTTAAATTTCTGGTGCAGGTGCAGATCTCACGCCTGTTTCAAGGCACCCTCTGACCTGATATGACCTCTCTTTCATATGTTTACTATGTATGATCACTGTACAACTGTTCTTTCACTGTTTCGAGATTCCCCATGACTCTTCAAAAACTACAGGTACACGTCTCCATAGAAACTTAATTTTCTGTGAGAAAATATGGTGGGAACATGGAAAGTTCTCGAGACAGGGCAACCCCAACCCCCCCACCTCCCCACCCCCAAGAATCAATTCAAGAACATGACATGTACAGTTTCACAGTTTCAAGTGTCCCTCCACTCCCACCCTTTACCTTGATTTAACACAGTCTGAGAAGTTTCAAACACACTGAAATGAATCTGGGTCAATTTTGACCCGGAACAGCTTAAGTGTACAAAAAATTGTTGCATCCGTGTAAAATTATACCAGTTTAAAATATTTTCATTTTTGTGTATTTTGGATCACTTTAGGAAAAGTCACATGATTTCAGGCAAAAAAAATGGCATTTAGGGTATTTTTATTGCTGTCAAATGTTAAAATGGGTCAAATTTGACCCGAACAGTTTGTCAGGGTTAAAAAAAGGCTCTGAAATTTAATTGTAACATTTTATGGGTAAAATATGTGGTTTTGAAAAACAGAACAATCCAGTTGATTCATAATAGTAAGCAAAATTATGCAACAAGTAGGAGTCATGAATATGAGAATGATCCTCATAAAATGTAGAAGGCTCTTAAAGGAATAGTTCACCCAAAAATGAAAATTCACTCATCATCTACTCACCCCAACCCTAATCTAAAGGTTCTTTAATTATTTCTTTCGTCCTCAAAACACTTTGAATTGAAAGCAAATTCAAATCGATTGAAGTCACCGGTGACCACTTTTTCAAGCGTAAAAAACACTTAAAAACCACAAAATGCCTCCACACTGCTCGTGCGCCACAATCCAAGAGTCCATAAGCCCCGACATTCAAATTTGACTCAAAAAGACATCTTTCTGCCACATTCTTAGCCTTACTGTCCAATGGTAATTTGTTGGGTTTGAATATTCCTCCTTAATATCTGTTCTCAGCATGCTTACAGGAGTTTGCTGTTCACTAGATAGTATATTCCCCTTGTTGCCAAAAAACTCATGGGGAATGGCCACATGGCGGCTGGTGCCAAGACCGAATATAGTACCTTCAGTTGGTAAAATATTCCCCTTGTACTCAAAGTGCTCTTAAAGAGTGGCTGTAGCAGGAGTCAACAGCCCTGCTACACCTAGATAGAATACTTCCCTAAGAGCTCATAGGCAATGGCTATGGCAGTGATTGTCAAGCCACAGATAGGAGATCCTCTCATCAGAGGAACTAGAATCCAAATCATGTAGTGTTGGGAGGACCATATACACTGCTCAAAAAAATAAAGGGGACACTTTGCAACTCCAAGTCAGTCACATTTCTGTGAAATCAAACTGGCCACTTAGGAAGCAACACTGATTGACAATCAATTTCACATGCTGTTGTGCAAATGGAATTGACAACAGGTGGACATTATAGGCAATTAGCAAGACACCCCCAATAAAGAAGTGGTTCTGCAAGTGGTGACCACAGACCACTTCTCAGTTCCTATGCTTTCTGGCTGATGATTTGGTCACGTTTGAATGCTGACGGTGCTTTCACTCTTGTGGTAGCATGAGACGGACTCTACAACCCACACAAGTGGCTCAGGTAGTGTAACTCATCCAGGATGGCACATCAATGCGAGCTGTGGCAAGAAGATTTGCTATGTCTGTCAGCGTAGTGTCCAGAGCAATGAGGCGCTACCAGGAGACAGGCCAGTACATCAGGAGATGTGGACGAGGCCGTAGGAGGGCAACAACCCAACAGCAGGACTGCTACCTCCCCCTTTGTCCAAGGAGGAACAGGAGGAGCACGGCCAGAGCCCTGCAAAATGACCCCCTCAGATGTGCATGTGTCTGCTCAAACGGTCAGAAACCGACTCCATGAGGATGGTATGAGGGTCCGACATCCACAGGTGGGGGTTGTACTTACAGCCCAACAGTTTGCCAGAGAACACCTAGATTCGCAAATTTGCCACTGGCGCCCTACGCACTTAATAGCGGATTCACACTGAGCACATGTGACAGAAGTGACAGTCTGGAGACGCCGTGGCGAACGTTCTGCTGCCTGCAACATCCTTCAGCATGACCGATTTGGCAGTGGGTCAGTAATGGTGTGGGGTGGCTTTTCTTTGAGGGGCCCCACAACCCTCCATGTGCTCGCCAGAGGTAGCCTGACTTCCATTAGGTACCGAGATGAGATCCAGAGTGAGACCATATGCTGGTGTGGTTGGCCCTGGGTTCCTCCTAATGCAAGACAATGCTAGACCCCATGTGGCTGAAGTGTCAGCAGTTCCTGCAAGACAAACACATTGATGCTATGGACTGGCCCGCCTGTTCCCCAGACATGAATCCAATTGAGCACATCTGGGACATCATGTCTCGCTCCATCCACCAACACCACATTGCACCACAGACTGTCCAGGAGTTGGCAGATGCTTTAGTCCAGGTCTGGGAGATCCCTCTGGAGACCATCTGGCACCTCATCAGGAGCATGCCCAGGCGTTGTAAGGAGGTCATACAGGCACGTGGAGGCCACACACACTACTGAGCCTCATTTTGACTTGTTTTAAGGACATTTAATCAAAGTTGGATCGGCCTGTAGTGTGTTTTTCCACTTTAATTTTGAGTGTGACTCCAAATCCAGACCTCCATGAGCTAATAAATTTGATTTCCATTGATAATTTGTGTGATTTTTGTTGTCAGCACATTCAACTATGTAAAGAACAAAGTATTTAACAAGAATTGTTGAGATTTACGAAATGAACCAAGTGCGACAACCAGTAGAATGCAAAAAGGAGGCTTTATTTCTGAAGGGGGAAACCCCCCAACAGAGCTGGCAACGGTACAAAGTCCACAATCCAAAAACAGTATCCAATGGGCGTAATCCAGAATCGTAACCAGGGCACCAATAACAAAGTTCGTGGTCAGACAAAAAGGGTTCGGTACACAGGCGTAGGTTTGGAGGAGAAACAAACTCATAAGCCAAAGACAGTCCGAATCCAAAACCAGGGCAGTAATGACAAAATCAAGGTCGGGCAGAAAAAAGGTCAAAATTCACAGATGCAACAATATCCAAAAAGGGCAAACCAAAAACAATAGTCGGGCAATCCAGTCAGAAAGATAAACACTGAGATATCGAGGCGAGAAACGTAGCACAAGAAAACTAGGGAGAACGATCTGACAAGAGTGTGAAGCAAACAGACATCTTATATACACATCCAGGAGAACACATGACCAGGGAGAACAGGTGCAATCAATGGTGACAATGATTAGGGAGACACATGAGGGATAAACTAATTACATGAATTTGGCTGAAGCCAAAACGCAGACAGGGATCACAAGACAAACCTAAGTACAAACAACAGCTCCGGTTAAGGAGTACTAAAAGTGCATAGTCAAAAGAAAAGGAAAGCATGAGATATAAGTGGAAAACTGCAGCAGAGATAATTAGGGATAGGCAAGGAGGCGGAGACTAGAATTGGGCGACAGCTGAGAGATCATTAGTCAATTAGTAAGTGCAGCTATACAATCCCAAGTGCTTGTTAGTAAGTTAGTCCAAATATACAAGGTTAGTGTGGGTTAGTATTTAGCAAAAACAATAAACTGTTAGTATGTGTTAGTAAGACAGTAAAAGAGAGAGGAAGGAAGAACACGAGATAATGAAAGAAGATTGAAACCCAGAAACCAATAAATCACCTGAATGAGTGGCACACAAGACAAGGGACTGTGAGCAAAGATACACACATGACAAGACAGGGGAGACTAAGTGCAAAGCATGGAAATGAAAACATGGCTAGGCCAGGCACAGAACTTAACATGACAGCAAAATCCAGAATCCCAACAAGAATATATCATTCATTCAGATCTAGGATGTTTTACGTTAGTGTTTCCTTTATTTTTTTGAGCAGTGTATAATCATCGCTCCCCAATATTTCATGTAAACTTGTCTGCGGGGAGTGATGAGGTTGCAGTCTTGACTGACTCTGTTCCACTGAAGCGACAAACATTTCAACATGACGTGACCGACTGAAATTGGATAATGCCTGTGTAATGAGGGGCAACAGAGGATATAGAGCTAGATATACCCCAACTAATAATAATGATTATGTCACCCCAGGAAGACCAATACCATTAGGCCCCAGGGAATACTCTACAGTATTTAACTGAACACACAGACCAGATTCAAATGCATGAGGCGAAAGACGTGAATTCCAATTCAAATCATTTTATTAAAAAGGGGAAAAGAGAATGAGAGATAACGTGGATCCAAAACCCTGGAAGAAAGCAATTTAGCGAAATACAAAAGTATATTTATACTCAGCAACAAAAGTTTCTGTGACACCATTTATGTGTATGTTATAAATGACACGCAAAGATCTCAATGCAATCAATATGTTTATTTAACAGGAGAAACACTGACTTTTCAGTGCCAACGTCACTCAAAACGAAAAATGTCATTTTCATGGGTCATGAAGCACTTGTCTGACGTCTAACCAATTGTGACCTTCACACTTCAATACCGGGTGTGACTTCCTCGTGCCATGATGCAAGCAACGCATCTCCGGCGCATGAACCGAATCAGATGTGCCAGAAATTGCTGTGGGATGTCATTCCAAATCTGACGTAGACGTTGTCGCAATTCCTGGAGTGTAGCTGGCGGGTTATCCAACCGCTGCAAACGTCGATCCATCTCGTCCCAAAGATGCTCGATTGGGGACATGTCTGGGGATCTGGCTGGCCATGGCAGGACATTGACATGTTGTTGCATCAGATACTGCTGTACAATCCTTGCAACATGTGGTCTGGCGTTATCATGTTGCAGCGTTATTCCGGGACCATATTGCATCAAAAACGGAACCACCAATGGCCGTAGCACTTCATCGCGATATCTTTGACCTGTCAGATTTCCATCAATGACAAGCAAATCTGTTCTGTTTCTAGCCGTGATCCCTCCCCAAATCATGACACTACCACCTCCAAAACGATCAAATTCCTGAACACAGTTGTTGGCATAACGTTCTCCACGTCGACGGTATACACGTAAACGACCATCACATCGGTTAAGCATGAATCTTGATTCATCAGTGAGGAGTACAAGATCCCACTGACGTTGGATCCACCGTCGATGTTGTTGTGCCCACTGTAGACGCAGTCGTCGGTGTTGTAAAGTGAGTATTGGACGTCTTGCTGGCCGACGTGGGACAATGCCAAAATGACGGAGACGGCGACGGATTGTCTGTGCAGACAGTCGCCTCAAACCAGGTATCGTTCTTGCAGTTATGGTTGCAGGTTGGAATCGATTTTGGAGATGGGTTGTTTGAATCCAGTTGTCCTGTCTGGGAGTGGTTACTCGTGGACTGCCGCTGCGAGGACGGTCTCTGACATGTCTTGTCTGCTGATGATGCTGCCATAAGTTCCAAATGGTGTTTCGGTGGACATTCAGGCGATGAGCAACTTCCCTCTACGAGGTTCCGGATTCAATCATCCCAATGGCCCTCCACCGATCATTTTCAGACAGTCTTGGCATTTAGAGGGTAGAGTTCCTGATCCGAAATGGCTGTGTTTTCGATAAGTGATGCTTCCGTCGTTCATCAGGCACAATGTGAACATTCCAAAAATTCTGCTCTTTTATTGCCATCCACAAGCATGATTTACGCACATTTTCACGTGCAAAGTCATTTTCTCGCATTTTCATGATTTCCATTTCAATGTTGTGTTTACGTGTACTGTTTCAGTCTGATATCACCATGTATGACAATTTCATAATTGCGTTATGAAAAATAATTAACAATATTGGTGTCACAGAAACTTTTGTTGCTGAGAATATTAAGTATCACTATGCCCGTGTGGCTAAAAACAGTAGAATATACCTTAATTGTATTAAAAATTAACACAACACAACCAGAAGCAGGATATGGCTAGGCAGGGCTTACCTGAGGGAGGCGCACCAACAGTAGGCGTGCTCTGGAATCCACACCACTCACACGTGCACACATTCGAGGTAGTGGTGATCAGTGAAAACTCCACAGCAACAACGCAAAGCACACAGCACACTACACCACACTAAACTGATAACCACACACCTGCATGCAATGACAGAGGCTGCCACCAGGGGCCGAGCCTTTCTCTGAAATCATTCAACACCTGCCGAAGGGATAAACAGCTAAAATTATTGCACAAAAAATGGCAACAGTCACTTATAAAATAGGACATTAGTAACCATATCAGAACAGGGAGAATATGGCCCAGGACTAGCCCAAGCACCTTTAAAAACTTGTCCAATTGCAATTGAACACAAAATCATTAAAACATTTAGAACCTTAATAACTTCCAATTGATCAATACAATACCAGTGATTCAAACAAAAACAGCAACAAAAAAGGAAAACAAAAAACCAAATTGAAACTGGAACAAACAATCAGATAAACCAAAATACAATTCAAAACATGAAGTCTCAAAATTCCAAGATGAAACAATTAACACGAGCAAGGAATTTGGCTGTCGCACAAAACAGCACCGCCTGCGTGATCGACCCTCCAGCGCCCCAGCCACTTACTCCTGCAACAAGCAGATTCTAGTCAATAAACCAAGAATACCATAAATAATCTTAATGGTTATACTACGTACCCACGCTGGATAGGCGACAATAACTTCTCGGAGTCTCGCTGCAAGACAATAAGCCTATATTAAACCAGCGTGAATAACAAATACCTTTGCAGAAACAGTAATCCTAATTCATTCATTCGAATGGCTAAGAAGCCTACCAGAGCCAGCAGCGTGAAGAGAGTAGGCTATTCAAGACAATAGATAAAACAAGCCAAGTCAAAGATGTTATGGCCCCAATTTGTAATTAGATTTTCAACGCAACAGCAACAGCAAGGGATGACAGACACAGTTTTAACAACTAAAACACATTTAATTTTTAAAACAAAGACAATAACGACTAAGCAACTAACAACTAAGACCAAGATTGAATTATCTACAAAACATAAATATTTACAATCCCTTTGTGTGGGGGTGGCTTGGTGATGTCCTGGATGATGAAAATGCTCAAACACAGGCAAAGAAATCCACAAAAGAAACGTCACAGGTCTTGAACAGAATGGCAGGTCTGGTCATCTTCTTGCAATTTCTCCTACTACTTTACTGTCTCAATTCTTTTCCTTATATACTCTTTTGCAGACCCCACCCACATTTAGACCTCTTTTTTTTTACTTTCTGAGACTTGCCCCAGACATGTTCAGGACAAGGCAAAATTTTTCTTTTCAATACAAAATGGTTAAGTGAACACTTGTCTATATATACATATCATACAATATTCAAACACATGATATATATATACACATTCAAACACGGGATAAGCAATCAGCAATTACATTGTCTGTACCCTTCACATGCTTAATTTCCAAGTCAAACTCCTGTAAAATCAAACTCCAATTCAACAACCTCCGATTCTTGTTTTTCATCTTACTCAAAAACATTAACGGATTGTGGTCAGTGTACACAATCATTGGCTTTTGTCCTGTACAAACATAAACCTCAAAGTGTTGTAAAGAAAGGACCAGAGCCAACAGTTCCTTCTCTATTGTGGAATAGTTCCTTTGGTGGCGATTGAACTTCCTGGAGAAGTATGCCACGGGATGCTCAATGTCATCAGAGTCACTTCTCTGTAGGAGCACAGATCCACAAGCTTGGTCGCTAGCATCGACCGCGATGGAGAACGGTTTGTTGAAGTCAGGAGATTTGAGCACGGGGAAGTGACACAGCAGAGACTTCAGGTGATCGAAGGCTCTCTGGCATGCATCATCCCAGGTGAACTTTACGCCTTTCTTCAGTTGGTTAGTTAGACTGAGAGCAATCTCAGCAAAGTTCTTGCAGAACTTGCGGTAGTACCCGATCATTCCAAGGAAGCGGCGCAAAGCTTTTTTGTTGTCAGGAACTGGAAAGTCCATGATGGCTTGGACTTTAGCATTTATGGGTGCCACCTTACCCTGGCCTATGACGTAGCCAAGATAGGTGACAGTAGCACAACCAAAGTCACTCTTGCTCAGGTTAACAGTCAGGTTAGCCTGGGTCAGGCGCTGGAACAACGTCTCTACATCTTTTAGATGTTCTTCCCAGGAGTCACTCCATGTGATCAGGTCATCGATGTACGCACCCGTGTGTGGCAATCCGGCGATTGTAGACTGTATCATCCTTTGGAACGTGGCTGGGGCATTTTTCATGCCAAAGGGTAGGACTTCATACTGGTACAATCCAGATGGTGTGGCAAAAGCAGAGATGCTCTCGGCCCTCTCAGTTAAAGGCACACACCAATAACCCTTCAATAAATCAATCTTGGTCAGAAACTTTGCTTGCCCTACACTATCAATACAATCATCAATCCTAGGTATTGGAAACACATCAGCTCTAGTTACAGCATTGACTTTGCGATAATCTGTACAGAATCTAGTACTTCCATCAGGTTTTGGAACTAGCACACAGGGTGAACTCCAATCGGAGTTGGAGGGTCTGATAATATCATGTTTTAACATGTACTCAACCTCTTTCTCAGCAATCTTTCTCTTTTCAGGATTCATCCGGTACAGATGCTGTTTTATTGGTTTGGCATCACCAACATCTACATCATGAGCGGCCATAGAAACTCTTTTTGGAACATCAGGAAACAGATCCTCATATTTCTTGATCAACCTCTCAAACTGATCTTTCTCTGAGGGTTCTAAGTGCTGGAGTTTTACATCAAGATTTTGCAACACTTCAGTGTTTGACAATTTACATGAAAGAACTTCAGCTTTAATTTTTGGTTCATCATCTTGAAACTCCCCCTCATCTTCACACGTTTCGACCATTGGAGAATCTGAAGTGACAGCTGCAACCCTTGCATTTCTGTCATGATAAGGCTTTAGCATGTTAATATGACACAATTGTTTTGGTTTTCTCCTATCTGGAGTCTTCACAATGTAATTGAGATCATTGAGTTTTGTCAGAATTTCATAAGGACCATGAAATCTAGCCTGCAATGGATTGGACTGCAAGGGAAACAACACAAGGACCTTTTCTCCTGGTTTAAACTCACGGCTTCTAGCCTTATGATCATACCAAGTTTTCATTTTTCCCTGACTTGATTTCAAGTTCTCTTTGGCAAGGTCACAAGCTGCACGCAATCTTTCCTTGAACTTGCCAACGTAGTCTAACAGACTGATATGCGGCTCTTTCTCTTGCCATTGTTCACTCAATAATAGCAAAGGTCCTCTCACTTCATGACCAAACACTAGCTCAAATGGACTGAATCCAGTAGACTCCTGCACTGCTTCTCTAGCTGCAAACAACAGCAAATGAACCCCTTCATCCCAGTCTTTCTCATGGTCATAACAATAAGTCCTCATCATTGTCTTGAGAGTGGAATGAAACCGCTCTAAGGCACCCTGAGTTTCTGGATGATAGGCACTAGAAAGAATCTGCTTTGCACCTAGTTCATACACAACCTGCTGAAACAATCCTGAAGTGAAATTGCTACCCTGGTCAGACTGAATTTCCCTGGGAAGGCCAAACAACGTGAAGAACTTTATCAAAGCCTTCGAGATTGCAGTTGCCTTGATGTTACGTAGAGGTATGGCTTCGGGGAATCTGGTAGATGCACACATGATTGTCAACAAGTACTGATTTCCAGATCTAGTCTTGGGTAATGGACCAACACAATCAACAATGACCTTAGAGAATGGCTCCCCAAATGCTGGGATAGGCTGCAATGGAGCTACAGGTGGGTCTAACTGGTGTTTTCCAACTACGTGACAAGTGTGACAGGTTTTGCAAAAGTTGGAAACGTCTTTCCGAAGCCCAGGCCAAAAGAAGTGTTTCATGATCTTATCAAGAGTCTTGTTAACACCAAGATGACCTCCTAAAGGTAAACTATGAGCCATTGTTAAGATCTCATTCCTATAGACCTTCGGAACAACAATTTGCCTGACCACTGCCCAATCTGCATTGGCAGGGATATCAGGAGGGCGCCACTTCCGCATCAACACACCATCCTTGAGATAATACCCAACTGGAACTGCGTCTATTTCTTTATCAGGAAGGGCTCTCCTCTTTAGTACACAAATTTCAGGATCATTAGTTTGCTCCTCAATCAACCGCTTTCTGGACAGAGACAAGTCTCCAGACACATCAGAATCACCAGACCCATCCGGCTGGCTCAATAGAGAACTGATAAAAGTATCTGATAAGTCCTCAAACGGAGAAACCATAGTAGGCCAATCAGAGTCATGAGGCGAACCACCCGAGTCCTGACTATTCAATGTACTGGACGGCACCACATCATCTTCTTCTTTAGCCTTCTTAGCCATAGCACGAGTCACTGCGCAAGAAGGATACAGAGATGGGTCCTCATCCCCATCTTCAATGCTCGGCTGTGAAGTAAGATGTACAGGGGGAACTACTTTGCCCCCAGCCAGGTCATTGCCTAGCAACAGAGAAACACCCTTTATAGGTAGACTTGGCATAAGTCCCACCTTTACCTGTCCTGTAACTAAATCTGACTTCAAGAATATAGAGCGCAGGGGTACAGATACAGTCCTCCCTTCAATACCTTGTACAAGTATGAAATCCCCTGAAGCGGTCTCATCACGTAACTCCAAGGAGTCCATCAACAAAAGTGACTGAGAAGCTCCGGTATCCCTTAGGATATATATGGGGACAGGAGTAGTATGCTCATTCAGAGCCACAAATCCCTCTGACACAAATGGAAGAAATTCCTCCCTCAAGAAGTCAGCTGTATCAGGCTTTTTAGCCCCACAAGAAGCAGGCAATTTAGCAGATTGGTTATCTACTACAGGGGTTTCTAACCTTGTTTTCACAAAGGCATTTGGTTTGGTATCCTTTTCTTTTTCTTTCTTAGCTTTAAGGAACCAACAGTTAGTTGTAACATGACCAGATTTCTTGCAATAACTGCAAACTAGACCACTTTTGTCACTGTCAGCTTTCACACTTTGATCAGACCTGTTACTGGATTTCTGAGCACCATCACCAGATTTGTCTTTGTCTTTGGGTGAGGAATCTTGGGTATCACCATAACCCTTTTTCTGAAATTGGGACCATCTATTATTACTGCTAGACTGAAATTTGGACTTATGTGTGAGAACATATTCATCTGCAAATTTGGCAGCTGATTGCAAATTCAGTGCTTGCTTCTCATTAAGGTAGGTTTTAACATCATCTTTAACACAGTTCTTGAATTCTTCAACTAACACCATCTCTTTTAGTGAGTTGAAATCATCCTTGACCTCCATAGAAGTACACCAGCGCTGAAAGCAAACCTGCTTTTCATTAGCAAATTCAACATAAGTCTGATTTTCAGATTTCTTCAGACCTCTGAATTTCTGTCGGTAAGCCTCTGGAACCAACTCATAAGCTCTCAAAATAACCTTTTTGACAACCTCATAATCAGAGGAATCATCTGCAGACAAAGCCGAATAGGCTTGTTGAGCTTTACCCTTGAGGACAGTTTGCAACATCAGAGGCCAGTGTTCCTTTGGCCACTGGCAACTCTTTGCTACCTTTTCAAAACACTGGAAATAGTTGTCAACATCCTTTTCCGAAAATGGAGGCACTAGTTTTACCTCCTGGCTAGCCCGAAATTTATTTTCAGTTTGAATTTTTATTTTTAGTTGCTCCATTTGGAGTCTTTCTTCTCTATCGAATTTCTCTAATTCAAAATCTCTCTGTCTTGCAAATTTTTCTAACTCAAATTCTTTTTTCTCCCTTTCTATTTTCTCTTCTCTTGCTAATTTTTCTAACTCAAACTGCCTTTGTTTTTCTTTTTCTTCCCTTTCTTTCTCTCTTTCTTACCTCTCAAATTCTCTTTGCTTTTCTTTTTCCTCCCTTTCTTTTTCTCTTTCCTCCCTTTCAATCTCTAGCATTTTTAATTTAAGTTCCATTTCTATATTTGGATTTTCCACTGGAAACTGTTCCAGATCTCCGGGTGCAAACACATTTTCATCAATGTAATATTCAATTATCTCTCTAGCCAGTCTTGCTTTTCGCATGGCTGGTTTTACCTCTGTCAGCTCCAAATGTCTGCATATTTCCAACAGTTCTGTCTTTTTAAAAGACTTCAAAACCCCTACGGTTGGTGATGCCAAGAAATCATCCATTGCTGTTGTCAATATATATGTATTCAATTAAAAAAAATCAATTTTACAATTTGAAATGTTAGATTTTCAATAAATTACTCACAAAATGGTCTATCCCGGACAAGCCCCCAATTTGTGATTGCCCCAATTTGTAATTAGATTTTCAACGCAACAGCAACAGCAAGGGATGACAGACACAGTTTTAACAACTAAAACACATTTAATTTTTAAAACAAAGACAATAACGACTCAGCAACTAACAACTAAGACCAAGATTGAATTATCTACAAAACATAAATATTTACAATCCCTTTGTGTGGGGGTGGCTTGGTGATGTCCTGGATGATGAAAATGCTCAAACACAGGCAAAGAAATCCACAAAAGAAACGTCACAGGTCTTGAACAGAATGGCAGGTCTGGTCATCTTCTTGCAATTTCTCCTACTACTTTACTGTCTCAATTCTTTTCCTTATATACTCTTTTGCAGACCCCACCCACATTTAGACCTCTTTTTTTTTAACTTTCTGAGACTTGCCCCAGACATGTTCAGGACATGTCTAAACATGACTCCAGTCTGAGCTTAACAAAAAAAAGGTAAATACTGCCATCTAGTGGCCTATATTCACATTACAAAGATCCTCACTACAAACAAGAGTTTGATCAGCACCCGTTGACCGAAGCTTAACTACAATATCATAATAGCCGTAAAACGAGAACTTACCAAAGCAGATGAGACGAGAATCATACCCACCGTGAAATGACAAGGCACAGTTCCTCCCTACAAACATGCGTTAGTTAAAACCAAGATGAATAAGTTAACCGCGCTTTTCCCACCAGTAGAATTAACATACCTGAACAGGCAGGGGCTCTTGCATACACAAAATCGAGCGGCAGGAAGTTATGACTATGGGGCTACAAAAAAAACAAAGACAATGTAAGCCCAAAATGAAGAGTGGAAGAAATTATCCCACTCACTACTGAATACAAGCCTACCTGGCAAAACAGGAAGTCACACCAACGAAAGAGGGGGGCGTGGTTACGGATGCAGTAACCAGTACAAACACCATCCGACCCTTTTATCGCCACCTGGACGAAAGCTACCAATGACTAGAGTTGACAAGTAGATTGACTAATTGACCATAGAAGAGGAAGTGTAGATATAACAGTGTTACCCTATTACACCTGCAAGGTTGTTCTGGCCGTCAACCCAGCTGCTGTATTGCCTCGCTATCTATATCATCTGAAAGCACATACTTCTAATGTGGCGGTCTATTTAAGCTAAGAAATCTCCCAGCTCTCCTTCTGATTGTAACATGCGTTGCTGTGTTCTACCAGCTCCAGTATTTGCCGCTAGCTCTTCAGACCCACCACCTCCCCAGCATCTAGCTGCAGGCTCTAGATGTCAAATTTTAGGTGTTACATTTTATTACTGTTATGGCCCCAATTTGTTATTACGTTTATAACACAACAGCAACAGCAAGGGATGACAAACACAGTTTTAACAACTAAAACACATTTAATTTTTAAACAAAGACAAAGACTAATAACAACCTACAACTAAAGACCAAGATTGATAAATAAGAAAAAACAGAAATAATTACAGTCCCTTTTTGGTGGGGTGGCTTGGTGATGTCCTGGATGAAGAAAATGCTCAAACACAGGCAAAGAAATCCACAAAAGAAAAGTCACAGGTCTTGAACAGAATGGCAGGTCTGGTCATCTTCTTGCAATTTCTCCTACTACTTTACTGTCTCAATTCTTTTCCTTATATACTCCCCTGCAGACCCAACCCACATTCAGACCTCTTTTTTTTAATTTTCTGAGACTTGCCCCAGACATGTCCAGGACATGTCTAAACATGACTCCAGTCTGAGCTTAACAAAAAAAAGGTAAATACTGCCATCTAGTGGCCTATATTCACATTACACCTCCATTCCAAAAGGGAAAAATTTTGACTCATAAAGGCAAAATTTTTCTTTTCAATACAAAATGGTTAAGTGAACACTTGTCTATATATACATATCATACAATATTCAAACACATGATATATATATACACATTCAAACACGGGATAAGCAATCAGCAATTACATTGTCTGTACCCTTCACATGCTTAATTTCCAAGTCAAACTCCTGTAAAATCAAACTCCAATTCAACAATCTCCGATTCTTGTTTTTCATCTTACTCAAAAACATTAACGGATTGTGGTCAGTGTACACCATCATTGGCTTTTGTCCTGTACAAACATAAACCTCAAAGTGTTGTAAAGAAAGGACCAGAGCCAACAGTTCCTTCTCTATTGTGGAATAGTTCCTTTGGTGGCGATTGAACTTCCTGGAGAACTATGCCACGGGATGCTCAATGTCATCAGAGTCACTTCTCTGTAGGAGCACAGATCCACAAGCTTGGTCGCTAGCATCGACCGCGATGGAGAACGGTTTGTTGAAGTCAGGAGATTTGAGCACGGGGAAGTGACACAGCAGAGACTTCAGGTGATCGAAGGCTCTCTGGCATGCATCATACCAGGTGAACTTTACGCCTTTCTTCAGTTGGTTAGTTAGACTGAGAGCAATCTCAGCAAAGTTCTTGCAGAACTTGCGGTAGTACCCGATCATTCCAAGGAAGCGGCGCAAAGCTTTTTTGTTGTCAGGAACTGGAAAGTCCATGATGGCTTGGACTTTAGCATTTATGGGTGCCACCTTACCCTGGCCTATGACGTAGCCAAGATAGGTGACAGTAGCACAACCAAAGTCACTCTTGCTCAGGTTAACAGTCAGGTTAGCCTGGGTCAGGCGCTGGAACAACGTCTCTACATCTTTTAGATGTTCTTCCCAGGAGTCACTCCGTGTGATCAGGTCATCGATGTACGCACCCGTGTGTGGCAATCCGGCGATTGTAGACTGTATCATCCTTTGGAACGTGGCTGGGGCATTTTTCATGCCAAAGGGTAGGACTTCATACTGGTACAACCCAGATGGTGTGGCAAAAGCAGAGATGCTCTTGGCCCTCTCAGTTAAAGGCACACACCAATAACCCTTGAATAAATCAATCTTGGTCAGAAACTTTGCTTGCCCTACACTATCAATACAATCATCAATCCTAGGTATTGGAAACACATCAGTTCTAGTTACAGCATGGACTTTGCGATAATCTGTACAGAATCTAGTACTTCCATCAGGTTTTGGAACTAGCACACAGGGTGAACTCCAATCTGAGTTGGAGGGTCTGATAATATCATGTTTTAACATGTACTCAACCTCTTTCTCAGCAATCTTTCTCTTTTCAGGATTCATCCGGTATGGATGCTGTTTTATTGGTTTGGCATCACCAACATCTACATCATGAGAGGCTATAGTAACTCTCTTTGGAACATCAGGAAACAAATCCTCATATTTCTTGATCAACCTTTCAAACTGATCTCTCTGTGAGGGTTCTTAGTGCTGGAGTTTTACATCAAGATTTTGCAACACTTCAGTGTTTGACAATTTACATGAAAGAACTTCAGCTTTAATTCTTGGTTCATCATCTTGAAACTCCCCCTCATCTTCACACGTTTCGACCATTGGAGAATCTGAAGTGACAGCTGCAACCCTAGCATTTCTGTCATGATAAGGCTTTAGCATGTTAATATGACACAATTGTTTTGGTTTTCTCCTATCTGGAGTCTTCACAATGTAATTGAGATCATTGAGTTTTGTCAGAATTTCATAAGGACCATGAAATCTAGCCTGCAATGGATTGGACTGCAAGGGAAACAACACAAGGACCTTGTCTCCTGGTTTAAACTCGCGGCTTCTAGCCTTATGATCATACCAAGTTTTCATTTTTTCCTGACTTGATTTCAAGTTCTCTTTGGCAAGGTCACAAGCTGCACGCAATCTTTCCTTGAACTTGCTAACATAGTCTAACAGACTGATATGCGGCTCTTTCTCTTGCCATTGTTCACTCAATAATAGCAAAGGTCCTCTCACTTCATGACCAAACACTAGCTCAAATGGACTGAATCCAGTAGACTCCTGCACTGCTTCTCTAGCTGCAAACAACAGCAAATGAACCCCTTCATCCCAGTCTTTCTCATGGTCATAACAATAAATCCTCATCATTCTCTTGAGAGTGGAATGAAACCGCTCTAAGGCACCCTGACTTTCTGGATGATAGGCACTAGAAAGAATCTGCTTTGCACCTAGTTCATACACAACCTGCTGAAACAATCCTGAAGTGAAATTGCTACCCTGGTCTGACTGAATTTCCCTGGGAAGACCAAACAACGTGAAGAACTTTATCAAAGCCTTCGAGATTGCAGTTGCCTTGATGTTACGTAGAGGTATGGCTTCGGGGAATCTGGTAGATGCACACATGATTGTCAACAAGTACTGATTTCCAGATCTAGTCTTGGGTAATGGACTAACGCAATCAACAATGACCCTAGAGAATGGCTCCCCAAATGCTGGGATAGGCTGCAATGGAGCTACAGGTGGGTCTAACTGGTGTTTTCCAACTACCTGACAAGTGTGACAGGTTTTGCAAAAGTTGGAAACGTCTTTCCGAAGCCCAGGCCAAAAGAAGTGTTTCATGATCTTATCAACAGTCTTGTTAACACCAAGATGACCTCCTAAAGGTAAACTATGAGCCATTGTTAAGATCTCATTCCTATAGACCTTCGGAACAACAATTTGCTTGACCACTGCCCAATCTGCATTGGCAGGGATATCAGGAGGGCGCCACTTCCGCATCAACACACCATCCTTGAGATAATACCCAACTGGAACTGCGTCTATTTCTTTATCAGGAAGGGCTCTCCTCTTTAGTACACAAATTTCAGGATCATTAGTTTGCTCCTCAATCAACCGCTTTCTGGACAGAGACAAGTCTCCAGACACATCAGAATCACCAGACCCATCCGGCTGGCTGAATAGAGAACTGATAAAAGTATCTGATAAGTCCTCAAACGGAGAAACCATAGTAGGCCAATCAGAGTCATGAGGCGAACCACCTGAGTCCTGACTATTCAATGTACTGGACGGCACCACAACATCATCTTCTTTCGCCTTCTTGGCCATAGCACGAGTCACTGCGCAAGAAGGATACAGAGATGGGTCCTCATCCCCATCTTCAGTGCTCGGCTGTGAAGTAAGATGTACAGGGGGAACTACTTTGCCCCCAGCCAGGTCATTGCCTAGCAACAGAGAAACACCCTTTATAGGTAGACTGGACATAAGTCCCACCTTTACCTGTCCTGTAACTAAATCTGACTTCAAGAATATAGAGCGCAGGGGTACAGATACAGTCCTCCCTTCAATACCTTGTACAAGTATGAAATCCCCTGAAGCGGTCTCATCACGTAACTCCAAGGAGTCCATCAACAAAAGTGACTGAGAAGCTCCGGTATCCCTTAGGATATATATGGGGACAGGAGTAGTATGCTCATTCAGAGCCACAAATCCCTCTGACACAAATGGAAGAAATTCCTCCCTCACGAAGTCAGCTGTATCAGGCTTTTCAGCCCCACAAGAAGCAGGCAATTTAGCAGATTGGTTATCTACTACAGGGGTTTCTAACCTTGTTTTCACAAAGGCATTTGGTTTGGTATCCTTTTCTTTTTCTTTCTTAGCTTTTAGGATCCAACAATTAGTTGTAACATGACCAGATTTCTTGCAATAACTGCAAACTAGACCACTTTTGTCACTGTCAGCTTTCACACTTTGATCAGACCTGTTACTGGATTTCTGAGCACCATCACCAGATTTGTCTTTGTCTTTGGGTGAGGAATCTTGGGTATCACCATATCCCTTTTTCTGAAATTGGGACCATCTATTATTACTGCTAGACTGAAATTTGGACTTATGTGTGAGAACATATTCATCTGCAAATTTGGCAGCTGATTGCAAATTCAGTGCTTGCTTCTCATTAAGGTAGGTCTTAACATCATCTTTAACACAGTTCTTGAATTCTTCAACTAACACCATCTCTTTTAGTGAGTTGAAATCATCCTTGACCTCCATAGAAGTACACCAGCGCTCAAAGCAAACCTGCTTTTCATTAGCAAATTCAACATAAGTCTGATTTTCAGATTTCTTCAGACCTCTGAATTTCTGTCGGTAATCCTCTGGAACCAACTCATAAGCTCTCAAAATAACCTTTTTGACAACCTCATAATCAGAGGAATCATCTGCAGACAAAGCCGAATAGGCTTGTTGAGCTTTACCCTTGAGGACAGTTTGCAACATCAGAGGCCAGTGTTCCTTTGGCCACTGGCAACTCTTTGCTACCTTTTCAAAACACTGGAAATAGTTGTCAACATCCTTTTCCGAAAATGGAGGCACCAGTTTTACCTCCTGACTGGCACAAAATTTATTTTTAGTTTCAATTTTAATTTTTAGTTGCTCCATTTGGAGTCTTTCTTCTCTATCGAATTACTCTAATTCAAAATCTCTCTGTCTCTGTCTCTCTCTTTCTGCTCTTTCCTCTTTCTCTCTCTCAAATTCTCTTTGTTTTTCTTTTTCTTCCCTCTCAATTTTCTCTTCTCTTGCTAATTTTTCTAACTCAAACTGCCTTTGTTTTTCTTTTTCTTCCCTTTCAAATTCTCTTTGTTTTTCTTTTTCCTCCCTTTCAATCTCTAGCATTTTTAACTTAAGTTCCATTTCTATATTTGGATTTTCCACTGGAAACTGTTCCAGATCTCCTGGTGCAAACACATTTTCATCAATGTAATATTCAACTATCTCTCGAGCCAGTCTTGCTTTTCGCATGGCTGGTTTTACCTCTGTCAGCTCCAACTGTCTGCAAATTTCCAGCAGTTCTGTCTTTTTAAAAGACTTCAAAACCCCTACGGTTGGTGATGCCAAGAAATCATCCATTGCTGTTGTCAATATATATGTATTCAATTTAAAAAAAAATCAATTTTACAATTTGAAATGTTAGATTTTCAATAAATTACTCACAAAATGGTCTATGCCGGACTTGAGCCCCCAATTTGTTATGGCCCCAATTTGTTATTACATTTATAACACAACAGCAACAGCAAGGGATGACAAACACAGTTTTAACAACTAAAACACATTTAATTTTTAAACAAAGACAAAGACTAATAACAACCTACAACTAAAGACCAAGATTGATAAATAAGAAAAAACAGAAATAATTACAGTCCCTTTTTGGTGGGGTGGCTTGGTGATGTCCTGGATGAAGAAAATGCTCAAACACAGGCAAAGAAATCCACAAAAGAAAAGTCACAGGTCTTGAACAGAATGGCAGGTCTGGTCATCTTCTTGCAATTTCTCCTACTACTTTACTGTCTCAATTCTTTTCCTTATATACTCCCCTGCAGACCCCACCCACATTCAGACCTCTTTTTTTTAATTTTCTGAGACTTGCCCCAGACATGTCCAGGACATGTCTAAACATGACTCCAGTCTGAGCTTCACAAAAAAAGGGTAAATACTGCCATCTAGTGGCCTATATTCACATTACATTACGGATTATCAAAGATTTTGAATATGAAAAGGAGAAGCCTCTGTCACCAGTCCATGCTAAATGAGTCCCTGTTCTCTTCTCATATGCAGATCCGAAGGGCAGATGGAGGTGCGTCTGGCACTAAAAGCAGCCGGCTACATTGCTCTGAGTGTGGTGGGAATCCCAGGTAATCTGGCAGCTCTCCTGCTCCTCTGCCATTTATCCATTATCCACTCAAAGGCACTTGCTGCACAAGGAGATCATCTTGAGACAGCTGGTCTTTGCTAACTTGTTGGTGACATTGAGCCATTGTTTTCCTCAGGCTATGACTGCCCTTGGCATTGACTTACTCTTTGGTGAGCATGCCTGCAGAGCAATTGTCGTCGCCTACCGCAAACAGATGTCTTCTAAGATATGTCACTTTTTGTGGCCCCAACTGAAGTTGAAAATAGCAATGTTATATGTATATAAATCTATGAATGTATGTATGAATACAGTATGATCCTACATATTTGGGACAAATATGTTTTCTTTAATTTGGCTTTGAGCGCCACAGTTATAGACTTCCCCTCCTTGAATCACCACCTTATCGTGGTGGAGGGGTTTGAGTACCTGGATGATCCTAGGAGCTATGTTGTCTGGGGCTCATTACCCCTGGTAGGGTCTCCCAGGGCAAACAGGTCCTAGGTGACAGGTCAGACTAAGAGCGGTTCCAAAGCCCCTAATGAAGATAAATACATCAAGGACGTTTACGTCGCCCGGATTGGCATCACCGGGACCCCACCCTGTAGCCAGGCCTGGGGCTGGGGTTGGTAGGCGAGCGCCTGGTGGTCGGGTCTCTGGCCACCGGACCCAGCCGGGCACAGCTCGAACGAGCGACGTGGGCCCGCCTTCTCGTAGGCCCATCCCCTGCGGGAATGTTCAGAAGGGGCTGATGCATTGTACTTTGTGTGGCGGTCGTGGGCGCCCGACGACCAAATCCCTGGACACGGAATCTGGTTCTCGGGACATGGAATGTCACCTCGTTGGGGGGGAAGGAGCCTGAGCTTGTGCGGGAGGTCGAGCGGTACCGGCTAGAGATTGTCGGGCTCACCTCCACGCACAGTCTGGGCTCTGGAACCCAACTCCTCGAGAGAGGCTGGAATCTCCTCTACTCTGGAGTTGCCCGCGGTGAGAGGCGGCGGGCTGGTGTGGGTTTGCTTATAGCCCCCCAGCTTAGCCGTCATGTGTTGGAGTTTTTCCCGGTGAACGAGAGGGTCGCTGCCCTGCGCCTTCAAGTCGGGCACAGGTGCCTCACTGTCATCTCGGCCTATGGACCGAATGGCAGTGCAGAGTACCCGACCTTCTTGGAGTCCGTAGGAAGGGTACTGGAAAGTGCTCCAACTGGGGAATCCATTGTTCTGCTGGGGGACTTCAAAGCCCATGTGGGTAGCGACAGTGTTACCTGGAGGGGTGTGATTGGGAGGAACGGCCTCCCCGATCTGAACCCGAGTGGTGCTCTGTTTTTGGACTTCTGTGCTAGTCACGGTTTGTCCATAATGAACACCATGTTCAAGCATAAGGGCGTCCATCAGTGCACGTGGCACGAGGACGCCCGAGATCGGAGGTCAATGATCGACTTTGCGGTCGTGTCATCTGACCTTCGGCCGTATGTCTTGGACACTTGGGTGAAGAGAGGGGCTGAGCTGTCTACTGGTCACCACCTGGTGGTGAGTTGGATCCGCTGGCGGAGGAGGAAGCTGGACAGACTTGGCAGGCCCAAACGTGTTGTGAGGGTCTGTTGGGAACGTCTGGCGGAACCCTCTGTCAGAGGGGTTTTCAACTCTCACCTCCGGGAGAGCTTTGACCGTATCCCAAGGGAGGCTGGAGACATTGAGTCTGAATGGACCATGTTCTCCACCTCCATTGTTGACGTGGCTGTTCGGAGCTGTGGCCATAAGGTTTCCGGTGCCTGTCGTGGCGGCAATCCCCGAACCCGGTGGTGGACACCGGAAGTAAAGGATGCCCTCAAGCTTAAGAAGGAATCTTACCGAGCTTGGTTGGCTCGTGGGACCCCTGAGGCAGCTGACCGGTACCGGCAGGCTAAGCATGCTGCGGCCCAGGCAGTGGCGGAAGCAAAAACTTGGGTATGGGATAAGTTCGGGGAGGCCATGGAGGAGGACTATCGGTCGGCACCGAAGAGATTCTAGCAAACCGTCCGGCGCCTCAGGAGGGGAAAGCAGTACCCTGCCAACACAGTTTACAGTGGAGGTGGGGAGCTGTTGACTTCGACTGGGGATATTGTCGGCCGGTAGAAGGAATACTGTCAGGACCTCCTCAATCCCACTGATACACCTTCCATTGAGGAAGCAGAGGCTGGGGATCCAGAGGCTGACTCATCCATCACTCGAGCTGAAGTCACTGAGGTAGTTCAGAAGCTCCTCGGTAGCAAGGCACCGGGGGTGGATGAGATCCGCCCTGAGTACCTCAAGTCCCTGGATGTTGTAGGGCTGTCTTGGTTGACACGCCTCTGCAGCATCGCGTGGCAGTCGGGGACAGTGCCTCTGGATTGGCAGACCGGGGTGGTGGTCTCTCTATTAAAGAAGGGGGACTGGAGGGTGTGCTCCAACTATAGGGGGATCACACTTCTCAGCCTCCCGGGTAAAGTCTATTCCAGGGTGCTGGAGAGGAGAATCCGGCCGATAGTCGAACCTCGGATCCAGGAGGAACAATGCGGTTTTCGTTCTGGTCGTGGAACACTGGATCAGCTCTATACCCTCCGCAGGGTGCTTAAGAGTGCATGGGAGTTTGCCCAACCGGTTTACATGTGTTTTATGGACTTGGAGAAAGCATTCGACTGTGTCCCTCGTGGCATTCTGTGGGAGGTGCTTCGGGAGTATGGAGTCCGGGGCCCTCTACTAAGGGCCGTGCGGTCTCTGTATGACCGGAGCAGGAGCTTGGTTTCGAATTGGCGGCAGTAAGTCAGACCTGTTCCCAGTGCATGTTGGACTCCGGTAGGGCTGCCCTCTGTCACCGGTTCTGTTCATTATCTTTATGGACAGAATTTCTAGGCGCAGCCAGGGGCCGGAGGGAGTTTGGTTTGGGGACCACAGGATCTCATCTCTGCTTTTTGCAGATGATGATGTCTAGTTAGCTCCTTCGAACCAGGATCTTCAGCATGCACTGGGGCGGTTCGCAGCCGAGTGCGAAGCGGCTGGGATGAGAATTAGCACCTCCAAGTCCGAGGCCATGGTTCTCGACCGGAAAAAGGTGGCTAGCCCCCTCCGGGTTGGAGGAGAGCTCTTGCCTCAAGTGGAGGAGTTCAAGTATCTTGGGGTCTTGTTCACGAGTGAGGGAAGGATGGAGCGTGAGATTGACAGACGGATCAATGCAGTGGCAGCAGTAATGCAGTCATTGTACCGATCTGTTGTGGTGAAGAAGGAGCTGAGTCGAAAGGAAAAGCTCTTGATTTACTCGTCAAACTACGTTTCTAACCTCACCTATGGCCATGAACTCTAGGTCATGACCGAAAGAACGAGATCTCGGGTACAAGCGGCTGAAATGGGTTTCCTCCGCAGGGTGGCGGGCCGCTCCCTTAGAGATAGGGTAAGGAGCTCTGTCACCCGGGAGGAGCTCAGAGTAGAGTCGCTGCTCCTCCACGTCGAGAGGGGCCAACTGGGGTGGCTCGGGCATCTCTATCGGATGCCCCCTGGACGCCTTCCTGTGAAGGTGTTCCGGGCATGCCCCACCGGGAGGAGGCCTCGGGGGAGACCCAGGACACGCTGGAGGGAATATGTCTCTCGGCTGGCCTGGGAACGCCTCGGGATACCCCCGGAAGAACTGGAGGAAGTGTCCAGGGAGAGGGAAGTCTGGGCATCCCTGCTTAGACTGCTGCCCCCGCGACACGGTCCTGGATAAGCGGTAGAAGATGGATGGATGGATGGATGGATGGGTTATAGACTTGTAATCAAACAGCTCCTGTGCACTTCCTGTGCAGATTTTCAATTTTTTTAAAGGGCATTCATGCACAATTTGATTTCATGTATCTTGATCTCATCTGTCCTCAACACCTTTTCCAAGAAACTGGCAGCAGCTCTATTCAGTACATCTCAGTGATAAACCTCCTGTCTAACCAGTTGCTTGGAACTTGCAGTGTAGTCTTTGTATTTTGTATATTTTGTCCTTTTCTAAAAAAGTCTGCAAGTGTATATGACAAAGCCATATAAAGAAAAATGTTTTCTGCAAATACTATGTAGCTTTCTGTAGGCATAATTGAATTTTAACAATAGAATGCTTGGATTCTATTATTTACTTGACCAGCTGCAGTAACAAATTTTAAAAATATCAGATTTGTAATGTCAAGTTTAATAAAGTAATATTTTAAAATGAATATTGTTTCAGTGCAAGAATTTGGATTGTCAGCCAGAAATGAGATTGCAATAGTGGAAATGAAGAAAAAGTAGGGCTCTGTCAATATGATTTTTCATTTAGTGTAATTATTCCTTCTGATGATTTGACTTCATATTTCAGATAATTTTTTTAGCTCACCTGACGAAGTCAGATGAGCTTATGTCATGGCCTGTTTGTCCGTCGTTCATCGTCATCGTTCGTAAATATCATCTCCTCCGAAACCAGTGGGCCTATGAAGCTGAAACTTGACTGGTACCTTCCTAACCATGAGGACACTAAAGTTTGTTCAAGGCGTTCCGATTTCAAACATTGAAAAACACATAATTGGCCATCTGAAAGCTATTTATGCACATATTCAGCTGAATTTTGCTATGTAGTTAGTACGTAGCAAGATACATCACATATCATACGGCTTTTTCTGTATTTCGAATTTTGACCTTGCTTTGACCTTCAACTTAATACAACCCCTGTGACTTACATTGATATCTTTCAAAATCATCATCTCCGAAACTACTTGGTCAGTGAAGCTAAAACTTGGCAGGTATCTTCCTACCCATGAGGACACAAAAGTTTGTTCAAGGCGTTTCGATCCGATTTCAAATATGGCTGCTTCGGTGGCCATTTTGAAAATGACATTAATCACCATCTGAAAGCTATACATGCATATATTCAGCTCAATTTTGCTATGTAGGTAGTTGGTAGCAAGATACATGACATATAATTCAGGATTTAACTGTCAAGGTCACTGGAGGTAATAAACAAGTTGAAATCTTGCCTTTGGCTCCTGGTCAAAAGTGGGCATGCAAGAAAGTCCCTGGGTTTTTGATGACTAGTTTGAGTTAAACTGCTTCTTACACACACTACTAGTTTGAGTTAAACTGCTTCTTGCACACCCTTGAGTGATCAGGTGAGCTACAGGGCCCGTGGCACTATTTTTTATTGAAAAAATTCCTTTTTCCAGTGCTCACACTGCAGGGATGGTTCTTATGGCAAAGGAAACTCTGAGGAAAATCAGAGTAGCTAAACATTAGGCAGTAAAGAGAAGTCGAGAGCCCCCATCATGTGAGTCCTCTGCTGGATCCCAGGCAAGACTCTCCTCCCCACCCTTCAAGTGTGAAGAACACTCAACACCGCAATCATTTGGAGGGCAGTGCTCTTCTTCATCTCTATTATCATCAGTCTCCTCATCACTATGCCCTCTGCCCACGACAGGGGTGTCCAATCTTATCCGCATAGGGCCTGTGTGGGTGGTGGTTTTTGTGTCAGCCTGAACACACCTGATTCTCTTTATCAAGTTCTTGATTGATCTTGAACTTTGGGCTCACAGACCACGTCCGGGTTAGCCTGAGGGGGAGTGAGATTGGGAGAAGGTGCTTGGGGAACTCTGGGTTGTGCTACGGTCCCCAACTGATGGGAATTCTCAGCCTGATCCTGCAGACAGTCCACCTGATGGCGTAGCTGTTCAACAATTTGGCCCTGCTGGATTGTCAGTGTTTGTTCTTGTGCCTGAAGGGTGTGTAAGTCTCCCTTGTGTGCAAGTAAGGTGGCTTGCTGGGCTGCTGAAACCTGGTCAAGTCCTGCTGGTGTCGCTGGTTCCTCCATAATGGCTTTCATGTACTGTCGGCAGATGGGTTCGGAGGCCCAGATGCGACGGAACAGTTGGGGATATAAAAGCTTCCCACGAATAGTGAGAAACCACTATTGGGAGCAAGAACCACAAAAAGGGAATGTCACTCCCGGGCAATTGTGCTAATAGAAAACAATCCAGATCAAGTGGGTGAAAAAAACCTCTCTGAAAAGCCAACCAACGAAATAAAGAAAAGAACCGAAACACAGCCTCCAACTCCCAGCAAGGGAGCGTCCAAACTGAGGCTTAGAATAACGGGTATAAACTTGAAAAATTGCGCCGAGAAAACAGAAGCACCTCTGCTCCAACTGCTGACAGCCCTAAAAGAGGTGAGACCACTCACTCGCCCAGCAATCACCCAGAGCTAAAGGCAGTGCCAGGGCAGTGAGGAAACTTGGACAAAAGGAAGCAAAGATAGAAAAAAGATTTTACTAGATCCTGAACTTCTTAAGCTAAGAAAGTTCCTGAATTAGCTTCAGATAAAAGTAAATCCAGTCCTTTGGCTGACTCAAACGGCTTCGTAGACCTCATACAGAGTGACACAAAAATCCAGAGTTCTGCTGAAGCAAGTCTGAAATACTGCAAAGCAGCTGAGATCAATAAAGCCAATAATCCTGTGAATCAGAGCTCTGACGTAAGAGTGCCCTCCAGAGCTGAAAAAAGGCAGTGAACGAGAAAAAGAAACAACAGAGCAGGCTGCAACCCTGGCAATGTGTCCAATGTTATCGAGAGATGTTTGGTTAATTGAGCAGATATTTCTGTTTTTTGAGATTGATCCACATCTTGAAGAATCTAGCCTGGAAAGTTTTCGCAGAAAGACATATTAAAGGAAGGAACCGCACCTCAGCAAAGTATATTTCAGCGGATAGTAGAATCCTTGCAGTGTCTAAAAGACATATTTTTACAAATTTAAATTTGGAAATGATCCAGTGTGACGCAATTTAGTACCAGCAAGTCTTCAAATCGGAGTCAATATCAGGGGGCAGACATTTTTACTTGGGGGATCTAAGGCTGCGTTCGGAATGCACACTTGTCCACTTGCTCACTCACTCTTTATATTGTTTTCAATGTAGAACATTCTCTACATAGTGCCCTATATAGTGGGTGAGTGTACATTTCGAACGCATTATCCAATCAAACGCCAGTGCTGCGGTGTCGCAACTTATTAAAACAGGAATTTCTCACACAGAACTGCGGTGGGCAGCAAACGGGCAGAGCAAACAAAGACAGAGCACAGACTGAATCGGAAAGGGAGACCGATATCAAAGAAGGGTCAGAATGTCCCGGGCCGCAACCCAAAAGCATTTCCATGGCCGATAGCCCTCTTAGTCCATTAGGTACTGCAGTCCTCTGCCCTGAGGAAATGGCCGGGGAGTGGGAGCAACCTGGGAACAGGAGCTAGAGCGCAGCAGATTGCCGGCTTGACCTGGGAGACGTTGAATGTCGGGTGGCCCTGCCTGAGAATGCGTGGTACCAGGAGTCTCGTGGTGAAAGGGTTTATCACCCTGCAATGGTAAAGGACAGATGATGTGGGGCACCATCTTCCTGGAAACCACCTCAGCGGTCGGTCGTGGGTTGACGGCCACGCCTGCTGGCCCAAGATGTAGCAGAAGGTTGTCAACTGGTAGCGGTGCACTGCCCTCCTTGTCTGGCGAATGGCCTACCACAAAGCCACCCAGATTCGCCTCCAGGTCTGTCAGCACCACCCAAAAAATACAGTGGTGAACAGGAACCCGACCTTCTCTTCCTGATCCAGGAATAGCAGTGGCTGGCGCCTTATGCTGCGGCAACATTTTCTAACTATGTGTTAAGATACTGAAACAAGACCTGATAGAACAAGATGTTCTGTCTAGCTAAATGTAATGCTTAGACGTGCGCTATTGTACTCTTTGACGGCTTGCTTTAAGCGCAAACCAAATAGTTTGTTGCTGCTTTCCTTTATCTGCTGCCTCTCCAAGAAAGTTGAAAGTCAGCGTGAACTGCTTCGAAAGCTTGCTCAGAATATCTAGCCAATCCACAACCATGGCACTCACAGAACTCACTCAAATGGTCTCTGATGATGTGTAATTTGGGTGTGATCATGGTGCCAAGTTTCGCATAGGCCTTGCAGAAGTTGGCAACATGGTCTTCCCATCCACTGTTTAGGCTTGGTCACTTCCTGCTTCAGACAATCTTTCCCATTGCTGGAAATGCATTTGCGAAGTAAGTGGCTGGATGGCTTGCTGGTGTTTTCGTCATTAAACTTATGAGCTGGACTAAGACATCAGTTCTGCATAGTAAGGTGAAGCATTCCTTTCCCTCAAACTGTTTATGGTATTCTTCCACCAGATGTAGCTTCCTTGGCCCCTGGATTGCTTCTGGGTATCTTGTTTCCAGTTCCATGAACAGTTCACTCTGACTTCTCAACATTCTGGAAGAGGCATCAGATAAAGGATAGCAGCAACAAACTATTTGGTCTGCGCTTAAAGCAAGCCGTCAAAGAGTACAATAGTGCACATGTCTAAGTATTACTATTAGCTAGATAGAACATCTTTGCCACGAGAGGGTTAAAGAAAGGAGATGGACTACTATTACAATTTTTCACATTCTTTTGATTGACAACCCTGCAGAGGAGACTTTCAGAAATAAATCACCAAAGCGCAGAAGTTTTTTAACCCTTTCGTGTCAATTTGAAAATTTCAAGTTGGGTGCCGATGAAAAAGTGGATTTTCTCCAAAAAATTCCCTTCAGATTTTTTATTTTTTTGCATTTTCTTTATCTGCTCACTAAGACCTACAAAATGACATAGGTCTTGTCTCAGTATTTTACTTTCAGACTTTCAAGCACTTTAAACCCAGTGTGCACTGTGTTCGTGTTTACCATTATCGTTTAAATAATAAAACTTGCCATCAATTTTAACGTCATCATCGATTACTTGTCCTCTAACTCAACATTATTTGTTTTAATAGTATCTAAATGTCCGTTTATATCCTGTGTAAAAAAACTGGTCTCCTGCGCAGCTTGGTTTCCAATTTAAAAAAAAAAAAAAAAGATTTTCGCGACTGAAGCAAAAAATGTCTTGTGCCTCTATTTAAATTCCGTTGACTAAACGCAGCTCTTTCAGAGCCTTGCGGTTTGTGTGCATAGCATTATGGGATATCGAGGTCTGACTGCAATAAACAGTTATGTCCAAATGTTTTACATTGGACATAACTGTTCATTGCAGTCAGCCTTCGATATATAGCTGGGTTAGTGACCATCGGATGTTCTCTACATTTTGCAGTTGATTGTGGGATGTAATGACTTCACTGTATAGCGGATAAAAATTCTTACAAACAATTGGGACAGCCCCACAAAATAGCGAACCCACTATATAGTGCACTTTATAGTGAGTAGTGAGTGATTTCGGACACAGCATGGCTCTCCCACGGCTCCTAATTACTACAAGTGGCTGTTGGGTTTTTGAAATCACCTGTGGTGAAGAAGCAAACAAGTTGTGAGATTACTTATGGGAAATGTAGGGTAGGGAGCAGTGGCGGCAGGGCAGGGGGGTATGAAAAATATTTTACGACAACAGCCATTGTCATTGGCTCATGGGGCCAGTAATGGAGGTGGGTGGCCAGTTACATTTCATTGGGACCCAACTCCCACTTTGCCCAAAGACACTTGAAGTCTTCATGCCTTTTAACTTTCTGAACTTTTCTGACAGCTCCTCATGGATTATTATAAGTTGTGTAAAAATGTCATTCTGAAATTTTAAAATCGACATAAATACCTTTAAAAGAAAAACTTATAAGCAAAGATTACATTTTCAATTATGAGCGACACCCAGAGATGTATTTGCATGTTCTGCATACAGCTAATTAATTTTCCCAAACTAATTTAGTCCCTGAAGGGTATTAATACGGAGGCTCAAAAACTATAAATTGACAGTTTACAGTTTCAGAACAGAATTCATCAGTTTGATCGACAGCACAAGGTGAGGAATAGTGTTTCTCAACTCCTTCTGGTAAGTCTTAATGACATCAAATTTGAGTCATATTTGAGTGGGTAAATTATTGGAATACAAATATATTTCCAGCAAATATCATAACATTTGTCAAAAGATAGATACTTTCATTTCTTATTTAGCAGCCGGAGTTTCCCAAGTAATTGTCTCATAAATGTTTGTGTTTGTGTCAAATGTTAGGAATGAGTTACTGACAGAGGGTGGCAATTTCATTTACTGCTATTTAGTTTCCAAATTCATATCAATATGAAAAAATAAATCTATAAGAGCAAATAGCTTTCAAAGAGAAATCTTTCCAAGCAAAGAATTTAAGAAATAAAAGCATACTTTTGCAAGAGTTTGTACTTCTTTGTAACTTCTCAGCTCCTCAGTCATTAATGCTTTTTTGCTTGAACAAGAAAATACAGGCTCAACATCATCATTATTTCTTCATATTTACAATATTGTATTAACTTCATGATTTTCTCAAGACCTTGGATCTAAAATGGGATGCCATCCTATCACATTCACCACGCTGTGTTCAATGCTCCCTGGTTCTTTCTTCACAGACGCACCTGAGGGGCAGATGGAGGTGCGACTGGCACTAAAAGCAGCCAGTGTCATAAGTCTGGGTGTTGTGGGAATCCCAGGAAATCTGGCAGCTCTCCTGCTCTTCTGTCATTTATTTGTTAAACAGCAACACATTCATCACAACGAGGTCATCCTCAGCCAGCTGGTCTTTGCCAACTTGACAGTGATGCTATGCCGAAGCATTCCACAGACTCTGTTTACAATGGGCATTGTCATGCACTATGATGACCATTCCTGCAGGGCAATCATCCTCGCCTACCGTGTTTCCCGAGGAATGTCGATCACCCTCACCTCACTGTTGAGCGTCTACCAGTGTGTGGTCATTGCCCCGTCACAGCGTGGCTGGGCCTGGCTGAAAAACTGGCTTCCTGTTCACCTCCCCCATGCCATCATCTTCCTCTATGGGCTCAACATGACGATCTACACCAGTACCATTTTCTATGCTGAAGCTTTTCCTATTAACACCAGCACCCCAGAGTACAGTCTTAACTTGAAGACCTGTATTATGGTGATACCTGGCCACACTTTTTATGTAGTCACAGGTATGATAAGCATCCTACGTGACTTCATCTTTGTCGGGCTGATGGCAGCAGCAGCAGTGTACGTGATGTTGGTCCTGCATCGGCACCGTCAGCAGGTTCAGGGCCTGCAGGGAGCTGGCAGGAAGACTGAGGAAGCATCGCGTGCTGTTTTGCTGCTCGTGAGCACATATGTTGTGCTGTTCAGCTTGGAAAATTTAGTGCGGTTCTCTTCAATCTTTGTGTCCCGTGAGCACCCGGCTGTGACTGACGCTCGTGTTTTCTTTGCCACCTGCTACTCCGCCATCAGTCCTGTGCTCATTATCGCCACCAACAAGAAGCTGGTCATGTACTTTCAATGTGGCTCCAAAGTCAACACAGCACAAAACATCCAAAGTGATGGCGAGTTCAAGGTCTCTTCCGTAACAATAACACAGTAAGGATGTAGGAGAGTGGAACTGGGTGAGGTGGGGAGGGGATACCATTTTCACGACTGGAGTAGTTTGTGGTATATCACTTCTTGTAGCCACGCAATTGTGGGTATCGCCAATATGCAAAAAATGCCTTTCGGCAAAATATCTTCATATTTCTGGAACCCGCTCACTTCTGTTGCATTGCTGAGCTCACGGCTATTGTTTAGTGTCAGCTAGCTGTGGCTGTGCAGGGACGCATACATATATCCGGTCATTGTGTCATTATAAGTCTCTCATCCAGGGGTATTTCTGAAGTCTTTTCCACATATTTCCGTTCCACGAATACATGGCAGCTTCACAGTAACAACCAATGACCTTAATGACTAAGTTACTGTCAGTTACTAAGTCAGTTACTGTTGGGTTCTGCGGAGACCGGAAGCAACTGAGTCAACAAACTATCACATAATGCATCTGAAATGGGGCGCGAATGCAACATCCGGGCATTTTCTGCGTATTGGCGATACAGTCAATTAACTGCAGTAACGACACTTGACTGAATAAGCAATGGTGATTTTCTCCTTGACTTAATCAGTTGCACTCACTCATTCAAACATTTTTTAAAAAGTAACTGAATTCATATGAATTTTCTGTGCTTCTCATGTCTGTGTGCAAAAAATGTTTTTTTTTAAATTTAAAAACAAAATAAATATATTGCGGCAATGAATTTAGGGTTTCGATGAAGTCACATCTTTGGCCCATAAAACCCACTTGAATGCTGGTGCTCCACTTGACCTGATTTCACAGTATTCATATTTACATACACCAGGTAGAACATTTCAAAGGTAATTAGGTAAATTTTCTACTCATGTCACTGACCTGTTGCTAAAGAGCTACCAGAGAGGCAGAGTCTTATGGTAAACATGGCGTGGGCTTCAACATACTCTGAAAAGTGCATCAGCAATAATTCTACAATTTAAGAATGACTTTTTGCAAAGGATCATGATATTTTACGCTCTATGGTACATAATACAGGTCTCACAAAAATAGGCAGCGACCAGCAATTTTCGCTGTCTACTCGGGACACGATGACAGGCAACTTGGTAACTCTGATCCTCAATATTATAAAATTCTTTTGGTCACCTTCTTCATTTCTTTATCTCGGGGTGAAACCATATTCTTGATTAAAGTAGGAGCTTTTGTGTCATTTTCTTGCTTTAGTAAGACATTTTTGGTCGCCTTCATCATGTACAAACTAGTCTGGCGCAGGCCCCATATGTTACAATTAAATTTTCTCCTGAAACAGTGTTGATAAAAACTAGAGGTGCTTGCATGGGCAGCCAGCCATTACACTGCCTGCTTTTAAAAAATAAACTTTGCCGTTTGACCGAGGATATGAGATGTCTGAAGCCCATAGTAAAAAACTAAAAACCACCAAGGTATTGTCCTTTAACAACAAAAGCAATAATGAATTATCTCCGGCCAACATATCTAAAAAGAACCATCATTTAATGTTGAGCATTTTGATTACCATCTGCTAACGGAACTGTTTCCAGTGTGCGACATTTTTTTGCAGACATTGAATTGAAACTTTTCTTCAAATACAAATACAGAATTATGGCCTAATGCTTTCAGTCAATATCATTGAGGGAAAGTAAAGTTTGATGTCTTGCCTTTATAACCAAACATCATTTTAATTATTTACTGGAGCTTCATTTCTACAAAACCAGTGAAGTTGGCACATTGTGTAAATCATAAATAAAAACAGAATACAATGATTTGCAAATCCTTTTCAACCTATATTCAATTGAATACACTGCAAAGACAAGTTACTTAATGTTCGAACAGGTAAACTTTGTAATTTTTTGCAAATATTAGCTCATTTGGAATTCGATGCCTGCAACATGTTTCAAAAAAGCTAGCACAAGTGGCAAAAAAGACTGAGAGAGTTGAGGAATGCTCATCAAACACTTATTTGGAACATCCCACAGGTGAACGGGCTAATTGGGAACAGGTGGGTGCCATGATTGGGTATAAAAGCAGCTTCCCTGAAATGGTCAGTCATTCACAAACAAGGATGGGGCGAGGGTCACCGCTTAGTGAACAAATGCGTGAGCTGATTGTCGAACAGTTTAAAAACAACATTCCTCAATGAGCTATTGCAAGAAATTTAGGGATTTCATCATCTACGGTCCGTAATATCGTCAAAAAGTTCTGAGAATCTGGAGAAATCACTGCACGTAAGCGACAAGTCCGAAAAACAACATTGAATGCCCGTGACCTTCGATCCCTCAGGCGGTACTGCATCAAAAACCAACATCAGTGTGTAAAAGACATCACCACATGGACTCAGGAACACTTCAGAAAACCACTGTCAGTAACTACAGTTCGTCGCTACATCTGCAAGTGCAAGTTAAAACTCCACAATGCAAAGCGAAAGCCATTTATCAACAGCACCCAGAAACGCCGCCGGCTTCGCTGGGCCCAAGCTCATCTAAGATGGACTGATGCAAAGTGGAAAAGTGTTCTGTGGTCTGACGAGTCCACATTTCAAATTGTTTTTGGAAACTGTGGACCTCGTGTCCTCCAGACCAAAGAGGAAAAGAACCATCCGGACTGTAATAGGTGCAAAGTTCAAAAGCCAGCATCTGTGATGGTCTGGGGGTGTATTAGTGCCCAAGGCATGGGCAACTTACACAAATGTGAAGGCACCATTAATGCTGAAAGGTACATGCAGGTTTTGGAGCAACATATGTTGCCGTCCAAGCAAAGTCTTTTTCATGGACGCCCCAGCTTATTTCAGCAAGACAATGCCAAGCCACGTTCTGCACGTGTTACAACAGCATGGCTCCGTAGTAAAAGAGTGTGGGTACTAGACTGGCCTGCCTGTAGTCCAGGCCTGTCTCCCATTGAAAATGTGTGGCGCATTATGAAGCGTAAAATACGACAACGGAGACCCCGGACTGTTGAACAACTTAAGCTGTACATCAAGCAAGAATGGGAAAGAGTTCCACCTGAAAAGCTTCAAAAATTGGTCTCCTCAGTTCCCAAACGTTTACTGAGTGTCATTAAAAGGAAAGGCGATGTAACACAGTGGTAAAAAGGCCCCTGTGCCAACTGTTTTGCAGTGTGTTGCTGCCTTTAAATTCAACGTTAATGATTATTCGCAAAAAAAAAAAAAAAGATTCTCAGTTTGAACATTAAACATCTTGTCTTTGCAGTGTATCCAATTGAATATAAGTTGAAAAGGATTTGCGAATCATTTTATTCTGTTTTTATCTATGATTTACATAACGTGCCAACTTCACTGGTTTTGGGTTTTGTTGATCAGTCGGGAAAACAAGGATGCTAACGCCTGTGATTCAGCTGTGTGCTGACTGTTCTCTGAGTGGAACACCAATAACATTAGCTCTTCGCTGCAAACCTTGCGCTACTCGTTATAATTTAAAGTCAACTGATTCTAAAGTCACAAATTTCCTCTCTTTTTATGCAGTAAACAGTGGCGGTTCTAGACAAATTTTAGTGGGGGGGCCCAGGTGGGGCCAGTGTTTAATCAAAGGGGCACATTAAAAACAGCAAGTAGACAACATCCCCCGCCAAATGCCTGAATCTTGCGCACCTCATTTTCCAACTCCATCAAGGCCTTGATGGTCTGAAGCTACACAACAAGTTTGGCTGTCCCATCTCTAATAGTTCCTGGGAAAAGCTGTCCCGTTTTCGGACGGACGCACGGACGGACGGAGCTCAACCGTATACACTTCGTGGCGGGGGCTAATAATGATGGCCCTAGACATGGGCCTGCAGCTGAGACATGCTCCAATACCACTCACTCCCTGGCTCTCTAAACTTTCCTGTGTGAATAAAGGCAAAAAGCCCAAAAGCATTTGAAAGCATTAAAAACTTATATTTTGCTTTAGCCTATAAAATCATGCTGAAGAAAAAATGCATTGACTGATGGCCATCAAAAATGAAAAATAAAATACAATATAATAAAGTGTGAAATATCAGACAAATCAAATGGCTTATGCCCCTAAGAATGGGCGACTCGTTCTTCGAAAACAAAACTCCTCATCAGTTATTGGGCCTATCAGAACCACAGCACGCAAGTAACATTTGTACAAACTCGTCAGTATTCATGGCCACTGACTTGAGAGTCCAGTCTTCACACTTATTAACAAAATATGCTGCCAGTGCCTACACAGCAGCTCACACAGGTGTGCATGTGATGCTGACTTTAAAGTCATAAGCGACAGACAGAGCTACTTTGAAGGATCTGGTAATTGAGGAGTGATAGTTCTTCAAACATAAATCAAAATTACGCATGTACAGTAGGCTATCTGTGGATTGAAGCTAGTTTTGTAAAGGTGTTTATTCATACAAATGTAACAAAATAGTTCTAACAAAACAACTGGTTCTAGTTACTGTAATCACAATGAAATAAGTAATCAACATAATCATAAAACATATATATACCCTCCACTCTCTCAGACACAATGTGGCATTTACATTTATGAAAGCCAATATTACAGTGGAGTGATTGATTGAAAATATGAATTGGAAAAATGCTGCGGTCAACTGAAATATAATCATAGGTTTGTGAATTGCACTAATACTCGGCAAATATTGCCATATGAGTGATTTATTTGGTTTCCTGTAATTCAATTTTTTATTTTTTTTTTAACTCGGGCAAGAAAGGAAGCGATATCTCCTCTTCTTTTCATGACAGTCTTAGAAGAAGAAAAAAATGTACAGCAATGCATACATCTCATCTCACAAATAACCATCCCTACCTAGTACGGACAGATAGGCTACTGTTGATTACTTCACTTCGTAGCCTATTCATTTTCAAAATAGAACAGCCTAGTCAGATGAGGTTAGTGGTTAACATCACACCATCGTGTGGAACTTTTCATAAGTACTTTGCCGAGTGTTATTCGTAACGTAATTCTAAGAGACATTCACAAACTTGACAACAAGCTTTCGTTGCCGCAATGGGGAACAACAGTAACACGGCCACGTCTACAACAAATAATTTCTAGGGTGCAGCCGTTGAGCTTACCTTCGTCTCTTGCAACAGGTTGTTCTTGCTGGTTGCCATGCTCATAATCAAATCCCAGCCAATGTATTGAGATCAGTGAAAGCAAACCAGGTAGCCAACACACTTAGGGGGGTCGCTCTAATCAGTGCATGTAGAATGTTGAGTGACATTAGGTCCGGTTTTGGTGCCAGTGCATATCATCATAAAAAATATACAGTGTAATTTTCTTATTCAGTCAGCACAGGGGCTAGCACGGGGGCACAGGACATCGGCAGGGGAGCACAGGCCCCTGTAGGCTCCCGTGTAAAACCGCCACTGGCGGTAAAGTAATTTTTAGGTTCTAAATTACTGGTAGTCCTTTAGTCCGAGCACTAGTCAAAATTACGGCAGACTATTAAACTTGTCCTCTAACTAGTCTGAGTGTCTAGTACAGGGCTCCTCAAATCACAGTCTTAGAGGGCCAAAACCTGCTGGTTTTTCTCCCTTCCTTTACCTTGGAGTCAGTTGTGATGACAATCTGGCCAATCAGCAGCTTTAATTGTTCACTTAACTGTCCAGAAGGAAGGAAAATCAGGGCTGTATTTGCATTTAAGGGCCAGATTTGGAGAGCCCTGGTCGAGGAAAAGATTGTCAACTACCTGTAAATGAAAATAATATTGTATGCAACTTTTCTCGGTTTTTATTATGCCAGAATGATTTTAAAAGGGGGTGCAAATATACAACATATTTTGGGGGGGTTCATAATTTAATATTACTATCACATATCGCACATGCATATGCCCTGGCAACCCGGTGCGTCAGCAACATGGCTTCCGCTGTTATGTGCCATTTCCACGATAGCACTAGAAATTGAGCTGAATTTTCTTGACTTATTGTACGCTTGATGCTAGTAAACACCCAAATGTTTTTTTGGGTAACCAAACATCAAGGTAAGCCGAAAAAGCACCAATTTCATTCTGATGGGGTCCGAATACGGAATTCTTTCACCAATCAAAAAAAGAAACGCTATTTTCCATTTCCTCATTTTATCAAGTGTAACTGTTTGTTGTGTTCCGTGGTCTGTGTGTTAATGTTTATCTGTTTCATGTAATTGGTTTCCCTCGTGTTCCACCCCTCGTTAATTCTATTAAGTTCCTGCACCTGCGTCTTTCCATGCCCCTGCCCTATATCAGTCCCCCTCCAGTAACCAGTACCAGATCTGACTTCGCTCCTGCCTGCTTCACACCACTCCCGGCCCTGTGCACTTTCCCTCTAGTCCCCTCATCTCTTCTGTGTGTTCTTCAGCCGCATTCCGAGCCCAGCCCTCCCTTCCTGCTGCCTTCAGCCCCTGGTGCCCCGTCTTCCGAGCCCTGTGTGCCACCTGTCCTGAGCCCAGTGTGCCAGTCCCCTTCACTGTCTCCAGACCCCTGCGTGCCACCTGTCCTTTGCCCAGTGTGCCAGTTCCCTTCGCCGTCTCCAGAGCCCTGTGTGCCACCTGTCCTGTGCCCAGTGTGCCAGTCGCCTTCGCCGTCTCCAGTGCCCCAGTGTGTCAGCTGCCTTCGCCGGCTTCCGAGTCCAGCATTCCCGCCGTCCTGTCTACCCCCCTCCTGATGTTCTCCCTGACCCTTCTCCTGGCCAGCTGTGCTTCCCGAGTTAGCCATCTGCCAGCTGTGCCCACTGTCTCGTCTTGTGCCTGCCCTCTGCCTGTTCCGAGTGTCCCCTAGGTCCCAGTTTCCGAGTGTCCCCTAGGTCCCTGTTTCTGAGTTTCCCCTAGTTCTGAGTTGTCCCGAGTCTGACCCCTTGTGGTTCAGTTTCTGGATTCCTGAGTTCTCCCTAGTTCAGTGCTTTGAACGGTGTTTCCGTTGGCCCCCATTTTTCCCCCTGTCTGTTCTGAGTTTATATAATAAATTATTATTTTGGATCCCTGCATCTGGCGTCTCTCTCCCCTTTTGTCTCTCCACTTTCCTAGTGTTCAGAGTTCCCAGTGTTTTCCTTCCCTAATCATAACACTGTTACTAATCAAGACTTCATGGTATCAAATGAAAGAGGGAATATCGCCATGCTCGCTTTTATTTAACAAGGTGAAGTTCGACATTATGAAACACAAATGACACGATCGTTATCTTGTATGTCCCCCATTAGTGTTCAACACGGCGGTACACCTGTGTCTCGTAGACATCACCAGACGTCGGATTGTTGCTTGTGGAACTCTGTTCTACTGTTCGGTCAGTGCTTGTCTTAGCTGACGTACTGTAGCTGGCGGTAGTTGACATCTCCGGATCGCTCTATCCAGAATGTCTGACAAGTGTTCTATAGGTGAACGATCTGGAGAAAACACTGGCCAAGGACGTTTTCAGCCCGAAAGAACTCCATACAGATACATGCCATGAACGGACGTGCATTGGCCTTGTTGGAAAGTCAGTCAGTGACGTTGGACAAACAGGAGGACGACTGGGCAGAGAATTTCATCACGGTATCGGACAGAATTGAGAAACGCATCTCAGCAGCAGTTTAAGTTGCCAACCGGAAGTGATCCCGCAGATGTGGGATACAAGCTGATACGACGGTCAGACTCTGGAGTTGTAACCCATGGCCTACCGGATCTTGGGGAATTGGCCGTGTGTCCAGTGGCATTACACCTGGTTCTGAGGTGACTAATTGTTGCAGAATGCATGCCGAATTGATGGGCAACTCTATCTTCCCGACTTCTGGCCTGTAACATCCCAATCGTCCGTTCTCATTGAACTTCCGTTTGCCAAGGCACTATAACAAGTCCGATTTTTGCTCATTTTTGGTCGGACTTTTATAGGCCCCGGTGTCTTTGAGGAACTCAAAACAAAAATGGGAGTGTTAGGAGGATGGTAGTACTTGAACCCAAGCACTGCCGATGTTTGATTCCGGATGAATGGGGGCTCCATAATATGCACTGTGACCGCAAAAATTTGTATGGTAGAAGTACTCACCTCCAAAAATAACTCAGAACAAAAGCATCTTTCTCAATGGGTTTATCAAAATTTGGCACCTGATTCCATTAATGCGTTTCTTTTTTTGGTCAGTATATGTTTGTGCTCACATAGTCGCATTGCAAACCAGGGTCAACTTCATGTTTGTAGTCATTATAACTCAATTATATACCTCGGTATCCTCTAACACAGATATTACGGCAGAGTGGGGTAAGACGCCCCAGGGAATAAGATGCCATTTGCTAATAATTCAATTTCAGCTGTGCCCAGTTTGTGGCTCTTGACTTAGGCAAATGCACTGCCACCCAGAGGGAAATCCTGAGCAACGGATGAGTCAACAGAGCAAGTGACGTGAGAACTCAAAGTGTTGTTTTTTTCACTGTCTTTCTTATAAATAATGACTAAATGAATCATTTTTCTAAAAGTATTTGAATGCTCCAAGTGTCTGCAGGACTCTCTGATGCCTTCTCTTTGTATAAAAGCAGGTCCTGTGTGGTGATAATCGGAGAAATTGGGGTTAATGAGCCAAAACCAATATGGTAGTGCTGAGGGTAAGATGCCCTTTTTGGTTTGGGGTAAGATACCCCAAGGAAAGGAAGGCATCTTACCCCATTTTGTGTCATATTCATTCTGTTTTATGATTTCTTATCAAATTATGTTCTATATATAAGAAATATATATCAGACATGATTTTTATGTAAAAAATTTTAAAAAATGGAAAGTGTATTCATACGTGTTAAAAGTAGGGCCATATTGAGTTACACAAAAATGAATCATATATCCATCAATAAGGGCCTAAAAAGAAATATATTGGGCGAAATGCATCATGGTCACTTGTAATTTTAAAGACCTTTCATGGATACTCATATACGTTCCATACAGCTACATGATTATTTAAGGTGGTTCCTCATATTTTTGGTAGTGCACAATATGTAACCATCTATTCCTATTCCATTTAATGCCAACAGTAGTTCGCCATCACTTGTACCTTAAATTTTTATTAATTGACTAAACACTAAGTTGAGGAGAATGTGCATCTTTCTTTCCCCATTTCTTAAGCAAGGAGATTTCTAAAAAGATGAAGATTTTTGGTATGATGTGCTACTGCCTATTGGCAAAAAAAATCTTCATCTGTTTAGAAATTTCCTAGAACAGCTATAATATGATAATTACTCATGTGATATGCAGTAAAACCACTTTATATGTTATTCTCAATAACATAAAACAGATGCCCATGGGAGGCATCTTACCCCAGGACGGGGAAAGATGACCTCCTTTTTAAAAGAAAAAAAAAAGTAATTAAGCATTGTAAAATATTTCTATTGTGCTTTAGTCATAAATCTTTTGAGATGTGGTAGTCAACTTTACATAATTGTTTACCTTGAGTTATGAAATTGCTACATCTCACACCGCTCTACACAAAATATGAAAATAATGATGTAAGGGATGTATGGACTTTAATCTGTTATGACAAAGGGATTTTTGGCAGTTTGTTGTAATATTTTTTATCGCTGTATTCTGTACTTTTTTGACAATATTAGGTAGTGGTCAAGCACGTCACTTACAACATTGATTCTAAACCAACAAATTGGCAAACCAGCATTTTAGAGCATGTCAATACTTGGCGAGGGATTTCTCTTTGTCCAAGATACAGAAGGGCTTGAAATGTGAAGTTTGTATTGTTTGCTATGAATTATGAAGAAAAGGTCACATTCTGTTTTACTAAAGGGCTCGTGTCGCTTGTCTCGTAGTTTATTGGCATGATTGATAATTACCTGTTATTAGAACATAACTGTTAAATTAGCATAGGTGTGAGTTTCAGTAGTATTAATCATAATAATAATTCTGATAGGACACTGTCAAAGAGAATATTTATTAAAAGCATACAAGCATACATTGAGTTTGGTGGTATGGCTCTGTTCGAGAGATCCCTGCCCATCCAGCGTGGAGCCGAAGGCAGGGAGCTGCTATTAACCCCCCAAAACAGAACCATACTGATGCACGCCAACGATGGAATATGGTGCTTCCATAGGTTTAAAGGCAGCCCGGCGTACTTGAAGTCAAGTACGAGAGAAATACTCCATGTGAAGTGTACTGTGTGTAGTGATAGCCCGACGGCTGGCAAAATCTCTTGAGCCAAATACTAGAGAAATATCCCATGTGAAGCGTACTAAGTGTCATGACAGACCGGCAGCTGGCACAATTTCTCTTGAAGCCAAACATGAGAGAAATATTCTCTGTGAAGTGTACGATGTGTCACGACAGCCCGGTGGCTGGCACAATTTCTCTTGAAGCCAAATACAAGAGAAATATCCTACGTGAAGCGTACTAAGTGTCATGACAGCCCGGAGGCTGGCACAATTTCTCTTGAAGCCAAATACAAGAGAAACATCTGATGTCAGTGTACAATGTGTCATGACTGCCCGACGGCTGGCACAATTTCTCTTGAACCCAAACACAGGAGAAATATTCTAAATGTAGTGATAGTCCTTTCAAAGCAGATTCATGAGAATGATACTATATGATTTGAAGAGAATAACATGAAGGCAGGTACCTTTAATAATTGAAGTGTATGTTGTGGTGAATGACATGACATGCGTCCTGAGGAGTGACGCTGCATGCCCTTACTATGTGTATAGAAGTATCCTAAACAACACGTGAAACAGATATAAGTACAAGAGGATTTCATTAAACATACAAAACATGGTGACAATTTACACAGTCTTACTCATTCATTTTGAGCTTCCACAATGTCCAAAATTCCTGGGCAAAGGTAATGTTCTTGGCTGCGTGTCCAATGCCCTGAGGCCTTTAATACCTTCATTAGGCCACGAAGAAGGCGATGGGCTGCTTGAATATAGAAATGAGGCAGAGCTGAGCAGCAAACTAGGAATAGGTTCCCCAGCCTCCGAGATGATCAAGGGAACTCAATTGGTCACAAAGCACTTTGTAGAAAACCCTGGTCTGAACCCCTCAAAAGCAAGCCAGTGGCAACAGTGGCAAGGAAAAACTCCCTACGTGCTAAAATATAGGAAGAAATCTTGGGAGGAACCAGGCTTAAGAGCAAAGGTACATCCTCCCCTGACTGTGCCAGGGTCTAAGTTTATGGTTGCTGTAATGCGAAAGGAAAGTTGACAAGCAGCCCAGGATTTGTAGTTTTTTGTAGCTGAATCCATGACCCAGTCCGTGATGGAGGAGTAGTGCTTGTGCAGAGGCCAGGTGGCATTGATGGCAAAGATTAGCAGCAGCATGCTCAGGGCAGGGTCCACCGTGGACATGCAGAGAACGAAATGCAGGCAATTAGTGGAGAACACAGTGGGAAGCAATGCTTGGAATGCATCATGAAATACCAACGTGCCATTGAACAACACAACCTACAGACGTAAGAAAACAGGTATGTTCTTGGGAGAATTATAACCTGTATAAAACTTTGTGGAAAGTGTGAAATTGCCCTGCGTGGACATGATGACCATGATGACCTTTGCTGCTCATTAGGCTACTTGTGGACAAAAGATAAACAAAAATTCAAGTCAGAATTCAAGTTTTTGGACTGTTGTCAGGTAAAGTGTGAATATAAATAATTAAATAGATTCTTTCTCTGTTCACCATGGACAAAAAAAAATCCACTAATTAAAAAAATCTGAATTTTGTGAACAATATTGCTTGGTCTAGTCTCTGATATTAAACCAGGTATATCCAGAGATGTATAAAGCACTGGGAAAAAAACAACTAAGTAAAAGTACCATGACTGAAAGTTACTTAGGTAAAAGTTGAAGTCACCCGTAAGAAAATTACTTGAGTAAAAGTCTTAAAGTAGCTCACATTAAATTTACTTAAGTACCAAAACCATTTTGTGAAGTATCAAAAGTGCAAGTACAAGTACAAAGTTTTTTTCGTAGTATGCATAGAATGAAGAAAAGCAACCACTCTTTGTTCTCTTCTTGTGCTCTTTAATCAATTTTCAAGTGAATGAAAAGTACGGTATTGAGTACTCGGCGTGCTTGTGAATATTCAATACATGATCCTGGAGTGCCATTTAGTGATAGAATATTGTAACTGCGTGCATGAATTTGCAGCTCCAAGTCCGCATTATCCTGTCGCTTTCCTTTCTCCTCCCACCGGTCGCATTTGCGCAGGCGTGACTGAGAGTTGCGAAGTAAGTCAGATGGCTCACTCTGCAGCTGCCTTTATCTCCAGGTCCTGTGAAACGACGTTTAGTCCAGTTCCAATGCGTGAAATACGTTTGCAATGACGTAACGAAAAATTATCGATGAACAAATTAGTCAACAATGAACTTTGTTATCGAACTTTGTTGACAGTGTTGATGAATCGTTGCACCCCTAGAGTTTGCATATTGTTTTGAGTGAAATTTGTGTAATGCGTAACTGGCAATACATGTGTGGGTGTGTGTGGTGGACACAACGACACGTGGCTCCCCAAGGGAGATGTTCACCTGTCTTTGGTACTGAAATGGTTGTTCAGCTGTGATATTGTGTGTGTTGGCTTCGTGTATTGATTTTTGTGTATTGGGTGTGCGCCGTTCACGCCTTTGTTTTTATTATTGTCGCGTTGTTTCGATCTTGGGTATTTGATATTGTGAGGTCTTGAACACTGCCATTTGGTGGCGTTCTTGGTATGATAATATATTTCGCCAGATTGGCATTGTTTGTGTTATGGCATTATTCAGCTGCAGTTTTGTCGTCAAAGGTGCAGTGGTCCCCTCTATCACTTGCTGCTGTGTTTTTGTTATGAGGGTATGAGAGTAATATCTGGTATTTCTGGATTGCAATATGAGATTTTCCTGCATGGCCCCACCAGAATTTCAATATCAAAATCGCCACTGTCAATAACCATATTATGCAGGCAGCAGTAATACAATACAATACAATACAATACAAACGCACAGACACACAGCATAACACACGCACACACATACAGATAGGGAGGGGATGAGCAGTGCAAACACACAGACACATACACGTAAAAACACACACACTTACATACAAGCAGTTTTCACACACACACACAAACTCAAACATACAAGCAGTTCACACACTGACAGACACACATATACAAGCAGTTCAGTTCACACATGCATGAGCAGCTCACACACCCATAAGCAGCGCGCTTCTGTAGCTTTGGTTAGTAAGCAGGCTTCTGTTGGTTTCTGAATGAACTAATCAGAGGATGTATTTGATTACTGAAGGTTTGATCAATATTTATATCCCCGAATGCCGAATTAAGGAGAATTAAAGACAACTCAAAAAAAAAAAAACCCTTCAAAATCCTCCAAGCAATGGGATGCAGAATTATGTTTTTTGGGGAAACTTTTATTCGGTTTTGCCTGTGATTACCGTAGAAATATTTTTTATCTCTTTAATTCTCATTCAAAATAACCAAGACATAATTGTATGCCCCTGATCTCAATTATGAGATCTCCTCTGTTTATCCCACTTCTCAAGTATTGCTCAAATGGTAATCTCAAATCAACTTCCTCTATTTCAGTGATGTCTTGTCTCCTTTTAGAATGACAGTGTTAAGAATATTTTTCTGCCGTGGAGTCAAGTTGGGACCGATGAAGTGACACACCAATGACCACTTTCCAATTGAAAAGGCTTTTATTACAATGCGCAAGGGAGGATCCTAGCGTCCGCCGTAGCCTTCGCAGAGAATCCTGAGACACTGTTCACATCTCGGGGTTTAAGTACAAGATACTTGGTAGAGCAAGTGGTGGATGTAACACCTCCCGTAGACATCCAGCCAAACTTACAGGATGTTGATATTACCCTTGATCATGTACCTTCCTTCTGAGTACAGTACAGCAATTACCAAGTGTGACCAGGTGCCAGGCGCCCCTCACTGTGAGAGGATGTGGATGTAAATGTGTATGTGTGTGGTGGGGGGGGGGGGGGGGGGGTCTGGGGTAATCAAGGGGAGGTGGATGGGAATGGGTGTGTGTGTGTGTGTGTGTGTGTGTGTGGGGGGGGGGGGGCTGGGGTAAGCAAGGGGAGGTGGCTGGGAATGTGTGTGTGTGCGTGTGTGTGTGTGTGTGGATCTGTGTGTGCTGAGGGAAAAACCTTCATTCAGAAGCTCAATCCTATCAACAGAAAGATACAAATATAAGAAACTCAAATCCATCTTAAGAGACAAGATTGAGCAACAGATGAGGAAGACACTTTTCCTCTGGGTTGTCTGAAAGACATGCAGATTTAAGCACCACGCTCTCAATTAAGACAAGACTGTAGTGCATTACTGCGTTTATCTAAGCATCCACAGGTTTTTCGACGCCTGGAAAAGATCAGCTTCGACTTTGCCCAAGAAATCTCTATAAAATAATATTATTATAATCATACCTGCAAACTCATGAGGGTTAAAAAAGGTGACAAACTAATCGTGGAACCCCCTCCCCCCTCCCCGCACGGGCGCAACCAAACAAAATCAAGGAAAAAGACAATATTTTATTTATTCATTTATTAATTTTTATTTCTGCAATTTGGAGCTTTGCATCTCACACCAGATTACCAGACGCAGCATGACACAGGAAACGCTGCTCAAACTATATAAACATAAACTAGAGCTTTATAATCATGTTGTATTGTTAGATTGGTAGTACAAGAGATAACAATACACATCTGAAACATAAAATCCACTGAACTGGCTGGAAAGAAAGTCATTTTTTAGACCTTTTGGCCTGAACAAGCCATTCAAGGGCACAATTGCGCTGTTTTGCCACGTGCCTCTTTCGAGCCATCCTCTCCTCTTCCACCACCTCTGCCCTATTACCAGCAGCACTGGTAGACGGCTGGCAACCAAATTCAACCCTCTTTTCCCTCAGTGCTGCCAAATTTATCTGTCGCTGTGCTTTATCCCAACTTCCAGCTCCACTGATATTTGCACACTCCTGTCTACCTCTCCAAATTTTACATTATCCCTTTTAAACATTTCCACCCCAGACTGTTTATGATTTTGCAGAGTGCACTTCACGGTTTGCACTGCACCGCTACTTTTTTGATAGCTGACAATGAAGATAGTCAAGTTCTTCTAACAGAAAAAATGACAATCTACCGCACTCAATTAATGACATAAAAACACAAACAGTAATTGTCATCCTCGCCAAAAACGAGGGCTAATCACTCGCACTCGACGTGGTAAAGAACAATATTAGTTGCTAGTTGATGCTGATAAAAGTTTAGCTAACGTCTTTGATACGATAGCCTGCTTGTGCTCAACAAGCAGAGACTGCTAGAACAAGCGGTTATCATGGGGATTTGAAAAGACGGTGCTTATTTCAGAAAGAAAAAAAATCCTGTCTGCTTTCTGTCTCTGAAAAAACGCTCTGATCGAGTGCTTTCTGTATTTGAAAAACATTCAATGTGACAAGGGAAATTCAGGGTCACACCGCTGAGCTTATTAGCTGTTCGTTTTCATATCTGACGAGTAGGCTATCATCTTCAGACGTCTGGAGCTAGCCGACATATTATGTCTTAGACTTGATATTTAGCACGTATAAGGTTAAAATATCATTTATGCACATATGTCTGGCACTATACAAGACTTACCTCAGCACACATAACAGCAACAAAATCCTTTGTATTACATCTCAGAGCAGTTGTTCAGGTTGGCACTCCAAAGTTGATCAAAAGGCGACTTTGCCGCAGAGACAGTGAAAGTGACAGTGGTTTGTGGTCTGAGTCTGGAATATTCGTAAGCAACTCCAATGGAAAAGAAGCGCGCGTTATTGCACGAGACTTGGCTCTAACTTTGTAACTGGCAGTCATGGAACGACAGGCAGACCAACATTATAGAATATAATATACATGTTGCTGAACAATAACGTCCTTGGTCTGTCAGCCTGCCCCCCCAAAAAAACTCTTCGGATCTACACGATTCACGTAAGTGGCCTATTTTGGGATGAAAACGGCGAATTTCGCCGAAAGGTGACTAGTTTGCAGGTATGTATAATATTATAATAATATAATAATACTATTTTGTCTCGCATCATTATAGCCTACTACATGTGATTTATATTCTGTATTGACAGTAGGAGAAGCATGCTTGAGCGTATCATAAAAATCTAATTACACAATCTTAATACAATACACAGCAAACCCTTTTGAATTGGCCTTGCTCTCTCCGAAGATAATTTTGGGATAAGGGGAGGGTGTCGGGATGCGGAATGTGCTTACAAAAGCGATCTAATTTACATTAGTCGAGGCTGAAACCATTCTTATAGGCTAGGCGCCGAACGACCGTGAAAGGAACAGTTCAGACAATTCAAAGACTGGCTGATGTGCTGTACGTTCATCTGGCCTATAAAAGGATATTTTATAGGTCCATACTGTATCCAGCTTAGTTTTTTTTTCTCTCTTTACAAGTGGAAACAATCACCTGAACTTGCTGATACTAGTGGGGAGTCGTATGTAAGTTCTGTAATCGCGTGGGTGTCATGGCCAGAGTGAGAGATACGGAAGGGTACTGCTCTAATACTCTTTAAGCATCAACATAGTAAGCTATGTTTATTGGCTTGGCACCGGAATTAATGGCATATTCCCGCAAAGTCTAGACATCTAAATCCAGAATAAAATGAGCAACGTCATATTAAATAAATAAATAAATATATTTTTAAAAATAAGTTGAGAATGACAAAATACTTTTTCGTAGGCTATATCCCCTTTAATGTCAGCAGCCTACGATGAAAGTCGCGAATTTCCCACTACAAGTTTCAATATTTTCGAAGCATTGCTGAATTGAGCGGAAGGGATTATGTCCATATTGTAATGTGGAAAAAAGCCACTAGATGGCAGAATTGACCTTTTTTTTGTTAAGCCCAGTCTGGAGCTAGGTTTGGGCATGTCCTGGGCATGTCTGAGAGGGAAAAGTCCCCGAGAAAACAAAAAGTCTAAAAGGTGGGACGGGGCTGCAAAAGAGTATTTAAGGAGAAAAAGTGAGAGAGTGAAGTAGTAGGAGAAATTGCAAGGAGGAGGATACATGTGACCAGATCTGGGACTCTTTTCAAGACCTGTGAAGTTTTTTTGTGGATTTTTGCCTGTGTTGGAGCATTTCTTTGTCCCAGGACATCACCAAGCAACCTCACCTAGGGGAATGTAAATATTTATTTTTCTTGTAAATCTTGGTCGGTAGTATAAATAGTCGATTAGTTGTCAGTCTTTGTTTAATTAAATCTGTTTAAGTTTTAAAATTTTGTCTGTCATCCCTTGCTGTCGTAAATGTCATAACAAATTGGGGCCATAACAAATTTGGGGCTCAAGTCCGGGAGAGACCATTGTGTGAGTCATTTATTGAAAATTGTGAAATTGTTTTTTTTTTTTTTTTTTTTCCTAGATATATACACTGCCTGGCCAAAAAAAAAGTCGCACACTCAAATATTTAGTTGGAACCCCTGTAGCTTTGATTACAGTGCATATTCGTCTTGTCATTGTTTTGACAACTATATGCAATGCCAGAACATTTCCTTTCGATCAGAAATGCCATGATTTTTGTCCAAGATCTTGTCTTCTCCACATAATGGTTGAACCACTTGGTGGTCTTGAGTACATCCCAATAACTTTTATTATGTTAAAGGTCAGGACTTTGTGGTGGAAAATTTGTTTGTGAAAATGATTCCTCCTGGTTGTTTTTGTCATTCATGGTTTTCTTTGCTAAATACAGGCCAATAACTTGCCCGTTCTGAAATACTGTAACAGCGTTTCCACCATCAGGGAATGTGTTTTCCGACATGATTTTGTAAGAAATGAATAGCAACGCACTTCATCAGTCAGGGTTAAAATGATTGTTGCCATCTGAAACATATTAATAACCGCAATAATGATCCAATTTTAGAATTTGTTCATTAACTTCCAAACAGCGACTTTTTTTTTGGCCGGGCAGTGTATTGACAGATCAACAGCAATGGATGATTTCTTGGCATCACCAACCGTAGAGGTTTTGAAATATTAAAAAGACAGAGCTGCAAAAAATATGCAGACAGTTAGAGCTGACAGAGGTAAAACCAGTCATGCGAAAAGCAAGACTGGCTAGAGAGACTGTGAATATAACATTGATGAAAATGTGTTTGCACCAGGAGATCTGGAACAGGTTCCAGTGGAAAATCCAAATGTAGAAATGGAACTTAAATTAAAAATGCGAGAGATAGAAAAGGAGGAAAAAGAAAAGCAAAGAGAATTTGAGAGGGCTGAAAGAGAAAGGGAGGAGAAAGAAAGGCAGTTTGAGTTTGAAAAATTAGCGAGAGAGAGATTTTGAGTTACAGAAATTCAATAGAGAAGAAGGCTCCAAATGGAGCTACTAAAAATCTAAAATAAAGCTAAAAACAAATTTTGTGCTAGCCAGGACGTAAAACTGGTGCCTCCATTCTCTGAGAAGGAGGTTGATAAGTATTTCCATTGTTTTGAGAAGATAGCCAAGAGTTGCAAGTGGCCAAAGGAACACTGGCCTCCGATGTCGCAAGCTGTCCTCAAGGGTTAAGCTCAACAAGCCTATTCGGCTTTGTCTGCAGATGATTTCTCTGATTATGAGGTTGTCAAAAGGGTTATTTTGACAGCTTATGAGAAATTCAGAGGTCTGAAGAAATCTGACAATCAGACTTATGTGGAATTTGCTAACAAGAATGAGAAGCAAGCACTGAATTTGCAATCAGCTGCCAAATTTGCAGATGAATATGTTCTCACACATAAGTCCAAATTTCAGTCAAGCAGTAACAATAGATGGTTCCAATTTCAGAAGAAAGGTAACGGTGATACCCAAGATTCCTCTTCTGGTGATGGTGCCCAGAAATCCAGTCACAGGTCTGATCAAAGTGTGAAAGCTGACAGTGATAAAAGTGGTCTACTTTGCAATTATTGCAAGAAATCTGGTCATTTTACAACTAACTGTTGGTTCCTTAAAATTAAAGCTAAGAAAGAAAAAGAAAAGGATATCAAACCAAATGCCTTTGTGAAAACAAGGTTAGAAACCCCTGTAGTAGATGAACGATCTCCAAAATTGCCTGCTCCTTGTGGGGCTAAGAAGCCTGATACTGCTGACTTTGTGAGGGAGAGATTTCTTCCATTTGTGTCAGAGGGATTTGTGGCTCTAAATGAGCATTCTCCTCCTGTACCCATATATATCCTAAGGGATACCGGAGCTTCTCAGTCACTTTTGTTGATGGACTCCTTGGAGTTACGTGATGAGGCAGCTTCTGGGGATTTCATACTTGTACAAGGTATTGAAGGGAGGACTGTATCTGTACCCCTGCTCTCTATATTCTTGAAGTCAGATTTTGTTACAGGACAGGTAAAGGTGGGACTTATGTCAAGTCTACCTATCAATGGTGTTTCTCTGTTGCTAGGCAATGACCTGGCTGGGGGCAATGTAGTTCCCCCTGTGCATCTTACGTCACAGCCGAGCACTGAAGATGGCAAGGAAGACCCATCTTTGTATCCTTCCTGTGCAGTGACCTGTGCTATGGCTAAGAAGGCTCAAGAAGAAGATGATGTGGTGCCGTCCAGCACATTGAATAGTCATGACTCAGGCGGTTCACCTCATGACTCTGTTCAGCCTAATATGGTTTCTCCGTTTGAGGACTTATCAAACACTTTTATCAGTTCTCTGTTCAGCCGGCCAAATGGGTCTGGTGATGCTGATGTGTCTGGAGACTTGTCTTTGTCAAGAAAGCGGTTGATTCAGGAACAAACTAATGATCCTGAAATTTGTGTACTAAAGAAGAGAGCCATTCCTGTTAAAGGAATAGATGCGGTTCCAGTTGGGTATTTTCTCAAGGACGGTGCGCTGATGGGGAAGTGGCGCCCTCCTGATATCCCAGCCAATGCTGATTAGGCAGTGGTCAAACAAATTGTTGTTCCGAAGGTCAACAGGAATGAGATCTTAACAATAGCTCATAGTTGACCTTTAGGAGGTCATCTTGGTGTTAACAAGACTGTTGACAAGATCATGAAATACTTCTTCTGGCCTGGACGTCAGAAAGATGTTTCCAACTTTTGCAAAACCTGTCACACATGTCAGGTAGTTGGAAAACACCAGTTAGACCTACCTGTAGTTCCATTGCAGCCTATCCCAGCATTTGGGGCGCCCTTCTCTAATATCATTGCTGATTGCGTTGGTCCATTACCCAAGACTAGATCTGGAAATCAGTACTTATTGACAATCATGTGTGCATCTACCAGATGCCCTGAAGCCATACCTCTACGCAACATCAAGGCAACTGCAATCTCGAAGGCTTTGATAAAGTTCTTCATGTTGTTTGGCCTTCCAAGGGAAATTCAGTCAGACTAAGGTAGCAATTTCACTCCCGGATTGTTTCTGCAGGTTGGGTATGAAGTAGGTGCGAAGCAGATTCTTTCCAGTGCCTATCATCCAGAGAGTCAGGGTGCCTTAGAGCAATTTCATTCCACACTCAAGACATGATGAGGGGCTTCCGTTTCCGGTCTTGGATGGAGTAGTCGCACAGGAGATCGCTCCGGTTATCAATAACTTTTAAAACCACCTTGCCCTTCATTTTCTTAACTGAGGCTCGCTCTCTGCTTAGTCTACTGAGTAAGAGCTATTTCTCAAACTCTGTGCCCGTTTTCGCCGCCATGGCTTCCAAAAGCACCAAACAGAGGAAAGAAGAGGCTAGCTTGACGCTAGATGCTATCACCACGGTGCAGGAGGAGCACCGCCAGTCACTCTCTGCCGAGTTCAAAGCCTCCTTTACAACTCTGAACTCTACGTTCGACCAGATAAGGCTCACTGTGGAGGACCATGGCAGCCGTCTTTCATCCCTGGAACTCGCGGCAGACTACGTCAGTCAGCGGGTCCTGGACCTCGAGTCCATCTGCACAGCGCTACAAGAGGCTAACACCAAGTTAAAGGCTAAAGTTACCGACTTGGAGAGCCGAAGCCGGCGCCAAAACATTCGCATACTCGGAATACCCGAATCAACAGAAAGTGGACGCCCTACGGAGTTCTTCTCTAACTTGTTGTGCAAATTGTTCGGAAAGGAGATCTTGCCATCAGCCCCGGAGATCAACAGGGCCCATCGCTCGCTAGCCCCCAAGCCGGCCCAGGGTGAGCGCCCGCGGCCGGTCATCCTTCGCCTGCACCGCGACCATACTAAGGAGCTTCTCATCAGGGAAGCACGACGCAGGGGAAAATTTCAGTTCCAGGGCCACACGATCCGTATCCTGGAGGACTACAGCCCGGATGTTCTGAGCCAGAGAGTGGAGTATAAGGATGTAATGGCAGAACTTTATAAGCGGGGACTAAAGCCGGCGCTGCTCTTCCCAGCGCGGCCTCGGCTCACGCTACACGACGGAGCGAGAAAGTGAATCAGTTCGGTGGAAGATGCACGCAAGTACATTGACTCTCTTCCCAAGCCCCCCGCACCCTAGAGGGATACTCTAGAGTCACTTTATGTACCCACGTTCCGACATACGTGGTTGTCACAGGGCACTTTGTTTTATAAATACGTTCATTTTGATACCGGAGCTATTGGTAAGTTTGTTAATACAGGAAGATGTTTTGTACAAGGGGTGTTTTGAAGAGCTTGCTGTTGGTTTTTACAACAGCTGTCTTAGGTGGGTGGGGTGGGGGGGTTGCCACTGCCAGTGATGCTTGGGTTCGCTGTTTGGTTCTGTCTTTCTGCCTGTTTTTACCTGCCTGCACTTCTCCACTGCAGTCCCTATTTGAAGTTGTTATGCTACTAATCACTCATATTCCACAGCCTCTTTATTTAGTTCCACACTATGATCACTACCACACTACAGCTGTTCTCAACTCTGCAAGACCTAAATACTTACCGTCTCATACTTGGGGGTGATTTTAATTGCTGGCTCGACCCAACTTTGGACAGGTCATCAACCAATATCAGTGCAATCAGTAAGTCTGCTTCTTTTATTAAAACTTTTCTTACCGAGTATGGCATCTGGGATGTGTGGCGCACCTTGCACCCTAATGATAGAGAATATTCATTTTTCTCACCAGTTCATCACACATATACCAGAATTGATTTCTTCTTTGTTGACAAACAGTTCCTCCCGCTGGTTAACACCTGTACATATCAGACTATTGTCATTTCTGACCACGCACCCTTGGTTTTGGAAATATCTCTTCCTTACATTCCACAAAAGAATAGGCAATGGCGTTTTAACTCAACTTTACTAGCAGACGATAACTTTGTTAAATTCATAGAGAGGGAGATAAACTTTTTCTTTACTACCAACATTACCCCTGAAGTGTCCAATCTTATTGTCTGGGATGCTTTTAAAGCTTACATCAGAGGGCAAATAATATCTTATACAGTTCAACTCAGAAGAGGGGCTGGAAAGGAGCGGGAACACCTTTCCCACCAAATTAGAGAGATAGACAAACAATATGCACAAACCAAAAATCCAGAACTACATAAAAAACGACTGGAACTTAAGACCAGATTTGATCTTCTGACTACTTACTCTGCTGAATATTCCCTTTCAAAGCAGAAGACCATGTTCTATGTTCATGGGGATAAATCTGATAAGATGATGGCAAACCTTCTTAAAGGCTCCAGTGCCAGACAAAGCATTTCTAGCATTCAATTGTCAAATGGTCACATCACCTCTGATCACTTAGAAATTAACAAAGTTTTCAGAGACTTCTATTACTAGAATATCTATTAGAATGGCAAGCTGATGATAAAGAAATTTTGGATTTTTGAAACAACTTTAATATCCCAAAACTCTCACCTAATGTCATGCAAAACTTGGAGGAGCCCATCTCTCAGCGTGAAATTAGCTTGGCTATCTCTTCCATGCAGTCTGGAAAATGTCCCGGACCTGACGGTCTTCCCACAGAATTTTTTAAGAAATTCTCTTCACTTTTATCTCCAAATTTATGTTTGGTTCTCTCTGACTCTTGCAAGCTAGGTTCACTGCCCAGTTCCTTTTCTGAAGCCTGCATCACCTCAATAGCTAAAAAAGGGAAAGATCCAACTCAATGTGCCTCCTACAGACCTATCTCCCTTTTAAATACAGATGTTAAAATACTAGCTAAACTCCTAGCACGTAGACTGGAAACCCCTCTTCCCTCGATAATATCTGTAGATCAAACTGGATTTATAAAAAACAGACATGCCTATTTTAACATTCGTCGACTTTTGGATGTGGCGTACTCTCCCTCTGATGAAATCCCTGAATGCGTGGTCTCTCTCGACGCTGAGAAGGCGTTCGATCGCGTAGAGTGGAGATACCTTTTCACTGTCCTGGACTCATTTGGGTTTGGACCAAAATTTATTAATTGGATCAAATTGCTATATTCTAAGCCCTTAGCTTCTGTTCGTACCAACTCACAGCTGTCAAAGTCGTTCAGTTTGCACCGTGGCACTCGACAGGGGTGCCCCCTTAGTCCTATACTTTTTGACTTAGCCATCAAACCCCTTGCCACTGCTTTGCGTGAATGCGAGCACTTCTCAGGAATTACCAGGGCCAAACGGGAACATAAGACTGCGATTTATGCTGATGATCTTTTACTCTTTGTGTCGAATCCAACCACCTCTCTGCCCCTGGTTTTGTCTCTGCTCAACCAATTCGGCCAAATCTCAGGATATAAACTAAATCTTAACAAGAGTGAGATTTTTCCAATCAATAGCAAATTACAAACAACTACTCTCACCAGCTTTCCTTTTACAATTAAGAGTTACAAATTTTCATATCTGGGGATCACAATTACTCGTAAGTTTAAAGACCTATTTAAAGAAAATTTTGGGGCAATGCTGGATCAGGTAAAACAAACACTAACAAAATGGTCACCTCTGTCAACTTCTCTTGTGGGCCGCATTAATTCATTTAAAATGATGATTCTGCCCAAATTCTTATATCTTTTCCAGGCTCTAAAAAAAGTCCTTTTTTAACCAATTCGACTCTCTTATTTCCTCTTACATCTGGCGTAGTAAGCGCCCCAGACTCAACAAAGCGCATCTTCAAAAGAACAAGACCGATGGTGGCTGGGCACTCCCCGATTTTTGTTTTTACTACTGGGCTGCAAACATAAGATGCTTGTCGTTCTGGTCTTATTTTCATGGCCGGCCAGACCCTCCAGACTGGGTGACTATGGAATCACTTCCAGACAATAACAATTCTACCCTTGCGTTTCTTGGTTCCAAACTACCGCTTCTACCAACCAACTCTTTTAAAAACCCTGTGGCAAGGATTTGGGTTCAATTTAGGAAACATTTTGACCTGACTGACTTCTCTTTCCTCAGCCCTCTAATTCCAAATCACTCATTTTGGCCCTCTACTCTTGATCCTGTATTCAAAGTTTGGCACCGAAAGGGGATTGTTCGCTTTAAAGACCTTTTTATTGAGAACAATCTGGCTTCATTTGACAAATTAAGCGAAAAATTCGACCTCCCTAATTCACATCTTTTCAGGTACTTACAAGTTAGACATTTTATCCTTTCTCAGTCTCCAAACCTTCTTCGACTGCCTCAAGAAAATTTCCTCGACACTCTCCTATCTTCTAACCCCTTCAAGAAAAGACTCATTTCAATCCTCTATGACAGGATGCAGGACTTAAAGCTTACTTCCACTGACAAACTGAAGATGGCGTGGGAGGAAGATCTAAATCTCTCTCTATCAACAGATACATGGCTTTCAATCCTTAAATTAGTAAATTCAACCTCTCTGTGTGCTCGCCATTGCCTTATTCAATTCAAAGTTGTACATAGAACCCACCTTATGTTTTGGCTCTGTCCCCTTATTAACAAATACTGGACAGGGATTTTTAACACACTCTCTCAGATTTTTAATATCAGTCTAGAGGCTGATCCCCTGGCTGCTCTATTTGGCTTTATTGACTCAGGACTTCATCTACCCGCTAACAGACGACACTCGCTGTCCTTTGCTCTGCTTCTCGCTCGGCGGGCAATTCTACTGAAGTGGAGGGACCCCGGCCCACCCACTCATTAACAGTGGATGGCGGATGTGATGTCCTGCCTAAGACTGGAAAAAATCAGATGTGCTCTTAAACTTTCAACAAGAGGCTTTGATGATATGTGGGGCCCATTTTTAAACGCATTTCACTCCGTTTGAAGCAATTATAATTATGTACTTACTTATTTTCCATTTCTTTTTCCAACTCTGCTCAGTGTTGACTGCAGTTCCTAACTTATTTACTCAGGTATGCATGATAGGATCTGTGTTTATTTGGTAGGCTCACTGGCAGTGGGGGTAGGAGGGTATGGGGTTGCTTTCCTTTTCTTTGTTTGGAGTTACGTTTTGCAATTTGCACAATCGAAGTCTTTCCATTATGCCTCTCTTGCTATCATTCTTCTGCTGTGCAATAACTCTGTCCTGTGGAAAATTTCAAAATCTCAATAAAAAAGATTTTGATTTCAAGACATGATGAGGACTTATTGTTATGATCATGAGAAAGACTGAGATCAAGGTGTTCATTTGCTATTGTTTGCAGCTAGAGAAGCAGCGCAGGAGTCTACTGGATTCAGTACATTTGAGCTAGCCCCTTAACGCCTGAATTTATATAGCTGTATATAAAAAAATGTTTTATATGCGTTTTTGCCTTTAAATAGAGGGCAAATAATGTTGAGATTATCAATTTCACTTTTGCACAAAAAATAAATAGAAATTTTAGTATGTTGCAAATTTGCGACAACGGGCATAATGGTCAATTTGGAGTCAATTTGGTATGTTGCAAATTCGCAACAGCAGGCATAATGGTAAATAAAAAGATAAGAATAACACAGTAACTTAACAGTAAAAAAACAATGTTTTATTAATTCATCCTTTATGGTACTTATTTATTTATATAAATCAGCAACAGCAAGTATTCACTAATGAGATTTATGACCAATGTCATGTCACCAACACTACACACACATTACTGTTAAGGCTATAGGAAACATTGAATTCATTTGAATTGTAGGTTTCTTTCTTGCAGCTTGGGCACTGGTGCTGGTAACCTCCTCATCACTGCTGCTCCTGTTGCTCTCTTCATCCCCTGGGTTGGGAACACTTTCACCATCGCTGCCCGCACTACCCACACCTTGGTCTTGAACCTCCTCCTCACTGCTGCTCCTGTCGCTCTCGCTACTGCGCTTACCATCACCTGCAGGGGTCAAAATTAACTTTTAGGAATGTGATAAACTGGTGAAATTCACTGGCCAGTCTAAAACATATGGCCAATTGTGTGTTTTGTTAATCTATTATTTATCCATCACAGATCATAGTGTCACTACTAGTGCGAATGTTTGTAAATAATATCATTCATTCATTTGAAAGTGGTTATAAGTTATATTCTTAATTTTGCATTAGCCCTTGGCACCTTAGAATTTTCAGCATTTGGCCCGCAAACTGAAAAGTTTGGCCACCTCTGGTCTAAAATCTACCAGCCAACATCAAAATTTACCAACATTTGGCTGGTGCTAATTTTGAATCCTGATGCACCTGTCTTGGGAACATATTCCTCATTACTGCTGCTCTCATCATCACCTGGCTTGGGAACATATTCCTCATCGCTGTCTGCACTATCACTGAGACAGCTATCTTCACTGTCCTCTGGGGGGGCCCTAACGGGGGGTCGTGTGCTTACGCGCTTGCCATAAAACACATCAGGTCACATTCAGAGACCGCAAAAAATAAATAGCAGTTGTATTCATATCCCAGCATCGTCTCTGTATAAAGACTGTTGAGCAATAATTAAGCAAAATACAAAGGATTACCAAGATAAACCGTCCTGAAAAGCGCTTTCCTATATAACGCTGATTAGCTGGTTAGCATTAGGCTTAAAGCCTATTGTCGCTAATATGCTACAAAGCTAATTAGTACAATAACTTCAAAAATACTTGTCACACATATTTCACCTCTTTACATAGAGTGTCTAAGAACACAATAAGCATGTGTATATTTTTATCTTAGCACAACTTACCTTATATACATCTCAGGAGCAAACTTCCCCGAATCGTATTGGTAACTTCGCGACCGGAACGATTCTCGTGCGTAAACAGGAACTAAGTCCGTAACTTTGCGATCGTACTGGAAACAAATGCTTGTCAAAGGTTCCTATGTTCGTAGCAAATATGCATTAACCGGCATTGGGTGAAAGCAAACGCTATCTCGGCTGGTTGATTGAGTCAAACGGTTTGTCGCATTTTTGTGACAGCAGGCGTTAAGGGGCTAGTGTTTGGCCATGAAGTGAGAGGAACTTTGCTATTGTTGAGTGAACAATGGCAAGAGAAAGAGCCGCACATCAGTCTGTTAGACTATGTTAGCAAGTTCAAGGAAAGATTGTGTGCAGCTTGTGACCTAGCCAAAGAGAACTTGAAATCAAGTCAGGGAAAAATGAAAACTTGGTATTTTTCAGGCTAGAAGGCTAGAAGCCGTGAGTTTAAACCAGGAGACAAGGTCCTTGTGTTGTTTCCTTTGCAGTCCAATCCATTGCAGGCTAGATTTCATGGTCCTTATGAAATTCTGACAAAACTCAATGATCTCAATTACATTGTGAAGACTCCAGATAGGAGAAAACCAAAACAATTGTGTCACATTAACATGCTGAAGCCTTATCATGACAGAAATGCTAGGGTTGCAGCTGTCACTTCAGATTCTCCTATGGCCGAGATTTGTGAAGATGAGAGGGAGTTTCAAGATGATGAACCAAGAATTAAAGCTGAAGTTCTCTCATGTAAATTGTCAAATTCTCAAGTGTTGCAAAATCTTGATGTAAAACTCCAGCACTTAGAACCCTCACAGAGAGATCAGTTTGAGAGGTTGATCAAGAAATATGAGGATCTGTTTCCTGATGTTCCAAAAAGAGTTTCTATAGCCTCTCATGATGTAGATGTTGGTGATGCCAAACCAATAAAACAGCATCCGTACCGGATTAATCCTGAAAAGAGAAAGATTGCTGAGAAAGAGGTTGAGTACATGTTAGAACATGATATTATCAGACTCTCAAACTCAGATTGAAGTTCACCCTGTCTACTAGTTCCAAAACCTGATGGAAGTACTAGATTCTGTACAGATTATCGCAAAGTCAATGCTGTAACTAGAACTGATGTGTGTCCAATACCTAGGATTGATGATTGTTTTGATAGAGTAGGGCAAGCAAAGTTTCTGACCAAGATTGATTTATTGAAGGGTTATTGGTGTGTGACTTTAACTGAGAGGGCCAAGAGCATCTCTGCTTTTGCCACACCATCTGGGTTGTACCAGTATGAAGTCCTACCCTTTGGAATGAAAAATGCCCCAGCCACGTTCCAAAGGATGATACAGTCTACAATCGCCGGATTGCCTCACACGGGTGCATACATCAATGACCTGATCACATGGAGTGACTCCTGGGAAGAACATCTAAAAGATGTAGAGACGTTGTTCCAGCGCCTTTGAACTTTGCTGAGATTGCTCTCAGTCTCACTAACCAACTGAAGAAAGGCATAAAGTTCACTTGGGATGAGGCATGCCAGAGAGCCTTCGATCGCCTGAAGTCTCTGCTGTGTCACTTCCCCGTGCTCAAATCTCCTGACTTCAACAAACCGTTTTCCATCGCGGTCGATGCTAGCGACCAAGCTTGTGGATCTGTGCTCCAACAGAGAAGTGATGACATTGAGCATCCCGTGGCATACTTCTCCAGGAAGTTCAATCGCCACCAAAGGAACTATTCCACAATAGAGAAGGAGCTGTTGGCTCTGGTTCTATCTTTACAACACTTTGATGTTTATGTTTGTACAGGGCAAAAGCCAATGATTGTGTTCACTGACCACAATCCGTTAATGTTTTTGAGTAAGATGAAAAACAAGAATCGGAGATTATTGAATTGGAGTTTGATTTTACAGGAGTTTGACTTGGAAATTAAGCATGTAAAGGGTATGGACAATGTAATTGCTGATTGCTTATCCCGTGTTTGAATATGTATATATATAGACAAGTGTCCACTTAACCATTTTGTATTGAAAAGAAAAATTTTGCCTTTTTGAGTCAAAATTTTTCCCTTTTGGAATGGAGGTGTAATGTGAATATAGGCCACTAGATGGCAGCATTTACCTTTTTTTTTGTTGTGCTCAGACTGGAGCTATGTTTGGACATGTTTCAGACATGTCTGGGGCAAGTCCCCGAAAATAAAAAAAAAGAGGTCTAAATGTGGGTGGGGTCTGCAAAAGAGTATATAAGGCGTAGAATTGAGACAGTAAAGTAGTAGGAGAAATTGTAAGAAGAAGGATATGTGTGACCAGACCTGTCATTCTGTTCAAGACCTGTGAAGTTTCTTTTGTGGATTTTTGCCTGTGTTTGAGCATTTTTCCTCACCCAGGACATCACCAAGCCACCCCACCAAAACAAGGGACTGTAAATATTTCTGTTTTTTTTAATATATTCAATCTTGGTCTTAGTTGTAGATAGTACTTTAGTCTTTGTTTGTTCATTATATGTGTTTAAGTTTTTAAAACTGTGTCTGTCATCCCTTGCTGTTGCTGTTATGTTGTAAATGTAATAACAAATTGGGGCCATAACAAGTGGAACAAACAAACGCTTTCTATCCTTTCTTGGAGCTGTCACAGTATACGTAAGTATGTTAAATGAGAATGTAAAATCCTATTGAGAAAACTTTGACATTGTATGCCTTTGTGAAACTTGGTTACACGACAATTCTCAACTTAGAGATTGGCTTAATAACCATGTATGTTTTCATAAATGTCGTTCAGATGGTAAACACGGTGGAGTAAGTGTGTACATCCACAGTAACCTCGAGAAGGGTATGACCAAGGATTACAAGACATTTACAGACTCCATAGGTATTTTGTTTAGTGCATCATTTCTTCATGTGTTGAAGGATGTGTATTTTCATTTCACTTACATTTCACCAGAAGGATCTGCATGGTACAAACCGGACATGGACAATGGTATTGATTGCTGAGAGAATGAGTTGCATGAGGTATTTTCTGAAGATAATGATGTCGACGTGTTACTAGCTGGAGACGTTAATCCCCGATCTGGTAAACTCAACGATTTCATAGCAGATGACAGTTCACTGTACACTCCTCTTGAGGACTGGTATGAATCAGATACATTTTGTATTCCTTGGAGTACTAGAGACGACCAGGTCAATAATTATGGTAGAATCCTAATCAATCTTTGTCAGAAATTCAGTATTCATTTTCTCAATGGTAGATACCCATCTGACAGCCCAGCTAATTACACTTGTACCGCCAATGGTGGTCATAGCATTGTTGATTACATCATTACCTTGTCATCTTTATATGATTACGCTGCTGATTTTAATGTAGGCCAGGAAAACTTCGGCTCAGATCACTTTCCAGTATCCTGTTTGTTAAAACTACCTTGGTTTGATGAGGCCACCTCGGAGAAGACACAAGGTATTTCAAATTCTAAATTGACTTGTTATAGATGGAGTTAAAGTCACACACAAGTTTCACAATCTACTTTCTGATGAAACAACACAATCTCTTATTGCATGCTTTTATGATACCGTTTATACATGTACAAGTGAAGCATTGAAATATTTGTACCAGATATCGGAGAGAGCTGCAAAGCCTATGGCACGCTGTTTGGCCTTCTTTGCGGACAATCACACAACGAAACACTCAGCCAATTGGTGGGACAAGGATTGTGAACGAGCAAAGCATGTTAAGTCTAAAATGCTTGATAAGTTCCGTCACACAAATGCAGCTTGTGATTTTCAGTTTTGTAAAGAATCAGAAAGCACAGTTAAATCAGTGTGTAATAAGAAAAAAGCTAAGCTGAATGATGATATTCAGACTTTGTTGCTCAGCAGTATGGATAGTAGTGTTGACTTCTGAAAATACATCAAATCATCTCGCAGAAAACCCGTAGTTAATTTAATTTCCCCTTAACAATGGTTTGACTACTTTAGTGATCTTTTTAACATCAACACCAAAACTGACAATAATGATATGATGGTGAAAGAACTGAAGCAGCATGACATAGAATGCAGTGATGGTGCTTTTAACATACCTGATGAGCTGAATTTACCAATCACTGAATCTGAGATATCAGACTCAATGGATAGAATGGCAAACGGGAAATCCCCTGCAATCGACGTCATACCTATAGAGTTTCTTAAACGTGAAGCAAGATTCTTTGTACCATTATGTATGCTTTATTTAATAGTGTCCTACTATCGGGAAACTTTCCAGATACTTGGTGTGAGGCAGCTATCTCCCCTCTGCATAAGAAAGGTTTGCAGTCTGATCCAGATAATTATAGGGGTATCTCACCTCTTAGCTCTATATTCAAAGTATTTACAAGTATTTTAAATAGCAGAATCTCAGGATGGGTGGAGAGAAATAATATCTTATTTGACAAGTATTTGCCACTAACGTGTCTTTGTCCCCCGCCACAAGGCTATCAGTGTGAAAATGCACAATGTCTCGGTGTGACCTTGAGAGTGACGCGAAGGTCACCGAAATCGACTGGCGCCGGGGTATCACCCTAATACACGTTGACACGAAATTTGAGGGAAATCCGTCAATTCGTTCTTGAGGTATCTCGCAGACAAGGATTGGGGACGTACGGACGGTCGTGAATACTATGTTCCGCGCGCGGGGGACAAAAATCAAGCGGGACTTTGTGAGGGATTCTCCACCATCGATTAAATCTTTAACCTGTTTGCTATGGCGAGAAAATGCATCTCCAAGCATAAGGGCAGATTTTATTGTATATTCATTGACTTTGCCAAGGCATTTGACAATGTAAGTCATATACGTCTTTGGCACCGCCTGTTTTTATACAGTATCCATGGTAATGTTCTTCGTATTATTCGAGACATGTACAGCAAGTTGAAATCTTGTGTTAAAACTGACTGTGGCATTACTGATTTTTTTCAAATGCTACGCCGGTACTTGTCAGGGTTGTATGCTTAGCCCTTTCTTATTTTCTCTGTATACTAATGACATCATTTCACACTTACAAGATTCTAATTGTCATGGAATTTTTATTGATGAAGAATTCCCTAATGTCATGTGTTTACTTTATGCCGATGATATTGCAGATGGTGCGGACTCTGCAATTCATCGACAGAAACAAATAGATGCCATTTCTTAATTTTGCTTAACTTAATTAAAGCTGCAAGCAGCGTTGAAAGGGCCCTCGCACCCCTTGTGCACGTTGGGGTGGCAGCAAGATCTTGATGGGTGCAGGTGTCCATTCAGAGCCATTGGACACTGCTAGACTGTGTACAATGTGGTTTCCTGAGGGGAGTGCAAAAATTTTTTGGAGGGCGCTATGATACCATTTTGACATGCCTGTGCGCAAAATTTACAACATAGAAAGAGCAATTCTTTTAAAAATCTGATTGGGGGCGCTATAGAGCCATTATGCCACATTTAGAGCCAATTGATGGATGAAATTGAAGAGAATAAGACATTTATAATTTGTGCAAGGTTTTGCAAGTTTTGGAACATTCTAAGGCCTTAAAACGCGTGTTCGTAAAATTTGGAAAAACGCAGGAAATAGCTCATAGCTCACTTCCTGTTTGGCCAAAACATTTAAAAAAATTTAGCATTACCCGGAAAGCCTAATGCAATGATCACCCCAAATTTCATGAACATTCAAGCACTTTTATCTTAACATTGCCGTATCTAGAGGGCGCTGTGGAGCCACCTGGCCACTCCAGATCTGATATTAGCATATATTTATACTTTGGAGGACAATTTTATCAAGCTTAGAAAGTTTCAGGCAAATCCCACAAAGTATGTGGGAGTAAAAGCAACTTCCTATTTCATGGCGGGACATCGAAATTCGCCACGACGCCACGGATACATCCTTCGATGAATCCAAAAAAGCTTCGCAATTTAACATCAGCAAGGTCTTTAGATATTATTTGCCAAAATTTAAGTTGATCGGATAAAATCTCTTGGAGGAGTTCGTTAAAGTAAGACACCTGTGAATGGGAAAAATCCAAAAAAGTTGCAATTTCAATTAAAAATGGAGGACTTCCTGTTGAGTCTAGGTCAAGGCACCAAGAGACTTTTTTTTAGGTCTCGACATAAGGTGTATTCGCGTCTTTGCATTGACTATGAATGTAGGCTAATCTGTCCTGAGAAAAATTAATTTTGTGTCTGATGTGAAAGCAGCTTTATGGATAGTACACAACAGCTGGAGAGAGCTCGGTTATGTTATGAACATAATACCTGTTTTGCAGACCGTAAGTTCCGTTGCTTAAGTGGAGCTGGCGAATTGATCACTTCTACAGGAAAGAATTGCCAATTTAATCTCCGCCTTTTTCGGCTTTATATTAGCCACAACAATTTCTACAGTGGGATGAAATTATGTCAAGGTAGTGCAGAGAAATCATTTGTAAACCGGTAAAGCTTCTGCGTTTCGCATTGCTTTCATGGTAGCACCAGAGAGCCTGCTCAGTCATTTGTGAAGTATCTGGCTGATCCCGGTCATGGATAAGTTAAGCAATCACTAACTGAAGTGGATACAATCGGGCAACATTATGATGAAACTGCCACATTGATGCTTGCCGAAGTAACACAAGCATACTATACAGAATCACTGCATATAAGTTAACCAGGAGCATTTTTAATTAGCACGACACGCAAACTAACATGCAGTAGCTGGTAACCAAGCGGTCATAACCACAGAGACAAACCCTTGCAATACAGGTTTTCAGGGTTGCCAACTTTTGGTCTGTGGCTGGATCGAGATTCTATTGCTGGCGAGGGGGGGGGGGGTGGGGGGGGGGGTCGGGCTGTATTAGCTTTTCCATAATAATAATAATAATAATAATAATGGCAATACAAAGACATTAGCTTACCACTTGCAAGCTAAGCCATACCTAGTGAAGGAGAAAATGAAATGATAGCATTCATACAATTGCCAACTTGAATTGGATTGCTGTGCTCATAGACCATCATTGAATGACAATTCATTTGCAAAGTGCAACACATGCCATGCACATTCATAACTAGTAAACCATCCAAATTCAAGTGTCAATGACTCATGTAATTATGCATCACCATACCTGTCAACCCCAAATGACTAAAATGTGTATAAAGCAACACCAAAATTCTAATTTTTTCCCAAAAAATCAGATTTTTTTTCATGTTGTGATATTTATTAAACACATGCTTAAACAGGAAAGATCTATTTTGGCTGAAAACAAACCCTGCTCCGATCCGGTGCCCGCCTACTTGAGCTACCACTTCTGACAACAAGATGCGACGGATAACCCGGTCAGCATTCATTTTGCAAATTGCCTACAACGCGCACAATCTTCCGCGACCGCGCCCACATAGGAGACAGGAGTTTACTGGCAGTTGTGAATATTCAATAACTGATCCTGGTGTGCCATCTAGCGATAAAATATTGTAACTGCATGCATAAATTTGCAGCTCCACATCCACTGGTGGACACATCGGCAGAAAGATTCACCGTTGGCCTTCTCGAACACGCCAAATCCATGTAATCCGTAAATGATGAATTAAATTAATATTTTAATTTGAAACGAGTAACTAAGTTCCCAGTGTCAAAGTAACAAAGTGAAAATATACTTATCATATATGGCTCAAGCATTTGCAACTTGGGTCTATCCAGGTGACTAACATGATTTTTTTTTTTTTTTCCGAGAGTTCCCCTGGTGATAAAATCCCCACTACACCACTGCACATAACCATGTAAGAATTAATGTATTTATATACATTTAAACATTTATTAAACTGCAGGGTAACGAAAACAAAAAATTACTTGCAATTTGTTAAATGGATACTAATAACAGCGGAAAAAGCGGCGCGTTTTTACAGAGTTTTAAGATAAGACGCGTTGAAATAGTGGCGAACTGTGGCACTTTCGGCTTTCCATAGATATGTACACCTGATGTGGGTCGGCCATGAGCGGTGGAACAAGAAAAAGAAGGCGGTTACCTGTACGATGCAGCGGCGAGTCAGTGAGCCAAGAGAAAGAATTAAGTCAGCATATTAGCAATGAGCAGAGGAGGGCCTGTGAGCTATGAGCTAGGAGCACACAACCCTTCCACCCTGCTCACATGCTCTGCCTACCGTGAATCATGCTCGTTGCACTAGTTCAAATTTTTGGTTTTTAACAAATATTACATACAGTTTGTTAAGCCATGGCATGGGTTCTTTGTATAATTAAACCACACAGACACCAACTATTTGCAGCTTACCTTGATTTTCATCCATGTAGATGCCAGCCAATTGCCAGGTGACACTCCTCACTGAGCCGCTGTTGAGAGTTGCCGTTGTCGGGGAGGGGGTAGCGGAACGTCAACTCCCGCCCTACTCTGCTGTGATTGGCTGGTACTCACAGGCTTTGGGCGGGCTTGAGCAGCCGTCCAATCAACACGGGCATAAGTATCGCACACCAATCAGAGAGCCAACAGATGAGCGCCAAAGCGCTTGCTTTTTAAATTTTTTAAATTTTTTTGCCAAAGCCCTTGTTTTTGTGAGAGAGTGAGACAGGACGTGAAAGTGTGTGTCACACGCCAGATGCGTGAGAGTTGGCAACCCTGGGTTTTACAGACAGCAAATTCTGTTACTGTGAACAGCTGTATTAAGCATCCAAATTACAAATCAGTTTTAAAAGTTAGCTTCCAATGAGGTTTATATTCACACACCTTCTTTAGAACTTACCTTGATATCATTCTACCATATTTAGGACACAAACATTTGCAAAAGTTACTTGGCTACATTAGCCGTTGTACCACAGCCACAATCAACTGGCTATCACATCAGGTTGGCTAATGCAGTAAAAGCAACTAACAGCTTCGGTGTCTGTGAGTCACGGACAGTCACAACTGATACAGGCTTCATCTTCAGGTATTTTACAAAGCCTGCGTTTGAGGCCAGTTGTTAGTGCTAACTATTGCTAGAGGTCCTGCTAGCCACCCGTAACACGTTAGCTTCACTTACATTATTTGCTGTTATATTGTTACTTACAGCTTGTGGCTCCGAGCGCTTTATTGATGCAGCTGCTTCAGGTTTGAGAAGCAGCTGAAATGCTTATCCTGTGTCGAATTATCCTTTACTTAAAAAGCTGTCTTTGCTGAAATGCTGAGCACAAGCAGCTAACGTTCCCTTTAGCTGTGGCTGCTACCTTCTGATTTCTGGTGGCATCCTTACTTGGAAGAGAACTAAGTGTTTATCTTTGAGTCCAAATGTAAATGGACAAGTAGCTTTGGGAGGAATACTGACAAAATTGCACCTCAAATGATCTGAGGTTCTTCTTTTGGATTTCCAAAAGTGTAGACGCTACTAAGGCATTGTATGATCTACAGTTGTTAGTGCCGGCGAGAATTGTTTCCGGTGTGGGCAGGTTCAGCTCAGTGATTGGCTCTGGCTAGGTCTGTACTTATTGGACAGCACAACCTGACGTCAGGTTTTGCCCAGATCTCGTGAAGATTTTGGAAGGAGCTGTTCAAAGAGGAAATTATGCTCATGAAATCACATTCTTGGATAAAGGCAAAATCCCTGTATCTAATGTTTAGAAACCTTTCAGCGGTTGTGCATGGACAACCAACCTTATAACATTACTAATATGTATTAAAAGAAGGATCTGCATGTTAGGACCCCTTTAATATAAATATGATTGTTTTTTTTCGGGTAGTACCCACCCAACCCCTGCCTGCAGAATAATAAGTTCACTAATGTGAACAACGTATATAAATACATGTACATGGGGGGGTGGACTAGGTGATCTGTTAACATCTTCTCAGATCACACATGCATAGCCACTGGGTTTGTATGTTAGATAAACTCAACAATTACTTTGTTGTAGGCTAATTGGTGCTATATTAACTCAAGAACTAAGAATAACAGTATCAGTAACAGTATCTTGAGAGATAGCCAACATGGTTTTCGGAAGGGAAGGTCATGCCTAACAAACCTTCTAGAGTTTTTTTGAAGAGGCCACCAGGACTTATGACCAGAGCAGGGCTTATGATATCATATACTTGGATTTTCTGAGAGCATTTTATACAGTACTGCACAAGAGACTTTTTAAAATGAACTCCATTGGATTTACTGGAGGTATTCTGGAGTGGATTCAAAACTGGTTACAGGACAGAACACATTAGAGTGTAGTATCATAAATTTGCAGATGATACTAAATTGGGGGGTTTGGCAAATAGTTTAGGGTCCACTAAAGTGATTCAGAACGATTTGGATAGAATCCAAAATTGGGCAAAAATGTGGCAAATGAAATTTAATCCAGCAAAATGTAAAGTTGTACATGTAGGTAATAAAAACATGAGACGGGATTACTTCATGGGAGGTTTAAAACTGGAATGTGCTGCACAAGTGAAAGATCTGGTAGTGATTGTTGACCAAACCCTCACAGATTCTATCCATTGTGCCGTAGCAGTTAAAAAAGCTAATCGGATGCTGGGATACATTGCCAAAAGTAGTGAGTACAAATCTAAGGAGGTGATGCTTCTTTTCTACAACACGTTCGTTAGACCACATCTGGAGTATTGTGTACAGTTCTGGGGACCATACTTTAAGAAAGATATAGAGGCTCAAGAGAAAGTTCAAAGAAGAGCCACTAAGCTTATTCCAGGCATAAAAGATGAAAATCAAGTCAAGTCAAGTTTATTTATAAAGCACATTTAAAACAACAGAAGTTGAACCAAAGTGCTGTACAGTGACAATTGTCAAAAAAAATAAATAAAATAATTTAAATGGGAAAACTAAAACAATTATAAAAATCAATAAAACTGTTAAACGAAATCATCAACATGAAATAATATACATATAAAACAGACAGAAGCAGATAGATTAATAAATGAAGATAAAAGTGCACACAATTAATAGGGACAGTCAAAAGACAAGCATAAAAGCGCAACAGGAAAATGGCACAATTAAAAAAATTAAAAAAAAAAAAACCTTGACATGAGAAAGAGAGATGAACAAGCAAACTAAAAAGAAAGAGAATTGAAATATGTTTTCAGACATGATTTAAAACTGGCAAGAGAAGGTGAAGACCTGATTTCTAGAGGTAGTTTATTCCACAGTTGAGGAGCCACCTTTGGTTTTCAGGTTTGACCGAGGAACTGACAAGAGCAGTTTACTGGATGATCTTAGGGAAAGCTACAAGAAGAGGCTAAATCTCTTCAGTCATTGGAAAAGGAGACTCAGGGGTGATTTGATTGAGGTCTTTAAATATGTTAAACGGATTAACAAAGTGAATTATGTAGGATTCCTTCGACTAAGTGTTGTGAGTAGAACTCGGGGTCACTAATGGAAGTTGACCAAAGGTAAATTTAGCGCTGATATTCGGAAATATTTCTTCACCCAAAGAGCAATTTCAATGTGGAATAGCTTACCTGACCATATTGTTGAGGCAGAGACCTTGGGGGTTTTCAAGAGCAGGCTTGACTTAAAGCTAGATACCATTGAGTCATTCAGTAACTGAAGGGATATATTCACAATAGTATAAAGAAACTGGCGAGCTTAGTTGGGCTGAAAGGCCTGTTCTTGCCATTCATGTTATGTTATGTTAATATCAATGTTTTAAGGGAAATATGGTTCAGTATGATGTTAAAATGCATATTTCTTTGTCAAATAAGGTGAAATTACCTCCCCATCCCCGCCTTCTGGAGAGTGGTCCGGTCAAATACAAATTCCCGCGTCACTTTTTTGCCCCAGTCCGCCCCTGCCTGCGTGTGCACCGGAAATGGGTGTCTCGTTTTAGGTACACAAAATAAACACTTGGCAAGAGCGATCCAGTTATCTTACGTACACCGCAAAGAACGACAAATCGGTAGGTACATAGTTGCCGTGCATTTTTATTGCCAAAGAAGTATCATCGAAAGTCATTCTGGGAATAATTCTACATGCTCAAACAGTCACTCAAAATGATAACACATGCCTTTGTAGTTACAGGCAAGAATTGCGGGCTTTATCTAACTAATTACATTCTAGCGTACCTGTCAGAACCCAGGTGCGCATTTCATCGAGTAATATTAGATGTTGATAGTTATAATTCTTGTAAGTAGATTTTTGTACTTTCATAATCATGCTTGGCCAAGGCAGGATAAATGTAAGGCTGGGACGATTCTGAATCGATTCTTTTTAAAGGTATAGTACCACTACCTGCTGCCATGGGGCGAACATCTGAGCTTTCCCTTTTCCTTTATTAAACCCGACGCAATGAACGAAAGTGCCAAACATCAAAGGGCATGTGAAAATCTTCCGGAAAAAACTTCAACGACATCAGTTTTTTTTGGCGACATGATGCACGGAGCCAAGTAAAGGACTACAGAATCGTCTCCTATTTACCAATTAGACTACTCTAAGAAAAGTAACCTGTTCCAGTTTACTTGCTTGACTAGCAATCAAATGGTGGATGTGTTTACTCTCAAAGTTCAATGAGTAGAGCTGTTTATTAAGGCAGCATATTTGATTGCTGCGTTTTGAAATTTAAATGGCCATAGAACATGAACACGATTGCCATCGCCTCGGCATTTCATGGGACTGTGATAATTTTTATCTCCCATTCACGTTTCATCTGCTTTACAGAATGTTTTCCAACTTTTCACCATTGATTTTTTCCACCTCAAAATCAATTGAGGACGTATGTAGTGGAACTTTAAAATAAAGCAGCGGTTCCATGACAATCATGCTCAGGGTATTAAGGTTGAAGATGTTTACTTGTTAATGGTTTGCAGGTGTTTTGTTAAATTCTATGAATTAAAGAATGCGTTGCTACACTATACACATGAAGTTTTATTTCTTTGTTGCATTTGTTGTCTACCAATAAAATCATATTAACCATTCAAGGCTGGTCTTGCAGTAAAATGCCTATCTATACAAATATCATTGACTCACTTTCCGAGAGTGCATGTCAGTGAAGAGTAGAAACAACAGTTAACTAGTTGGACCTCTGAATAGGAAAAGAGCACCCTTCAGTCGATCCCATAACAAATACCTCATTTTGGTAGATTATTTAAAGCATTAACTTTATTGATTATGATGTTTTAACATGTTTCTGTGAATATTGCAGCAAGAATTCTATACACATATCCTGCCTTGGCCAAGCATGATTATGAAAGTACAAGAACGTACTTACAAGAATGATAACCATCGACGTGTTACATTACCTGATGAAATGCACACCTTGGTTCTGTCAGGTATGCTAGAATTTAATTAGAAAGATGTAGACTGCAATTCTGGCCTGTAACTAAAAAGGCATGCGTTATCATTTTGAGTGACCGTTTGAACATGTAGAATTAGTCCCAGAATGACTTTCGATCGTACTTCTTTGGCAAGAAAAATGCACGGCAGCTATATATTCGAGTAATATACCTATCGATCTGTCGTTCCCTGCGCTGCACGTAAGATGACTAAACTGGATCGCTCTTGCGATAAGTGTTTATTTTGTTGACATAAAATGAGACACCCATTTCCAGTGTGCACGCAGGCCAGTTGAAATCAATCAGAGGCACAAAAATTGACACAGATGCCTCAAAATGATAAAAACTAAATTCTAAATGGATTTTAAGATTTCTGTAGGTGGTTTTAGGTCATTCCATGTTTTAGCACTTATGAAGTTTTAAAACCTAAACATTAGAAATGCATCATAAAACAATTTACATTTCATTGTATGTTTTTAAGAAATTATAATGATTATATTATTTAATTCTTTGGCTAAAGAGTTTGGCCAGTTGATCCTAATTAGGACAAAGCTATAAAAACCTTAAGATACTTGCGTGTGTTCTCTGGAAGCATATAATTAACAAAATTAAAATGAAATTGCAATGTCAGAAATGCATTTTCATTTTCAAGACACAAGCGCATTATTTGTATCACAATGAAAATGCAAATGTAATCCTCCACTTTGCATTTTCATTTTCAAGTCCATGTATGTAATTTTTATAACAATTGAACCAATGGAAATACATTCGCCATTTACATTTGCATTTTCGAGAACTGCCCTGCAATATCACTAACAAAACAAAAACAAAAGCGCTAATCATATAAAGGAAACATTCACAGAAATGCTTTTTTGTTTTCGAGCAGCAGGCGCTTTATCTGTATCATCACGAAAATGCTAAAGTAATCCTCCACTTTGCGTTTGCATTTTCAAGTCTATGTAGGCACTGTTTTCATTTGCAAGATGTGCCCTGCAATATCTCTAGCGTTTTTGATTAAGTTTTGTTCATCTCATAAAGCAAATACATTCTCGGAAATGCCTTTTCTTTTTCAAGAAGCAGATACGATATCTGTCACATAATTAAATCGCTAACGCAGTTCGCCACTTTTCTTTTTCATTTTCGTGACAGACTGCCCTGCCTGATTTTGTATTTTCGTTTTCGAGATCTCACGCGCTTTTCCTAACAAAATTAAAAAGAAAATCCCCTCCCTAGTTGGGCGTGGCTTGTCAGTGAGAAGATGGGACTTCCTCCACAATTTGATACAGATTGTATATTAACAAATGCAAGCGATCTTGTTCTTTATCAATCAGGGCGAAACTCCTGCTGTACGCACTTTTATGCCAACGCACAAATGGCAACTTGTATAGTTGGAGCCACTGACTGTGCATGGATGCCCCTCTAGACATTGCGGAGTTTGACTGAGTTTTAGTTCTCGGACTCAATTACCCCTGCGTGCGCTTTACACTCAGATCTATCGATCTTCAGGCGGGTTATCTGCTTAGTAGTTCAGTCAGTTACAAAGCAAGTTCATACGCTCCTGCTCTCTTGGGCTTCAGCTACACGCACTTCCATTGCTTTCTTCGCGAATTTGGAGTGAAAGGACAGTTAGTATAAAAGCCACAATAAATAAGCGTGTCGCGCAACGAACAAGGAAGCCAAGTCGTCGTCTTTTGGATTGCCCTGAGGTAAATAGCCTAACATATATGACATAAAGAAATGATTGCGATGTTTGGATGACTCTGCTGTAATAGGATGGTTGTTGATGTATGTGTGTCATATTTGCATAAAAAACGCTATTCGCTATAATCGCGGAAATGTTTGTGTTTTTTTGGCGAGCGAAAAGAAGTAGGGTTACACACTTTGGCGGTCAAATACAAACATTTCCCAATGTAGTTAATTTTTTTCCAAGGCATCACTGCATTGTGGAGAGATTAATCTATAAGGTAAAGTATTTTAAAGTTATTGTGTGATTTAGGCGATCGATATCCTATCGAAGATGAGCATGTGGCTTTAATACACCAGTGCCTATACCTCTCATTACCTTAATAGCTGGCTACATACCTTGGTAGCCCTGTAACACGTCGACCTCCAGTTCTCTATTATGCTAGTCTGGATGAATCGCAGAGGTAGACTGAGCTAAGAAAGGGACAGATTCATTCTGTTCGCTTGCATCCTGCCGCTACAGAAGAAAGGCTTGCGGAATCTATCGATCTATGATTTCATTTATTGTTCCGAAAAGTCGCTTGTAATAATGTGTTGTCGCTGGCCATGGCCAGATGTTGACACAGTGATATGTTTCGGCCAATCGATGTGTTTTTCATGAAAGGTAATATTGTTAGACCAACATCACGTTAATTAGCTAGCTAACTACTTTCCAGCAAGATAATGAACATCACGAACAACTATTGCTTAAAACATACTTCCAGTCCTTTTATCTTGACCAGATTGCGATCAGTTTCGCACGTCTGTTTTTATGTGGTAACACTATGCTTGCAGCAGGATGCGTCTCTCTCTCGCAGCTCAGTGCACCTGCGATTCATGACCAGATGTGTTTGTTACCTGGCAACCCTTATATGTAGCAGCAAATAAGTTAGAAGAGAAGTATGGGTACTGATGTATTGATATATAAGCGGTCATTTCATTCCAAAATCGAGAAGAAAGCCACGGAAGTAGCTACTTATGCAGCCCCGGTGGGCAGGACCAAATGAATCTGTAAAAGATCGCGTGCAGATAATCTGTCCAACCATTGAATGATCGAGTGTAAGCACACGGTTTGAGAGGAAGCAGGTATAATCCAAGCACACGCGGGGGCTAACTGAGTGGGAGAGCAGGATCATTGCAATTTTAGTCCAACAATGTTACCGTTCATGAAAAACACATCGATTGGCCGAAACATATCACTGTGTCGACGCTATAGCCTGCGACAATCTATTATTACAAGCGACTTTACGGTATAATAAAAGTAACCACATATCTATGGATTTCGCCAGCCTTTCTTCTGCAGGATGAATCTGACCCTCTCTTAGCTCTAACTGTTTCTAACTGTCCTTTCACTCCAAGCTCAGGAAGAAAGGAAGTACATGAGGCTCAAGAGAGCAGGAGCGTATGAACTTTGTTTGTAGCCGACTGAACTACTAAACAGCTAATGCGCAGATAACCCATCCGAAGATCGACAGATCTGAGTGTAAAGCACTCAATTTCAGTGGAAGCAGCGCTAATCCAAGTGCACACAGGGGTAATTGAGTGCGAGAGCAGTGTCTTTCGGGGGAAAACTTAAGCTATACTCTCCATCAAACTCCGCAATGTCCTGGGAGTGTCCATGCACAGTCATTGGCTCCAACTATTCAAGTTGCCATTTGTGCTTTGACATAAACCTGCGTGCAGCAGCAGTTTCGCCCAGATTGATAACGAACAAGATTGCTTGTATCTGTTAATATCCAATCCGTACCAAATTGTGGAGGTCCCACCTTTTCACCGACAGGCCACACCCAACTAGGGAGGGTATTTTCGTTTTAATTTTGTTAGGAAAAGCGCATGAGACCTCATATGAAAATGCAAAGCCTGGCAGGGCAGTCTGTCACGAAAATGTAAAAGAAAAGTGGCGAACTGCATTAGGGATTTAATTATGTGACAGATATCGCGTCTGCTTCTCGAAAAAGAAAAAAGCATTTCCGAGAATGTATTTGCTTTATGAGATTAGCGTTTTCAATTTAGTTTTGTTAGAGATATTGCGGGGCATGTCTTGCAAACGAAAATAGTGCCTATGTGAACTTAAAAATGCAAATGCAAACGCTAAGTGGAGGATTACTTTTTCATTTTCGTGATTATGCAAATAAAGCGCGTGCTTCTTGAAGATGAGAATGCATTTCTGAGAATGTATATGCTGTATACGATTAACATTTTTCTTTCCGTTTTGTTAGTGATATTGCAGGGTACTTCTCGAGAATGCAAATGTAAATGAGGAATGTATTTTCATTTTCCAGTTGTTAAAAAAATTGCACACATGGACCTGATGAAGTGGAGGATTACATTGGCATTTTCATTATGATACAAATAATGCGCTTGTATCTTGAAAATGCATTTCTGACATTGCATATACATTTTAATTTTATTAACTATATGCTTCTATAGTGTTCTGCTTCTGAATGGCATACCTATTGCTGTTGGACGCTTTGGCCATCCAGGCCTTGCACAGGGAGCGCTTTTCCAGAGATGGCGTGGATCTGTTTGCTGAGACAGATGAGTGGCTACTCGTACCAAAAGCAGCCGTACCTTCAGCACAGGAGATTACTGGTACGTGTTATGGCTCTCTTGTTCTAGCAAATGCAGCGGCGAAAAGATATCTCCATGTAAACGAAGAAATTTTATGTTTGCTCGAAATGTAGGTGGACCTAAAATATGCAATCACAACTGGACACTACAAGATTTATGGAATAAGTCATGAGTAGTTACATTCCTGTGGTTATCACAGAATAATGTATCAGTGCCGTGACAAACTAAAGCTAACGCAGCTGCGATATTTCAAAGTGCAGAACGCGGTGAAAAAAGTCTGGAAGCTCAAGTTATGAGACAGATACATTTTTGTGATAAGAGGCAGTGGACACCATAATCGACCAAAAAGCCAACGGCAAAAAAATTCAGAATGCAGCACATCCATTTACAGTGAATGTAATCAGTTCATTTTCGGCTTATCTTAATGTTTGGGTACGCAGAGGAGGATTTGGAAGTGTAAAAACATCAAGCATTCAGTCAAGAAAATTTGAGTTTAATTTTTCATGCTGCTGTTTGTGGTAATCCATGTTGCAGATGACACACCAGGTTGCTTGGGCCCGCGTAGCATATGCATTCGCAATTTTAATATCTGATTTTCATATTCTAAACCTCCATCTCAATAGTAAAACCCCCCAAAAGATATTGGCGCCTCCTTTTAAAATCATTCCCCAATTAAAACCATCTAGTGGATATATTGAAACGTGCTGTATCAGAATTTTTACATGTGTGAAAGTGTACTAGGTTATGGTACATTACTACTAGTGTGAAAGCTGAGCAGCGGGAGGAGAGGGGTGGGGGGACAATTGTACTGTGGCACGGTATGGAACAATCGTACCTAGTGAAAGTGCCCTAGATTGCCACGAGCAATCGGCTCTTTGCACACTGCATGTCACCAGCCCTTCTGTGGTGTTTAGTGGGTGTCATATATGCTAATTTAAAACAACCGGCCACGCGCTTCCAATTTATGATCAAGTGGGATTCAACATTCAGCCCACCTGGGTAAGAGCAGATTTGGATAGTGAGAGCGTTTGGTGCATCCGGAGTTTATTTCTCTCATTTTCTCTCTAAGCAAATAAATAGTAGAGAATATAAAAGTAATTTAAGAGGATGCTGCTGCCTGAGGCCCAATGTGTTTTGAGTCAAATATTAGTAATTAGTTACTTACAGAGGGTTCTGTAAGTTACTTACTGACAGAAATTTTATTCACTGCCATATAGTTTCCAAGTTCATATCAATATGAAAAAAATAAAACATATAAAAGCAAACAGTTTTCAAAGAGAAAGCTTTCCAAGCATACAATTTAAGAAATAAAAGCATACTTTTGCGAGGGTCTGTGCTTCTTTGTAACTTCTCAACAGCTCAATCATTAATGCTTTTTTGCCTGAACAGAAAAATACAGGCTCAACAAGATCATTTTGTCTTTACATTTACAACATCCTATTAACTTCATGATTTTCTCAAGACACTGGATCTAAAATGGGATGCCATCCTATCACATTCACTATGCTCAGCTCAATGCTCCCTGGTTCCTTCCTCAATGACACACCTGAGGGGCAGATGGAGGTGCGACTGGCACTAAAAGCGGCCAGTTTCATTGGTTGTGTGTTGTGGGAATCCTCGGAAATCTGGCAGCTCTCCTGCTTTTCTGTCATTTATTTGTTAAACAGCAACATATTCATCACAACGAGGTCATCCTCAGCCAGCTGGTCTTTGCCAACTTGACAGTGACACTTTGCCGAGGCATTATGCAGGCTCTGACTGCACTGGGTGTTGACCTGCTCTATGATGACCATTGCTGCAGGGCAATCATCCTCGCCTACCGTGTTGCCCGAGGCATGTCGATCACCCTCACCTCCCTGTTGAGCTCCTACCAGTGTGTGGTCATTGCCCCGTCAAAGCATGGCTGGGCCTGGCTGAAAAACTGGCTTCATGGCCACCTCCACCATGCCATCGTCTTCCTCCTTGTGCTCAACATGAGTATCAACACCTGTAACATTGTTTACGCGCAGGCTTTTCCTGCCAACGGTACCATTCCAGAATACAGTCTTAACCTCAAGTTCTGCATAGTGGTGTTCCCTGGGCACCCTTTTTACATAGTAAACGGTATGGTAAGTATCGTACATGACTTTATATTTGTTGGAATAATGGCTGCAGCAGGAGGGTAATGATAGTGGTCCTGCATCGGCACCGTAAGCAGGTTCAGAGCCTGCAGGGTGCCGGGAGAAAAACTGAGGAGGCATCACGTTCCGTCCTGCTGCTTGTGAGCTTTTATGTGGCACTTTTCAGCTTGGACTACGTTCTGTTGTTCTACACACACTCACAGTTTCCCGAGTGCTCCCGGCTGTGTCTGACACTCGCGTTTTCTTTGCCACTTGCTACTCCACCATCAGTCCTGTGCTCATTATCACCACCAACTAGAAGCTGGTTATGTACCTTGAATGTGGCTCCAAAGTTAAGGCAGCACAAAACGTCCAAACTGATGTTGAGTTCAAGGTCTCTTGCGTGAAAACAACACAGTAAGGATCTTGGAGCGTGGAACTGGTGGATGTGGGGAGGGGATAACCATTTCCGAGACTTGAGGACTTGTGGTTTATTGTTTTTTGTGGTCGCACAAATAATTGCAGTGACAACACTTGCCTAAGGGTGCAATAATTGAGAGATTACTCCTTTCCAGAATCAGTAGCACTCACACATTCAAACATTTTTTTTATGGTAATGTGATCTCATTAATTTTCTGTACTTCTTTTATCCCTATGCTTGGAAACAAAATGTATTTTTTATTTAACAAGTAGATCAGAGGGATCTAATAGCTGCGACCTGGCCTAGCATCAATCACGTAGTCTAGTGTCCATGACTGGTGGTTTCTTGTACAATTGTGACCTTGAAATTGGCATATGGCAGAGGTGGCGCTGGTTTTAATGCGGCAGACGACATGCGGGCCATTTAGTGAGCAGTGTATTTGGCCCAAATGTCAAATCAGAACACTGGGCCACATATACTGAGTACAAATGAAAACGCACCACTCACGAAATCTGGAATAGCTCCACGAATTCATATGTGAAGTATATACATATGATGCATTTGAGATAATGAATGATTTAAGAAGACATGTAACCGTCATTCAATTTCATTCACGATAATGTTAACGCGCAAGAGAGGTTTAACTGGTGTAGGGGTCAAACAGGAAAGTCAATAACGGGTGTGACCGCCATTTGCATTGACACATGCGGTGCATCGTCGTCGCATGGAGTTGATCAGTCTCTGGATAGTGCTCTGAGTGATCGCATTCCACTCCTGAACAAGGGCAACCTCAAGTTCTCGGATGTTGTCGATCTGGCGTCGACGTGAAAGACGTCGTCCAATTTCATCCCATAAGTGCTCGATAGGGGAGAGGTCAGGTGACAGAGCTGGCCACTGAAGCACGGGGATGTTCTGCCGTGCAAGGTACTGCATGGACACCCTTGCAGTGTGTGCCCTAGCGTTGTCCTGTTGGAACATGTGGACATCGTGGTGTTGGTTGAAGAACGGCACAACATGGTTCTGCAGCACCTGGTCCCGGTAGTAGACGCCGTTCACCCTTCCTCTGCAGATATGGAGAGGAGTTCTGTGACGGTAGCTTACTCCACCCCACACCATAACGCTGCCACCACCCCAACGGTCCGTTTGAACGACACAATCGGCGTTATAACGTTCACCATGTCTCCGCCAAACACGTATACGGTCATCTGCGTTCCTTAAGTGAAATCGTGAATCGTCAGAAAAGATGACACCGTGCCATTGTCGTATTCGCCAATTCTGGTGCCTGTTTGCCCACTGTAGACGCTGGTTTCGGTGACGATCCGTCAGTATGGGGCCGAAATAAGGACGTCGTGCACGCAGGCCTGCAGCTCGCAGACGGTTCCGTACGGTGTTGGGGTGAATGAATCCACGTCGTCCTTAGACTTGAGCAGCCGTTCTTGTCGCTGGTAGTGTTCGGTCTCGGACATGATCCCGAACGATCTGACGGTCCCGACTTGCCGTTGTCACACGTTGTTGACCCGGTCGAGGATGGTCTCGAGTGCTCCCCGTTTGCAGAAACCTTTGATGGAGTCTTGCGATCGTTGTGTGTGCGCAGTGTAGTCGTCTGGCAATTTCCTTGGTGCTGGCGCCAATTTGAAGCATGCCTATGGCACGTTCCTGTTCAGGGGCTGTAAGTCGTAGCATAGTGTCGACGTTTCACAAGTGTCAGTGAAGAAGTGAAATTTTATTCGGATTTACATGCTTTTAAAGGCAATGTGTGCACAAATTCAGAGTGAAATTCATTTTTCCCGTGGTGTGCGTGCAAGATGTTGCGTTTTTGCAAAAAATTGCCTAGCGTTACAGTTAACTTGAAATTCTCGCATTTCTTGCACCTGGCATGTTGGGTGACGTCACTGTAGTGTTGTTGTATAAAAATTATATTGAAGTTCATTTGCACTTAAATATTGACTTTTTTCAAGTGGTGCGTTTTCATTTGTACTCAGTATATTTGGGGCCAGACTTGTCCCATGGTTAAAATGTTATTTCAGATATTTTGGGTAAATGGCGTAATTTTCATACACACTGTCAGCTGTTTAACAATGCAATTTCATTATTTGATCTGTTCTGATCAATGCCTTTGCTAATCTAATTTGTTTGTTAGTGACGTTTGTAAATTTAAATCACATATTGGCTAATGGTGGGTAAATACATTTAGTCAAATTGTTTTTCTTAGCACGAAAATAGCAAAAAGATAGAAGCAAGTGAATCTTATACTTACATGGAAAATCTAGTAGAGTTGATAAAATTTCAGTCGATTGTTTAAAAAAGGTCTATTTATTTTGTGTACTATATATTATAATTACATTATAATTGGAAAAAACACCTTTCACTGATTTCAATGATAGATAGATGGACAGACAGATAATTATATTGGACATGAGGTCAAATGTCACTTCTTAAGCTCACAATCCTGTAGTGTCATTCAGAGGTAACCTCTGAGGCAATGCATGGGGATGCCTTCAATAAACTCTCTTATACAGCCCAGAGAAGGGGCCACTGAATTAAATTTACCAACAACCACTCAGTAGCCTTATTCGACTGGGCTTTCAGTCGGTAACTGCACTATTTGTAATTTTTTCTGTTCGACTGGTACTGCACTGTTTTCGGTGTTGCACTCGGTGTCGAACTTTCTGCACTAATTTGAAACGTCACCGGAAGCAGCGGTCAAGGCTGCTTAAGCATGGACCTATAAGGAGATCTGGACGCACAACTCGGGTCGACCACATAATCCTCCATGGTCCTAGTGGCGAATATGATATTGCAGGTCACGTGATGCCATGGGGGCCAAAAAGAAATTTCTCCATAGGGAATAATTGAAAAAGACACACTGATAAATCCATGAATAATTTTTTCTTACAGCCACAAATTATCGAAACCGAAACGGCTTATTTTTCTCTTTTAAATCATTAATGCCTCGTTTCTCGGCAAAGACAAAATCTTTTATTTATATTCAGGCTATGCGAACACCAACATATGTAAGCGCGTTCCCGCTCCTCCGAATTTAGCACTGCAGCGGATGTGAGTGGGTGGAGCAATGGGCTTTCCTTGCCGTCTGTCGTTTTATCAAACTTTTCTTTGTTTTACGGTAACTATGAGTATCCAGATAGCAAGCTCCTCCGCTCCGGATTTGCCCCGGCTCTGAGCCGGATCAGCTGTAGCCAGGGCAGATCCGGAGCGGAGGTGCTTGCTATCTGGGTAACCATAAGAGCACATTAACTAACTAAGTTAGCTAACTTGCGTTTCTTTTTTTGCTCAGTATATTTTTGCCATTTCGAACACTGCTTAGCGATCCATTTATCAGCCTAACCATTCTTCATTGCTAAATTACTTACCGACCTTCATTCATGATGACGAAACTTTTCGGCAACTTGACTTATGAGATCCAAAATGATAACTATTTTTTGTTTTTTTTTTTTTTTTGTTTTTTTTTTTAAATTTGGCATCTCCAATCCCACCCAAATCTGGAATGCCCAATTGGTGAACTATGTACAAAGCTTGCTCGTATGTGACCCCTTGCCGCCAACTCAGGATAGTGAAGACAGTTCACAACTCTCCTCTGAAGCACGTGCCCGTCAGCTACTGATTCTTATACACTCATTGGTTGAATCCTCGTAAGTTCAGAACGAGGGCGGAGGATACCCAGACATGAACAAACCCAGACTCTTCCTGACGAGCGCCCGTCTGGTCAGCAGGAGGCGCTGGAGCAACAAACAAAGCTACTATTTTATCCCAAAATCCGGCAGTCCCTTCCCAATTTGGAACCCTGTAGCGCGATGGCCAATTGTGCGCTACTCTGAAAAAGCTGCCGACCCCTGCCGGTGGGTACGCCGGGGCTCGAACCCGCGACGTGATAGTCACCTCTCCCTTAACCGAGTGAGCTATCCGGCAGCTCCTATTTTTTGTTCATGATCTGAACCAAGTGGGTGGAACAATACGCATTCCTTGCCGTCCGTCTGTGATGAACATTCTATATGTGGCCAAGTCAATCAAGCGAGCTGGTGTTACGGTGCAAATATTTTATCCATTTTATTTTAATTGATGAATGGCCGTAATATACTCGATGTACAGTAAGCTAAGGCCACTGTTGTGATATCCTAGACGCATGTATATGCAGCTAACACTCACCTCACTTTTTCATAGTTCATGGTTATCATTGTAATGAGTTGTATATTTCCATTACTTTGAATAACACCAATTCACATTTCTGTATTTTGATGCATCATGCATCATGTGTCAGCTGTGTAGCATCTAACGTAATGTCCATATGAGTGCATTTATAGCAATACATAAATTCAGTTCGAACACTGCTTAGCAAACCATTTATTAACCATTCTTCTGTCGAAAATTAATTATTGACTTTCATACTTGATGACGAAACTTTTCAGCAACTTGACAGATGACATCCAAAATGTTTATTTTTTTGTGCATGATCCTAACATCCATGAAAGCACTGAACATGCATACACAATTTTTGTGGTACAGCCTTTATTAGATCAAAGTTTTGGGTAGGTGGAAACGTCAGAGTATACTAAATCCGAACATCTATGTTCGTGAGCAGCATCTGAAATCAACCGGAGAGATGCAGGTAGATTCGACGGTGTTGCTGATTTTCATCTGAACGAAGATAAATACAAGACCTAAAAGAATGCAACAGTTAGTAGCATAAATATGCACATTCAGAACAGAAAAGTGATCCCATAGGGTCCCGTCCCGTTTACAACTTATGATTTTAGATTGATAGAAAATCTACATAACTTTTAAAAAATCAAATACAGAGCACTGGAGAGGAGTAAATGGTATTGCAATGCTCTGATGCACTCACACACACACACTCATACACGCATAAACACGCTCATATATACAGACGGGTGAGCAATTGTTCATTGCTGCTAAGTGAACATATTAGCTTGAATTCTCTTTGGCCTGAAGTGCAGAGTTGTGGAACTTCACTGGAGGAATACATTACCTTTCCTTATGTTCCCTCACTGAAGGCGGTGACATGCTGAGGACCATTTTTATTCACTCCAGGAAAGCATAATGTCATGTAAAAATGACTGCACAGAATTGCACTGCACTGAATTTCAGTGATGCTTCTGCCATTAAATGGACTAACCGACTGAAACTATGCCAAGAAAACGATAAGAATCATCTTACGTTTACTTATTCACTTTCCCCCCCCCCCCATAAATTTTTCACCCTTCCGTATATAGAGTCGGCCTGTCTTAGTATAAAGCCCACTCACCATGTCAAGGTGCAGGCCTTCGAGTGGGAACATGAGACCAATGACTTACAAGACGGACTCAGACGAGACTAACATACAAAAACATCCATAAAACATGCGACAAAAATATTCATTCAATAAAAAACAGAGGGAAATTTAGAACCATTGATCAGCCTAGCAAGCATGTCACTGAACTAATGTCAGAAAATGAACTACTAGGAGAAAACCCACATGGACATGGTGGAACAGGCTAATTCCGTGCAGAAATGCCCCAGCCTGGATTTAAACCCACATACTTCTTGCTGTGAGGCAGCAGCGTTACCAACAGCACAGCTGTGCCACCCTGTATGAAACCACGAAACATGTATGCATAAAAACATTAAACCAAGTAAACCAATGGTATTGAAATAAAGAAAAGACAGATGAAGTCACATAAATAATCATTAATGCTGCCTTTTATGTACTTTTTTTGCTTTGAACAGATAATTAACAATAAATTTTTTTTGGATGCAAACAAAAAGTGCAATTTTAATATTTTTAAATATTTCTGATAGGACCACTTCGTCAAAAAAAAGCAAATATTTATTGACAATATTCAGGCATACAATCATACATTAGGTTTGGCGACATGGCTCTGTTATGAGAGATCCCTGCCCGTCCAAACATGGAACCGAAGGCAGGGAGCTGCTAGTAACCCCCCTCCAAGGAAACAGAGCCAAAGCAACAATGACCTCACGAAAGAGACATTGCTATAGAACGTAATTTAGACAAAGAGAGCCGGGTTTAATGAATGCAATAGATTGGCGGAGCTGGGGTGGAGGAGGGTTGTTGAGCTAGCGCACGGAGGAGCAGCTTCCTGAAGGCGAGCTCAAGTAGAATAGTATATTACCGGCCAAGCAATCAGGCAGCTAGATCAGATGAAGTCACATAAATAATCATTAATGCTGCCTTTTATTTACTTTTTTGCTTTGAACAGATAATTAACAATAAATTTTTTTTTGGATGCAAACAAAAAGTGCAATTTTAATATTTTTAAATATTTCTGATAGGACCACTTCGTCAAAAAAAAGCAAATATTCAGGCATACAATCATACATTAGGTTTGGCGACATGGCTCTGTTATGAGAGATCCCTGCCCGTCCAAACGAGGAACCGAAGGCAGGGAGCTGCTAGTAACCCCCCTCCAAGGAAACAGAGCCAAAGCAACAATGACCTCACGAAAGAGACATTGCTATAGAACGTAATTTAGACAAAGAGAGCCGGGTTTAATGAATGCAATAGATTGGCGGAGCTGGGGTGGAGGAGGGTTGTTGAGCTAGCGCACGGAGGAGCAGCTTCCTGAAGGCGAGCTCAACTAGAATAGTATATTACCGGCCAAGCAATCAGGCAGCTAGATCAGATGACAGTCATGTGTTTCTCAGGTGACTCCCTAGCAGGTAGCTGCTCCTCTGATAGTAGGCTTGACTCCATGGCCTATCAGAACTTACGTCAAGTCTTCATTTCTGATAGGACCACTTCGTCAAAAAAAAGCAAATATTTATTGACAATATTCAGGCATACAATCATACATTAGGTTTGGCGACATGGCTCTGTTATGAGAGATCCCTGCCCGTCCGAACAAGGAACCGAAGGCAGGGAGCTGCTAGTAACCCCCCAACAGAACCATGCCAGCAAGTCAGCTGAAATGCAGAAATGTTTAGAAGCAGTAGATGCATAGTAGTTACTCGGCGCTGACAATTTTTCTTGAAGCCGATACAAGAGAAATACACTAGAAGAGTGTGCTATGTGTCGTGACAGCACGGCGGTTGCCACGATTTCTCTTGATGCCGATACATGAGAAATATTCTATGTGAGAGGACGAGTGACGTGACAGCCCAGCAGCTGGAACAATTTCTCCTGATGCCGATACAGGAGAAATATATGAAATGTATTATGTGTCCTGACAGCCCGGCGGCTGGCACAATTTCTCTTGATGCCGATACAAGAGAAATATACTATATGAGAGTACGATGTGTCGTGACAGCCCGGCTGCTGGCACAATTTCTCTTGATGCCGATACAAGAGAAATATACTATACGAATGTTCTACGAGTGTCAGCCCAGCGGCTGATACTCATTTCTCTTGATGCCGAGACAAGAGAAATATTCTATATGAAGTGTATTATGTGTCGTGACAGCCCGGCGGCTAGCACGATTTCTGTTGATGCCGATACAAGTGAAATATTCTACATGAAATGTATTATGTGTTGTGACAGCCTGGCAGCTGGCACAATTCTCTTGATGCCTATACAAGAGAAATTCTATATGCTGTGTAATATGTGTCGTGTCAGCCCAACAGCTAACACAATTCTCTTGATGCCGATACCAGAGAAATACTATATGGGTATACTATGTGTAGAGATAGCCCGGCGGCTACCTCAATTTCTCTTGAGCCATTTCAGGAGAAATATAATACAATACAATCTGGTGTGATAGTAAACTAGTATAAGTATGATGAAACGGGACGCCCCCTTTTTTTTATATTAAATGAAGGTGGGAGTAGTGATGATTGAGATGGCGTAGAACAGTGTTGGGATGCTGATACCCTGACTACGTGAATGCGAGACGACGCGTGAGCAGGAGTGTGTTTAGGAGAGATATTAGGGTGTTGTCTTTGGACATGCCAACATCATAACAGTTAAAAACACACAAATCGTACATCATTTTGCTCGCCGACTGAAATGCAGAAAGTTAAGAAGCAGTAGATGAAAAGTAGTAGCCCGGTGGCTGACAATTTCTCTTGAAGCCACTACAAGAGAAATACTCTATGTGAGTGTGCTATGTGTCGTGACAGCCCGACGGATGACACAATTTCCCTTGATGCCGATACAAGAGAAATATACTATATGAGAATACGATGTGTCGTGACAGCCCGGCGGCTGGCACAATCTCTCTTGATGCCGATACAAGAGAAATATTCTATATGAATGTTCTAAGAGTAACAGCCCAGCGGCTGGTACTCATTTCTCTTGATGCCGGTACAAGAGAAATATTCTATATGAATTGAATTATGTGTAGTGACAACCCGGCGGTTGGCACAATTTCTCTTGATGCCGATACAAGAGAAATATCCTATATGAAGTGTATTATGTGTCGTGACAGCCCGGCGGCTAGCACGATTTCTCTTGATGCCGATACAAGAGAAATATACTATATGAATTGTATTATGTGTCATGACAGCCCGGCGGCTGGCACAATTCTCTTGATGCCGATACAAGAGAAATTCTATATGCTGTGTTTTATGTGCCGTGACAGCACGGCAGCTGGCACGATTTCTCTTGATGCCGATACAAGAGAAATGTACTATATGAGGTATGCTATGTGTAGAGATAGCCCGACAGCCACCTTAATTTCTCTTGAAACCATTTCAAGAGAAATACGCTACGATAAGATCTAGCGTGTCAGCAAGCTGGTACAAGTATGATGAAACAAGATGAGCTCTTTTTATATATTAATGAAGGTGAGAGTGGTGATGAATGAGATGGCGTAGTATAGGGTTGTGACTCTGATACCCTGGCTATGTGACTGGTAGGGGATAGACGACGCGTGAGCAGAAATGTGTGTAGGAGTGGAGATTAGTGTGTAGTGTTTAGGGCATGCAAACATTGCAACAGCTAATTACCAGACATATCTTACAACATTTGCTCATTAATTTTGCGGCTCATGTCCTTGAATCCAGAGTGAAGGTGTTGATCATATGCCAAAGATGACCAATGTCCCATGGCCTTCAGTGTCGAGACAGACACAACGGAAACGGCGGTTGTGCTGCTCCAACACGGAAGGAGTGAAGAGTGTAGAGTTGAGGGGAGAGGTCACAGCTAGCAAACTAGGTGAAGTCGTGCAGCAAACTAGGACCAAAAGATGAGTCTCTCAGCTTCCATGAGGAACAGATGTAGTTCGCTGGATATACTCCATGGACCAGACTGTTCCGAAGGTGGAGACTGGGCAGCACTTAGCAGAGGGTCAGATGGCAATGATGGCGAAGACCAGCAGCATGCTCAGGGCAGGGCCCCAACGCAGACATGGAGGGAACACAAAACCAGGCAATTAGTGGAGAACAGGAGTTGGAAGCAGTGCTCGGAATATACCATGAAATATTATTGTGTACTTAAAGTTGATATGAAAATAAATCTCCATGATTGCAAAATATGAAGATCATTCATGAAAGATGCCAAAATCCACCCCACCAAAAACAATGTCATCGGCATAAACCAAAGACCAGAAGCTAATAACTGGCATAACCCAAAGACCAGATTTATCTTCTTCACTCATTTCCTCCAAGGACTCTGATGAAGATGTAGGTCTACATCAAAACGTTAGTCACTATTGTTATGCGCCTTTTTCAAGGAAAAGTGAGAATTTAGCAGATATCAGTGCTGCACCGGCATTCTTTTTACAAAAATGCAAAAGAATCACTGCCAAATTATGGGGAAAACACAAAGGTAATAGAAAAGGTAATGCAAATATGATAGAAATCCATTTACGAACAAGACAGAGTATGACCTGCTTGATAACAAATTCCACTGCCAACTGGAATAACTTGTCTGAGTCCTGATCATTCCACAGTATTAGGTGGAATTTTCGGTTGAGCCACATCCACTTTAAATAAAAAAATGTATTTCTTTTTTATTTTTTTATGAATGCTGAACGCTTCAGTTGCTAGCATTTGCTGTTGGTTCGTCACGCGGTGTATGCGATGCAGTTTGCAAACTGTTATCTTAACTGAACTCGGTACCAATGGCAGCACCTGCTAGGGATAGATAATAACTATCACTAGAGTGTTCAGGTGAACACGTGTTGCCTTTGCGTGTGACTACCAACTGAAATTCTGATTACCGGACAGACAGACGCCGGACAAAGTGATCCCTATATGCCGCTATGCTTCGCAGGCAACACAAAAATTGTAGTTACGGCATGGCTATTGGAAACAAGTAGAATTCAAGCAGCATAGCTACAATCGATTTAGGCATTCATGGCGATCACAATTGGTCCAATCATTAGACAGTAAGCCAAATATCATCTGAAATAATGCTTAATCCATTTCAGCAACGGCTATTCAAATGATTAATAATACAACATGAACAATTTCCTGTGCCAAACATACTGTAGCTGATATTTAAAAGGATGAAGTAAATCAAAGCCATGCAAAAAATATTAAAAACTACGCACAAAGTACATCCAATACATCCAGGAATATTCCAATGGGAATAACAGGCATGAACGCGACTCTATATAAGCATTCGGATAGAAGCCATGAGCAGGTTCAGCGCTGCGGTAAGATAACGTTCATGATGCGTTTGTTAGGCTTGCAACTCGTATACAATGACCGTGCGAAGAAACTAGCGAGCAACCTGTACAAAAAGAAAGTCAAAGTGACATCCGTTAACTCCTCGACAAGCCTTCGTGAATTAGGGACCGGCCATCTGTGCCAAGAACATATTTATCTTACCGGCCGTGGTCGTGTAAACAGCAAACTGATTGGTGCATGATACTTGAGAACTAGTAGCTCGGTTAACTTCACAAAATGCGATATTACTGCACTGAAGCGCAAGCAGCGCGCCACTTCCATGAAATGTTTGCAAAACATACAGTTTCAATTACCACGTTGCCGAATGGGACAATACCGCAGTACACTTGCAGTGTTTTAAAAGCATCCACATTCTTTCGACACCCGGAAAAGACCGCTTTTGAGCAGTGAAAATTTGCAATAGGCGAGCAGATCGCAATTGTTGCCGTAGATAAATTATTTAGTTGCCAACAATGAGTGTTGCCTTGCCAAGGGAGAATTCGAAATAACGAGCACTCGTGCTGCATCCGGATTAGCATGCGCTGCTCTGAATTTACGGTTTGACAAATGACACCAATTACGCAAAGACTCCGCAAACACATTGGGCAATGTTTCGAAACAAGCCACATTTAAAGACAAATAAGCTTGCACGTGCTGGCCTCATAACCGTGCACTCCCAGCATAGTAAAAAGCTAGAGCAAACATGACATCGTACACCACAGTAACATTAACTCCACCGAAATGCGGTAGTCAATATAAGCATTGTTACAGAAGTCTGTACAGAAGTCCATGGCCTGACAGAACTTATGTCAAGTCTTCATTTTTGTGTATGCTTTTTTTCAGACAACACTAAGTCCTTCCCTTGAAGTGAATCTACATGCTCTAGAAAAAGTATTAACTTCAACATCTCGCAAAACTATATACATAGCTCTTGAATCAGCCTTGGGTAGGAATTACACCACTGGAATGTTGAGGAGTATTTATTTCCTTCAGTGCAATTAGTTGGGCTCCGTTATGGCAACTCCAACAGACACTGAATTTGTGAAGCTGGGCTCCGTAATGGCAACTCCAACTTACTTTGTTTTTGATGTTTGAGTTGATGTTGTTGTTTTGATGTTTGTCCTCAGGTTTAATTTAATTTTTTTTTGTATTTCACCTTAAAAATGAGTCATTTAGGATTTTTTTAGGTCAAAATTTAGGATACTAATACCCAAATCTATGAAAAGTCTATCTAGCATACCCCAGAGACAAAATTTTCACCAGTTTTTAAAATTGTGCTGTCTTCACTGCTGCATGTATATGATTATGAAATTTCAGCAACATCACACGAATGTCTTAAAATTAAACCTGGAAACCGGATTACAAGTAGGCACTAACTTTTGTTTCATATGTTGTTCCCACTGTTGAAAATGAGAGGGTTGTTTTAGGCAGCACAAATTCACACATAAACAAGGAAAGATGCATAAATAAACAAGCTGCATTACAGTGAAGAGAAACAGAGAAAAATAGACATTGAAAACAACACTACAACCTGAGGATAAAACACAGGCAAGCATTAACTTGCTTATAACAGTGCCCTTAACAACAAACAACTCTGTCATTACTTACATGCCTTACTGGTGATGAAAGTGGATCAGTTTTGTTAATTTGTTCCGAACAATGTCTTTGGTAATCTTTTCTGTTTCTCTTTTGGCCAAATGGTGCAGTCTTATTGTACAATATATAGATGATGCCATTTTCACCAGAGTATGAACATGATTGTCATCAACAGTGGTCTCAAACATGTGTTCATGTAGCTCAGGGAAAAGTATTTTTGTCTGCACTGTAGTTCAAAACGTGGCTAACAACACCTGATGTAACGCCATATCCCTGAGGAAGCTTTCCAGAAGCTGTCCTCAAAATTCTTTGAAAGCAACGCTCTGACTATGTGCAGACAGCAACTATTCCCGGAGATGGTTTTTGTAGACCTCCACGGGTCTTCAGTAGAATGAAGGAGTGGACATTGGTTTCAGAGGTTAACGCTTCTGTGCAAGGCATGCAGTTATGTTTTTCTTTAACCTTCTTAACCACAAAGCCAGCAATGTAGTTGATTGCAGCATCTTTGAATTCAGAGACTGCATCAACATTTGGGCACAGATAGTAATCGTGGTCTTGTTCTGCATGCTCTACAGGCTTGAGATCGAACCTGCGCAGAGTATTGGCTGATGCAGGTGTCACCTCCAAGATTGTGGTGCTGTCTCGGATGATGCAGTTACCTGTTCCTGTTTTGACTTGCAGCTTTGCCAGAAGACGTTTGTAAGCAGCTGTAAACTGTCTTGCTGTGGGGTTGTTGTTAAATCCACCACGGGCTCTGACCGATGAAAAGAACAGCTCAAGCTGGTCCTGGCTCAGCTTGTATGTGAGGAGGTAAAGACACGGGGCATTTGGTGTACACACCACTTCCTGGAAGATGTTCCATGCACTTATGCAACTAGCAATAAAGCCAACTACACAAGTCTTCCTTCTCCCAGAATGCAGTGGAATGCCTCTGTTATTCGTGAGTTCTTGAAGAGCCCTTTGCGCTTTCAGCAGGATTGACTTTGCGCGGTCTTGATTTGATGTCCTCATTGGTGCTTTATAACCTTTGCCCAATGGATTCCTGCTGTTGTAGACATCAAAAGCTGCATCAATAGTTCTCAGGAACTTCACAGTCTCCTCACATCCCTTGAACTGGGGCAGACAGAGCTGAGTATCACAATACTCCAGAGCATCTGCCACACTGCTGCTGAAAGCCTAAGCTGCAAGCTTCACCTTCATCTTCTGTTTTTCCCACTGTATGTGAGCCTTTTTCAACCGGTTCCCAAGTTGCAGTCCCTCTTTCTCTTGAAGTGCATTTAATTCTTCAAGGTATCGCCAATTAATTTTACCTGTTGAAGTCTGCAATATACCGCCTTCAGCGAGTGCGTTTCTGAGCAGCTTCAGCATGTGACAAACATCCACTACCACATGAACCACCTTGGATGGATCTCCCGGATGTTGAAATTAGGGTCTCATGTCAGGGACATCCAAATTTGCCCCTAGAGACTTCAACATGGCAAAATGGCATGATGGACCATCGCATGTTAAGGAAACTGTGCGAACTTCGATGTTATGAAGTCGAGCAAGGCATTCGCTGAAGATTTTTGCACGCTCTTCTCTAGTTAGTCCATCAATTAGGAAGTATGCCACTGGGATTTTACAGAACTCATTGATGGAAACAACCATAAGGACTAAGGCATCTTGGTAGACTAAGGCTGGTGGTAGACTATCATCTATAATGCCAGTGCCCAGGTCTACATATCCATGGAATTTCCCAGCAGCATACTCCAAATGCTTGCGTATAGCCATTTCATCCATCATGAGGGCACACAAGGTTTCCTTACCCTCTTTCTTCCTGTCCTTTGCATGAGCCTCAATTGCAGAAAATGCTGATTGTGTAAATCCAGGATCTGCAGAGATACTACTATACCAGCTTCGGATGCTGTTGGGATGGGGCAAAGCAAGGTTGAATACTTCACGCACAAATGCATAAGCTTTGGCGGAATAAAAGTGTAGAGTCATTGCAAATGAATGCAAGTCTTCTGACACTTTAGACTTTTCCCCCTCTTCCAATCTGGTCAGTATCTCCTTGGACACTCCACTAAAGGAGGTATCCAGCATCTCAGCACAGCCTGAAGATATCAGCAATTTGTTTTTTAGCTCACTGACAACTTCAGTTAGACTGGAAATTTTTTTCTTCAATCTTTTGGTTTTCGCCTTCTCCAATTTGACCTTTTTTCTGAGCGTATCCAGCTTGCTCTCACACTGACGCTTCAACGATGCGGGAGACCTCAGCAATGAGTATAGGTGGTCACCACTGCTTGAGATTGCAGGTTTTGAAACGCAACCATTTCCTGTAGTGTCTTGTACTTGTGACTCCTCAACTCCCAATAGAGCACATGCATCACTGCCATCACTACCCTTTTCTTCAGTGAAATTAGTGCCCTCCTCACTGTAAACAACAAGTACAGAGCAATAATTATGTTCTGTGGCTATATTGTGACTTACCTCTGTGCTTACCTGTTGCACTGTGGATGCCTGATTGAGAGCAGTGAACTCAAATAATGTAGGGACAGCCGTTGGAGTGAACCGTCTTTTTCCTTCACTGTATTCAAAGCAATCCTCAGTGAAATGTTTGGAGCAAAGGCGTGCATGTTGGTTCGGTTTCCAGTGCTTCCTCCTGGTGTTGTGGACCCACTGGTGAAACCTGGATTCATCGGTGAATGGAAACCTGCATGACAAGCCAGTAATCAGGTGGGTTACAAGGATAGATAGGTTAAACAATTTTCATCATAATACACACACAGTTGATTAACTATTCATAAATGCACACTTACCTGATAGTGTACACGTTCACTATAAATACTTACTTCACTCTGTATTTATATTATCTGACTTACACACTTTCATTCACTCATTCATTTTATTATGTACCCAGTAATACTATGTAATGACACTTTGCATATGCATGAGGGTACATCATTTTAAAAAGGCTTAAGGATTCACATGCCTTCAAATTATGCTTTGGTCAATTTGCCACAATTGAAGGTCAGTTTCAAAAATCAAGCTTTACACACTGTTTTCAGCATTTTTTACAGTCTTATCAGGTAAAATGTGATATTGACTCAAATTAGGTAATTTCATACCCTGTACACACGTAAGCGATTATTTTGTTCTACTGCTAACCATTATTTTGAGCTTGTCTGTCTTGTGATGGCAAATGTTAAGCGCAATTCCTCCTTTATATTTCTTTTTTCTCATATTTTATTTAAAGAGAGAGGTTTTTGTTGAAATACAAATGTTATACAAATTATACAATTCTTACATAGAACATACATTGAACAGGCCTTGGGAATACAGAGTCTATTGGTTTAGTCCTTTCAAAATTCAGATCAAATGTACATTTTTTAAAATATGACAATTTTTGAAGCTTTTTTGTTCTTCACATTTTAAATTACGGTGCCATACTGTTTAACTTCATTCACAAATTGGCGAAAGCAGGGTTTAGATCCAGACCATTTAAATTATAAGAGCTACATAAATAATATTCCTTTTCATTCCAAAAATCACAAAATATAGCATCACATCCTCCTTTATAATTCATTTAAAATTCATTCTCATTCATTTCGCCATAGTGACGCAAAACCGACGGTGGATGTTCCAGGAGAGGATGGGGGAATCATTTTATTTTACAAGCAATTAAGATGGTCTTTATTAATGCATTAAGTAGCTACCTAGGGTAACACTTTTGTGGCGGCATAAATAGCACTGGTCAATTTGACACAAAACCTAAAATAGCTCACACAGAAATTTGCTAAATGTAACACATTTTCGCATTATTTTGACGTCATTATATAAAGCTTTTGATCAAAATCATGGTTGATATTTAGGAGAGCATTTATAGCACATAAATAGTGAGAATAAGTTTAGCGATGCAATCAAAAGTTACGGCTTAAGTGATACGCAATGGCTTTCTGCGTAGCTGAGAACGTTATTGAAATATGTCAGCATGGCTAGGTTTGCTAATAAGCAACATTAAAATATTACTACCTAAACAGTGGCAGCCTCGGCCCACTACCAGTCGTCCTAGTAGTGCAGTTATAGGCAGCACAGGTGGGCATTTTCAGATGGCGAAAAAAGTAAGATTTGACCAAACTTTAATGAAGAAATAGCTGGCGTCTACGTTCACACAAGCGCTTTCACCGAATGTCTAATCGCAAGAGAACGTGATGCTTTGCACTTGGTCTTAAAATAGGTAGATCCCCCTACCCATCCCCCACCCTTCAATTAGAGCACAATTATACATGAACAGTTCAGGGCAGTCCATTTAGATCCGCATCATTTAAATCAGAGGTATGTTATGATAAAACGGGTAGGTTTGAGGTGTTCATAGGACGATTGTGAGTCTCTTGGTTTTTGTTATAAACGAGTAAAGTCTGCTTTCAAAATTAACTTGGTTTCGTTGCTGGTGGTAGCTAAGATTAATACTGGCTTCTTTGACGATTTTGATTTTGCTCGTGTTTGGAGCTATTAGTATTAACAGAGAGAGAGAGGCATTAATTTAGTTATCATCAGTATTCCTTTTTTAAATGAGTGTGACTACATGATGTAATGTGAATATAGGTCACTGGATGGCAGTATTTACCTTTTTTTTTTCAGCTCAGACTGGAGCTATGTTTAGACATGTCCTGGACATGTCTGGGGCAAGTCCCCGAAAAGTAAAAAAAGAGGTCTAAATGTGGGTGGGGTCTGCAAAAGAGTGTATAAGGAAAAGAATTGAGACAGTAGAGTAGGAGGAGAAATTGCAAGAAGAAGGATACATGTGACCAGACCTGTCATTTCTGTTCAAGACCTGTGAAGTTTCTTTTGTGGATTTTTGCCTTTGTTAGAGCATTTTCTTCATCCAGGTGTTATGGCCCCAATTTCTTATTACAATCTACAACACAACAGCAACAGCAAGGGATGACAGACACAGTTTTAAAAACTTAAACACATTTAATTAAACACAACAACTAACTAAACTGACCAAGATTGAATAGGAAAAAAAAAGAAATATTTGCAGTCCCTTTTTGTGGGGTGGCTTGGTGATGTCCTGGATAATGAAAATGCTCAAACACAGGCAAAGAAATCCACAAAAGAAACGTCAAAGGTCTTGTACAGAATGGCAGGTCTGGTCATCTTCTTGCAATTTCTCCTACTACTTTACTGTCTCAATTCTTTTCCTTATATACTCTTTTGCAGACCCCACCCACATTTAGACCTCTTTTTTTTTTTAACTTTCTGAGACTTGCCCCAGACATGTCCAGGACATGTCTAAACATGACTCCAGTCTGAGCTTAACAAAAAAAAAGGTAAATACTGCCATCTAGTGGCCTATATTCACATTACACCTCCATTCCAAAAGGGAAAAATTTTACTCATAAAGGCAAAATTTTTCTTTTCAATACAAAATGGTTAAGTGAACACTTGTCTATATATACATATCATACAATATTCAAACACATGATATATATATACACATTCAAACACGGGATAAGCAATCAGCAATTACATTGTCTGTACCCTTCACATGCTTAATTTCCAAGTCAAACTCCTGTAAAATCAAACTCCAATTCAACAATCTGAAATTTGAAATTTGAAAGTGCAATTAAGAACATCAGCTGGAAGGATTTACTACCTGGTAGTAATGTGGATGTGGATTCACGTATCTTTTTAACTACAGTTCAAAATACAATAAAACCATTTCTTAAGAAATGCAAATTAAAAAATTACATTAAAAATACTCTCCCCTGGATTGATGTTAATACAAGGAAACTTATGAAGGCTAGAGACATGGCCCTGCAAACATGTCTTACGACTAAGTTATCAACAGATAGACAAATCTTTGCCTCTTTAAGAAACAGGGTTATACAGGCTGTTCGAGCTAATAAAGCAACCTTCTTTGTTAACCTGTTGAGTGAAGTTAAGGGAAACCCAAGACAAATCTGGGACAATCTGAAAAAGTTATCGGGCAGCAGTCAAAGCCCAACAAAACCTCTCGAGATTAAAGATGACTGCTCCCTGATTAAAGAACCAGTACAAACTGCAACGCTCTTCAACTCATATTTTGTGAACTCAGTTAAGATGGCAGTGCCCACCTATCAAATAGGGCTGCTTCTTCCTCGTCCAATTGATGAATCCCAGCCAGTCTTCTCACTGATTGAGGTTACTGAAGCCCAAGTTAATAAAATTCTGGTTTCCCTCAAAAGCTCTAAATCTAAAGATGTATTTGGCCTGGACACACTTTTTCTAAAAAGTAATGCAGATGCATTCACAGAACCATTAACAAAATTAGTGAATGCTTCTATCAAAGAAGAAAAATATCCTGATGACTGGAAGTCAGCCATTGTCGTGCCGGTTTTTAAATCTGGAGATTCAACTGCAGTGAGTAATTATAGGCCGATTAGTATTTTGCCTGTAATCTCCAAAGTTGTTGAAAAATGTGTTGCTGAACAGCTAATTTTCCATATTAATAGTAGCCCCTACACTCTGAATCCAATGCAGTTTGGTTTTCGGACCAATCACTCCACTGAGACAGCAAACTGCTGTTTCCTAGAGAATATTAAACAAAAAATGGACAAAGGAGGTGTTGTCGGTGCCATATTCTTGGATTTTAAGAAGGCATTTGACACTGTCAGTCATCAAATACTCCTTTGCAAACTTGCAAATTATAATTTTTCCACTGGTGCGCTGAACTGGATGAAGTCCTATCTTGTTGATAGAGTTCAATGTGTTAGGGTTGGAGGTAGGACATCACCGTTTCTGCGCAATGAAATGGGTGTGCCTCAGGGATCTATCTTGGGGCCTCTCTTATTCAGTTTATTTATAAATGATCTTCCGTCCATCTGCACTGGGTGCGAGGAGATGTACGCAGATGACACCGTAATTTATGTCCATGCAAGAACTAAAGATCTGGCGGCTGCTAAACTGAATGCTGAAATGGTGAAGGTTAACAACTGGCTCAGCAAGTCTCTACTGTTTCTTAATGTTAAGAAAACTGTTTGTATGTATTTTACAAAAACAAGCTTGACATCCAATGTCAATCCTGGAGTATTTTTCGGTGGAGAGCTAATCCAAGTAGTCACTGAGTGTAAATATCTTGGCATTATCCTCGACCCTACCTTATCCTTCAAAAAGCAAATAAAAAGAGTAGTGCAGACTGCCAAATATAACCTGGCTAATTTTAGATACATTAGGAACTGTCTTACGTCCACTGCTGCACTTCTCTATATGAACGCAATGATTATCTCCCATTTAACATATTGTATGACAAGCTGGACCCACGCCAAAAGCACGACTCTGAAACCCATCCTCTCTCTGTACAAGCAGGCTCTCAAAGTTCTTGACAGAAAATTGAATGCTCATCATCATTGTTATATTCTCGGCAAATATAAAATTCTTAGCTGGGAAAACCTAACAAAACACACTGACGCCTGCCTATTGTTTAAGATTATAAATGGAATGGCCCCTCCACCTCTCAGTGCCTTTGTTAAGGTAAAAACATCTGATAACAGGACTACTAGATCTTCCCAGAGAGGGGACTGTATTGTTCCTTTCAGGTCCAGCTCCTTTAGTCTATCTTGCTTTGCAGTTAGAGCTGCACAGTTTTGGAACACCTTACCAACTGAACTAAGATGCTGTGCCACTTACCACACTTTTACAAAAAAACTTAAGACCTGGCTTTTAAAAAACCAAAAATGTGATCACTCTTAATTTGTGTACCTTTCTTGTTTAACAACCAGTTGCTAACCTACTAAATGTCTCTGTTTATTGTCAGGCTCCCAGCTTTGCTTGGCTTGGTATGTAGGAACACCTAATAGTTTGATTAATGCCTTGTCTGCATTTATTTTACTTTGCTCAAGTTCTGCTGCCCTGTTTCTATTCTGCTGCTCTGCATGGCTGATATTTATGTATGTGTACTGCTGCTTTATGTGTATGTGAACTGCTGCGCTGCGTGGCTGATTATATGCATGTATACTGCTGCTTTTCATGGCTGACTATATGATTAGATTGCTATCCGTCTGCATGTTGCTGTTCTGTGCTTTTTGTACTGGCTATCATGTATTGTTATGATGTCCTGTAAATATTGTAATGATTGATTTTAACTACTGTTATTACTGTTTTAGGTTTTTGGTTTTTTTTAACATCTTGCCGAAGGACTGCAGTTGCGAATTAGCCAACTAACTAAAACTGGCACATTTACAGTAATGTTAATTAATGTGTATTGTCCTTTTACAAATAAAATAAACCAAACCAAACCAAACCAAACCAAACAATCTCCGATTCTTGTTTTTCATCTTACTCAAAAACATTAACGGATTGTGGTCAGTGTACACAATCATTGGCTTTTGTCCTGTACAAACATAAACCTCAAAGTGTTGTAAAGAAAGGACCAGAGCCAACAGTTCCTTCTCTATTGTGGAAAAGTTCCTTTGGTGGCGATTGAACTTCCTGGAGAAGTATGCCACGGGATGCTCAATGTCATCAGAGTCACTTCTCTGTAGGAGCACAGATCCACAAGCTTGGTCGCTAGCATCGACCGCGATGGAGAACGGTTTGTTGAAGTCAGGAGATTTGAGCACGGGGAAGTGACACAGCAGAGACTTCAGGCGATCGAAGGCTCTCTGGCATGCATCATCCCAGGTGAACTTTACGCCTTTCTTCAGTTGGTTAGTTAGACTGAGAGCAATCTCAGCAAAGTTCTTGCAGAACTTGCGGTAGTACCCGATCATTCCAAGGAAGCGGCGCAAAGCTTTTTTGTTGTCAGGAACTGGAAAGTCCATGATGGCTTGGACTTTAGCATTTATGGGTGCCACCTTACCCTGGCCTATGACGTAGCCAAGATAGGTGACAGTAGCACAACCAAAGTCACTCTTGCTCAGGTTAACAGTCAGGTTAGCCTGGGTCAGGCGCTGGAACAACGTCTCTACATCTTTTAGATGTTCTTCCCAGGAGTCACTCCGTGTGATCAGGTCATCGATGTACGCACCCGTGTGTGGCAATCCGGCGATTGTAGACTGTATCATCCTTTGGAACGTGGCTGGGGCATTTTTCATGCCAAAGGGTAGGACTTCATACTGGTACAATCCAGATGGTGTGGCAAAAGCAGAGATGCTCTTGGCCCTCTCAGTTAAAGGCACACACCAATAACCCTTCAATAAATCAATCTTGGTCAGAAACTTTGCTTGCCCTACACTATCAACACAATCATCAATCCTAGGTATTGGAAACACATCAGTTCTAGTTACAGCATTGACTTTGCGATAATCTGTACAGAATTTAGTACTTCCATCAGGTTTTGGAACTAGCACACAGGGTGAACTCCAATCGGAGTTGGAGGGTCTGATAATATCATGTTTTAACATGTACTCAACCTCTTTCTCAGCAATCTTTCTCTTTTCAGGATTCATCCAGTATGGATGCTGTTTTATTGGTTTGGCATCATCAACATCTACATCATGAGAGGCTATAGTAACTCTCTTTGGAACATCAGAAAACAAATCCTCATATTTCTTGATCAACTTTTCAAACTGATCTCTGTGAGGGTTCTAAGTGCTGGAGTTTTACATCAAGATTTTGCAACACTTCAGTGTTTGACAATTTACATGAAAGAACTTCAGCTTTAATTCTAGGTTCATCATCTTGAAACTCCCCCTCATCTTCACACGTTTCGACCATTGGAGAATCTGAAATGACAGCTGCAACCCTAGCATTTCTGTCATGATAAGGCTTGAGCATGTTAATATGACACAATTGTTTTGGTTTTCTCCTATCTGGAGTCTTCACAATGTAATTGAGATCATTGAGTTTTGTCAGAATTTCATAAGGACCATGAAATCTAGCCTGCAATGGATTGGACTGCAAGGGAAACAACACAAGGACCTTGTCTCCTGGTTTAAACACACGGCTTCTATCCTTATGATCATACCAAGTTTTCATTTTTCCCTGACTTGATTTCAAGTTCTCTTTGGCAAGGTCACAAGCTGCACGCAATCTTTCCTTGAACTTGCTAACATAGTCTAACAGACTGATATGCGGCTCTTTCTCTTGCCATTGTTCACTCAATAATAGCAAAGGTCCTCTCACTTCATGACCAAACACTAGCTCAAATGGACTGAATCCAGTAGACTCCTGCACTGCTTCTCTAGCTGCAAACAACAGCAAATGAACCCCTTCGTCCCAGTCTTTCTCATGGTCATAACAATAAGTCCTCATCATTGTCTTGAGAGTGGAATGAAACCGCTCTAAGGCACCCTGACTTTCTGGATGATAGGCACTAGAAAGAATCTGCTTTGCACCTAGTTCATACACAACCTGCTGAAACAATCCTGAAGTGAAATTGCTACCCTGGTCTGACTGAATTTCCCTGGGAAGGCCAAACAACGTGAAGAACTTTATCAAAGCCTTCGAGATTGCAGTTGCCTTGATGTTACGTAGAGGTATGGCTTCGGGGAATCTGGTAGATGCACACATGATTGTCAACAAGTACTGATTTCCAGATCTAGTCTTGGGTAATGGACCAACGCAATCAACAATGACCTTAGAGAAGGGCTCTCCAAATGCTGGGATAGGCTGCAATGGAGCTACAGGTGGGTCGTACTAGTGTTTTCCAACTACCTGACAAGTGTGACAGGTTTTGCAAAAGTTGGAAACGTCTTTCCGAAGCCCAGGCCAAAAGAAGTGTTTCATGATCTTATCAACAGTCTTGTTAACACCAAGATGACCTCCTAAAGGTAAACTATGAGCCATTGTTAAGATCTCATTCCTATAGACCTTCGGAACAACAATTTGCTTGACCACTGCCCAATCTGCATTGGCAGGGATATCAGGAGGGCGCCACTTCCGCATCAACACACCATCCTTGAGATAATACCCAACTGGAACTGCGTCTATTTCTTTATCAGGAAGGGCTCTCCTCTTTAGTACACAAATTTCAGGATCATTAGTTTGCTCCTCAATCAACCGCTTTCTGGACAGAGACAAGTCTCCAGACACATCAGAATCACCAGACCCATCCGGCTGGCTGAACAATGAACTGATAAAAGTATCTGATAAGTCCTCAAACGGAGAAACCATAGTAGGCCAATCAGAGTCATGAGGCGAACCACCTGAGTCCTGACTATTCTATGTACTGGACGGCACCATATCATCTTCTTCTTTTGCCTTCTTGACCATAGCACGAGTCACTGCGCAAGAAGGATACAGAGATGGGTCCTCATCCCCATCTTCAGTGCTCGGCTGTGAAGTAAGATGTACAGGGGGAACTACTTTGCCCCCAGCCAGGTCATTGCCTAGCAACAGAGAAACACCCTTTATAGGTAGACTTGACATAAGTCCCACCTTTACCTGTCCTGTAACTAAATCTGACTTCAAGAATATAGAGCGCAGGGGTACAGATACAGTCCTCCCTTCAATACCTTGTACAAGTATGAAATCCCCTGAAGCGGTCTCATCACGTAACTCCAAGGAGTCCATCAACAAAAGTGACTGAGAAGCTCCGGTATCCCTTAGGATATATATGGGGACAGGAGTAGTATGCTCATTCAGAGCCACAAATCCCTCTGACACAAATGGAAGAAAGTCCTCCCTCACAAAGTCAGCTGTATCAGGCTTTATAGCCCCACAAGAAGCAGGCAATTTAGCAGATCGGTCATCTACTACAGGGGTTTCTAACCTTGTTTTCACAAAGGCATTTGGTTTGGTATCCTTTTCTTTTTCTTTCTTAGCTTTAAGGAACCAACAGTTAGTTGTAACATGACCAGATTTCTTGCAATAACTGCAAACTAGACCACTTTTGTCACTGTCAGCTTTCACACTTTGATCAGACCTGTTACTGGATTTCTGAGCACCATCACCAGATTTGTCTTTGTCTTTGGGTGAGGAATCTTGGGTATCACCATAACCCTTTTTCTGAAATTGGGACCATCTATTATTACTGCTAGACTGAAATTTGTACTTATGTGTGAGAACATATTCATCTGCAAATTTGGCAGCTGATTGCAAATTCAGTGCTTGCTTCTCATTAAGGTAGGTCTTAACATCATCTTTAACACAGTTCTTGAATTCTTCAACTAACACCATCTCTTTTAGTGAGTTGAAATCATCCTTGACCTCCATAGAAGTACACCAGCGCTGAAAGCAAACCTGCTTTTCATTAGCAAATTCAACATAAGTCTGATTTTCAGATTTCTTCAGACCTCTGAATTTCTGTCGGTAAGCCTCTGGAACCAACTCATAAGCTCTCAAAATAACCTTTTTGACAACCTCATAATCAGAGGAATCATCTGCAGACAAAGCCGAATAGGCTTGTTGAGCTTTACCCTTGAGGACAGTTTGCAACATCAGAGGCCAGTGTTCCTTTGGCCACTGGCAACTCTTCGCTACCTTTTCAAAACACTGGAAATAGTTGTCAACATCCTTTTCCGAAAATGGAGGCACCAGTTTTACCTCCTGGCTAGCCCAAAATTTATTTTCAGTTTGAATTTTTATTTTTAGTTGCTCCATTTGGAGTCTTTCTTCTCTATCGAATTTCTCTAATTCAAAATCTCGCTGTCTTGCAAATTTTTCAAACTCAAATTCTCTTTGTTTTTCTTTTTCTTCCCTCTCAAATTCTCTTTGTTTCTCTTTTTCCCCCCTTTCTTTTTCTCTTTCCTCCCTTTCTTTTTTCTCTTCTCTTGCTAATTTTTCCAACTCAAACTGCCTTTGTTTTTCTTCCCTTTCAATCTCTATCATTTTTAATTTAAGTTCCATTTCTATATTTGGATTTTCCACTGGAAACTGTTCCAGATCTCCTGGTGCAAACACATTTTCATCAATGTAATATTCAACTATCTCTCTAGCCAGTCTTGCTTTTTGCATGGCTGGTTTCACCTCTGTCAGCTCTAAATGTCTGCAAATTTCTAGCAGTTCTGTCTTTTTAAAGACTTCAAAACCCCTACGGTTGGTGATGCCAAGAAATCATCCATTGCTGTTGTCAATATATATGTATTCAATTAAAAAAATCAATTTTACAATTTGAAATGTTAGATTTTCAATAAATTACTCACAAAATGGTCTATCCCGGACCTTGAGCCCCCAATTTGTTATGGCCCCAATTTCTTATTACAATCTACAACACAACAGCAACAGCAAGGGATGACAGACACAGTTTTAAAAACTTAAACACATTTAATTAAACACAACAACTAACTAAACTGACCAAGATTGAATAGGAAAAAAAAAGAAATATTTACAGTCCCTTTTTGTGGGGTGGCTTGGTGATGTCCTGGATAATGAAAATGCTCAAACACAGGCAAAGAAATCCACAAAAGAAACGTCACAGGTCTTGAACAGAATGGCAGGTCTGGTCATCTTCTTGCAATATCTCCTACTACTTTACTGTCTCAATTCTTTTCCTTATATACTCTTTTGCAGACCCCACCCACATTTAGACCTCTTTTTTTTTAACTTTCTGAGACTTGCCCCAGACATGTCCAGGACATGTCTAAACATGACTCCAGTCTGAGCTTAACAAAAAAAAAGGTAAATACTGCCATCTAGTGGCCTATATTCACATTACACAGGACATCACCAAGCCACCCCACCAAAAAGGGACTGTAATTATTTCTGTTTTTCTTATTTATCAATCTTGGTCATTTAGTTGTAGGTTATTGTTAGTTATTGTCTTTGTTAATCAAATGTGTTTAAGTTTTTAAAAACTGTGTGTCATCCCTTGCTGTTGCTGTTGTTTTAAATGTAATAACAAATTGGGGGCTCGTCCGGGATAGACCATGGTGTGAGTGATTTATTGAAAATCTAACATTTCAAATTGTGAAATTGTTTTTGTGAATTTTCCTAGATATATATTGACAACAGCAATGGATGATTTCTTGGCATCACCAACCGTAGGGGTTTTGAAGTCTTTTAAAAAGACAGAACTGCTAGAAATTTGCAGACAGTTGGAGCTGACAGAGGTAAAACTAGCCATGCGAAAAGCAAGACTGGCTAGAGCAGTGGTTCCCAAAGTGGGGGGCGCAGTGCAGTTGCAGGGGTGGCGCGGGGTGCGGGAAGCAAATTTTTCCCCACCCACTACTGTAGAGTTCCGGACACCAACAGAAAATTATTTGCGTACAGTCCATTCGCTGCCCAGAATTCTGCGATTACATCGTAAATACTTGCCTTACTCTCAACATAACTGTTCGCCAAATCATTCATCTAGCCTGCCATTTTCATTAATGTAGTTGTTCAAATATTTGAAGCTGGTAAAATGAGCTGGTTACAATCGATGTAGTCTAGCATTACCCAACTCGCCGCTTTTTATCCTGCACTGATCTGGCATATTGATAATAAAATGGTAAGTGACACCGAACAAACTCCAATGAATACAAAGCAGAAATAACCGAGATTGCGTCATCTTATTCTCGATCATAAGAATGCTCTGTTGCTAGGCCTACAGATTATTTTTATCTAGCCTAGCAACTGAACGTTACAAACATCTCAGCAGGTTCGGCAAGTAGTGTTCCTGAATTTTTTTCGTACTTCGCTGTCGGCTGTTAAAATAGGTTGATAACGGGGCTTTCTTTCTGCATCATAGAAACATAATTTTAAGTAGACGGCTATACTCAGGCAGAGGGGTGTGATACAGCCTAATGATTTTATACTTTGAAAGAGGTTTTGAATTATTACATTTTCGTGTCCTTAATTGGAAAATTACAGAGGCCGTTTCCAAACCTGCCAATCGTTTTTAATGTTTCCAGCTAGGCTAGACAAAAATCATCTGTTCAGAGCATTCATTTTTTCTAGTATAAGCTGACGCGATCTCGGTATTTTAACTTAAAACTGCAAGGCCAGTGAAGAGAGAAAAATGTAACTGTCTCGACACACTCCTTCAGCGGTCCGGCACAAGGTCGCTGATTGGCTGTATGCAAGTAAGTTTCTGTTGGTGTCCGGAAAATGCATTAATAGCTATGCTGTTGAATATTTAAAAAATAAACCTGTTACACTGAACATAATTACACAGTTAAAGTGCTTGAAAATTGTGCTTGTTATTTCCAATTCTAAAAGTAGCCTAGTTGTAGTTCATGACAATCTACAGTTTATGACCGTTTACTTATATTTTTTCAAAAAAGGTTGAGGTTTATATTAATTTCAATGTGTGAAATAAGCTGCTATGGACTCTGAAAACAAATTGTGCGTATGTATTACCTATTTTTTTTTGGGGGGGGGGGGGGGGGGGCGCAAAAATGTACTTATGTACCAAAGGGGGGCCCAGCAGAAAAAGTTTGGGAACCACTGGGCTACAGAGATAGTTGAATATTACATTGATGAAAATGTGTTTGCACCAGGAGATCTGGAACAGTTTCCAGTGGAAAATCCAAATATAGAAATGGAACTTAAATTAAAAATGCTAGAGATTGAAAGGGAGGAAAAAGAAAAACAAGGAGAATTTGAGAGGGAAGAAAGAAAAAGAAAGGGAAGAAAAAGAAAAACAAAGGCAGTTTGAGTTGGAAAAATTAGCAAGAGAAGAGAAAATAGACAGGGAGGAAAAAGAAAAACAAAGAGAATTTGAGTTAGAAAAATTTGCAAGACAGAGAGATTTTGAATAAGAGAAATTCGATAGAGAAGAAAGACATCAAATGGAGCAACTAAAAATTAAAATTCAAACTGAAAATTAATTTCGGGCTAGCCATGAGGTAAAATTGGTGCCTCCATTTTCGGAAAAGGATGTTGACAACTATTTCCAGTGTTTTGAAAAGGTAGCAAAGAGTTGCCAGTGGCCAAAGGAACACTGGCCTCTGATGTTGCAAACTGTCCTCAAGGGTAAAGCTCAACAAGCCTATTCGGCTTTGTCTGCAGATGATTCCTCTGATTATGAGGTTGTCGAAAAGGTTATTTTGAGAGCTTATCAGTTGGTTCCAGAGGCTTACCGACAGAAATTCAAAGGTCTGAAGAAATCTGAAAATCAGACTTATGTGGAATTTGCTAATGAGAAGAAGGTTTGCTTTGAGCGCTGGTGTACTTCTATGGAGGTCAAGGATGATTTCAACTCACTAAAAGAGATGGTGTTAATTGAAGAATTCAAGAACTGTGTTAAAGATGATGTTAAGACCTACCTTAATGAGAAGCAAGCACTGAATTTGCAATCAGCTGCCAAATTTGCAGATGAATATGTTCTCACACATAAGTCCAAATTTCAGTCAAGCAGTAACAATAGATGGTCCCAATTTCAGAAAAAGGGTTACGGTGATACCCAAGATTCCTCACCCAAAGACAAAGACAAATCTGGTGATGGTGCTCAGAAATCCAGTAACAGATCTGATCAAAGTGTGAAAGCTGACAGTGACAAAAGTGGTCTAGTTTGCAGTTATTGCAAGAAATCTGGTCATATTACAACTAACTGTTGGTTCCTTAAAGCTAAGAAAGAAAAAGAAAAGGATACCAAACCAAATGCCTTTGTGAAAACAAGGTTAGAAACCCCTGTAGTAGATAACCGATCTGCTAAATTGCCTGCTTCTTGTGGGGCTAAAAAGCCTAATACAGCTGACTTTGTGAGGGAGGAATTTCTTCCATTTGTGTCAGAGGGATTTGTGGCTCTGAATGAGCATACTACTCCTGTCCCCATATATATCCTAAGGGATACCGGAGCTTCTCAGTCACTTTTGTTGATGGACTCCTTGGAGTTACGTGATATGACCGCTTCAGGGGATTTCATACTTGTACAAGGTATTGAAGGGAGGACTGTATCTGTACCCCTGCGCTCTATATTCTTGAAGTCAGATTTAGTTACAGGACAGGTAAAGGTGGGACTTATGTCAAGTCTACCTATAAAGGGTGTTTCTCTGTTGCTAGGCAATGACCTGGCTGGGGGCAAAGTAGTTCCCCCTGTACATCTTACTTCACAGCCGAGCACTGAAGATGGGGATGAGGACCCATCTCTGTATCCTTCTTGCGCAGTGACTCGTGCTATGGCCAAGAAGGCTAAAGAAGAAGATGTTGTGGTGCCATCCAGCACATTGAATAGTCAGGACTGAGGTGGTTCGCCTCATGACTCTGATTGGCCTACTATGGTTTCTCCGTTTGAGGACTTATCAGATACTTTTATCAGTTCATTGTTCAGCCAGCCAGATGGGTCTGGTGATTCTGATGTTTCTGGAGACTTGTCTCTGTCCAGAAAGCGGTTGATTGAGGAGCAAACTAATGATCCTGAAATTTGTGTACTAAAGAGGAGAGCCTTTCCTGATAAAGAAATAGACGCAGTTCCAGTTGGGTATTATCTCAAGGATGGTGTGTTGATGCGGAAGTGGCGCCCTCCTGATATCCCTGCCAATGCAGATTAGGCAGTGGTCAGGCAAATTGTTGTTCCGAAGGTCTACAGGAATGAGATCTTAACAATGGCTCATAGTTTACCTTTAGGAGGTCATCTTGGTGTTAACAAGACTGTTGATAAGATCATGAAACACTTCTTTTGGCCTGGGCTTCGGAAAGATGTTTCCAACTTTTGCAAAACCTGTCACACTTGTCAAGTAGTTGGAAAACACCAGTTAGACCCACCTGTAGCACCATTACAGCCTATCCCAGCATTTGGGGGGCCGTTCTCTAAGGTCATTGTTGACTGTGTTGGTCCATTACCCAAGACTAGATCTGGAAATCAGTACTTGCTGACAATCATGTGTGCATCTACCAGATTCCCTGAAGCCATACCTCTACGTAACATCAAGGCAACTGCAATCTCGAAGGCTTTGATAAAGTTCTTCACGTTGTTTGGCCTTCCCAGGGAAATTCAGTCAGACCAAGGTAGCAATTTCACTTCTGGTTTGTTTCAGCAGGTTGTGTATGAACTAGGTGCAAAGCAGATTCTTTCTAGTGCCTATCATCCAGAAAGTCAGGGTGCCTTAGAGCGGTTTCATTCCACTCTCAAGACAATGATGAGGACTTATTGTTATGACCATGAGAAAGACTGGGATGAAGGTGTTAATTTGCTGTTGTTTGCAGCTAGAGAAGCAGTGCAGGAGTCTACTGGATTCAGTCCATTTGAGCTAGTGTTTGGCCATGAAGTGAGAGGACCTTTGCTATTATTGAGTGAACAATGGCGAGAGGAAGAGCCGCAAATCAGTCTGTTAGACTATGTTAGCAAGTTCAAGGAAAGATTGCGTGCAGCTTGTGACCTAGCCAAAGAGAACTTGAAATCAAGTCAGGGAAAAATGAAAACTTGGTATGATCATAAGGCTAGAAGCCGTGAGTTTAAACCAGGAGACAAGGTCCTTGTGTTGTTTCCCTTGCAGTCCAATCCATTGCAGGCTAGATTTCATGGTCCTTATGAAATTCTGACAAAACTCAATGATCTCAATTACATTGTGAAGACTCCAGATAGGAGAAAACCGAAACAATGACAGAAATGCTAGGGTTGCAGCTGTCATTTCAGATTCTCCTATGGCCGAAACGTGTGAAGATGAGGGGGAGTTTCAAGATGATGATTCTAGAATTAAAGCTGAAGTTCTTTCATGTAAATTGTCAAATTCTGAAGTGTTGCAAAATCTTGATGAAAAACTCCAGCACTTAGAACCCTCACAGAGAGATCAGTTTGAGAGGTTGATCAAGAAATATGAGTATCTGTTTCCTGATGTTCCAAAGAGAGTTTCTTTAGCCTTTCATGATGTAGATGTTGGTGATGCCAAACCAATAAAACAGCATCCGTACCGGATGAATCCTGAAAAGAGAAAGATTGCTGAGAAAGAGGTTGAGTACATGTTAGAACATGATATTATCAGACCCTCCAACTCAGATTGGAGTTCACCCTGTGTGCTAGTTCCAAAACCTGATGGAAGTACTAGATTCTGTACAGATTATCGCAAAGTCAATGCTGTAACTAGAACTGATGTGTTTCCAATACCTAGGATTGATGATTGTATTGATAGAGTAGGGCAAGCAAAGTTTCTGACCAAGATTGATTAATTGAAAGGTTATTGGTGTATGCCTTTAACTGAGAGGGCTAAGAGCATCTCTGCTTTTGCCACACCATCTGGATTGTACCAGTATGAAGTCCTACCCTTTGGCATGAAAAATGCCCCAGCCACGTTCCAAAGGATGATACAGTCTACAATCGCCAGATTGCCACACACGGGTGGTACATCGATGACCTGATCACATGGAGTGACTCCTGGGAAGAACATCTAAAAGATGTAGAGACGTTCTTCCAGCGCCTGACCCAGGCTAACCTGACTGTTAACCTGAGCAAGAGTGACTTTGGTTGTGCTACTGTCACCTATCTTGGCTACGACATAAGCCAGGGTAAGGTGGCACCCATAAATGCTCAAGTCCAAGCCATCATGGACTTTCCAGTTCCTGACAACAAAAAAGCTTTGCGCCGCTTCCTTGGAATGATCGGGTACTACCGCAAGTTCTGCAAGAACTTTGCTGAGATTGCTCTCAGTCTAACTAACCAACTGAAGAAAGGCGTAAAGTTCACCTGGGATGATGCATGCCAGAGAGCCTTCGATCGCCTGAAGTCTCTGCTGTGTCACTTCCCCGTGCTCAAATCTCCTGACTTCAACAAACCGTTCTCCATCGCGGTCGATGCTAGCGACCAAGCTTGTGGATCTGTGCTCCTACAGAGCAGTGACTCTGATGACATTGAGCATCCCGTGGCAGTCTTCTCCAGGAAGTTCAATCGCCACCAAAGGAACTATTCCACAATAGAGAAGGAACTGTTGGCTCTGGTTCTGTCTTTACAACACTTTGATGTTTATATTTGTACAGGGCAAAAGCCAATGATTGTGTACACAGACCACAATCCGTTAATGTTTTTGAGTAAGATGAAAAACAAGAATCGGAGATAGTTGAATTGGAGTTTGATTTTACAGGAGTTTGACTTGGAAATTAAGCATGTAAAGGGTACAGACAATGTAATTGCTGATTGCTTATCCCGTGTTTGAATATGTATATATATATATCACGTGTTTATTTGAATATTGTATGATATGTGTATATGTAGACAAGTGTTCACTTAACCATTTTGTATTGAAAAGAAAAATTTTGCCTTTATGAGTCAAAATTTTTCCCTTTTGGAATGGAGGTGTAATGTGAATATAGGCCACAGGATGGCAGTATTTACCTTTTTTTTTCAGCTCAGACTGGAGCTATGTTTAGACATGTCCTGGACATGTCTGGGGCAAGTCCCCGAAAAGTAAAAAAAAAGAGGTCTAAATGTGGGTGGGGTCTGCAAAAGAGTATATAAGGAAAAGAATTGAGACAGTAGAGTAGGAGGAGAAATTGCAAGAAGAAGGATACATGTGACCAGACCTGTCATTTCTGTTCAAGACCTGTGAAGTTTCTTTTGTGGATTTTTGCCTTTGTTACAGCATTTTCTTCATCCAGGACATCACCAAGCCACCCCACCAAAAAGGGACTGTAATTATTTCTGTTTTTCTTATTTATCAATCTTGGTCATTTAGTTGTAGGTTATTGTTAGTTATTGTCTTTGTTAATTAAATGTGTTTAAGTTTTTAAAAACTGTGTGTCATCCCTTGCTGTTGCTGTTGTTTTAAATGTAATAACAAATTGGGGCCATAACAATGAAAATAAAAAAATAAATAAAGATTTTGTGCTCAAATATTTTAGGTAGCTATTCCTAACTTGTATATTTGCATACCTCTCAGATAAATGCAGAGATTATGTAAAATGAAGCTGTTCATGGCTACCCGATGCTACACTCAACCTTGATAAGGCTCTGAGACTGCTTGAGTGCCAGAGATGCCATGAAAATTACAATATCGCAAGTGGTTTTTGAACATGCGGTGATAAAAATGTAATGGTAGGAGAGTGAAGAAAAATAACGTTTCTTCGCAAATATTAGTTAATTAGTCATCATATAGTTCGCTGCACACAGCTTAAATGTGGCTAGCTGAAGCATCCTCTTAAAACCGGTCTGTAATGAACGCTTCAGACTCTAATATGTTTGGGCTTAGACCAAGCCTGAACTTCGCTTATTCAGTTCCACTCATGAAGTCAGCAATGAAATGTTATAACTGTCATCATAAGGTGTTCTTTTATTTTCAGTTTCAGCTCAGCATGGAAGCAATGCCTGCCGCAAACGCTAGCCTGCCAGGATATGGCAGTAAGTCTGTTGCTGAACTAATAAATCGACAGTTGAAGGGTTGGGTGCATTAACATTGTATGTTCATATTAACTGATTTTACACACACAAGAGAATAGAGTTCAAGATCCAAATATAATGTTGAAACACAAAATGTTTTTTTTTCAAATTGTTAAATATCATGTAGTTGCAGGGAACCCTTCAATCCAGGCAATCTGTTTTATTATTGACTATTCAAATTATACCGAAATTGACCCCAATTGAAAAAATTACCAAATGTCCATTTTTTTGTTTCGATATCTACTCTCAAGTTTAATGGCTGATAAGGGCAATGATGTGGTGATACACTTATGTGTGAACATGCACATGTAGCTACATAAAATATAAAACATAATAGAAGCACTAAAATTTGTGCAGGAGTTGTATTCACTTTGCATTGCATTATCTGGTAAAAATGTGTGCCTAATTGGAGACAGCTAAATCCGGCGTGGGGAGCAGCGAGCTCGGCGCACCGTGGGGAAGAGTCTCGGACTGCGGTGCTCGTGGTTTGGCTGGGGAGGTCTGAGGTGGAGGAACCTTCTCCCTTTCTTTGACCAGTCCTTGAGAGGAAGAGCAGCCCTGGATGTCCTGCTCATCCACTGCGGCGGGAACGACCTGGGCAGCACCAAGGGAGTGGAGCTCATCGCAGCGATGAGGCGGGACCTGCAGCACCTCCACCAGAGCTATCCTGGGATGAGCATCATCCTGTCCTCCATCACTGAGAGACGCCAGTGGAGGGCTGCTGATCCGGGGAGGATCAATCGGACCAGGCGATGGGTGAACGGTGCAATGGCTGTATTTGTTAGGGGCCAATGAGGTGGGGACTTCATTGACCATCATCAGATAAAGTTTGACTGCCCTGGCTTATTTTTGAGGGATGATGTTCATTTATCCCCTTTGGGAAATGAAATTTTTTTAAAAAGAGATCTGTCGCAGTCCCTTGAAACTGCAATCCAGAGCAGGTAAAAGTACACCTGTGACGTGGGGACTGAAACACTGTCATTCCTTTCTCTTAAAGTAATGAGTGTCTTTCTTCCACTCTGGATTGTAACCTCAGAGGTTTTTTTTTTTTTAATGAAACTCTTTTAATTGGCCTGGCATTCTTTCTTTATCTGATAAGGTCTTTATAAGGTCATTTTAAGTACATTGCAGTCATTACACTGTTCACTCATCTTCTACTGTTATCTTCCATCTCCTCCGAACCCCCCCCCCCCAAAGAAAATACCCCTTTGCCCGCCCAGCCAAACCTCTCTGTTCCCTCAGCTGCTGACAACCCCACAGTGTCTGTTTTCTGTACCCCATGTCGGATGTAGCTGTCATCATCCATATGCTCACCCCCACCACCTGTCATTATTGTCAGCACCAAGGCATTATTTACATGTATATATTAAAAATGTTTTCAAATAGAATTCTTTGTGTTTTGTCAGTTTTTGATTTTTTTGCCAGCTCTGCTTAACATTTGAAGATGAACTCAAGTACTCAAAATCAAAAGGGGTTTAATGCTTAACTTTCGCAGAGCCGGCCATTATCATAAAATTAAGTACCACAAATACAATCGATGTTAACTCGCACTTAGAAATGAAACGTAGAGATGGTGTTAAAATTATAATCGAGACAGACTTTATTGGAAAGGGCTTTGGGGGTGGATAGAAAGGCACGGCCTCTGATTCGCTGACATGCAGAAATTCATGGATGAACTGTTCAGTGCACTCCAAGAGGCTCAGATATCTGGGGAAGGACAGAAAAAAAGGAGCTTTAAGGTAAAAATAACGCAGAACAACTTGCGTAACATTTCACGGTAAACCCATTTTACTATACTCCATGGAATGGTTATAAGTTTCGTAAGCTAAAAGTAAATTAGCTTACCAGAATTGACAAAAGTTTAAAGCTCCTGACTTTAAAACATATCAGTTTATAAGGTAGGTGAAGTGCGTTGTGTTGTGTGTTCAGTTTATTGTCTTTAATCCGGAAAAAGATAATGGAATTCGCACGCAGACAAGCAAGAATTATCTGACTCCGATAATGTGGTTATTCGACGTTGAACTAAAGAGAACATGAGCCTGTGGCGCTTCTCCCAATTGCGTAGTTGCAGAAATTTATACGTCCATTCAGTCAGTGGTTCCAACTATGGAAGTTAGCATCTGTGATTTCGGGAAGCGCACCCCTGAGCAATGTCATGTTAAAGTAACGCAACAGCAAGTCAACTATTTTGCCGAGATTTTTGCGTTGAAATCAATAGTATTGTCATGGCAGGTTATAGCACTTTAGCTTAATGAAGGCGATTGAGACAAATATCCGTTTAGCTTGCCTAGGGCTTTTTATTCCCTCTCGTTCACAGGCTAGAACATAGGTTGGAGGATCGCAGGAAACACAAAAACCCCACCACTGTCTCCTCTCCCCCTAGCTCTCCCTCCCCCTCTTCCTTCCCGCCCCCAAGTCCATCTGAAACTGCGTCATTTCTCCTTCCCCTTTTTCCAACACCCCCTATGTTTCTGCAGCAACACACAACAAAAAAAACTTATCAGCACTGCTGCTAACTACCACGATCCTCCCCCAACTTATTACTGGCTCAGAAATACTGCAAGGTCGTTACACTGCCCCCTCCCCATTTGCTCCTTGTCCCTGAGGAAGAACAAAGTCCCTGAAACGCCCTGGCTGCTGTCTTATTCGTCTTGACCTCAAAAGCCCCTCCCCTGTGGATGGCTTAGGTACCGCAGGAGGTGTGGAGTCCCGAGGCACCCCAGTTCCCGATGGCGTCATCTCACTGCTGGGGGAACCCTGCTGTGGGAATGGTTGGTCGGGTGAATTGTGCTGGCTGCGTGTGGAAGCCCTTTGGAACACTGGCTGCTGGTTTCACCTGTAGGGCGCCATCCTGTTGCGGTGTATTATCACCATCCGTCCCCTGGGAGCCCAGCGGACTCGATACACCACCTCCCCGACCCGCTGCATCACAGAACAGGGTCCCATCCACTTGCTATCCAGTTTTGGGGTCCTCCCCTTGACCCGTTTAGGTGCGTACACCCAGATCAGGTCCCCTTCCACGAAGTGCTGTCCCCTTGAGCGGGCATCATAATTTCTCTTTTGTCTGACTCCGGCGGCTTCCATTTGACGGCCACTTCTAACCGGTCCTGCAGGTGACGAGCAAAGTCCCTGCCTGCTGGTATCTCTAATGTGTCAGGCGGTCGCCCAAACGCCAGTTCTGACGGGGTGCAAAGCTCCCTTCCAAGCATTAGCAGAGCTGGGGTGCAACCAGTTGATTCCTGCACCGCACTGCGGCAGGCCAAGAGGGTCAGTGGCAGCTGGATGTCCCAATCTTTCTGATCCTGAGCAGTAGTAAGGGCTAGCTGAGCACTGAATGTTCGCATGAATCGCTCAACTAACCCATCACTTTGGGGGTGCAGGGGGGTCGTTCGCGTCTTGTGAATCCCCAGTCTTTCGCACACAGCGGAAAAGACCCGAGATTCGAAGTTACGCCCCTGATCTGACTGCAGTTCACTGGGGCACCCAAAGCGACAAAACATTCCCTCCACAAGAGCGTCCACCACAGTCTCCGCTTCCTGGTCAGGTAAGGGGTAAGCTTCCGGCCACTTGGTAAAGTAATCTATTGCAACTAACACGAACCAGTTTCCTTTGAGTGAGCGATCCATGGGAGCTCCAACTTGGTACTGTTGCAATGGAGCCTGCGACTGTCCCTGGGGGCCTTTCCGAGCCACACAGGCATCGCATTGGCGACAGTGGCCTGCTACGTCCCTTCGGCTGCGCCCCCAGTAATAGTTTTGTTGCAGCCTTCGCAGTATCTTCTTAACCCCGAAGTGCCCCACTCCAGGGGCCCCATGCTGTTGCTCTAGCACCAGCTCGCGAAGTTCCCTCGGAACCACCAGCTGCCACCGGCCCTCGCCTATCGCCGGGTCCTGCCATCTCCTCTGCAGGATACCACCTCTGATCTCCAGGCCTGGCCACTGTGACCACAATGCCCGCACGGTAGGGGACTTCCCCACAACTGCTTCCCACAGGGGTCGGGAACCGCTTTCCACCTAGGCAATGGCAACCTTAAGGTCAGGGTCATTTATTTGGTGCTCCCGCCATCCGATGGCGTCTGGTGGCAGCACAGCATGACAGCTGGGGCTTACCGTTTGTTGCTGTTCCAACTCCCGGTTTTCGGCACAGTCACAGTGGGAACAGTCAACTGGGCAGGACCGCCGTGACAGCCCATCTGCATTAGAGTGGTTTCTCCCGGTCCAATGCTGGATATGAAACTGGAAGGCCTGTAGCTGCTCCAGCCAGCGGGCCACCTGTCCCTCTGGCTCCTTAAAGGAAAGCAACCACTGTAAGGCAGCATGGTCCGTCCTGATAGTAACTGGGAGATCACACAGATAATGCCGGAAATGTCGAGTAGCCTCTACCACCGCTAGAAGCTCCTTCCTGGTGACGCAATAATTCTTCTCTGACCTGCTGAATGCCCGACTCTAATAGGCTACAACACGCTCCCCCGCCTCCGATGGCTGGGAAAGCACAGCCCCAAGGCCCTCAGCACTGGCGTCGGTGTCGAGTATGAGGGGTTTGCGGGGGTCAGGGGCCAGGAACACAGGAGACTGACAGAGAGCCAATTTGAGCGCTGTGAAGGCCTGTTGCTGTTCCTTGCCCCAGGTGAAGGTGGTGTCCTTCCGCAGGAGGCGGTGCAAAGGACCCGCGATCGTTGCGAACCCAGCCACGAAGCGCCGGTAGTATGATGCCAAACCAAGGAAAGTGCGGAGCTGGTGCAGATTGGTGGGAGGCTGCCAATCCCGAACAGCTGCAATTTTGTCCTGTTCTGTGCGGATCCCGTCTTGGCTGTCCCAGTGTCCCAGGAAGGAGACCTCTCTCCGTAACAGCTGACATTTGCTTGGGTGCAGCTTCAGCCCAGCATCCCTGATACGGCTTAGTACTTCCCTGAGTGCGAGCAGCGCGGTGCTGAAGTCCACCCCATGTACTAGTAGGTCGTCCAGGTAGACTTGACACTGCCCAGGTGGTATTCCTGCCAGAACCCTCTCCATTAGACGTTCAAACGTGGTGGGGGCATTACAAAGCCCGAAGGGCATGGTAGTGAATTGCCACAACCCCCGCCCAGTACTGAAGGCGGTCTTCACCTTATCCTCGGGTGCCAGCGCCACCTGCCAGTACCCACTCTTTAGGTCGAGCGACGAGAACCAGCTTGACCCCCCCCACCTGGTCCAAAGACTCGTCAATACGGGGCAAGGAGTACAAGTCCTTTACCGTCACCTCATTGAGCTGCCGGAAGTCGACACAGAACCGCCATGTCCCATCCTTTTTAGGGACCAGGACCACAGGGGACGCCCATAGACTATCCGATGGCTCTATGATGCCGGCTTCCAGCATCTCTTCTAGGGCTTCATCGGCAGCTGCTTGGCGAGTAGGGGGAAGCTGCCGTGGGCGTTGATGAACGGGGCAGGCATTGCCAGTGTTAATGGAATGTTGCACGAGATGGGTGCACCCCACATCCTTTGGGGAGGTGTCAAAGCTATGGCGGAACTCATACAGTAAGGCCCAAAGACTCTCACGCTGCTCCGGTTCCAGTCCCTGACAGTTATTTTCCCAAAGGGTTTGTAGGGGCGCAGAGAGGGCTGGTCCTGGAAGCTTTCTTTCGGGACCTGGGTGGTCTCTTTCTGTGCCCCCTACCATAGCTGTACTGACATGAGGGGGTGAAAAGAGTTTGATTACTTCCCCCCCTTTCAATGTTAACATGCCCTCCCGCAGATCAAGCACCCCTTTTGCTTAGCGCAAGAAGTCCAGCCCCAATAAGCACTTCTCTTTAACATTCGCCACCCAGACATTTTGGTGGAAGGTCTGGTTAGTTGTTTGAATTTTTACCCAAGCCCGGCCAAGCACCGGGGCTTGCTCCCTAGTAACAGTGACGAGAGGCAGGTTAGTGACAGCCAATTTAGTGTCCTGTGATGTAACATTTGGGTGAATAATTGTCACAGTGGACCCTGTGTCCACCAGAGCAGTGATGGGTTGGCTCTCCACATATATCGCAATTCTGCAACAGTCAGAGGAAGCAGGTGATGGGGTAGCTGGGGCAGTTGAGTGTTCGGAGTGGATGGTGTTAACAATGGGTGGAGCCTCTGCGGCGGGGAAGAACAAAAGGCCCGATGTATTCCCCGCTACACTGGGCCAGGCTGGTTTCTCAAGTCCTGACTGAGGAGGGCAGCATCAGTCAGTGTGCAATTCCGGCGAATATGCCCCGCCTTTCCACAGCGCCAACAAGCCGGCCGTGTTCCTTCGCCTTGGCGCCAAGTTACTGGCGTCAGGCGGCGTGGTGCCATCATTTGTACAGCACAAGTCTGAGGGTATGGTTCCATGTCCCTTCGATTGGCGCTCCCTGGCAGCTCACACAGTATTTCCTCAATTGCTAATGCCCTCTCTAACGCTTGCTCTGAGGTCAGCGGGTTCACCAGACGGACTTGCTGTCGTAGTTGTTCAGGGGTTAGGCCTTTAATGAATGCCTCCATTGTTAATGTGTGAACAACCTCCATTGGAAATTTCAGGAATCCCCGCTGTGCTAAATAGCGCAGCTCTGCAGCAAAGACGCCTAGCCTCTCTCCAGGCTTCCTAGATCGCTCATGGAACTGCTGGCGTACTGCTGCAATGGGCGTGTTGTCACCAAACCGCCTCTCTAATGCTATATGTATCGCCTGCGGGTTCCCTTGGACAGCTGTTGGCATATCTAGCAGTACTCTCTGGGCATCCCCCTCTAAAGCTGCTGCCAGCTGCCCAGCTCGTTCTATTGTGGACCAGTGATTGGCTGCTGCGATCAACTCAAACTTAGTAACGAAAGCCTCCAATGAAGTCTGTTCATCATATCTGCCCACTTTCAAGTTGCATTTATTTCCTTGCCTGCTGTAGGCATTCTCCAATTGGGGGCTAGCAGTAGTTGGCGTCCTATTAACATCCCGGCTAACGTTCATGGCTTCATCACACTCGTTGCTAATGTCTGCATGACAAGCATTATTTTCGCCTGCATCTGTCCTTTCACAGCGGACAGCACCGCGCCCACTTCGGGGCATAACATTCTCCCTTTCATCTGTAACACCGGAATCGCGTTCTGCAGTAGAATCCCCACCATCTGCCGGTTTAATGTTTTCAAAAGCCTGTTTCACCATTATTTGAATCAACTCGATTATTCCCGTTTCCTCCTTATTATCAACGCTACTTGCGACGCTCATAAATTTGGCTGTTTCTTTCCGCTCACCCCATTTAGCCGCATTCTCTCCAGGTGTACTCCCAGCTCCGCCAATGCTATCGTCCCGTGGACACCGGGCGCTGCCATATTTGCTGCTTTGTTTTGGTTCCGGTGCACTCATGACCTTTCCGGAGGGGCCCGTAATGGCGGATTTCCACTCAGTTGCTACAGCACGGCGCAACTGCTCCGGTATAGGTGTCCACCCCGTTTTGCTCCTCACAGTGGCTCCAGCTTCCGTCGCCTGTGATGCTGGTGAAGTTGGCGGTGTTTCCATGTTTTCTGTGTTAATGTCTGTCCCGTATCTCCTCTGTAGCCAAGCTAGCTTCTGTGCTATACCCTAGCGTGCGTCAGTCCCGCTCCTGACACCACTGTAATAGCCGGTTATAGCACTTTGGCTCAATGAAGGCAATTGAGACAAATATCTGTTTAGCTTGCCTTGGGCTTTTTATTCTCTCTCTCTTTATTCTCCTCTCGTTCACAGGCTAGAACATGGGTTGGAAGATCGCAGGAAAAACAAAAACCCCACCACTGTCTCTTCTCCCCCTAGCTCTCCCTCCCCCTCTTCCTTCCCGCCCCCAAGTCCATCTGACACTGCGTCATTTCTCCTTCCCCTTTTTCCCACACCCCCTATGTTTCTGCAGCAACACACAACAAAAAAAAACTTAACAGTACTGCTGTTAACTACCACGATCTTCCCCCAACTTATTCCTGGTGCACCTGCTCAGAAATACTGCAAGGTCATTACAGTATTACTTCCCTGTCAAAGTCGTTTTTAACAGTTGTTATTGCAATTTTGTTTTAAAATAGTATCTCAAACCATAATTTAACCTTTACCGGCGGCTTTGTTTTGTTTTCCGTACATCAGGGTGCAGTCTGCAGTGGTCAGACTTCCATTTCCGGTGAAAAGTGATCGTGAACACGCACCCTAGGTCGGAGTTCCACGAGCCCGAGCCGTTGTCATGGACACCTCGGATACCAGCGCGTTCATGAGCCCCACACTACGCATGTCTGAGCAAATATCACACAGCGCATGTCCGCGTGGCTCCAAAAGCTTGGCCCCCATGTCGGCTTGCTGAGCCACTGAGCAATTTCCATTGAAATGAATGGGCGGCCATTTTCCAGTTGTATATCCCGTGAAATATAAAACATCATTGTGCTTAAGCCTGATTCATGCTTCTTGCGGTCGGCGCGGTCAGCACAGCCCACACGGTGAAATGATGCAATTGCGGCCAGGGCGACAGGGCGCGGAGGGTCCACGGAGGCTCTGAACGCCCAGCCGCGCACCTGGAGGATTTTGTAACAACGCGGCAGGTGTTGCACAGACCGCGTTGCAATGATTGGCTAGCATCAGGACTCCGAAGTACGTATACCGATTAAAATAAAAAATTTAAAGCTTTAAAGAAAGGCCAGCTGAACATACAAACAGCTGAAAATATCGTATGACTTCCAACACATGGAAGCACATCGGAAATTTTCATCAGACGTGTATAAGATAAAGTGGAAAACCTTTCACAACCGGTTTGTGAAATCATGAAAAAAATGAAGGGGAGGAGTGGAGAGGCTGGCGAAATCAGCGTATCGGTAATATTTACATCATTGCCCTGGCTCATGCTGTTTATGAAACTTGGGGAGACAAAGTCAAATGTCTATGCAGCGCTCTGTTTAACCCAAGGTTTTCCGTATTTATCGTATTTTGAACAAATTTATCTCAGTAATAAGATTCTGTAGCGCAACTGTAGAGCATGTCCGTTCTTGGAGCCGCTTTGACCGCATCAAGCATGAAACGACTCGACGTGTGTGGAGACCGTGCGCGCCGACCGCAGGAAGCATGAATAACAGTGAGGCCCCACTACACACGGAAAATCTCCGCACTCCTCCGCATCCCATTCATTTTATATGGCATGCGTGCATTTTGGTGCACGATGCATTCTGGGATACCATCCAATACGAGCTGGGCTCCGGTGTGGTAAAGTGGGAGGGGACGAAGATGAAATTTTCTAGCCATATGGAAATGAATACGGTGCCTGCAACCTGGGAGCCGGTCTCTTTCGTCCAAAAAACTTCCAGAGCAAGCAGGTCTTCCTGTTTTGACAAGGACGAACAAGAAGCTGAACTGGGACCTGTCCAGTCGAAAGTACTGCTGGAAGAGTGCTGTACCCAAACGGAGCTCTGATACGAGCCGATGATATTCCCCATAATTTTTTCGGCGTTGCCGGATGGGATGAACCCAAAAACGGCGGTGGCGACGGCGGTTGTATCTATGATACAACAGCTAAATTGCTGCCAGAATCTTCTATAACGATCCATGGCAGAGAGATGTTTGTACGAAAATTGATTTGTACTCATGACAGCAGGAAAATCAAAATTTAGCGGGGATGGATTCTATTTGATCACACAATGTCCGACACGCCCACAAGCCAGCAAGTCAGAAACGCCCATAAACGAGCAGTTCCGCAGGGAGGTGCGGATAACATCCGGATTTTCCGTGTGTAGTGGGGCCTCGCCGTCAAGCTTTAAGCTGGACAGCAACCACTGCCAATGCACTTGGGACACGCACAAGTGAAGTCGTGGTAAGTGAAATATTTTAATTTTATATCAGTGACCGCTACCTTCTATCAGTTTTAGACCGTAATTAGTTCAGTCAGTAATTGCTGGAATGCCAACTGGGAGACTAGACATTAACTTTAAGTCACTGGAAGAATTAGCCGTTATTTGAAAATACATAAAGGAGAGAACGTTCAGCCGGGCAGTTTTGCAGTCAAAATGCGTGACAACAGTTAAGGTTTACGTTAGGTCAAACGCCTTGACATTGATGAACCGTACATAGATATCAATTAATTTAACTTAAAGTAACGTGAATAAGCTTGCTGAGTTTAAAGCCGGTAGGCGGGCAATTTTAAGAACTGTGGATATTAAGACTGTGTTGAGGCTGAGTAGCAGACCGCTCCTGCGCGAACGCGGGAGGGACGATCCGCCGGCTACCTTTAATTTTTTTCTTTTATTTTTTAAAGTTCAGGTTTAATAAAGAATTGTGTTCTATAGCACTCCCGCAAAACTTATTGGTGCTGGAGCTTGTGTTATTTCATATTTGACATAAAGACTCATTTTTTACGACAACGTATATAACTTGGGGCTGGCTAGCCGAGCGAGCCGGTGCTAACGAGCCCGCGAAAAGCTACCGGCCAGCTCGAGAGAGCCAAAAGTGCAGCCCTTCGGAGGTGGGCGAATGGTAGCTAGTCGATAGCTTTCATTTGCTTTTTTTATTTATTTTATTATTATTATTTTTTTACTAACATTGGCTGACGGACAGCTTTTGCCTTCTAGCCAAGATTTTTCTAGCAGAGACGAAAGCGACCGTTAGGTTATCACGCGCATTTTTTATTTAAACTGCCAGAGTAGCATAGTTCTGCGCGGGAATGTGCAGTAAGGATTTCTGTTTCAGCTTATCTATGTATCTGCTACTTATGGCCGACACAGATAAAAACATAATTTGATATGTTTTCAGTGTATAGAGACTTTTCCTTTTCTCTAGTTTATGCAAACTTGAGAATTCTTCAGCTTGTATAAATTTTTTTAGTTAAACTTGAGGACTCTCACTCTCCTCTCCGAATCCCTGCACAGTATTTCTAAATACAATTGCATTTTAATCTTTTTAAAACTGTAGCTAACCATCACCATGATAAACACATTTGGCTCTCTTTTTCTTTTAGCGTTTTTTTTTTTAACAGATCTCTTCTTATCAGATTAACGATGAAGATTTGGCTTCAGATTATTTGCTCTATTTAATTTCATTATTGTCTATAACTGAATTAACAAAAAAAGGAACTTATATAAAATGCATCCATGGTCACGCTATTTCAGCTCCCCTGCTACAATTTTGCATAAATGTACTGTAATATTAGTTAGTTAGGCCAATGTGAAGGCAATGTCACTATACTTGAAATGAATGGCATTAGAAAAGCTCACCCAACAGCTGAAAAAAGCCATAACAGAGTCTTATCATTGAAATTTTTTGCTCATTTTTATACGCCCGTCATAAGATGGGACGTATTATGGAATCATGTCTGTCTGTCTGTCCGTTGCTTGTGTTCACAATAACTCTGCCAATTCTCAATCGATTTTATCCAAATTCACACAGCATGATCATATCAGGTGGAAATTTGATGAGTTTGGAAATCAGCCTGATTGGATCACCCTTCTTCTCAAAATTAACCTTTTAATGCCCAGACCAAGGTTAATATAGTTTTGAAATTTTCATTAGTTTTTATTTTTATTTAGTTTTACAGTTTGCTTTTTTATTTAAGTTTAGTTTTAGTTTAGTTTTTATTTTGAGGAATTCACTAGTTTTAGTTTAGTTTTTATTTAGTTTTAGTCTTAGTTTTAGTTTTTCAGCTATTAAGAGGAAGGCCTTAATTTGTAGAAGCTGACAAGGATAAAAGAATGTATGACAGCAAATATGATTTTACCGAGTCCTTTATTAATGCTGTATTCTTTAACCATCATCTTTTTTAACATGTGACACTGATGATACTAATATAACTGGGAAAAAAAATCCAATACATCTCACCCCATACAGTCATCATGCTCAGTTATTTCCACAGCTTTTGCCATGTTTGAGAGCTAACCATCTTCTTCACTGAATGTGCGCAGGGCATTTGCTTGGAATTCTGGGGCCCCGAACAGAAAATCGGTGTGGGCCCCCGCCCCGGAGTTTTCATTGCCACTCTTTAACGACAATATATCATGATGTTATTCATTATTTTTCTGTTTCTCAGTGTTCAAGACAGTGCCTAATGCAATACACCCAATTTTTCCTTTTTTTAAAATTAACCACTCAAAGAGTGTCATCATGTGAATTATAAATTATTAGTTGTCTTATTCACTAATTTACTCACCATCATAAACATATTCAGACTGCTGGTGTTGAGGATCTATTGCTGGGTCAGGTTCAGATGAAGTGACTACAGCTGATTCTGATGTAGCAGTGCATAAAGGTTTAATTGTTCCATTTCATATTACTCTCATAAACATTTATGGTTATGTTCCATGGAACGACTGATGAAGAACTAACCTACCGAGTCTTGGAATAAACAGAATCTAAATGGGCTTCCCAGTACCATAGCTCTAAGCACCCAGCTTCATTTTGCTATTGTTAGGAGGAGGGCAAGCTCTGTAAAATTATCACCCGCGTGAGCAAGACTTATGTCAACAGGCTAAAGTAGCAGTTTACTTTTCCCTTAATTGTTTACTAAAACTAATGTCAGCCTTGACAAGCGATTATTTAAGTTACTCCTAAGGTTACCGCACTGACTACATGTAGCTCGCTCGCACAACCTAGCGTGTACAGTCAATTACAGCTAGTGAGAGCTGAGTATGCAGTAACCACTCAAATGAATGGAGGAACGTGTCCTAGGCTGCTGCTACCAAATTTTTTGACGGCATATTATGATGGCTGGCGAATGATAACCTTACCGATCTTTTCGGCAGATGATACCGTTAATAACTGAGTAATGTCATTCTTGTCAGGCGATTATTTACTCAGCTGACTGCATGTTACTTTAACGTAACGTTAGCAGCTGAATAGCCAGCCTGAACAGCTAACAAAGCAAGCTAGTTTAATACTCTCACCTCTCTTTGAAAAGAATTTTGTAATATTCTGGACCCCTACTTTGCTCTTCCTGTCCTCTCTCTAGTCTTTTCTGGCGTCCAGATTTGTGTGCGTTTGTTTGTCTGCTCTTGGACATCATATTCGCAAGGACGGTGATCCCTGTTTGCTGCCTTAGTTCGCGACCTCGCCAGCAAAAACACACTGAGAATTTTCCAATACGAGCATGAAGCATGGATTGAACCGTTTTTAAAGAAGGGGGTTACTGAAATGTATTTCATCAATATTGCATGCCTTAATGGCTTTGTTTAAACTGTGATGCATTAGTATTTATATTAGGTAAATCTATGCAAAATAATTTTGTCATGGCGTCTACTGTCGGTTTTGTGGGCCCCAATGGACTGTGAGCCCTTATGACGGCGCTGAATTAGAGAAGTAGTGGAGCTCCACTCCTCCGTGCGTTTGCAGCTAGACCCTTTTGGCTTTTTATTTTTATTTCAGTTAACTAAATTATTTTTTCTTAGCTAGTTTTAGTTTTCATTAACTATAATAACCCTGGCCCCAGACATCGACAAAAAGAGTCTGTCCGTTGCTTATGTTCACAATACAATTCACACAGCATGACCATATCAGGTGGAACTTTGATGGGTTCAGAAATCATCCTGATTGGATCACCCTTTCTCTCAAAATTAACCCTTTTATGCCCCGAAATCCACAAAAAGAGTACACAAAGTAAGGCGACAGAATGAGGAGTTTAGAAAAGAGGAAGCAAAAAAGGATGCAGAAGCACACAAAGTAAGGCGACAGAATGTAGAAATTCGAAAGAGAGTTGCTAAAAAACATGCTGAGGTGAACAAACTAAGGAGACAAAGTGAAGATGTACCTTCCCATCAAACTGTTGCGTGACGGGCGTATATTGCTGTCTCTGACTGCTCTTGTTAACTATTAAAATGATTTTTTAAATTTAATAAATATCTAATTTATTTATGCTTTTCTTTGTTTCAGAATGAAGGACAAAAGACTTGTCAAAAGCTAAGGTATGGAGAAGACATGGATGTACAATGATAGGAGCAATGCACACAGGAAGGCATTGAAGAGAGTCAGGGAATTAATTGATAATGAGCAGGATAGAGGAAGGATGGTGGATGGGGATTTCACATTCACATCAAGTGTTAGTGTTCATGATTCAGAGGAATCTTGAGTTGCGAATTAGTGATGAAAGTGATCAAGATTGTAATGCTGAGGATGATGAAGAGTATGTAGAGACTGTTGAGGATTTGCCTTATCTTGGAGAACAGTCTAGTGTGAATGATGGAAATCTGTGGGGTTCTCTGGCAGACTGGGCAATTGAATTTGGGATTTCTCTCTTGAGAAAATTTCTTAACATAAGATACAGGGTTTTTTGCCGTAATCAAAGAACGTGATTTCGTGAAAGTGATTTCCTCTCTGAACAGCTCTTCCCGAGATCTTCACGAGATCTGGGCAAAATCTGACGTCAAGTTGTGCTGTCCAATTAATACAGACCGAGCCAGAGCCAATCATGGCACTGGACCTGCCCACACCAGAAACTATTCTAGCAGGCACTAACAATGGCAGATCATACTATGCCTTAGCAGCATCTTCACTTCCAGAAATACAAAAGAAGAACCACAGATCATTAGAGGTGCAGTTTTGTCTGTATCTCTCCCAAAGCCGCTTGTCCGTTTACTTTCGGACGCAATGAAAAGCACTTCTTTCTCTTCCAAAAGACGATGCCACCAGAAATTAGTTGGCAGCTATTTTTGTTTGCTGGCCGCAAACAGCCACGGCCAAAGGGAATGTTAGATGTTTGTGCTCAGCATTTCACCAAAGACAGCTTTGTCAATAAATATAACTCGACACAGGATAAGCATTTCAGCTACTTCCCAAACATGAATTGATCAAGCGCTCGGAGCCACAAGCTGTAAGTAACCATATAACAGCAAATAATGTAAGTGAAGCAAACGTGTTATGGGTGGCTAGCAGGACCGCTAACGATAGTTATCACTAACAACTGGCCTCAAACGCAGACTTAGTAAAATATCTTAAGGTAAATCCTGGATCGGTCGCAACTGTTCGTGACTCAGAGATGCAGGAGCTGTAAGTTGCTTTTATAGCATAAGCCAACCTGACTTAGCCAGTTGATTGTGGCTGTAGCACTGCGGCTGACGTAGCCAAGTTACTGTAGCTAATGTTTGCGTCCTAAATATGCAAGACTAATATCAGGGGAAATTTTGCAGGTGTGTGAACATAAACCTCATTTGAAGCTAACTTTTTATACTTGTTTGTAATTTGGATGCTTAGTACAACTGTCCATGGTACCGGAACTTGCTGTCTGTAAAACTTGTATTGCAAGGGTTTGTTTCTGTGGTTGTTATGAATCCTCGGTTGCCAGCTACTGCATGTTAGTTTGTGTTCCATGCTAATTAAAAATGCTCTTGGTTTACTTATATGCAGTAATTCTGATCGGTATGCTTGTGTTACTTCGATAAGCGTCAATGTGGCAGCTTCATCATAATGTTGCCTGATTGTAGCCACTACAGTTGAAGCTAATTGGAGAGGTGCTGTATGTGTCCGCAAAGTTGGGCTGAAAAAGCTGCAGATAGACCACACGAAGGGTTACAGAGCTTGGGATCGGTGTTTGGGATTGTTTACGGCTGCTTGTGATTGCTTCACTTATCCACGACCAGGATCAGCTGGATACTTAAAAAATCTGGGTTAGCTCTCTGATTCAACCGTGAAAGCAATCACAAAATGCAGAGGCTTAACATGTCCAGTATAGCAAACGATTTCTCTGCACTTCCGTGACATAATTTCATCCCCCTATAGAAATTGTTGTGTAAATAGAAATTTGTTGTTTTGAAAGTTCATAGTTTTAACAGAATAGTTAAGAGTGCAGGGCTCGAAATTGCAACTGTTTTGGTCGTACATGCCACCAAAATTAACATTGTGCGACCTTTGGATTAAAATAGTCGCACCTTTGCGACTGCTTTTCCCCTCAAATGAACGCCTGTGTTCCTGTACATTAGGTAGCCAGCAGGCATGCGAACCGCTGCTGCAGCTTGAATAGAGATCAGCGTGTGTGCCAGATGAGCGCATGCGTCTACTGGACATACTGCAGCCGCGCGTACTGGTATAACCCGGGATTTAAACCTGATGCCTGTTCAGTCCGCCTCTGCCGTGCTGCGTGCATTGTTGGAATGGAGCGCACCCAGCGTGTTCCCTTGAACTGACAGTGACCATTCTGACTAATCAAAGGGGGGCTTGACTTCTCAAACCTCAGTATTGATTCAAGAATGGTTAATATTAGCCGTCAATCACTCTGTTTCCCGGTACTGAGAGTTACTACTGTAAGTATACACAAGATTTGGACGGAAAATGAAACCAAGAACAATAGAATACTTTTTTTGGTACCTTTATTGTTTAAAAAAAAACAAATCGGAAACAAAGGTTAGTGAAACTGAGAATCATGACAGTCATGACTGCAACCGTGATTCGGACAAACTGGTGGCAAAATTAGTTTATTATTTTATCGAAGTGTGGCTTCGAAATTTTGAATGGCTGTGGTTAAAGGAAGATGAAATGCACTGTGTTTGTTGGCAAGATTATGGTTTGGATCTCGCCGGTAACCGAGCGTTAGCTAACGAGTCCAAACACTTTTAAGTCCCTCCAAACATGGAGAAAGCGCAAAACTGAAAAAGATGTGACAAATGTGCGTCAACGAGTATGATGCAGAAAGAAAACACCGTAATCAACTGTGATTAAGGGCCGACAGCAAAGTGTGAATACAATTCATTAACACCACTCGCCAAACCTGCCGATATGTTTGTAATGTTCAGTAGTTAGGCTAGAAAAAATAATCTGTAGGCTTACAGAGCATTCATATTTTCGAAAATAAGCTGACACAATCTGGGCTATGTGTACTTTATATTCATTAGATTTTGTTCAGTGTCACCAATTAGTTTATTAGGCTACTAATATGCCAGATCACTGCAGTATAAAAAAGCGGGCAAGCTGCATATATCTACTGGACCACATTGACTGTAACCTGCTCATTTTACCAGTTTCAAATATTTGAACAATTACTTTCATACCAATTAATTTATCTTAATGACAGGCTAGATGAATGATTTGGCCAACAGTTATACTGAGGTTCAAGGCAGGCATCAACAATGCAACAGCAGTATTACAGGCATGGACAGCAGTGTGTGGTTTTGAGGCTGTACCTTGGTGTAAGGCCAGTAAAGACAGAAAAATGTCACTGTCTCAAGACACTCCTTCAGTGGTCCAGGGGTACGTTTCCCAAAATCACAAATTCTAATTTACACAGTTGGACCCACTGACTGTGAATGGATGACCTAAGTTGCTAACAACAGTTAGCAACTACGTTTTTTGGAAATGTGCCCCAGAATAAGATTGCTGATTAGTTATGTACAAATTAGTTTCTGTTGGTGTCCACAACTCTCATGGGAAAAAAAAATTGGCCCCCCCTCCTTCCCTCCCTTCCTTCGACAACCCCAATTCTGAAATATTTGGGACGAAGAGTAAAGTGTAAATTGTGAATAAAATCAAAATGCAATGACTTTCAGATCACAAGCCAATATCTTATTTACAATAGAACATAGATAAAATTTCAAATGTTGCAACTGAGACATTTTACACTTTTATCCGCAAAATGAGTTTATTTCAGATTTTCTGGCTGCAACAGGTCTCAAAAAAGTTGGGACACGGGCAAAAAAGGGCTGAAAAAGCAATGAATTTAAGAGAATCAGCTGAAAGAACATTTATCAAGTAATTAAGTTAACTGGCATTAGGTGTGCAACATGATTGACTATAAAAGGGATGTCTTAGAGAGACTGAGTCTCTCAGAAGTAAAGATGGTCAGAGGCTCTCAAACCTGTGAAGGCCTGTGTAAAAAAATTGTGGAATAGTTAAAAAAATGTTCCTCAACGTCAAATTGCTAAGGCTTTGAAGGTCTTATCATCGACAGTGCATAACATCATCAAAAGATTCAGGCCCGTATTCAGAAATGACACACACTAATTAAGTGCGAGTGAGTACTAAAACTTAGTTGGTGTCAGGTTATACTAAATGAGTCAGAGGTTGTCCTAACCCTCATTTGCTTCCAGAGACCTCACTCACATTGATTATAGTGTCTCTTTCTGAGTAAAGGTTGAGTGCAAGGAACACCTCCCTTGAGCCGCACTAACTTGCGCCGGCATGACTTTCAGGTGGTTACAAACATTAGAAACTCTGGATCATCGAAAGCCACATGCTCGATGCAATCGCAACTATGCAAATTTTAACTCTAATGATGATGATAACGATGCCGGTAACTTACTAACTGACCACCTGGTTTCAATGTTTACGAAGTGCACTGTGGTGAACTCGAGGTGAGCATTTGTGTACCCACCAGTAGCTACTGGTGAACTGGCAATAGGGGAAGCTCAAAACCATCCCTTAAAAATAATGATTGAAAAAAGGTCATATCCAATCATTTCATAAAATTTTATTTACTTGTACTCCAAAAATCCGAAGGATTATCATGTTTTGCCAGTTCTACTTGTTGTTAGAATGAGCACTGATAATTATTGCCCTGTTTTCAATTAATTAAATTACCATTGCAGAAACTCTGAAAACTCTGAACATTATCTGGTGTGGCCAGTTTTCCTTTATTATGCATATCTGTCAAATCTCACAATTCGGATTTCTCGCACTTTTTTTACTCATGGTTTTGAAAATTCTGCGCGCAGCTGGCTCGTGTGGCACGTGTAGATTGGTCTGTGAGGCTCATGTAGCTGTAAGTCACGAGAATCCATTCTTTTCTACATTCTTAACTGCTGAATGTAGAAGGAAATGTCTGGCACGTTTCACAGCTTGTTGCTTAGTGAGGCTCGCGGGCTGTTCTGCCTTTCGCGAGCTACTTGACCACAGAATTTATGAAGACATGCTGATATTTTACGTCGTCATTTATGTGCGAAAGAACTGCCTCAATTTTGTGAAGCAATGTATAACAACGCTATTAAACATACATTGCATTGTCGTTTTACCAATTAGTCTGAGAAACTTTCTAATCAAGAAAAAGTAAATTGCGACAGGTTTAGGTCATTCGGCACAGAAGGGTAAGGATTGAGCGTCCCTTTGCAGCAGCCGACGCACCACCTGTGGTACCCAGTGCCTGCTACTGTCAGTTATGCTCGAGTAGTTAGTGGTAGGTCCCTCTCTCTCTCTCACTCAAGTTACATTTCAATCGTACTCACTATATGGTGAGTGGAGGGTGAGTGTGAGTGTCGTTTCTGAATACAAGCCTCAGAGAAAGTGGAAAAATCTCTGCGCTTAAGGGACAAGGCCGAAGACCTTTAGTGGATGCCCGTGATCTTCGGTCCCTCTGATGCCACTGCATCACTCACCAGCATGATTCTGTCTTTGACATTACTAAATGGGCCCAGGAATACCTCAAGAAACCACTGTCTGCAAACACAGTTCACCGTGCCATCCTCAGATGCCACCTAAAACTCTTATCATGCAAAATGGAAGCCATAGGTGAGCATGATCCAGAAGCGCCGCCGTGTTCTGTGGGCCAAGGCTCATTTAAAATGGACTGTAGCAAAGTGTCCTGCAGTCAGTTGAGTCCAAATTTGATATTCTTGTTGAAAATCATGCGCGTTGTGTCCTCCGGGCTAAATGAAAGAAAGACCACCCCAACTGTTATCAACATTCAGCTCAAAAGCCATAATCTCTGATGGTATGGGTATGCATTACTGCATATGGTGTGGGAAACTTGCATGTTTTAAAAAGCAACATGAATGCTGAAAGGTGTATAAAGGTTTTAGAGCAACATGCTTCCCTCCAGATGACATCTATTCCAGGGAAGGCCTTGTGTATTTCAGCAGAACAATGCAAAACAACATACTGCAGCTATTACAACAGCATGGCTTCGTAGTAGAAGAGTCCATGTGCTGAACTGGCCTGCCTGCAGTCCTGATCTTTCACTGATTGAGAACATTTGGCGCACAATTAAACAAAAAGTCTGTATAAGGAGACTCAAAACTCTGCAGCAGCTGGAAGCCTGTATTAAACAACAGTGGTATCAAATTCCAATGGCTAAACTCAAGAAACTTGTCTCCTCAATGCCCCGACGCCTCAACTCTGTGTTAAAAAGAAGAGGGGATGCTACACCATGGTAAACAGACCCCTGTCCCAACTTTTTTGAGACATGTAGCAGCCATCAAAATTGAAATAAGCTGATTTTGTGGATAAAATTGTGAAATTTCTCAGTTTCAACATTTGCTATGTTATCTCTGTTCTATTGTGAATATAATACTGGCTGGTGTGATTGCATTTTCATAGTATTTTGATTTTATTCACAATTTACACTTTGTCCCTACTATTTCGGAATTGGGGGTTGTGTTATGGAAAATATTGTTCTTCTTCCTTTCCTTCTGTGGGGATGTATGGGAAATATGATGATGACCAATCAAATGTCCAGGTATGACTAGTTATCGTGCCTTTGTTGGTGACTTCCCTACAAAAATAAAAAAGGAGCAAAAATGAAAGAGTATTAGAGCAAGAGCAGGCAGGGGTAAATTTGTCTATATTCGATTCCTGTTTTTGTCTCCTCGTGCCGTCTGCAGTAGTAGAACTCCTAAAGAAAAACTGTGACAGTGTTACCATGGCAAGCCACGGAGCTATCTAGCTAGCAAGCTTTTTTATCGGTTCTTGAGACCTACTCCTGTTCCTTGGAATCTTTTTTACATACCGCTGGTTAACTGTTTCCAGCTCAACCATTTCACCTACTCAAGACAGTCTGCAACCGGATATAAACACCGAGCACCCAGTTTTAAATAGGAAATTTTCACAAAAATATGTTCAATTATGAAAAAAAAGTTGCTTTGCTAATTTATTTTAATTTATTGCTTTGCTAATAAATTGGGATGGTTCTGAAAAAGCCTAGTCTTGGTTCTTTGAAAAATTCAAAGAGTTAAAACTGTGAACCATCTAAATTATAGGGAACGAGGTGGGGCTTCATGCCACCGGAGTGTCTGCATCGTCCACTTTCTGAATGCCAGTAAATGTGCACAAGTAATCCAAATAAGCTGATAAATTTTAATTAAAATTGAATCAGGATCTGGAAAAGAAAAACAGTATATACAGTTTGCATGTCGTGTCCATGCATAATACAAAACCCAAAACCAGTGAAGTTGGCACATTGTGTAAATCGTAAATAATAACAGAATACAATGATTTGCAAATCCTTTTCAACCTATATTCAATTGAATACACTGCAAAGACAAGTTACTTAATGTTCGAACAGGTAAACTTTGTCATTTTTTGCAAATATTAGCTCATTTGGAATTTGATGCCTGCAACATGTTTCAAAAAAGCTGGCACAAGTGGCAAAAAAGACTGAGAGAGTTGAGGAATGCTCATCAAACACTTATTTGGAACATCCCACAGGTGAACAGGCTAATTGGGAACAGGTGGGTGCCATGATTGGGTATAAAAGCAGCTTCCCTGAAATGCTCAGTCATTCACAAACAAGGATGGGGCGAGGGTCACCACTTAGTGAACAAATGCGTGAGCTGATTGTCAAACAGTTAAAAAACAACATTCCCCAACGAGCTACTGCAAGAAATTTTGGGATTTCATCATCTACGGTCCGTAATATTGTCAAAAGGTTCAGAGAATCTGGAGAAATCACTGCACGTGAGCGACAAGGCCGAAAACCAACATTGAATGCCCGTGACCTTCGATCCCTCAGGCGGTACTGCATCAAAAACCGACATCAGTGTGTAAAGGACATCACCACATGGGCTCAGGAACACTTCAGAAAACCACTGTCAGTTACTATAGTTCGTTGCAACATCTGCAAGTGCAATTTAAAACTCTACAATGCACAGCAAAAGCCATTTATCAACAGCATCCAGAAACGCCGCCGACTTCGCTGGGCCCAAGCTTATCTGAGATGGACTGATGCAAAGTGGAAAAGTGTTCCATGGTCTGACGAGTCCACATTTGATATTGTTTATGGAAACTGTGGACGTCGTGTCCTCCGGACCAAAGAGGAAAAGAATCATCCGGACTGTTATAGGCGCAAAGTTCAAAAGCCAGCATCTGTGATGGTATGGGGGTGTATTAGTGCCCAAGGCATGGGCAACTTACACATATGTGAAGGCATCATTAATGCTGAAAGGTACATACAGGTTTTGGAGCAACATATGTTGCCATCCAAGCAACGTCTTTTTCATGGACGCCCCTGCTTATTTCAGCAAGACAATGCCTAGCCACATTCTGCACGTGTTACAACACACGTAAAAGAGTGCGGGTACTAGACTCACCTGCCTGTAGTCCAGACCTGTCTCCCATTGAAAATGTGTGGCGCATTATGAAGCGTAAAATACAACAACGGAGACCCCGGACTGTACAGCAAGCAAGAATGGGAAAGAGTTCCACCTGAAAAGCTTCAAAAATTGGTCTCCTCAGTTCCCAAAGGCTTACTTAGTCTAGCCGATGTAACACAGTGGTAAAAAGGCCCCTGTGCCAACTTTTTTGCAATGTGTTGCTGCCTTTAAATTCTAAGTTAATGATTATTTGGAAAAAAAAAACAAGTTTCTCAGTTTGAACATTAAACATCTTGTCTTTGCAGTGTATTCAGTTGAATATAAGTTGAAAAGGATTTGCAAATCATTGTATTCTGTTTTTATCTACAATTTATATAACGTGCCAACTTCACTGGTTTTGGGTTTTGTACGCAACGTGCCAACTTCACTGGTTTTGGCTTTTGTATAATCATTCTTGCTTTCCAGCAGAATAGAGGTTACCCTCTTCTCATGACATTACATGAACTGGGCAAAAATCTCGTCCCATGAGATGTGCAAAAAGGTACAGGTAATAAACTGGATATGTAGACACAGGAGCCTTTTATCACACTGCTTTGTTTCAAACTGAGATTTGTTATGGTAGTGTTATGGCCCCAATTTGTTATTACATTTATAACACAACAGCAACAGCAAGGGATGACAAACACAGTTTTAACAACTAAAACACATTTAATTTTTAACAAAGACAAAGACTAATAACAACCTACAACTAAAGACCAAGATTGATAAATAAGAAAAAACAGAAATAATTACAGTCCCTTTTTGGTGGGGTGGCTTGGTGATGTCCTGGATGAAGAAAATGCTCAAACACAGGCAAAGAAATCCACAAAAGAAATGTCACAGGTCTTGAACAGAATGGCAGGTCTGGTCATCTTCTTGCAATTTCTCCTACTACTTTACTGTCTCAATTCTTTTCCTTATATACTCTTTTGCAGACCCCACCCACATTTAGACCTCTTTTTTTTAACTTTCTGAGACTTGCCCCAGACATGTCCAGGACATGTCTAAACATGACTCCAGTCTGAGCCCAACAAAAAAAAGGTAAATACTGCCATCTAGTGGCCTATATTCACATTACACCTCCATTCCAAAAGGGAAAAATTTTGACTCATAAAGGCAAAATTTTTCTTTTCAATACAAAATGGTTAAGTGAACACTTGTCTACGTATGCATATCATACAATATTCAAACACATGATATATATATACACATTCAAACACGGGATAAGCAATCAGCAATTACATTGTCTGTACCCTTCACATGCTTAATTTCCAAGTCAAACTCCTGTAAAATCAAACTCCAATTCAACAATCTCCGATTCTTGTTTTTCATCTTACTCAAAAACATTAACGGATTGTGGTCAGTGTACACAATCATTGGCTTTTGTCCTGTACAAACATAAACCTCAAAGTGTTGTAAAGAAAGGACCAGAGCCAACAGTTCCTTCTCTATTGTGGAATAGTTCCTTTGGTGGCGATTGAACTTCCTGGAGAAGTATGCCACGGGATGCTCAATGTCATCAGAGTCACTTCTCTGTAGGAGCACAGATCCACAAGCTTGGTCGCTAGCATCGACCGCGATGGAGAACGGTTTGTTGAAGTCAGGTGATTTGAGCACGGGGAAGTGACACAGCAGAGACTTCAGGCGATCGAAGGCTCTCTGGCATGCATCATCCCAGGTGAACTTTACGCCTTTCTTCAGTTGGTTAGTTAGACTGAGAGCAATCTCAGCAAAGTTCTTGCAGAACTTGCGGTAGTACCCGATCATTCCAAGGAAGCGGCGCAAAGCTTTTTTGTTGTCAGGAACTGGAAAGTCCATGATGGCTTGGACTTGAGCATTTATGGGTGCCACCTTACCCTGGCCTATGACGTAGCCAAGATAGGTGACAGTAGCACAACCAAAGTCACTCTTGCTCAGGTTAACAGTCAGGTTAGCCTGGGTCAGGCGCTGGAACAACGTCTCTACATCTTTTAGATGTTCTTCCCAGGAGTCACTCCATGTGATCAGGTCATCGATGTATGCACCCGTGTGTGGCAATCCGGCGATTGTAGACTGTATCATCCTTTGGAACGTGGCTGGGGCATTTTTCATGCCAAAGGGTAGGACTTCATACTGGTACAATCCAGATAGTGTGGCAAAAGCAGAGATGCTCTTGGCCCTCTCAGTTAAAGGCACACACCAAAAACCCTTCAATAAATCAATCTTGGTCAGAAACTTTGCTTGCCCTACACTATCAATACAATCATCAATCCTAGGTATTGGAAACACATCAGTTCTAGTTACAGCATTGACTTTGCGATAATCTGTACAGAATCTAGTACTTCCATCAGGTTTTGGAACTAGCACACAGGGTGAACTCCAATCTGAGTTGGAGGGTCTGATAATATCATGTTTTAACATGTACTCACCCTCTTTCTCAGCAATCTTTCTCTTTTCAGGATTCATCCGGTATGGATGCTGTTTTATTGGTTTGGCATCACCAACATCTACATCATGAGAGGCTATAGTAACTCTCTTTGGAACATCAGGAAACAAATCCTCATATTTCTTGATCAACCTTTCAAACTGATCTCTCTGTGAGGGTTCTAAGTGCTGGAGTTTTACATCAAGATTTTGCAACACTTCAGAATTTGACAATTTACATGAAAGAACTTCAGCTTTAATTCTTGGTTCATCATCTTGAAACTCCCCCTCATCTTCACACGTTTCGACCATTGGAGAATCTGAAGTGACAGCTGCAACCCTAGCATTTCTGTCATGATAAGGCTTTAGCATGTTAATATGGCACAATTGTTTTGGTTTTCTCCTATCTGGAGTCTTCACAATGTAATTGAGATCATTGAGTTTTGTCAGAATTTCATAAGGACCATGAAATCTAGCCTGCAATGGATTGGACTGCAAGGGAAACAACACAAGGACCTTTTCTCCTGGTTTAAACTCACGGCTTCTAGCCTTATGATCATACCAAGTTTTCATTTTTCCCTGACTTGATTTCAAGTTCTCTTTGGCAAGGTCACAAGCTGCACGCAATCTTTCCTTGAACTTGCTAACATAGTCTAACAGACTGATATGCGGCTCTTTCTCTTGCCATTGTTCACTCAATAATAGCAAAGGTCCTCTCACTTCTTGACCAAACACTAGCTCAAATGGACTGAATCCAGTAGACTCCTGCACTGCTTCTCTAGCTGCAAACAACAGCAAATGAACCCCTTCATCCCAGTCTTTCTCATGGTCATAACAATAAGTCCTCATCATTGTCTTGAGAGTGGAATGAAACCGCTCTAAGGCACCCTGACTTTCTGGATGATAGGCACTAGAAAGAATCTGCTTTGCACCTAGTTCATACACAACCTGCTGAAACAATCCTGAAGTGAAATTGCTACCCTGGTCTGACTGAATTTCCCTGGGAAGGCCAAACAACGTGAAGAACTTTATCAAAGCCTTCGAGATTGCAGCTGCCTTGATGTTACGTAGAGGTATGGCTTCAGGGAATCTGGTAGATGCACACATGATTGTCAACAAGTACTGATTTCCAGATCTAGTCTTGGGTAATGGACCAACGCAATCAACAATGACCCTAGAGAATGGCTCCCCAAATGCTGGGATAGGCTGCAATGGAGCTACAGGTGGGTCTAACTGGTGTTTTCCAACTACCTGACAAGTGTGACAGGTTTTGCAAAAGTTGGAAACGTCTTTCCGAAGCCCAGGCCAAAAGAAGTGTTTCATGATCTTATCAACAGTCTTGTTAACACCAAGATGACCTCCTAAAGGTAAACTATGAGCCATTGTTAAGATCTCATTCCTATAGACCTTCGGAACAACAATTTGCCTGACCACTGCCCAATCTGCATTGGCAGGGATATCAGGAGGGCGCCACTTCCGCATCAACACACCATCCTTGAGATAATACCCAACTGGAACTGCGTCTATTTCTTTATCAGGAAGGGCTCTCCTCTTTAGGACACAAATTTCAGGATCATTAGTTTGCTCCTCAATCAACCGCTTTCTGGATAGAGACAAGTCTCCAGACACATCAGAATCACCAGACCCATCCGGCTGGCTGAATAGAGAACTTATAAAAGTATCTGATAAGTCCTCAAACGGAGAAACCATAGTAGGCCAATCAGAGTCATGAGGCGAACCACCTGAGTCCTGACTATTCAATGTACTGGACGGCACCACAACATCTTCTTCTTTAGGCTTCTTGGCCATAGCACGAGTCACTGCGCAAGAAGGATACAGAGATGGGTCCTCATCCCCATCTTCAGTGCTCGGCTGTGAAGTAAGATGTACAGGGGGAACTACTTTGCCCCCAGCCAGGTCATTGCCTAGCAACAGAGAAACACCCTTTATAGGTAGACTTGACATAAGTCCCACCTTTACCTGTCCTGTAACTAAATCTGACTTCAAGAATATAGAGCGCAGGGGTACAGATACAGTCCTCCCTTCAATACCTTGTACAAGTATGAAATCCCCTGAAGCGGTCTCATCACGTAACTCCAAGGAGTCCATCAACAAAAGTGACTGAGAAGCTCCGGTATCCCTTAGGATATATATGGGGACAGGAGTAGTATGCTCATTCAGAGCCACAAATCCCTCTGACACAAATGGAAGAAATTCCTCCCTCACAAAGTCAGCTGTATTAGGCTTTTTAGCCCCACAAGAAGCAGGCAATTTAGCAGATTGGTTATCTACTACAGGGGTTTCTAACCTTGTTTTCACAAAGGCATTTGGTTTGGTATCCTTTTCTTTTTCTTTCTTAGCTTTAAGGAACCAACAGTTAGTTGTAACATGACCAGATTTCTTGCAATAACTGCAAACTAGACCACTTCTGTCACTGTCAGCTTTCACACTTTGATCAGACCTGTTACTGGATTTCTGAGCACCATCACCAGATTTGTCTTTGTCTTTGGGTGAGGAATCTTGGGTATCACCGTAACCCTTTTTCTGAAATTGGGACCATTTATTGTTACTGCTAGACTGAAATTTGGACTTATGAGTGAGAACATATTCATCTGCAAATTTGGCAGCTGATTGCAAGTTCAGTGCTTGCTTCTCATTAAGGTAGGTCTTAACATCATCCTTAACACAGTTCTTGAATTCTTCAACTAACACCATCTCTTTTAGTGAGTTGAAATCATCCTTGACCTCCATAGAAGTACACCAGCGCTCAAAGCAAACCTGCTTTTCATTAGCAAATTCAACATAAGTCTGATTTTCAGATTTCTTCAGACCTCTGAATTTCTGTCGGTAAGCCTCTGGAACCAACTCATAAGCTCTCATAATAACCTTTTTGACAACCTCATAATCAGAGGAATCATCTGCAGACAAAGCCGAATAGGCTTGTTGAGCTTTTCCCTTGAGGACAGTTTGCAACATCAGAGGCCAGTGTTCCTTTGGCCACTGGCAACTCTTTGCTACCTTTTCAAAACACTGGAAATAGTTGTCAACATCCTTTTCCGAAAATGGAGGCACCAGTTTTACCTCCTGGCTAGCCCGAAATTTATTTTCAGTTTGAATTTTTATTTTTAGTTGCTCCATTTGGAGTCTTTCTTCTCTATCGAATTTCTCTAATTCAAAATCTCTCTGTCTTGCAAATTTTTCTAACTCAAATTCTCTTAGTTTTTCTTCTCTTGCTAATTTTTCTAACTCAAACTGCCTTTGTTTTTCTTTTTCTTCCCTCTCAAATTCCCTTTCTTTTTCTCTTTCCTCCCTTTCAATCTCTAGCATTTTTAATTTAAGTTCCATTTCTATATTTGGATTTTCCACTGGAAACTGTTCCAGATCTCCTGGTGCAAACACATTTTCATCAATGTAATATTCAACTATCTCTCTAGCCAGTCTTGCTTTTCGCATGGCTGGTTTTACCTCTGTCAACTCCAACTGTCTGCAAATTTCTAGCAGTTCTGTCTTTTTAAAAGACTTCAAAACCCCTACGGTTGGTGATGCCAAGAAATCATCCATTGCTGTTGTCAATATATATCTAGGAAAATTCACAAAAACAATTTCACAATTTGGAATGTTAGATTTTCAATAAATTACTCACACAATGGTCTATCCCGGACCTTGAGCCCCCAATTTGTTATGGCCCCAATTTGTTATTACATTTATAACACAACAGCAACAGCAAGGGATGACAAACACAGTTTTAACAACTAAAACACATTTAATTTTTAACAAAGACAAAGACTAATAACAACCTACAACTAAAGACCAAGATTGATAAATAAGAAAAAACAGAAATAATTACAGTCCCTTTTTGGTGGGGTGGCTTGGTGATGTCCTGGATGAAGAAAATGCTCAAACACAGGCAAAGAAATCCACAAAAGAAATGTCACAGGTCTTGAACAGAATGGCAGGTCTGGTCATCTTCTTGCAATTTCTCCTACTACTTTACTGTCTCAATTCTTTTCCTTATATACTCTTTTGCAGACCCCACCCACATTTAGACCTCTTTTTTTTAACTTTCTGAGACTTGCCCCAGACATGTCCAGGACATGTCTAAACATGACTCCAGTCTGAGCCCAACAAAAAAAAGGTAAATACTGCCATCTAGTGGCCTATATTCACATTACAGTAGCAAAAAGAGATTTTTGAGCCAGACTCACTGCCAGTTCAAGATCAACAAAAATTAGAAAACTCCTCTCAGTTTTTATGCCCCCGCCCTCGATAGAGGATAGGGGGCATTATATCGACACCATGTCCGTCCGTCATCCGTCCGCCCGTCGTCCGTAAACTTTTCGTTTCCGTGGGATAACTATAGAATCCCTCGTCGGATTGATACCATTTCTTATTGGCGCATTGAGAGTGGCTAGAGGAAGATTCCTTTCCAAAACCAGTGTCGTGCGATATTCAATATGGCCGCCAAAGCAGCCATCTTGATTTTGGTTTCCGCCCGATAATTAAAGAATGCCTCATCCGATTAATGGCATTTCATAATGGCATATTGGGGGTGGCTAGAGAAAGGTTCCTATCGAAAACCAGCATCTTGTGATATTCAATATGGCCGCCACAGCAGCCATCTGGATTTTTGTTTCCGCCTGATAACTAAAAAATGCTTCATCTGATTGATGCCGTTTCATGGTGGCATATTAAGGGTGGCTAGAGGAAGGTTTCTTCTGAAAACCAGTGTTGTGCGATATTCAATATGGCCGCCACAGGAGCCACCTTGATTTTAGTTTCCGCCCGATAACTAAAGAATGCCTCATCCAATTGATGCCATTTCGTGGCATATTGGGGGTGGCTAGAGGAAGGTTCCTTTCGAAAACCAGCATCGTGCGATATTCAATATGGCCGCCACAGCAGCCATCTTGATTTTCATTTCCGCCCAATAACTAAAGAATCCCTCATCCGATTGATGTCATTTCATGGTGGCATATTGGGGGTAGCTAGAGGAAGGTTCCTTTCGAAAACCAGTGTTGTGCGATATTCAACATGGCCGCCACAGCAGCCATCTTGATTTTTGTTTCCGCCCAACAACTAAAGAACACCTCGTTGGATTGATGCCGTTTTCTGGTGGTGCATTGGGGGTCGCTGCGGGAAGGCTCCTTTCGAAAACCAGTGTTGTGCGATATCCAGTATGGCCTCCACAGCAGCCATCTTGATTTTCGTTTCCGCCCAATAACTAAAGAACACCTCGTCCGATTGATGCCGTTTCCTGGTGGTGTATTGGGGGTGGCTGGAGGAAGGTTCCTTTCGAAAACCAGCATCGTGCGATATCCAATATGGCCCCATACGATATTTATTGTGCCCACCACGGCGGAAACTGAAGAACGCCTGATCCAACTGATACCTGTTCTTGGTGATGTTTTGGGACTGACCACAGAACATACCTGTAAACTAGTCACCTTTCGGTGAAATTCGCCGTTTTGATCCCAAAATTGGTCTCTTACGTGAATCGTGTAGATCCGAAGAGTTTTTTTTTGAGGAGGGCGCGGGAGTAGGCAGGCAGACAGACCACGGATGTTATTGTTGAGCAACATCCTATAATGTTGGTCTGCCTGTCGTTCCATGACTGCCAGTAACAAAGTTAGAACCTAGTCTCGCACAGTAATGCGCGCTTCCTTTCCATTGGAGTTCTGGTTGCTTACGAATATTCCAGACTCAGACCGCAAACAAACCACTGTAACTTTCACTCTCTCTGCGGCAAAGTTGCCTTTTGATTGACTTTGGAGTGCCAACCTGAACAACTGCTCTGGGATGAAATACAAAGGATTTTGCTGCTGTTACGTGTGCTGAGGTAAGTCTTGTATAGTGCCAGAAATATGTGCATAAATGATATTTTAACCTTATACGTGCTAAACATCAAGTTTAAGACATAGTATGTCAGCTAGCTCCAGAAGTCTTAAGATGATAGCCTACTCGTCAGATATGAAAACGAACAGCTAATAAGCTCAGTGGTGTGACCCTGAATTTCCCTTGTCACATTGAATGTTTTTCAAATACAAAAAGCACTCGACCAGAGCGTTTTTTGAGAGACAGAAAGCAGACAGGGTTTTTTTTTTCTAAAATAAGCACTAAGAGTCTTCAAATCCCCATGACAACCGCTTGTTCGAGCAGTCTCTGGTTGTTGAGCACAAGCAGGCTATCGTAACAAAGACGTTAGCTAAACTATTATCAGCGTCAACTAGCAACTAATATTGTTCTTTACCATGTTGAGGGCGAGTGATTAGCCCTTGTTTTTGGCGAGAATGACAATTACTGTTTGTGTTTTTATGTCATTCACTGAGTGCGGTAGATTGTCATTTTTTCTGTTGAAAGAACTTGTCCATTTTCATGGTCAGCTATCAAAAGAGAAGCCTGGTGAACCCGCCCCTCGTAATTCACTGGGGCGGGTTTACCATGCTACAAAAAAGCCCCTGACGTAGAGTGTTTTTTTTTTTCTTGGCGTTGGCTAACTTTTATCAGCGTCAATTAGTAACTGTTATTGTTATTTACCATGTCAAGGATGAGCGATTTAGCCCTCGTTTTTGCGTTAGAAGCCAACAAAGATGGCAACGAACATTACCATTTGTGTGGTATTGATCTATAGGTTGCCTTTTTTTTCTGAAGACGAACTTCATTCTCGTCTTTCATTGATTAGGTGTTCAAAAAAGCACCTGACCTTTTATCTGGGCGAGTTGAAATTTAAGCACCTATTACTAAAACCCACAAGTCACACTTGACTTGACTTGACTTGTGGGGTTTTAGTAATCAGTGCGTCAATTTCACAACTTGAAAAAGCACCGGGGTAGGAGAAAAAGCATCCAGCGGCGGTGTTTTAAAAAGCGCCCTGGGCCTTTTTTTTCCAAAAACACCCGGTACCATAGGAAAATAATGCAAAGCATCCACCGGCGGCTGCAAAAAAAAAGCATCACGTCTGAACACCCCCTAATGAAAACTCGCATCTGAGAGAGAAAAAAAAACAAGTCGCTTTGGGTTAAACAGCGTCTGCCTAATGTAATGTAATTTCATGCACCCTGATCAGCCAATAATGTTGGATAATTGTTTATTCTCTAGATGAGAGAGCTTAATGAGGATGATGCACTGTATGTGCAGCAGCTTGAATTAGGGCAGAAATGCAAGTGGAGCTGGGCGTGGCTGAAGCTGGAAGTGAAGACTGAGGTGAAGGTAGTGCAGTACAGCTTCCCGCTGTCACAGTATTTCAAAAAAATTGACAAAGTGGGTTACTGTAAATGCAGCCTTTGCAGCAAAGAAATAAATTATGGCAAAAAGGGCTCCCATGCTCTGATGGCACACTGTCAAACAGAGGTGCACCATACTCACTACCACTAGTGTCCTTCCTCCTGCTCCAGTCCCAACACAAAGTGCTCCCAAGGGTCCTGAGCTGATGAGGGAACGAGTTAGGCTTCCTGTACCCGTAACCCAGCGGCTTGCTAATGCTGACGTGTTTATAGATTAAATAGGGTAGCTTTTGTTTGTTTATTTAAATGTTGCATTGTGGACTTATGTCTGGGGATTATGCATTACTGGGACAAATTATTCATGGTGTGACTCAGTATTAATGAGAATCTTGTGTGAGATACAAAACTCAAAATTGCAAAAATAAGAATTAATAAATAAATATTGTCCATTTTCCTTAATTTTGTTTGGTTGTGCCCGCGCGGGGGGGGGGGTCCACGATTAGTTTGTCACCTTTTTTAACCCTCATGAGTTTGCAGGTATGACAGAAGGTTTTACTGGTAAGTTCTGTTTTTCATTTCTCTCACATTTGGCACTTATAAGGCCTTGTGCATCAATTACTGCAACCAGTAGCTTGTATATTGACTCACTCCTTTTAATTGCTACTTTGATGAGATTATACATGTGAATGTATGCAGCAGTTTGAATGACCTCCCCTCCCATGCACTCTGGAATCATTGCTGCAGCCTATGATGCATATTTATGCCCCCGCCCTCCAAAGAGGAAAAGGGGTATTATGTCGACACCATGTCCGTCCGTCGTCCCTCAACTTTTCTTTTCCGTGGGATAACTATAGAATCCCTAGTCGGATTGATGCCATTTCTTTATGGCGTAAAAACCAGCGTTGTGCGATATCTAATATGGCCGCCACAGCAGCCATCTCAATATGCCCTTGATCAACATACAGGCGGGGGCATATGCCACGCTCTGCGTTGCTCTTGTCATATTGTGATTTGGATTGTGTCAAATGAATGCTTTTCTGCTTTAATGGTTAACATTTACATGCAATGAAATAATACAATAATACGGTACTTGCAAGTACCGTAGCAGTCAAAAGTTTGGATGCACCTTGCTAATGTCACAGCACTCTGTTTTAAGATAAATTTAAACGGTTTAACTTCTCAATATAATCTCAAATTAAATCCTGTATAGAGGAGGTAAACAGAAGTTAAAAGCGAATAATTTACTTTGAACAGCGTCCAAAACTTAAGAATTCTCAGAGAAGCCATATTTTGCTAAGTCAACAGACAAACAAGATACTTCCGACAACCAAAATAAAGACAAGCTTTTTTGGGACTTACTGAGCAAAAAAGTTTGTTGAAAAGCACATGACTAATGGTACACATTTCTGGGAAGTTAGGCAGCCATGCAGCTGCAAACTCATTATAGCCATATGACAGCTCTTGTTAAGAAAAAAAAAACGAAAATGTTATAAATGCTGGTTATTTTGATGGATTTAAGAATTAAATCTTGCTTTGCGATATAACAGGGCCTTTTTTCTTGATTCAACATGTATTATAAAAAAAAAAAAAAATTGTGGGTATGCCCAAACTTTTAACTAGTACCGTACAAAGCCTGTATATGCCAGCAATATATTTTATTTTGCTGAAAATGCACATTTATGAAGCGCATTTACGAAGTGTTGACTCAGTTATAAAAAGGCTTTTACTTGAAACCTCCAATTGATGCTCCTTCTTCAAAAGAACTTTGTTGAAATTATAGAAAAGGCACATCCTGGATATGCATCCTGAATCATAAGTGCAAATATATACATCAATCAATAGCACATTTAAAACAACCTTGACCAAAATGCTGTACATAAATTAAAATACAAGATAATCACCACAGACAGATAAAATAAATAAAATAAATGAATAAAAACTGTAAAAAGGAACAATAAGATTGTGGTAAAAGAATGAAATAAGTAAAAAGTAAAAGAATAAAACAAAGATAAAAAGCCAAGGTTACTTATCTAGCTGGGACTGAACGCCATTGAGAAGAGATGAGTTTTAAGCAGTGTCTTAAAGTGCTCAAGTGACTGAGCAGCTCAAACCTGATAGGGTAGGCTGTTGCACAGCTTCGGGGCCACCACTGAATAGGCTCTATCTCCTCGAGTACGAAGCCGAGACCGAGGTACTGTCAGGAGCAGCTGGTTTGATGACCTAAGTGCCCTGCCAGTAGTGTGAGGCTGTAAAAGCTCTGATAAATAAGATGGCGCCAAGCCATTTAAACATTTAAAAACAAATAATAAAACTTTAAACTGGATCCTACAATTAACAGGAAGCCAGTCCAGAGATGCAAGGGCAGGAGTAATATGATCACGCCGTTTCTTTCCCGTCAATAGGTGGGCAGCTGCATTTTGAATTACTTGTAAACGACGCAGAGATGACTGATCAAGACCAACAAACAAAGAGTTACAGTAGTCTAAGCGTGATGTAACAAAAGCCTGTATAACCGTCTCGAAATCATATCTTGGGAGATAAGAATGATATAAATTTATCATTCAAGACAGATACACCTATGTATTTACAGTGGGCATAATGATTCATGTCCAACACTCATTAATCAGGCTGAAGTGCACAAGCATAGAGAATCAACATGTCTGCTGACTGGAGCTGTTCCTGATTTGTCACTCCTAGTGATGTTCGACAGTTCATAATTCTGTGTCGCAAATGCATTATAATTTCCATAAAATCATTCGGGCTTTTAGCCAAGATGTAAAGTGACATCAAAGCTTGAAACACACTTCAAACCAGGAGCAGGGATTTTATTTCATATAAAATCTCCAGTTTCTTTCAATATTATATTTTATTTTTGGAAATGGTCTGTTTACATGCATGGACAGGAACGAGATGTATAGATCAACCAAATGTCAAAAATATTTTCCAATCTGTGGTTGCAACTAAGTTAGAAATAAAATCACTGTATTCCTGTTATTGCTAATGGATCAAAGTATTGGTATTGCATTTTAATTGTGGCAACAAATACTGATATCATAAAATACACCAGTATACAAGACAACAATCTCCTCCGTCCCTCCTCAGACCTATTTTTCAACATCCTCATCGTGTTGATATCACACAAGAGACTCCGGCTATGTATTGGTTTTAATGTTTTGTACAGCCTTGCATTTTGGGCCACACTTGAAGTACATGGCCAACTTCTTGTTGGTGGCGATGATGAGCACAGGACTAATGGTGGAGTAGCAGGTGACGAAAAAGACACGAGCGTCGGAAACGGCGGGGTGCACACGTGAAACAGAGAGTGTGTAGAACCACAGAATGTTGTCCAAACTGAAAAGAGCCACGTACAAGCTCACAAGCAGCAGGACGGCACGCGATGCCTCCTCAGTCTTCCTGCCGGCTCCCTGCAGACCCTGAACCTGCTGACGGTGCCGATGCAGGACTACTATCATGTACATTCCTGCGGCTACCATTAGTCCAACAGAGATGAAGTCACGTATGATGCTTACCATACCTTTGACTATGTAAAAAGTGTGGCCAGGGAACACCACAATGCAGAACTTCAGGTTAAGACTGTACTCTGGGATGGTGCCGTTGGCAGGAAAAGCCTGTGTGTAAGCAATGTTACTGGTGTAGATACCCATGTTGAGCACAAGGAGGAAGATGATGGCATGGCGGAGGTGGCCAGGAAGCCAGTTTTTAAGCCAGGTCCAGCCATGTGACGATGGGGCAATGACCACACACTGGTAGGCGCTCAACAGGGAAGTGATAGTAATAGACATGCCACGCCCAATACGAGTTGCAAGGATGATTGCTCTGCAGGCATGGTCGTTCAAGAGAAGTTTAACGCCCAGTGCAAGTAGAGCCTGCGGAATGCCGTGACACAGTGTCACTGTTAGGTTGGCAAGAACCAGCTGGCTGAGGATGATCTCGTTGTGCGGCATGTGCCGCTGGGTAAGAAACAAATGGCCAAAGAGCAGGAGGGCTGCCAGATTTCCTGGTATTCCCACCACACTCACAACAAGGTAGCCGGCTGCTTTTAGTGCCAGGCGCACTTCCATGTGCCCCGTAGATCCACCTGTGAGGAGAGAGTAACGGTGTATTGACCAGGGCGAGGTGAATGATATTGGATAGCTTCTGAATCAGAGTCTTGAGATGGTCGCCAAATCGATACAGTATTGTGTGCAAAAGGGAAAGAGGAGAAAGACATTCAAAATCATATGATTCCAAATTAAGCTTGTTTCCTCTCTTCTTGGGCAGAAAGCATGTAATAGTGGAGAATATCAAAATTGAAGAATTATAAATATTCATAGACTCTTACAAATGTACAGTGCCAGTCGAAAGTTTGGACATAGACAAGGAAAAAAAATGCATAAAAATATAAAAAAGCACCCTTTATTTTCAAAAAAAAGATCTAATTCTTGTATCTATCAAACTAACCATAATTTGTTGTCATATTTGCTGAGCATACTCGCATTGTTTTTTTTTTTGTTTTACATGGGCAATCATCTGGCCATAATGAGTTTGCAGCTTCAAAGCTGTCTAACCTTTCAAAGCTGCACTTCTTCTGGTGTTCTTCTCATCAATCTTTTTACCCAATAAGTCCCAAAACAGCTTGACTTTATTTAGGCTGTTGTAAAATGGAAGGAGCTTGGTTTTCGTTTGACTTAGGAAAATATGGCTTCTTTGAGAATTACAAAAATCTTGACTCTCCTCAAACAAGTACAACCCCAATTCCAAAATAGTCGGGACAAACTGTAAATTGTGACTAAAATCAAAACGCAATAACTTTCAAGTCACACCAGCCAGTATTTTATTTTTTACTTTACAATAGTACAAAATAGTATTGTACAATACAATACAATGTTTTTTATTTTACAATAGAATAGAGATAACATGGCAAATGTTGAAACTAATATTACAATTTTATCCACAAAATGAGCTAATTTAAATTTTGATGGCTGCTACAGGTCTCCAAAAAGTTAGGACGGGGGCCTGTTTACCTTGGTGTAGCATTCCCTCTGCTTTTTTAACACAGAGTGGTGTCGTCTTGGCATTGAGTAGACAAGTTTCTTGAGTCTAGCCATTGGAATTTGATCCCACTCTTGTTTAACACAGGCTTCCAGCTGCTGGAGAGTTTAGTGTCTCCTTTGACGGACTTTTCGTTTAATTATGCACCAAATGTTCTCAAGTGGTGAAAGATCAGGATTGCAGGCAGGCCATTTAAAACACATGGACTATTCTACTATGAAGCCATGCTGTTGAAAAAGCTGCAGTATCTGGTTTTGCATTGTCCTGCTGCAATACACAAGGCCTTCCCTGGAATAGATGTTATCTGGAGGGAAGCATGTTGCACTAAAACCTTAATATACCTTTCAACATTCATGGTGCTTTTTTAAAACATGCAAATAACCCACACCATATGCACTATTGGATCCCCCTACCATCAAAGACCCTAGCTTGTGAACTGAATGCTGATAACAGGAGGGTAGGTCTTCTCCTCTTCAGCTCAGAGGACACAACGCCCATGATTTCCAACAAGAATGTCAAATTTGGACTTGTCTGACCACAGGACACTTTGCCACTTTGATACGGTCCATTTTAAATGAGCTTTAGCCCACAGAACACAGCGGTGCTTCTGGATCGTCCTCAACAATGGCTTCCTATTTGCATTATAGAGATTGAGGTGACAACTGTGGATGGCACAGTGAACTCTGTTTACAGACAGTGGTTTCTTGAAGTCTTCCTGGGCCCATTTAGTAATGTCAATGACAGAATCATGCCAGTGAGTGATGCAGTGGTGTCTGAGGGCCCGAAGATCACAGATATCCAGTAAAGGTTTTCGGCCTTGTCCCTCACGCCCAGAGATTTTTCCAGTTTCTCTGAATCTTTTGATGATGTTATCCACTGTCGATGATGAGACCTTCAAAGCCTTTGCAATTTGTCATTGAGAAAAATTGTTTTTAAAGTATTCCACAATTTTTTTCCACAAGCCTTCACAGGTTGGAGAGCCTCTGGCCATATTTACTTCTGAGAGAATCAGCATCTCTAAGACATCCCTTTTTATAGCCAATCATGTTACACACCTGATGCCAGTTAACCTAATTACTTGCCAAATGTTCATTGAGCCGATTCTCTTATATATTTATTGCTTTTTCAGCCCTTTTTTACCAATTTTTTTGAGAATTGTTGCAGCCAGCAAATTTGAAATATTTTGTGGATAACAATGTAAAATGTCTCACATTCAACTTTTGAAATGTTATGTTTGTTCTATTGTAAATAACTTTTTGGCTCATGTGATCTGAAAGTCATTGTATTTTGATTTTATTCACAATTTACACTTCGTACCAACTATTTCGGAATTAGGGTGGTAAATTATTCTCTTTTAACTTCTGACTTTTAACCTCCAACAAGATTCCATTGGAGATTATATAGAGAAGTTTAGCCATTTAAATTTCTCGAAGAACTGAGTGATGTGACATAACCAAAGTGTATCCAAACGTTTGACTGGTACTGAAGTTTACATTTCTTGCGCTTCAGTGAAGAAATGTAACTATTCTGTTCAAATGTGCTTTTCTGTACTTCATCTTGGTGCGAACTTCGAAAAATAAGTTCATCTTGCCTAGAATTTTAATCCGGTACTTAGATTTAAAACACTTATTTCTATTACCTTTCTTCTCAGTGTGAACAAAAATTGCCAATAAGAGTACATCATTTTGACTAATTTCAAGATTTGCCGATAAAATAAGAGAATTTCACTCTTCAAGCACAATGTGACTTCAAATAAGTTAAAATTTCCAACTTGATAGAGAAAAATTTGGAAGTCATGTCTCATGATAAGATTAAAAGACTTTTTATGACTGACACTTCTTGCAGTGTATCACAATGAAATTTCCATCCCTCATCAGTTTCCAAATAGCAACTAATTCACAATACTCTGCATTTATGGCAGATTTACTCAGGAAGGTCCAGCTGTAGATAATGAACAAATGGATTGATTTCTGTCGAATTAATTACTAATCATTTTTCCTGGACACAAATGAAAACCACAGAGGAAAAATGATCAGTCACATTTTCACATTGTGAAAATGAAATGATGAATTAAAAAATGATCTTAGAAAAAGGCACTGAAAAATATGCAAAAAATATAAAACATAAATTTTATAATAATATAATTGGAAATATTACAATAATATACAATATACAAAAATGCTAAATTTGGAATCTGACCAAATATGATCATTTTTCCTTTGTGGTCTTAAAATAAATTTACAGTTTTATTCCCTAAAATAAGACTCCACTGAAGTTCAACCAGTTTCAACTTAATTCCTGTGTCAGAAGTGTAATAGAATTCCTCACCTTTTGCCGCTGATCAAACTGATGAATTCTACTCTGAAGCACGACAGATTTATCACTTTATCAGTGCCCTTGTGCCAGCCCTATTGAGACCATATTAATTATGATGAATATATTATCATAATTAACAGCGTGCAAATTCAGCTTTCAGTTTTGCACATAATGGATAATGTCATTTCTGTCTGTGTTGCAAATTAAGCAGTATACCAATAAATATACCAAAAAACCTAAAAGGATATTTTCTTTAATTTTTAACAGATTCATAAGAAACAAGATATGAGTATTCTGTCAAGCATGAGTGGGGTCACGTGTGTTTGTGGCATAGGCAGAAACATGTTAGTCAGTGAGGAATTGAGAATTTGAAAATTCAACAAAGAAAATAAATTTATGGTTCATTTTTTTTTAAAGCTTGAGCTGATAAATGGCAGGCTATAATCAGAACACTGTGAACACTCTTTTGTTTCTGATTTAAAGCAACACTATGTTGTTTTTTCACTCTCAAACTATATTTCCAAGATCATTCTGGTGATACATCAACCCACAATAGGTTGAATGACACATTTGTCATGGCTCAATCGTGCCCGCATCGTCTTCACTGGCACTATGTAACTTTGGGTTTCAGGTAGGAACCCAGGCCCAACAATAACAACAAACCTTAAGTACTGCTTTACGGCATATGTCACGAAATCCCCCTCCCGACCAGCTATTTTATCACTTTCTTGTTTTTTAAAAAAATGTCTCCTCTGACAACACCTTTGCCTTCTTCAGTTTCCTCGCTGCTTCAGCCATTACAACCATTACCACCTCTGCTTCATTCTACATTCGCTCGCTGGTCGGGAGGGGGAATGTAGAATGAAGCAGAGGTGGTAATGGTTGAAATGGCTGAAGCAGCGAGGAAACTGAAGAAGGCAAAGGTGTTGTCAGAGGAGACATTTTTTAAAAAAATGAGAAAGTGATAAAATAATAGGCAGGACCAGGGTCAACATTGGACCAGCTTTCTCTCACTGGCGAGAGCTGAAAGGGGAAAAGGGATGTCTGACCGATAGTGACTTGGTGTTGTTACTTTTGGATAAGTAAGTACCAATTGTTGCCTTAATCCTTGATTCTAGATCCAGTTCTAGTGCGTTTGAACTTGCTTTGTGTCGGGCTGTGTCATTGAAATAATATAGTACCCCATTTATGCTCAGTCAAGTAATCATTTACTGTGATTTTTCTAGCTAGCTAGTACCTGACATGCTAGCCAGTTGTCATGCTGTGGCTAGCTGGCAAACATTGCTAAACTACTCGCCAGTCAAAATGTTTGATCATAAACATGTACTTTACTCCCATATAGAGTACTAAACATTGAAGATTTGTCATGTTTTACTTCGGAAGGATAAGGTGATGATCTGGGTTGGCATGTACTCATAACCATTTGAGCATCAACACTGATGAATGATATCGTTGAACATTGATGTTGTGCATTCCAGCTATGTCAGAGCCCTTTTTTCTCTGCGATGCCATCTGCCATTTTGAATGAACGCGACGCCCTGTAAATTCCGACTAATTTTTATTGTTGGTCAGTTTTTACCATCCGTAAAATCGCTATGAAAGTGACCTCAATGATATCATTATCATTGTCGTTATAGTTGTAGTGTGGACTTTGTCATCTGCATGAGTTAGACTGATTTTTAAGTCTCCCCCACCTGGTCAGAAGACATGATTGATCGGATCGCACATTCCATATCCTGCTTCAGAAAGTTTGCTGGTGTCGTTGGCTTGTCAACAAATGGACGTGCAGACAGATTTTACAACAGTTGTTCGAGACAATACTGTTCATCAACTGTAGGAGGACACTGTGAGCGAATCCAGCAAATACTACGTAGTGTTGCTTTATTATTCATGTTCTGCTCAGATGTTGTCATCCTGGAAGAAGTGAAAAAATGAAAATGTTTGGTTGCTTTTACTTTTTGTGCTGAAATTAAAGAATTCATATGAACACACAGCGCTGTCATGGTTATCGTTTCTGTCATGGCTATGTTCATGTTTATGTTCAGGATCAGTGTTCATGATATTGTCTTATTTATTCTTTTTAGTTATTGCAATTCTCAATTCCCGGTCTGTGTGCGCACTAACTTTGGGTGATTTAAATGAATTCCAGTGTTTAATATATTTCTTCGATTCTCGTTTACTTCCTTCTTCTTACTGTTCTGACAACTAACAAAACTAACATTTGTATTTTGTATCATAGTCTACGAACACAACTCATCCATGTATATAGATTACTAACGAGCAGTCTAGTTAAATCGGTAAAGTTGCACCGCTACTAATTATTACTAATTCCCTCAAAACAATTGCCCTGTTCTAGTCTCTGCCTCTTGCTCAGCTATACCTGTCTCCCCCTGCGTTTCTAAGAGATCTCTTGCACGTGCTTAATTACATTCCTGCACTCGTTATCTGTGCACTTAGAAATCCTTGACCGGAGCTGTTTAAATGTCATGGGCCGTTTGTGTGATTCCCGTTCGTGTCTTGGCTTTCACCACTTTCCGTGGTTAGGGTTTCCCTCATGTGATTCTCCCATTGTAATTAGTCTGATCCAGCTCACCTGTTCCTGCATAGCATGTGACTTCCCTCCAGTCTATTTAAGAGTCCTCACTGCCGTGCTGACTTTGTCAGAATGTTGATCAATATTTCTTTGTGCAGAGCCTTTCGTATGCCATTGAGTACTGTTTTCCTTTTACTGTTTTGTCTGACCAAGATTCTTGCCATTGCCCTTTTTTGTTTTGTTTTGTCTTTCTGGATTTCGTAATATTTTTGTCGAAAATATGCATGACCACGATTCCTGTGTTTGGATGCCCTGCGTATGACCCTCTGCCTTGTTTATCGACTACGACTTTTTGACGACCGTCTACGTACCTTTGCTCATCTGTCTTACTAGTTCTAGCCTTCTGGCCTGTCTAGTAGACTGTGTTTTTGGATTTAGTTTTGTGGATTGGTAATTCTTGTGTTTTTTGGTACTGACCCGGAACTCATAAAAGGCATACATTTTTTGAATTTCCCTCTCTTGCGTGTGGTTCCTCAATGCACCGTGACAGAATCCACGTTTGGATGTAGTTTGGTAACCACACATTTTATTTTCATTATGTGTGGTGACTATAATTACCTGGCCCCTCCCCTAGGGGGCCAGGTTAAGCAATGATCATGTCTGTGTGTGTGTTTGTGTGTGTGTGTGTTTCTGTCAGTCTGTCTGTCAGCCCGTGGCTGGGGCCAAATCTGCTACCTCTGATTGCCTTGTTGATAGTGGAATGATGTAATATCAATACCATGTTGAATTTTTGCTCAAGAAAACTGATTTTTCTTAACTATTAATTGGTATACCATTGGCTCACTGTAGCTGTAGTGCTTGCTACAGAGGACGATTTTTTCTGTTGCAAGAGAATTTTTTTTTGAACTGCTGGATAGATACAATGGCCGAGTATATTGAGGTGTTTGCGCATCAGGCTTAACTAAGGAGTTTAATTCATGCAACTCCTGAAAAATAGGGATGGGAGTGAACTCGTCCATATTCTAAACCGTGTTTGAGCTTGGCTAGCTTGTGAATATTCAATAACTGATCCGGGTGTCCCATCTAGAGATAAAATATTGTAACTGCGTGCATAAATGCATTAATTTGCAGCTCTGTGTCCACTGGCAGACATCTCTGCACAAAGGGGCTAAACGAGCACTCAAAGAAAAGCGTATCTGCTTTCAAACCCCGCTGACCCAGATGCATGTGCATTTTGATTCTGGCACAGTCCCGTATGGCAGCACCTACAAAGGTGTGGTGGACCTGCACAGACGTAGACTTTCTGTCAGACCACTTTTAATTTTCAGATATAATAAGCGATGTACATAAAGAGCCTATATTCTGTAAAGAGTAAAATGCAGCCTGTGGCATCCCTTAACTTTTTTCGTTAGAACAGTGGATCAACGAAGGTGATGTTTACACATAACCTTTTTTTGTTTCTATTTTGCACTGCGAAGGGGCCACACCTAGTGGCATATTTCCCCCTCACTGAGAGGTAATAAGAATCCCTCATTATAGGAAGATCTGTTTGATAGGATTATCAGCATAATGAATGTTCTATTGTGTTTTATTTGATACATGAGGACTGGGACTGGACTGCTGTGAATATGCAGCACTATAGTATGCAGTCTTTGAATCTTAATAAACAATCCCATAAAAAGAAGCAAAATGTTTCCAAAGTGAAAATGAGAAAAAATAAATGTAGCTTTTTTTTGTTGTTGCAAGAAATACATTTGTTTAATACAGAACATAGCCCGCTGGAAAAAATGGATTTTAGAAACTTCTTTTTTCTCCTCACATAGAACAGCAATGAAAAGGGGGTGGCAATCCTTATCTCAATGTCTGCTTTGAGTTTATCTCTGAATATCAAGATATCTTTTGGTTAAGAAAAAACTGGGAAATGAGGAAGTTACCCTATGTAATATATATGCTCCTCCAAGTACTCAACTGTAGGTTGCTTACGTGCGTAATGGCAACACACGACTTTCATTCCACAGTGCACACTTGACTAACAACAGGTCAACTGTTGAAAATCTCAAGGGTAGAGGACGCAGCTGCATTTTGCTGCTCAGGATACTGAGAAAGATGGTGAGAGAAGCAACAAAATGCCCAAGAATCACTGAAGGAATTGCAGGCCTAAATGGCATCTGGGGCCCACCTGGTTCCAAAAAGCACCATCTGGCACCACTTCCACAACCACAGGCTCTTTGGAAGGGTTGCCGGAAGAAAGCCTTTTCTGACCAGAAGACACAGAGGCAAGCGCTCAGAGTTTGCCAAATGTTATTTAAATTACGAATTGCTTTGGATGGAGGAAACCAAAATTACACATTTTTGTCAGATACAGCATCAGCATGTTTGGCCTTGAAACAGAGATGCATACAAGGAGAGGCACCTCATACTCATGTTGAAATATAATGGTGGGTCAGTCAAGTTTTGGAACTGTTTTAATTCTAGAGTTCCGAGGCACTATAAGATGAATCACATAATGAATTCCTCCAGATACCAGGATGTTTTGGCTGACAATCTGGTTGCCTCCGCCAGAAGGCTGGGACTTGGCCGTGGGTGGACTTTCCAGTAAGACAATGACCCGAAGCATGTCTAAAGATCCACACAGAAATGATTCAGTGACGACAAAATCAATGTTCTGGAATGGCCATCTCAGTCGCCAGACCTCAACCCAATTGAAAACCCGTTGGCTGAGTTGAGGGTAGTTGATAAACACAAAACCAAGAATGTGAAGGATTTTGAAAGGATGTGCTTAGAGGAATTGTCCATAATCCCCCCTAAATGTGTGCCTTAAGCTTATCAAAAATGACAAAAGACTCCACGCTCCTTCCCAGAGCTGGTTGAACAAGTGTTTAATAAAGAGTGTGAATAATTATGAATCCTTGATTTTGTTGAAATTTATTTTGTATTAAATAATATGAATTTGGTTTAGTGTTTTATACATGTTCATATATTCCATTTCTCTTTAATTACATTGGCTCTGTGTGTATATATATATTAACAATGAAAATGCAACACCAGTTTGGATTCAAATAATTTTGTGACTCAAATTTATTTTCTTATTTTAACAATTCAAATATGTTAAATGGGTTGACTGTGATGAATTAAATGTGTTATTGGGCCAATTTGGACAATAATAAACAGATGCATTAAACATAACGAGCACAAGTTGAAAATGAAAAAACACAATAAGACTGAACAGAACACACATTTAAAAATGAACTCAAAAGAACAGTCAGTATCGGGTGTGACCCCCACACAGGCAGTACAACGTCTCCTTATGGACCTGACTAAGCGTCTTAGGTTGTCTTGGGGAAGTTGTTGCCACTCTGCCTGTAGTGCATTCTGAAGTTGCTGCCTGGTTTGAGGTCTGGGTACTCTTGATGAAAGAGATTGTCCCAGTTGGACGTACTACACCCAAAACGTACTGGTGCTGGACGCATTACACCCAAAACGGTGAGCCACTTGCCGGGCACTTACTCCCACCTCCAGCATAACATGTTCTGTTGTTTAGTTGACAGACGTGGCATTATGACACTTACAAATGTTTTTTGTGTGGCTTTTATCATGCCTTTATAAAGGGAAGACAACCCCTCCTTCATTTTAACCACTGTATTTGCACAACTCCTAATCCCACATGTTGTACTTAATATGGATTGATGAGAGTCCAACTCACACTGTTGAGTTACATGATGATCATTCATGTGTAACGAGGTACACATTGTGACCTCAATGGTCACTTAAGAACTCAAATTGGACTACGCAGGCCCTGAGCAAAAATAAACCAAAATGTCTAGTGTTGCATTTTCACTGCCAATGAGTATATTTTTTGTGTTGTTTGAGCATTCCCAGTCAGGAATTCTGGAGCCCACTGTATTTTAATCTCCTCCAGGCTTTCAATGTTTCATTGAGATAACCGTTACCAGTGCTCAGAATATGAAAATAACCATGAAATTCCCTGCTTTTGGTGAAGCCATCGATTAATCAATAATTATTCTCTCAACTTTTGCTAAGATTTTTATGATATGAAGGGTGCCCCCTGGTGGTTTGGCGCCCTTGGATATTTCTGGCCCTGCTAATCATATTAATTTTTCACTCATCCTCATACCCTAATGAAAAATTTTAGCCCTTCTGGTACTAACTTGTGTGGTTGCATTGAAATACATTCTGTAAGTGGGTTAATTTATCTTCAGTGTTGTAAAAAATGAGTATTTCTTTTTCTAGCTAAACAAAGTTCTGCAGTGAATGAAACACACCACTCCACAAAAAATCTATCAAATTAGTAAGAACAGTGAAAATATAATAACCATCAGAGTGACAACTTAATCTGTTATTGCAAACACAAAGGTAAGGTTCTGTATTCACTGTAATTAACTTGTTCCCTGTAGAGTTGACATAAGAGCACTCAACGTAATAAATTTACAGATCTCAGCTTCAGAGACGCATTCATCTGTTTGGTCATTAGCACAAGGTAGGGATTACTATTTCTCTTTAGTGAACAGTCTTAGTTGTTCCCTTTTCAACAGAATCATACATTTCTCTTTTAGATTTCTCAAAATGTAAATGCTCCACTAGAAGCCTTGCCTAATACAAATGCCAAGAAATTATGAACTGAAAATGAGATTTTACTCATGATGTATGAACATTCAATTCCCACTAATATTGTTTCCAATTTTTCCTGTTTTATTTTGTTTATACACCTGAAGAACGTAGTGAGAAAGAGTTAAAACATTTTTATTTATGATCACAAATTGCCTTTATTCAAGCAGTAATATTAAAATTTTTTTACACTCAACTTTAAATGGACTTTCAGTCAGAGCTAAAGACAGCAGGCACAGCACGGATAAATATCACGCAACAAGGTTTTTGTCAGTTCTTTTTCCCTATGAAGGTACTGTCTCACTGCGCCTTTTAATGATTCCATCTGAAAAACGAAGGCGTATGTTTATTGGAATTTTTCACTTGTTTTTTAGATGGTTTACAGACGTATCAAGACGTTGAGAGACGGTGCTTGCCGTTCCAAACTTTGGACATGTTAAAAATTTCCGATGGCCAGCTTTGGATAGTGATTGGCAGTTCTCATGTTACTCAGGCATTTTTTAAAATGTTTTGACCGTTACTCGGGCAGAATCTTACCGGTTTTTAGACTTTTATGGCTGTTAGGCAGGCGGACAGGTAAAACCCACAAAACCGCCAAAAAAAAAGGGCAAAAAACCCCCAAAAAATTATCGAGAATGAATGTAAATAAATGTGATTTTTAATGCACACTATTTTATTTGTTCTTAATTTCTCTTTTCATTCAATTTTTGAATTTTGTTAAAAAATTTGTCACAAAAAAGAAAAACAAACCAAAGAAAAACTTGAAGTGAAAACAATTTATTTCATTTCAAGCTTTTCTATGGCTCGTTTTTCCTTTTTTTAAAGGGTTTGTGAAATAAATTGCAGGGGATTTGACAAACTTTGTTTTTATCCTGTAGCGAAATGCAATGTATTTACATTTATTTACACACAATCCAATTTGTTTGTTACTCATACTTAAGTAGTCGTTACTCAGGTGTTCGATGTTCTGTTAGCTGGGCTCAGTGAAGACGATACTCATATTTTAGCAGACGTTACTCATGTTCTTCTATCTAGCGTCCACGGCCAAAAAATTTGAATTTGGCACCGTATGACACCGTCTGACGAAAATATTTAGACGGAGGCAGACGGAATCGTAAAACAGCAGTATGGGACAGGGCCTTGAGGTATTCTATTAATGTTGAATATATTGTATTTATGATATCCCCGAACAGCGTTTCGGGGATATTATGTTTTTGGTCCGACTGCCATCGCCGCGCCGCCCTACCTTTAACGCTATAACTTCAGTAATATTTCAATTACAAATTTCAAGTTTTGCATAGAAGTAAGTATCATAAAGAGGAAGAACTGATTCGATTTTGGACAATTTACAATTTCTAGATTGGCCACCAGTGGCCAAAAACTGAAAAATCAGTTTTTATCATATCTCTGGAAAAATTTGTCCGATTGACCTCAAATCGAGTGCAAATGAAAGGTCATGACCAGAGGATGTGTCCCACGATGACATTATACCTGTTTGGTTCAAACTTTTGACACAAGGTGGAGCTTTGTCACATAAAATTCACCATTTTTGCCATATCTTTGGAACCATTTGTCCAATTGACATGAAACTATGTGCAACTGCAAGTTCATGACCTCACAACGTGTCAGATGATGACATCATACCTGTATGGTTCAATATTTTTCCACCAGGTGGAGCTTTGTGATGGAAAATTACCGTTTTGGCCATATCTTCAGAAGCATTTGTATGATTGACCTGAAATTAAGTTCAAATGAAAGGTCATGACCTGAGGGGCTTTATATTGTATTGGGTCTATTCAAGGATTGGGGAATTGGCGGATTGGGGGCGTTCGGGGATATACGCCAAGCCGTTGCCTCCGACGGCATAAGCCTAGTTATCACTGGCTTTTGATCTGTTCTAGGATGCTGGCTTAAGTCACCTTCTTCTCTCCTGACAGGCAGACCTGAGGGGCAAATGGAGGTGCGTCTAGCACTGAAAGCAGCTGGTTTCATTGGTTTAAGTGTGGTGGGAATCCCAGGTAATCTGGCAGCCCTCCTGCTCTTTTGCCATTTATTCATCACAAACCGGAACTTGGAGCATAACGAGTTAATCCTAAGTCATCTGGTTTTCGCAAACCTGGTGGTGACACTGTGCCGATGTATTCCTCAGGCTCTGATAGCACTGGGCATCAACTTACTCTTTGATGGGCATGCGTGCAGGGCAATTCTCTCTGGCTACCGGATTGGACGTGTCATGTCAATCAGCCTCACCTCACTGCTGAGCTCTTACCAGTGTGTGGTCATTGCCCCATCCAAACCTGGCTGGACCTGGCTGAAACATTGGGTTCCAAACCACCTCCCCCATGCTGTTATCTTCCTCTACTGGCTCAGCATCATTTTGCATTCCACAGCAATTGACTTCATCCATGCAGTACCAGCCAATGGTTCATTGCCAGAATTTACCATAAATGTCAAGTTTTGCATTGTGGTGTTCCCAAGCCACATAGTTTACAGAGTTTGTGGTGTAGTGTACACTATCCGGGTGTTCACAGTATGGTGTACACATGTTCAGTTGAACTATTGTAAATGCAGGTACAGTATTACTAGCGATTGCCATTATTTCAGCAAAGATAAATAGAGAATATAATATGGGCATTTTCATATCGAACGCTGTATCAAGACTCCAGTATCAGCCTGAGAGCTTTAGCTGATACTGGTCGAGGGTTGATACACGGTGTGATATGAAAATGCGCATGTGATGTTCTATTTATCATATACTCATTTTGGTCATAATTAATGATGCATTTTAGCATCGTTAGCATTTATTTCAGGTTATTATTGTCATCATTACAGACCAGTAGTGCTTGCATTTGCTATTAGTCAGCAGTGTTTTCAAGTCAATGAAATGGCTAATTAGCTAGTTTGCATGTAATCGCGTTTTTCTCCATTAAGGTCATATATTTGCATTACTGTGATAGCTTACCCATGAAACGTTTTACTGCAGCCCTTTGCATGAATATTGCTACAAAACGTGGCGTTGCGCATGCTGTTACAAATAATACTGCATCAAGTTCCTTTTCTATAACATAGTCCAGTTCAGAAATTTCAGCCGCTGAAGAATTCACATGTCTCTACGCCATGACAGCATCTACAGGGTGAGGAAGCAAAATTTGCAAAATAAATCACTATCCATACATAGTATATTATTCTCAACTGACATGTTTATTGAAAAAAAGAGATTATAAAGCAGACAATAAAGATACTAGGTAGTCCATTATTCAATATGTCCACCATTATGAGCAATAACAGGTGCACTCAATTCAGGAGAGTGGTGGTGGGATTATTTGTACTTTAAATGTCAGGGCAAGTTCTGCTTCCCCACCCTGTAATCTGAAGCGATGCGTTGCCAACAACGCTCAACACTGTTGCTGTGACAGTGATTGCTGCCACAGATACAAGATTTTGCCCGGTGGGCAGATATAGGTAATAAAGGATTTTTGCCTGGCGGACTGATATGAGCATGAGGCACAAGGCTGTATCACATGGGCAGATTCCCCGTATTTATGAGAAAGTATATGATAAATGTATCATAAAACAGATTATGAAAATTGAAATTCGCAACTGCTAATTTAACGCTAAATAATAATAATAATAATAATAATAAATTTACTGATATAGCACCTTTTACTCAATACACCACAAGGTGCTTTCACAGACAAGTATAAATACATGTACATGAAAGCAATAAAAAAAATGGGGTAAAATTAAGGAAATTAAACAGCAAAATAGGAAGAATTAAGATTTTAAAGCAGACTTACTTAGTCTTTAAAAGAGATTTAAAAGAGGATAAAAACTAAGCATTCCTAATATTATTTGGGAGGCCATTTCAGAGTTTTACTGAGAAGGATCAATCACCTTTTATTTTTAACTAATGGTTTTTTCACACATAGGGTGTTTAGGTCGACCTAACTGTCTTGGCCGGCCTAATTGGTGCGGTGCGGGTAGTGTGAACACAACTAGCTGCACCCAAGGTCAACCTAAACAGCCGTACCGAGAGCAGCTGGAAGGGGTGGTTTCGGAGCGGCGCACCAAGCCCTTTAATTCAGTGCGGCGCACTAAACCGATGGTGTGAACGTGCAGCGAACCTGGGGTCGGCCCAATCCTGGTGTACTCAACAAGTTTGGGCTACGTAGGCTCCCATAGTTAGCCGAGGTGTTATGAGTAGAGGACAACATTGTTATGTTAACCATGGCGAAAGCCACAACAAGTCGTGGACAGACATGGTGACCAGAGAAGATTGATTGCCTCATAGACATTTGGTCAGAGAAGTATATCGACGCGCAACTTCCATCAACACACAGGAACAGCGAAATATATGGAGAATTTAGCAAAAGGCTCCTTGAAAGGAGCTTTACTAGGACTGCCGCACAGTGTCGCGTGAAGGCTAAAAAACTTTGCACAAGAGTACCATACACAACCACCAGCAAAATCGAAAAAAATCACAACTTTTTCGGCTTACCTTAATGTTTAGATACCAAGCGAAGTATTCGGGTGTGGAAAAATGTTGACCGTACATCCAGTAAAGATAATTTACACTTTCATTTCTCCGTTGGCTATTCGTGCTACTAGCTTAAAAAGATGGCAGCCATGATGACACTGTTGACAATACTGGGGCATGTGCACTTTAGCCTCGCGCGCTCACTTCTTGTGTGTTCGACACCCAGCCGTTTGTGTCATTGTGGGGCTTTATTTATTCGCATCTGAACTCACTGTTTGAGTAATAATTTGCGTGCTTAAGTAATAATTAGCTTGCTTTGCGCCTAACAACATTAAGTTTGGCTTAATGATTTTATTCTATTGATGTCGTAGTCTCGGTGATGCGTACTACTCTTCCCCAACTCTGCTTAAATTATTCTACCCAGTGACAACAGATCAGGCAACTCACCAGCATGAAAGACATCAAAATGGATATTCGCTCGACGTCTCCTCGTCAACAACAATAAATAAAACGGGGGAAAAAAAGAATATATTATTTCTTTGATTTATATACTGCTAAAAAATAAAAGGAACACTTGGAGTAATATTGTGTTCTTTAAGTGTTCCCTTTATTTTTTGAGCAGTATTGATAGATTTTTTTCTTTCTTTTTTTTATTGGATGGGTGAAATTGGAAGGGTGAAAATAAAAGGAACACTTGGAGTTATATTGTGTTGTTGAAGTGTTCCCTTTCTTTATTTATTTTTATTGGATGTCTTTCACCCTTCAGCGACGAATGGAAACAAATGGGGCTCAGCTGGCAACAAACTCAGTTGGTGTCGTGGTTAAGGCCACAGTGAATGGTGTGTTTAACATTGTGTTCTTCACAGGTTTCCTGGTTCAAATCCCACCTCAAACACTAATGTAATGTCTAACTTAACATGTAAACCTTTGTTCACAGCCTCATTGAGAGAGGAGGAAAAAAATGGACATAAGTAGTTCAAGAGAATAGGACATAGAGTAAAAGACATGATGGGAACAAGACAAATATGGAAAGTGAAATTACCGTGAATTTTTTATTACTCACACCGCGTCTACCCCTTCCTTTTAAGACCCCCCCCCCCCATCATTCTAAACCCCCTTCTCACTCATAAAAACCCCCCAAAAATATTTGTGCCCCCTTTTAAAATTATTCTGGCCAAAAAAGAACAAAAAAAAGTGGCGGTTGTGTATGGTACTCTTGCCGTACCCTTGGTTCGACGACCTCCACAAAATACTTGGGACAAAACCTTTCGTTGATGCGGTAGATATTGTGGAGTCCCATGAGATGTCATCATCTGCTTCCAGCACAGCCGACCTGTTTATTGACAAGGATGCCAATGATGGTGAGTAACGGTAATAGTTAACAGTTTACATAGGAAGCACAGGCTCTCAAGTCAAAATGCAGCGAGCAAGCTTAAAGCTACTGTACTATTTGCATTTTCGGGCTATGTAGCTAGCCAGCTTGCTAACGTTAGTTATTGTAAACCTCTCAACCATACTAATCTGTTTTGCATAAAAATTACACAGCTAACTATTGTTTACTTCAATCAACAGGGGCAGAGTCAGCCAACATGTCTGGCTGGCCAAACTCCTCTGCTTCTGAGGGAGATGAATGTGGTTCTTCAGCACCAAGCACAAACAAAACAAGCAGGAACAGTGGAGGGTCCACCAGAGGAGGAAAACTTCCTATTCCTGGAACCCAGGCTCGGAAAAGAAAAACAAGCCAAGCTGATGTTGAATTCCGTGAGTACTTGACAGAAAGTAAAAAGATGATCCAAGACGTGTGAAATGGAACAGAGGCAGTTGGCTGAGGAGTCTACTATTTTGAAAGACATGGTTCAGGTATGTGTTGTTTGATTTTGGCTGATTAACCCACAAAGGGCGGCAAAAACATAACATAATCAACTCCACAAGCTGCTATGGAATCTTGGGTATTTTCAGTATCCCTTTACCATTGCTGCTGTGGCAAAACCAATTCCCATCTGTAGGACTTGTAAACACTGTCTACCCAGTGTACATGCTGTATATTAATATGTATGGCCGGTGTAATGTGCACATGGTGCAACCAATGTGGTATGTGTTATCTCTTGGACCCCCTGGGCCTGTAATAAGCATTGATCGATTGATTGATTGATTGATTTTGTTCACAGGCTCAAAAGGAGGCTGAACAGAGAGGATACCAGGCTATGCAGGACCAACATCACTCCAACAACCAGATGTTCATGCAACTAATGAGCACGATGAGCGCTATTACAGGTATGGGCCGATCCACTTTTTATTAGCTCACAGATGAGCTTATGTCATGGCCTGTTTGTCCGTCGTTCGTCATGGTCGTTCGTCGTCTGTAAACATCTCCTTCTCTGATATGTGGGACCCCACCAGCCGTGCAGCTAAGTCACTACATTGACATTGCAGATGGACAGAATGCCCTTTTGTTCTGGGCACTGAACAGTAAGACTCTTCCTTCACTCTTCCAAGTAGCCATCAGAGTCTTGGCAGTGCCTGCATCCAGTGCTCCAGTGGAGCGAGTTTTCAGCCATGGTGGCATCATTCTGCGTCCCCATCGTGCACAAACGACTGACAGACTTTTGCCAGATTTGTTCTTTTGCAAATGCAATGCACTATAGGGCCTTGACATAGAAAGCATGTGTTTGTCTCCATCTCCTCCTCTTATCTTACCCGGCCCAGCTCCACCTGTCCACAGGACATGGACCCACACTCACTGTCTTTAGCTGTCTCCACCCATCAGCTGTCCACGCACAGCTCTCGCGTTCGCCCTCTCTTTCTCACACACACGCCACTTACTGTATTGTTATGTTCGCTCAATGTTTCAAAAGATCACTTTAGGGGAATGAGAATTTTATTGATGTTTAAAAAAAGTTAAGGCTAAAAGGACGCCTATCTATTGAAGGTGAAACTGTTTTGCAATACGAGGTCAATACAGTGCACTTGTTCTGATCTTATACGGCGTCCCACTACCACCTCATCTTTCCACCACGCGCACACAGACTCGTTCTCATTTTTTTTTAACTCTCTCTGCCTTTCTGTCACCTGTACACACACCTCTCTCTCTCATTCTCTCTCTCGCTCTTTCTCTCCGGATGCATTATAGTTACAGTGGGTATGTTAAGTATTCAGACCCTTCACAGTTTTTTACAGTTTTTTTATATTGCAGCCATTAGCTAAAATCATTTAAGTTCAAATGTTTGGTGTTGCTCATTAATGTGCACAAAGCACCCCATATTGACAAAGAATTGCAGAATTTATTAAACAATAAAAACTGAAATCACTGTTATAAGTATTCTGACCTTTTGTTCAGTATTTAGTAGTGTAATGTGAATATACGCCACTAGATGGCAGAATTTACATTTTTTTTAAATCAGCCCAGACTGGAGCTAGGTTTAGACATGTCCTGGGCATGTCTGGGGAAAGTCCCAGAAAATAAAAATAAAAGAGGTCTAAATGTGGGTGGGGTCTGCAAAAGAGTATATAAGGAAAAGAATTGAGACAGTAAAGTAGTAGGAGAAATTGCAAGGAGAAGGATACATGTGTCCAGACCTGTCATTTCTGTTCAAGACCTGTGAAGTTTCTTTTGTGGATTTTTGCCTGTGTTAGAGCAGTTTCCTCACCCAGGACATCACCAAGGGACTGTAAATATTTTTGTTTCTTGTTATTAAATCAATCTTGGTCTTAGTTGTGGTGAGTAGATTAGTTGTTAGTTATTGTCTTTGTTAAAAATTAAATGCGTTTCAGTTTTTAAAACTGTGTCTGTCATCCCTTGCTGTTGCTGTTGTAAATTGTAATAACAAATTGGGGCCATAACAGTAGAAACATCCCTTTGAGATGATACAGCCAGGAGACTTTTTGGGAATGTTATAATATGTTTTTCACACCTAGATCCTCTGCCATTACCCCTTGTAGATCTTCTCCAGTTCTGTCAGGTTGGATGATGAACATTGATGGACAGCCATTTTCAGGTCTCTCCAGAGATGCTCAATTGCGTTTAAGTTAGGGCTCTGGCTGGGCTGTTCAAGAACAGTCAAAGAATTGTTGAGAAGCTACTGCTTCATTATTTTAGATGTGTATTTAGGGTCAATGTCATGTTGGAAGGTGAATCTTCTGCCTAGTCTGAGGTCCTGAGTGCTCTGGAGAAGATTTTCGTCCAGTATATCCCTGAACAAACAGGCTCATTGCAATACCTGGCCCAACCCCTACAGGGGGGGCACGTAAAAAGGTTAAAGGAATACAGATCTTGCAGACATATATGATTCGTAGAAATTTTATACTTCTTTGTAAAGAGGACTCGAAATGACTCGACACTAAAATGTTAGGACTTTGGACTCGACTCGAGACTTGTGAGCTTTGACTTTGGACTTGACTCGGCACTTGGATAGTCTTGAGTGCAAAAGACTAAGATGTACTTGGGTCTTGCCCAGCGATGACTTTGTCCCACCTCTGAGTACAAGTATATGTTATCCAACCACAGTTTCTTCCTTTTTGGTGTCTGGCTGGCCTCATGCAGCAGGTAGAATATCTGTCAAGGGGAATTATATATTAATGGAATGTTAACATTCTTTTTTGACTAGTTTCATGCATTACCTTTCATGTTTTATCCACATCAATTTTGCCAGAGCAGAGGGTAGGGTCAACTTTTGGGCGTGTCTGGCCGGCATAATGTAGTGGGTAATTTGTCTGGTATTGGCCATTCTGTATTCTCTGAGACTTTGTTTCAAGTGGTACCAATAATGTTTGATCCAGCCAAAATTTGTAGAGCCTTTTTGGGTGTCTGGCGGGCCTAATGCAGCAGAGATTATGTCTTGCATGATAAATTTTTTTTACCCAGTGTGATGTGTAAATTACCCTGAAATACATTTTGTGCGGTAACTATCTATGTTTGATCCAGCTGATTTTTTTGCCTCTTTCGGGGGTCCCCAGAAGCCAAACGCAGCATCATTCTCTCCATGATCCTGTACTCTGGAATTGGTACCAAGTTTGTTGAACCAAACTGCCCTTGGCTGCTGGTATATTACCGATGTCATCGGCAGAAAGAATTTGCCCATATTTTTGGGCTGGGCCGAGCAGCGGCCCGGCCCCTATAAATGCAAATTTTGCTGAGTGAGTGACCAAATTCGCTGGCCGGTGGGGAATAAGTTCTGCGATTAGTTTGCCAGCGGGGAAGAGGCGGCCTAGCCATATACTAGATGCACCTAGTCTTTAGTCTTGTTTCACAACATTACTTATGTCACATCCAAATGGTGAACAAATAGTATTAAAAAAAAAGAAAATGTTTTTGGTTTTTAGGTTTCCACTCATCAAGTGTGTCTAGACAATGCCACAAGTTTCCATCCCTGCTGAAATTGTGCTGCATGTTTCCACTGCAAAAAAGTCATCACTTTTATCAGTTTTGTGACCAAAAAATAGAAGGGTATAAAATAAAAAAACTGATCTCATGCAGCTCTAGTAATGTTATTTACCTCCTTAAATGTACCAAATGCGACATCCAATACAAAGGTAAAACACAGTGACAAAATATAGCCGCAAGCAGCAATTCCGGGGTTCAAGCCAAGAAAAACCATTAGTAGTTGGAAGCTTGAACAGCTTAATTAACAACCACTTTAATAGCATGTTGCACCTCTGTACCTATGTTACCAGAGTAATGATTGGACCAACAACTAATGATGTATAGTCTGATTTGTGTTATGTTAGGCTATTTTGTGCATTTATAGCTCCCCCTTGTGGTTGATTGCTCTGAAACTGTTCAGGTATGTTTCAGGTATTTATATGGATATATCCAGCAAGTTTTGTGGTGCTAGGAAAAACAATTTCTGGTTTATAATTTGATTTGTGTGATACCACACCCCTTTTTTGCAATTGTGGCACCCCCTAGTGGTCGATTTCATTGAAAATTTCAGGATATATTTCAGGATCTTATATGGACATATCCTGTAAGTTTTGTAATGATTGGGAAACTATTTTTGATTTATAGCCTGATTTTTATAACAAAACCCAAAACCAGTGAAGTTGGCACGTTGTGTAAATCGTAAATAAAAACAGAATACATTGATTTGCAAATCCTTTTCAACCTATATTCAATTGAATACACTGCAAAGACAAGTTACTTAATGTTCGAACAGGTAAACTTTGTAATTTTTTGCAAATATTAGCTCATTTGGAATTTGATGCCTGCAACATGATTCAAAAAAGCTGGCACAAGTGGCAAGAAAGACTGAGAGAGTTGAGGAATGGTCATCAAACACTTATTTGGAACATCCCACAGGTGAACGGGCTAATTGGGAACAGGTGGGTGCCTTGATTGGGTATAAAAGCAGCTTCCCTGAAATGCTCAGTCATTCACAAACAAGGATGGGGCGAGGGTCACAACTTAGTGAACAAATGTGTAAGCTGATTTTCGAACAGTTTAAAAACAACATTCCTCAACGAGCTATTGCAAGAAATTTAGGGATTTCATCATCTACGGTCCGTAATATTGTCAAAAGGTTCAGAGAATCTGGAGAAATCACTGCACGTGAGCGACAAGGCCGAAAACCAACATTGAATGCCCGTGACCTTCGATCCCTCAGGCGGTACTGCATCAAAAACCGACATCAGTGTGTAAAGGACATCACCATATGGGCTCAGGAACACTTCAGAAAACCACTGTCAGTAACTACAGTTCGTCGCTACATCTGCAAGTGCAAGTTAAAACTCTACAATGCAAAGCGAAAGCCATTTATCAACAGCACCCAGAAACGCCGCCAGCTCTGCTGGGCCCAAGCTCATCTAAGATGGACTGATGCAAAGTGGAAAAGTGTTCTGTGGTCTGACGAGTCCACATTTGAAATTGTTTTTGGAAACTGTGGACGTCGTGTCCTCCGGACCAAAGAGGAAAAGGACAATCCGGACTGTTATAGGCGCAAAGTTCAAAAGCCAGCATCTGTGATGGTATGGGGGTGTATTGGTGCCCAAGGCATGGGCAACTTACACATATGTGAAGGCACCATTAATGCTGAAAGGTACATACAGGTTTTGGAGCAACATATGTTGCCATCCAAGCAACGTCTTTTTCATGGACGCCCCTGCTTATTTCAGCAAGACAATGCCAAGCCACATTCTGCACATGTTACAACACACGTAAAAGAGTGCGGGTACTAGACTGGCCTGCCTGTAGTCCAGACCTGTCTCCCATTGAAAATGTGTGGCGCATTATGAAGCGTAAAATACAACAACGGAGATCCCGGACTGTTGAACAACTTAAGGTGTACATCAAGCAAGAATGGGAAAGAGTTCCACCTGAAAAGCTTCAAAAATTGATCTCCTCAGTTCCCAAACGTTGACTAAGTGTTGTAAAAAGGAAAGGCGATGTAACACAGAGGTAAAAAGGCCCCAGTGCCAACTTTTTTGCAATGTGTTGCTGCCTTTAAATTCTAATTGAATGATTATTTGCAAAAAATAAATTTTCTCAGTTTGAACATTAAACATCTTGTCTTTGCAGTGTATTCAATAGAATATTAGTTGAAAAGGATTTGCAAATCATTGTATTCTGTTTTTATCTACGATTTACATAACGTGCCAACTTCACTGGTTTTGGGTTTTGTATACCATGCTGCTTTGTTTTGCATTTAAAGCGCCCCGTATCAGTCAATTTGAATTAAATTTTCAAGGTAAATTTTTAAGGTTTCAGGTTCTTATATGAATATATTCTGTGAGTTTTATGGCTATTGCACAAACAATGGGTGATTCACAGTCTGATTTGTGTCATGCCATGCCCATTTTTTGCATTTAAAGCGCCCCCTATGGGCCGATTTGCATGAAACTGTGAGGGTATGTTTCTGATACTTATATGGACATATCTTTTAAGTTGTGTGATGATTGGCCCAATGGTTGTTGACTTTTGTCCATTTATATGCTACGTTACACCCCTGCTGAAGTTCATTGGTCAATATCTTGGAAACGAAATGAGACTTCAACAAGCCTTATGCACTTTTAATGAGCTTGGTCCAATGATGATCCACAGCAAATTTCGAAGGAATCAGACTTATGGCCTAGGAGGAGATTTAAAAAATGTGTTTTTCAAAAAATTGCAAATTCTGGAGAATTAAATAGGCGGACCTTAGAGATCCATATGGGAAAGTTTGGACCAAGGAATGTCTGTACCAAGTTTCGTGTAAATCAGACTTACGCAGTAGGAGTTATGACCTTCTTGAATTATAGCGCCCCCATCAGACTGAGTTAAAAATGCCTTGGCCAGCATTAACACACAACTTTAAACCAATGTGCAAAATTTCAGGTCTCTTCCATATATCATCTCACGGGAATTTGTGAAAACATTTCTGAAGAAGAAATAATAATAATAATAATAACTAGATGATGCGCACTCTGTAGAGATGCTAACCCACGCCCTCATGTGGCCGAGCTGTTGTGCGGATGGACAGACACACACACTCACACACACACACAGACGGTGCCAAACTGTATACCCACGCCGCCTCGTCATACGTGGGTAATAATAAACCAGCACAAAACAATAGGGTTTCAGTCCTACAGGCTTTAACCCCTAATTAGGATTAGGAGCCATCATGTCAATGCCACAGAATGCCAAAGCTGAAATGGAATGACTACCATCTGAAAAGTGTCTTGCAACAGCAAATACCATGGCAAATAGCACTTTGGTGCTCATTGATCCTAAATCTAATAAATTGCTGAGGTATGCAAAAAAGGAAAGTGCTAGATAGCAAGGGAATCTTTCTGTTTTTCCTCTTTCTGGGCACCGTCTGGTGCTAATTCTTTTTACCGTGGTTTCCGAGATTTTTCCCTTTCAATTTGTTCTGTCGAACTGGCTTTGCTTCCTTATTGTTTCACGGACTGCATGTAGGTCCTTTGGAAGCGCAGGTCTCCCTCTCTGATTTCTGTCAGTGTTTGTCGGTTCATTTTGTCATCCGTCATTTAGTTCCGGCCACAGTATTTGGCGTCTCATAAATCCGACCATCACAAAAACTAGCAATATAATGCCATATCAAAATAGACTTTTTACAGACCTGTAGTGAGATACTTTTACTTTTGATTTACACAGTTTAATATATACTACATAAATGTACATAATAGGTGCAGGGCAACAATGATAAACTTAATGGATTTAAATAAATATAAAAAAGAAAAAAAAAAGAAAAAATTCTCACATATACCATATATTAGTAAACCCATAATAGTGATATGAATGAATGAAATTTGTAAAAGTGTAGGTATGTGTGCACGTGTTTGTTTGTGTCAGTGAGTTATGTGAGTGTTTGAATCAGCAGAGAGTTTCTGAGCTTACGTTTAAAAATATTAAGTGATGAGGATTCCCTGGCAGTAGTGATATGATTGTTCCATTGTATAGCTCCTTTGTACAGAATTGAGAACTGAGAATTCATGATACGATGGTAAGGAAGGTGAAGGTCATTTGAATGTCTTGTGTTATGTGTAAATATTATAATTAAATTGAAAGTATGCCTTGCGTGGTGTGGGGAGGAAATCTGGGATATTTATACATAGATAAATAGACAAGCATAATTGAAATGCGTTGATGTCAAATATAGTAAGTATTTTCAATTTATTAAATAAAGGAGCAGGGGGCTCAAATCTGTTGGAAAAAGTAGCCATTCTGACAAATCTTTTTTGCGCAATGTGAAGGCAGTGGAGACTGGAGTTGTGTGTACTCGCCCATGCAATATTACCATAAAGAAGATATGGGTAGATTAAACTCTAGTAGAGATTTGAAAGACACTGTTGATTAACCATAGTAAATATTTTTCGGACGGTACCAGCTGATTTCATTATTTTGTTATAGACCACATGGATGTGTTCTCTCCCATTTAGTTTCTCATCAATTATGATACCAAGAATTTAGCCGATGGGACCTGTAGGAGTTTATTACCATTAATTAAGATTTTTGCACCTTGGGGATTGTATTTCTTATTCTTTTCAGTGAATATCATAATGTTAGATTTTTTTATATTTAAAGAGAGCATTTTCAGCTGAAACCATCTTGCAACCATTTTTCCATGTCTTTGTTTGCTTCTGCAATAAGGGGTCTATTCTCCCATGCGCGTAAGTCGAAAAAAGCCGTAGCTAGGCACTTTTCAGCCTAAGTCTATTCTCCCCTTGACTTAAGTCTGTGCATTATGCGCCCCCAAAGGCAGTTACACGCTTGGGGCGGACCAAGGCGAAAGTCGGGGCGTTTCTCTGGCAAAAAACACTTACGCGCTTTTTCTGTTAAGCGCTTTTGAGGGCTCAATTAAGGTCAGCGCCAACATAAGGCGAAACAGAATCTGGTGTTTGATGTCGGTTATAGGCTGAATTTTAACATTAATTTTATTTTATTTAACGTGGTAAAGATTGCGACATTTAATTTTCGATTGTTTTTCATTATTTCTAAACTACATTTCTCGTAGCCATAATAAAATATCAAACGAAATCACATGATATTACGCAACAGCCTCTTCTCCAATTAGTTCAATTGCAAACGCATAGCAATTAATTAATACGAGTATACATAAGACCATCATTCTAGCATGCCCTCAAAATCTAAAACTACAATGCCAGTCCTGCATGCCTGCGTGACTGGGAAAGAGTAAGCGGAGTGCGCCGAGCTCGAGGACGACCACGCATATATTGGCTTCGTTTGGACATCCTGGGACTAAGAAACATTGAGTGCATCCAGTGATTTCTTCTGGGCCGTGCATGAGGCAATCATCTATCTTTTCCGACTTCTGGATGAACAGCTATCCAGCCGGGGCAATTATCCCCAAAACATACCCGTGGTCATCAACGTCACAACTGCGCTGTCGCTCCTGGCATCTGGTTCGTTCCAGAGAGTGGCTGGTGATGTCAGGGTCAAGGTGTCTCCATGCACTTCCACTGCAGAAAGAGTGGATGTCATCTCCTCCTCCAGTACACTGAAATGCACAGAGGATGATGGTTGCCCACCACCTGTTGCGTGTACACTTCTCCGGTGTGCAGAGAGCCTGGCTTTTACAGCGCCCCGCAGATCTCTCCATTTATGCTTTAAATCGGGGATACTGCTCTTACATCTCCCCACCGAAGCCACATCCAGAACGATTCGCAGATTTCTTCCTCGGATCAGCCTTCAGTGCTCGCTTGCCATACAACATCAACATCTGTGAAATGTGGTTTTCGGCTTTGGCTCGACGTCACCATCATTGTCTTCATGTTCTATTAACAAATGCGACTGCCCTATTTGTTTGTGATAATCTAAAAAGTTGTGATATTCTCACGAGTAAGGAGATTGATTTTCTGATTGAGGATATCTGTATTAACTAACTCATGACTTTGTATTTTTCTTTTACCATTGATAATACTGTGTATTTTAATGTGTGAATAAAGATATTAAGGCTACTCTAGATTGAGCCCTACCCTGGCCAATACCAAAGCACTACCCATTTGTTAATCAATTTTAGCCAATACAGAATAGCCGACATGGGAAGACTCATTATCAGTAAATGGGATAATTGATTTTGATAAAGTATTAGGCACAAGTTCAAGTGAATGTGTCGCTCAAATCAAATGGGACATAATAGGCTATGGATATGGAATTGCGTGATTGCTGAGGTGGTTTCGGGGCGAGGGGATGACTGCGTGCGGGGTAAGAATCCTTGTTAAAGCGTTTCCATGTCCTTTAGTTGCAAACCTGACATCGGAGTAGTTTGAGATTTCAAGTGCGCAATTTCTAAATTAGATCACATAAACTGTTTTTAATTGTCATTTTTGTGTGACTAAAATGTTCCCTTTATTTGTCTTCATCCTCGGAACAAACAGGCTGGTGGAGGAGGGGCACATTTTCAATGATCTGATTGCGCTGGTTGAGAAGCGCTAAATTCTTTATTTTCTATTTCATTATCGCGGCAATTTCTTTGTTTGCATGGCTTTAATGCCATGGTGGCTAGAGTAAGAAATAAAATAGAGATGTCTGAATTACTTCTTGTAATTGGCACAGAGATACATAGGCCTACTATTACAGCCGCATATCGTGGGCCTGCAGATAAAAGCTTGTATCTTCAAAATTATAAACTTCACAGGAGACTAAATAAACATAAAATAAAGAATATATATAAATTGATACATTTGAAATATAAATAAAATAAAACATGTAATTCTGCATGTAAGAATAGTGGACATAGAAGTTTTTGTTTCTTATCAGTTTGGAGAGAGAAGGTTTTATCAGCAGGCCCACGATATTCAAATTTAAAGTCTGGTTTGCGATTTTCATGGTTAATCAGAAAATCCTTGTTCCATGTTTTCCTGATATCCATAATCAATGAGCTTTGTACAGAGTCTGCCTCTCTTTTGGATCAGTCACACCTCTCTCATAAGGCCACCTACATTATGAAATTAAGCGCTGTGGGCGTGATTGAAGCGAGTAGGGGAGAATACGCGTAACTCAAAAGCGCTTAACTCGAATCGTGTAAAAAAGGACTCGCGCTAATGGGAGAAAAGACCCCTAAGAGAATTAAAGCTTTTATGGGATAAAAATAAATTGGTATCATCAGCAAAAAGTAACGGAAGTACAGTGGAAGCTGCAGCAGCAATGTCATTGATATAAATTAAAAACAGCAATGGTCCATGTATTGACCCCTGGGGGAGACTGCATGACATTTTGGATCTGAGTGAAGCCCATCCATTAACACAAACATATTGCTCTATGTTGTTTACGTAGTGTAGTCAAATATCCACCTGAAAGCATGTTCATGAAAACTGTATTTGTACAACTCGGCCGGTAATATTTCACGGTTTACTGTGTCTAAGGTTTTTGACAGATCCAAAAAAATGCCCAAGGCATATTCATTATTATTGAATGCAGAAAAGGTTTTATCTACAAGGTTTAATAATGCAATGTCCATGGAGTGATTCTTGCGTAATCCATATTGATGTTCGTATAGCATATTGTGATTATTTCAATGATTCAAAATCCTTGTATATATGAGTTTCTTTATGATTTTTTTAAAACAAAAAAGTTTAGATATTGGTTGATAATCTGTAAAACAGCATGGGTCACCAGACTTTTTTTTACCTTAAAACACTACATCCCAATGGTTGAAATAAAGAACTGGACCTTTTTTTTGTAACTTAATTTATACTAGTGGGTATCATTGTCAATATTTATAAACATTTGCTTGTACATCAGTGTTGGCTTTAGCATTTTGTCTGCATTTTATAATTGTACTTCTCTGTGCTTGGTGTCTTGGCCTGCTACTAACTGGCTTTATGTGAGGTTAATCAAGTCCTAGATCTTTGACTGGGTGCACTAGCAAAGAAACCCTCAAATAGGGTGGCTCACATGAATGCTTCATTTTTCACTGAGGAAAGTCTAAGATGGACTGAAATGCTTGCACCTCTGCACACTTTTTGATTGTCTTTACAGTGCCGCAATGAATTTAAAAATAAATTTTTAAACTCAAGACTTAAATCTGATGCTTCTTTTTCTGTGTGAGTCCTTTGCAGCATTTGTTTATACACTACAGGCCAAAAGTTTGGGGCCACCCTCAAGAGTGCAATGTGACCCCTTGGTTTTGGGGAAGGCATTTGCACAGCATGCCTTCTTGTTACAAAACATGATTTTATGGCACTAGGACGTGAACAATTCTATCACAAAAACTGCAACAAATGAAAGAGAAAAATACTAGGGAAGATGAATTTACTTATTTTAAATCTGAAAACACATATTTACACATTTTTGCTTAGTGAGACAAAAAAAATGTGTCTTTGATTTGAGGTCATTTTCACTAGCTTGCCAATGGGGTAAGTGAATTTCACTTGTCAAGCAAATAGTAACTTGAAATAAGTATTTGTATTGTATTGTAACTTAATACTCATTTGTAACTTATTGTATCGCAACTTAAAACAAGTTACTATTTGCTTGACAAATACAAATGTACTTACCCCATTGGCCAGATAGTCAAAATTACCTCAAATCAAGGACACATTTTTTGTCATTCTGGGGAAAATGGTGATAGAAATATCTGTTAAGTCTTAAAATAAGTAAATTCATCGTACCTGGTATTTTTATCTTTCATTTATTTGCAGTGTGCAAACACAGTTTGCTCAATTCCTTTGTGACCAATGTTATTTCACTTCCTGCATGAGTCAAATCTCTGATAAGATTTAAGGATGGCGTGTTACCTTTTGTCAGTCAAGAATGTCCCCTTGACATTTGTCTTTAGCAAAATTGTAAACTACAATGGGGAAAAAATTACCGCACAAACACTTTTAAAAAAATGGTTCTGCAGACAAAGATTATGATCTGCATTAAATGTGATGGCTAGGGCAACCAGGGTAATTAAACAGGCCCCCGCAGGACTGGAACTAAGGGTTACATCATTGATAAATCTACAGATCTCTGCCTCAGGGTAGAATTCATCAGTTTTATTAACACTGCAGGTAAGGACTTATATTACTCTTCTATTCAACATTGAACAGTGTCAAAATTGATCTGAGTTCAGACAAAACATGTATGAGAAATAAACCTTAGCTTATTTTTCAGTATATTCTCACTTTGACAAGAATATTCTTTCTATTTCAGGGAAATATACCTGTATATGGAAGCACGTACTCGGCAAATTTGAGCAGTATCGAATGAATACTTTCTGAAATATTGCATTTTAAAGCTGTTAAATTGTCAGGAGTGTACTGCAAATTTTGTGACAACATAAAATTTAATCATTACTCTGAAACACATCAATATAAAATGAACTATATTTTGTAATTTCAGGTGATACTGATTTGAAGGGCATCATTTAACTGTAATACCGATAACTATATGTTCAAAACTTGCACAATCCTGCGCAATTTTATCAAGGTTACTAGAACTTTTCCTAAAGAAGTTGTTTTTGTCTGTTGTTTTTGGCCTTAGATTTTATCTGTCTGTGGTTTTGAAATGCATGACGATTCTGGTTAATGACAGAGGCATTATTTAAGGATCTGTATTGCAGTTTATTGTTGTAAACTGGTAAGTTAAGACTGATCCATCTGTTTGAAAGGAGTGTAGCACACCCATTATTCTCTTCATGCTAAAAAAAAACAAAGCATATTTGAAGTTATTGATTGCTATATGATTGATCGGTTTTGACCATATCATTAATATATTATAATTTATAATATATCTTGCGGCAGACACTGTCAAGCATAGTAAAAATTGTGAATTTTTGGCCTATTATACTTGATAAATGATATTCAACGAATATTTTGCACTCATACCATTGCCTCAATAATTACCATGCATACAGGATATGCTCAGAGGTTCAAGAAAACACCTCATTTACAAAGCTCAAGTAATTTTGAAATTTTGACCCTTACATCACAATTTGGAGCCATTTTTCGACCCAGGCCAAAAAAAAATAGATGAACAATTGTAAAAGAGAGCTTAAATGATGGTCAAGATATACTTAAGTGCGCATGAGACCTTGTGTATCTGCAATCTGTAATCACTTCTCTTGATACCAACATTACAAACTTTTTAGCCCGAGCAGGAGGCGATGGCTGCCAGCCAATTCAGGCAGTCAAATCGAGTTGCTTATTTTCCTCACTGGCTGTTTCTTAAAGCGTAGGCTGCAATTTTAGGCTGCTACGTCATTGTAGAAGGGGTAAACGAATAATTGAGTGCATGAAAAAGAATCAAACGGATAAAGCTCTTAAAATAAAAGAATTTGACCTTACTCCTGTGATCTATTTTAAAATGTGTCACTGGGTCACTGAGAAGGGTGTTATTACTAGCGTCCCTCATGAGGTGCTGTTTTTTTTTTTTTTTTTTTTGAGGTGGAGGGAGTTTCTTCAGCTCGGGACCAGAGAAGTTGTGGGGACAGGGTACTCCTGGATTACGTGAGTTATAGAGTGAGGACTTTTGAGGGTGCACCACTTCAATGCTTATTGCCAAGAATATGTTGCCGCAGTGTGTCTGGAAAAGATGTTTCGATGCAGAAGGTGTGGTAAATTTGGAAGCACAGAAAGCAAATGAGGGCTATTGAAAGAACCCGCTGTCTGCTGTCATTGTGGGGAAAATCATGAAGTTGGTGCAAAGCAATGTGAGCAAAGCAAATTTGAAAGTTAAGTGGAATGGGCACGGACACGGAGTAAATTGTCATTTGCGTTGACTATCAGGACAATGGCCACGATCAGCGGGCCGATATCACCGTTATCACGTGACTTATTGTCTCAAAATGTATTCTCTGTTTTAGCGTGTGACGATATGTCATGAGATGTTTTTAATTGTGAGGTTTTGGATTGTGATGAGGGTGCTCTTGTGAATGATGTATACATAGAAAGTAAGGGGTACACTCTTGCTGCTGGTCCAATAAGTAATCTTTGTAATGAGTCATTTCACAATGAGAACAGTGATGTTAATTCTTAACTGCCTAGATTGTCTTAAAGTCAGGATTTTACCATTGCCTGTTTAAATATGATCAGATTAACATTAATTCATCAAAGTGATAATTTTACTTATTTGGTTTGTCTGAAACTTTTCTTGATGAAAGTGTTTCAGATCATGAATATAAGATTTATGGTTACTTCTCTGTACGTAAAAGTAGAAACAGACATGGCAGAGGTGCTCTCTTATATAAAAGAGTCTGTTAAGTTTTTAATGTTTTAAAAGTTTTAAACACTGAAGGTGTATGGATTAAGAATTTAAAAGTGAGAGGGTTGTAATTGGTGTGATGTACAGATCTCCCCCAGCTATTAGCAGGTACACCAATATGCTAAATCAGGGATACTCACTCTTTTCCAGATTGAGCCGCAGTGGGTGCAGGCTTTCATTCTAACCATGCAGTCTCACACCTGATTCTGCTAATCACGGGTCTTTGGCAAAAGCCTCAAGGGTTGATTAGTAGAATCAGGTGTGTGACTGGTTGGTTAGAGTGAAAGCCTGCACCCACAGCGGCTCAATCTGGAAAAGAGTGAGTATCCCTGTGCTTAATCAACTTGACTTTATTCATCACAATTTTGACAGTTATTCTTATGGATGACTTGAACTTTAATTATAGACCCGTTCATTTACGTATTTGAAATGCAATTCGCCATATTCAGTCAGTCTCTGATATGCAGCAGCTATTAACTGATCCTACAAGAGTAAACATTGCATCATCCACACTACTTGATGTTATCTTTTTTTTACATTTATTTTTATTTTGCATCTCCAATCCCACCCGAATCTGGAATGCCCAATTGGTGAACTATGCACAAGTCTTGCTCGTATGTGACCCCTTGCGGCCAATTCAGGAGAGTGAAGACAGTTCACTTCGCAAAGTCAGAACGAGGGCGGAGGATACCTGGACATGAACAGGCTTAGAATCCTCCTGAAAAACGCCCGTCTGGCCAACAGGAGGCGCTTGACCAACGAACAAGGCAACTATCATTTCCCTCCCTGGCAGTCCCTAACCAATTTGCAACCTTGTAGCGCCATAGCCAATTGTGCGCTGCTTTGAAAAAGACGAGGCGGGAATGAAACCCGCAACGTGATAATCACTTCTGCTTCGCAACGCAATGTTTTATCGAGTGAGCTATTTGGCAGCCTACTTGATGATATCTTGACAAATGTTTCAGATTTATAGTGGGATGCAAAAATTTGAGAACCTCTGGTTTAAATGTCTGTTACAATTAATCTCCAAGTGATTGTCGCATTTTGTGTTAAGCTTTGCTATCAAAGTTAAACTTGACACCTTTCATCACATTATAAAGCAAGAATCATTTCTATTTTTAACTTTTTACAGTTTAAAATACTAAAACAAGGAAAAAAGCTTTGTGTGAAAGTTTGGGAACGCTGTCACTAGTACTTTGTAACAACTCCTCGGGCAGCTATAACAGCTTCCAAATGCTTCCTGTTGCCAGCTAAGAGTCTTTCAATTTTTGTCTTTGGAATTTTTCCCCATTCTTCCTGACAGAACAGAGCAAGATGCTCAGAAATATTCTTCGGCCTTCTTGCATGCACAACATGTTTGAGGTCTCCCCACAGATTTTCAATAATATTTAAGTCTGGGGACTGTGATGGCCGAAATTTTCATCCGTGTTTTCTGGAGGTACTTCATGGTGGATTGAGGTATGCTTCAGGTCATTGTCTTGCTGGAATACCAAACTTCCAAACTTCTCTTCAACTTCAATTTCTTGACTAAAATTTGAACAATAGCCTCTAGATTGTTTTGACATTTGGTAGAATCCATTCTTGCTTCCACTTGCACAATATTACCTGTGACCCCAGCTGCTACACAACCCCGAAGCATAATGGATCCACCTCCATGCTTAACAGCTGGCAAAGTGTTCCTCTCTACAAATGATTCACACTTTTTTCTTCATACATACCTTCTTTGGATATGGCCAAAAAGTTCCAATTTTGGTTTTGTCAGTCTAAAGCACATTGTTCCACTAGGCTTGAGGTTTCTCAAGGCTCCCTTTTGCATACTTCAGACACTTAATTTTGTGTTGAGGTCGTATGAAAGGCTTCATTCTTGCAATGTAGGTCTTTGTTGTTTAAGGTACACTGTATTATCCCGTGAAGAACTAGACCTGTGTATGGCACTCTGCTTTGCAGCTCTTTTGCAGTGTGTGTGGGTTCTTCTGAGCATTTCTACCAGATCTCAGGCCATTCTATCTGAAATTTTTCTTGGTCTCCCAGATCTTGCCACGACATCAATTGTTTAATTTATTTTCCATTTTCTTAAGATGTTTCTGACAGTAGATATGGGTACTTTGAAATTTTGCAAGAGTTTTTTTTTTAGCCCTCTCTTTGGTGGTGGAAGTGATTTACCTTGATTTTCACATCCTTGGACAACTGTTTAGAGGAACACATTGTTTTTAGCACCAGAAACAATAGCCACCACAGTCAGATACTTTAGAAGTTAATTCAGAAAATATAGTTCAACCCTGGAATAATATTAATCTGATTCATTGAAGCCCTAACAAATAAATCACCTGGGTCTGGGCCTTAGTTATCATTTTCTTAAAAGGAAACAAGGAGTAATCCAAAAGGGTTCCCAAACTCTTGCACAGGGCCCCTTTTCCTGTCTTATCATTGAAAAAACTCAGAAAAATTTAAATAAAAACAAACCTTGTTTTTAAATTGCAGAAAAGTATCATGTTTCCCTTTGTCGCATTTAGTGTTCAGGTTTGCTTTCAATCACTTGGAGATTAATTGTAACAGACAATAAAACCAGGGGTGCCCAAATTTTTTCACTCCACTGTGCATGTTGAAACTGTTCTCTATGAAATAATGTCATAGTGATCACTACCTAGTTTATTCAGTACAAAATCACAAAAGAACTGTGAACTCTCATAGAGAGGTCACTTCCAAGAACTATAGAAAATTTCATGTTAAAGCTTTTGTTACTGATCTTGTTGAAATGAAAAAGCACACACACAAGGAGAGAACAGGGGGGGAGAGACACCAGTTGCAGGGAAGCCAGAATTTAATAATAAAACTTAAACTCGGGAAACAGGAAAAGGTGGCACACAGGCCGAAAAGAACCACTGTCCACAAGCACTGAACAACTCAGGAACTAGCAAACTATAAAAAACTAGGGAACTCGGGAACACTAGGAGGGCACACGAACTGGGGCACTCGGGAACTCCAGGAAGGGAACATGAACAGGGACACTTGCACGCAGGGGGCTCGGGAGGCACGGCTGGTGTAGATGGCAAACTCGGGAGGCACAGCTGGCCCGGATGGCACTGGGGAACTTGGGAGCACAGAAAGGGTACACGAACTGGGGCACTGGGGAAACCAGGAAGGGAACACGAACAGGGACACTCGGACGCAGGGGGCTCGGGAGGCACAGATGGCAGACTCGGGAGGCACAGCTGGCGCGGATGGCACTGGGGAACTCGGGAGCACAGAAAGGTTACACAAACTGGGGCACTCGGGAAACCAGGAAGGGAACATGAACAGGGACAATCGTATGCAGGGGGCTCGGAAGGCACAGCTGGCGTGGATGGCAGACTCGGGAGGCACAGTTGGCGCAGATGGAAGACTCGGGAGGCACAGCTGGTTCCGTAGGGTCGGGAGGCACAGTTGGCGCAGACAGAGCCAAGAAACGTCCGCCAGACTGCCCTAGTCTGAACTGGTCTGATGTGAAGACAGGACTGCTCTGCACTGATCCGAACTGGACTGCACAGGACTGCTCTGCACTGAAGTCAAGCCAGGACTGCAGTCAGGTCTGAACTGCATCCGCTGAGCAGGAATATATAGGGAGGAGAAACACTCACACACAGGTGCAGAAAAGAATATAAATTACAAGGGGTAGAACAGGAGGGAAATCTAATTACATGAAACAGGAAAACATTAACACACGGACAAGGATCACAAGACTTTCCCATGGATGGGATAAATAAACTGAATAAAGACTCCTAAGTGCACAGAGTGAGAGGCAGGACAGATAAGATGATTGCAGAGAATCTGCAAGAAACGCAGCGACGGAGATTAGGCAAAAGCGAGAGGCGGAGACTGGAACAGGGCGAAATGCAGAGAGGTCGTTAGTGAATTAGTAAGTGCAGCTGTACAATCCCGAGTGCTCGTTAGTACATTAGTCTTATATACAATGTAAGTATTGGTTAGTAAATTTGGAAGGAAGGCTGAAACCCAGAATCCATTAGATCACCCAAAATTGTGACAAGATCTATTAAGACAGAAACGGCAACAAACTAATGACGTGACAGGGGAAAAACAAAATACCGTAAGAGGGTAAGACATGGACCTGAATAACACGGGAGAGATATGAAATATGGAAACACTAAAACCATAAGACGAAATACAGACATCACAATAATAATCAAACCAATATAAATAACACAACCCTAACCTAAAACTCAAAAGACCACGGGCAAACTCAATCTAAACACAGAAACCCACAGAACACAACACTTGTGTCCTGTAATGGCATTACTAATGTCATATGGTATCATTCAGATTTGAATAATAAAGTTTTGAATCTGTATAAAACAAGCTTCAGTTCAGGAGGAGATATTTATTCATCACTCCGCAGTATCTCATGTAAGCGTATCTGTGGGAAGTGATGAGTTCAGACTCTTGATGTCAAATTTTATTTCGGATTATCAATGATTTTGGATGTGAAAAGGAGAAGCCTCTGTCATTAGTCCTTTCTCAATTAATCCTTGTTCTCTTCTCACACGCAGATCTGAAGGGCAGATGGAGGTGCGTCTGGCACTAAAAGCAGCCGGCTACATTGCTCTGAGTTTGGTGGGAATCCCAGGTAATCTGGCAGCCCTCCTGCTCCTCTGCCATTTATCCATTGCTCAAAGGCACTTGCCGCACAACGAGATCATCCTGACTCAGCTGGTCTTTGCCAACTTGTTGGTGACATTGAGCCGTTGTATTCCTCAGGCTATGACTGCCCTTGGTATTGACCTGCTCTTCGGTGAGCATGCCTGCAGAGCAATTGTCTTCGCCTACCGCATTGGCCGTGGCATGTCTATCACAACCACCTCACTGCTTAGCTCCTACCAGTGTGTGGCCATTGCTCCACCAAAATCTGGCTGGTGCTGGCTGAAACGATGGGTACCTTACCACCTACCCCATGTGATCATCTTCCTTTATGGGCTTAACATGATCCTCCACTCCACTGCCATCCTGTTTACCCACGCTGTCCCAGTCAATGGCTCAGTCCCTGAATTCACCATTCACCTAAAATTCTGCATTGTGGTCTTTCCAGGTCACATAGTTTACAGGATCTGTGGTGCGTTGAACACAATCAGAGACTTTCTTTTTGTTAGCCTGATGGCAGCAGCAGCAGTGTACATGATGCTGGTTCTGCATCGACACCGTCAGCAGGTTCAGGGCCTGCAAGGAGCTGGTCATAAGACAACTGAAGCATCTCGTGCCGTCCTGCTGCTCGTGAGTACATACGTGGCACTGTTCAGCTTAGACAACGTGCTGTGGATCTATACCTTTTGCGTCTCTCGTGTCCACCCAGCTGTGTCTGACACACGCGTCTTCTTTGCTTCCTGTTACTCTGTTATCAGCCCTTTGCTCATTATAGGCACCAATAAGAAGCTTACCACTTGCTTTCATTGCAACACAAAACGCAAGGCCAGCAGTAGGTGTTTAAGTAGAGGAGGATGTTGAAGAGTGCATTTTGATTGAGAAGGAATGTTTTTCTCACAAACTGGTGTCTTCTATGGTATGTCACTTTTATTGGCCCCAACTGAAGTTGAAAATGGCAATATATATATATATATCTCTATGAATGTTTGTAAGAATGCAGTGTGCTCCTGTATATTTGGGACAAATGTATTTTCTTTAATTTGGCTTTGAGCGCCACAGTTATAGACTTGTAATCAAACAGCTCACGTGCACTTCATGTGCAGATTTTAAATTTTATTAAAGGGCATTCATGCACAATTTGATTTCACATATCTTGATCTCTTGATCTCATCTGTCCACAACACCTTTTCCAAGGAGCTGACGGCAGCTCTATTAAGTACATCTCAGTGATAAACCTCCTGTCTAACCAGCTGCTTGGAACTTGCAGTGTAGCCTCTGTATTTTGTCCTTTTCTAAAATAGTCTGCAAGTGTATATGACAAAGCCTAATAAGTAGAAATATTTTCTGCAGACATTTTGCAGCTTTCTTTTGGCATAATTGAATGTTAACAATAGAATGCTGGAATTTTATTGCTTACTTGAACAGCTGCAGTTGCAAAGTTGAAAAATATCAGATTTGTAATGTCAAGTTTAATAAAGCAATATTTGAAAATGAATAGAATTCCTTTTTTTCCTTACAGCCTGGGAATGTCAAATAGAAATGAGGTTGCAACAATGGGAATAAATAAAAAATAGGCCTCTGTCTATTTGATTTTGCATTTGGTATAATTATTCCTTCTTATTATTTGACATCACATTTCAGATACTTTTTCAGATATTTTTTATGTCTTCACAAATGTAGGAATGGCTCAAGGAAAGAGACATAAAAAAACGCTGTAAATTTGCAATTTGACAATCAGGGCAATGATTACGAGTGTGAAGGGTAAGGAAACTGAGGATTACTGTGGGAGAACTGCGCATATTACCTGAAGACCACAAAGGAAAAATTGTGCATTTTTTTTCCACATTTTGCATTTTTGTATAGTTCTAATATTATGTATTATTTTATTCTATATTTTTGCACATTTTTTCAGTGCTTTGTTTCTAAGATTGTATTGAATTTTCAATTCATCATTTCTCCACAACGTGAAAATTTGACTGACTATTTTTCCATTGTGGTCTTCATTTATGTTTAGGAGTTGAGAAAGTCTTCAAAATGATCAGACTCCATCAACTGAACAGCATGTTTGGGAGGGTTGCCAAAAAACGCAGTACTTGTTATAAAAAATAACACTGCTGGCACTTCCAATGGGACCGAGTTCTGTACTCTGTTGACAATTGACTGAATTTAACAGTGAAATTAAAGCACTGTGTTCTTGCTAGTAGAGTCCTGCATGCCTTTAATTGTGGTTTACGGTGAAAATACAGGGAACCTCTGTTATAAACTGATTGTAAAATTACTGTAAGGGTTGTGCTTTGTTTACAGTTCAGGTGCACGGAGGACACGAAGTTGAGCACTGGGCTCAGGTACAAAGATAGACTTGGTAGTATTTACTCTGCCTACTACTCAGCAGAAGGCATGAAGGAAGCAACAGAAAACAAACTGGAATTGAGGTTCCTGAGAAAAACTTTTGGTAATACAGCAGACGGGAACCCTCAGAGCCTTCTACGCCTTCAGAGAAGGCCTAAAAAATCTGGACCAAAAAATGGGAGTCTTAAAAAATATATAATAATTATTTTTTAACATTTCAATCTCATCTAATTTAATACAACACATTTTAAACATTTTCTCTCATCTAGGTTCTAAAGTTAAACAATGTCAAGTTCACATCACCAATGAAAAGGTTACTGTCCTGAAAAAATATTATCCAATCAGAATTGCCCATCTCTATCAAGACCCGGTTGGCTGGCTCATTAATTAGTTAGGATTTCATGAATCCGGGGGAAGGCCAAGCTAAGCATAAAGCTATGTGTCATGGTTTGATTTTAAGTGGGCAGGACAAAAACGAAAGATTTTAGGCCTTCGTGAAGTCCAAACATTGTAATCTCGGTAGAGTGGTGAGGGCAGGTGAGAGACAGAGTTAAATGGCGGTAGACAAGCGAGGTTGTGGCTAGAGTCTGGCAAGCTTGATGCCATAGCCTTTTTCAAGGTGGCCTTTCACAGAAAAACTTCAAATAATAAAAAGCGGAAGACCAACTCCAGAACTGAAATTAAAAGAAACGGTTAAGAAACTGGAAAAGCATTTCAAGATGGATAATTGTCAGCGCTATCCGTGGATGAAGGGCTGAAAGAAAACATCAGAGGTGTATAAAGTACTCAAAAAAAACAACTGAGTAAAAGTAGAAGTACCATAACTGAAAGTAAAGTAAAAGTTGAAGTCTCCCACAAGAAAATTACCTGAGTAAAAGTCTTAAAGTAGCTCACATTAAATGTACTTACTTACCAAAGGTATACTTAAGTATCAAAAGTACAAGTATTTTTCATACTATGCATAGAAAGATGCAAATCAACCACACATTGTCCTCTCCTTGTTCTCTTTAATCTACTTTCAGGTGAATGAAAGTATTCAAAAAACAAACAGGCAGCCTCTGCTTTATACACTTCTTCCTCTTCTTCGTCTTTGAGTTTACTGGCGGTTTAAAAAAACCACTATAATTGACTATAATTAATAGTAGAATGACACAGGATCAATTCCATGGTGAATTTGTGCTTCAGAAAACAGATTTTTCTTTATCACTAATTCAGATACCATTGACTTTCTGTAGCTGAAGTAGTTGCTACAGAGGACAACGATTATTTCCCTTGCAAGAGATTTTTTTTTTAAACGGCTAGATAGATAATATGGGCAAGTATATTGAGCAGTTTGCACATCAGGCATAGCTGACAGGGATTGAAGTGAACTCGTCTATATTCTAATCCGTGTTCAATAACTGATCCGGGAATGCCAGTTAATGATAGAATATTGTAACTGCATGCATAAATTTGCAGCTCCATGTCCGTTGGCGGACAGATCTGCACAAAGATACCCTGCCGAGCACCGCTGTTCTTCTCGAACGCACCAAATCCAGATAATCCTTAACGCCTTTGCGCGGAAGCCAAATCTGGCTATTTAGGTGTTACCTGATTTAAGGCTTTATAATTTAAGATTGCAGCTTCACAGAGAGATGATCAAGTACAGTAACAGCATGCTTAAATTTTTATAGACGCGAGCGTCTACATCTGTAGAAAGGGGTTGAATGATGAATTACATTCATGTTTTAATTTGTAACGAAGTGACTAGTGTCAAAGTAACGAAGTATACTTTTTGTGTTTTAAACGCAGTACAGTAAAAGTAAAAGTCCTGGTTAAAAAACTCAAGTAAAGTACAAATACTCAAAATAACTAAGCCCATAAAATAACTAAACCCTTTCAATTCATCGTAATTTTGCTTTTTTTTTTATGGAAACGTCTTTTCTCGGCGGTGATGGCTGTGGTGAAGTCCCAGCTGTAGCGCTCACAAATTGCCACTGTAATACACTGTAGGCGTTAGCTGCGGAAACAATGTATTACAAATAGAAAAACAGAACAGGAATCAAGGTTCCTGGGTAAAGTGCTGGAATACAGTGGGGTGCAAATATTTGGCCACCCCAGGTTTAAATGTCTGTTACAATTAACCTCCAAGCATACCTGAACACCAAATGCAACAAAGTTATACATGACACCTTTCTGCAAATTTAAAGCAAGGTTTCTTTTTATTTTAATATTTCTGTGTTTTAAATCATAAGAGAGGAAAAAGAGCCTTCTGCAAAAGTTTGGGAACCCTTTTAGATTATTCTTTGTTGACTTTTAAGAAATTGAGTACTCAGGTCCAGACCCAGGTGATTTACTCATTAGGGCTTCAATGAGTCAGGTGAATACGATTCCAGGTTTGAACTAGGTTTATGCTGTAGGAGGCGACGGCTGGGGGTATATCGCCGAACGCCCCCAAACCTCCAATTCCCCAATCCATGAATAGACCTTGAATAAACTTTTATTTGAACTTAATTTCAGGTCAATCGGACAAATGTTTCTGAAGATATTGTCAAAATTGTAATTTTTCCATCACAAAGTGCCACCAGGTGGCAAAATATTGAACCATACAGGTATGGTGTCATCATGTGACAAGTTGTGTGGTCATGAACCTGCGGTTGCACATAGTTTCATGTCAATTGGACAAATAGTTCCAAAGATATGGCAAAAATGGTGAAAAAAAAGCTCCACCTCTTGTCAAAATTTTGTACCAAACAGGTATAATGTCATGGTAAGACACATCCTCAGGTCACAACCTTTCATTTGCACTTGATTTGAGGTGAATCGGACAAATATTTCCAGAGATATGATAAAAACAGTGATTGTTTCAGTTTTTGACCCCTGGTGGCCAATCTAGAAATTGTAAATTGTCCAAAATCGAATCAGTTCTTCCTCTTTATGATACTTACTTATATGCAAAACTAAACACGTAAGGCGGCGGCGGTCGGACCAAAAACATAAAATCCCCTGAAAGCCATTCAGCGTTCGGGGATATAACTATACTCAGCAACAAAAGTTTCTGTGACACCAATATTGTTAATTATTTTTCATAACGCAATTATGAAATTGTCATACATGGTGATATCAGACTGAAACAGTACACGTAAACACAACATTGAAATGGAAATCATGAAAATGCGAGAAAATGACTTTGCACGTGAAAATGTGCGTAAATCATGCTTGTGGATGGCAATAAAAGAGGAGAATTTTTGGAATGTTCACATTGTGCCTGATGAACGACGGAAGCATCACTTATCGAAAACACAGCCATTTCGGATCAGGAACTCTACCCTCTAAATGCCAAGACTGTCTGAAAATGATCGGTGGAGGGCCATTGGGATGATTGAATCCGGAACCTCGCAGAGGGAAGTTGCTCATCGCCTGAATGTCCACCGAAACACCATTTGGAACTTATGGCAGCGTCATCAGCAGACAAGACATGTCAGAGACCGTCCTCGCAGCGGCCGTCCACGAGTAACCACTCCCAGACAGGACAACTGGATTCGAACAACCCATCTCCGAAATCGATTCCAACCTGCAACCATAACTGCAAGAACGATACCTGGTTTGAGGCGACTGTCTGCACAGACAATCCGTCGCCGTCTCCGTCATTTTGGCATTGTCCCACGTCGGCCAGCAAGACGTCCAATACTCACAGTACAACACCGACGACTGCGTCTACAGTGGGCACAACAACATCGACGGTGGATCCAACGTCAGTGGGATCTTGTACTCTTCACTGATGAATCAAGATTCATGCTTAACCGATGTGATGGTCGTTTACGTATATACCGTCGACGTGGAGAACGTTATGCCAACAACTGTGTTCAGGAATATGATCCTTTTGGAGGTGGTAGTGTCATGATTTGGGGAGGGATCACGGCTAGAAACAGAACAGATTTGCTTGTTATTGATGGAAATCTGACAGGTCAAAGATATCGCGATGAAGTGCTACGGCCATTGGTGGTACCGTTTTTGATGCAACATGGTCCCGGAATAACGCTGCAACATGATAACGCCAGACCACACGTTGCAAGGATTGTACAGCAGTATCTGATGCAACAACATGTCAATGTCCTGCCATGGCCAGCCAGATCCCCAGACATGTCCCCAATCGAGCATCTTTGGGACGAGATGGATCGACGTTTGCGGCGGTTGGATAACCCGCCAGCTACACTCCAGGAATCGCGACAACGTCTACGTCAGATTTGGAATGACATCCCACAGCAATTTCTGGCACATCTGATTCGGTCCATGCGCCGGAGATGCGTTGCTTGCATCATGGCACGAGGAAGTCACACCCGGTATTGAAGTGTGAAGGTCACAATTGGTTAGACGTCAGACAAGTGCTTCATGACGCATGAAAATGACATTTTTCGTTTTGAGTGACGTTGGCACTGAAAAGTCAGTGTTTCTCCTGTTAAATAAACATATTGATTGCATTGAGATCTTTGCGTGTCATTTATAACATACACATAAATGGTGTCACAGAAACTTTTGTTGCTGAGTATATATATTCTGAAGTCACTCCATGCCTTCTAAAGTATCTGCCTGTGGTGGCTGTTGTGTCTGGTGTTAAAAACAGTGTTCCTCTGAACAGTAGTGCAAGGATGTCAGGAGAGCGCTACAAAAAATTCACAACATTTCAAACTAATTATTTGTACTGTCAGAAACATTGTAATGAAATAGAAAATAAATGGAACAATTGAAGTCAGGGCAAGATCTGGAAAACCAAGAAAAACTTCAGATAGATTGGCCCGAGATCTGGTGAGAAATGCTCAGAAGAACCCATAGATCACTGCAAAAGAGCTGCAAAAAAAGAGTAGCAGACACAGGTCTAGTTGTTCATAGGACAACAATACAGTGTAACAACAAAAACCTACCTGGCAGACCTGCAAGAATTAAGCCTTTCCTATGACCTCAACATAAAATTAAGCGTCTGAAGTGTAAAACCTTACAGCAATACCAACGACGGAAACTGGCGAAGTCTCAGTACGAAAATTTGGCTGGCGTGTGAACTTTTGGTTGGTGTAAATCATAATAAAATTGAATTAATTTTCCCTGTTCGTAGAACAAGGCACAAAAGCACAACGGTTACATTTTATCTGACTCCATAAGAAATCAGATATCTTCCAATTCAAGATCTGACTCCAATTAGAATTAGATTTTAGAATTTAGTGTAAACGCGCGGATCTCAGAGTGATTGCAGCTTGGACTCTTCAATGAATACCTCCGTTACTCTAAACATGCTCCTGGGTTTTAGCATTAATGCCGAATCTTAGGATCGTTGGTAATACCAGGGGATGGAAGGAATCACCGCAAAGGCATCTTTTGGCTCAGAGACTACGAACCCAGGTCCATGTAGACACCCAGAAGGTTCCTTAAGGGAATTTAATAGAAACCGACTTTTCGTCCATGGGCTCCCTTATGGCTAAATTCCCAGAACCGGCGCTACATAGACCCCTTAAATGAGTACAACGTGATAGCCTCTCTAACCTAATGAAACTAAAGTCATTCCAGTCATTCCTCGGTTGGGATAAAACCCCTAAGTGTGAGGTGTCGATCTGGAACCAAGTGCGAGGACACGGGATTGCAAAAATGAGGTGCATTATTGAATAAGGGGGATAACCCCTGCAGAGAAAAAGGTAACAGTACAGAGTCCGTAATCCACAGCTCAAATTCCAATGGGGCAGAGCAGAGTTCGTTACCAGGGCACCAATCACAAAAATCGTAGTCCGACAAAACAGATCCGGTACACAGGCGAAGGTTTGAGGGAGAAGAAAACTCATAAGCCGTAAGACAGTCCGAATCGTAAATAGGGCAGCAATCCAAAAATCAAGGTCGGGCAGAAAAAGGTCAAAAATACACAGATGCAACAATATCCAAAAGGGCAAACCAAGAATCAGTAGTCAGGCAATCCAGTCAGAATCAGAAACTCAATGAAATCAAGGCGGAGAAATAGCACAAGATATACAACGATCTGACAAGGTCTGGCAGTGAAAAGACACCCAATATGCACTTCAGGGAAGATCACATGGGGAGAATCACAGATGCAGGAAATCATACTGATTACAAGGGGAAGGCACATGAGGAAGAACCTAATCACATGAAATTGGCTAAAGCCAAAACGCGGACAGGGAACACAAGACATTCCTATAAACAAACATACGGCTCCAGTCACAGAGTTTCTAATGTGCATAGATAATAAGAAGCAGGGCAGCACGATCAGGTGTGAGCTTACACAGAAGATGCAGCAAAGGTAATCAGGGAGAGCAAAGAGGCGGAGATTAGAACAGGGCGAGTGCTGAGAGCAAGTTAGTCAATTAGTAAGTGCAACTATACAAATCCTAGGTGCTCGTTAGTAAGTTAGTATTATATACAAGGTTAGTTATTGTTAGTAATCTCAGAGGAAAATAATAAACTGTTAGTATTGTTAGTAGATAGAAAAGCAAGGTGAAGTAAGTAAACGAGATCGGAAGGAAGGTTGAAATCCAGAATCCAATAAATCACCCCAAGAGTGAGACTCACTCTTACTCACCCAAGGGGTGAGTAATAGCACCCCCTAAGACTGATCTTCCGAAATGAGGCGTAATACAAAGCAATCCACCTGCATGACTTCTTAGGACCCAAAAGGACAGTCAGCCGCGGTAGCTCCGGCCCGAGTGAGAAAGAAAAGGGGTGTATCCTGGGCAAGACGATTTCTGTTTGAGCCCCTCTCTCCCACACACTCCCGAAAGTGATTATCCAAGCCAATGGCCTTGGATACTAAAGTATCGAAAGACACAGACGGCTGGAGGAGGGCCTGTGCGTGTTTAATAGGAGTGCAGAGGCCATTCAGAAATAGACTTTAATGGCCCTCTCAGGCCACCTCGTCTCGCCAGCCAGAGCAAGTTTAGTTCAAGTTTAGTTCATTAGTTCAAGCTCGGTTCCCTCGGACATTTCGCCCTTCTCGCCCATTTCTAACCACGATCTAACCAATGAGCCGTATCACAGGACAATTTACAACCAGGAATAACCAGATGTGGCTCCGCAGAACTGAATGTAGTGCCGCGTGTTTGTTATAGAATAGAGGGCATTTTGACTGTTAGAATTACGTTTGTGTTTGCCGTTATGTATTTTGTCTCTTGCAGTGAAAGTAGAAGTGAGAGCTTATGCGACCTCTGGAAAGCGTGTGGTTGATCATTTTCTCGGTTTAAAAAGCCTAGCATGAACAAGAAAAAAAATATTATGATAAATTCGACAATTGTAATTGCAATTTTATTCTTGAGGGAATTTTTTTTTGGTATTTTAAATTCGTCTTTTTATTGCAGAAACTGTCTGCAATTCTGAGGGTTTGTGGGTAGATCTTCAGCGAAGTGTGACGCAATTGATTTATTGGTTTTGAAAGGCCAATCACAATATAAATAAACAAATTGGCAATATACAACTTAATAGCTTGTGAGCTTATGATCAATAAGCCGCAGAATGAGGATCAATGCGGGCAGAAGAGTGTTGATTCCCTTCGTCCTCCAACTTGCAGCTTTAAGACAGGCTTTGAGACAAATGCAAAATGTGTTTTTTACAGTTTTGTATACCCGTGTTTTTTATTGTCTTCAGGCTGTTCCACTACAATGCCTTTATCTAAATTAAGCTGTAGGGGTGAAATGCTATTTTTTTTTTAAACCATTGTCTCCTGTTTTCTGATTAGCCTAAGGAGATTGGCTCCGACATTTCTCTGTTTGCTGTTGTTTTCTTTTATGGATTAGGAATTAATCAGATCGGTGGTTAGTTTCAGTGTTGATTGTTATTTTGGCCTTGGTTCACACTGAAGTATATGCTTTGTCACACGTGCCAAAGTTTATTCTGATTCTGGTGTGCGACTGAAATAAAATCGCTCACTTTTGTCCTCACATTGGATGTCGCTGTGTCCTCTTTGTTGTGCCCGTATTCCTCTAGACTAAAGCAAAACTCCATGGGAGTTGCCTGCTCCAGATGTTGGGTTGGCCACATGTCACGCATCTCAGGCTACCTCCTAATTTTGGTTTGCCCGCTAAGTCTGGTTGTTAAATTGGGGATGGAAGCTAGGTTTGCCGCCATAGTCAATCTTAAAGGTGTTACACTCTGGCGTACAGCAATTACACATTGAGAGCCCAACACCCCCCACTGTCATTATACTTTTTTTACAGAAATTAAATCCATTTCATTTATTTAAGTTTTACTCACATACATGTAATTGGGATTTCAGTACAAATGCCAAGTTACAATCCAACAATTTGCACATGGAATAGAGGGCTTTACGGTGCTCTGTCACAATTACTATGCATGCTCACAACATTGAACAAACTGAATCCGCTCAGCTGCAAGGGAAAATTTACTTCCATCCTTGCAAATCCGTTGTGGTTTTGCATTGTATTTACAGTATATATCTATTTTAGTTGCTCAGGCATCATGCTTTTTATATACTAAAGAGTTTTCTTTGGAAATGTGAGGAATCAAAGCACAATTTTTCTGAATAATGTAAACTTGTTTGCCAACTGTTTGCCAATACGGTATTCTTCTTTAGTGATGTTTATTGGCAATGGCAAACCAGCTTTCATTCTCAGTCTCTGTCAAAAAGCTGAAGTTCGAGACAAATTTCTCTGTCCAAAATGACATTTACTTGAACTGGACACCCAAGTCGGACAAGGTATAGCTTCTGAAGAGGAAAAAGGTATTGGATGGATCAAGTCGAAGCTCAGACCTCAATATCTTTAAATAACAGCAGAAAGCCAGAAAAAGCTGATCAGAGGGGATCCCTGGCAGTATGAAAAGTCAGGAATTTCCTTCAGCTCCATATGCAAAAGCTAATAGAGCAGTTTAACTGTATGGTTTTGCACTAGAAAATGCAGTGTTAATGCAGTGCAGGGGGGGGGGGTTGCAGGCACGTGGCAGATGTGGGGGATGTAACACCCACACGTTTGCTAAAAATATATTGCACCCCCCACACTTTTTTGCAAGACCAGACAAGATTAAATAGCCAACATAAAAAAAATTACACCTGCGAACAAGTAAGAGCACCCCCCAAACCATGTGCAAAAAAAGAGTAGCCGAGGCTACACATATTGGTCACTCAGTTTGAGTGATAGACCGTCAAGCCAATCACAGCTAATCCACCAGTTGGCATCGGTAAAGAGGGAACCTCTAATCAGTATGCGTTCAAGTAACAACAGCGGTATCTGTGTACTTTGAGCTTCAGAAGGACTCGGCAGCAGTCTGATTTAGGGTGAGATGGTAATAGATGTAAATTGCCTACTGCATCACACTAAATTAGTGAAGCAAAATTCGCTGTCACAGTGATGTAATGCAGTCGTATCTATGTAATATCCATCATGAAGCATATGAAATAGGCACCCTGTTCATCTGTAAGAAACAGCCGAACCACCTCAGCTAGCTTGTAGCTTCTTACATTGCCTGCAAATTTCACACTATTAATTTAGCAGCAAACTTTTTAAAAGCTGTGTCTCACAGCATTGTTCATGTCATATAGACCTATTTGCTGTCTCAGTGTTGTTATGTTGTCATTATTATCCATGAATGAAGTGACTGTCTCTGTGAGATACAACCAAATGTTTGGAGCCAAACTATACTATGAAGTTAGATGGCGAGCTAGGTATGATGTTAGCGTGAGTATGTTCAACTCTTCAGTTTTCATGTCAACACAGATATCGTGTTATGTAATCTAATGTAAATAATGCGTTACTCTCACCAATTTTGCCGTTTGTTTCGGGTCTATATTTTTTCAACAGCAGCATTGTTTTTCTAGCATTTGTGAAGACATAGAGCTTGAAAATTTAAAAACCAATAAAGACGGCAAACTTTATGAAATGTCAAATCCCGCTTGTGTTGTACCACTTACGTCATTTGTATATGAGGTATTTATGGTTGTATGCCTCACGAAAAACGATATTAGCAGGTCACAAACCACCATTAAAAAGCCCATTTAGCATCATTATAAGTTCTTCTAACTGAATGAGTGAAGGCCAAAATGAGGTTGATGGTCATAATAACGAGTACAATGTTAACTTTAATGTACTGGTCAGTTTGTTTTCATGTCATGTGGGACATAAAACATTTTGTACAGCTTTACAATAAAGTTTGTACAACACAATTTTTGAACAATGCTTCAAACATCCTTTGTTGCTAAACTTATGTAAATTTATGCAAATGAGTTCAAATAGCTTCTAATGAAATCTATCGCACAACCATGTGTTAAGAGTTGTCGCTGGCATTCTTTTACTTCAGAATAACTGATGATAAAGAGAATTTAGTTCTTTAACCTCAGGGTTGTGAAGAAGAGGTAGGTTAACTAACAATATGAGTTTTGTGGCATAATGTTGATGAGTGTAGGCTACATATTGAAAGTGTGGATAATGTCATGCAAATTTGGATACACTTGGCTATGACTGTGTTGTGCTGATAACAGTAGTAAACAGAATATTCAAGTAAATATTTCAGTTTAATTTGATGCATAATCTACAAAACCCAAAACCAGTGAAGTTGGCACGTTATGTAAATCGTAGAATAAAACAGAATACAATGATTTGCAAATCCTTTTCAACTTATATTCAATTGAATACACTGCAAAGACAAGATGTTTAATGTTCAAATTGAGAAACAATTTTTTTTTTTTTTTTTGCAAATAATCATTAACTTAGAATTTAAAGGCAGCAACACATTGCAAAAAAGTTGGCACAGGGGCCTTTTTACCACTGTGTTACATCACCTTTCCTTTTAATTACACTCAGTAAACGTTTGGGAACTGAGGAGACCAATTTTTGAAGCTTTTCAAGCTTTCCCATTCTTGCTTGACGTACACCTTAAGTTGTTCAACAGTCCGGGGTCTCCGTTGTCATATTGTTGGATTTACCTAGGACTTTAAGATGGGGCGGGGCTACCACTGACAGGTGACCATTCAGTTGACGTATAAATAACGTACCATAGTTTAGTTGAGTAGGAATCATTCGTTTCGTCACCAGCGTAACCCCACTGGTAAGCTGCTTTTGTTATGTCCGCGTTTCTTTGTTAGATCCGTAGTATTATTCTTTAGATCCCATGCTTGCTTGCTTGCCCGCTTGCTTTGCTTTTTGTCCGTGCCGCTTTATGTTTGCTACATCGCTCGTTTGCTGCTTATAGAATCACCGGTGCAAACACTTGCTGTAGTAGCGTTTAAAAAACGTGGGCAAATGTTATGAAGCCAAAACTTACAATTACAGTGATGTCCATGCTGAAATCTGTTTGGTTGAGATGTTGCCACGTTGCGTTTGTCCGGCTGCATTAGATAGTACGAATGTTGATTTTGCGTTACGGGTAGATTTTAAAACCACCGGCACTTTACTTCCTGGTTTGACCGCTGGGATTTGTAGTCCTTTTGTGTAGTTCCGCTTGTACATGTAATGTGTGCCATAGACAGTGTTGAGCTGAAATGAAGCCTGTGTTTTATAGCTTCTCATTATGTTTTGATAACGGATCATGATTGATGATATTGTTGTTAAGATGAATATGTTAAGATGGTGAATTTATGTCTGTTATTTACATTAACATTACATTACATTTTGAACTCACCAGACACAGCCTGAGGGGGAGGATTGACGAGCTTGAGCAAAGATGCAGTAACTGGGAAGCTCTAATCTCATATGCCAAGACAAAGATGCTTAAGGAGAAGGTCCGAGCACTGTGGCGTCGAGTAAGAGACTTGGAGGATAGCTGGCGAGATCCAAGATATGCAGAAGAGTCGTCGGATGAAGATGTGGACGACAAGACCCCACAAGAAAAAGAGTCTGACAGGGCAAAGAACATGCCTAACCCGGTCAACCTCAGAGAGCCAAGCGGTCCCAGTCTCAAAGAGGAACTCCCTTCAGGCAACATCACCCAAACTGCTCCTTCTAATCCCCCCCCCCAACAACCATCTCCGATTTGGGTGCTAGAATCCAGGCACTTAGTGGACCAGTAGGTGGCAGCACCAGAACCACATCAAATGCCTCTAGCACACCACTGATGAACCAGAGTGCTCCCCAAGGTATCCCTGACATGTATCCTGGAGGTTACGGCTACAGAAACCAGTTCCCCCTAGAGAGAGCACGCCTCCCCACTTTTTCTGGTGATATAACAGATTACTACCGTTGGAAGGCTGAATGGGGAGAACTGGAGCAATTGGGGAACCCACTGAGGATGGCAGGTGTAACAAGGTTCCATCTCCTAGCAAGCCTCGGTGAGAAAGTGAAGAAGGACCTAGTCCTGTCCAGCTGCGGGTCCGCTGGGGAAATGTTCCAACGCTTTGGATAACAGATATGGGAACAAGGCAAGGATTGTCCAAATGATAGCGAGTGAGGTGCAGGGCCTAACCCCTGTAAGGGGAAATCACCCCAGGAAGGCAATTGAGCTGATCCAGACGGTGGAAAGAGCCCTAAGCAACCTTCTTATCCTGGGTGAAGAGGACGTCATGAAGAATCGTCTCGTAGCACAGTCTCTGGAGAGTAATCTACCGAACTTCCTAAAGGAGAAATGGGTGGCTTACAAGAATGAGCCCACCAATGGCTTCGCTCAGCAGAACCACTTTGAATGTCTTCTCCAGTTCCTAAAGAGACAGGAAGTAATTCTTGAGGAGCTGGACCAGTTGGAAATGAACCTTGCAGAAAAGGCTCCATCTGAGAAACGCCCAATAGAAACATCAGAGAAGAGGGCGAAGAAGGCTTTCTCCAGAGTCACTGCAGGTCAACGAGGGTCTCCAGGGAAGCCACAATCCATGCCTGTGGCGATGAAACGCACACTGGAAGACTTTTTGCATGCAAAACGTTCAGGGACTTGGACCTGGCAAGAAGAAAGTCTCACCTAAGGACCCATGGTGTGTGTAACCGGTGCTTGAGCATTCACCCCAAGGATGGCCGTTGCAACTCAAGGTTCCTTTGCAGTAAAGCAGACTGCCGGCAAGACGAGGCTCACCACTACCTTCTCTGCCCCAGGTTCGCCACCCAAAGGGACAGTGGCAGTGAAGTCACAGCTAAGGTGGTGAAAAAGCCTCTTGGCCTGACCAACCAGCAGGAAGAGTTTCTTGCCACGCTAACTCCAGAGCAGAGAACGGAGTGCAGGAAAGTCTTCTCAAACAAAACCACCACAGCAATTTGCACCACCACTGGAAGTGTGCCGAAAGAATATCCAGTGCTAATGATGCTCCTCAAGGTTACTACCAACTCTGGCCATCTCATCGGTACATTGATTGACCTTGCTTCAGATACCAATTACATCACGAATACTGGAGCCAAGCGTCTAGGACTATGTGGAGAAAACATCAAATTGATTGTGCATGGAGTTGGCGGGATGCAGAGGACAATCATGACCAGGAGATATACCCTTCGGTTGAGGGTAGGAACTCCTGAGGGAACAGTGGGAGTGCACAAGATCGTTTGCTACGGCCTGGAGAGCATTGCAGAGGTCAGCCAGAAAGTTGCACCACACCAACTTCAAGGGTTCTTCCCTGGTGTTACTGCTGAGGACTTGGTCCGCTTCATAATGCGCCACACATTTTCAATGGGAGACAGGTCTGGACTATAGGCAGGCCAGTGTAGTACCCACACTCTTTTACTACGGAGCCATGCTGTTGTAACACGTGCAGAATGTGGCTTGGCATTGTCTTGCTGAAATAAGCAGGGGCGTCCATGAAAAAGACGTTGCTTGGATGGCAACATATGTTGCTCCAAAACCTGTATGTACCTTTCAGCATTAATGGTGCCTTCACATATGTGTAAGTTGCCCATGCCTTGGGCACTAATACAACCCCATACCATCACAGATGCTGGCTTTTGAACTTTGCGCCTATAACAGTCCGGATGGTTCTTTTCCTCTTTGGTGCGGAGGACACGACGTCCACAGTTTCCAAAAACAATTCGAAATGTGGACTTGTCAGACCACACTTTTCCACTTTGCATCAGTCCATCTTAGATGAGCTTGGGCCCAGCAAAGCTGGCGGCGTTTCTGGGTGCTGTTGATAAATGGCTTTCGCTTTGCATTGTTGAGTTTTAACTTGCAGATGTAGCGACGAACTGTAGTTACTGACAGTGGTTTTCTGAAGTGTTCCTGAGCCCGTGTGGTGATGTCCTTTACACACTAATGTCGGTTTTTGATGCAGTACCGCCTGAGGGATCGAAGGTCACGGGCATTCAATGTTGGTTTTCGGCCTTGTCGCTTACGTGCAGTGATTTCTCCAGATTCTCTGAACCTTTTGACGATATTACAGACTGTAGATGATGAAATCCCTAAATTTCTTGCAATAGCTCGTTGAGAAATGTTGTTTTTAAAAAGTTCGACAATCAGCTCACGCATTTGTTCACTAAGTGGTGACCCTTGCCCCATCCTTGTTTGTGAATGACTGAGTATTTCAGGGAAGCTGCTTTTATACCTCATTATGGCACCCACCTGTTCCCAATTAGCCCGTTCGCCTGTGGGAGGTTCCAAATAAGTGTTTGTGATGTGAGATCAGGTAGATACCTGAAGCGAGGTGAAGGGGAATGACGAGTTTAATAAAAACAAAAGCAAACAGGTACGAGGGCCAACAAAAAACTCGGCCCAAAAGGTTGCAAAATACAAACTAAGGTGAGCTTCACAGAGCTAGAAACTAAAGATCAAAAACGACAAAAACAAAAGCCACTGGAAACTCCAGGGAGAAATCCAAGAACAAAAATAAATAACAAGACTATGGCTATAATAACTAGACTGGGCTAGGAAAACAAAACGCTATATACAAAGACTATGGTAATGAAAAGCAAAAGACTTGAACATGAGCTTGAGCAAGAACTTGGGAACATGACCTTGGAACAAAACTTGAGACACTGTCTGCCAGCCAACTTTTACCGCATCCAGATAAAGGGTAAGAAATCAGAACACATGAGGGGCAACACCTGGAGAAGGCGAAACAAGAGGCAGGGCAAGATCATTGGACACGGACTAAGATTGGATGACAAGACTTGCTCATTAAGAGAATGAGCGTGCTCAGCTTAAGTACCAATTAAGTATGCAGTTTGGAAGCAAGCATGAATGTTCAGAACAGAAAAGCACAGCAAGATCTTGAAATAGCAAAGCAGGAATCATGACAACAAACTCCCTGTCTAAATTAGTAATATTAGTAATGTGCCTATCTAAGAATTACACCACCCAGTGAGTGTTAGTAAATGTTAGTAACTTAAAAACAGTTAATTGTCAATTAAGCTTAGACAGCCCCGAATCCAGCACAGCACAGAAGGAAGGGGGAAACACCAAAGCCAACCAGAGCGCTGAAATGTGCAACAACGAAGGCACGGGGTGGAACGCAGACAAGCGGTGGAGTGGCTTGGCAGACCTGGCAAAACAAAAACATGGAAAAGTAAAAACATGGACAATGAACATGAATTATGAAATGCTTGAACCTGATACAAGAAACTGTTAAAACTGTGACATGAACAATGAAATCTTGAACATGAAACTGTTAAAACCATAGGCAATACTGTCCTGGCCAAAGGCCAGGACCCCAGAACACAACAGTTTGATGAGCATTCCTCAACTCACTCAGTCTTTTTTGCCACTTGTGCCAGCTTTTGTGAAACATGTTGCAGGCATCAAATTCCTAATGAGCTAATATTTGCAAAAAATTACACAGTTTATCTGTTCGAACATTAAGTAACTTGTCTTTGCAGTGTATTCAATTGAATATAGGTCGAAAAGGATTTGCAAATCATTGTATTCTGTTTTTATTCACAATTTACACAACGTGCCAACTTCACTGGTTTTGGGTTTCGTATATATTTAGAGATGAGTGAACCCTATATTTCAGAAACATGAAAGGTGTGTAAACTGAGTTTTGAGTTCACTTGCGTTCAGCCTCCACAATAGCTTTGCTCAGATGCACAATCCATCCCCCCCATGCTTATAGGTTTCTCATTTTTGGAACTATGGTGCTAATTTTTTTTCTCGATTTTTGTAAGCCAGAAAGTCGCATAAGTGGTTGAACAAGAGAGCCATTTATGTTGTTTTTATGCCTAGACTTACATTGAAAAACCTGCATTTTAAATTGAAGACTTCTTGTATCCACTGTAAGTGTAAGTGCATTATGAATGGGCGCTTGAGCATTCTAGCTGACATATATGAAGTAAAATGCTCATTTTAAGACATTCTTAGATTATTTCCTTTTCAGTCATTGCAATTTGTCAAAATTTCTTTTTTATGATCATGTTTTTGTCTTTCACACACAGAGTGATGCACACGTTTGAATATTCAATCCATTTTTCCAATGGAAATACAAACGATGCTGTCAGCATGCTCAAGCATTGTGCAAACCATATATTGCGGGCTTCTGCCTGCTGTCTAATGCACCAGTTGCACCAACTGTTTTTCAACAAGCTTTTCAACTATAAACTGAAATTATAATAGTCAATTAGCAGGGACTGTATCTACTGCCTAATGCCTCCCTTTGTGGCCTTTAGCAGGTGCCCAGATAGTATGTGAAAAAATGACTGGCTCTCCCATGGCTCCTAATTACGACAAGTGGCTGTTTGGTTCTTGTAATCACCTGTGGCGTAGAAGGCTTGTGCAAACAAGTTGGGAGATTACTTTTGGGAAATGTAGGGTAGGGAGCAGTGGCGGGAGGGGGAGGGGGAGAATGAAAAATATTTTTCGACAACAGCTATTGTCATTTGCTCATGGGTCCAGTAATGGTGGCGGAACAGAGGTGAGAGGGGGGTGGGTGGACAGTTACATTTCATGGGGACCCAACTCCCAGTCCACCCAAAAATACCTGAGGTCTTCATGCCTTGTAACCTTCTGAATTTTTCTGACAGCACTCATGGATTATTATCAGTTTAACACAAGCAAATCATGTTGAAAAGGATTGTAGGATTGTGTAAAGATGCACGTAACAACACACAACTTTGCTGGGAGAGTCCATCACTAGATCAGAATCCGCCCAGTATGTCTGCTGAACATCCATTTTATATTATGAAAAGGGAAGAAGGAACAGAGGGCAAATGATCCAAAAAAATAAGTGGGGACTGAATATGGCCGCAGTATTGGCCTAGCAGGGCATCATAAGGGAAGTGCCCAGCATCTGGCGATGTCTGTGTGTCACAGGCTTCAAGCAGTTTTGCAAGCAAAGGACATGCTGCCAAAAATATTTAACATGTCGTGCCTTATGACTCCTGGGCCAACAAGTGTTTCACTACAGTGGCCTCTTGTGGAGCAAACAGGTATTGAACTGCACGTGCACATTTTGTAAATTTGTTACAGATGCACACAAACGGAAAGATTGATGGACATGACAATGACAATATCCCAATATAAAATAAAAATTCTAATTTATGAGTATAAAAATTGCCCCACCTGCATGTGGCTGGACCTGGCTGGAACAATGGGTTCCTCCACAACACAATTACCTCAGTCTATGGGCTGAATACATTTTTCAATGTATTCAGCACTATCCCCTATGCTAAAGTTTTTCTGCCAACATTACTATTGCAGAGAGGAGATGGAACCTTAAATTCTGGATTGTGGTATCCCCAGGCCACACTTATTACATAGTGCAAAGCATGGTAAGACTCTAACATGACTTTGTTGGCCTGGCTGATCCAGCCGGTTCAGGGCCTGAAGAGATCCAGCACGGAGACTGAGGAGGCATTGCACACCAGTCTGCTGCCTGTGTCCACATATGTGGCACTGTTCAGCTTGGTCAATGTTATGTGGTTCGTTACATCTCCTATGCACACCTAGCTGTGGCTGAAACATGCAACCTGATACTTCTTAGTCACCTGCCACTTGACCATCAGTTACGTGCTCATCACTCCACCAACAAGGCGCTGGTCATGTATTTTAACTGTGGCTCTCAAACAAGCCGGCTGAAACATCTAAAGCAGGATGGATTATGAGAAGCTCTGGAGGCCATAATCCTCAGCTACCCTCTCTCACAATATCCAACTCTTTCACACACCATCAGATCTCTCACATACTACAAAACTCACTCACTTTCAGAGCACGGGGAAATATTGACCAAAATATGAATATATACAGTATTTAAGTTAATTTCTTCTTTCAAAAAGCAATGAGTATAAAAAAGGCTTGCTTAGAAACAAAAGACCGGTGATTGAAAGAACATGGGACAAGGTAGAACTTGATCCAGCATAGCGACATTAGCTAAGGAAAAGGCAAAATAATAAGAAACTGGAAATCCCAGGGAAAAGAAAAGAACATGCAACTAGCAATAGATAAACACATATAAACATGGGTAAGACTAGGAAAATACAACAGAAGTAGGGTCAGAAACAAGATAACATGAGAGAACCTGAATAGAACAAAAAGACAGACTGTAAATGAAGGCCGAGGCATTTAATAAAAAGGGAAAATACATATAGACAGAAACAGAGAAATTGAACCAAAGAAATGCAAAAAGAAAAACATGTAACCAACAGAATCCTGACATTCTCACACGCCATCTTTCTCAAACACAATATCACAATAACTGTCTGTCATACAATACCAAACTGCAAGAGTTTCATTGCGCAAGAGATACTTTGATAGAGCATGAGCCAGCTTGATAGCGAGAGAAAGAGAGAGATTTTTGACACTGTGTGAGAGAGAATGTGTATTTGTGTATTAGAGAGTGTAAGACCACACCACCAGCCATCCAGCTCACGGGTCTACTAAGACCCGAACTGCACTTCTATGATTATTCAATAGCCAGATGTGCGGTTCAGCTTTCGCCGCTAGATGTCGTCACTTTCCATCATGATATCCGGGGCAGTCAGCCGTCCAGCTTGTATGAACTGCCATTGCATATGAAAGCGCGAAATTTTGTTGTTAGCTTTCATTGACTTTTCTATCATCGGTCATGTAACAGAGACATCTGGTTAGTGAGATATAAATGGATAAAGACTCCAACTATCAACTTCTGGGCAGAAAAATGGGTATTTTGGAGTATTAAATGCATTTCTCCGCCGATAAACATCCCCGGCTAATGAATATGCAAAGGCACAATAGCGGAGAATAGCCAAATCGCCGGTATATTTACTTTATTTAACAGGAGCTTTTGGGCTCTAACTGTCTTCCTTTGTGAAAAAAAAAAAAGATTTTCTGATCAATACATATCTCTTGTGCCAAACATGCGTGCACGATTGGCTTCTTTGGTTCATTTAAGTGGTCTGACATGGTATTAAAAATGTAGGATATTCGGCCGTTAGCCATGCGGTGCATCAGCTGGCCCACAAGCAACATGTAGTTTGGGGGTCGCCTCATGCATCCTTCTCAAATAGCTTCAAATGACACTCTGTGTTGTTGGGTATAAAGAAATTACGTCGCCATGCGGGGACGTGGGAACTTCCAGCGTTAAAACTGGGCATATAGATAAGAATCCTTCAGTTGTAAGTCACTTCACATTGACAGCTGTTATCTCTCTTGTATACTGGGTGATCTTACCATGCTGTGCATTCAAAATTATCCAAACAATCCAGGAAATCCTGGGGTTTGCTCATCAAAAGTGTTCCTCTATGCGTCTGTATGCGATCCAGACAAACAACGATCTGTCACACGGGTCCGAACTGCCCCGGATACAGATTTAGCGCCATTTGGCGATTGAGGTGTATGCATCTGGCTAGAGGACTATTATCACCGGCACCTGTTTCTAATTTCCACTATGAGGTAGCAGTGTTGTATTTAGGACCAAGCTTCACACTTAGTCATTGTGAAGTCTTGTAAACTACATGCTGTATTCCTAGTCTTGCATACGCGTATTTTCCGCATATCGTGTTCTTATACTAAAACTCTGTATATTTAGTGCTGCCATTATTGTTTCCAGGAGTTAGTTTAAAGGAACCTCGTTTCCTGTCTTGTTTTCTCTTTGTAATACATTGTTACTGAAGCTACAGTCCACACTCTGTATTACGTATACTATTTCTAAGAAACCTTGATTAAACCGTACGGACATATAAAATTGAGGCAGCGGGGCATATTGCCATGTTAGTGGCAAACACTTGTTCCTTTTTCATTTTGTGTAGTCTCCTGCTGTGCAGTTGGCAAAATAAATACCAAGTCTATTTTTGCACCTGAGTCCAGTCCTCAAATTCCTGTCCTCCGTGCCTGTCACGAGGGTACATGACACAACCCTTACAGCGAGTTTGATAGTATGTGTGAGAGAGATTGACGTTTGCAGTTATAGCTTGTAATATTGACAATAAACGACACCATTCCTGATTGCCTAAAATAATTTTTATTAATAAAGCTTTCTCTAATCTCCCTCTGCTTAGATACAAGACATCTCACCCATCAATGGGGAAATTAGATTATGACAAACCACTGACTTTGAAATGAGTCAATTATGACTCTGGACTTCTCATGCTTTTCTTTACTTCGGAGTCGGTAGCAATGGAAGTGCATAAAGACGTTTCAAATGATTTCATTTAAACAATCATAAAACTTAAAATGGCACTTAAACTCATGCCGAATGTGTGAGACTTGACAGTTACGCATTATTAATGAAAAATATAGGACACTGGCGGCCCCAGAAGCTCCAGCCATTAAGATAAACAAAATGTTGATGTTTCTGTCGACGGACGAACGCATGGACGGACGCATGCACGGATGGAGCCCGGTACCATAGCTCCTGTGCCACTCGGGCGGCGGGAGCTAATTAGGAGCCTGTAACTGATGAGTCGATGAGATAAAGCAATATTTCAAAGTTTTTAGCGATATTTTGAGGCCAGTGACTTTGAAGTAATAGACTAAGGTCACCTTTAGGCACATAATTTGTAGGCCTTTACGAGATGCATGTCCAGGAAATATAAGGAGCCTGTAACTGAAAAACTTGATAAGATAAAGCAAATTGTTGAAATTTTTGGTGATGTTTGGGCCAGTGATCTTTAAAAATAGGCCAAGGTTCCCTTTAGGCGCGTCATTTGTAGGCCTTTATGAGATGCATGTCCAGTAAAAATTAGGAGTCTATAACTGAAATAGTTGATGAGATAAAGCAAAATGTCGACGGTTTTGGTGATATTGTGAGGCTAGTGACCTTTGAAAAAATAGGGCAAGGTCACCTTTAGGTACGTCATTTGTAGGCCTTTATGAGATGCATGTCCAATAAAAATTAGGAGCCTATAACTGAAATGGTCAATGAGATACAGTAAAATGTCAAAGTTTTTGGTAAATTTTTAAGACCATTGACCTTGAAAAAAAATAGGTCAAGGTCACCTATAGGCACGTCATTTGTTGGGCTTTCTGAGATGCCTGGCCAGTAAAAATTAGAAGCCTGTAACTGAAATAGTTGATGAGATAAACCAAAATGTGTTGACGGACGCACGCACGGAGCCCGATAGCAAAGCTCCCACACTGCGAGCGGAGGGAGCTAATAACAAAACACACATGATAATGCTGAGAGTTTTTGAAGTTTCTTTAATGCTAATTAACATGAATAATTGAAAACAGGTCATGACCAATCATTATTTTTAATGGATGGTTTGAGCCTCCCCCATTCACCAGCCGCCACTGGTCTCACCCAACAGAAGGGCCACTGTGCCACAAGCATTTGGATTGAGCCCCTGAGCAATTGAAGGAGGCTGTGTGGTTCAATGTGTCCTGTGTTTTTTTGATTCATGTACTTTGGCCAATAATGCAAATGCCATTCAATTGGTGAAGAGATGGCACCTCTATCCAGTGTGAACATAAACTGGTGGAGGGAGTGTGCTGTTCTGCGAAATGTTTTTCTGGGAAATGCAGGGTGCAGCCATTGATTTCGATTTCAATTTGACAGAGCTGTTTTGGCTGCATGAAGATGATCAAGTCCATATTATGCTGGTGGCTCTTGAGAGTTCATTGCTAAAATTTAAGACTTGTATATTACATGTCTATAACAGATATAACTGCAAAACCTTGTTTTTTTAAAGATTATTTCTTCAAGAATTTTTCCTTTATTTGACAGCCATACAGTAGAGAGAGACAGGAAGGTTGGGGAGAAGAATGGGGGAAAACATGCAGCAAATGAACCGGGCCGGAATTGAACCCAGGTCGCCGCGGGAAGGACACAGCCCCCATGGCACGCGCGCCCAGACCAATGAGCTACCGGGCAGCCCCGCAAAACCTTTTTGATAAAATTCCTGAGTTGTAATGTATATTCCATTTCAGGCTCAAAGTGGCTGAAAAATATTAAATACCAACACATGTTGGTGATTTCACGCAGTGTTCATTCTCAAAATGTACTCATTATGGACACTTAGTCATTAGTTTAAGTTTTTAAAAAAACCCACGAAACATTCAAGTGACAATTTTCGTGAACCAGGATTGCACATCTTAATTGCGGCAGCAGATTTTTCATGTTTAATTTCTCAAGACCTGGTTAAATACCATGATTCCACTGGAGCCATACACAAATATAACATCCTTCCTCATATTCAAGACCGTAGTAACTCCTCTTATGGATTAAAGCTGTTCAAGAATGTCCTTCCGAAGTTTTAAATATGGAAAATGGCAGACTGATGGTAAAAAGTGCCAAACTTGACATAAACACCTTAAAATAAAAAGACTAATAAGCAGACAGAGATTACATTTTCAATTATGAGTGACACCCACAGCTGTATTTACATGCTCTGAATTCAGCTAATTAATTTCCCCAAATTAATTTAGTCCCTGAAGGGTATTAAATAAGGAGACTCAAGAATTATAAATCGGCAGTTTATAGTTTTAGACCAGAATTCATCAGTTTGATCGACAGCACAAGGTGAGGAATTGTATTACTCAACCCTTATTACTGATTCTGGTAAGTCCAAATGAAAACAAATTGGAGTCATATTTGAGTGGGTAAATTATTGTAATGCATATATGTTTCCAGCAAATATCACATTAGTCAAAAAATAGATACTATCATTTTATATTCAGCAGCCTGACTTTCCCAAGTAATTGTCTCATGAATGCAATGGGCTTCATTCAAGAAGCCAGATAGGAACAAATTTTCTTTTATTTTTGTTTGTATTTGTTCTTATTTTTTCCTTCTCTTAGGCAAGAGAACATTTTTAAGGAGTGGCCGAGAGCACTCTTACCGAGATAACAGAAAACTGTTATCTTTTTCTATGAATTGCTTGTCCAGTGCTCGGAGAAACTGTTTTCTTGCAAATAAAAACGATTAACGGGCTTTGGCTAATCCCAATATATTTTATTTTGTTGTTTTCGCCTTAAAGTTTAGGAAGGCAGGCTTGCTGGGAAATTTGTTTGACTAATGGCCTTGCCTGTCCCCTGCTGCGGTAACAGTCTAAAATGCGTTTCAATGACTACATGATCACGAAAATGTCAGAAGGCAATGGAGAGGCGGGAAAGCGAAGAGCATAAAGGAAGCAGATATGAAGCCCCAGGCTTTCAAATGCAAACTGTACACCGACCAGCTGTTTTGCCGTGGTGATCCTCACTCAGCAACCAGTTTTCTTTTGGAGGGGGACACGGAAGTGGTAAGACTGACCTTAAATTAATTGGCGATCGCAAGTATGAGTTCGGTTAAAATTCGCTTGAGCTTACGTAATGACCCCAATAGACAAGTTATCTGCATACTATTTGATGCATATTGATTCATTGTTTTACCGTGCCAAATAAAATTAGTCTTAGAATACAGGAAGACTCTCCAAAATCCTGTCATACAGAATCACCTGGCATTAAACTGGCAACCAAGTTTCTGCAGTTTAGACTAGTGAGCTATTCTACGCCCATTAGAGTCAAATATGTAACTACTTTTAAGAAGGCTATGTATAAATCAATCCAAATAATGCAGTTGTCTTATTGAAAAATGCAATGCCCCCAAAGTCACATTTCTGTTTTTCACATACATTCATGTAAAAATGATAATAATAATAATAATAATAATATTTCTGTAAAATACAGTAGTTATATGTTGACAATAGTATGTTTTTAATATAGGACAGCATCATTATATTCATTTTATTTCAGGACATCTTTCAGGTCAATAAGATCTTTAAAGGGGTTCTAATATGCTATCTTTACAAGTTTATATTTTGGTCTTTGACTCCCCAAGAGTACTCCTGATCGCGCAAAGTAAAACAAGAGCCATCAGAAGATGGCATATCCCCCCGGCCCCCGCAAAATCAGGGAGGCCTCAGGTACCTTGTACTAATAAATATCTTCTCAAAGTTTCATGGAAATACTTTCAAGTTCTGCAACAGGAATGTACCTTTCCACATCATTCTGAGCCTGTTCCGTTTGTTTTCATGAAGCAGAAAATTCCAAATAGCAAAAGACACCCTTTTTAATTCGCAGGTATGTTGAAAGTTTTTTAACTGAGTTATGCCTCAGAGATGAGCTACACCCTTACCAGAAACTGAGAGTAATTTGTGGCTATAGAAACACACAAAAAAAAAATCAAAATCTCAGCAATTCCTAAATAGGAAAAGGCGCATCTACAGAGTACATTAGATCAATATGCCAATTTCATAGAACAATTACCATGTATTGCTCTGGAACCAGTGACACTCGCTTAAACTTTCTGCCATGAGAAAAAGCCAAAAAAATACCAAAAGGCACATCTACATTGTATATCAAATCTACACACCAAATTTGGTAAAGAAATATTAAAAGGTTATTGAGTTACACTCCGGAAACGAACCATACCCTCCCCAGAGACTAAGTCCAACTTGTGGCCTTGGAAACACAAAAAATAAAAATTTTAGAAATTTCTAAATTCTGAAAGGCACATCTCCATGATATATGAGATCTATACACCAAATTTCGTGAAAAAATATTAAACGGTTATTGAGTTATGCTCAGGAAAAAAGCCATACCCTTCCCAGAGACTAAGTCCAACTTGTTGTCTTGGAAACACAAAAAATGAAAATCTTAGAAATTCCTAAATACCAAAACGCACTTCTACATGATATATCAGATCTACACATCAAATATCGTGAAGAAATATTGAACGGTTTTTGAGCTCTGCCCCGGAAACGAAATGATTACGGACGGACAGACAGATGGATAGACAGACATGGCTATCGCTGTATCCCCCCGCATAATATGCCGGGGCAATGATAATAATAATAATAAAAAGGGTACTTATTTTGCTCGTACTGCCATCCTCAAAAAACCCCATTTGTAGTCCATAGTATTCTCTGCCTGAAACGCCTAATTGGGGTGGCTCTTCTGCTATGGCCTCCACTTCCTTTGTGCCCACTTTCTTCTGACTGGCCAGCTCTGTGGAGGGCGGACCTAGGTGGGACGAGGCAGCAGTACGCAGTTTTCTGGGTCTCATAGTGAAACGTGAGACGCGTCTGCCATCTGAGCAAAGGAATCAGCGGGGAAATTCTGCTATCAAACACAGAACATGTGTATAGATCTAATGAAATTAACTTGTTCTAATAAAAGCAACGGTAAAAGTGGAGGACGCAATGCGAAAGTCTGGCAGCTCTAGCAAGAATTTTCTATCGGCTACAGTTTGCTACAGCAACAGTTGGGAAGTGCAGCAGTTTTTCTCCTCCTGGCTAGGATGCAGGGGAAGCTAGAATCCACCCCATACAGACACATTCGTAGAACGGGTTGACATACCCAAGTGTAGACCAGAGACCGTAGAAATCCAGTGGGTCTGACTTTAGAGGGAAACGTGGATACTGAAGGGCAGCTAAAAGTGAACCAGCAGTTTATGAACTGCTTTGGTGTGTATTAGGACCTGTTGGTTCGTATGCATAGCTGTGGCATGTTGTTAGCGTGGAGAAACGAACAGCTTCCGTGCTGGTAAAGGACGGAGGGGCGAAAGCTCCATGCTAAACGGCCTTTTCAGAAATTGCCCATGGTAATGGTTTACTTATTGCTTCGGAATGACCAGCTTTTCCTTGTGGAAAATGGGGGCATTATGGATAGCATGCGAGAGACAGAGCTGCAGTTATGTCATGAACATAATACCGGTTTTACAGAGCGTAAGTTCCGTCTGCGTGAACCGTTGCTTATGTGGAGCTAACGAATCGATCACTTGTACTCGAAAGAATGTAATATTTAATCGATGGCAATGCAGCGGTTGTTATACCGAACACGTTATAGCCTGTGTGCTTCCCTACTGCTTTCACCGGTAGTATCAGAGAGCTTGCCCAGCCATTGGAGATGTATCATGCTGACCCCGGTCATGGATAAGTAAAGCGATCGTTTCATAAACCCCCAAAAACGCACCTCAAGCTCTGCAAAATCTACGTCTGGTCTAACTGCAGCCCAACTGGGCAGACACATACAGCACCTCTCAGTTTAGCTTCAACTGCAGTGGCTACAATCAGGCAACGTTATGATGAAACTGCCACATCGATGCTTACTGAAGTAACACAACCATAGCAATCATAATCGCTGCATAAAAGTTATCCAGGAGCATTTTTAATTAGCAGAGCATGCAAACTAACATGCTGTAGCTGATAAGTGGCCAAGACTTTGAATGTAATCTGTCCATTTCCATTTTCCCGCTTATTCCTCACTAGGGTCACGGGGCGAGCTGGAGCCTATCCCAGCTGACTACGGGCAAAGGCAGGGACCCACCCTGAACAGCTTGCCAATCCATCGCAGGGCGCACACACCATTCGCACACCATTCACTCTCACACTCATACCTATGGGCAATTTAGTGTCTCCAATTAGCCTGATATGGAGGAGGAAACCGGAGTGCCCGGCGAAAACCCACGCAACACAGGGAGAACATGCAGAATGTAATCTGTCGCAAGAAAAATTTGTTTCGCGTCCGGTGTGAAAGCGGCTTAACGAGCCCATAACGCCTGTATTCGCGTCTTTGCATTGACTTTGTATGTAGCTAATCTGTCCGCGATAAATTCATTTCGCGTCCGGTGTGAAAGTGGCTTCACGTGCCCATAAGGTGGATGCGCGTCTTTGCATTCACTTTGAATGTAGGCTAATCTGTCCTGTGAAAAATTTGTTTCGTGTCTGATGTGAAAGCAGCTTTATGGATAGCACACGACAGCTAGAGAGAGCTTATGAACATATGTTATGAACATAATACCGGTTTTGCAGACCGTAAGTTCCGTTAGCACGGACAAGTTGCTTAAGTGGAGCTTGCGAATTGATCACTTCTACAGGAAAGACTTGCCAATTTAATCTCCGCCTTTTTCGGCTTTTTATTAGCCACAACAATTTCTAAAGGGGGATGAAATTATGCCAAGGTAGTGCAGAGAAATCATTTGTAAACCGGTAGAGCTTCTGCGTTTCGCATTGCTTTCATGGTAGCACCAGAGAGCTTGCTCAGTCATATATATATGGCTCAGGATATATGTAGGGCTGGGACGATTCTGAATCGATTCTTTTTTAAGGCATAGTACCACTACCTGCTGCCATGGGGCGAACATCCGAGCTTTCCCTTTTCCTTTATTAAACCCGACGCAGGTTGAACGAAAGTGCCAAACATCAAAGGGCGTGTGAAATTCTTCTGGAAAAAAACTTCACCGACATCAGTTTTTTTCGGCGACATGATGCACGGAGCCAAGTAAAGGACTACATAATCATCTCCTATTAACCAATTGGACTACTCTAAGAAAATTAACCTGTTCTAGTTTACTTGCTTGATTAGCAATCAAATGGTGGATGCGTTTACTCTCCAAGTTCAATGAGTAGAGCAGTTTATTAAGGCAGCATGTTTGATTGCTGCATTTTAAAATTTAAATGGCCATAGAACAGCACAACATGAACACGATTGCCATCGCCTCGGCATTTCATGGGACTGTGATCATTTATATCTCCCATTCACGTTTCATCCGCTTTGCAGAATGTTTTCCAACTTTCCACCATTGATTTTTTTCCACCTGAAAATCAATTGAGGACGTATGTAGTGGAACTTTAAAATAAAGCAGCGGTTCCATGACAATCATGCTCAGGGTATTAAGGTTGAAGATTTTTACTTGTTAATGGTTTGCAGGTGTTTTGTTATTTTCGATGAATTGAAGAATGCGTTGCTACGCTATACACATGAAGTTTTATTTCTTCCTTGCATTTGTTGTCCACCAATAAAATCATATTAACCACTCAAGGCTGGTCTTGCAGTAAAATGCCTATCTATACAAATATCATTGACTTACTTTCCGAGAGTGCATGTCAGTGAAGAGTAGACACAACAGTTAACTATTTGGACCTCTGAATAGGAAAACAGCACCCTTCAGTCGATCCCATAACAAATACCTCATTTTGGTAGTTTATTTACAGCATTAAATTTATAAATTATTATAATTTAATATGTTTCTGTGAATATTGCAGCAAGAATTCTATATCCTGCCTTGGCCAAGCATGATTATGAAAGTACAAGAATGATAACCATCGACGTGTTATATTACCCGATGAAATGCACACCTTGGTTCTGACTAGTATGCTAGAATTTAATTGTAAGATATAGAATGCAATTCTGGCCTGTAACTACAATGGCATGTGTTATTTTGAGTGACCGTTTGAACATGTAGAATTAGTCCCAAAATGACTTTCGATCGTACTTCTTTGGCAAGAAAAATGCACGGCAGCTATATATTCCAGTAATATACCTATCGATCTGTCATTCTTTGCGCTGTACGTAAGATAACTAAACTGGATCACTCTTGCGATGTGTTTATTTTGTTTACATAAAATGAGACACCCATTTCCAGTGTGCACGCAGGCCATTTGAAATCAATCAGAGGCACAAAAATTGACACAGATACCTCAAAATGATAAAAACAAAATTCTAAATGGATTTTAAGATTTCTGTAGGTGGTTTTAGGTCATTCCATGTTTAAGTACTTATGAAGTTTTAAAACCTAAACATTAGAAATGATTCATACAATCACATTTTGATTGTTTTATGCTTTTAAGAAATTATAATGATTTTATTATTTAATTCTTTGGCTAATGAGTTTGGACATTTGATCCTAATTAGGACTAAGCAATAAAAACCCTTTAATACTTGCGTGTGTTCTCTGGAAGCATATAGTTAACAAAATTAAAATGAAATTGCAATGTCAGAAATGCATTTTCATTTTCAAGACACAAACGCATTATTTGTATCACAATGAAAATGCAAATGTAATCCTCCACTTTGCATTTTCATTTTCAAGTCCATGTATGCAATTTTTATAACAATTGGACCATGAAAATACATTCGCCATTTACATTTGCATTTTCAAGAACTACCCTGCAATATCACTAACAAAATGAAAAAAAAAAAAACGCTAATCATATAAAGCAAACATTCACAGAAATGCTTTTTTGTTTTCGAGCAGCAGGCGCTTTATTTGTATCATTACGAAAATGCGAAAGTAATCCTCCACTTCGCGTTTGCATTTTCAAGTCTATGTAGGCACTGTTTTCACGTGCCCGCAATATCTCTAGCGTTTTCGATTAAGTTATGTTTATCTCATAAAGAAAATACATTCTCGGAAATGCTTTTCTTTATCGAGAAGCAGACGCACATAATTAAATCGCTAACGCAGTTCGTCACTTTTCTTTTTCATTTTCGTGACAGATTGCCCTGCCTGGCTTTGCATTTTCTTTTTCGAGATCTCAAGCGCTTTTCCTAACAAAATTAAAAAGAAAATCCCCTCCCTAGTTGGGTGTGGCTTGTCAGTGAGAAGGTGGGACTTTCTCCACAATTTGATACGGATTTGAACAAATACAAGCGATCTTGTTCTTTATCAATCAGGGTGAAACTCCTACTGCACACACTTTTATGCTAATGCACAAATGGCAACTTGTACAGTTGGAGCCACTGACTGTGCATGGATGCCCCCCCAGACATTGCGGAGTTTGACTGAGTTTGAGTACTCGCACTCAATTAGCCCTGCGTGCGCTTTACACTCAGATCTGTCGATCTTCGGACGGGTTGTCTGCGCATCATCTGCTTAGTAGTTCAGTCGGTTACAAAGCAAGTTCATACGCTCCTGCTCTCTTGGGCTTCAGCTTCACGTACTTCCATTGGTTTCTTTGCGAATTTGGAGTGAAAGGACAGTTAGTATTAATACACCAGTGCCTATACGTCTCATTATTTTAATAGCTGGCTACATACCATGGTAGCCGTGTAACACGTCGACCTCCAGTTCTCTATTATGCTAGTCTGTGGATGAATCGCAGAGGTAGACTGAGCTAAGAAAGGGAGAGATTCATCCTGCTCGCTTGCATCCTGCCGCTGCAGAAGAAAGGCTTGTGAAATCTATGTATATATAGATCTATGATTTCATTTATTATTCCGAAAAGTCGCTTGTAATAATGCGTTGTCGCTGACCATGGCCAGATGTCGACACAGTGATATGTTTCGGCCTATCGATGTGTTTTTCATGGAAGGTAATATCGTTCGACCAACATGACGTTAATTAGCTAGCTCACTACTTTCCAGCAAGATAATGAACATCACGAACAACTATTGCTTAAAACTTGCTTCCAGTCCATTTAACGTGACCAGATTGCGATCAGTTTCGTGCGTCTGTTTTTATGTGGTAAGACTATGCTTGCAGCAGGATGCGTCTCGCTCCCGCAGCTCAGTGCACCTGCGATTCATGACCTGATGTGTTTGTTACCTGGCAACCCTTGTATGTAGCAGCAAATAAGTTAGAAGAGAAGTATGGGGACTGATGTATTGATATATAAGAGGTCCTTTTATTCCAAAATCGTGAAGAAAGCCAAGGAAGTAGCTACTTATGCAGCCCGGTGGGCAGGACCGAATGAACCTGCAAAAGATTGCGTGCAGATAATCTGTCCAACCACTGAATGATCGAGTGTAAGCACACAGTTTGTGAGGAAGCAGGTATAATCCAAGCGCACGCAGGGGCTGACTGAATGGGAGAGCAGGATCATTGCAATTTTAGTCCAACGATGTTACCGTTCATGAAAAACACATCGATTGGCCGAAACATATCACTGTGTCGATGCTATAGCCTGCAACAACGTGTTGTTACCAGCGACTTAACGGTATAATAAGAGAAACCACAGAATCTATGGATTTCGCAAGCCTTTCTTCTGCAGGATGCAAGCGATCAGGATGAATCTGACCATCTCTTAACTCTAGCTGTTTCTAACTGTCCTTTCACTCCAAGCTCATGAAGAAAGCAATGGAAGTACATGAAGCTCAAAAAAGCAGGAGCGTATGAACTTTGTTTGTAGCCGACTGAACTACAAAACAGATAATGTGCAGATAACCCATCCGAAGATCGACAGATCTGAGTGTAAAGCACACAATTTCAGTGGAAGTAGCGCTAATCCAAGCGCACACATGGGGCAATTGAGTGCAAGAGCAGTGTCTTTTGGGGGAAAACTTTTGCTATACTCTCCATCAAACACCACAATGTCCTGGGAGCGTCCATGCACAGTCATTGGCTCCAACTATACAAGTTGCCATTTGTGCTTTGACATGAACCTGCGTGCAGCAGCAGTTTCGCCCAGATTGATAACGAATGAGATTGCTTGTATCTGTTAATATCCAATCCGTACCAAATTGTGGAGGAAGTCCCACCTTTTCACCAACAGGCCACACCCAACTAGGGAGGGTATTTTCCACAGAGATATAAGAAAACTAGAGTGGACGATGTGTGGGCTGGACCAAAGCGGAAATGGAAGAATAGCTACGCCATCTTGGGTATGTATAAATGTCCAATGAGTTATATGTAAACAGTAGGCTAAACATGGGTGTCGACAACTTAGAGACGTGTTTTCCGTGTTGTTTTTATCTTTTCTTACCTAAAATGGACTCAAATAAGGAATTATAATTGAACAACAAAATTTATTTTAAAAATGTAGATTTTTTAAATCCAGTGTATTCGATGTTTATTTAATCGGAAGACATTACAGAGATATCGGAACTTCAGCTGTTTTCCAGTATGAGTGAGTTTTCGTTATTTTCGAGCACGGTTTAGGCCAGTTATACTGCATTTTCCATTTAAAGTCTGTCCCAATATACATACTCAAGATGGCGGCTGCGTGCTGCCACGGAAACCACGTGATTGTCCACTCTAGTTTTCTTATATCTCTGGGGTATTTTCTTTTTAATTTTGTTAGGAAAAGCACGTGAGACCTCAAACGAAAATGCAAAGCCAGGCAGGGCAGTCTGTCACGAAAATGAAACAGAAAAGTGGCGAACTGCGTTAGGGATTTAATTATGTGACAGATATCTCGTCTGCTTCTCGAAAAAGAAAAAGCATTTCCAAGAATATATTTGCTTTATGAGATTAGCGTTTTCAATTTAGTTTTGTTAGAGATATTGCGGGACATGTCTTGCAAATGAAAACAGGGCCTATATGGACTTAAAAATGCAAACACAAAGTGGAGGATTAACATTTTCGTGATGAATGTGATGCAAATAAAGCGCGTGCTCCTCGAAGATGAGAATGCACTTCCAAGAATGTTATAAAAGATTAGCATTTTTGTTATCGTTTTGTTAGTGATATTGCAGGGCACTTCTCGAGAATGCATATGTAAAAGAGGAATGTTTTTTCATTTTCCAATTGTTATAAAAATTGCACACATGGACCTGATGAAGTGGAGGATTACATTTGCATTTTTATTATGATACAAATAATGCGCTTGTTAAGGAAGTCATGTAAGTCCGGGAACTCAGGAATTTATTGACAAAAAAACCAAGGCAGGGCAGGGAAAAACCAAAAGGGGGCGCTCAGGCCAAACAGAGCACCGTTCCGCACAAACACTGAATGGGGAGAACTAAGGCACGGAACTAGAGAATAACTAAGGAAAGGCACTTTTGGCGGAAACAAAACCACCGTGCATAAGCACTGAACAGAATAAACTAAAGGCACAGAACTAGACTGGGGCACAGGGAAACACAGGGCTGGAGATGTTGCTCGGAAGAAGACGGCTAGGAGGGTCAGCAGACTCGGAAGACGACATCGCAACGAGCGCACAGCTCGGGATGGATCAGTTGATTCGGACGAAACATCACGGAGGACAGCACACAGGTCGGAATTGGTCCGGTGACTCGGACAGGAACATCACGGGAAACAGCACAAATCTCAGAGTGGGTCAGGTGACTCGGATGGGGGCATCACAGAGGACAGCACAGCTCGGAAAGGGGCCGGTGACTCGGGCAGGAACATCACGGGAAACAGCACACATCTCGGAGTGGGTCAGGTGACTAGGATAGAAACATCACGGAGAACAGCAGGCACAGGGGACTTGGAGATCCGGCTGGCGCAGAGTGGTACATCGCACAGTGGCACCGGGAACTCGGGAGAACCAACTGGCGCAGATGGTACAGCGGGCACAGGGAACCCGGAAGATTCCACCGGTGCAGAAGGTGCAGCGCGCAGCGAACACCAGGAACTCGGGAAATCCGGCTGGCCAAGATCATTCAGGAAGCGCAGCGGATACTGAAGGCTCGGGCGAATCCCAATCACAACTGGGCGCTGCCCGCACAGCGTCCAGGCCCCAGAACACACGCATCTCAGTGAGTGCTTGGAAACTCGGAATCAGGCATAGGCAAGGTGTGCAACGTAAAGTCCCGTCTGGCCTCAGTGCCTGCTGCATGGGAATATAACGGGGAGGGAGGAGACACACACAGCTCGACAACAGGTGCTGAAAATAATGCAATTAACAAAGGGTAGTCACACGAGGGAAAATCAATTACAAAGAATGGAAAAACATTAACACAAAGACGCGGATCACAAGACTCCCCCTCAATGGGACAAATAAACTGAATAAGAAGACTCCTAAGTGAATAGGATAAGAGCCAAACTAGATAATAAAGATGCAGAGATTCTGCAGAAAGCATAGCTGAGCCAGTAAGGAAACGAGATACGGAAAGAAGATAGAGCGAACGCGGAGAGGTAATTAGTCAATTAGTAAGTGCAGCTGTACAATCCCGGGTGCTCGTTAGTAGGTTAGTATTATATACAATATTAGTTTTGGTTAGTAATTTTAACAAAACAAACTGTTGGTACTTGTTAGTAATTATCGGAAAGTGAGAGGAAACTAGCAAACGAGACGGAAGGAAGGTTGAAACCCAGAATCCATTAAATCACCCGAAGTAGTGTCACAATCAATTAAGACAAAAACTGACGGACTATGACGCAACCGGGGAAAAAGCAAAGACAGTACCTTGGTAAGGCAAGGACTGGAATAATACCGGGGAAATCTAAAAAGTGCAACACAAGACATCAGACTGACATCACTGAATAAATAAACTAAAATTAAACTAACCAAAAACATGCAGAACCACGGAACCTTACAGCACTTGTACCTTGAAAATGAAAATACATTTCTGACATTGCATTTTCATTTTAATTTTGTTAATTATATGCTTCTAGTGTTCTGCTTCTGAATGGCATACCTATTGCTGTTGCACGCTTTTGCCATCCAGGCCTTGCACAGAGAGGGCGTTTCCAGAGATTGCGTGGATCTGTTTGCTGAGACAGAAGAGTGGCTACTCGTACCAAAAGCAGCCGTACCTTGAGCACAGGAGATTACTGTTACGTGTTATGGCTCTCTTGTTCTAGCAAATGCAGCGGCGAAAAGATATCTCCATGTAAACGAAGAAATTTTATGTTTGCTCGAAATGTAGGCGGACCTAAAATATGCAGTCACAACTGGACACTACTAGATTTATGGAATAAGTCATGAGTAGTTACATTCGTGTGGTTACCACAGAATAATGTATCAGTGCCGTGACAAACTGAAGAAAATGCAGCTGCGATATTTCAAAGTGCGGAAAGCGGTGCAAAAAGTCTGGAAGCTCAAGTTATGAGATAGATACATTTTTTTGATAAGAGGCAGTGGACAGCATAATCGACCAAAAAGGCAAGGGCAAAAAAATTCTGAATGCAGCATCCACTTACATTGAATGTAATCAGTTAATTTTCGGCTTACCTTGATGTTTGGGTACGCAGAGGAAGATTTGGATGTGTAAAAACATCAAGCATTTAGTCAGGAAAATTTGAGTTTAATTTTTCATGCTGCTGTTTGTGGTAAAGCATGTTGCAGATGACGCACCGGGTTGCATGGGCACGCGCAGCATATGCATTCGCAATTTTAATATTCGATATTCATATTCTAAACCTCCATCTCAATAGTAAAACCCTTCAAAATATACTGGCACCTCCTTTTAAAATCATTCCACATTTAAAACCACCTAGTGGATATATTGAAACGTGCTGTATCAGAATTTTTACATGTATGAAAGTGTACTAGGGTACGGTACATTATTACTAGTGTGAAAGCTGAGCAGCGGTAGGAGAAGGGTGGGGGGACAATCGAACTGTGGCACGGTATGGAACAATCGTACCTGGAGAAAGTGCCCAAGATTGCCACGAGCAATTGGCTCTTTGCACACTGCACGTCACCAGCCCTTCTGTGGTATTTAGTGGGTGTCATATATGCTAATTTAAAACAACCGGCAACGCGCTTCCAATTAATGATCAAGTGGGATTCAACATTCAGCCCACCTGGGTAAGAGCAGATTTGGATAATGAGAGCGTTTGGTGCATCCAGAGTTTATTTTCTCTCTTAGCAAATAAATAGGAGAAAATATAAAAATAATTTTAGAGGATGTTGCTGCACGAGGCCTAATGTGTTTTGAGTCAAATATTAGTAATTCGTTACTTACAGAGGGTTCTGTAAGTTACTTACTGACAGAAATTTTATTCACTGCCATATAGTTTCCAAGTTCATATCAATATGAAAAAAATAAAACATAAAAGCAAACAGTTTTCAAAGAGAAAGCTTTCCAAGCATACAATTTAAGAAATAAAAGCATACTTTTGCGAGGGTCTGTGCTTCTTTGTAACTTCTCAACAGCTCTATCATTAATGCTTTTTTGCCTGAACAGAAAAATACAGGCTCAACAACATCATTATGTCTTCACATTTACAATATCGTATTAACTTCATGATTTTCTCAAGACACTGGATCTAAAATGGGATGCCATCCTATCACATTCACTATGCTCAGCTCAATGTTCCATGGTCCTTCCTCACAGACACACCTGAGAGGCAGATGGAGGTGCGACTGACACTAAAAGCGGCCAGTTTCATTGGTCTGTGTGTAGTGGGAATTCCAGGAAATCTGGCAGCTCTCCTGCTTTTCTGTCATTTATTTGTTAAACAGCATCATATTCATCACAACGAAGTCATCCTCAGCCAGCTGGTCTTCGCCAACTTGACAGTGACACTTTGCCGAGGCATTCCACAGGCTCTGACTGCGCTGGGTGTTGACCTGCTCTATGATGACCATTGCTGCAGGGCAATCATCCTCGCCTACCGTGTTGCCCGAGGCATGTCGATCACCCTCACCTCCCTGTTGAGCTCCTACCAGTGTGTGGTCATTGCCCCGTCAAAGCATGGCTGGGCCTGGCTGAAAAACTGGCTTCCTGGCCACCTCCACCATGTCTTCGTCTTCCTCCTTGTGCTCAACATGAGTATCTACACCTGTAACATTGTTTACGCCCAGGCTTTTCCTGCCAACGGTACCATTCCAGAGTACAGTCTTAACCTCAAGTTCTGCATAGTGGTGTTCCCTGGGCACACTTTTTACATAGTAAATGGTATGGTAAGCATCGTACATGACTTTATATTTGTTGGAATAATGGCTGCAGCAGGAGTGTACATGATAGTGGTCCTGCATCGGCACCGTAAGCAGGTTCAGAGCCTGCAGGGTGCCGGGAGAAAAACTGAGGAGGCATCACGTTCCGTCCTGCTGCTTGTGAGCTTTTATGTGGCACTTTTCAGCTTGGACAACGTTCTGTTGTTCTACACACTCTCAGTTTCCCGAGTGCTCCCAGCTGTGTCTGACACTCGCGTTTTCTTTGCCGCTTGCTACTCCACCATCAGTCCTGTGCTCATTATTGCCACCAACAAGAAGCTGGTTATGTACCTTGAATGTGGCTCCAAAGTCAAGGCAGCACAAAACGTCCAAACTGATGTTGAGTCCAAGGTCTCTTGCGTGAAAACAACACAGTAAGGATCTTAGAGCGTGGAACTGGTGGATGTGGGGAGGGGATAAGCATTTCCGAGACTTGAGGACTTGTGGTTTATCGTTTTTTGTGGTCGCACAATTAATTGCAGTGACAACACTTGCCTAAGGGTGCAATAATTGAGAAATTACTGATTTCTCCTTTGCATAATCAGTAGCACTCACACATTTTTTTTATAGTAGTGTGATCTCATTGATTTTCTGTACTTCTCTTATCCTTATGCTTGTAAACAAAATGTATTTTTGATTTAAAAATGAAATAAATATATTGTGGAAATGAATTTAGGGTTTTAAAAAAAAATCAAATTTTTGGTCCATGAAACCCTCTTGAATGCTGGTGCTCCACTTAACCAAATTCCACAGCTTTGCTCTATTTACATGGTTCTTATTTACATACACCAAGTGGAAGATCTCACAGATACTTCGGTTGATTGGCAACATATCAGTTACATGAGTGGGCAAAAAAAAGAGTATTCCAGAGAGGCTGGGTCTTTCAATAAACATGACATGGGCTTCAGCACGCTCTGAACGAGTGCATGGCCAAATGGTTGAACAATTTTAGAATAATCTTTTTTCATGTAAAATTGGGAAGAATTGGGGGATTTTATCTTTGTGGTACACAATATCACGCCAGACGGTATATTGTAAAGTTTGCAGACGATGCCGTCATTGTTTCTTTGTTAAGTTCAGGTGATTTTATGGTCTTGTAGTGACTGATTTTATCAACTGGTGTGAATCATTGTTTTTCAAGATAAATGTGGGTAAAACTACGGAGATGTTCATTGATTTTAGGAAAAATCAGAATGGCATCTCTCCAGTGAAGATTAAAGGTCAGGCTGTGGAGGTTGTACAGCAACAAATTCTTGGGTACGATCATTGACAATAAGCTGACCTTTGAGCATCAAGTGGACGCTGCTCGCAAGAAACCTCATCAACCTATGTTTTTTTATTGGAAACTTTTCATGTGGACAGTACTTTTATGAGGATTTTTTATTGTTGTTTTATAGAATCTGTTCTTACCTTTTCTTTTATTTGTTGGTATGGGTTGTTGACTCAGAAGGGCAGGTCCCGCCTACGACATATTACTGATGTGTGCAGGAAAATAGTAGGTATGCCCCTAAACTGCGTCACCTTCCTGTTCAAGTATAGGTCCCTCAAGAAGGCCCAGTCAATTCTGGCCGAACCCTGTCACCCTCTGTTTGTAGAGTTCTCTTTGCTTCTGTCAGGCCACAGATTTGCTTTAAGGAAGTGCAGAAATAACTGATACAAGAACTCATTTGTACCTGCTGCTATTGGCTTCTTAAAATGAGTATCTTACTTATTATTTATTATATTTTTATCCCTTTTTTCTATTACCACCATTATATTTCATTATTGATTTTCCCCATATGTTTTATTCAATGTTCACTTTATATTTTTGTCCATGCTGATGATTGTTTGGTGTTGTTTGCTGGCTGTATGAGAAATTGCCCCCAAGGGGATAATAAAGAGACCTTGACCAAGATTCATAGAATCCGGAGAAATCTCTGTATCCATGGTACAAGGCCGGTCAATGACCAATATTGAATGGCCATGATCTTCAGGCCCTTAGGCGGCACTGCATTAAAAATAACATAACATAACATAACATAACATGAATGGCAAGAACAGGCCTTTCAGCCCCACTAAGCTCGCCAGTTTCTTTATACTATTGTGAATATATCCCTTCAGATACTAAATGACTCAATGGTATCTAGCTTTAGGTCAAGCCTGCTCTTGAAAACCCCCAAGGTCTCTGCCTCAACAATATGGTCAGGTAAGCTATTCCACATTGAAATTACTCTTTGGGTGAAGACAGATTTCCGAATATCAGTGCTAAATTTACCTTTGGTCAACTTCCATTTGTGACCCCGAGTTCTACTCACAACACTTGGTCGAAGGAATCCTACATGATTCACTTGGTTAATCCCTTCGAACATATTTCAAGACCTCAATCAAATCATCCCTGAGTCTCCTTTTCCTAAGACTAAAGAGATTAAGGATCTTCAGCCTCTTCTCGTAGCTTTCATCTTTTATACCTGGAATAAGCTTGGTGGCTCTTCTCTGAACTTTGTCTTGAGCCTCTATATCTCTCTTAAAGTATGCTCCCCAGAACTGTACACAATACTCCAGGTGTGAAAAAAATGGAAAGCATTGCTGCATGGATAAAAGAGAATATCTATATTGTCATGGTACTATGTACAATAAAATTGGATGCAACCTTCTCAGGGCAGTCCCAAAAAAAGAAACTAATTAAAACCATACATTTGAAAACAGTAAAAAAACAAAAAAGGACACAAGCAGGCCATTCCACCTATTGCACAAATCCCTTATGTTATACTTGACCAAACAAATATTGCACAAAAGCATTTTGCTCAAGTCAGGCAACTGTGCCTTTTTAGTGTTAATTGCAATTACTTCTTATTTTTTAACCTGCTTGTCTTTGTTTTAATGGTCTTATAAGTCCTGCCTCAAGGCAGCTGTTCAAACAGATGGCGCCCTGGGTGGAATGGGTTCAGAATGCTGAGAGCTCTTTTGAGGCAGCGAGACAGTTCTTCCAAGGAGGCCAGTAATCTTTGGGAGGTGTTGACGATCCTCTGGAGCTCTGTTCTGTCTGCTACAGCTGTCATACCACATTCATACACAGTACGGCAGCAAACTCTCTATGAAGCAGTGGTAGAACGAGACGAGGAGTTTCTGGGAGAGCTGGTTCTTCCTGAGTCTCAAGAAGTACAGTTTGTATCAAAAAAGGTAATCCAACTTCAACAGGTTGTTATATCAAGTTTATATTGTTTTAATGTTTTAATTTCAAATTTGAATCTTCCATTTTCAAAGGTCATTTAATCAGGCATGTGCAACAGTAACGTTGCAGTCAGTGGAATCCATGAAGAGCTAACGACGGGCTCTTCCTTGGCAAATTGCATAGAAATGAAGGAAAAACATAAATGTGTATACTAACCAGCTGAAATTAAATTACCTTTATTTGACACACATTGTAGAGCCTGTGCTAAGATACTCTTCTTCATACCCATGTTATCACACAGTTTGTCGCTGCATCCACAAATGCAAATTAAACACACCGCCAGAGCACCAACACTAAAGGGCTACACCATTCTGTCTACTGAGGTGGAGCATCACAATCAGCAGGACCACAGCAGCTCTTTGAGAGCATAAAAACCCTGGAATGACTTAATCCTTCCTACCCCAGCACTTTCTGCCCCAGTCAGCCACATCTGAACTTGACCAATCCTGGACTATCAATGCTCTATGCCCCATTTGACCCTGGCTTCTGTCAGAACAATTGTTATTCCCAGCCGTTGTCCCAGTCAAACCCAAAACCTTTGCCCTGACTTGAATTCTTCATCTTCTGTATTTTTTTGCTACAGCATTTATACTTCAATAAACTTGCATTAAACTTAGGCTATATTATGCAACTAGAAAAGGCTAGATTGTCTGAAGAAAATTTGTGTGCTTGCTTCAGCGAGAAAAGTAGAAGAGGTTGGCTTATAAAATGAAAGTGCTTGGAAACTGAGAGGCCAAGGAAATTACTGAAGAAATGTTGAAAGCTGCTGAAATGTAAACACAGGTCACACACTGTAAAGCTGAAAGTAATAGTTTAACCCATTTAGGCCTGAGGCCTATTCAAAAAATGCCTATGAAAACCTCTGGGCGATTTTGAAAAGAACCCCTAAAACCTGACCCAGATAGCATACAGATGTTGGCCACATCAGGCAACGATCCGGCACTTTTGGCATTCTTTTGGCCCGGACAAAATAGATGTGAGCTTAAAGTGGCCCATGTGGTAAATGTTGAAGTAGGCCCAAATATCACAAGACAAATATGGCCCACAATTGGCAAATATTTGGCAGTGACAATGGTCAGTCTGTAAGTGAACCAAAACTGGCCCACATTTGCTGCATCATATGTTCTTGGCTGACATCTGCCATTGTGATGGCTTGGTTGTGGCCAAGTTCTGACAAACGGGAGCGGAGCACCCTAGTGCCATCATTCCATGCGGCATGTGGGCCAGATGAACGTGTCAGATGTGGGCCGGATGTGGACCAGAAGAATCTTGCTATCTGGGGAGGTTTTCTTGAAAACAGCACCCAGGTGTCAACATCTAGTAAAAAGCTGATATCTCAGCCTCTGTCGCAGATAAAAACAATATTCAAAAAGTATTTGAGAGCTTACACCTGTGGCTTTCATAGGAACTATGTTTTGCACAAATAACAATCTTCACTACAATATCTAAAACATTGAACAAACGATAACAAACTATCCCTTTTAGTCCTGGCTAGATCTCAATCATTTTCCTTTATTGACGTCTTTTCCAATTATCATAATTGGCAACTCAAGACAAGGTTTCTCTCCACATGCGATCTAATAGCGATTAAATTGCGGTTTAAATTCAGCACAGTGGCGGAACATAGAATTGGGTTGCACAAAACAGCCGTTTAAAACAATAATAAATCCTGACCTGTTCTCACTAATCTTCATGATTAACAAGAGGCTCACCCCGAGAGCGCTCCCCACTTAACAGGTGCTGCTTGTTCTCCCAAATTAGGTAAGATGACAATCATTCCTCTGGACGCGTATTTGCTGTATTTAAATCTACGTTATTCAAAATTGCATAGCCTACCTGTCAACTCTCACGCAAATGGCTTGAGCCGCACGCTTGTTATAACCTAGGCCGTTTAACTGCCGAGTGCCGCTGTTTTTTTTTTTTTTAAACAAACTCACGAAATACCGAGAGTAAAAGTCACATTGAAACACAGGCCAGTTCAATCACGCGAAGCATTGGCCAATTAAAAAGTTAATTTTTTTCTGTATTGAATGTAGCCCATGATTTCATTGCTGTGAGATTGCATATGGTGAGAAACCGTGTCTTAAGTTGCCAATTACGATAATTGGAAAAGACGTCAATAAAGGAAAATGATTGAGATCTAGCCAGGACTAAAAGGGACGTGTCCAGCCCAGGACCTCCACATCCAGCAGGTTAACCTCCAAGATCGTCTGAGACCAGCTACTCAGACAGCTGCTGTGAAACAATTGGTTTGCATAACCAAAGAATTTCTGCACAAACTGTCAGAAACCGTCTCAGGGAAGCTCAACTGCATGCTTGTCGTCCTCCAGATCGTCGCCGTAACAGACTTGAGTGGGCAAATGCTCACATTCGATGGCGTCTAGCACGTTGGAGAGGTGTTCTCTTCACGGATGAATCTCGGTTTACATTGTTCAGGGCAGATGGCAGACAGCGTGTGTGGCGTAGTGTGGGTGAGCGCTTTGCTGATGTCAATGTTGTGGATCGAGTGGCCCATGGTGGTGGTGGGGTTATGGTATGGTCAGGCATCTGTTATGGACGAAGAACACAGGTGCATTTTATTGATGGCATTTTGACTGCGCAGAGATACCGTGATGAGATCTTGAGGCCCATTGTTGTGCCATACATCCATGAACATCACCTCATGTTTCAGCAAGATAATGCACGGCCCCATGTTGCAAGGATCTGTACACAATTCTTGGAAGCTGAAAATGTCCCAGTTCTTGCATGGCCAGCATACTCACCGGACATGTCACCCATTGAGCATGTTTGGGATGTGCTTGACCGGCGTATACGACAGCGCCTACCAGTTCCCATTAATATCCAGCAACTTCGCACAGCCATTGAAGAGGAGTGGACCAACATTCCACAGGCCACAATTGGCAATCTGATAAACTCAATGCGAAGAAGATGTGTTGCACTACATGAGGCAAATGGTGGTCACACCAGATTCTGACTGGTTCTGAGTCTCCAGACCCCCAATAAAACAAAAACTGCGCATTTCAGGGTGGCTTTTTATTGTGGACAGTCTAAGGTACACCTGTGCACTAATCATGGTGTCTGATGAGCATCTTGATGTGGCACACCTGTGAGGTGGGATGGATTGTCTCAGCAAAGCAAAAGTGCTCACTATCGCACATTTAGACAGATTTGTGAACAATGTTTGAGAGAAATGGTAATATTGTGTTATCTGGAATGAATTTTAGATCTTTGAGTCCATCTCATGACAAATGGGAGCAAAAACAAAAGTGTTGCGTTTATATTTTTATTGAGTGTATTTATAACAGTAACATTTGCCAAAACCATTTATTTTTTCATGCATTTTTCATGCTAAAATCCTGAATAACTGCAACATCCACAGGCATCTTGGGGTAATTATTTTTATTTTAGTTTGATAATGATGAATAACATGAGAGAACTAACATCTCTTAATAAATGAAGAATGTTTCAATGATTAAAAAAAAGTAATAAAATGAATTATATCATTTAAAGCTAGATACCATTGAGTCATTCGGTATCTGAAGGGATATATTCACAATAGTATAATGAAACTGGCAAGCTTAGTAGGGCTTAACCCCTTTCTGCAGATGTAGATGCCCGCGTCTATAGACCTGCAAATTGGAAGTACGCTGTTACTGTACTCGATCACTAGATAGCACCCCCGGATCAGTTATTGAATGTTCACAAGCAAGCAGACCTCGAACGCGGTTCTGAATACGGTGAAGTTCACTCCACTCCCTGTTTTTTGAGAGCTGCATGAATTAAACTCCTCAGCTAAGCCTGATGTGCAAACTGGTCAGTATCCTTGCCCATAGTGTCAATTCAGCAGTTTGAAAAAACGATATCTTGACACAGAAAAAATCGTTATCCTTAGTAGCAACCAGTTTAGCCACAGTGAGCTAACAGTATTCCAATTAGTAGTTCATACAAATCAGTTTTCTGAGGCAAAAAAATCGACATGGTATTGATTCTCTCACATTCTATTGCCTATTACAGTTGTCCCATACAAAAAAAATTGTAGTTCCCTCCCGTGGATTTACGCGTAGATTCCTTCATTGCCAAATCCAGCGCTTCCTTATATCCACCCGAGTACTGGCGTTGATAGCCAATCACTCAACCATACACTCAAGCTCTTCTGCGTAATTGTAGAGTTACACTTCATAGCCTCGTGAAGTTTCCCTGATAACAATGTTTTCATTGGCTCGTTTCTTATCCAATTCCCGAGTGTTTAAACATTTTAGAGTAAGTGAAACACATTGATTGGACAAACACAGAGCATACAAACCAATGCATATCAGCAGGCTCGGTTGTATCCTGTCTACGTTATGCACATTACGCGGCTAAAATAGACGGGATTTATAGAAAATCGGTTCGCAAAACTGGCTTTGAAGTGTTCAGTTACATTACAGGATTTAAATGAGAACGATATGCTCTATTGGAATTATTTCGAATGAAACAGGACCGGAGGGTTCTTGCTACTGGGTACATCAGTCTCTATTTTATACAGTCAATGTCTCTGGAGGAGGGATTCACGAAAAAGGTCAGGCTGCTATTTTTGTTTGTTGAGTACATATACATTCCGAAACAAAAAAAAAAAAACAAAGTCGAATGTCGAGGTTTTTTTCCTGTTTAAAACGCGAACTGCCCGTGCATTTTGGTGTGGACCCCCAGTACGTTCATTGCACGTTTCTTTTGAATCGGGAGACGCAATGGATTTGATATTCCCTGACAGTGGAGTGTCTGTTCAGTTAAAATAAGGTATATTTCAGAATTCAGATATTACTGTGTTCGTGAGGTGTACTTGCTCCTTATAAGTGTTGAAATGGGTTTGTGAGCTTTGAAGAGGGGACTGGTAGCTTTCATTACAGGGTGAATGTTCTGACCGTTTAATTAGCAGTTTATTTAATGCGTGTTTGTGCTGGCTTTGAAGAGAAATGGCCAAAACTCTAAACTTTATTATGGAGAAAAGGCACGTTCGTATTTGGAGAGGTTTCTGGTGACCACTGATATTCAACTGCACTGATATTGATAAATTCATACTAAACTCAACCAGAAAATCATTCGTTCATATTAAATTTCATGCCTTAAAGCTTTAATTGTGTTAAATACATGATTTTTTTAATGATTTGACAGCAAATCATTTTGAGACTTTGGGGAGACACTTGGGTAGCTGTATAATTTGGCTAATAGCATGTAGGTAATCTAGAATGTAATGTTGAAGATGAATTCTACTTGTGCTCAAGGAGTTTATGATACCATAAATGTATAGTTTTAAGCCCCAGCAGTTTTTTGATCGTCAGAATTATTTTTTTTGCAATTTCAATGGTGAATTCTCATGAAGATTTTTTATGTTTGCTGCTCATTTTCTCTACCAAAATCATGAAAATAAACTGAAATACAATGTAATTCTAAATGCTGTAAGTGTCTTTCCTGAATTGAGCCACATTTTTCCTCTTTGTGAAGCTTAAATCTTGAATTATACAGCATTAAAGTGGGTAACCCATAAATAGCCAAATTTGGCTTCTGCACAAAGGGGTTAAATGCCTGTTCTTGCCGTTCATGTTATGTCATGTTATTTAATAGAATCATCTGCTCTGCTTAGTATTTTACAGTCCTGCAGGGGGAGGCGCACTGGGCACTGGTCGGGAAATGACCCTTCAATCGCCATGTTAAGCCTGCAATACAACACGAAAAACAAGAGTATGCCAAAAGTTGTTTTACATTAACAAACTATAACTTAGCCTTAGCAGTCTGAAATTTGAATGCGGTTTGTACATGAAAGTAAAGAACAGTCAGAGTTCTAAAACGGTTCGGTTTGAGCATCACATCCACTGACTCTCATTATAAACATTCATAGAAAATCAAACATTTTAAAAGCATGAAGTTCACAAAAAAAAAGTGTTAATAATAGGCGTACTCAAATATACGGCATCACCTGAACATTAACGTATATTTTTTTTTTTTTTCTATCCCGCCACCACCCCCCCACTTTGGAGGACAACTTTATTCATTTAATCAGTTATATAATTAAGTATGAATCCTCCTACCATCACCCAACAAAACACACACCCATGAAAAACAAAAAACAAAATAAAAAAAAACTAAAAAAAACTAAAATACAATACAATACAATAAAGATTACATTCACAGAGTTTTATATTTTTGGCATTTGTAACTATTAGCTCATCCATTCCATCTCTTTGTTATTCCCAACCTTCAGCCTCCCGAATTTTATCCCATCTTTTGGCATAAATTACAAGACCCGTCTCATAGGCCATCGCACACTCAATTCTACTGTAATACATGACAAAATTCTTGAATCTCTCAAGTCTTAACTCCCCAACAGATGTCAACCTGAAAATAAATATTTTTGCAAGATATACAATTATATTACATATTTGATGTTTTTCTTTAGTTACATCACCCAGTAATACCTTAAATAAATCTAGTTGTATACTATTATACTGAGATATCCAATTTTGCACCTTTATCCAAAAAAGGGCTGTTACAGGACAGTACCAAAACAAATGGACTACTGACTCCGCTTCCTCCTGACAGAATCGACAGAGGGGTGACGGCTCAATTCCCCAGATATTTAGCATCTTTTTTGTTGCTAGAAACTTATATATTAGCTTATATTGAAAATATCTTATCTTCGGATCAAGTGATGCATTGTAAAGAATTTTGAAGACTTTATTCCATGGAACTGGTGTGTCTAACAAGTTTTCCCAACTATCTAGAATTCTATATGGTGTCGCAACTAAATTCTTTATTCTTAAGTAAAATGTGTATATATGTTTATTAATCTTTATTTTCTTTAACCATTGTACCATTTTCATTTGAGGCAGACAGACTAGATGTCCTCCTGGTCTTTTAATAATTTTTGATTTCCAAGTATTTGGTAAAGCTCCAATAAGTTGATTATATTGTTGCAGTGTGCAGACAGTTCCATAAAAACTAGTTAATTGTCTGTAGGACATAATTTTATTTTCCTCATTCACTATATCCTTTAAAAAAATAATTCCGTTATCGAACATGCGTTTCCAGAAAACCATTTTTCTATCAACAAGTATATTGGAATTTAACCATATTATTTGTTGTAGAACTTGTTCTGTATTTTCTGGTGGATGAAACTGAAATTGCAACCAACTCTGTAGAGCTTCTTCCAGAAAGGTGGAAACACGAAAAAACATGTCAGTAATTAACTTAATATGCACAGGTTTAATCTGCAGGAATGGGAAGAATCCTTTTTCAAACATAGGATGGACACTTTTAAGTAACTTACTGGAAAACCAGTTTGAATTGAAATAAAATTTTGGAATAAGGGAGGCCTTCAGTGAAAGATTTAAAGCTTTTAAATGTAATAATTTTAGGCCACCAGATACATAATCATTGTAGAAATACACACGTTTAATTTTATCAGGTTTGTCATTCCATATAAATTTAAATATCTTCTGTTCATAAATTTTGAAAAATGATTCTTTAGGAGTTGGTAATGCCATGAATAAATATGTAAACTGGGATACAATTAATGAATTAATCAGAGTTATTTTGCCATAAATGGTCAAATGTTTCCCTTTCCATGGGAGAAGAATTTTTTCAATTTTACTCAGTTTATTATTGAAATTAACCGTTGAAATTTCACTAATATTTTCTGGAATGTGTATACCGAGAACATTGACCGGTCCATCTGTCCAGTGAAGTGGTTGATTGCATGGATGAGTGAAATTTTTATTTTTCAAGGAACCAAGTCTCAGTATTTGACATTTTTCGTAATTAGGGTTCAGCCCAGATTGTTTTGAGTATTCATCCAGGTCTTTTGTAAGACACCGAAGTGTTTCATAATCAGAATTCAGTAAAAAAATGGTATCATCGGCATACATTGAAATTTTTGTATTTAGATCTTGCATTTCTAGACCTTTGATATTATTGTTTGCTCGTATTTTTATAGCAAGTACTTCTATTGCCATTATAAACAGATACGGTGATAACGGGCAGCCCTGTTTTACTTCCCGAGAGAGTATAATGGGGTTTGAGAGATAACCATTATTTATAATTTTGGAGACGGAGTTATGATACATTACTTTAACCCACTGTATTTAAGATTTACCAAAGTTAAAAAATTCTAAACATTGGTAGATGAAATCCCATCTGATTTTATCGAAGGCTTTCTCAAGGTCTGCTATGAAATCAAACCTGGTTTCTTTATTTTATCATAATATTCTATAATTTCAAGTAATTGTCTTATATTATTTGAAATATTTCTACCTTGTTTAAAACCAGACTGGTCATGATGTATAATATCATGCAGGACATTCTTCATACGCAATGCTATACATTTTGCTAATATTTTCGCATCATAGCACTGAAGAGTGAGTGGCCTCCAGTTTTTTAAGTGGACCGGATCTTTATAGTGGCTGCTAGCTTCTTGTTTTAAGAGCAGAGAAATTACACTTTCTCGCTGAGTCCCGGTGAGAATACCTTGATCATATGAAAAATTAAAACGTGAGCAGGGGGTTTTTAATCTGTTCATAAAACGTTTGATAGACTTCTATTGGGATACCATCTAACCCTGGCGATTTCCCCCGCTGAAAGGACATGATTGAATTGTAAAGCTCAGTTTCTGTAATTAGCCCCTCGCATGTTGCTTTCTGTTCCTCTGATAATTTAACTTGATTTTGAGGGAAAAATGAATTACTATCAGTATTACATAGTGAAACAGCTGATAACTGGGGGGAGAATATCTCTGTAAAATATCTCTCTTCCTCATTCAGAATATCTGTAGGAGAGATGAGAATCGTCCCATCAATCCTTTTTAATTTCTGTATATTTTTCTTTGCTGTATTTCTATATTGGAGGCTTAAAAATAGTTTATTGCATTTCTCTCCCTTCTCCATCCATTTTGCTTTATTATTATTGTGCATTATAGTTGACCTGTCACAAATTAATTGTTCCAATCCTTTTTGCTTTCGGTCCAATTTGTCAGTTACATCGCAAGTTGCTTGTGAGCTATCGAGTATTGATGTGAGAATCTCAATTTCTTTTTTAAGATTTTGTTCTTTTAATCTTAAAAGTTTTTGTCTTCGTGAAGCAAACTGAATTGCGTGGCCTCTAAAAACACATTTAAAAGTATCCCACACAATATGTGGGTCTGCTGATCCTATATTGTGTGTAAAAAAATCTGTAATAAATTCTTTTGTACGCTCTACAAATGTCTGGTCATCCAGTAACTTTTGATTAAATTTCCAATAGCCCCGTCCTCGTGGATATTCATGTTAAACCAAATGTAGTGATATAAGTTGGTGATCAGATTTAAATTTGTCTTCAATTATTGCCTTTTTTATTTTAGGTAACAAAGAAAAGGAAACAAGAAAATAGTCTATTCAGCTTGCCTGGTTCTGTCTTCTCCAGGTATATTTATGTAATTCCGGATTCCTTAATCTCCAAACATCAACCAGATCCATTGTATTCATTATTGATGTGATTTCTGCTGAAGCATGTGGGTGATTATTAGTTGAATTATTTCCCTTACGATCTATTAAATTATTCTGTACTGTATTGAAGTCTCCAACCATTATGAGGTATTTACTTGTGAATTTTGAAGATTTTATGATATTGTAAATTGATTCAAAAAAATGTGGCTCATCGTTATTTGGACCATATAAATTAACTAAACATATTTGTTTATCCTCAATGGTCATATTTAAAATGATCCACCTTCCTTGAGAGTCTGATTCTAAAGCTTGAAGAGTATAATTCAAGTTGTTTTTAAACATGATCATGACTCCCCTTGAATTTCTTAAACCATGTGCATATAATATTTGTCCACCCCATTCCTCCATCCATGTAGTTTCATCTGTTATTACCGAATGAGTTTCTTGAATACAAAAGATAGTGTGGTCTTTCTCTTTTAACCACGTAAATATTTGATGTCTTTTCTTCTTATCAGCGAGGCCATTACAGATATAGCTGGCAATAGTGATTTCATCTATTCCCATTTTTTACAGGCTAAGATTTTAGGATTAATGGAGTAGGATTTTGGATGGTCAAATATTCCAGCAGAGTGCTTTCTGGGCATAATGGAAGAGCTAATCGGAAAATAAAAAATGTTGTCAATGCAGGCGCCATGCCTGTAAAAATTTGTACGGCAGTTGAAAAACATAAACAAAGAAAATAACACAGTCAAGTGAAAAAAAATCACAAACACAAACAGAACGACTAGCTGACAAAGACAAACCGAAAACATAACAACATATAAAACACTCTTTGTCCCACACCCCATCTCTTGGGTCAAACTACCATTGCGTCCCATAGGATTATAATTGTCACAAGGAAAAATTAGGGTAAAAAAAAAAAAAGTTAATAATAATAATAACCACAACAAAAAAAAAAGAGTCAAGAAAAATAAAAAAGAATACTATAGCAAGAAGAAGAAAAGGATGCAAATACCATAATGGCAACTACAATGACAAGCTATAGGCTAATTACCACGACTCATTCAATCATCATCATTCCTAAAGCAGCAAAAATCGCAATGAAAGAAGATTGACATCGCGCCTCAGCATTTGAGCTAATACAGCCAAGGCGTAATAGCTGCGTCCCTAAATAGCTGATTATTTATGTACAACCTGTCAACTGACAGGCGTACTTTGAGTTTTTTGTCTCGGTTCTCTTTCATAACAGGAAAAAGCGTCCTTCTCCTCTCCATTATTTCCGCCGGGAATTGGTCATTTATAGAAAAAGGTTTGCCTTTCAGCTCTTTACCTCGATCCAATACGGTTATCTTATTTTTAAAGTACGTGAATTTGGCCACAATTGGACGAGGTCTGCCAGTAACCATTTTCCCGAAACGATGGACTCTCTCAAGGTGAATCTCGGATACTTCCCCATCTGACATCGCAAGTTCTTCCCTAAAAAATCGTCGGACTTTGCTTTCGGTGTCGGCATAACTTTCCTTCTCGTCCTCTTTTAAACCCGTGAGTACCATATTATTTCTCATACTCCGACATTTTAAATCGAGGAGCTCATTTTTTTATTAGTCGGTTTTCTTTTTTCAAATTTTCCGTTGCGTTTCTCAGCGAATCTATCGTGGCCTTTAAAGTTTTATTTTCTTTTTGTAGTTCTTGAATTAATTCATTATTCAAGCCAACCGCATTTTTCAGATGGATAATGTCTTTGCTCATCAGAGCAAGATCACTTACAACTTTTTCTAACAATTCCAGCTTTGACAATTTCGCGTTGATTTCCTCCATAACCATAGTACTCACGGTACGGCTGCTGGACTCTGCCATATCGGAGTCACTTGAACCAAGATGTGATCTGGTCCTCTTCGATTCCGGCTGATTAGGCATCTTATCGTAATATTTATCTAAAAATTCCTCCAAACGGGCGATTTTATCCAGCTTGGGAATTTATTGCACCGAATTGTTTAATTTGTTCGGGACGTTCCAAAACAAGCAGGCTCTCACATGAGCCTCAGGATGACAGCCATCTTCTTCCGGTTCTCGGCAATTTCCGACATTAACGTATTTTTTGAACTTTATGGTTGAACCTATGAAAGAATAATTTTGTTGTAGGGTTGTGCTCCTAAAGTGGGGGGATTTCCCTTAAAGCTGGAGTTGGCTATAAAAAAAAATAATAATAATAATTATTTGTCATATTTGTAAAAACAGTACCTATGACCTGACACTGGGATGTGAATCAGATGATCGTTGTGAAAATCAGCTTCATCTGGCTTCATCTAATGCCTCTAATTCCTTCTGCAAGATTTCACCGCAACCGGGACAAAACAACCAATCGGAGCCAGGAGGAGTGACTGACGCTGTCAATCATTTCTCGCGCACACGCATCAGGCCGCCCCCTCCCTTGCACTTTTAACATGTGTCTACGGCCGGCCTCTGGAGATTTACCGAAGCATTGAATCAGGGGGCGTGGATTTGGTCACAGACTTGAGGGGAGGGGGTGGGTTTAGAGTTGAGGCATATTCAAGTCTTGCTCACTGTTCCAAGATTGCATACTTTAGCTTTAATACCACAAAACACAGCCTATGCAAGCAAAACTAATGGAGATAATAAACATCTGGTTCACACTTAATGGAATTAATGTCTTGCAGCTTCAGCAATATGAATGGTTTTATTTTCGCTGAAGTACTTTTAATTAGTGGTAGAGTATTATTTAAAAAGAGTCCAGATAGACTATATAGCCTCGCCATAAAGGTACTGACATGAAAACAGTAATAAGTGTCAAGTTATACCCCCGTTCCACAGAGCTTTTTGGCTCATCGGTCACTTGTCGGAAGTAAAGTTTATTTCTTTGATCCGATCAGGTGAAATTGTCCACTGAAGGAATTAAGCTCTGATTTCGTCGGACACTGACCTGATAGTGGAAAAACATGAATTGGATTCATCGGCCTGTGATACGATAGTCTTCCGTGGGTGACCGGAAGAAATAAACTTTGCTTCCGACGAGTGACCGATGAGCCAGAAAATTCTGTGGAACGGGGGTATTAGCCCTAAGGCTGAGGTGGTCAACCCTGGTCCTGACAAGCCGCAGTGTCTGCTGGTTTTTGACGTTGCTCAGCACTTAATTGACGAATGAAAGCAGTTGATTACACGCTTAACTCATATCACCTGGTGTCTTAGGTTTAAATAGGCTGGAGAAAACCAAACTCGCATCCTTCACACCCTGTGGTTCTCCAGGACCAGGGTTAGCTACCCCTGGCCTATAAACTTTTATCTTTACTTTGTACTTCTACTTTGCCCGCATTACAAATATTCTAAAAGTCCAACTACATTGAAAAATCTTGGTTTCCATGTAGACTGCTGTCACAACCTGCATGTCCATTTAATTGGCTCTAGGAGTCTGGTGGGTAATTCCTGGCATTATGTGGAAAGAAGCCACTAGATGGCAGTATTGACTATTTTTGTTAAGCCCAGTCTGGAGCTATGTTTGGGCATGTTCTAGGCATGTCTGAGACGGAAAGTCCCAGAGAATAAAAAAATTCTAGAAGGTGGGAGGGGGCTGCAAAAGAGTATATAAGGAGAAAAATTGAGAGAATAAAGTGGAAGGAGAAATTGCAAGGAGAAGTATAAATTTGACACTCTTTTCAAGGCCTGTGAGGCTTTACAGTCAAGGGACTGTAAATATTTTTTTCCCCGTATATTATCAATCTTGATCAGTAGTATAAGTTAGTGTTGGTCTTTGTTTAATTAAATCTGTTTGAGTTAAAATTTTGTCTGTCATTCCTTGCTGTCGTAAATGTCATAACAAATTGGGGCCATAACACTGGAAATCGATTGATTAGCTTATTATTCCCTTTGTGCAGGAGTATGCTAACCCTGGTGCGAAAGAGCCACAGGGTGTGCTGAGTTTGGTTTTCTCCACCCTATTTAAACTTAAGACACCAGGTGAGATGACTTAAGCGTGTAATAAACTGCTTTCATTCATCAATTAAGTGCTGAGTAACGTCAAAAACCAGCAGACACTACTGCTCTCCAGGACCAGGGTTGACCACCACTGCCCTAAGGCATGTTAATCCTAAAAGTAATAAAGATTCCACAGCATGTTTATGATTCTACACATGCTTAGAGGAAGCTCGGTTTGTACACATTGATGGTGGAGCTCCTTTGAAATCGACTGAAAGTCCAACTCACATATCTTCTCCAATCAAACTCGAAGTGTAAGCTGACAGCTCTCAGTTTTGGAACGGGAGGGGCATGTTTCCTGCCAAGCTAGCTAACAGCTTGCAGTATCAGCTCCCACCTCACACTCGCTTATCTACCGAGCTTGCATGTCCCAGTTTAGGAGCACACTTGCTTTCTTGTTTAGAATGGACTTAAACCACTGGAACCCTTTATGAAACAAGCATGAAATACTCACATAGCCTGCCACAGGATGGTTGATATCTGACCTGGAAAAAAAAAATATGTCGTGGAAGGATGGCCAGATAAACGGGAGGACAGACGAAAGTATAAAAAGGAACATTTTACAATGAGATGCACCCATATTCGAAATTTCACTGAGAAATATTCAAACAGTTCTGGCCGGTAAAATAACAATGACGAATGGACAGGCTGATGAACAGACTAGTGGAAAGACAACACTTATTCCCATCTATGTCGTATTTGGGTATAAAACAGCTTGAGTATTTCATTAAAGTATAAAAGACATCAAATCATTTTTTCTGTCTTCTCATCTTTCCTCTTTCTCCTATTCTTCTTTCCTACCTTTTTGTCTGCTTTAATCTCTCAACTTTGATTTCCTCCCAAAGTCCCGGTCTGCTGCAAGCTGTGACCACCTCTTCACATATTTCTCAGTCTCACAATCTGTTGCCTCCTTACATAATGGGGTTTTGCAGAGTGGTGATAAACAGTGAATCATTATTTATTTGTAGTTTTTTTAATACTACTCTAAAATCGCTGTATATTTTTTAGTTTAATGGCAAAATGAAGGGAACGAGGATGCAATTTAAGAGAACTGAGACACACCTAATGTAGCTGTGGTTGAACAAGGGCTATGCTCACAGTCTGAGGGAAGGTCCTAACTTGTACCACAGTGAAATTAGGAAGCAACCCCAAAACAGAGCAGAGCGAATGGATGGCAAGCAGTAAAGGGCTTGCTTGGATTCTAATTCAGGCCCCTCTGACTATGGCAGCCTCAATGAGGAGCACGCACTACACAGTGAACAGAGAAGTGGCCCAGACAGACATTTTAAATATTAATTTTAATACACAAGTCTTTTGAAGAAGTTATCAGACTTACTTATAACCACCTCATTTAAATGCAAGTGGCTTAAATGCCAGCTATCCATTCACCCCCGTCAACTTTATTGTTTTTGCCAGGGAATTTGTAATTAATTTGGCGAGGGGTCATCCCCCCTACCAGTGCGAGGAATTCAGGCTGAAAGAGAAAGAAATCATATTCATATCTAATGTCAAAACTTTTGGATAAGTTGAGCGGCTAAGTTTGCCGCTAATGGTCTTTATCCTTTCCCAGAAGCCTGTGTGTAGTGAGGTGGAAAATATGGCGTTTCTAAAAAACCACAGCATGAATGAAAATGAGTTCACTAAATAATCATGGTGGGTGGAACACGTGAAGTGGTGATTTTTGAATATATCATATTTAGGTCTACTGCAATCAAAGTTTGAGTATGTGGTAAATGTGTATCAATGAGATAATAAAGGTGCCGGGGTTAAATATAAAGGTTGTATAAACCATAAATCTGTCAAATCATTGATCTTTACCAACTTATTTTTAAGATCAGGCTCCTGGGTCAGATGCTGCTCCAGTTTTGTCATTTCATCCACCGTGCTAAGTGGTAGACAAAAATCCACCTCGGGGACCTCTTTATGGGGACTGTACTGTAGCCTTTGACGCTGCAGTCGCAGTAATTGATTTTGCTGCTTCAGTCTCCAGGCTCGCCAGGATCTCTTGAAGAATAGCTGGAAAGATTGAGTAATCAGCATGTAACACACACACACACACACACACACACAGGATTGAAAAACCACCTTCTTAATATTGTGTAGGTCCCCCTTGAACTGCCAGAAGTGTTCTTCCTCTGAGGCACAGTTCAGGAACCACTCAGGAGAGACAGAAATCTAAACGTATGCCTTTCACGGAGTCCGAGTCTAAGCCAAAAAAAAAAGGAATTGCCAAGCCACAATACGAAATCCAAAAACAGTGTCCACTAGACAGGCAGGGGTCAGAACCAGTAAGACAGATGAGCAGAGGTACAAAAACGATCAGCAAAAAGTCATAGTCGATGAACAAAGCCAAGGGTCACACACAGGGCATCCAAACATAGAAATCGTAGTCAAAAAAAAAGGGGCCAAAATCCAGAAAGACAAAAACAATACAAAAAGGGCAATGGCAAAAATCGAAGTCGGACAATCCAGTGGAAGAGAAACAATACTCAATGGCATGCGAGGCGCTGCACAAAGAAATATTGATCAACAATCTGACAAGGAGCTGGCTGTAAAAAGACTGCTTAAATAGACGAGAGGGAAGTCACATTGCTATGCAGGAATCAGATGTAATGGATCAGACTATTTACAACGGGAGAATCACGTGAGGTATACCCTAACCACAAAATTGGCGAAAGCCAAGACACAGACGGGAATCACACAAACAGCCTATTACATTAAAAGAGCTCCGGTCAAGGAGTTCTAAGTACCCAGATAACAAGCGCAGGAAAGTAATTGAGCACGTGCGAGAGATCTCACTGAAACTCAGGAGAAGACAGGAACAGCTGAGCAAGAGGCGGAGATTAGAACAGGGCGATTGCTGAGAGGGAATTAGTCTGAGATAGTTGCGGTGCAACTTTACAGATTTAACTAGAGTACTCCTTAGTAAGTTAGTAATCTATACACATGGATTGGTTGTGTTTGTAGACTAAGATACAAAATACAAATTTCTTTCACATCGTAAGAAAATTGGACTCAGTGGACCAGGCAACCTTCAACTCCTTCAACTCTACTCATTGATTCTCTCCACTTTCCACATTATTCTGTAACTCCACCCTCTTTGCTCTCCCAGTTTTTTGCCTTTGTTTCTGCAGAGTCTTCGCTATAGACCCATTTACTGTTTGCAAACAAAACAGGCTGCGTGCGCAGCTTGGCAGCGGAAGTATGGTGGACCATAATAGCTTGTCGAACTATGCGAGGGCATCAGCCATCAAAGATCGCAAATTCTACCCAAAAATATTAACTTTGACAAATGGCAACCAATTTCCAGATCTGTATGGTATCAGTGAGTGGGTGTAAAAAATCAGTGAGTGTACACGCAACAACCAGACATTTCGGTGCTGGTAAAATATCAACGTTTGCAGATTCATAACTCGTCAGACTGAATTGGGGAGACCGCTACTTCCGTTGCCAAAATGCGCACGCATCTTTTTGATGACGTGGGCTGTAAATGGGTCTATTATCTCTTATGCCGGGCATACACTGTGCGATTTTTTCAATCGCGGGAATAAGCTGCTGTTCATACTGTACGAGTGAATCGCTGGGGTTTAAACTTTGCAGCTCACGATTCCTGTTCTCACACTATACGGTTCAATGGACACGTCGGACACGGTCGGACTGTTGTGACCGGAATTGAAGAAGAGGAAGAAAAAGGAGAAGAAGAAAAAAGAGGTAGAAGAAGAAGAAACCGGAAGCTGTATCAATGTTTGCGCATGCGCAGCTTGACAGATTAGGGTAAATTGACTCGTGCAGCTGCTTCAACAGTGCGAGAGCCTCACGTGAGGCGACCAGGATTTCAAACAAGTTTGATTTTTTCCCGATCGATCGGGAGGTGTTAATCGCTTCTCGTTACCCCATATACACTACACGATGACGGACGCAAGATGGAGCCAAAATTCGGCCCGACTTCCAAAAAAGTCGCACGACTGAAAAATCGTTGCAAAAAGGGCCAAAAATCGCACAGTGAATGCCCGGCTTTACACTGATCTGTTTCTTTCATCTCTCCTCACTTAGACACTCCTTGAATGAAGCTGTTGTTGTTTAAGGATGTCATGGGAGAACTTGTCTTTGTTATTGTTTCCTATTTTGTATTTTTTTATTACCTCATATTTTCCCCTCTCACTTAATGCGCTGATCTGTTTCTTTTATCTCTCCTGACTTAGACGTTCCTTGAATGGAGCTGTTGTTGTTCAAAGCAGTGGTTTCAAACTTTTCCTGCTGGGCCCCCCTTTGGTACATAAGAAAATTTTTGCGCCCCCCCCCCCAAAAAATAGGTAAAACATAAGCACATTTTGTTTTCAGAGTCCATTGCAGTTTATTTTATATTATGTAATTAATATGAACCTCAACCTTTTTTGAAAAAATATAGGTAAACGGTCATAGACTGTAGGTTGCAATAAACTACAACTAGGCTACTTTTAGAATTAGAAATAAAATAATTACACCGCGGTTGTTTGTTATTTTGTTAAGTTTAACTGTTTTCAAGCACGTTAACTGTGTAATTATATTCAGTGTAACAGGTTCATTTTTTTAAATATTCAACAACATTGCTATTCTGCATTTTCCGGACACCGACATAAACTTACTTGCATACAGCCAATCAGCAACCTTGTGCCGGACCGCTGAAGGAGTGTCTCGAGACAGTTACATTTTTCTCTCTTCACTGGCCTTGCACTTTTAAGTTAAAATACGTTAACTGAGAACGCGTCAGCTTATTCTAGAGAATATGAATGCTCTGAACAGATGATTTTTGTCTAGCCCAGCTGGAAACATTAAAAACTATTGGCAGGTTTGGAAATGGCCACCGTAATTTTCCAATAAAGGACACAAAAATTTAATAATTCAAAACCTCTTTAGAAATCATTAGGATGTATCACACCCCTCTGCCTGAGTATAGCGGTCTACTTAAAATTATGTTCTATGATACAGACAGAAAGCACCATAATCAACCTATATTAACAGCCGACAGCGAGGTTCAAAAAAAATTCATGAACACCACTTGCCAAACCTGCTGATATGCTTGTAATGTTCAGTTGCTAGGCTAGATAAAAAATAATCTGTAGGCCAATAGAGCATTCATATCATCGAGAATAAGATGACGCAATCTCGGTTATTTCTGCTTTGTATTCATCGGATTTTGTTCGGTGTCGCTTACCATTTTATTGTCAATATGCCAGATCAGTGTAGGATAAAAAGCGGCGAGTTGGGCATCGCAAGACCACATTGAGTGTAACCAGCTCATTTTACCAGATTCAGATATTTGAAGAACTACCTTCATAACAAATTATTAATGAAAATGACAGGCTAGATGAATGATTTGGCGAACAATTATGTTGAGAGTAAGGCAGGCATTTACGATGTAATCGCAGAATTCTGTGCAGCGAATGGACTGTATGCAAATGATTTTCTGTTGGTGTCCGGAACTCTAGTGGGGGGGATTCGCTTCCCGCACCCCACGCCCCCCCTGCAATTGCTCTGTGCCCCCCACTTTGGGAACCACTGGTTTAAAGGGACATTGTGTAGGAATTACTCCCAATACATACCCGTCATCCAACCCAAGTTAACCAACAACAGCCTTTACTACCTCACTGTTTATTATGTAACGTTACATAAAAGACAGGTGAAGCGGTCGAGTCGCTATGTAACATAGCCATTCATCAACTACAATAACTGAAAACACTTGTGTCATTACACCTGCTCACTTTACCGACTTGGTAATGATGTAAGCCCATAGCACGGAATCTCCTGACCAGTGCTACATGCAAAGAACCGCAGTAGTGCAGCTTACGAGAACACTCTTAGAGACAAGGTCACCTTGATGTTCGCGTAGCCTGAATTAATATTTAAAAATTGTCTCTGCCGTGGAAAAAGGTATTGAGAATTTAGAAGAGAAAAATCAATAGATTATATATATTGATCATTTGCGGCAGTCAAAAAATGTATTCATGAATCTACAAAACTTTAGGTTATTTACATAACCCCGGTTCTCTGAGTAATATGAGTGAGATGTCTCACTATGGGATGCACGCCTCGCTGCAGCCTCAGAAGCATTAATCTCATTACGCCAATCCTGATTGGCTGGTGAACGTGTCTGTCCGCCCAGGTGGTACACCCACCTTAAATAGCTCATGCGGACGGCTCCACGTCATTCAAGATAAGCACCTCTTCTCACTCGCCCCAGCAAGAAGGGTTGTCTGGTGAGACATCTCACTCATATTACTCAGAGAACCGGGGTTATGTAAATAACCTAAAGTTCTCTTTCATAATATTTCGCTCGATGTCTCACTATGGGATATCGTAGCTCCCGTATTGCCAGACAAGCTTATCCAGCGTCCACCAACCCACAGAGAAGCAATCTGTTCCAGTCAGGAAAGCAGAACCGCGCGTGCCACGCACGGGGCGGAAACGTCCAGCTTATAAAAGCGGACAAAAGTGAGAGGCGAGGACCAACTCGCCGCTGCACAGATGTCCTGAACAGAAACTCCCCTGAATAAGGCCCAGGATGCGGCCAAGCCCCGAGTCGAGTGCGCCCGCATGCCCACAGGCGGCTGCAAACCCCGACACGTATAGGCCAAAGCAATCGCCTCCACCACCCAATGGGATAGGCGCTGCTTAGTGATAGGTTTTCCTTTATGAGGATTAGCCCAGGAGACGAACAGCTGATCGCTCCTCCTGAATCCCCTAGTCCTGTCCATGTACACGCGCACCGCACGGACTGGACATAACGCGTGCGACTGCTGCTCCTCTGTTGAGGCAGCAAAGGCCAGAAGGTCAATTGGAGAACATGAGCCCACCACCTTAGGCACAAAAGCCGGGTTGGGCCTCAAAATCAACCTTACATCTCCCGGGAAGAGCTGAGCGCATGACGGATGCACCGAAAGCGCATGGATGTCACTAACTCGCTTAGCTGAAGCCAGAGCCAGCAACAACACAGCCTTGAAAGACACGTGCTTCAAGTCTGCCCCTTCCAGTGGCTCAAAAGGAGGGCCCTTAAGCCCCTCCAGAACCACAGCCAGATCCCACGGTGGCACCAGTGGTCTGGACACGGGGAGAAGCCTGCGCGCTCCCTTCATAAAACGGCAAACCAGTGGGTGCTGACTCGCCGTTCGCTTTTCAAACCCCACGTGACAGGCGGCGATAGCCGCCAAGTACACCTTAATCGTGGAGAAGGCTTTGCCTTTGTCAATCAGGTCCTGCAAGAATGACAATATAGCACTCACCGGACACTGAAAAGAAACGTGGCCGTTCCTGTGACACCACCCCTCAAACACCCTCCACTTACAGTCATACAAAGACCTAGTGGATGGGGCCCTAGCGTTTTGTATAGTGGAAATCACACGCTGTGACAATCCCACAGCCGAGAGACTGAGCCACTCAGGGGCCACGCCCACAACGCCAAGCGTTCCGGGTGCGGGTGGAGGATGGCCCCCCCCCCCTGCGATAGCAGGTCCCTGCGCAGCGGGAGCTGCCAAGGCTGAGCGCACAGTAACCGATATATTTCCGCTAGCCAATGCATCGCCGGCCAATGCGGAGCAATCAATATCAGTGCGTGACCACGTTCCCTCACTCTGGACAGAGTGGGGGATATCAAGGCCAGGGGAGGGAACGCGTAAAGAAGCTCGTGCGGCCAGACGTGCGCTAGTGCGTCTATGCCAAGGGGAGCATCCATGCCGCGCAGAGAGTAAAACAGCGCGCACTGCGCGTTTTCTCTCGCCGCGAACAGATCTACCGCGGCCCGACCGAACTGGGCCCATATCTGTTCCACAATCTCCGGGTGCAGAGTCCACTCCCCATACACCGGCGCACCCCTGGACAACAGGTCCGCGCCTGTGTTCAAGACCCCCGGGACGTGCGTCGCTCTCAAGGAGAGGAGACGGCCGCAGCTCCACAGGATCAGTTTGCGTGCCAGCATGTGCAACTGACGGGAGCGCAGCCCCCCCTGACGGTTGATGTACGCCACCGTCGTCGTATTGTCCGTTCTCACCAGGACATGATGACCCATGAGAGATGGAAGGAAATGTTTCAGGGAGAGGAACACCGCTGAAAGTTCCAGAAAATTTATGTGAGACTGCTGGAGGCCCACACTCCAGCGGCCCCTCACAAACTGGCCCCCGTGAATTCCGCCCCAGCCCGTCAGGCTGGCGTCTGTAGTGACCACCTTCCTGGACAGGACCGAGCCCATTGGGACCCCCTGGGTCAGAAAGGACGGAGTCCGCCAGTGACGCAGCGCCCTGGCGCATTCCAGTGTGACCAAGACTCTCCGCGTGCCGTGACGCACGGGATCTAGCCCGCATGAGGCCACCCAAAGCTGGAATTCTCTCATGTGGAGGCGACCGAGACGGATCACGAGGATGGCAGACGCCATCAGACCGAGTAACCGAAGACACAATCTGAATGGAACAAACCTGCCTGGATAAAAAAGCGCGAGGCATGCCCTGAAAGCTCTCACCCGTTCCGCCGAGAGGCGAGCTGTGAAAGACACCGAATTCAGGGATAACCCCAGAAAGATAGCATCTTGCACTGGGGACAGCATGCTTTTCTCCGCGTTTATCACAAAACCCAGATCGACTAGGTGCTGTGTGAGAATACGCGTGTGCGCCCTGGCTTCCTGCTCCGATTGCGCTAAAAGCAGCCAATCGTCCAGGTAAGTGGCCAGACGGATGCCCCGCCGTCTCAGCGGGGCTATTGCTGCCTCCGTGCACCGCACGAACACCCTCGGGCTTAATGACAGACCGAAAGGGAGCACGCGATACTCGTAGCAGATCCCCTGGAAAGCGAACCTCAGAAACTTTCTGTGGGGAGGATAGATTGGAATGTGGAAGTACGCGTCTTTCAGATCGATTGAAGTGAACCAATCGTTCTGACGTACAAGACGCAACAGGGATGCGTGTGTGAGCATCCTGAACTCGTACTTCCTGAGATATTTGTTCAGAGCCCGTAAATCCAGGATAGGGCGAATACCGTTCCCCCCCTGTTTGGGGACTAGGAAATACCTGGAGTAGAAACCGCTCTGACATTGTGCGGGAGGGACGACACAGATTGCTCCTTTGTTTAACAGTGAGAAAATTTCCTCCTGTAAAACACGAGCTGACTCTCCCCGCCCCTGGGAGTGTATAACGCCGGCGAATCGCGGGGGGACAGCGGCGAATTGCAGCCTGTACCCCCTCGAAATCGTCCTCAACACCCAGGGTGGGGCTGCCAGTGCGACCCATCTCCGCCATCTGAGGGCGAGAGGTGATGTGCACCGCAGCCCTTCCACCACAAGAGGGCCCAGCCGCAGTGCGGTGGCGCCCTCTTGTGGCGGAATGACACAGCCCCCGGGTGACGTGCCCTGCAGTCCTCCCACCACAAGAGGGCGCAGCCGCAGTGCGGTGGCGTTCTCCTGTGGCGGAATGACAAGGCCCCCGGGTGGCGTGCTTATTTTGACAGATTTGGCTTTCTTTATTTTCAGCTGCGCCCTCGGCACTTGGCCTGGCTGCGACAGCGGGACACAATTTATTCTCTTTGAGAAAACATTTGTGTATGTGCGTGCTTGTGGACATGAGAGGGGGGCAACCGCTAAACCCCGCGACGTCAAATGTCCATCTCTCCCGGCTTGCGCTGGCACGGTCCGAGGCAGCTGGGAGATAGGGGCGTGGGGAGCCCCTGGGTGCACGCCCGAAAGCCAAACAGGTGGAGCCGGAGAACGGTGAACTTCCAGCTGCGTCACCAGTGGAGAGAGGGGGAGTCAGGCCGCTCTCTTCTTTTTCCTGGCCTGGCTGCTGGCGGTATGCGCGGGTCGCGCAGGCGCAGCTGCAGCCGGGGCCGAGGGCTTTTTAGGCCAGCCGGGCCGACCTGGCGGAGCAGGCGGGGCGGGCTGAGGCCTCCGCAGTTTCGGCATTTTAAACTGCGAATCCTGTGAAGCAGCCTGTGCAAAGGTCTTACGCTGAGCAGGCGGAAGAGGAGCAGGGGGCTTTCGAGGGAGGCAGAGCTTGAGAGCTTCATCCTCCTTCTTTTTAGCTTCGCACCGCCGTTGCATAGAAGCCAACGCGGAACCGAAGATCCCCTCCGGGACAATGGGCATGTCCAGGATGTCATCCTTCTCCCTGTCCGACAGGTTGGCGAGGTTGAGCCACCGCGCCCGTTCCTGTAGGACCATAGTCCCCAGCGCTTTTCCCGTGGCCTGGACCGCGCAGCGTTGGACACGGAGACACAGGTCGGTGACGACCGGTATTTCCTCCCATGTAGCTGGGTCCTGAGTTAGCACAAAATCCTCGCACAACTCAGCCTGATAAGCCGTGAGCAGGGAGAGGACATTGAGCGCTCTGGCCGAAAGCGCAGCCGCCTTATACGCCTTCTCAGTCAAGGCTGACTGAAAACGGTCCGACTTGGACGGCAGACTGGGGCTCCGGGAGGACACCGCTGACAGGCGGGGGTGAAGGTGCGCTGCCACGAGTGGCTCCATCGGAGGCATGCGGAGCAGACCCAGGCTCTCCATCGCCTCACAATCGAGGGACGAGGCACCGGGAACTGGGCTCCTGCTGCTATAAGGGCGGTCTTTCCAAGAGCGCGCGACCTCATCTAGCAGCTCCGGGAAGACGGGGAGAAGTTGTTTCGTCGCACTCTTAGCCAAGGGCAATTTCTTCCCCTCATAGTGGGATCTGGTGGTCTCAGCTACGACAACGGGCCAGGGGATGTTCAGCCGGACAGCAGCGCGTTTGCACACGTCGAGCATGTCGGAGCTGGGGAGAGGAGAAGCTGGTATGCTACTCTCATCTCCATCCCGAGAGGTGACGGAGGCCGCGGGCTGCGCGGCCCGAGCCGGAGTAATGAAGACGTCGTCATCTTCCTCATCCTCTGATATGAGGAGTTCAGAGACGCCATCTTCATCGTCCCCATAGTCCAGTTCTAGGACGTCTTCCTCACACGGGGGATCCGCGGCTAGGTCGAGCTGGGAGCCCCAGCTGGCGCTAGCCTCCGGAATCGCCGCCGTAGCGACCGCCAAATCCTGCTTGCCCTCGGCGGCAGCACCGTCGGAGGGGAGGAGGGGGTCGATTCCAGACAAGCTAGCCTGGCGGGGTAGCCGTCTGCGGAGACTTTTCGCTGTAAACACCGCGCAGCGTTGGCACGAGCCGGGAAGTTCGATAGCCATACGGGCGTGTTCCAGCCCCAGGCAGCTCGAGCAGACCTGGTGTGGATCTTTACTCCAGATCTTGTTCCCACAGCGACAGGGACGGGTCCCGGAGTCTCCGTGCCCCCTGGTATGGGGGTTTTGGGCCTCCATTCTTAGCTAGCTGGTGTGCAAGCCGGGAGACGAGGCAGAAAACCGAGAGGTAGCTGGTGTGCTAGCGCTCGGAGCTCGACGTGCCGTGGTGGGGCGTCGAGTGAAGAAAACCGAGAGGTAGCTGGTGTGCTAGCGCTCGGAGCTCGACGTGCCGTGGTGGGGCGTCGAGTGAAGAAACCGAGAGGTAGCTGGTGTGCTAGCCTTTGGTACTCGACGTGCCGTGGTGAGGCGTCGAGTGAAGAAAACCGACAGGTAACTGGTGTGCTAGCCTTCGGTACTCGACGTGCCGTGGTGAGGCGTCGAGGACAGTGCTGACCAAGCCGTGTAGGGCGGGAGAGCACTGAGTCCGGTCTGGTGTGACCGACGAAGCAAAAAGGTATCCAAAGCTAGTAGCGCCCGGCGACAGAAAATCCGTCTGTGGACAGTTCAGCTAACTAGCCCTGGACGCGAGATATGCTCCGAGTGAGAAGAGGTGTTTGAATGACGTGGTGCCGTCCGCATGAGCTATTTAAGGTGGGTGTACCACCTGGGCGGACGGACACGTTCACCAGCCAATCAGGATTGGCGTAATGAGATTAATGCTTCTGAGGCTGCAGCGAGGCGTGCATCCCATAGTGAGACATCGAGCGAAATATTATGAAAGAGAACCCAAAACCAGTGAAGTTGGGATGTTATGTAAATCGTAAATAAAAACAGAATACAATGATTTGGAAATCCTTTTCGACTTATATTCAATTGAATACACTGCAAAGACAAGATGTTTAATGTTCAAACTGAGAAACTTTTTTTTTTTTTTGCAAATAATCATTAACTTAGAATTTAAAGGCAGCAACACATTGCAAAAAAGTTGGCACAGGGGCCTTTTTACCACTGTGTTACATCGCCTTTCCTTTTAACGACACTCAGTAAACGTTTGGGAACTGAGGAGACCAATTTTTGAAGCTTTTCAGGTGGAACTCTTTCCCACTCTTGCTTGATGTACAGCTTAAGTTGTTCAACAGTTCGGGTTCCCGTTGTCGTATTTTACGCTTCAAAATTTTCAATGGGAGACAGGTCTGGACTACAGGCAGGCCAGTCTAGTACCCGCACTCTTTTTCAATGGGAGACAGGTCTGGACTACAGGCAGGCCAGTCTAGTACCCGCACTCTTTCGCTACGTAGCCATGCTGTTGTAACATGTGCAGAATGTGGCTTGGCATTGTCTTGCTGAAATAAGCAGGGGCTTCCATGAAAAAGACATTGCTTGAATGGTAACATATGTTGCTCCAAAACCTATATATACCTTTCAGCATTAATGGTGCCTTCACAAATGTGTAAATTGCCCATGTCTTGGGTGCTAATACACCCCCATACCATCACAGATGCTGGCTTTTGAACTTTGCGCCTATAACAGTCCGGATGGTTCTTTTCCTCCTTGGTCCGGAGGACACGACGTCCACAGTTTCCAAAAAAATTTGAATTGTGGACTTGTCAGACCACTTTTCCACTTTGCATTGCACTCAGTCCATCTTAGATGAGCTTGGGCCCAGCGAAGCCGGCGGCGTTTCTGAGTGCTGTTGATAAATGGCTTTCGCTTTGCATTGTTGAGTTTTAACTTGCGCTTGCAGATGTAGCGACGAACTGTAGTTACTGACAGTGGTTTTTCTGAAGTGTTCCTGAGCCCATGTGGTGATGTCCTTTACACACTGATTTCAGTTTTTGATGCAGTACTACCTGAGGGATCGAAGATCACGGGCATTCAATGTTGGTTTTCGGCCTTGTCGCTTACGTGCAGAAATTTCTCCAGATTCTCTGAACCTTTTGACGATATTACGGACCGTAGATGATGAAATCCCTAAATTTCTTGCAATAGCTCGTTGAGGAATGTTGTTTTTAAACTGTTCGACAATCAGCTCACGCATTCGTTCACTAAGTGGTGACCCTCGCTTCATCCTTGTTTGTGAATGACTGAGCATTTCAGGGAAGCTGCTTTTATACCCAATCATGGCACCCACCTGTTCCCAATTTGCCCGTTCACCTGTGGGATGTTCCAAATAAGTGTTTGATGAGCATTCCTCAACTCCCTCAGTCTTTTTGGCCACTTGTGCCAGCTTTTTTGAAACATGTTGCAGGCATCAAATTCCAAATGAGCTAATATTTGCAAAAAATTACAAAGTGTACCTGTTCGAACATTAAGTAACTTGTCTTTGCAGTGTATTCAATTGAATATAGGTTGGAAAGGATTTGCTAATCATTGTATTCTGTTTTTATTTACGATTTACACAACGTGCCAACTTCACTGGTTTTGGATTTTGTATTAGAGTGTCTTTTCAATTATTCCTTATGGAATAATTTCCTTTTGCCCCCATGGCATCATGTCACTTGCGATCAGCTTGACCTTGAAGTCCTTGTCGGCGAGCGCTTATCTCTGTGCATATAGAGCTAGAACCATGCTTAATTTATCTCACGACTTCATCGCTGTTATATTGCATATGGAGAGAAACAGCGCCTTCAGTTGCCAATTATGATCATTGGAAAACGCGTCAAGGAAAGGAGGAAGATTGAGAACTAACTAACTAACCCCCACCCCCCAATTCCCAGTTCGATTTGCGCCACTGCCAACATCATAAAGTGCAAAAACAGCATTCTTTCCGGACCGCACAAGAAAAAACGTTAAAGAATACAAAGAACTCTGGCAACAAATGAAAAATATAACTTAGTCTGCCTATCGAGCCCGGAAAATTGATGCACTGAAAATAGGTGGTGGCGCCTTCCTATTATTAAAACATGACCATAAGCGTAGCTTATTCATTAGTCCTAATGTTCAGCCTTTTTTTTTAGCGCGCCGGTCGCGCTGCCTTTTCAATTATCTTTTTCGTTTTTTTTTTTTTTTGCGGATGAGGATTCCGTCTCCTGTGCTGCTGCTGCATATATATGATCCTGCATTATGCTGCAGTAGTACTGATTTTCAAAGTCGCCGCAATAGCCTCTCTTACTGATTTCCTCCGGTGTCTCAATCACTCTGCACTGGCTGGCAAGGCAAACACAGATTTATTCCGCGTTTGGTGCTATTTGTCCCTTGCCGGCGGCAACAGTTCACGATGGCTGACTGTCATGGTGCTCCCCTACCAGCTTACCCGTCTAATGGAAAAACAAGTGTAAAATTCTTAGTTTACGAGAATATATCAGATTATTACCGGAAGTCATAATATACCAATGATGACATATGAATGCAGACTTACATTTTGGCTAATAAAAAAATGTAAATGTTACACATTGTCCCTTGTCATGTCATGTCATGTGAAAACTTGTCTTGTCTTTGTCATTGATTTCCATTTTGTATTGTTTTATTATTAACCTCCGCCGAGGAGGTAAACAGTACAGCCGCCGCTAAAACTAAAGAAAAAGTCGTTAATCCGCCAGTACGGGGGCGTTAAACTCTCAGTAGGACCGGCGTATTGACGCGCATGAAGACGAAAGAAGACCTCCCGCCGCCTACCGCGCACGGGGTAGCTGGGCGATTATAACTGAGCCACAAGGGCTGTTGGCACGGTCGTTTTGACAGTTGTCCGTACATGTAGATAATGGCACAGCTTGTTGGCGATTTATTTCCATATATGATTGCATAAGTAACGTAAGCCAACATAAAATGTTAATGTGCTTTGGCGGGGGTGATGTTGCCGGTAATCATTTCTGCAAACCTTTTAATATTTGACGATACAGTTTGCTCAACCTGTGCTACTATTTAAAACTTTAGTACGGTAAAATACGCAATTGGATTATTAAATATCATGCTATATTTGGTGAGGATTTTATTTGTCAGGTATCATTTCTGCAATATTTTATGTTCGGAGATAATAGATGCTTTTATGTACTATTGGGCCTATTTTACACTCGTGCCGAAATAAATTATCTTTCCTGTTGCAAACCTGAAATTTAGTATAGCCTATTCATTCCTACAGCACGTGGACCGGTTCTGCAAATGGTATTTGTTTGAAGTGTCTGGTATCGATACAGAATTCGTTGGCGGAAAGTTATCTGTTCACGAATTTGCGGAAATTACTTGCGCTTTTTGTGGATCAGTTAGTTTTCTTCAGTCATTAGGAATAAAGCCTTGCACAGTCATTTTCAGTGGCACGTCCTTTGATTGGTTCCGCAAATAATTTCCAGTTTCGCAAACAGCGCCCTTTGTCAGGCCGAACTTATGATATTCTTTGTTTATCGGCATTATTGCGTGCCCCTGGCCACAACGAAACAGACAAATGTATTTTCCATTTTTCCACCAATTTTAGCCAGCATTATTCATATAGGGGATATCACAATAATTGGTCAAATTTATGGCTAACTGTTCCGTGTGTCGACATTGTGTCAGCTGGAATCCACGTGCGCTGGCCTCAGTTCAGGATGATTTGTGCATCCATCGATATGCAACTGCTATCAGCGACTACGGATGATTCTTTCTACTCTTTCCAATTCAAGTAGGCCTAGTAAATGCCTAGTATACGTTAAAATGATCAGGATGAGACTACAAGTTCAAAATAACACAGGACATGAGTCATGATCAGCCCGTTGAGCCACAGAAAAACATTTATGGTGGGAGGGAAAATGTTTTATTTCACACTGACTACAATAAACTTTCATAAAATTATTTCAGAAAAAATGAGCAAGAATAAACAAGTTTGAAAACCTACAAAATGGCGTTTGCGGAACTAGTCAAATGACAAGCAGTCACTCCAATGGGTATTGATGAAAAAGTATCAACAGTACGAAATTGGGATTTATAAGGTCAATAATACGATAATTTCTGATTATAATGACACTAATGACGTGATTAATCCTAGGAATACAAGTGTTTAACGGCCACACACTGCACAGTGCGCCTTATCACCAGTGTTGATTTGGTAGCCTACTGCTGCAACGGCAAGCAATAGTTATCGGGCATTTATGTCTCTATGAAGCCGAATATCTCGAAACGATAGTTAAGAGTTAAATCCACAATAATTTACTATTCTAGCGGTGTCAAACTCAAGGCTGACAGCGAAGTCGTTTTCCGGCAAAAAAAGTTTGATTTCTGGCAATTGCGGAACCGGTCAACCCACTGCATATCGAAGATGACTCGCACCCCGTCTCAGTAAAATTCATTAAGGGAAAGAACTTGAATGTTTTTAGATTTATATTTACTGTTTCGTTTTAAGATGCTAATTGGCAATTTTAAACCAATTTTTTCAAAACGTTTTGCATCGTCTGTATTTGTTTTAACGACTTCTCGTAACCATTCAGATAACCATTCAGTTGTTTAAACATAATGTTCGCAAAGCTTGCAACTAGGCCTATAAAATAATTGCGTACAATATGAATTTAGTTTGACCATAACGACTCTTGAATGCACTAAAAAAAGCAAAATAAACTATTTGCGGAACCTTACACAGGATGTATAGTAAGCTTATTCTATATCAATCAATAAGGAAACGGAATTTTAAAAAAGATCTGCTCAATATCTTTTCTCTAAAGGACAATGTCACTCAAAACTGAATGGCTCTTTCGTAAACTGAATTCACAGAATTGAAAGCGGATACACTTGGCACTAATTCAATACAGCTCAGTTCGTGTCATCTCTATTTATCACTCATTGTCACCCTAATATTCCCTTTAAACTCATTGTGGCCTATTAAAGAATTAATGACCTGGTCAGCGCGTAGCAGAAATTTTCTATAAAATGCCCAACCATAAACTGACATCACATTGACAACTATGGAACCTGCCACGATACAACGCATTTCCCCAAAGTTTAAGACGAAGATTGACTCCTTGGCGAGAGACAACCTCACACCTCTGCAGGTCCGAAAACGCATAATTTCGGAGAATATTGTGAGCATAAGCTCACAGGTTATTAAGTTGTACATTGCCAATTTGTTTGTTTATATTGCGGCTGGCTTTTCAAAACCAATAAATCAATTGCGGCAAACTTCGCTGAAGATCTACAAACTCTCAGAATCACAGTTTCTGCAATGAACAGATATATTAAAAATACCAAAAAATATTTCCTTCAAGAACACAATTTCTTATATTTCGCTGTTGAATTTTTCATAACAGGCTATTTTTTTTTTCTTGTTCATGCTAGGCTTTTTAAACAGAGGATCAGCCACGCGCTTTCCAGAGGTCGCATAAGCTCTCACTTGCACTTTCGCTGCAAGAGAAAATAAAAAGATGTTAAAATAAATTACACGTAATTCTAACAGTCAAAATGCCCTCTATTCTATAACTTACACGCAATGCTACATTCAGTTCCGCGGAGCCACATGTGGTTATAACTGGCGGTAAATTGTCTTGTGATACGGGTCATTGGTTAGATCATGGTTAGAAATGGGTAAGAAGGGCGAAATGTTCGAGATAACTGGGCGTGAACTAACACTGTCTCTTTGGTTTTAATGGCAGCTGTACTGTATGTTTTCGGTGCCGTTTGTTTGTTGGTTTGTTGGTTTGTTTGTGTACAACATAACTCAAAAACTTATGGCTGGATTTTGATGAAATTTTCAGTGTTGGTGCGTGTTAAGTCAAGGAAGAGGTGATTAAATTTTGGCATGTCTAGGCCAAAGTACTGCTGAGATATACACCAAAGTTCAAGATTTCAAGTCTCCAATGGGCCGGAGTTCCAATCGCCGTGCTTTTGGGTTTGCTGCCCCCTGCCGGAGGTTCTGCGCTCTCTGAGTGCTTTTCTAGTTACCTCATGTTTTCCCCTCTCACTTAATGTTTCGATTATCCCTCACACCTGTTACCTCGCCTAGCTCATTACCTCTCTTGTGTATATAAAGTCCCTCACTTCTTGTTCTTGACCGTTGATCAACTTTTCCTGTGCTGAGTGCCTTGTACGCCAGTGATTTGCTTGTGATTTTGTGGCTCCCCTCTGCTCGATTCTGATTTCTGTCTGCACCTGCCTGGATTTGTTTGCCCTCTGATTGCGTCCCTTTTTCTGCTCAACCATGTTTTCTGTGTATTGCTGCCCTTGCTTACGAACTCAGATGACTCTTGACTGACCTACTGTTTTGTGAATTGGTACTGTCCTCTGAGCTCTTTGGCTTTTGACCCCCCTGCCTGTTTTTGGACTCTGTTTTTGGATTGCCCATCTGTACTTTCACTTTGATCACCTCATTTTTCCTGCATAGAGAATTTAATGGCAGCCACCACTGCCAAATTTCTTATCGCCACCAGCTCACGTCATAATTCTGTGTTTTTATGGAAAAAACTGGGATAAGCCTCATAACCGGGATCCTCAAGTCCATGTAAATGCACTCACTGTCATGATCAATTATACCTACAGTTGCGGAACATAACCACTGGTAGTGGTGGCAGCGCCGTTAAAAAATTAGTTTAAGGTACGAGGCTAAGAAATATTTAGCAAGCTGGGAGGTTCGATCAGAGGGAAACTCAAACTTAAGTTGCTGACAGAAAGTAAACAGAAATGCCTGAGTTTAGGGAGAGAGCAAAATGGAGTGCGACATGGCAGAAGGTTCTAATAAAAAGAAAAGGAAAAAGGTAAGTGGGAATGAAAGCGAAAAGGAAGGATATGTTGTGGGAATGAGGGCTGCAGTAATAGGCTGTTGTGCAAACGGTCCTTTTAGAGAAATTTACGAAATAGGAAGATTTATGAAAAATAAAATCGGAGATGTAACGGCAGTGAGAGCAACACAGGGTGCAACAGTGCTAGTGGAAGCTATTGAAAATTACAATGTTTGATTTGACTAGTGGTTTGTTTTCCAATGAGAAGAAACAAAAACATTAAGCAGGTTATGAGCAGCGTGCCGCCATCTCTCCCCTAATCTGATAAAACCTAGTAACTCACATTTTTGTGGAAATTGAGTTAGACCCATTTTTGCGGTTACTAGGTTACTAAACACCAAATACAGTACCTACAGTCATCATTGAGAATACCCATTTTCTTTTTTTACAGCGAGTTTATTCTGATGGACTTAAGTTGTTTCAATTTTCTCAGTTCGATGAAAAAGTGAGTTACTAGGTTTTACCAGATTAGGGGAGATCTGTTGAGGCCAGTGCTTTCTTGAATGTGGAGGGAGTTGGTGAGGGAAGGAGGCCAAAAAATCAAAGGGAAGGAATGGAGCGGGAAAGCCTGTCATTTCTTTTGGAATTCAAGACTGAGTTACCTGAAAGGGTGTTTCTAGATTATGTCAAGTATCGAGTTCGGGAATACATGAGGGCACCACTTAGATGCTACTGGTGTCAGGTGTATGGGCATGTGGCAGCAGTATGCAGGAGGGTGATACACAGATTTATAAAATGTGGGAAAGAAGGATGTATGGAGGACAATTATACCTTCAAGAACAGATAGTGTGTTTTCACTGTGGGGAAAGCCATGAAGTTGGAGCATTGGAGTGTAAAAGAAGAAAAAGAACATGAGGTGGAAAGAATAGGAACACAGGGAAGAATATTGCATGCAGAGGTAATTAAGAGGGGGCAGGTGGAAAAAGAAAAGGTCGGGAAAGAGCAGGATAGGGTTCAGGAAATTGAAAAACCAAATGAAAATTTCATTAACACTTTTTGGCTTTTATTGCAATGGTGGTGATTTGTTCTAGAGACCTTGAAAGCAGAACAGAGAGAATCAAAATGGTGGTTGAAGTTGGGCAGGAATTTTTAGGAATAATGGATGTCCAAGGGGAAGAAATTAAAAGGATTTTGGAGAGAGGGTTTGGCTGGGGTCAGGTGACAGAAAAGTAAAGTTTAGGAAAGGGGATTTCAGAATGGGGGTAGGATATTTGGTGATTTTATTTTTCTCAATAAGATTAAGCTAATTTTAGATCTGTGGAGGGCAGTAATACGCCTTTTAGCATCCACACAGCCAGAAAATGAGGCCATGAAAAGAGCTGATGAAGGAGAGTCGTTCACCGACTTAAAGAAGAGTCTTGCACTGCAATTTTCCCGTCGGATGCGAGGACCAAGCTGCTAACATAAACACCCTTGGTCCCGGCATTGGCAGCTCCTAGAGGTTAGTTAATGTGAAATGCCTCGAATGGAGTTGCAATAAATGAGTGAATGAATGAAGCAAATCTCGACCTGAAGCTAAGCCAGATAACATAGCAGACGTTGGCCCAACGTTGGCAATGGTTGGCAGCGTCAGAGTTGGAATTCCAACGTTGGGCCAACATTGAACCTACGTAAGGCAAACAACCAAATATATAGGTTGGGCTACTAACATTGGTTCAGTGTTGGCCCAACGTTGGAATTGTACCTGAGGTTGGTTGAAGGACTGAGGTTGGTCGGTTGGCCTTAAGGTAATTTCATCTCTATAATTAAGCAATATGGCACATAGTAATAATAATAATATCACTACATTTTATTTATTTAAAGGCGCCTTTCAAGACACTCAAGGACTCCTACATGTGCATATAACAAAAGAACAACTGGAAAAAGGGAACAAAACACATAAATACAAAACAAGCAATGTACAAACCCAAAACCAGTGAAGTTGGCACAGTGTGTAAATTGTAAATAAAAACAGAATACAATGATTTTCAAATCCTTTTCAACCTATATTCAATTGAATACACTGCAAAGACAAGTTACTTAATGTTCGAACAGGTAAACTTTGTAATTTTTTTCAAATATTAGCGCATTTGGAATTTGATGCCTGCAACATGTTTCAAAAAAGCTGGCACAAGTGGCAAAAAACACTAAGAGAGTTGAGGAATGCTCATCAAACACTTATTTGGATCATCCCACAGGTGAACAGGCCAATTGGGAACAGGTGGGTACCATGATTGGGCATAAAAGCAGCTTCCCTGAAATGCTCAGTCATTCATAAACAAAGATGAGGCGAGGGTCACCACTTAGTGAACAAATGCGTGAGCTGATTGTCGAACAGTTTAAAAACAACATTCCTCTACGAGCTATTGCAAGAAATTTAGGGATTTCATCATCTATGGTCCGTAATATCGTCAAAAGGTTCAGAGAATCTGGAGAAATCACTGCACGTAAGCGACAAGGCCGAAAACCAACATTGAATGCCCGTGACCTTCGATCCCTCAGGCGGTACTGCATCAAAAAACTGACATCAGTGTGTAAAGGACATCACCACATAGGCTCAGGAACACTTCAGAAAACCACTGTCAGTAACTACAGTTTGTCGCTACATCTGCAAGGGCAAGTTAAAACTCTCCAATGCAAAGCGAAAGCCATTTATCAACAGCACCCAGAAACGCCGCCGGCTTCGCTGGGCCCAAGTTCATCTAAGATGGACTGATGCTAAGTGGAAAAGTGTTCTGTGGTCTGATGAGTCCACAATTCAAATTGTTTTTGGAAACTGTGGACGTCGTGTCCTCCGGACCAAAGAGGAAAAGAACCATCCAGACTGTTATAGGCGCAAAGTTCAAAAGCCAGCATCTGTGATGGTATGGGGGTGTATTAGTGACCAAGGCATGGGCAACTTACACATATGTGAAGGCACCATCAATGCTGAAAGGTACATACAGGTTTTGGAGCAACATATGATGCCATCCAAGCAGCGTCTTTTTCATGGACGCCCCTGCTTATTTCAGCAAGACAATGCCAAGCCACATTCTGCACGTGTTACAACAGCATGGCTCCGTAGTAAAAGAGTGCGGGCACTAGACTGGCCTGCCTGTAGTCCAGACCTGTCTCCCATTGAAAATGTGCGGCGGATTATGAAGTGTAAAATACGACAACGGAGACCCCGGACTGTTGAACAACTTAAGCTGTACATCAAGCAAGAATGGGAAAGAGTTCCACCTGAAAAGCTTCAAAAATTGGTCTCCTCAGTTCCCAAACGTTTACTGAGTGTCGTTAAAAGGAAAGGCGATGTAACACAGAGGTAAAAAGGCCCCTGTGCCAACATTTTTGCAATGTGTTGCTGCCTTTAAATTCTAAGTTAATGATTATTTGCAAAAAAAAAAAAGTTTCTCAGTTTGAACATTAAACATCTTGTCTTTGCAGTGAATTCAATTGAATATAAGTTGAAAAGGGTTTGCAAATCATTGTATTCCGTTTTTATCTACGATTTACATAACGTGCCAACTTCACTGGTTTTGGGTTTTGTACAAAAAAAAACAATGGGCACCGAAAACCACATACTGTATATGTCAGTCCGAAATAAAAGTGAGCTTTTTAGTGGGAGGTCCCATGTTGGAGAACAAGCGGGTGTTCAGCTATTCGAAGGAGGGGTTGTTGGTCGTCTGAGGTTGGCCCCATTTAGCTGGCTATTATTACTATTATTAATATTATTTTTATCATCATTATTATTGTTCTTGATAGTGTAATTAAGTTGTGTAATTGTTTGATTGTAATGACTTGATTATTAATTGTTGTGTAAATAAATATTATAACTTTACATGCAGACTACATCCATATCAGACTCCAACTAAATGTGGCAGCAGCCTTGGCACAATTTCATCAGCTCCTGCCGTTGGCTGACGCTAAGCAGGTGTGGGCCTGGTTAGTTCCTGGATAGGAGACCAATCCAAGTTGGTGGGCTTGTTGTGATTCTTCCCTTGGGTGGAATATGCCTGAAGCAGATGAGTCTTTAAACCAAGAACCTGACTTGCTGTGGTCATGAAAGATTCAATGAAACTCAACGGGACTTCCCAGGTTAAATAAAGTGTATGGGCAAAGGAAATTAGTTTAGTCGATAATGGGATATGAGCTAACTTATTGCCAACCTTTACACATACGTTGGCAACACAATGTTGGCCCAACGTGTCCCCAGCGGCCAAAATGACGTTGGCCTGTGCCGTCAGGCCAACGTCGATGACTACGTTGGGCTAACTCCGGCATGTTATTTGGGAAGTTAATCAGTTATCCATTATTGAAATGATAACGTGACCACCGAAGTTTAATGTTAGTAAAATTATCTTCTATCGTGATGGAACAGATTGGATGCTCCCTTCCACTCTGATGTGAAGTCCCGCATGTTGAGGATTATTCAAGCAGCATGAATGAAATCTCTGATTTCTGGGTCCAGGTGCAAAATGATTTATTTATTTTCATTAGAGTACGATAAATACGATGCGGTTATAGATTTATATTTCTTTGCGGTCCCGATATTTGGCCAGTGGTCAGTTGAACAGTATTTTGCTCGCTGATGTCGCAGTGAATAGCCATGATGAGAAAAGGTTCACTGTTCACTTTGCCAGATGCAAATCACATGACGTATTAATTTTATCAACAATGGAAGGCATATATCTAATAAATAAACGTTACCTTTATCAATTTATGTTTTTCTCAGATCCCTTTTTCTAACTAGCTCCTAAATGTCATGTTTCAGGCATCATGAACTTTGTGGGGGCAAAATAGACATACATACGGGTGAAAGAGGGAGGCTTAAAGAGAACGAAACAGACACATAGGCGTCCCCGCAACTACAGTAATTTTCACGCCGCAAATAATTTAGTACAATATAGGCTAAAGACTCAGTGGTTGCAAGAGTTCATACTCGTCTTATTTTTTTAACCGAAAGAAAAGACCCCGAGCTAAAGAAAAAATACCTCGGGCTATAGCCCAGTAGCCAGGCCCTAAACACGTCCCTGTCAGATGCTCTTTCCGGTATATTAGATGCATTTTCTTGTTTAATAGACGGACATTTTCTGTATGGGAGTTCCTGCAGAAAAGGGCATGATTATGGTAAAGACGGCCAAATTTTTCTCTGGGATTCCACTTTATTTCTAATTATTCAAATAGGCCTTCCAAAGAACAAGTAATTATTAAAATGGCAAAGCTGGGTTATGGCTGGTTTCATTTTTTTCAACAAACTTTAACCCCTTTCTGCAGATGTAGACGCCTACTCGACCACTAGATGGGTATTGAATGTTTACAAGCAAGCAGACCTCGAACGCGGTTCTGAATATGGGGAAGTTCACTCCACGCCCTGTTTTTCAAGAGCTGCATGAATTAAACTCCTCAGCTAAGCCTGATGTGCAAACTGGTCAGTATCCTTGCCCATAGTATCGATTCAGCAGTTTAAAAAAACAATATCTTGACACAGAGAAAATCGTTATCCTCTGTATTATCATTAATTATAATGATAATAATTATCATTATTCTTATTATTTCGTTTTTGTCTGTCTGGTTTTTAATCTAAATTTTACCTCCTCTGCTGTCAATATTACAAAACTGTATTATGATGAATGATGCATTAGACTGCCTTTGCCTCAATCTTCTGTAAAGCACATTGAACTGCTGTTTTGGTATGAAATGCGCTATACAAATAAAATTGCCTTGCCTTGCCTTGCCTGTAGCAACCAGTTTAGCCACAGTGAGCCAACAGTATTCCAATTAGTGGTTCAGAAAAATCAGTTTTCTGAGGCAAAAAAATCAACATGGTATTGATTCTCTGACATTCTACTGTTGATTACAGTCGTCACGTACAAAAAAATTTGTAGTTCCCTACTGTGGATTTACGCGTAGATTCCTTCATTGACAAATTCAGTGCTTCCTTATATCCATCCAAGTACTGGCGTTGATAGCCAATCACATAATCATACACTCAGGCTCTTCTGCATAATTGTAGAGTTACACTTCATGCCCTCGTGAAGCTACCCTGGTAACAATGTATTGATTGGCTAGTTTCTTATCCAATTCCCGAGTGTTTAAACATTTTAGAGTAAGTGAAACACATTGATTGGACAAATACAGAGCATGCAAGCCTTTGCGTATCAGCAGGCTCGGTTGTATCCTGTCTACGTTGTACACATTATGCGGCTGAAACAGACGCGATTTATAGAAAACTCGTTCGCAAAACTGGCCTTGAAGTGTTCAGTTACATTTACAGGATTTAAATGAGATAAGGGTATGGTCAATTTGAATTATTTTGAATGAAACAGGACCGGAGGGTTCCTGCGACTGGATAGGGATTCATGAAAAAGGTGAGGCTGCTACTTTGTTTTTTTTTTTTTTTTTGGAATGTATAAGTACTCAACAAAGTCGAATATCGAGGTTTTTTTCCTGTTTAAAACGCGAACTGCCAGTGCATTTGGGTGGACCCCCTGGTACGTTCATTGCACGTTTCTTTTGAATCCAGGGAGGCAATGGATTGTTCCCTGAAAGTGGAGCGTCTGTTCTGTTAAAATAAGGTATATTTCAGAATTTAGATATGACTGAGTTAGTGAGTTGTACTTGTTCCTTATAAGTGTTGAGATGGGTTCGTGAGCTAAGAAGAGGAGACTGGTAGCTTCCATTACAGGGTGATTGTTCTGACCGTTTAATAAGCAGTTTATTTCTTGCGTGTTTGTGCTGGCTTGGGGGACTTTGAAGAAAAATGGGCAAAACTCTAAACTTTATTATGGAGAAAAGGCATGTTTTGTGTTTGGAGAGGTTACTGGTGACCTCTGATATTCAACTGCACTGAGATTGATAAATTCATACCAAACTCAACCAGAAAATCATTTGTTCATATTAAATTTCATGCCTTAAAACTTTATTTGTGTTATATACATGATTTTTTTTATGATTTGACTGGACATCATTTTGAGACTTCGGGGAGACACTTGGATAGCTGTATAATTTAGCTAATAGCTTGTAGGTAATCTAGAATGTAATGTTGAAGATGCATACTTCTTGTGGTCAAGGAGTTTATGATACCAGAGATGTATAGTTTTATGCCCCAGCAGTTTTTTAATCCTAAGAATTTTTTTTTTTTTGCAATTTCAATGGTGAATTCTAATGAAGATTTTTTATGTTTACAGCTCATTTTCTCTACCAAAATCATGAAAATAAACTGAAATACTATGTAATTCTAAATGTTGTAAGTGTCTTTTCTGAATTGAACCACATTTTTCCTCTTTATGAAGCTTAAATCTTGAATTTTACAGCATTAAAGTGGGTAATCCATAAATAGCAAAATTTGGCTTCTGCAGAAAGGGGTTTAAGATGGTCAGATGTCTTTACCGTAATCAACAAGACGAAGTGACATACCTCTTTACCATAATCAGCGTTTTTGGCAAATTTCTCTGAAGAAAGGAGTGTGATACTTCCTGCACAAATCTTTTGGTCATTCAAACATGCCAAAGGCATTAACAGGTTCATTGTTAACTCTAGTCTGAGTGTGAGAAGGCATTTCTCCACCTCTGCTGTACGAACATGCACTGGCTGTAAAGTATGACGAATTTTTGCAGACTTATTTTGGGGGAAGGGCCCAAATTATATGTACATTCATTTTCCTTTTTAGCTCGCCGGGATGAGTAACGTCCGGAGAGCTATTGTCGTACCCCCGGCGTCTGCGTCCGTCCGCGTGCAGAAAGACTTTAACCTTGCCCCGGCGAGCTTTGTTGTCTTTCTGACAACTCTTGTTTTTTAATCTATTTATTTACTTATAGTCAATGAGGAGATCTCGTGAATTTCCATTTGACACATTTTATGCTGGTGAGCTGGCTGATCCGTTGACCTGGGTAGAATAATTTGAGCCGAACAAACCATTGTTTGCGACTAAGTTGGGTTAAGGATAGGGTGAGAAACAGTATTACCTATGAGTCGGGTGAAGGTTCGGGATAGGATTACCTACGAGTTGGGTTAGGGTTAGGGATAGGATTACTGATGAGTTGGGTTGAGGTTAAGGACAGGGATAGGATTAACTAAGAGTTGGATTATTGTTAGGGATAGGATTACCTACAAGTAAAGGTACTGAGAAATGTGGCTGTATATTTTTTTTTAAAAACCTGCCTTCTCTGTAACTGTGATTCATTTTAATTGTATGCTCCACAAAAAAAAAAAGAAAAAAATCATCAATTGCTGAAATTAAGAAACTCTAAGAGCTCTATCCGGGGGATAGAGCCTATCCCCCAGATTGCGAGGTTAAAGTGGTATGCATGTAGAGGGGATAGCACAATCCACGGTCCTTATCTGCGGATAAAGTTATGCCCAGTTTCAACTGGGGACTGCAGCTTTATTCCACGGATTCCGCTGGTCTCGCTGTCTGTTCAGTGTAGCCACTTTCAGAGACTTTCACTTGTCTTTCAATTCTGAATTAGTGCGCTCTGCACAGCCGCGCAAATTCACCTTTGCGGCTAGGGGTGGGAATTGTAAACGTGTACAAGGTTAGTCAATCATGAATGTATACACAGCACTCATCGACTGCGTCTAAAATGTTTAAAAATGACGTTCCATCATCTAATTCCTAACCACTTTTTTTTAACCTGCGTAAAATGTCATGGGGTAAGGTAAAGGTGTAAAGGGGACTCCTTTACAGCTTAGGAAAAGAACCACGCGAATTAGAGAATCCGAATGTACACTTGGCACAGTGATAACCCACTGTCATGTTTGTTTGTTTTCCTGATTGGCCGGATGGACGGTCATCACAGAATTGCGGGAGAGCCTTTCTTTTCAAAAAGGATGGTCTAAGTTTACAAAACAAATTGTACAAAAACAAGGCACAATAATATGGGCAATGACAAAAAAAAAAAACTGAGTTAAACTGTTAGAATTCGTTCATGTCCATGTTCTTGCTTGTCAAAATGATGATTTTTATTGATGGTTAATTCATTTAAAATGCTGAAAGGGACTAACATTATTCATTTCATGGCAATGTTATGCCAATCGGATGTTGGCCGTAATTTTGTATTGGAGTAACTTACAAATGCACTGTTACTACCTGTTGATTTAATAAACGTATCTGGCTGATAACAGCTGTTAACAACAATAACAGATGTGTGAACTGTTATTGGAAAGGTGACAGTGCCCTTCAACAGTTGTATAGCAGTGAAAATCCACAAACTGCATTTTTGATCCCTCATAACTTCATGTAAAAATGAAATTTTCAGAACTGAAAGGCACATCAAAGCACTATTAAAAACTACAATGAATTCAATTGTATGCCCATTCTAGGTGTCACACTTAACCCAAAATTTGTATTTTCTTCAACGAGATTTGTTCTGTTACCAACTACAAGCTTCAATATCATGAGAGCAGTGAAAGTTTCAATGGCAACACTGGACCATTTTTATAACTATGTAGTGAAGAAAAAATAACTATTGGAACCATGGATTTGTCATCTGCTTTCACGTAATTCACCAGAGAACACTTGAAAAAATGTGAATTAGGAAAACTTCATGGTGTTGTATCACAATGTGGATGATGATCAAATCAAGTTATGAAAGGTTTCATTTTGATACCAGGCTGATACTCTAGCCATGATTCCTTCAGTGTCAAATAATTTTCACACTCGTTAATGTCAAGCTGCAGTCAGTGCCGCCAGTAACTATCAACTTAGAACTACTTACCGGTGTATCAGTAGACTAATGCTAAAGCCAGTAGTTTTACTGAATGGTTGAAACTGCAACAGCCAATTTCCTTCTTGTGTGTTTGAGTGCATAATCTTGTCTTTTGTATTTAGTATCGATTCTTCTAGAACTAGAGTTCTGGACACCAAAAGAAAATTATTTGCATACAGTCCATTCGCTACCCAGAATTCTGCGATTACATCATAAATGCCTGTCTTACTTTCAACATAACTGTTCACCAAATCATTCATGTCATTCCTGTCATTTTCAGTAATAATTTGTTATGAATGTAGTTGTTCAAATATTTGAAGCTGGTAAAATGACTGTAGTCTCGCGATACCCAACTCGCCGCTTTTTATTGTGCACTGATCTGGCATATTGATATTAAAATGGTAAGTGACACCAAACAAAATCCGATGAATACAAAGCAGAAATAACCGTGATTGTGTAATCTTATACTCGATAATATGAATGCTATGTAGGCCTACAGATTATTTTTATCTAGCCTAGCAACTGAAGGTTACAAACATATCGGCAGGTTTGGCAAGTGGTGTTCGTGAATTTTTTTCGTACTTCGCTGTTTGCTGTTAATATAGGTTGATTATGGTGCTTTCTTTCTGCATCATAGAAACATAATTTTAAGTAGACGGCTATACTCAGGCAGAGGGGTGTGATACAGCCTAATGATTTTATACTTTAAAAGAGATTATGAATTATTACATTTTTGTGTCCTTAATTGGAAAATTACGGTGGCCGTTTCCAAACCAGCCAATCGTTTTTAATGTTTCCAGCTAGGCAAGACAAAAATCGTCTGTTCAGAGCATTCAAATTTTTCTAGAATAAGCCGACGCGATCTCGGTTAACATATTTTAACTTAAAAGTGCAAGGCCAGTGAAGAGAGAAAAATGTAACTGTCTCGAGACACTCCTTCAGCAGTCCGGCACAAGGTTGCTGATTGGCTGTATGCAAGTAAGTTTCTGTTGCTGTCCGGAAAATGCATAAATAGCAATGTTGTTGAATATTAAAAAATAAACCTGTTACACTGAACAGTTAAGGTGCTTGAAAAGAGTTAAACTTAAAATAATTACACAGTGGTTGTTTGTTATTTCTAATTCTAAAAGTAGCCTAGTTGTAGTTTATGACAACCTACGGTTTATGACTGTTTACTTATATTTTTTCAAAAAAGGTAGAGGTTTATATAAATATATAAACCTTAATATAAACTGCATTGGACTCTGAAAACAAAATGTGCGTATATCTTAATTTTTTGCGCCGCCCCCCCCCCAAAAAACTTTCTTATGTACCGAAGGTGGGCCCAGCAGTAAAAGTTTGGGAACCACTGTTCTAAGCAATATTGTAATGCTGAACAATAAAAGCAAATTTATGCATCGGTATGTTTTTAGAGTTAAACACACAAGCAAAACGTGCGTATATGAATGTGTTTATGCAGTATACGTTTTTATTAAAGGTCTATTATGGTTAAAATTATTGGCTCATTGAATTTTGGGAATGGCCCATACATTTTGAAAATGGCCCATTGATTTTCCATGACACAGGCCATTGGCCCATGGGCCTTGCTCTCCTTCCCAACCCCTGGGTCAAAGTCAGACGACAGAATGTTTCCGATTTTAATTTGATACCGATTCCGGGTTGCTTGATTATTTGACCCGGATTGAAAATGGCAAAAATGGCAAAATACAGCGTTTTGAGCTTGACTGAATGGCTTGAATAACAGCATTAACTTTAATGTTGGTGTTCTTTGATTTTGCATTTGGTCAAAAGTTTATGCTCCAGACTTACAGTATATATCTGGCTGGCTCGCCTGATGTTGGGACAGTGGGCCCAGTGCCTCCACGTCAAGTGTTTCCCAGCAGTCTGGGGCTCTTGCTGAGGGAAATGGGATTTCATTTTGGAGGTCAGGGCGGGAGACGGTTGATAAGGCAGCTGGAGGCATAATCTTTGGCGTTGGTGGTAAGTCAAATCTCCCATTTTTCTTAAATCTGTCTTGCATTGATGCAGTTGCTTCCTCCTCCTTCTTCACTGTCCATTTCAAGGTGTCTGTTTCTTCCTGGAATAACAAGACAGAGTTAAAATTAATGCTATGCGTATTTTGATAATGTAAAAAAAAAAAATCTTTATGATGTAGCTGGGAGGTGGGACTTCAGCATGGCCGTGTCAGTCTCTCCATCAGCATATATAACATTTAGCTTTAAGGGACCAGTGTGTAAAATTCTAGATTGATTCTAGACTGCGGCGCTCTCTCACTCACTCACGCTCACCCCTCCTGTCGGCAAAAAGACAGTGATCTCCAAGGACCAAAACACTTTTGCGGAAATGGCGTCTTCCACGATTGGGATTTATACACGCTGAACGCATTCTCTAGCTGGCTGGATTATTCGGTCGGGCTGCCGCTCCAACATAGTGGCGCAAGATGGCGACGTCTCTATAGCAAGGCCCTTGCTATGTGTAGATATAAACGCATAATTATAAGGCTGCGAAAGCCAAATACATTTTTTTTTATTGATTATACACTTATATAAACATATGAATGGATAGTATATTCAGATTTTGCCAATAAACCATGCCAAATAGAACACAATGGTCCTTTAAAGCGGTGTATGTCAAATCAAATGGACTGATTGGCAGAGACTTTCTTAAGAAGAGTCATTACACACGGAGATAAATTATTTGTAACGACATGTGATCTTAACATTTTCTTTGATTTCAATATCAGATGAAAATGTCAAATATAATATCTGGAGTTGGAAGTATGCTGCAGTTTGCAAATGAAGTGTTATAACCAGTGTTAGATATTTATCTCCTGCCCCAGCAATTCAAAAAATAGCCGTGAAGTTACAAAAAGTTCTACAACAGTTCTCTTTTTCAGATCCTCAAAATTTTTCCCACGAGGTGCCATGTTGACCATCCAGTGACCAGAATGAGAGCATTGCACCCAAAACACCACAATTTAAACGTTCAACACGTTACACAACCTCATATGGCCAAGACGAACAGATAAAAGCATGAACATGAGGAATAAGACATGTTTCATTGCTTGGTTGACCATCACCAATTAGGGTGTGCACTCAATTTTTTTCCCACCCATTTTTGAAATAGTGACTGTTTGTTCAGTTATTTCGATAGTGTAGTAAATCTACACTGCTACCCATTTTACGACGATTATTCTAGAAGATATTTAAGCTTCATTTCTGTAGCATTGTCACTTGAAAAGATATAATTAATTAATTGTCAAAATATGAGGGATGTACTCACTTTTTTGAGATACTGCATATTCCGTGAACACTTTTCCTTAAAGGGCACCTATTATGCTGGTCCTCCTTTTAATACATATAGATAATGTAATAATGTTGTATGTCCATACTTAACCTCCTAAACATAAGATACAGGGGTTTTGCCGTAATCCAAGAACGTGATTTCATAAACGTGATTTCCTCTCTGAACAGTTCCTCCCAAGATCTTCACGAGATCTGGGCAAAATCTGACGTCAAGTTGTGCTGTCCAATTAAGACAGACCGAGCCAGAGCCAATCATGGCACTGGACCTGCCCACACCAGAAACTATTCTAGCAGGCACTAACAATGGCAGATCATACTATGCCTTAGCAGCATCTACACTTCCAGAAATACAAAAGAAGAACCACAGATCATTTGAGGTGCAGTTTTGTCTGTATCTCTCCCAAAGCCGCTTGTCCGTTTAATTTAGGACGCAAAGAAAAGCACCTATTTCTCTTCCAAAAGACGATGCCACCAGAAATTAGTTGGTAGCAATTTTTGTTTGCTGGCAGCAAACAGCCACGGCCAAAGGGAACGTTAGCTGTTTGTGCTCAGCATTTCACCAAAGACAGCTTTGTCAATAAAGGATAATTTGACACAGGATAAGCATTTCAGCTGCTTCCAAAACATGAAGCAGTTGAATTGATCAAGCGCTCGGAGCCTCAATCTGTAAGTAACCATATAAAAGCAAATAATGTAAGTGAAGCTAGCCTGTTACGGGTGGCTAGCAGGAACGCTAACGACAGTTATCACTAACAACTGGCCTCAAATGCAGGCTTTGTGAAATATCTTAAGATAAATCCTGGATTGGTTGCAACTGTCCATGACTCTGAGATGCAGAAGCTGTAAGTTGGTTTTACTGCATAAGCCAACCTGACTTAGTCACTTGATTGTGGCTGTAGCACTGCGGCTAACGTAGCCAAGTTACTGTAGCTAATGTTTGCGTCTTAAATATGCAAGACTAATATCAGGGGAAATTTTGCAGGTGTGTGAACATAAACCTCATTTGAAGCTAACTTTAGACACATGTTTGTAATTTGGATGCTTCGTACAACTGTCCACGGTACCGGAACTTGCTGTCTGTAAAACCTGTATTGCAAGGCTTTGTCTCTGTGGTTGTTATGAATCCTCGGTTACCAGCGACTGCATGTTAGTTTGTGTGCCATGCTAATTAAAAATGCTCCTGGTTTACTTATATGCAGTAATTCTGATCGTTATGCTTGTGTTACTTTGATAAACATCAATGTGGCAGTTTCATCATAACGTTGCCTTATTGTAGCCACTACAGTTGAAGCTAACTAGAGAGGTGCTGTATGTGTCCGCAAAGTTGGGCTGAAAAAGCTGCAGTTAGACCAGACTTAGTGTTGCAGAGCTTAGGATAGGTGTTTGGGATTGTTTACGGCTGCTTGTGATCGCTTCACTTATCCACGACCAGGATCAGCTGGATACTTAAAATATCTGGGCTAGCTCTCTGATTCTACTGTGAAAGCAATCACAAAATGCAGAAGCTTAACATGTCCAGTATAGCAAACGATTTCTCTGCACTACCGTGACATAATTTCATCCCCCTATAGAAATTGTTTTGAAAATAGAAATTTGTTGTCTTGAAAGTTCATGCCATAGTTTTAACAGAATAGTTGAGAGTGCAGGGCTCGAAATTGCAACTATATGCCACCCTATATGCCACCAAAATTAACATTGTGCGACCTTTGAATTAAAATAAGTTGCACCTTTGCGACCGCTTTTCCCCTCAAATAATCGCCTGTGTTCCTGTACATTAGGTTGTCAGTAGGCATCCAAACCGCTGCTGCAGCTTGAATAGAGATCAGCGTATGTGCCAGATGAGTGCATGCGTCTACTGGACATACTGCTGCCGGGCGTACCGGCATAACCCGGGATGCCTGTTCAGTCCGCCTCTGCCGTGCTGCGTGCATTGTTGGAATGGAGCGCACCCAGCGTGTTCCCTTGAGCTGACAGTGACCATTCTGACTAATCAAAGGGGAGCTTGACTTCCTAAACCTCAGTACTGATTCTAGAATGGTTAATATTAGCCGTAAATCACTCTGTTTCGCGGTACTGAGAGTTACTATTGTAACTATACACAAGATTTGGACGGAAAATGAAACCAAGAACAATAGAATACTTTTTTTGGTACTGTTATCGTGTAAAAAAAAAAAACTAATTGGAACCAAAGGTTAGTGAAACTGAGAATCATGACTGCAACCGAGATTCGGACAAACTGGCGGCAAAACTAGTTTATTATTTTATCGAAGAGTGGCTTCGAAATTTTGAATGGCTGAGGTTAAAGGAAGATGAAATGCACTGTGTTTGTTGGCAAGATTATGGTTTGGATCTCGCCGGTAACCAAGCGTTGGGTTATGAGTCCAAAAACTTTTAAGTCCCTCCAAACATGGAGAAAGCGCAAAACAGGAAAAGATGTGACAAATGTGCGTCAACGAGTATGATGCAGAAAGAAAACACCGTAATCAACTGTGATTAAGGGCTGACAGCAAAGTGTGAATACAATTCATTAACACCACTCGCCAAACCTGCCGATATGTTTGTAACGTTCAGTAGTTAGGCTAGAAAAAATAATCTGTAGGCTTACAGAGCATTCATATTTTCGAGAATAAGCTGACACAATCTGGGCTATGTGTACTTTATATTCAGTGGATTTTGTTCAGTGTCACCAATTGGTTTATTGGGCTATAAGGGCTATTAATATGCCAGATCACTGCAATATAAAAAAGCAGGCAAGCTGCATATATCTACTGGACTACATTGACTGTAACCAGTACATTTTACCAGCTTCAAATATTTGAACAATTACATTCATACCTATTAAGTAATCTTAATGACCAGCTAGATGAATGATTTGGCCAACAGTTATACTGAAGTGTAAGGCAGGCATCAACAATGCAACAGCAGTATTACAGGCATGGACAGCAGTGTGTGGTTTTGAGGCTGTACCTCGGTGCAAGGCCAGTAAAGACAGAAAAATGTCACTGTCTCAAGACACTCCTTCAGTGGATCAGGGGTGCGTTTCCCAAATCACAGATTCTAATTTACACAGTTGGACCCACTGACTGTGAATGGATGACCTAAGTTGCTAACAACAGTTAGCAACTACGTTTTTTGGAAATGTGTCCCAGAATAAGATTGCTGATTAGTTATGTACAAATTAGTTTCTATTGGTGTCCGCAGCTCTCATGGGGAAAAAAAATTGCCCCCCCGTTCCCTCCCTCCCTTACTTCGACAACCCCAATTCTGAAATATTTGGGACGAAGTGTGAAGTGTAAATTGTGAATAAAATCAAAATGCAATGACTTTCAGATCACAAGCCAATATCTTATTTACAATAGAACATAGATAACATTTCAAATGTTGCAACTGAGACATTTTACATTTTTATCCACAAAATGAGCTTATTTCAGATTTTCTGGCTGCAACAGGTCTCAAAAATGTTGGGACACGGGCAAAAAAGGGCTGAAAAAGCAATGAATATAAGAGAATCAGCTGAAAGAACATTTATCAAGTAATTAAGTTAACTGGCATTAGGTGTGCAACATAATTGGCTATAAAAGGGATGTCTTAGAGAGGCTGAGTCTCTCAGAAGTAAAGATGGCCAGAGGCTCTCAAACCTGTGAAGGCCTGTGTAAAGAAATTGTGGAATAGTTTAAAAAATGTTCCTCAACGTCAAATAGCAAAGGCTTTGACGGTCTTATCATCGACAGTGCCTAACATCATCAAAATATTCAGGCCCGTATTCAGAAACGACACACACTAATTAAGTGCGAGTGAGTACTAAAACTTAGTTGGTGTCAGGTTATACTAAATGAGTCAGAGGTTGTCCTAACCCTCATTTGCCTCCAGAGACCTCACTCACATTGATTATAGTGTCTCTTTCTGAGTGAAGGTTGAGTGCAGGGAACACCTCCCTTGAGCCGCACTAACTTGCGCTGGCATGACTTTCAAGTGGTTACAAACATTAGAAACTCTGGATCATTTAAAGCCACGTGCTCGACGCAATCGCAACTATGCAAATTTTAACTCTAATGATGATGATAACGATGCTGGTAACTTACTAACTGACCACCTGGTTTCAATGTTTACGAACTGCACTGTAGTTAACTAGCATTTGTGTACCCACCAGTAGCTACTGGTGAACTGGCAAAAAGTCGGGCCCACTTCCGGTGCAGGGTGACTCGGTGAAAACAAAACCCACATGGCCCGTGAAACCGTGAAAGTGATGCGAACGAAGTAATAATTCCTCAAAAAACATGCCCAAGTCGGGTGTAGTGTTTGGTTGTTCGAACCACAACATGAAACAGTGAGAGGGAATTTCATTCACGTATTTCCAAAGGAAGGTAAGCGGCGTGAAGCATGAATAAAAGCTGTCAAAAGACAGAACCCTGATGCATACATGCTAACTCTACCGCTTTGGCAGTAGACTACCACTTTCTGGTCGTTCCATTCTCAGATGGGAAGTTCCATTCTCAGTGGGAATCGTTAGCTCATGCAGTGCTGTGTGGGAAGCATTTTATCGGAGGTGAAATAGTAAATAGCTAAATATTTCATTAGCTGAAAATTAACTGGGAATTACTTTTGTAAAGAACTAGGTTCACTAACCCACATAACTGGCCCTGTATTTTCGTGAATTACCAAACACAACCTTGAACGATTGTCATTTGTCGAATCAATCGTTAGAGATATATGCTGTCCAACAATAAACTTGCCGTTGGTTACCAAGACCCGAAATTCATTTTACAGATGCTTTAACTAGGCAATGACTTCACTTCAAGAGATTTCGAGCGAAAAAGACGACGTTCAAATCAGTTTTTCGCGTGGGCGGCATACTTCGCCCAAAATAATTTATATATCAATCAAATCTATTATAAATTGTTTACTTATTTGTGTAGGTTGTATTGTGGGCGAGGCCTGCCGCCCGAGTTTAATTTCAAAAATGAGTAGTTTACATTATTGACGCGCTTAGTTACGCAAAATATATAAATGTGGGATTGGCATTTACAAACGGAATATAAAATTGAATTTCGTGATATTTTTGAAAATAATAACTTACAGTTGTATGAAATAACGTTACATTTTAAGTATTTTTATGTGTAATCAAACAAATGTGTGGATTGTGTGTTTTTCGCTAAGGATTCAACACGAGGCACGAATCATATTTCATATTGAAATCCAACTTTTCAATTGCACCTCTTGCGTAAGCGGTGTTCTTTGATGTACAGCTGTTCGCATTTCCTGCTTTGTTGACGCGTAATATTTTGAATGATGCTTCTCTATTATGCGTGATATGTAAATATCGAGTAAATAGTTTAGTGTCGTTGAGTGTTAGGCCTAATTACTCAATGTACAAGCCAGATAATCAGAGCGGTCAGGCTTTTTGGCGCGATGACCCAGTTTCGTCTTTCGACAATGATCCGATGAGGAAATGCTCCTGGTGAACCCAGGTGAACTTCAGGTACACGAGGAAAGGTAAGTTTTATCTATGCAAATTCTATAAAAATCTGTTCATATACGGATATTCTGAGTTATGGTAGAGATGTAGAACCAATAAATAACTCTTTGAAAAATAAGATAGGCCTATAGGCTATCTGATTCCCGATCGATGCCTGACATTTCGCCCCTCGATCAGCTCGGCCCTTGAGCACGAATCATATTATGCAACTTTGAAGTTTGTGAACTGAATTGAATCTGACCTTAATTTTGTTTTTAATATAATTAATGGGTAGCATAAGTAATTCAGAAATATAAGACAAATATAATATTGCTCCAGTATAAGTGTGATAAGGCATAGAAAAAAATACCCGTGATTCCTATTACCCGACAGTCCCTATTTTCCCCCTACCCTAAACATTTTATTGGCATTTGATACTGAATTTGAATGAAATATTGTTTTGCTTGTTTATGACATTAAAATAATAAGCATGAGAATAAGTGTATTATTTTATGAGTAATAAAACAATATTTTGAAAGATTTGCTGTTTTATATCAATACTGACCAAATAACAACAATTTAACATGATCCAATTTCCTGTTAGGTTGCCATGGCAACAATGACCTCTTATGCTTTTTGCATTGAATTTTTGTTTCTTTAAGTAATGATTAATATACAAGGATAATAAGGACATTGTGTTTAACTTGTTTGCTCCTTGAATTGAAAATGGATCAAGTAATGATATTTTTGCATGATACATACATGTGCCGTTGCCATGGCAACCATGGGCCAGTCAGGTTTGTAACATTGGACTTATTAATTATGTTAATAATAATTAACATGCATTACTAATAAGACATTATCTTGGACTCCTTTTCTCTTCGGTTTGAAAATATGCCAAATAATGACATTTTGAATGGAACAATTTCCTCTCCCGTTGCCATGGCAACAATGGACCACTTATCTTGATAATGTTGAATTGTTAATTATTGATATAATAATTGATATACATAAATTATAAGACAATATATTGAACTCTTTTGCTCTTCGGATTGAAAATATGCCAAATAATGACATTTTGAATGGAACAACATCCTCTCCCGTTGCCATGGCAACCATGGGCCAGACATCCTGGTAATGTTGAATTGTTAATTATTCATATAAAATTGATATACAGGGTTTATAAGACAATATATTGAACTCTTTTGCTCTTGGGATAGAAAATATGCCAAATAATGACATTTTGCATGGTGCAATTTCCTGTTCCGTTGCCATGGCAACCATGGGGCAGTAAGGCCTATAACATTAGCCAAAATTTTTAAAAATGAATATGTCAATTAATGACACAAATGATTATTAGTTTTTAGACAGGGCCAATTTTGATGGTTAGTGAACCTTGTCCTTTAAAGCATGACAGCGAATGGCAACTCTAAGTACCTAAGTCCGGTCAGTAAAGTCTGCGCCTTGATCAAATCGGGGCTGAATGGGTGCGTCAGTAAAAAATATAAAAAGAAACAGCACAAGTACTCGCACTCCAAAAGGTGATTTCCAAAAAGCCGAGAAGCTAATGCAAAAATTTATTCGGACAAGAAAGTTAATGTGCAAGGTGAAACTAAACACAAACGTTTCGGTGCTTACACTATCCTCAGTGCAAATGACTAAATGATTTAACTTGTTTTCTTGAAGCGCGTCATAATGTATCTGATCTCAGCTGGCTTGGTATTGACCGTGTTTTTCCCAGTCGTAGACTAAGGTACATAGACAAATGACTTCTTCAGTGTGAAGCACATTGGATCTATTGCTTATCCACGCTTCATCCAGCTGGTTTAAATGATTCTTTTGATTTAACTTGTTTTCTTTAAGCGCGCACCAGCATGTCTTTCGCATCAATTTAATTTATTTATTTTGATATTCTTCTCCTTTAGTGTTTAATTTGGTTCTTCTTTTCTTTCTTTTTTCTTTTTTAAATCCTTATTGATTGTTACAACCAATTGTCATCTATGATGATACTCCCTTGTAATTGAATAATTGACGTGTCAATTGTATTCTGTGAGATTGACTAGAATCAATTGTCTTTTTCAGTCATGTGAGGTCTATTTAAATGGTTTTGTCCTGCCACTTAGTCATTTGCACTGAGGATGGTGTGAGCACCAAAATGTTTGTGGTTTTAACTTTTTTCACCTTGCTCATTAACTTTCTTGTCCGAATAAATCTTTGCATTAGCTTCTCGGCTTTTTGGAAATCACCTTTAGGAGTGCGAGTACTCGAGCTGTTTCAACTTTAAATACCTGCAATATTTACCGTCTGTGACACAATGATTATCAAAATCGTCAAATGACATCTCTAGTACCTTGTAACAACTCCTACACGCTGTATTTACTCGCAAAAAAGAAAACTCGCAGATACAAATTCTAATAAAGTGTATATACAGTTTGCATGTCGTGTCCATGCATAATACAAAATTTCAAAACCAGTGAAGTTGGCATGTTGTGTAAATCGTAAATAAAAACAAAATACAATGTTTTGCAAATCTTTTTCAACCTATATTCAATTGAATACACTGCAAAGACAAGTTACTTAATGTTCGAACAGGTAAACTTTGTAATTTTTTGCAAATATTAGCTCATTTGGAATTTGATGCCTGCAACATGTTTCAAAAAAGCTGACACAAGTGTTAACATGCATTGCATTGTGATGCATTGTGTAAGCGTAAAACTCCCCAGCAACAAAGCAGGAACTGATGACAGCTGTTGGGAAGGCCTGGCAGAGCATCAAGGGAGAATACCAGAATATGGTGATGTCTATGAGGTCGAGACTTCAGGCTTTATATTGGCGCTGAGTCTTGAAAATGGCAGTTTAATTATTGATTGTGTCAGTTTGTCCAATTACTTTTGAGCCTCTGAAATTGCAGGGGCTGTGCATAAGATGTTTGTAATCCAGATATGGTGCAGTTATTACAAAAAAAAAAAAAGTCGTAAATTGATGGTGAAATTCTGCACTTCAAGCACATGAAGTGGCTTTCAAAACTATAACAATGAAAATTGCCTCTGTTAAAATATTTATGATCCTAACAGTATATTGGAAGTGTTGTTTTAAGATGCTGTGGCAAAAAGCAGCCAGGCCTCAGCATCTGAAGTGGAGCCTTTGTTTAGAACATTGGTCCGTAATTCTAGAGACCTAGGAGCAGAAGGGCCGGAAGATTAATGGCTGAGATCCTTTGGTACTCCTGAGAAGACTGATTTATTATGGGCTTATTCTGTGCTATTGTGGTTCTATCTGTGTATTCTGTTTTATACAAAAAATGCAAATTTGGCACTTTATTTAGTATTCATTATAAATTTTACCCAACTTGAAATCCACATGCTCAGTTTTGTTCTCAATGTTCAATATATTTTTACTTTTTCTTCAAACCGGGCTGTGAACAAATTTGAGTGTTCAAAATGTGACTCATAGTTCAATAATTTTTTATTCAGGCAACAAAGCAGTACATGGAACTGCTCTCTATTACCGAAAATGACATAGAGGCGGCACCGTCAAAATGGCTGGAGTGGGGAGATGGGGTAATATATTTTTAAAAATTGAGTAATTTACATTTTTTATGATATCAACTACATATAAGTTATCTCACTGTATGTTTCCGACTCTGCATTGCTACGGTCACAAAGTAATGCAGGCACCATGGCCAAGAAGTGTGCATTACCAGACAAGGATCTCTGGATACAATATCCCCAGAGGATATTTTCTGACACCTGTAAATGATTCTAGTGATATCCAATCATCTATATATACTGACCGAAAAAAGAAATGCAATTTTCTATTTCATCGATTTTATCGAGTGTAGCTGTTATTAATCAACACTTCATTGGTATCAAATGAAAGAGGGAATCTCAGCCAATAGATATAACAGAAAATTGGGCTGGAATATCGCAATATTGGCTTTTATTTAACAAGCTGAAGTTTTGGCGGTACACCTGCGTCTCATAGACATCACCAGACGTCTGATTGTTGCTTGTGGAATGTTGTTCCACTCTTTGGTCAGCGCTAGTCTTAGCTGACGTACTGTAGCTGACGGTAGTTGACGTCTCCGGATCACTCTATCCAGAATGTCCCACAAGCGTTCAATAGGTGAAAGATCTGGAGAAAATGCAGGCCAGGGAAAGATTTGCACGTTTTTGGCCCAAAGGAACTCCATACAGATATGTGTGGATGCGTGTTGTCCTGTTGGAAAGTCAGTTGGTGATGTCGGACAAACAAAACGACGACTGGATGGAGAATTTCCTCACGGTAATGGACGACATTGAGGTTTTATTTGGTGTGTAACAGACAGTCAGCTGTGATATGACGGGCAGACGCTGGAGTCATGTGGCCTACTGGATCTGGGGCGATCGGCCGTGTGTCCAGTGGCATTAAAAAAGGTTCTGAAGCAACAAATTGTCGCAGAATGCTCACTGAATTGACGGGTAACTCTATCTACCTGACTTCCGGCCTGTAGCATCCCAAACGCGCCTTCTTGTTGAACTTCTGTTAGTCATGGCATTATAACCCGTTTGATTTTCACTCATTTTCGGTTAGACTTTTATAGGCCCCATTGTCTACGAGGAACTCAAAACAAAAATGTTTGTGTTAGGACAATGGTACTACTGAAACCCAAGCGCTGCCAAATGTTTGGTTCCGGACAAATGGCGGCACCAGAATATACGCTATGACCGTGAAAATTTGTATGGTAGAAGTACCCACCTCCAAAAATAACTCTGAACAAAAGCATCTTTTTCAATGGGTTTGTCGAAATTTGGTACCGGATTACGTAATTGCGTTTCTTTTTTTGGTCAGTATATGTGTAACCGCTACTCTCTTACTCCCTTTTTGTCCACACATAGTATATTTATGCACTATAATGGTATTAAATTGGTTTCAGTGCCTGATTTTTTTTTTTTTTTTTTTACAGACAACTGTATGTGTAATTTAAAAAGCTATCGTGCTTGTTGCTTTATTTGTTTTAACCTCTTCAACCCTGATTCGAGGTAATGCTGGTGTGATGCATGGGATTAACAGCTGAATGCCTCTCCTTATGTGTGATTGATCACGACTAAACCCAGTTTTAGACCATGTGATTTACAATAAAACAATTTACTTAATTTCCATGACTACAAAACCCAAAACCAGTGAAGTTGGCATGTTATGTAAATCGTAGATAAAAACAGAATACAATGATTTGCAAATCCTTTTCAACTTATATTCAATTGAATACACTGCAAAGACAAGATGTTAAATGTTCAAACTGAGAAACTTTTTTTTTTTTTTGCAAATAATCATTAACTTAGAATTTAAAGGCAGCAACACATTGCAAAAAAGTTGGCACATGGGCCTTTTTACCACTGTTACATCGCCTTTCCTTTTAACGACACTCAGTAAACGTTTGGGAACTGAGGAGACAAATTTTTGAAGCTTTTCAGACGGAACTCTTTCCCATTCTTGCTTGATGTACAGCTTAAGTTGTTCAACAGTCCGGGGTCTCCGTTGTCGTATTTTATGCTTCATAATGCGCCACACATTTTCAATGGGAGACAGGTCTGGACTGCAGGCAGGCCAGTCTAGTACCCACACTCTTTTACTACGGAGCCATGCTGTTGTAACACATGCAGAATGTGGCTTGGCATTGTCTTGCTGAAATAAGCAGGGGCGTCCATGAAAAAGACGTTGCTTGGATGGCAACATATGTTGCTCCAAAATCTGTATGTACCTTTCAGCATTGATGGTGCCTTCACATATGTGTAAGTTGCCCATGCCTTGGGCACTAATACACCCCCATACCATCAAAGATGCTGGCTTTTGAATTTTGCGCCTATAACAGTCCAGATGGTTCTTTTCCTCTTTGGTCCGGAGGACACGACGTCCACAGTTTCCAAAAACAATTTGAAATGTGGACTCGTCAGACCACAGAACACTTTTCCACTTTGCATCAGTCCATCTTAGATGAGCTTGGGCCCAGCGAAGCCGGCGGCGTTTCCGGGTGCTGTTGATAAATGGCTTTCGCTTTGCATTGTAGAGTTTTAACTTGCACTTGCAGATGTAGCGATGAACTGTAGTTACTGACAGTGGTTTTCTGAAGTGTTCCTGAGCCCATGCGGTGATGTCCTTTACACACTGATGTTGGTTTTTGATGCAGTACCGCCTTAGGGATCGAAGGTCACGGGCATTCAATGTTGGTTTTTGGCCTTGTCGGTTACGTGCAGTGATTTCTCCAGATTCTCGGAACCTTTTGACGATATTACAGACTGTAGATGATGACATCCCTAAATTTCTAGCAATAGCTCATTGAGGAATGTTGTTTTTAAACTGTTCGACAATCAGCTCACGCATTTGTTCACTAAGTGGTGACCCTCGCCTCATCCTTGTTTGTGAATGACTGAGCATTTCAGGGAAGCTGCTTTTATACCCAATCATGGCACTCACCTGTTCCCAACTAGCCCGTTCACCTGTGGGATGTTCCAAATAAGTGTTTGATGAGCATTCCTCAACTTTCAGTCTTTTTTGCCACTTGTGCCAGCTTTTTTGAAACATGTTGCAGGCATCAAATTCGAAATGAGCTAATATTTGAAAAAAATTACAAAGTTTACCTGTTCGAACATCAAGTAACTTGTCTTTGCAGTGTATTCAATTGAATATAGGTTTAAAAGGATTTGCAAATCATTGTATTCTGTTTTAATTTACAATTTACACAACGTGCCCACTTCGCTGGTTGTGGGTTTTGTAGATCCAAGATGATAGAAGGACAGGATTGAGAGAAAGTGATCATTACGAATCTGTCTGCTACTTCACCACAGACAGCGCCATGGATACATAAAACGATTCACCTGCAGACATTTTGGAACCATGATAGAGGCCATGGATTCTTAACCGCACAACAGTCAGGTAAAGGATCAATAAGTCAAGCAGACCTAGTATTTCTGCTTAAACCTGCTATTTCTGCACAGCAGCTGACAAAGTTTGGGTTATGCTAAAATGATTGGTTTTATACAGTACTTTTTAGAATTGGATGTCAGTGGTGGCTTGTGATCCAAACAATTTCCTACAAGAGCATAGTAGCCGGAAGTCCCAATTCCAAAATAAAAACACCTAAAAAAGATGGGTACATTCATCTCAAAAATCCACAACGTGTTTTTATCCAAGGAAATATCCCACTTTAATCCATATCTAATGGCAATATCGTCTCAATGCCAAATTTTTCGTTGCGGTCAAAAGCTGGTCACCCACTTGCCTTACGGACGCAGATGAACTCTAGTGGTCAAGCCGCAATCAGTAGCATCATAAATTAAAATTTATACAATCTTCAAAATTTTTGCTATTTCATCTTTTTGGCTCTAGATTATGATAACTTAAGTCCAAACAAAAAAGATCATAAAGATGATATACTGACCAGCATTGAAAACACACTACCTTAATTTCACGGCCAAGATACTAATTATGAATGTTTATGAGGTGTAAGTGTTTGAGAAGTGCCTGATGCCTCCTGACAGGAGGGCCTAATGCAAAATTAGGTCTTTGACAGGTGTTTATTCCATTGCAGACCAAAAAATCTAAAATGAAGATTGTCGCCAGGGTAAAATCAAAAGACAGCATTTTGGTTCTCTTCACACAATCTGGTCTTTCAAGTGGCAAGTGAAAAACCACTCCAGGTCAGTCATTAAACCGTTGGGTTACAGATGTAACCTTGGTTCTGTGAAGGAAAGAAAGGCTGCCAGACGGCTAGCCCAAGGGGCTGGAATATAATCCGCGCGTGCGCGAATTCTGAGGTAGACTATATCAAAACATCATCACGTGAGTGTGCCGCGCTACTGTACAGTACAGTATATAAGCCTGCGCGCAGCACACTTGGTCCTCATATAATCCTGAACGCGAAGTCCAGAGTGACGACGAAGTCTGGCAGCCTTTCTTTCCTTCACAGAACCAAGGTTACATCTGTAACCCAACGTTCTGTTTCACTCAAGAAAGGCTGCCAGACGGCTAGCCCAAGGGGCTGGAATACATATGCCCCAACGTCGCGGAGGACAACCATGCAACGATTGAACAAAGGGCACAAACAAGTATTAGAGTCAATACTTTTATTGAAATCAACATGCCCACAGGGCTAAATGAACTGAGGAGCTGGGCTCAGTGAAAAACACATTCGGTCATGAACTCAAAACAGAATTCCCGAAAGATAAGGGGGAGACAACATTGAGGTTGTAGAATCTCGCAAAGGTTGAAGGTGATGACCAACAGGCCGCCTGGCAAATGTTCTGCAAGGGGACTCCTTTCAAGAGAGCCCATGAAGCAGCAATGCCCCGTGTGGAGTGTGCAACTGTTGCTCCTGGGGATGGACACCCCGAAAGCTGGTAGGCCTGCTTTATGGTGTCAACCACCCAGTGTGAGAGTCTCTGTTTTGACAGGGCCTTGCCAGTCTGCCCAGCACCATGACAGACAAAGAGCTGGTCAGTCAGTCGAATATCCTTTGTCCGCTCGACATAGCAAAGGAGGGCTCGCACAGGGCACAAAGCATTAATTGACAGGTTTCCTTCTGACTGGTTTCCATCCGACTCAGAGACAAGAGGGCGGTATGAGACCAAGGCAATTGTTTGATTGAGGTTCTGTGCTGACAGAACCTTAGGCATGAAGGCCGGATTAGGGCGCAGGACAACACCAGTGCCTTCCGGTTTTACATGGAAGCAGTCAGGGTGCACAGACAGCGCATGTAGCTCTCCAATACGCTTTGCTGAGGTGATGGCAAGTAGAAAAACCACCTTCTGAGAAAGCCACTTGAGATCAATACTACCAAGGGGTTCAAACGGGGGCTTTGTCAGAGCATCAAGAACAATGTTAAGCTGCCACGGCGGCACAGAGGGAAGCCGCCTTGGGCGCAATCTTTGAACTCCCTTCATGAATTGGACAGACAGGGGGTTAGCGCCGAGTGTTTTGCCATCCACTCTATCATGGCAGGTTGATATCGCAGAGAGAAACACCTTCAGAGTCGAAGGGGATTTTCCTTGGTCAAACTTTTCTTGTAAGAATTCCAGAAGTGAGGCTAGAGGGCAGGACCGGGGGCACTCATGCCGCTGTTCGCACCATGCTTTGAAAACATTCCATCTATAGGCGTATAGGGTCCTTGTCGATGGCGCTCTAGCACACTGCAAGGTTTGCGTAACTGCCAGTGTCAACCCTTGAGCGAGGAGGGTGTCCCTTTCAACGGCCAGACCCACAGGTTCAGGATGGCTGGTGACGGGTGCCATAACTCTCCCCCGGCTTGCGACAACAAATCCTGCCGTAGCGGTAGTTGCCATGGGGTGCCCGAGAGGAGGGCCTGAACCTCCGCAAACCATGGCGCCTGGGGGCGATTTGGAGCCACCAAGAGGACACTCAGGTTCTCCATCCTTGTCCTCTCCAGCACAGCTGGGATCATGGAGAGGGGAGGGAAGGCATACAGGAGGCCCTTGGGCCATCTATGTGCTAGGGCGTCCACCCCTAGAGGCGCGTCGTCTTGGTTTAAAGAGAACCATTGTGGACAGTGAGTCGATTCCCTTGAGGCGAAAAGATCGACGTGTGCCTTCCCAAAACGAGCCCAGATTAGATGCACTGTTTCCGGGTGCAAACGCCATTCGCTTGGGTGTGGCCTGCCCCTGGACAGCAGGTCTGCTGCGGTGTTCAGTGTGCCCGGCAAGTGAACTGCCCTGATCGAGCAAAGGTGAGTGTCCGCCCAGAAAAGGAGTTCTCGGGCAATGTTGTGCAACGTCTGAGACCTCAGGCCTCCCTGGCGATTTATGTACGCTATTGCCGACATGTTGTCTGTTCGAATCAAGACATGTTTGTCCTGAAGCACTGGCAAGAAATAGTGAAGGGCGAGGTATATTGTTCTTGGCTCGAGAACATTTATGTGGGCAGTGTTCCATGGTGGGCGCCACACTCCCCGGGCTCCCAAACCATTCCAGACTGCCCCCCAACCGGACAGCGACGCGTCCGTAGTCAGAACTTCGCGTCTGTAGATTCTGCCTAGTCGCACACCTCTGCACAGATTCTGGGGCATGTTCCACCATTGCAGAGCTCGTAGGCACACAGGTGGTAGAGAGACAGATTTGTCCCTGTCCAACACTGGGTGGAGCATCTTGGACAGGTACCACTTTTGCACTGGCCTCATATGTAGAAGGCCAAGGCGTACCACCTGGGATGCTGCGGCCATTAGGCCCAGTAGCCTTTGACACTGGTAAGCACGAACATTGTTCTGTCCCAAAAACTGTGACAGGCATTGTTGGAGGGCAACGACTCTCTGATCTGAGAGACCTGCTATCATGGTTACCGAGTCCAGTTTCACTCCAAGGAAGGTGATCTGCTGTGAAGGGGTTACCTGGCTCTTGTCTGGGTTGAGAGATAGGCCCAGTTTCTGTAAATGTTCCATTACTACCGCTGTGTCCCGCACTGCCTGCTGATTCGACAGGGAACATATTAGCCAGTCGTCCAGATAATTGAGCACTCTGATGCCCTTCTGCCGCAGCGGATTCAAAGCTGTGTCCATACACTTTGTGAATGTGCGTGGTGATAGGGACAGGCCGAAGGGGAAGACGTTGAACTCGAAGGCTCTGTCCTTCAACGCAAATCGGAGAAATTGACGATGAGCAGGGTGGACTGCAATGTGGAAATAGGCATCCTTGAGGTCTATGCTCGTGAACCAATCTCCACTTTGAACTGACTGGAAGATTTGTGCCAGTGACAGCATTTTGAAATGCAGCGGGCGTAGGTAGAGGTTTAGTGGCCTCAGGTCCAGTATTGGACGAAATCCACCATCCCGTTTCGGAACTAGGAAATAGCTCGAATAAAAGCCACTCTGCCGTTCGCTGTGATTTAACTCTCTTATCGCCTCTTTCCTTAGCAAGGTGTTTATCTCCTCTTGCAGGGCCAGCTGCCGTTGTGGGTCTGGCTGATGAGAAACAAGAATACCCTTGAACATGGGTGGGCGGCGTCTGAACTGTAGCCGATAACCGAACTTTATTGTTGAAATTACCCAAGAACTGGGAGAACACGCTTCCCACACCTCCAATTGAGTGTGGGAGAAAACATGAGGCATAGCCCCTTGAACGTCAGGAAGAGGGCTGTGAGGCAGCAGACGGGGTGGCACGAGGTCTGTGGCCATCGCGCTGTCGAGGCCTATTGGGCCTGGCAGGATTCCCGGGGCGGCGGCTTGGAAAGGAGGAAGCCTGCGTCGACTGTCTCCGCACATTGCCCTGCATATTGGGGCGGCCCTTTGTGAAGGGCACACTGCGGTTACCTGCGTAGTTCCAGTCTGGTCGATGTCGTTTGGGTGGAGGGGGCTTTGGCATCAGCTGCTCCCACTCCTTCTTGGACTCCCTAGACTCCTTGGCTCGGCGGAGCATGTCAACGGTTCCGGGACCAAAGGTAAAGCCAGGGGTAAGAGGTAGCTTCATGAGCATGTTCCTGTCCTGCTCTGGCAGCTTCGACTGAGCTAGCCACAGGTGTCTCCGTGCCATCCACAGTGATGCAATGGATCTACCACTGGAGTGTGCTGCTCCCCTGGCGAGATGTACTAGGATCTCAGAGACTTTCTTCAACTCTTCAACCACTTCCTGAGCGGGGGCAGCGGAGAGGTCTTCAATGAGCTCCATTTGATACAGCGAGAGCACAGATGTTGTGTTCATGAGGCGCGCCCCAAAGGCCGTATTGTAGAACGACTTCTTCAACCATTTGTCGGTGGTGCGGCACTGTTTATTTGGGCATGAGGGGTCTTTCCCCACAAGAGCCGTGGGAGGGAGGACAAGAGCAGCAATAGAGTCATCCATCATCGGATAGTCCCCAAAACCAACCTCATCTGCTCCATGAATGTTAGCAAACTGTGCCCACTGTCTCATAGGAGGGGTTGCCGCCTCCGGGTGCTCCCACACAGTTGTCATTTCCTTGACAAAGTCCGGGAGGACAGGGAGAGAGCATGGCCTATTCATAGGCTCCCTCCTCCTATCAAACCGAGACGGCTGGGCCTCAGGTGTTGAAGGCATTTCTACATTGAGACGTTTGGTGGCCCTAGTCATGAGCGCAAGGAATTCTTCACCAGAGAAGGCACTGGATGTTTCGGATGGAGCCAATAACAGGGAAGAGCCATGATCTGAGCTCAAATCAGAATGGTGGGGAGACGTTGCTCTGCCATCCATATATCCAGGATTCAGGTTATCCGATGCCATCACCGATAGCAGTTCCACATTGTCATCAGCGACCTGCGTGGACAGCTGCTGCGGTGAATCTACTACAGGCTGCATTGGTGGGGAGGCCCGGTGCTCTGTGCCTGATGGGAGTGCCTGGCGCTTGGTGCCTGGTGGGGGCGCCTGGCGCCTGCCGTCCGGTGGGGGTGCCTGTTGCTCTGGCCCTGATGGGGCTGCCTGGCGTTCGGTGAGCTGCTGCATCATCCATTGCTGAGTAGACGCCAAGGATGAAATTTCCTTAGCCAGAGATGCCATAGTATTCGCAAGAGCATCATAGCTCTCATGCTTCCTTTTCCTACTTTTTTTTTGCCTGGAGCTGGTGTGTCAGACAATTTGCATGTACTCGGCTGTTGAGGAGAGGGCTGAGAGAGTGGTATCGAACCTGTCCCATTGGACTCCTGTTTACTCTACTCAGTAGAGTGCGTGCTGAGAAGGGGAGACAGCTTGGGCAACCACTAGGGTCAGCTTTGGAAGCAAGCGCATGCTCAGGGCCCAGACATTTCACACAGAGGGTATGGCCATCTTCCATTGGCAGTTTACTGCTGCAATTAGTACAGTTGTGAAATCCTGGCATTTCTTTTTTTTTTTTTTTTTTAAATAAATAACAAATTATTTGTTATTAATATTCTATTTCGGTCACACAAAGATTTTAGGTGTGAACCCAATAGCACTGTTCAATGTCCAGTGGTACCAACAGGGGTGGCACAAGAGAAGCCACCAGTCAGGCTGCTGCACACTGGTATCAGAGTCTGTGTCTGCAGTAAGTTACCTCTGTCGGTACCGAGCACCGAGAGCACCGAGAGTCGGTACAGAGAGCCTGCAGTGAGAATGACGAGATGTATCACGAGATACGCCTGCTGGTTGCCTTCCCAGTCTTCAAACAACGCAAGTAGCATAAGCAGTCAAATCACGCCAGATGAGTTGGATGGAGCAATTAACATACCAGGCGAAAAATTCCCTCGACTGAGGGAGAATCGCGGCAGTCCGTTATACGGGAGAGATATCTCCACTACGGTACCAGTTAGCTACAGTACAGAGCCGAATGGCGCCATGCAGCAATATTAAGAGATATAGCCAGAGAGATTTCCCTGTAATCTCTTTCCTCCCTCGTGTAATATTACAGCAATAGAACCACTCACCTGCTGGGCTTTAGTTGGAATTAAGCACCGATATACATGCGAGTAGCCTCGCTTACGAGCAGTATACCCGCCCGAACCAAGCAACGATTCGTGGGGATGAGGGATTATTAGCCCACCTAATAGATCAGCGGCGATAGCACACTCGTAAGGTGGTGTAGATATAAAAGCCTGATAACGGTTGCCTGGAGAGGGGTAACAATAGTCACCAGCTCTCAGACAGCTAACTGTCAATAGGCACGTCGCGATAGTATCAAGAGTCTTACCTTATGAGATCGCGTGAGGGATTAAAGAGGACCAAGTGTGCTGCGCGCAGGCTTATATACTGTACTGTACAGTAGCGCGGCACACTCACGTGATGATGTTTTGATATAGTCTACCTCAGAATTCGCGCACGTGCGGATTATATTCCAGCCCCTTGGGCTAGCCGTCTGGCAGCCTTTCTTGAGTGAAACAGAAATTATCATTAGGTGGCTGACGAGATGAGAATTTGATGGAAAGGAGTGGGAACACACCCTCAGAAAGTTGTGATTGTGCATGAACGTCCCTGCTGTCGCTGGGTTGTGTCATAATTCCATCACTGGGAAGATTGTTTAAAAAGTTTTGGGGGTATCTGTGCCAAGTCTAATAGCCCAGTTTATAAGCTATGACGTAAATCAAATAATCAAGGTCAGTCCAAATGAGTCCATCTGGGTAGCACTAGTGTATGATCACAAGCGACCAATAACTCAAACAGCTCACCAAGGCAATATTAAAGAGAACCAAGAGTCCAAATCCACAATCGGAAGTCACCTGAAAGCAGCAGAGGTGGGATGTAACAACCCCATTTCAGCCTATTTTCACCCTACATCACTGTCAGCATCCTCAGCAGCGAGGACAGCAAATTCAGATTGATGTTTCCAATGATCAAATTGGACACAGACCGCATGATTCAGGGTTAGATCTATTGCCTCCAGTATGGAGAAACCCTTGCTTTTAAACAGTGCAACAGTGGAGTCTTTGGTGAAAATGGGCATAAGTGGGGGTTTATCAAGCCAATTTTGCATGGGGCCATTACTGTAGCAAAAATATTTGTAAATGTGTATGGAGAGTTGTAACTGAATGTGCATAATCGGTTGAGTTAAATTTACAAATACTTTTGCTACAATAATGGCCCCATATTTTCGCAGTGGTTAGGCGACTTGTGACAGTGGATTCGGACACACGACCCCTTTGACATCAACTTGGTGAGCTGTCGAGTCACTGATCGGCTGTAACCAATCAGACAACTTGAATGAACTTGATTCCTTACTTTATACCTTGGCTGACAAACAGTGGACAGTCAGGCACTAGACAGATACCCCCAAACTTCTGGTCAGTCTTCCAAGTGATGGAATGATGACAATGCTGCCATGTAGCAAAAGCACAGATGCAAGTTAGAAATCATGGAATCAATTTATGAACTAAAATGAGTTTAAACTTTTGACTCGGAGTAGCAGATATAACGGCTGAACATGCTCGTGGCATTCTTTCTACAATGGAAATCAAATATTCTCCAGAGAGTTCTATCCAACTCTGTTACAGAAGTTCCCATAAATGTGTGGCACTTGTAGGTTGCTTTGCTTTCACTCTTCTGTCCAGTTCATCCCAAACCATCTCGATGGGGTTTAAGTCTGGAGACTGTGCTGCCACTCCATGTTTTCAAGCTTACCATCTTGTTCTTTTTTCCTAAGGTAGTTCTGGCAGTGCTTGGACTTATGTTTTCCTCACCAACTAGGCACATACCAGAGGCTACTGCATGGTGCTGCAGAATGCTGTGGTTGTCGTTTTGGTTCAGGGTGCCTTTCACTTTAAGTCACTGACCCTGGATCCAGCAAAACAGCCCTAGACCATCAAGCCTCTTCCTCCATGTTTGACAGTTGATGTCACACACTGAGGAACCATCCTCTCACCAACTCGATGGTGTACAAAAAACCTTGGTAACCTTATCTTTTGTTTAAAACTTCTGACAGTTCACCACTTACCTTTGAACTTTTTCAAGCTGTTCTCTGGACTGAAACTGCATAATTTTCAATAAAAAAAACTGGAAAAATTGGAGTGTCCTAAAACGTTTGACCAGTAGGGTATATGTTTTTAATGTTCCCTAGCGGTGGTCTCTTGGTTATTTCCCCAATTAATTATTTCTTATTCATTATATGGTTATGTATTACAAAACCCAAAACCAGTGAAGTTGGCACATTGTGTAAATCGTAAATAAAAATAGAATACAATGATTTGTAAATCCTTTTCAACCTATATTCAATTGAATACACTGCAAAGACAAGTTACTTAATGTTCAAACAGGTAAACTTTGTAATTTTTTGCAAATATTAGCTCATTTGGAATTTGATGCCTGCAACATGTTTCAAAAAAGCTGGCACAAGTGGCAAAAAAGTTCCCAAACGTTTACTGAGTATTGTAAAAGGAAAGGCGATGTAACACAGTGGTAAAAAGGCCCCTGTGCCAACTTTTTTGCAATGTGTTGCTGCCTTAAAATTCCAAGTTAATGATTATTTGCAAAAAATAAATAAATAAAGTTTCTCAGTTTGAACATTAAACATCTCGCCTTTGCAGTGTATTCAGTTGAATATAAGTTGAAAAGGATTTGCAAATCATTGTATTCTGTTTTTATCTACGATTTACATAACGTGCCAACTTCACTCGTTTTGGGTTTTGTATGTACTCTAAATTATAGGCATGAGTCATTCATGAGTTAGTTCATTAGTTGCGAGTGAATGAACTGAATCACATTCCCCCTTTTAAAAATAAACAAATCACCTATTGCGCATGTACCATAAAAAGGGTGCACCCTAGTGTAAAAAATGCGTTAACCTTACTTCTTTCCTTAATTCAGTAATTCATACCATTTAGATGTATTCTGATACAAAGATGCTTTTTTCCATTGGTGTAGTTGCCAACAAGTGCGTCCGCCGGTGAGCAGGTCATGTGCAGCACGGTGAGGATGATGAAGAGGAGGAGGAAGAACTAGGAGAGGAGGAAGAGGACCTTTGTGTGTGTGTGTGTGCGCGCGTGTGCATGTGTATGCATGCGTGTGTGTGTGTGTGTAAATTGGTTAGTGAATTCAAGTGTTTCATTTACCTGTGTGCCTGATGTTCAATATAACCTGTGTAACATAAAATAAAAAGCGCAAAGAAACACTATCTGGAGTCTATTTCTTTTAGATTTGGGGGGGGGGGGGAATCACATTGTAATTACTATTAGTACCAGCAATAATAGTAGTAATAATTTAGTCAGATTAATAAATATAACAGTAGCAGTCATAGTATCTGGAAGTCTAGAGGACTTTATTATGACGTTCAGAGGACTGAATATAAACGTCCCTGTATGGTCTTCTAGATGTCCTGAGGACGTCCTCCTAACGTCCCCTAATAACGTCCCTAGGACGTTTAGGGAACCCCACAAAATTCAGTTGAAAGGATGTTAGGAGGGGACCTTTAGAGGACGTCCTGGGGACTTCTAGTGGACTTTTAGGATGTTCAGAGGACTGAATATAAACGTCCCTGTATGGTCTTCTAGATGTCCTGAGGACGTCCTCCTAACGTCCCCTAATAACGTCCCCAGGACGTCTAGGGAACCCCACAAAATTCTGCTTAAAGGACGTTAGGAGGGGACCTTTAGAGGACGTCCTGGGGACTTAATTTGTGAGCACCCAGCAAACAAAATTAAGACGCTCCTCACCTGCTGAAGATGCGTCAAACCCGTCTGTGGGAATTGCTTCAGGAGAACGGAGGTCACCTGCGCGGGACCATTACCAGTAGACTAAATGCTAAGCCACGCCAATAAATATAACGCAAGTGTGTACTTGTCCGAAAGTCGGACAGGGTTTTAATACAACTCCATGTCCGACGGTCGGATAGTTTTAATATAACTCCGTGTCCGAAAGTCGATTATTGTTTCTAATCTCTTAAAATCTACTGAAACTTTTAGATTTTAAACGTGAATGTTTTGATCAGAGGGCTCATTTCTTCAAGATGAGTACCGAGAATTTCAATCAATGTTTCTGTTTAAGCTCTGCTAAATAAAGTGGGTCGACATTGGCGCGGGACTTTGTGCATTTATGACGAATTTAGCGTCTGTCGGACAGAGATCCTAAAATACTCCGTGTCCGAAAGTTATAAAAGTTTTAATTTTTCGAGTATTCCAGCAATTATTAGACGTAGAAACTTGGCCATGTTTGTGTTCGACCTTCACAAAATGCAAATTGATAGCTATCCACTTTTCTTGATCTTTTTATTCGTCTATTTTCTTTCGTTGAAGATAGACAACAGTTTTCATTAGTTCTCTCTTTTGAAAATTAGTCCGATGGATCAAACAGATTCACGCTTCATTTCCTCACCAGAGATAAAATAGTGCTTGTAGTCATTGAGCAAATCAATTCCATGACCATTGACAGTGAGAATTAAATATTGCATGCACGATGAAGACTGTCGGACGCGAAATGCAAAATACTCCATGTCCGGTAGACAAAAGAAAGTAAAAGTATTGATTTGAGAGCAGATTTATAACGAAATAAAGAATAAAAATATATCACCAACAAACAGAACATCCAAACAAGATGGCCCGCGAATAAATAAATTGCAGTGTTCATTGGTTGTTCTGTTTGTTGTTAAAATGTTTTTTATTCTTTATTTCTTCATCAATCTGTTCTTATCGTCCTCTTTTTTTAGGCTGTCGGACACGGAGTATTTCGCATTTAGGCCTAATACCCGACAGGCATTGTACAGACTTCATTGTATTTATAAAAATTTCCCAAATAAATTGATTGCAGAGCACATTGGATGTTCTGATTGTTTTTGATAGAAATTTTCGGTACACATCTTGAAGAAATGAGCCCTCTGATCAAAACATTCGCGTTTAATATCTAAAAGATTCAGCAGATTTTAAGAGATTAAAAACAATAATCGACTGTCAGACAAGAATTTATATTGAAACTATCCGACTGTCGGACACAGAGTTATATTAAAACCCTGTCCGACTTTCGGACACATGGACATTGCGTAAATAAAATGGTAATCAGAAAAAAAAGTTCAGCGCTACCTATTGTTTTCTAATCCGTGTCATTGTTCCGATTAATTATTTCATAATAAATAATATATTCCATATGGTTATGTTGTTAGGCTATAAATGTTGAATCCGAATGTGTATTAATCAAAATAGATGTTTTTAATTTTTGTTTTTGGCGTTCTGAATTGTTTAATTATTTTTTACCCAAAAATATCGTTCCCAGATAGCAAGCACCTCCGCTTCGGATCTGCCTCGGCTCTGGGCCGGATCAGCTGGAGTCGGCACTGAGCCAGGCCAGATCAAGAGTGGAGGTGCTTGCTACCTGGGTTGTGAATGTTTACAATAAAGCCACTTTCACACTGGACTCGAACAAATTTTTCGTACGACAGATCACTTTCAAAAGTCAATGCAAAGACGCAAATCCGCGTATTTGCGTCTTTGCATTGAATTTGAATGTAACCTGTCTTGCGAAAAATTCGTTTTGCGTCCGGTGTGAAAGCAGCTTAATTCATGTTAATTATACATAATCCTATTAGGCCTACCTAAATATTCATACATGTATTATTAAACTTGTTAAAACGTAATGCCGGTGTTGTTTCATTCTTTTAAGATACATGGTAACATACAAGTTGCATTAATTGCTTAATTAGGTGCTCAGAGAGACGGATTAGAAGGCTTTGAACCTAGCGGTCCAAATGACCGTTCATGGCAGTTCTAGTAGTGATAAAATTCCGGCGCTTCTAGTGCTAGTGATGTTCGACAGTTCATAATTCTGTGTCGCAAATGCATTATAATTTCCATAAAATCATTCAAGCTTTTCGCCAAGAAGTGACATCAAAGTTTGAAACAGACTTCAAACCAGAAGCAGGGATTTTATTTCATATAAAACCTCCAGTTTCTTTCAATATTATATTTTATTTTTGAAAATGGTCTGTTTACATGCATGGAACGAGATGTATAGTATAGATCAACCAAATGTCAAAAATATTTTCCAATCTGTGGTTGCAACTGACTAAGTCAGAAATAAAATCACTGTATTCCTGTTATTGCTAATGGATCAAAATTTTGGTATTGCATTTTAATTGTGGCAACAAATACTGATATCATAAAATACACCAGTATACAAGACAACAATCTCCTCCGTCCCTCCTCAGACCTATTTTTCGACATCCTCATCGTGTTGATGTCACACAAGAGACTCCGGCTATGTATTGGTTTCAATGTTTTGTACAGCCTTGCATTTTGGGCCACACTTGAAGTACATGGCCAACTTCTTGTTGGTGGCGATGATGAGCACAGGACTAATGGTGGAGTAGCAGGTGAAGAAAAAGATACGAGCGTCAGAAACGGCGGGGTGCACACGTGAAACAGAGAGTGTGTAGAACCACAGAATGTTGTCCAAACTGAAAAGAGCCACGCACAAGCTCACAAGCAGCAGGACGGCACGCGATGCCTCCTCAGTCTTCCTGCCGGCTCCCTGCAGACCCTGAACCTGCTGACGGTGCCGATGCAAGACTACTATCATGTACATTCCTGCGACTACCATTAGTCCAACAGAGATGAAGTCACGTATGATGCTTACCATACCTTTGACTATGTAAAAAGTGTGGCCAGGGAACACCACAATGCAGAACTTCAGATTAAGACTGTAGTCTGGGATGGTGCCGTTGGCAGGAAAAGCCTGTGTGTAAGCAATGTTACTAGTGTAGATACCCATGTTGAGCACAAGGAGGAAGATGATGGCATGGCGGAGGTGGCCAGGAAGCCAGTTTTTAAGCCAGGTCCAGCCATGTGACGATGGTGCAATAACCACACACTGGTAGGCGCTCAACAGGGAAGTGATAGTAATAGACATGCCACGCCCAACACGAGTTGCAAGGATGATTGCTCTGCAGGCATGGTCGTGCAAGAGAAGTTTAACGCCCAGTGCAAGTAGAGCCTGCGGAATGCCGTGACACAGTGTCACTGTTAGGTTGGCAAAAACCAGCTGGCTGAGGATGATCTCGTTGTGCGGCATGTGCCGCTGAGTAAGAAACAAATGGCCAAAGAGCAGGAGGGCTACCAGATTTCCTGGTATTCCCACCACACTCACAGCGAGGTAGCCGGCTGCTTTTAGTGCCAGGCGCACTTCCATGTGCCCCGTAGATCCACCTGTGAGGAGAGAGTAACGGTGTATTGACCAGAGCGAGGTGAATGATATTGGATAGCTTCTGAATCAAAGTCTTGAGATGGTCGCCAAATCAATACAGTATTGTGTGCAAAAGGGAAAGAGGAGAAAGACATTCAAAATCATATGATTCCAAATTCAGCTTGTTTCCTCTCTTCTTGGGCAGAAAGCATGTAATAGTGGAGAATATCAAAAAATGATGAATTACAAATGTACAGTGCCAGTCAAAAGTTTGGACATACCCACATTTAAAAAAATAAACAAAGGAAAATAAATGCATAAAAATAAAAAAAGCACCCTTTATTTTCCAAAAAAAGATCTAATTCTTATATCTATCAAACTAACCATAATTTGTTGTCATATTTGCTGAGCACACTCGCATTGTTTTTTTTTTTTGTTTTACATGGGCAATCATATGGCCATAATGAGTTTGCAGCTTCAGAGCTGTCTAACCTTTTTAAGCTGCACTTCTTCTGGTGTTCTTCTCTTCAATCTTTTTGCCCAATAAGTCCCAAAACAGCTTTAATTAGGCTGTTGTAAAATGGAAGGAGCTTGGTTGCCGTTTGACTTAGGAAAATATGGCTTCTTAGGGAATTACAAAATTTTTGACTCTCCTCAAACAAGTACAACCCCAATTCCAAAAACGCAATAACTTTCAAATCACACCAGCCAGTATTTTATTTTTTACTTTACAATAGTACAATATAGTATTGTACAATACAATACAATGTTTTTTTATTTTACAGTAGAATAGAAATAACATGGCAAATGTTGAAACTGAGAAATATGACAATTTTATCCACAAAATGAGCTCATTTAAATTTTGTTGGCTGCTACAGGTCTCCAAAAAGTTAGGACGGGGGCCTGTTTACCTTGGTGTAGCATTCCCTCTGCTTTTTTAACACAGGGTGGAGTCATCTGGGCATTGAGTAGACAAGTTTCTTGAGTTTAGCCATTGGAATTTGATCCCACTCTTGTTTAACACAGGCTTCCAGCTGCTGGAGAGTTTAGTGTCTCCTTTGACGGACTTTTCGTTTAATTATGCTCCAAATGTTCTCAATTGGTGAAAGATCAGGACTGCAGGCAGGCCAGTTAAACACATGGACCATTCTACTATGAAGCCATGCTGTTGAAATAGCTGCAGTATGTGGTTTTGCATTGTCCTGCTGAAATACACAAGGCCTTCCCTGGAATAGACGTCATCAAGAGGGAAGCATGTTGCTCTAAAACCTTTATATATCTTTCAACATTCATGGTGCTTTTTAAAACATGCAAATGACCCACACCATATGCACTATTGGATCCCCCTACCATCAGAGATCCTAGCTTGTGAACTGAATACTGATAACAGGAGGGTAGGTCTTTCTCCTCTTCAGCCCAGAGGACACAACGCCCATGATTTCCAACAAGATGTCAAATTTGGACTTGTCTGACCACAGGACACTTTGCCACTTTGATACAGTCCATTTTAAATGAGCTTTAGCCCACAGAACACAGTGGCGCTTCTGGATCATCCTCAACAATGGCTTCCTTTTTGCATTATAGAGATTGAGGTGGCAACTGTGGATGGCACAGTGAACTCTGTTTACAGACAGTGGTTTCTTGAAGTCTTCCTGGGCCCATTTAGTAATTTCAATGACAGAATCATGCCAGTGAGTGATGCAGTGGTGTCTGAGGGCCCGAAGATCACAGACATCCAGTAAAGGTTTTCGGCCTTGTCCCTCACGCCGAGATTTTTCCAGTTTCTCTGAATCTTTTGATGATGTTATGCACTGTCGATGATAAGACCTTCAAAGCCTTTGCAAGTTGTCATTGAGAAAAATTGTTTTTTAAGTATTCCACAATTTTTTTTACGCAAGCCTTCACTGGTTGGAGAGCCTCTGGCCATATTTACTTCTGAAAGAATCAGCATCTCTAAGACATCCCTTTTATAGCCAATCATGTTACACACCTGATGCCAGTTAACCTAATTACTTGCTAAATGTTCATTGAGCTGATTCTCTTATATATTTATTGCTTTTTCAGCCCTTTTTTGCCTGCGTACCAATTTTTTTGAGACTTGTTGCAGCCAGCAAATTTGAAATAAGCTCATTTTGTGGATAACATTGTAAAATGTCTCACTTTCAACTTTTGAAATGTTACGTATGTTCTATTGTAAATAACATTTTGGCTCATGTGATCTGAAAGTCATTGTATTTTGATTTTATTCACAATTTACACTTCGTCCCAACTATTTCGGAATTAGGGTAATGAATTATTCTCCTTTAACTTCTGACGGTTAACCTCCAACAAGATTCCATTTTAGATTATATAGAGAAGTTTAGCCATTTAAATTTCTCTAAGAACTGAGTGATGTGACATAACCAAAGTGTGTCCAAACGTTTGACTGGTGCTGAAGTTTACATTTCTTGCACTTCAGTGAAGAAATGTAACTATTCTGTTGAAATATGCTTTTCCGTACTTCATCTTGGTGCGAACTTCGACAAATAAGTTAATCTTGCCGAAAATTTTACTCCCGTACTTTATAGCCTGCCATAATTTAAAACACTTATTTCTATTACCTTTGTTCTCAGTGTGAACAAAAATTGCCAATAAGGGTACATAATTTTGACTCATTTCAAGAGTTTCTTATAAGAAAAGAGAATTTCACTCTTCAAGCACAATGTGACTTAAGCTAAATAAATAAGCTAAAATTTCCAACTTGATAGAGAAAAATTTGGAAGTCATGTCTCATGATAAGATTAAAAGACTTTTTATGACTGACACTTCTTGCAGTGTATCACAATGAAATTTCCATCCATCATCAGTTTCCAAATAGCAACTAATTCACAATACTCTGCATTTATGGCAGATTTACTCAGGAAGGTCCAGCTGTAGATAATGAACAAATGGATTGATTTTTGTTGAATTAATTACTAATCATTTTTCCTGGACACAAAAGAAAACCACAAAGGAAAAATGATCAGTCACATTTTCACATTGTGGAGAAATGATGAATTAAAAATGATCTTTGAAAAAGGCGCTGAAAAATATGCAAAAAATATAAAACATAAAATATTATAACAAAATAATTAGAAATATTACAATAATATAGAATATACAAAAATGCTAAATTTGTAATCTGATCAAATCTGATCATTTTTCCTTTGTGGTCTTAAAATAAATGTACAGTTTTATTCCCTAAAATAAGACTCCACTGAAGTTAAACCAGTTTCGACTTAATTCCTGTGTCAGAAGTGTAATAGAATTCCTCACCTTTTGCTGCTGATCAAACTGATGAATTCTACTCTGAAGCACTGATCTACAGATTTATCACTTTATCAGTGCCCTTGTGCCAGCCCTATTGAGACCGAATTAATTATGATGAATATATTATCATAATTAACAGCATGCAAATTCAGCTTTCAGTTTTGCACATAATGGGTAATGTCATTTCTGTCTGTGTTCCAAATTAAGCAGTATACCAATAAATATACCGAAAAACCTAAAAGGATATTTTCTTTAATTTTAACAGATTCATAAGAAACAAGATATGAGTATTCTGTCAAGCATGAGTGGGGAGGTCACGTGTGTTTGTGGCATAGGCAGAAACATGTTAGTCAGTGAGGAATTGAGAATTTGAAAATTCAACAAAGAAAATAAATTGATGGTTCATTTTTTTTAAAGCTTGAGCTGATAAATGGCAGGCTATAATCAGAACATTGTGAACACTCTTTTGTTCCTGATTTAAAGCAACACTATGTTGTTTTTTCACTCTCAAACTATATTTCCAAGATCATTCTGGTGATACATCAACCCACAATAGGTTGAATGACACATTTGTCATGGCTCAATCGTGCCCGCATCGCCTTCACTGGCACTATGTAACTTTGGGTTTCAGGTAGGAACCCAGGCCCAACAATAACTACAAACCTTACTTACTGCTTTACGGCATATGTCACAAAATCCCCCTCCCGACCAGCAAGCGAATGTAGAATGAAGCAGATGTGGTAATGGTTGTAATGGCTGAAGCAGCGAGGAAACTGAAGAAGGCAAAGGTGTTGTCAGAGGAGACATTTTTTAAAAAAATGAGAAAGTGATAAAATAATAGGCAGGACCAGGGTCAACATTGGACCAGCTTTCTCTCACTGGCGAGAGCTGAAAGGGGAAAAGGGATGTCCGACCGATAGTGCCTTGGCGTTGTTACTTTTGGATAAGTAAGTACCAATTGTTGCCTTAATCCTCCATTCTAGATCCAGTTCTAGTGCGTTTGAACTTGCTTTGTGTCGGGCTGTGTCATTGAAATAATATAGTACCCCATTTATGCTCAGTCAAGTAATCATTTACTGTGATTTTTCTAGCTAGCTAGTACCTGACATGCTAGCCAGTTGTCATGCTGTGGCTAGCTGGCAAACATTGCTAAACTACTTGCCAGTCAAAATGTTTGATCATAAACATGTACTTTACTCCCATATAGAGTACTAAACATTGAAGATTTGTCATGTTTTACTTCGGAAGGATAAGGAGATGATCTGGGTTGGCATGTACTCATAACCATTTGAGCATCAACACTGATCATTGATGTTGTGCATTCCAGCTATGTCAGAGCCCTTTTTTCTCTGCGATGCCATCTGCCATTTTGAATGTACGCGACGCCCTGTAAATTCCGACTAATTTTTATTGTTGGTCAGTTTTTACCATCCGTAAAATCGCTATGAAAGTGACCTCGATGATATCATTTATCATTATCATTGACGTTATAGTTGTAGTGTGGACTTTGTCATCTACATGAGTTAGACTGATTTTTAAGTCTCCCCCACCTGGTCAGAAGACATGATTGATCGGATCGCACATTACATATCCTGCTTCAGAAAGTTTGCTGGTGTCGTTGGCTTGTCAACAAATGCACGTGCAGACAGATTTTACAACAGTTGTTAGAGACAATACTGTTTATCAACTGTAGGAGGACACTGTGAGCGAATCGGGCAAATACTACGTAGTGTTGCTTTATTATTCATGTTCTGCTCAGATGTTGTCATCCTGGAAGAAGTTAAAAAATGAAAATTTTTGGTTGCTTTTACTTTTTGTGCTGAAATTAAAGAATTCATATGAACACACAGCGCTGTCATGGTCATCGTTTCTGTCATGGCTATGTTCATGTTTATGTTCAGGAACAGTGTTCATGATATTGTCTTATTTATTCTTTTTGGTTATTGCAATTCTCAATTCCCGGTCTGTGTGCGCACTTACTTTGGGTGATTTAAATGAATTCCAGTATTCAATATATTTCTTCGATTCTCGTTTACTTCCTTCATCTTACTGTTCTGACAACTAACAAAACTAACATTTGTATTTTGTATCATAGTCTACTAACACAACTCATCCATGTATATAGATTACTAACGAGCAGTCTAGTTAAATCGGTAAAGTTGCACCGCTACTAATTATTACTAATTCCCTCTAAACAATTGCCCTGTTCTAGTCTCTGCCTCTTGCACAGCTATACCTGTCTCCCCCTGCGTTTCTAAGAGATCTCTTGCACGTGCTTAATTACATCCCTGCACTCGTTATCTGTGCACTTAGAAATCCTTGACCGGAGCTGTTTAAATCTCATGGGCCGTTTGTGTGATTCCCGTTCGTGTCTTGGCTTTCACCAATTTTCGTGGTTAGGGTTTCCCTCATGTGATTCTCCCATTGTAATTAGTCTGACCCAGCTCACCTGTTCCTGCATAGCATGTGACTTCCCTCCAGTCTATTTAAGAGTCCTCACTGCCGTGCTGACTTTGTCAGAATGTTGATCAATATTTCTTTGTGCAGAGCCTTTGGTATGCCATTGAGTACTGTTTTCTTTTTACTGTTTTGTCCGACCAAGATTCTTGCCATTGCCCTTTTTTGTTTTGTTTTGTCTTTCTGGATTTCGTAATATTTTTGTCGAAAATATGTATGACCACGATTCCTGTGTTTGGATGCCCTGTGTATGACCCTCTGCCTTGTTTATCGACTACGACTTTTTGACTACCGTCTACGTACCTTTGCTCATCTGTCTTACTAGTTCTAGCCGACTGGCCTGTCTAGGAGACTGTGTTTTTGGATTTCGTTTTGTGGCTTGGTAATTCCTGTGTTTTTTGGTACTGACCCGGAACTCATTAAAGGCATACATTTTTCGAATTTCCCTCTCTTGCGTGTGGTTCCTGAATGCACCGTCACAGAATCCACGTTTGGATGTAGTTTGGTAACCACACATTTTATTTTCATTATGTGTGATGACTATAATTACCTGGCCCCTCCCCTAGGGGGCCAGGTTAAGCAATGATCATGTCTGTGTGTGTGTGTGTGTGTGTGTTTCTGTCAGTCGTCAGTCTGTCTGTCAGCCTGTGGCTGGGGCCAGGTCTGCTACCTCTGATTGCCTTGTTGATAGTGGAATGATGTAATATCAATACCATGTTGAATTTTCGCTCAAGAAAACTGATTTTTCTTAACTATTAATTGGTATACCATTGGCTCACTGTAGCTGTAGTGCTTGCTACAGAGGACGATTTTTTCTGTTGCAAGAGAATTTTTTTTTGAACTGCTGGATAGATACAATGGCCGAGTATATTGAGGTGTTTGCGCATCAGGCTTAACTAAGGAGTATAATTCATGCAACTCCTGAAAAATAGGGATGGGAGTAAACTCGTCCATATTCTAAACCGTGTTTGAGCTTGGCTAGCTTGTGAATATTCAATAACTGATCCGGATGTCCCATCTAGAGATAAAATATTGTAACTGCGTGCATTAATTTGCAGCTCTGTGTCCACTGGCAGACATCTCTGCACAAAGGGGCTAAACGAGCACTCAAAGAAAAGCGTATCTGCTTTCAAACCCCGCTGACCCAGATGCATGTGCATTTTGATTCTGGCACAGTCACGTATAGCAGCACCTACAAAGGTGTGGTGGACCTGCACAGACGTAGACTTTCTGTCGGACCACTTTTAATTTTCAGATATAATAAGCGATGTACATAAAGAGCCTATATTTTGTAAAGAGTAAAATGCGACCTGTGGCATTCCTTAACTTTTTTCATTAGAACAGTGGATCAACGAAGGTGATGTTTACACATAACCTTTTTTTGTTTCTATTTTGCACCGCGAAGGGGCCACACCTAGTGGCATATTTCCCCCTCACTGAGAGGTTATAAGAATCCCTCATTATAGGAAGATCTGTTTGATAGGATTATCAGCATAATGAATGTTCTATTTTGTTTTATTTGATACATGAGGACTGGGACTGGAGTGCTGTGAATATGCAGCACTATAGTATGCAGTCTTTGAATCTTAATAAACAATCCCATAAAAAGAAGCAAAATGTTTCCAAAGTGAAAATGAGAAAAAATAAATGTAGCTTTTTTTTTTTGTTGCAAGAAATACATTTGTTTAATACAGAACATAGCCCGCTGGTAAAAATGGATTTTAGAAACTTCTTTTTTCTCCTCACATAAAACAGCAATGAAAAGGGGGTGGCAATCCTTATCTCAATGTCTGTATTGAGTTTATCTCTGAATATCAAGATATCTTTGGTTAAGAGGAAGTTACCCTATGTAATATATATGCTCCTCCAAGTAATCAAATGTAGGTTGCTTACGTGCATAATGGCAACACACGACTTTCATTCCACAGTGCACACTTGACTAACAACAGGTTAACTGTTGAAAATCTCAAGGGTAGAGGACGCAGCTGCATTTTGCTGCTCAGGATACTGAGAAAGTTGGTGAGAGAAGCAACAAAATGCCCAAGAATCACTGAAGGAATTGCAGGCCTTGATGGCATCTGGGGCCCACCTGGTTCCAAAAAGTACTATCTGGCACCACTTCCACAACCACAGGCTCTTTGGAAGGGTTGCCGGTAGAAAGCCTTTTCTGACCAGAAGACACAGAGGCAAGCGCTCAGAGTTTGCCAAATGTTATTTAAATTACGAATTGCTCTGGATGGAGGAAACCAAAATTACACATTTTCGTCAGATACAGCATCAGCATGTTTGGTCTTGAAACAGAGATGCATAGAAGGAGACGCACCTCATACTCATGTTGAAATATAATGGCGGGTCAGTCAAGTTTTGGAACTGTTTTAATTCTAGAGTTCCGAGGCACTATAAGATGAATCACATAATGAATTCCTCCAGATACCAGGATGTTTTGGCTGACAATCTGGTTGCCTCCGCCAGAAGGCTGGGACTTGGCCGTGGGTGGACTTTCCAGTAAGACAATGACCCGAAGCATGTCTAAAGATCCACACAGAAATGATTCAGTGACGACAAAATCAATGTTCTGGAATGGCCATCTCAGTCGCCAGACCTCAACCCAATTGAAAACCTGTTGGCTGAGTTGAGGGTAGTTGATAAACACAAAACCAAGAATGTGAAGGATTTTGAAAGGATGTGCTTAGAGGAATTGTCCATCATCCCCCCTAAATGTGTGCCTTAAGCTTATCAAAAATGACAAAAGACTCCACGCTCCTTCCCAGAGCTGGTTGTACAAGTGTTTAATAAAGAGTGTGAATAATTATGAATCCTTGATTTTGTTGAAATTTATTTTGTATTAAATAATAATATGATTTAATATAAGTGTTTTATACATGTTCATATATTCCATTTCTCTTTAATTACATTGTTTATATATATATATATATATATATATATATATATATATATATACACACACAGAGCCAATGAAAATGCAACACCAGTTTGGATTCAAATAATTTTGTGACTCAAATTTATTTTCTTATTTTAACAATTCAAATATGTTAAATGGGTTGACTATGATGAATTAAATGTCTTATTGGGCCAATTTGGACAATAATAAACAGATGCATTAAACATAACGAGCACAAGTTGAAAATGAAAAAACACAATAAGACTGAACGGAACACACATTTAAAAATGAACTCAAAAGAACAGTCAGTATCGGGTGTGACCCCCACACAGGCAGTACAACGTCTCCTCATGGACCTGACTAAGCGTCTTAGGTTGTCTTGGGGAAGTTGTTGCCACTCTGCCTGTAGTGCATTCTGAAGTTGCTGCCTGGTTTGAGGTCTGGGTACTCTTGATGAAAGAGATTGTCTCAGTTGGACGTACTACACCTAAAACGTACTGGTGCTGGACACATTACACCCAAAACGGTGAGCCACTTGCCGGGCACTTACTCCCACCTCCAGCATAACATGTTCTGTTGTTTAGTTGACAGACGGGGCATTATGACACTTAACAAATGTTTTTTGTGTGGCTTTTATCATGCCTTTATAAAGGGAAGACAACCCCTCCTTCATTTCAACCACTGTATTTGCACAACTCCTAATCCCATATGTTGTACTTAATATGGATTGATGAGAGTCCAACTCACACTGTTGAGTTACCTCAGTGGTTCCCAAAGTGGGGGGGGCGCAGAGCAATTGCAGGGGGGGCGCGGGGTGCGGGAGTTCCGGACACCAACAGAAAATCATTTGCATTCAGTCCGCAAAACATTTTTTATGTACCAAAGGGGGGCCCAGCAGAAAAAGTTTGGGAACCACTGAGTTACATGATGATCATTCATGTGTAACGAGGTACACATTGTGACCTCCATGGTCACTTAAGAACTCAAATTGGACTACGCAGGCCCTGAGCAAAAATAAACCAAAATTTCTAGTGTTGCATTTTCATTGCCACTGAGTATATTTTTTGTGTTGTTTGAGCATTGCCAGTCAGGGGCACCAGTAATTCTGGAGCCCACTGTATTTTAATCACCTCCAGGCTTTCAATGTTTCATTGAGATAACCGTTACCAGTGCTCAGAGTATGAAAATGACCATGAAATTCCCTGCTTTTGGTGAAGCCATCGATTAATCAATAATTATTCTCTCAACTTTTGCTAAGATTTTTATGATATGAAGGGTGCCCCCTGGTGGTTTGGCGCCCTGGGATATTTCTGGCCCTGCTAATCATATTAATTTTTCACTCATCCTCATACCCTAATGTAAAATTTTAGCCCTTCTGGTACTAACTTGTGTGGTTGCATTGAAATACATTCTGTAAGTGGGTTAATTTATCTTCAGTGTTGTAAAAAATGAGTATTTCTTTTTTTAGCAATGAAACACACCACTCCACAAAAAATCTATCAAATTAATAAGAACAGTGAAAATATAATAACCATCAGAGTGACAACTTAATCTGTTATTGCAAACACAAAGGTAAGGTTCTGTATTCACTGTAATTAACTTGTTCCCTGTAGAGTTGACATAAGAGCACTCAACGTAATAAATTTACAGATCTCAGCTTCAGAGACGCATTCATCTGTTTGGTCATTAGCACAAGGTAAGGATTACTATTTCTCTTTAGTGAACAGTCTTAGTTGTTCCCTTTTCAACAGAATCATACATTTCTCTTTTAGATTTCTCAAAATGTAAATGCTCCACTAGAAGCCTTGCCTAATACAAATGCCAAGAAATTATGAACTGAGATTTTACTCATGATGTATAAACATTCAATTCCCAGTAATATTGTTTCCAATTTTTCCAATTTTATTTTGTTTATACACCTGAAGAACGTAGTGAGAAAGAGTTAAAATATTTTTATTTATAATCAGAAATTGCATTTATTCAAGCAGTAATATTAAATTTTTTTACACTCAACTTTAAATGGACTTTCAGAGCTAAAGACAGCAGGCACAGCACGGATAAATATCACGCAACAAGGTTTTTGTCAGTTCTTTTTCCCAATGAAGGTACTGTCCCACTGCGCCTTTTAATGGTTCCATCTGAAAAAAGAAGGCGTATGTTTATTGGAATTTTTCATGTGTTTTTCAGGTGGTTTACAGACGTATCTAGACGTTGAGAGACGGTGCTTGCCGTTCCAAACTTTGGACATGTTAAAAATTTCCGATGGCCACCTTTGGATAGTGATTGGCAGTTCTCATGTCACTCTGGCGTTTTTTAAAATCTTTTGACCATTACTCGGGCAGAATCTTACCGGTTTTTTAGACTTTAATGGCTGTTCGGCAGGCGGACAGCTAAAACCCACAAAACCGCCAACAAAAAAAGGCTAAAAACTAAATTTTCGAGAATGAATGTAAATAAATGTGAATTTTAATGCAAACTATTTAATTTGTTCTTTATTTCTCTTTTTATTCAATTTTTGAATTTTGTTAAAAAATTTGTCACAAAAAAGAGAAACAAACCAAAGAAAAACTTGAAGTGAAAACAATTTATGTCATTTCAAGCTTTTCTATGGCTCGTTTTTCCTTTTTTTAAAGGGTTTGTGAAATAAATTGAAGGGATTTGACAAACTTTGTTTTTATCCTGTAGCTATATGTAATTTATTTACATTTATTTACACACAATCCAAATAGTTTGTGTCTCATACTTAAGGAGTCGTTACTCAGGCGTTCGATGTTCTGTCAGCTGGGCTCAATGAAGACGATACTCATATTTTAGCAGACGTTACTCATGCTCTTCTATCTTGCGTCCATGGCCAAAAAATTAGAACTTGGCACCGTATGACACCGTCTGATGAAAATATTTAGACGGAAGCAGATGGAATCGTAAAACGGCAGTATGGGACAGGGCCTTGAGGTATTCTATTAATGTTGAATATATTGTATTTATGATATCCCCGAACAGCGTTTCGGGGATATTATGTTTTTGGTCTGACTGCCGCCGCCGCGCCGCCCTACTTTTAACGCGATAACTTCAGTATGCATATAAGTAAGTATCATAAAGAGTAAGAACTGATTAGATTTTGGACAATTTACACTTTCTAGATTGGCCACCAGGGGCCAAAAACGGAAAAATCACTGTTTTTATCATATCTCTGAAAAAAATTGTCCGATTGACCTCAAATCAAGTGCAAATGAAAGGTCATGACCAGAGGATGTGTCCCACGATGACAAAATACCTGTTTGGTTCAAACTTTTGACACAAGGTGGAGCTTTGTCACATAAAATTCACCATTTTTGCCATATCTTTGGAACCATTTGTCCAATTGACATGAAACTATGTGCAACTGCAAGTTCATGACCTCACAACGTTTCACATGATGACATCATACCTGTATGGTTCAATATTTTTCCACCAGGTGGAGCTTTGTAATGGAAAATTACCATTTTGGCCATATCTTCAGAAGCATTGGTCCGATTGACCTGAAATTAAGTTTAAATGAAAGGTCATGACCTGAGGGGCTTTATATTGTATTGGGTCTATTCGTGGATTGGGGAATTGGAGGATTGGGGGTGTTCGGGAATATACCCCAAGCCGTTGTCTCCGACGGCATAAGCCTAGTTATCACTGGCTTTTGATCTGTTCTAGGATGCTGGCTTAAGTCACCTTCTTCTCTCCTGACAGGCAGACCTGAGGGGCAAATGGAGGTGCGTCTAGCACTGAAAGCAGCTGGTTTCATTGGTTTAAGTGTGGTGGGAATCCCAGGTAATCTGGCAGCCCTCCTGCTCTTTGGCCATTTATTCATCACAAACCGGCACTTGCAGCATAACGAGTTAATCCTAAGTCATCTGGTTTTCGCAAACCTGGTGGTGACACTGTGCCGATGTATTCCTCAGGCTCTGATAGCACTGGGCATCAACTTACTCTTTGATGGGCATGCGTGCAAAGCAATTCTCTCTGGCTACCGGATTGGACGCGTCATGTCAATCAGCCTCACCTCACTGCTGAGCTCTTACCAGTGTGTCGTCATTGCCCCATCCAAACCTGGCTGGACCTGGCTAAAACATTGGGCTCCAAACCACCTCCCCCATGCCGTTATCTTCCTCTATGGGCTCAGCATCATTGTGCATTCCACCGCAATTGACTTCATCCATGCAGTACCAGCCAATGGTTCATTGCCAGAATTTACCATAAATGTCAAGTTTTGCATTGTGGTGTTCCCAAGCCACATAGTTTACAGAGTTTGTGGTGTAGTGTACACTATCCGGGACTTTGCCTTTGTTGGATTGATGGCGGCAGCGGCAGTTTACATGGTGCTAATCCTGCATCGACACCGTCAGCAGGTTCAGGGCCTGCAGGGGGCCGGGCGAAAGACAGAGGAGGCATCGCGTGCTGTCCTACTACTCGTGTGCACGTATGTGCTGCTCTTCACCTTGGACAATATATTGTGGATATACACACTCCCAGTCTCTCGTGTGCACCCTGTTGTCTCTGATACACGTGTCTTCTTTGCTGCCTGTTACTCTGCCATCAGTCCTGTGCTCATCATTACCACCAACAAGAAGCTGGCAGCGTACTTTCAGTGCAGCTCCAAATACAAGGTAGCAGGAAATGTCCCCAGTAGTGTAAACTCCGGGGCCTCACTGCTTGTAATTACTCAATGAGGATGTTGCAGATTGGAGCTCGAGGAAATAGAGATGGGAATGGTTTTGTCTGCACTAATGAATGACAATTGCATTTAGTAAGCCTAAATAATAATCATGGTTCTCCCCAAACAATTTCACAGAATTGTCATATCACTCTGGTCCCTCACTTACACCAGTGCGTGAGAAGAGTAGCAGTCATCCTTATATACTTTATTGTTTTTGCTACTGTATAATTGTGCAATCCAGGAGGTATACTGCAGCCATGCGCTATTCATCATTAAAGTTTAACCACTAACTTTTTTGAGACAGAGAAAAAAGTTAGTTTTCCTTGAGGAATAAGCTTTTGGTTAATCCCAATTTGTCTCCTCAGAGAAAGTTACAAGTATTAGCACTTTGACCAGAGGCCTAAATAAATTCTGGTTCTTTACCTGAGTTGTCTGAAGGGCTTTACCTCCCCAGAATGAATTTATTTTTGAAGTGCAAAACCTTTATCGGCCCCCTAGCTTGGCTGGAAATTACCTGCATGCTCCCACCCCACCATCACCACTACAGGTAGGCCAGTTGTAAAATTCCCTGGAGAACGTAGATATGCAATAAGTCAGAAATGGACTGGGGTGTATTATACTTCCTGCGATATGATCAGATAGACTGCAGCTCCTCCCTCACAACTCTGACTAGAAATAAGCTGTCTTGATAAGGGATGGATGGATGGAATGTGGTGCTTTTCTCAATCAAGTGGACTGTGCAGCTGTTACAATGGAAAATATTTCATTCATTTAGTTCATGTACAACGTATTTTCAGTGCTTTTCCTGGTTCTATAAATGTATGGAAATAAATAATTATCACTGAGAAAGGTGTGATACAATCACGAGTTTGAAGAAATTTACAGTATGGTGCACACATGTTCAGTTGAACTATTGTACATGCAGGTACAGTATTACTAGCGATTTCCATTATTTCAGCAAAGATAAATAGTGAATATAATATGGGCATTTTCATATCAAACGCTGTATCAAAACTCTGTATCAAAAATACTGATTTTGGAAGCATTTTAGCATCGTTAGCATTTATTTCAGGTTATTATTGTCATCATTACAGGCCAGTAGTGCTTGTATTTGCTATTAGTCAGCAGTGTTTTCAAGTCAATGAAATGGTTAATTAGCTAGCTTGCAAGTAATCGCGTTTTTCTCCATTAAGGTCATATATTTGCATTACTGTGATAGCTTACCCATGAAACGTTTTACTGCAGCCCTTTGCATAAATATTGCTACAAAACGTGGCGTTGCGCATGCTGTTACAACTAGACGCAGTCCAGTCGGTCGCCCGCAACCGCGACTGGTGTCCCCCGGTGCGCAGCTGTCAGATGAAATTGGGCAAAACCCCATGGGCATGTCTATTGCCCATCTAGTAGATAATGCTGTATTTGTAAATGTGAAAAATGGTATATTTTAAATATATATATATATATATATATATATATATATATATATATATATCTATATATACGTGGGGTTCAAGATTCCAAGGGAGCGGCTTAAGTAGGCAATGGAATCAGTCAGGGTAATTTTTGTTGAATTAGACCTCATTTTGAATGTTTAGGTGTAATGGATATGCCAAAGCTGCGACGGCATCTTAGTGATGCCAGTAAAACATCTAAAGGTATATGGCTCTGGAATATTTATGCCAAATTTTGTACAAACTCACTGAATGGTTTTCGCTGTATGACTGGAATGGCACATGGAACATGATGGCAGAAGTCCGTTGTACCATAGATCCAAATAACGCATGCATGGTGTGGTGTGGTGTGCGTGCGTCTCTCACTGTCTCTCTCTCTCTCTCAAATACCATGATGTACAACATATTGGGCCACTGGACGTTAATCGGGCTCCTGGAGGGAGAGGCTTACAAAAAATTCAAGATGGCCGCCATTGCGGCCATGTTGTTTTTTCGATTTGGCCGAAATTCAATAGCAACCTACCTCGGGACCAGATATGCGTGCATGAAAAGTTTCGTAATGATATCTTCATAAATGTTCATAAAGAGTGTGTGACGTCGTTTGGTACGGCGCACGATAACGATCATGATAACGATAAAGATCACGGCGCACAGGAATTGTCACAAACGCTATATGTCCCCCCTCCGGGGGACATAAATAATACTGCTTCAAGTTTCTTTTCTATAACATAGTCCAGTTCAGAAATTTCAGCCGCTGAAGAATTCACACATCTCTACGCCATGACAGCATCTATAGGGTGAGGAAGCAAAATTTGCAAAATAAATCTCTATCCATACATAGTATATTATTCTCAACTGGCATGTTTATTGAAAAAAAGAGACTATAAAGCAGAAAATAAAGACACTAGGTAGTCCATTATTCAATATGTCCACCATTATTAGCAATAACAGGTGCACACAATTCAGGAGACTGGTGGTGGGATTGTTCATACTTTAAATGTCAGTGCAAGTTCTGCTTCCCTACCCTGTTATCTGAAGCGATGCGTTGCCAACAACGCTCAAGACTGTTGCTGTGACAGTGGTTGCTGCCACTGATTTTGCCCGGTGGGCAGATATAGGTAATAAAGGATTTTTGCCTGGCGGACTGATACGAGCATGAGGCACAAGGCCGTATCACATGGGCAGATTCCCCGTATTTATAAGAAAGTATATGATAAATGTATCATAAAATAGATTATGAAAATTGAAATGAGCAACTTCTCATTTTACGCTAAATAATAATAATAATAATAATAATAATAAATTTACTGATATAGCACCTTTTAATCAATACACCACAAGGTGCTTTCACAGACAAGTATAAATACATGTACATGAAAGCAATAAAACAAAATGGGGTAAAATTAGGGAAATTAAACAGCAAAATAGGAAGAATTAAGATTTTAAAGCAGACTTATTTAGTCTTTATAAGAGATTTAAAAGAGGATAAAAACTAAGCATTCCTAATATTATTTAGGAGGCCATTTCAGAGTTTTACTGAGAAGGATCAATCACCCTTTATTTTTAACTTATGGTTTTTTCACACATAGGGTGTTTAGGTCGACCTAACTGTGTTGGCCGGCCTAATTGGTGCGGTGCGGCAAGTGTGAATACAACTAGCTGCACCCAAGGTCGACCTAAACAGGCGTACCAAGAGCGGCTGGAAGGGGTGGTTTCGGAGCCGCGCATCAAGCCCTTTAGTTCAGTGCGGCGCACTAAACCAATGGTGTGAACGTGCAGCGAACCCGGGGTCAAAAAACTTCGTTCGGAATACATAAAAGTGCGTGATGCATTGAACAAAACTGGCAGTGATGGCTCTGAAAAAGAAAAGTTCCCTTGGTTCGACGTCGTCCACAAAATACTTGGGACAAAACCTGTCACTGATGCGGTAGATATTGTGGAGTCCCATGAGATGTCATCATCTGCTTCCAGCACCGCCAGTGCTAACGTTAGCACAGCCGACCTGTTTATTGACAAGGATGCCAATGATGGTGAGTAACGTTAATAGTTAACAGTTTACATAGGAAGCACAGGCTCTCAAGTCAAAATGCAGCGAGCAAGCTTAAAGCTACTGTACTATCTGCCTTTTCGGGCTATGTAGCTAGCCAGCTTGCTAACGTTAGTTTCTGCAAACCTCTCAACCATACTAATCTGTTTTGCAAAAAAATGACACAGCTAACTATTGTTTACTTCAATCAACAGGGGCAGAGTCAGCCAACATGTCTGGCTGGCCAAACTCCTCTGCTTCTGAGGGAGATGAATGTGATTCTGCAGCACCAAGCACAAACATGACAAGCAGGAACAGTGGAGGGTCCACCAGAGGAGGAAAACTTCCTATTCCTGGAGCCCAGGCTCGGAAAAGAAAAACCAACCAAGCTGAGTTCGTGAGTACTTGGCAGAAAGTAAAAAGATGATCCAAGATGTGTGAAATGGAACAGAGGCAGTTGGCTGAGGAGTCTACTATTTTGATTGTGGCTGATTAACCCACAAAGGGTGACAAAACATTACATAATCAACACCACAAGCTGCTATGGAATCTTGGGTATTTTCAGTATCCCTTTACCATTGCTGCTGTGGCAAAACCAATTCCCATCTGTAGGACTTGTAAACACTGTCTACCCAGTGTACATGCTGTATATCAGGGATGTCAAACTCACCTGTAAACGGGCCAAGAGGCTGCAGGTCTTCAATCCTACCAAGCAGAAGTTCACCTGAAAGCACTGATTTAATCAACTAATCTAGGCCTGCACAACTGATTAGTCGTATCAGGTGCACTTCTGCATTGCTGGAGTGAAAACCTGCAGCCTCTTGGCCCGTTTACGAGTGAGTTTGACACCCCTGCTGTATATTAATATGTATGGCCGGTGTAATGTGCACATGGTGCAACCAATGTGGTATGTGTTATCTCTTGGACCCCCTGGGTCTGTAATAAGCATTGATTGATTGATTGATTTTGTTCACAGGCTCAAAAGGAGGCTGAACAGAGAAGATACCAGGCTATGCAGGACCAACATCAGTCCAACAACCAGATGTTCATGCAACTAATGAGCGCTATTACAGGTAGGGATGGGCCGATCCACTTTTTATTAGCTCTCAGATGAGCTTATGTCATGGCCTGTTTGTCCGTCGTTCGTCATCGTCGTTCGTCGTCCGTAAACATCTTCTCCTCTGAAACCACTGGGCATATGAAGCTGAAACTTGACAGGTACCTTCCTACCCATGAGGACACTAAAGTTTGTTCAAGGCGTTCCGATCCGATTTCAAACATGGCCGCCACGGCGGCCATATTAAAAATCACATAATTGGCCATCTGAAAGCTATTTATGCACGTATTCAGTTGAATTTTGCAATGTAGTTAGTGCGTATCAAGCTACATCACATATCATATCTTTTTCCGCATTTCGAATTATGAACTTGCTTTGACCTTCAACTTCATACAACCCCTGTGACTTCCATTGAAATCTTTCAATGCCAATTATGTGATTTTCAATATGGCTGCGGTGGCGGCCATGTTTGAAATCGGATCGGAACGCCTTGAACAAACTTTGGTGTCCTCATGGGTAGGAAGGTACCTGTCAAGTTTGAGCTTCATCGGCCCAGTGGTTTCAGAGGAGAAGATGTTTACAGACAAACAGGCCATGACATAAGCTCATCTGAGTTCGTCGTCAGGCGAGCTAAAAATGCTGAAAAACGTTATTTTATTCACAATTGTTCAGAAAGATAAAAAAAAAAACAGCATTTACTGTAACAGATGTATGCTTCAATTTTCACAAATCTCCTTAATGAGCATGTAAATAAAGAAGGAAAAAAAAGCCTGTGTTTCTTGTCAGCCTTCAGAGTGTAGAAAAGTATGTACACAGTGCATCTCTGATGGTGTTCTGTGGCTGTGGTGCCCGCTGTCCCTGCTGCTCCCCCTGCTACTGATCCTCTGCCTCTTCCTCCTCAGCTTCCACCACATCTCTCCCCAGAAATTCCTCATTTTTGACATCTAAGAAATTATGTAGAACGCAGAAAGCAGACACAATCTGGCTAATAGAGGTGATGTGGCTCTCGTTTAATTTAAGCAAACAACAAACTCTCATTTTGAGTCGGCCAAATGCTCGTTCCACTGCCATGCGACATGATGACAATATGTGGTTGAATTTCAGCTGGTGGGGTGTCACTCCTGGTCCCTCTGGGTATGGTTTCATGAGGCAGGTTGACAGAGGGTAGGCCGAGTCACCCAGGAGGACAACAGGCACGTCGACCCCCTCAAATTTTTCATTCCAGTTGGGGAAAAGCGTGCCTGTTCTTCTACGCTCAGACAGTGAGGAGATATCATAAACACAAGCACTGTGCACCTTTCCCGGTTGTCCTACATTTATGTCCCAAAACCTCAGCCTATGGTCCACCTCCAGAGTTCTGACTGGGAGCCTTGATCTTGATGTGAGTCCCATAAATACACCCCACTTAAATACACTAACCTCCACTTGTCTCGAAAACCTTGTACGAAAACCTTGTATCTCCCTAAACTCTGCTGGAGAGGGATGCTTTATGTACTGGGGCCGCAGAACAACATAGATGGCAGTCATGACCTCCTGGGTGATCAGGCAGCATGTTGATAACCCTACACCAAACAATTATCTGTACTCGATCTGTACTCGAGGTTTGTGACTAGCCTCCAAAGATAAATAGCCACACAAGCCTACGGGCACTGCCACTCAGTATATAGTGTTGTGCCGTGTTTGCCAGGGCCAGAGTGTGTCACAGCAGAGTGAAGGTATCTCTTCTCATTCTGAAGTGATTGCTGATTCACATTGCTGAAATCAGTAGGTTTCACTGAAAGATATAACTGCATGTCATCAACATAACGGTGAAAAGATATTTTTTGCTAACGAATAATTGAACCCAGAGGTAGCATATAAATCGAAAATAATATAGGCCCAAGTATGGAGCCTTGAGGTAAGCCTGATGTGAGCAGTGAAGATAATGATATACTTTTGTATAATTAGCAAGAGTAACCAAAAATTCTCTTTGACAGATACGAGAAAAACCATTTAAATACAGTCCCAGAGAGCTCAACCCATTTCTCAGCCTATCAATTATGATTACATGATCAACTGTACTCACTTTTTCTTGGAAAAGTTCTTTTAACGTCTGCTTTTCAGGTAAATATTTCAGTTTCTGCCTCCCACTTTCACACACTGTGCTCATTTAAATATTAATTCTACATACATCAACTCATTTGATTAGCCAGTTATATGCTCTGACCATTCTACTTCTCAGGATAAAACTAAAAAGTATGTCGAACAAGAGGCAACAGTTCATTCGAACAATGTAACAGAAGTCTGCCACTTTGATTTGAATAATCCAAATGTCATTATAAAGCATTTAATATTGAACCTGAACCAAAATGAAAACGGTGCCAATAAAACATAAATTTTAAAAAAGTAAACAGATCTCCACCATTAACCGTTACAGCACCAAGGGAAGGATGTCAACATCGTGTTTTTCCCATTTCCAAAATATCCAAAGAAGCAACATATGTTAAAGAGTAAAAACTCAAATTAATATCGAAATGTTACTTTCTAACTTCGAAGTGTATGGAATCAAATTAAGGCCAAAAGTTTTGTGCTTGTGAACTAGTTTTGTGCGTGTGTAATAAAGCTTTGAAATAGTTTTCTGCATGTGTGAATTTCCTACCTGTGTGACAGTGAAGTTGCGGATATGCTCGAATTTCCTACCTTCATTTGCGACACTTTTTTTACAAGCACAAATCAGATTTACGAACCTCGAGTTACAAAATTATGGCCCTATTTTTACTTCTGTGGGTAGACTAGCCAATCAGCACGTTGCGCACTGACTAGCCAATCAAAATGTTGCCCGCTATCACAGGAAGTCGAACTGTCTAATCAGTGGCCAAAAGTATGGGGGCATTATCGTAGCAAAACTATTTACAAATGTGTAAAAAAAATCCGTGTCTGTAACAAGATTCACAAATGTGTAATCGGATGTACAAATGCGTAAACCAATTTGTATTTCGATCCACAAATGTGTAAAAAAAAATCTGTGCCTGTAGCAGGATTCACAAATGTGTAACCGGATGCGTGAGTTTCTCCTCTTAGTGACATTCACTTTTTTGTGCTGTAGTCAGCAATTATTCAATCAAAGCTTACCGAGGAAATTCACTCGCGGAATTTATGTCATTGTGCATCAAGTTAATCAGTTTCACGAGCATTACGGTGGATTTCACCACTAATGACACGGAAATCGATTATGACTCGGGAATTATCAGGCTTGTCTTTACTGATGGATTAAAAGCAATGGAATTGCAAAAAAATTATTTCATTAAAACAATTTAACCGATCATGAAACACATGCATTGTTTCCAATCCCCGAGTAAAGAGAAGCACAGGAAGTCTGGAGTCATAATCGCTTCACGCTTTCCATACTTCTGATGAGGCGCCCCTTTACGCAAGTGAAACGAAAACTTCAATGCACAAGGATTTTAATTCCGCATGAGAATCTCACTCGGCATTCAATGGATAATTACGGACTGCGGTGAATAAGCCTAAAAATTGCATAAGACCTACGCCGAATGCGTGACGCTTGGCATCTCCGAGTTTAGTGAATATACCATTTCATTGAAATCAAGTGGTTTGCATTTTAATAAGGTCCTTTTGAGCTTCGTGAACGAGTGCTTACCCGAGCATTTGTGAATCGCTGTACGCATTTGTGGATCTTCCGCGGCAGAAGTGTAGCAAAAGTCACATGTAAGAACCCATCCAATCCCAGTGCCTGATATTTACACAGAGTTTGTTGTACACATTTGTGGATCTAGATACAGACACGGATACTTCTACACATTTGTGGATCGTAATACAAATTGTTTTTACGCATTTGTGCATCCGGTTACACATTTGTGGATTGAAATACAAATTATTTTTACGCATTTGTGCATCCGATTACACATTTGTGAATCTCGTTACAGACACGGATTTTTTTTACACATTTGTAAATAGTTTTGCTACAATAATGCCCCCATACAAAAGGCTCTGGTGCGATTTCTCCCTCATGTCCGGCCAGACTTGGAGCAAGCTTCTGATGCACCTGAGAGCAACATGGACGGATCCGACGCTGGCACATCTGAGGCACAGGTTGGTTAATTAACATTCCTAATGTGAGAGTTTCTGCTCTTAATTAAAGGTACAGTTGGTAATCCTGTTCAGAAACACTTTTTCTTATACTGGGTGAAATGGACCATCTATCCTGAGAGGAGCCAATACATTATGTATTCAGGAAAAGGAACGAAAAGAATCAGACCTCTGTGTCGGCTGCTGGACTGTAAAAACTAAAGAATCAATCAGATGTCTTCTGTTGCCAATGCCGCCCTCTGTCCCTCCCTCCTCCCCACGTGCACGCTCATCACGTTTCACCGTTACCGGAAATATTCAGCCAGTAGTTTTCGGTAATACACCTTTGGTATTGAAATCACCATGAAACTCCAAAAAAGAAAAAGAAGAAGGAAACTTTTTCATAACTGAGAACTTTGTCGATTGGGGCGGGGGCATTGTTTACACGTGTGATCAGTTGATTGCCTTGTGTAAGCCTGTGCTGTTGCTCGAAGACAGACCTCAGATCCTGCAGGAGTGCCAGGGTTGCAGATCTGGAGTCAAGCAGAATGAGAAAAGGAGAAGACAGAAGCCAGTGGTCCCGGCGATTATAATGGGAAACGTGAGGTCTTTGAGGAACAAGATGGATGTGCGCGCGGCCCTGGTGAAGACCCAGAGGGAATACCGTGAGTGTGGCATTTTTTTACTTCAGTGAAACATGGCTAAACTCGTTGAAGAAGGGAGGTGGGTTTGCACTATATGTGAGTCAGGGTGTCCGCGGGGTCTTGAAAAGTATTAAAAGCTGATAAATCAATTTTGGGAAAATTAAGACCCGTAAAAAGTATTAAAAAGTCTTATCATGAAATTGCGAGGTCTTGAATTTTGTAGGTATTCCCCCGCAACAGACTGTTCAAAAACATTAAAAAGTACGTGAATTAATTAATTTTTATTAAATTACGAAGATAAACCAGAAACATTAACGAGTGTCGCGTGATGCCTAAAGCGCCGGAGCTGGAATCACTCCCTGGTCCGATCGGAAAAACACGCGTGCGGCTCCGCTCCTGGAACCGGGTGAAAATCGCGTGGATGGAAACACTTCATATAAAGACAATGATACGCGATTTTTGACGTACCGGGGTCTGCACCGACGCCTGACTCCCGCCGTATTAATCAAAACATAGCTTATGGCAAGGTTGGAATGGGCGGACAACGTCAAAACGGCTTCACAAAACATAGCCTTTATTTTCAACAAAATGGGAAAGTGTAAATTTGCGGAGATATGGCTGGATATAGACTACCGGACTTCAAACCATGGCTGTAGCCAGTCGCCGATAACACAAAGGAGGCATATTGCATAGTCTGCAAAAAAAAAGAAAAAAGATAAGCGCTGCATCGATGGGGATAAACGCGGTTAAATCTCACATGGCGCCAGCCACAAGGACGCCAAGAGAGGCAGCTTTCCATCGCAGGTTTCTGTGCAACTGCCGACGCTGTACCCCTTAAAGCACAACTACCTAATGAAGCTGGTGCCAAATTTTCATACAGGCGCATCTAAAAACAATGTGAATATCATTGAGCAGTTCATTTATTTCAGTAATTCAATTCAAAAAGGGAAACCCATGTATTAGTTTGATGCATTACGCACAGAGTGATGTATTTCAAGCATTTTTAAATTTTTATTTTGATGATTATGGCTTGACAGCTGTTGAAAACTCAAAATGAAGTGTCTCAGAAAATGACAATTTTGTGAAAAGTTAATATTAAAGACTCCCGATGTCTCACTCTAATCAGCTAATTCACTATATACTCCTGCAAAGGTTTTCTCGTGTTTAATATGTTTATTGAGATTTTTATATGTACATAATACTCCAAAGTACATACAACAGTGTATCACACCAAAGAGAGATACAGTATGTATATATATATATACATACATACATACCCCCCCCCTCCCCACTGTCTCAGAGAAAGAAAGAAAAATAAAGCACAGATATAAAAATATATAGACCTTTGGTTTGTACATTTGCCAGAACCTTACATGAGGATTTATTATTGTACTTTTGTTGATGGTTGGTTGAAAAAGGTCAGAAAAGGCCTCCACACCCGATGAAACTTTCTTTCAGAACCCCTCATCACATATATGATTTTTTCAAGTTTGAGATGAAACAGCACGTCTTTAACCCAATGCGATATTGTAGGTGGGGCCGCATCTTTCCATTTCCGAAGGATCAAGCGACGTGCCAGTAACGTCGAAAAGGCTATTAGTTTCTGACCATTGGCAGGTACTCCTGATCCCTCGGCAGTGATCCCAAAAAGTAACAGGAGCGGATTTAAGGTCAATTTGACACCAAGTATGTTAGAAATAGCCTCACAAATGCCCACCCAGTATTGTTGTATTTTAGGGCAGAGTCAGAACATGTGTATTAAGGTGTGGCCTCTGCTGTTTTACATCGGTCACATGTCGGGTCAATTTGAGAATACATTGTAGCCAACTTGGATTTAGGGAGATGGGCACGGTGAACCACTTTGAACTGTATAAGTGAGTGTCTTGCACACATTGAAGATGAATTCTCTTTCCTCAATATCCCAGCCCATTCTGCTTCGCTGATATTGGTTTGGAGATCTTGTTCCCAAGCCTTTTTAATAGTTGACATGGAGGGGGAATCCAAATGTGAAATTACACTTAGCAATGTAGAGAGAGCCTTCTTTTTGGTTGGATTGAAAGATAACACATAATCGATTACAGTATCGGGAGGTTTGTCTGGGAACCCTGGAATGGAGCCTGAGACAAAATGCCTTACCTGCAAATATCTGAAAAAATTGGAAGGAGGTAGATTATATTTAGCAGACAGCTGTTCAAAAGACGCAAACTTTTTTTCAATAAAAAGGTCGCTAAAACTTTTCAGCCCCTTTTTATGCCACGTATGAAATGTGGCGTCCTGCACCGAAGGAGGGAAAAAAGTGTTTGCTGCTATCGGACTCGATAGGCTCATGTTTTGAAAATCAAAATGTTTCCTAAACTGGATGTAGATTTTAACAGAGTTGCCAACAATAGGATTATTAAGTGGCAAGTTATGTGACAATGGGACTGATGCACCAATTGTAGCTGGTAAGGACAGTGAGCCACAAGAAAGCCTCTCCATCTCTACCCACTTTGGGCCCCCATCACCTGAGCCATAGCGTGTCCAGAAAGACAGGCAGCAAAGATTAGCAGCCCAATAATAATACTGAAAATTTGGAAGGTCAAGTCCGCCATCCTGTCTTGGCTTTTGCAAGTGTTGTTTACGCAGACGTGGTTTTTTGCCATTCCAAAGAAACGATGAGATCATTGAATCAAGTTTCTTAAAATAAGCACCGGAAATGAACACAGGGAGACTCTGGAATAGATATAAGTATCTGGGAAGCACAGACATTTTGATGATATTCACTCTTCCCACCAGTGACAGCGGAAGGAGTGACCATTTGGATAGGTCTCGTTGAACCTTAATTTGTAGCTCGCTGAAGTTATTTTTAAAAAGATCGGAAATTTTTTTTGTCACTTTGACACCAAGATAGGTAAAGCTATGCTCAGAGATCTTAAAGGGCACTGATATGTTTTGTAAAGCTGTGTTGGTCATATTCAGTGGCAATAATTCACTCTTATGTAGATTTAATTCATACCCTGAAATTTCCCCAAAATTAGCAAGAAGCTTAAGGGTGTGGGCAATAGATGTCTCAGGCTTAGACACAAACAGCAGAAGGTCATCAGCATACAGGGATACTTTATGTTCTGTGCCATATCTTAGAATACCGTGAATATCATGACTGTTCCTTATAGCTATGGCTAAAGGTTCAATAGCTAACACAAAGAGGAGGGGGCTGAGAGGACAGCCTTGACGCGTGCCGCGATGTAGCCTGAACGGCTGGGAATAATGATTATTAGTTAGTACCATTGCTGAAGGACATGCATACAGCAACTTAATCTACGATATAAATGTATTGCCCAGGCCAAATCTGTGCAGAGTTTCAAATAGGTAGACCCATTCAACTCTGTCGAATGCCTTCTCTGCATCCATGGAGAGAAGGCACTCAGAGTCAGCCCCACATGGCGTATATAGGACATTGAATAGGCGGCGGATGCCAAAAAAGGAGTGTCTGTCTTTTACAAACCCCGTCTGATCCGGTGATATAACATGGGGTAAAACCTGTTCTAAACGGCGAGCCAACACTTTGGCCAGAATTTTGTTATCACAATTCAAAAGTGAGATTAGCCGGTGGGACGAGCACTCTAGGGGATTCTTGTCTTTTTTTGGAAGTAGTGTTATACAGGCCTGGTTCAAAGTATCAGGAAGAGACCCCGTATTAAAAGAGTCTGTGCACACTGGCGCAAAGATGGGTGCCAGTTGCTGAGAAAATGCGGAGTAAAACTCATTCGGCAAGCCATCTGGGCCAGGTGACTTCCGGGATTGTAATGATTTAATCGCAGCAATAATCTCCTGTTTCTGTATTGGTGCATCCAATGCTGAAACTTGATCTGCAGACAGCACTGGAATAGGCAAATCTCTAAAAAAGTCAGAGATCAGAGATAGGTCATGGGAATCACTAGAGCTATATAGATCCTGGTAATAACGTCGGAATGTTTGGTTTATTTCTATCTGGTCAGTAACAGTCTTGTCACCCTGGACCGTCACCCTGTTAATTACTTGCTTGGCTCTAGCACCTTTCAGCTGTCTTGCCAAAACCTCCCCTGCTCTATCTCCATGTTCATAGATGTTACTCCGGTTTTTAAACAGTAAATATTCAATTGAATGCGAAGTGAGTAAGTCATATTCTGTGCTAAGCTTCAATCGTTCCTTATACAAATCTGGAGAGGGGGTCTGTGCGTTCTTATTGTCTAGATCGGCTATCTGCCTTTCCAGTTCCGCTTGTTTTGCCTTAGAGTCTCTAGCTGTAAATGAAATCACCTGTCCTCTCAAAAAATCCTTAAGGGCCTCCCATAAAGTTGAAATGGAAACATCTGGTGTCATATTAAAATCTAAAAATAAAGAAATTTGATCTGATATGAAGGTCGTAAATTCTTCATCTGATAATAGAAGAGGGTTAAATCTCCACAAACGTCTGGGAGCCGTAGTGTTAGGCATATTTAGCTTAAGTAGAAGAGGGGCATGGTCTGATATTACTATTGGTTGATATTCACTTGATTGGACCTCTGATGTTAATTTGTTATCGGTGAAAAGATAATCAATTCTGCTATATGTTTGATGAGGGTGCGAAAAAAAGGAATATTGTCTGTCATTTGGGTGTACAAACCGCCAAATATCTGAAATTCCATAGCTCGAAAGAAAGGCCTGTACATAAGAAGCTGACTTGGATGTTACGTATCCAGGCTTGACAGATGACCTGTCCATCCCAGGGTCCAGACATAGATTAAAGTCCCCTCCCATAATGAGTAAGTGTGAATTCAAACAAGGGAGCAGGTTAATAACACGGGAGAAAAATTGAGGGTCATCGCAGTTTGGAGCGTAGACATTTGCTAATACAACGTTAAGGTTATAGAGTTTACCAGTAACTAAAACATATCGTCCATTTTGGTCAGCTATGGTTGAGGAGGGTGTGAAGGAAACAGATTTGTTTATCAGTATTGCAACGCCCCTAGCTTTACCCTAAAAAGTTGAGTGGAAAAACTGTCCCACCCATCTACATTTCAACCGGGCGACATCTGCATTCTTGAGATGTGTTTCTTGAATGAATGCTATTCCAGTACCTAAATTTTTCAGATGCGTGAGGGCCTTCTTCCTCTTAACAGGATGGTTCATACCTTTAACATTCCATGTAACAATATTAAGTAAACTACCCATTATACTCTGGTCATTTGTAAAAACATAAACAGAAATGTATATCCATTACTTACAATCTTTAGAATGTGAAAGGCCTTAATGCTCTGGCTAAGCACCGAGAGGTGTTTTAAAAAAAGAAAACAGATACCTTGGTCTATTGACATTGAGACAGAGAAACCAACCCCAGGTGACACTAGCTGCTAGAACAAGCAACACACCTACCCTAACTAGTTCAACTACTTCCTCACCTGATCCCATCTAAATGGACTCCTCCATCCTCCATCCCATTTATTGAAACATACGGTGGAACCCACCGAATAACAAATTGTTTAGTAATACCCCAGTATAAATAGAAAGTGCGTATTGGAACATATATCATTATTGAACTGTAAACCAAAATGGTAATGTAAAATGACTAGTGCATAACACGCAACATACTTATTTCTTGTAGTTGAGGTGCTTACTCGCCTTACAGTGACCAAGACTAACCACTCAGCAGTTCTTTGAGTCCTCTACAAAGTTCTCCGCCTCTGCCACCGAGCTGAACGCTGTGCGGGAGCCGTCCGTGTTGGTGATACGGAGCCGAGCAGGAAATAACAGCGAAGGTTTCAGTCCCATTTTGTGTAAGTCCGACATTACTGACGAGTATTTCTTCCTCTGGCTCACCACGTCGCCACTGTAATCCTCATAGTTCCTGAACGGGTTGTTGTGGTACCTCAGATCACGTCGTTTCCGGGCCTCCCGGATCACCAGGTCTTTGTTCTGGTATCGGTGGAAGCAAATAATTACAGGCCGAGGCTTGTCTCCGGCACCGGGCTTCGGGGCGAGGCTGCGGTGCGCGCGGTCCAGCTCCGGTGGTGAGGGAAAGGTGTCCTGTCCGAAAACATCCTGAAGCAGCTGCGAGAAGAAGTTGCTGGGTTGTGGTCCCTCGATCCCCTCTGGTAGACCGATGAGACGGATGTTACACCTCCTGTGTCTCCCCTCCAGTTCAGTTAGTTTCGCCGTTAGCTCGGTGCTATCCGCCTGTAGCCTTTCACAACGGCTCTCAATGTCAGCCAGCCGCTGGTAAAGCGATTCAGCGTTATCTTCCAGAGAATCTAAACGTTCACCGTGACTATTGACCATCTTCTGGAGGCCGTCTAGTTTCCCGTTCATCTCGTCAAAAGATTTTTTCAGCTCGGTGAGCATCGCGGTCTGGAGTTCAGCTAGCGCGGCTACTAGATCAGCTTTGCTAATACCGCTGGTAGCAGCAGCCATCTCTGCTCCCTTTTTTTCGGCACTCTTGGTGGGTTTAGGTGGCATAGTGAAACAAAACACTGCTTAATAACATTAGTAACTCAAAATGAGAGGTCAGCCGTGAAACAATAGTTTAAAAGGTGGGTTCTAATGTAAAAAGTGGTGGGAGCTGGAGGGAAACGCGACCTACTCCATGCTCGTCAAACCGGAAGTCCCCCCCTGCAAAGGTTTTCTGAGCCTTTAAGTGGTCTCCCTGTTCGGTTCAGCAGGCTGAAATAAATGGACATTTACATGACATTCTAATTTTTTGAGATGCACCTGTAGAGTGGAGCATGTCGTGACCAAACCTGTCTGAGAACACTGTTCTTGTGTGTGCAGTAGGGTTGGGCAGAGCCAGCCCAAGCCTCCATGGGGCCCTAAGCAAAATTTGATTTTTGGACCCTCTATTTCGGCCATTAATATTGATTATTGATCATTAATACACCTATTATAAACTAACGATGCAGCTCTGGCAGTGTTTTTACATTATCCTATTGTCAGCCATGTCTTACCCATGTATCGTTTTTAAATCTCAAAAAAGGGAGCACATTCAGCTACAAGAGCGGACAGGGTTGATTTACACAACATTGCAAGTGATAAAGCACTAAGTGGGATACTGATAATCATCTAAGCCTACTAAAAGTAGCAAAAATTAAACAGTAGACAATGCATTTACTATAAAAGTGTCTTCTGGTTTATTATTTTTATTATTATTGAAACTGCGACCGCAATGTGCAAAAATAATGTGTAGTCCAAGAACAACAATAAAGTGCAACAACAAATAAAATCACTAAGAAGTATAAAAATAACTTCAAATTTACAAAAACAGTTTTAAATAAGCTCGGCTTGCTTGTGAATATTCACTAACTGATCCGGGTGTTCTATCTAGTGTTACAATATTGTAACTGCGTGCATAAATTTGCGGCTCCATGTCCGCTGGTGGACACATCTGCACAAAGATACCCTGCCGAGCACCGTTGTTGTTCTCGAACACGCCAAATCCACATAATCCTTAAATGATTAATTTCATTCATATTTTCATTTGTAACGAGTATCAAAGTGGTCAGTGTCAAAGTAACGAAGTAAAAGTATACTTTTTATCTTATAAATGTAGTAAAAGTCCCAGTTAAAAAAAAAACTCAAGTAGGCTACAAATCCTCAAAATAAAGTAGCACTTAAGTACTGTAACGAAGTATATGTACTTCAATACTATACACCTCTGCCTGCCAGTTAAAAGAGAAATGTCCCTTGTTTTTAACTAGCTAGCTAATTTGCCATTAACGGCTACACGCAACCAGTTGCATCAAAATGTTAAGGATATTTAGGGACTTTACTAACTTGATGAATCTTACATTACCAAGACATGCAAACGTATGTTTATCAGGTCATTTTTCCCCCTTATCCTCTATCTTTTCACGGCTCCTGAAGGATATGTATTTTTGTGACATTGTTTAGCTTTCACCCAGCTGCTCCTTGGATGCGCAGTGCGGACTGCTCGGCAGGATGTACAGATTACCGGTGCACCAGAATTTCGGCATTTAAAGCGGGAAACAGTAGGAGTCACTAGGCCTACATCAGCAGTAGTGCGTTAACATAAAATTTTGTTTTTGGGCGATAAAATACCTTTGATCAAAAAGGAATCACTCACACACGCAAAAATAAATAAAAAAATTAAAAAAATGTAAAAGATATTTTTGTTTATTGCTCTTGGGGGCCCCCTAGTGGTTGCAAGCCCCTAAGCAGTTGCTTAGTTGGCTTATGCCTTGGGCCGGCTCTGGGGCTGGGTATTGCCTACAACCTTTCATTTTATGTTAAAATGAGAATGTCTCAGATATCTGAAATACAGATAAATTCACTGATGACGATAGTTGTAGATTGTTTTGAGTTAGTGGGTTAGTGAATTGCACCCTCATTGATTTTGTTTGCATGGCAGTATGCTATGCTGCATGTGGCATTACGGGCCTGGGGAAGTATCTTGTTATGCTATGCAATATCTACAACAATCAGTTATAACATTGTGACCGGAGAATATTGTGTTGGTCCCCCTTTTGTTGCCAAAACAGCCCTGGCATGTCAAGGCATTGTCTCCATTACCCCATCACCGGTTCACCACTGTTCCTTCCTTTTACCACTTGGATAGAAAAATGGCAACTTCGCAAAATGTCTTTTGTGTGTGTGTATATAAATGTTGTGTTCTGGGGTTCTGGCCTTTGGCCAGGACAGCATTTATGGTTTTAACAGTTTCATGTATCAAGATTTCATAGTTCATAGTTCATGTTCATAGTCACAGTTTTAACAGTTTCTTGTATCAGGTTCAAGCATTTCATAATTCATGTTTATTGTCCATGTTTTTACTTTTCCATGTTTTTGTTTTTGCCAGGTCTGCCAAGCCACTCCACTGTTGTCTGCGTTCTGCCCCGTGCCTTCGTTGTTGCACATTTCAGAGCTCTGGTTGGCTTTGGTATTTCACCCTTCCTTCTGTGCTGTGCTGGATTCGGGGCTGTCTAAGCTTAATTGACAATTAACTGTTTTTAAGTTACTAACATTTACTAACACTCACTGGGTGGTGTAATTCTTAGATAGGCACATTACTAATACTACTAATTTAGACAGGGAGTTTATTGTCATGATTCCTGATTTGCAATTTCAAGTCTGCTGTGCTTTTCTGTACTTAACATTCATGCTTGCTTCCAAACTGCATACTTAATTGGTACTTAAGCTGAGCATGCTCATTCTCTTAATGAGCAAGTCTTGTCAACCAATCTTTGTCCATGTCCAATGATCTTGCCATACCCCTTGTTTCTCCTTCTCTATGTGTTGCCCCTCATGTCTTGATTTCTCACCCTTTATCTGGATGCGGTGGAAGTTGGCTGGCAGACAGTGTCTCAAGTCCTTGTTCATGTTTGCAAGTTTTGTTGCCAAGTTTGTTCCAAGTTCATGTTCCAAAGTTCTTGCTCAAGCTCATGTTCAAGTCTTTGCTTTTCATAACCATTGTCTTTTTGTATATAGCATTCTGTTTTCTTATCATAGATATCTTTAGTCTTTTATTTCTTGGATTTCTGCCTGGACTTTCCAGTGGCCTTTTGTTTTGCTGTTTTTTGATCTTTTCGTTCCTAGCTCTGTGAAGCTCTCTTTAGTTTGTTTTTTGCAACCCTTTGGGCCAAGATTTTTGTTGGCCCTCGTGCCAGTTTTGTTTAAGTTCAATAAATTCCCTTTCCCTTCCACCTCGCATTTGGTGTCTTCCTGATCGCACATCTATATATATATATATATATATATATATATACATATCCAAAACCAGTGAAGTTGGCACGTTGCGTAAATTGTAAATAAAAATAGAATACAATGATTTGCAAATCCTTTTCAACCTATATTCAATTGAATACACTGCAAAGACAAGTTACTTGATGTTCGAACAGGTAAACTTTGTAATGTTTTGCAAATATTAGCTCCTTTCGAATTTGATGCCTGCAACATGTTTAAAAAAAGCTGGCACAAGTGGCAAAAAAGGAATGCTCATCAAAAACTTATTTGGAACATCCCACTGGTGAACGGGCTAATTGGGAACAGGTGGGTGCCATGATTGGGTATAAAAGCAGCTTCCCTGAAATGCTCAGTCATTCACAGACAAGGATGGGGCGAGGGTCACCACTTAGTGAACAAATGCGTGAGCTGATTGTTGAACAGTTTAAAAACAACATTCCTCAACCAGCTATTGCGGTCCGTAATATCGTCAAAAGGTTCAGAGAATCTGGAGAAATCACTGCACGTAAGCAACAAGGCCGAAAACCAACATTGAATGCCCGTGACCTTCGATCCCTCAGGCAGTACTGCATCAAAAACCGACAACAGTGTGTAAAGGACATCACCACATGGGCTCAGGAACACTTCAGAAAACCACTGTCAGTAACTACAGTTCGTCGCTACATCTGCAAGTGCAAGTGAAAACTCTACAATGCAAAGCGAAAGCCATTTATCAACAGCACCCAGAAACGCCGCTGGCTTCGCTTGGCCCCAGCTCATCTAAGATGGACTGATGCAAAGTGGAAAAGTGTTCTGTGGTCTGACGAGTCCACATTTGAAATAGTTTTTGGAAACTGTGGACGTTGCGTCCTCCGGACCAAAGAGGAAAAGAACCATCCGGACTGTTATAGGCGCAAAGTTCAAAAGCCAGCATCTGTGATGGTATGGGGGTGTATTAGTGCCCAAGGCATGGGCAACTTGCACATATGTGAAGGCACCATTAATGCTGAAAGGTCCATACAGGTTTTGGAGCAACATATGTTGCCATCCAAGCAACGTCTTTTTCATGGACGCCCCTGCTTATTTCAGCAAGACAATGCCAAGCCACATTCTGCACGTGTTACAACAGCATGGCTCCGTAGTAAAAGAGTGCGGGTACTAGACTGGCCTGCCTGTCGTCCAGACCTGTCTCCCATTGAAAATGTGTGGTGCATTATGAAGCGTAAAATACGACAACGGAGACCCTGGACTGTTGAACAACTTAAACTGTACATCAAGCAAGAATGAGAAAGAGTTCCCCCTGAAAACCTTCAAAAATTGGTCTCCTCAGTTCCCAAACGTTTAATGAGTGTTGTTAAAAGGAAAGACGATGTAACACAGTGGTGAAAAGGCCCCTGTGCCAACTTTTTTGAAATGTGTTGCTACCTTTAAATTCTAAATTAGTGATTATTTGCAAAACAAAAAAAAAAGTTTCTCAGTTTGAACATTAAAAATCTTGTCTTTGCAGTGTATTCAATTGAATATAAGTTGAAAAGGATTTGCAGATCATTGTATTCTGTTTTTATCTACGATTTACATAACGTGCCAACTTCACTGGTTTTGGTTTTGTAAATTATAAAAAGTAAATGTGTTTTAACAAACTTAAATCTTTTTTTTTAACCGTTAAAGGTGTCACTTATGTACATGCACTCTCAGAAGTAGGGGTACAGCAGGAGTCCATATCTGTTCCCCAATGTATCATGTACCCTTTGGGGCTAATTATAGGACCTCAAAGTACCTGTGTGAACCTTTCTGGGGTCTAAAAGGTACTTTTATGTACCAAAACAAATAAAAACCCACTTTTAAGGTACAACCGCAGTACCTTTGAGGGTACTGCCCCAGTGACAACCAAGGCTTGTCACTGGGGCAGTACTAATGTTACTAAATTGAAAAATAAACTAGAAAAGCACTCAGAGAGCGCAGGCCTCCGCCAGGGGACAGCAAAACCCAAAAGCACGGCAATTGGAACTCCGGCCCATTGGAAAGAGTTGAAATCTTGAACTTTGGTGTATATCTCAGCAGTTCTTTGGCCTAGATAGGCCAAAATTTACTCACCTCTTCCTTGACTTAATACTCACTTTCTCTGAAAATTTCATCAAAATCTGTCCGCAACTTCTTGAGTTATTTTGGAAACCAACAGACAAACAAACAAACAAACCTAGGCAAAAACATAACCTCCTTGGCAGAGGTAAAAATTTATAATAGTAGAAGTATTAATAATCATGATAGCCTACAAAGATGAAGTCAATGATATCTGCATAAGAACTTTTTACAGTAACATTTGCCAAAATCATTTCTTTTTTCATCCTAACTGCAACATCCACAGGCATCTTGGGGTAATTATTTTTATCTTAGTGTGATAATAATGAATAACATGAAGGCACTAACATCTCTTAATAAATTAAGAATGTTTCAATTATTTTTAAAAAGTAATAAAATGAATTATATCATTTAATAAAATCCTCTGCTCTGCTTAGAATTTTACAGTCCTGCAGGGGGAGGCACTGTTCGATTGATGGCGCCATGTTAAGCCTGCAATACAACAGGAAAAATGAGAGTATGTCAAAAGTTGTTTCACATTAAAACTATAACTTGTGCTAAGCAGTCCGAAATTTGAATGCAGTTTGTGCATGAATGTAAAGAACAGTCAGTTCTAAAACGGTTAGGTTTGAGGATCACTTCTACTGATTCCCATTATAAATGTTAATAGAAAGTCAAACACTTTAAAAGCATGAAATTGACTAAAAAAAAAGGGATAATAATAGGCGTACTCAAATATACGGCATCACCTGAACATTTACATATTTTTTTTTACTTTTTGGTTGAACCTATGAAAGAATAATTTTGTTGGAGGGTTGTGCTCCTAAAATAGGAGGATTTCCCTTAACACAGCAAAACATAGCCGATGCAAGCAAGACTAATGAAGATAATAAGCATCTGGTTCAGATTGAATGCAATTAATATGAATGGATTTATTTTCGCTTCAGTACTTTTAATTACTGCTAGGGTATTAGTTAAAACAAGTCCGGACAGACTACATAGCCGCACCATAAAGGTACCTACATAAAAACAGTGTTAAATGTCACGTTATACCCCCGTTCCACAGAGCTTTCTGGCTCATCGGTCACTTGTCGAAAACAAAGTTTATTTCTTTGATCTGATAAGGCGAAATTGTCTTAAGGAACTAAGCTCTGATTTCGCCTCATCGGATCACGCCCAATATGTTGGACACTACCTGATCGTGGACAAACACAAATCTGATTCCTCCGCCTGTGATACGATCGTCTTCCGTGGGTGACCGGAAGAAATAAACTTTGCTTCCGACGAGTGACCGATGAGCCAGAAAGCTCTGTGGAATGGGGGTATTCGCCCTAAGGTAGTGGTGGTCAACCTGATCCTCGAGAGCTGCCAGCGTCTGCTGGTTTTTGATGTTACTTAATTGACGAATGAAAGTGTTAAAGGAATTTAGATTTTACATTCCTGGTATTACCTTCACAAAAAGAAACTCAGTCTACCCAGAGAAAAAAATCAGGATAGAGGATACACAATTAGAAAGTTCTCTGGTATTTGTAGGAATACTCCATGGCGTTCTCCTCCCCCGTGCTGATTTACACATCACGCGAGCCTTGCGTCACACGCAACTGAGTCAAGTTGGTACGTAACCTCGTCAAGTTGTCTAGAGATACACACACATCTTGCCAGGGAGGAGAGCACCTGCCTTCTCTCTCAGCTCTGGCTCCAGCTTATCTTGTTATGGGTTCCGGAGCTTTCTATAAACACATAAACTTAGAGAAACTACTCAGGATTTTTGCTACTGTGATTGCATCTATAGCTTCTACCTCATTTAGCAAAGGTCACATCAATAATAACACATCACTTCTTCTCGCTTCACACAGTGTTAAATGTATGAAATGTGTGGAATGGCCCAGGGGGTGTAGGGATTGCCCCCTTCTGTACTACTACCCCTCCCCGTGTGTCCTGTGTGTTATAACTTTGTCATGTTGTACTTTGATCTATTAACCCCTTAGTCCCCCCTCTTGGTACATGGCACTGTCCATGCACCAAATCTACAGTAATATGGAAGAGGAATTTTGGTAATATAGGCTTCCCATTGGGTCCTACCCACCCACCATCAGTGTGTTGTGTTCCATGAGATGTCCATGACATTGTCTTGTGGGGGAGCACCATGCTCTGCTCACAGCAGCTCACGTGAATATTGAGTCTTCAGATTGGTGTAATAGCCCCACAAGGGTGTGTTTGACTGCTGCCCTTGTTTCTATGTCAGCAAAGGCCTCAGCCAAACTGATCAACATGTTTGCGGTGCAGAGGGCCACAATCAACACAGCTATATCATGAGTACAGACAGCAAATCCAACACATGCGTTGCCCTTATCGACTCTTGACGCCAAACCATCAACAAAGTATTCAATATCAGGATTTGATAGAGGGGTGTCCTTGAGTGCAGGACATGCAGTATTATAAGATAGGACTTCTTTAACACAATGGAGAATACATTTTTTTTTCTCTCAATGAATTGTGATTAAGCACTCCACCTCAGTCTAGGGTTCCGCTAAAAGCATGGAGGAAATACACAGTCAGGGCTTATTAGCCCCAACCATTCTTACATTTTCCCTCATCATCAGCAGAACCGGGTGGAGTCACTTTAGACCATGTTACAATTTGCATAAATAAATAAATACATTTTTTATACTTTTATTCACAAAAATGGCTACATATACAATATTAGTTTTCACTTTCGGCTCCGAGCACATAAAGCGCTTCTCTCATTCAGTCACTTTTTGTTTGACTCACTTAATCAAAAACATATTACTTTGCTCGCGATTTCTAAATATGTGATCACGTTACTAGTGGACTTTTTCAATTATATAGTGGTCCACCTTTTGAATTTAGTCTTGCATTAATACTTCAAATTGGATTTCCCCGAATCTATTTTATAAAGTAAACTTCTAAGCTGAAAACCACACAGTGGAAACCCCAGCTGGCCAGTTCATCACTTATCTTCAGCAGTGCTCTCTGTGGAAAAGTTCCAAGAGGAGTTAGAGACAAACAATAATGAACAATTTTGTTTTAATTCAACTCGTTCGGATCATTCCCTGTAAAAATTAAATAAACAGATTAAGGTTCACTTCTCAGTTCCTTTGCCATGAAGACACGTTGACAATTCCTGTTCAAAATGGAGAAAAGATTTTTAATTGCATTTCTTTTGTCAGGAAAGCTTTCAGTCACATTTGTTCCACTTAGTGCTTCCCCATCTAAAGATCCATGATTCCCTAATCCCACAATACTTAATTTTATTGATTTTTTTAATATCAATTTAATATATACCATTTCATTTCATATTATATTTTGTATTTACTTGCACTTTTCTGATCATTTTACCTTATTTTTTCACTTCAGATAGCAATTGCAATTTTTCAATGCTTGATAGAAAAACCTCTAAATTGAATTTGACACACAGCCTCTTATTGTATACAGTGTTACAAAGTATTTTGGCAAATTTTGAACATACTGTGTTATTCTTGTTTCCACATTCACTTCATTTTCTTTTCAGAGATATACTTCTTGCACACCAATCTCACACAGCCTAATTATTTACAGAAAAGTGCTTAGATTTTCTAGCTCTTTAAAAATATTTCACAAATTAATAGTGTAAATAATTTGTGCTCATAGAGGATATCACTGGTAGTTTTCTCTGCAATGTATTACTACAGCCAAATATTAGAGCATTTAAATATTCACTTTGTCCTGCATCTTAAAGAAGTTCAGTTAGCCACAACATTAGAAACACTTTTCCACTTTGGTGCAATTGCTGTGCACTTCTGCAACTTCGTCCCTCTACTACTCCACAGCCATTAAAATGGCTAAACTCCTGCTCTCTGTTTACCATCCAAATTGATGCCACTTACTTTAATCAACCGCAGCCATTAAAATGGCTAAACTCCTGCTTTAACCGACTCCACTGACACCAACTTCACTTACTCTGACCAACTAATTTCACTTACTCTGATCAACTTCACTTTTTACCAATCCTGCAATTACTCTAAGAATTCCATAAAATACTGTAAATATTGACTAAACAGGCACCTTAAATTATTTTTGAATAAAAGCCAATTTCATTGTAGACTGATATGGAATCAGGTAGACACCAGATGCGAGGAGATGGGAATGAGGATTTTATTAAACAAAAAACAAAACAGGCACGAGGGCCAACGAAAAACTTGGCCCAAAGGGTTGCAAAAGACAAACTAAAGTACGCTACACAGAGCGGGGTAACTAAAGATCTAAAAAGACAAGAACAAAAAACCACTGGAAACTCCAGGCAGAAATCCAAGAAAAATAAACAAGACTATGGCTATATTTACAAAGGCTATGAGCATGAGCAAAGACTTGAACATGAAACGAGACTTGACTAGAACCAAAACTTGCAAACAAGAAATAGGACTTGAACACTGAGCGAGACGCGAGACACTGTCTGCCAGCCAACTTCCACCGCATCCAGATAAAGGCTAAGAAATAATGGCACATGAGGGGCAACACCTGGAGAAAGAGAAACAAGAGGCATGGCAAGATCAAGACATGGACAGAGATTGGTTGACAAGACTTGCTCATTAAGAGAATGAGCGTGCTCAGCTTAAGTACCAATTAAGTATGCAGTTTGGAAGCAAGCATGAATGTTCAGAACAGAAAAGCACAGCAAGATCTTGAAATAGTAAAGCAGGAATCATGACAATCAACTCCCTGTCTAAATTAGTAATATTAGTAATGTGCCTATCTAAGAATTACACCACCCAGTGAGTGTTAGTAAATGTTAGTAACTTAAAAACAGTTAATTGCCAATCAAGCTTAGAGAGGCCCGAATCCAGCACAGCATGGAAGGAGGGGGAAATACCAAAGCCAACCATAGCTCAGAAATGTGCAACAACGAAGGCACGGGGCGGAACGCAGACAAGCGGTGGAGTGGCTTGGCAGACCTGGCAAAAACAAAAACATGGAAAAGTAAAAACATGGAAAATGAACATGAAATATGAAATGTAATCCTAATACAAGAAACTGTTAAAACTGTGACATGAACATGAACTATGAAACTATGAAACTTGGAACATGGAACTGTTAAAACCATAAATGCTAACCTGGCCAAAGGCCAGGACCCCAGAACACAACAGTAGACATTTATATGAGCACTTCATGGAATCGAATGACAACTGTATTCAATCTAACAAAGACAGAACTAACAAATATGCCAGCAATGCAGTTGCTTACCGACACTCACAGAGTTAGGTTCATTCACATTGATTTCCACACAGAAACGCAATCTGAGCTCAGGACACACAGACACACACACATAAACACACACCTCACACTTTCCTCTCTCACATTCATTCACATTGGAAAAGATCCGAGGCTTAAAATTTCTTACGATCTGACACCATTGTTGCTTCGATAACATACACAAACAATGCCCTATTTCAACTGAACCCAAATTCCTTTGCTCACAATGATTCCCAGAATCATTATGTCAGCATTCTACACACTCCTCAGTCTGAGACCCACAATGATTCCCTGAACCATTATGTCAACTTTCAACAAATTGCCCAGTCTCAGTCAACGCTTCGTCATCATCAGTCCCAGAACAGCAGTCCTTACAACAACAACCACCACAGCAACGCTTTTACTGTTCATCAGTCCCATAATTGGCAATATTACTTTCTCTGCCTCACAACAACTAAGCTGAATTCAGTAAAAATTCCGTCACTCACCCGCACCTCCACTCATTGTTTGGAGAACCCCCCGTTTCTGACCTCCTACACACCCCAATAGGGCCTTCTCAAGCGCCCTGGGCTGAGGTCTTTCCACAACGTCCCCTGGACGACCGTGCGCACGGTTTTCAGTCGGCGCTGATTCTCCAGGGAGTGCAGGTGAGATATTGGAATCCCGGACGAGCCCCCAATGTTAAAGGAATTTTGATTTTACATTCCTGGTATTACCTTCACAAAAAGAAACTCAGACGACCCAGAGAAAAAATCAGTCGGAGACAGAGAAGTCAATATCCAAGCCAAAGTCCGTTTACTTTTTTGCAAAAAAGGATCCCCATACAAAGTCAAGTCAGAATGGAGGATACACAATTAGAAAGTTCTCTGGTATTGGTAGGAATACTCCATGGCGTTCTCCTCCCCCGTGCTGATTTACACATCACGCGAGCCTTGCGTCACACGCAACTGAGTCAAGTTGGTACGTAACCACGTCAAGTTGTCTAGGGATACACACACATCTTGCCAGGGAGGAGAGCACCTGCCTTCTCTCTCAGCTCTGGCTCCAGCTTATCTTGTTATGGGTTCCGGAGCTTTCTATAAACACATAAACTTAGAGAAAGAGAAAAACATCTTGTCCTTGGTACTGTAATGTGAATAAAGGCCACTAGATAGCAGCATTGACCTTTTTTTTGTTAAGCTCAGACATGTTTCAGACATGTCTGGGGCAAGTCCCCAAAAATTAAAAAAGAAAAAGGTCTAAATGTGGGTGGGGTCTGCAAAAGAGTATATAAGGAGAAGAATTGAGACAGTAAAGTAGTTGGAGAAATTGCAAGAAGAAGGGTACATGTGACCAGACCTGTCATTCTGTTCAAGACCTGTGAAGTTTTTTGGATTTTTGCCTGTGTTAGAGCATTTTCCTCACCCAGGACATCACCAAGCCACCCCACCAAAAAGGGACTGTAAATATTTCTGGGTTTTTTTTGTATATATTCAATCTTGGTCGGAATATTAGTTTAGTCGTAATTTTCTTTGTTAAAAATTAAATGTATTTAAGTTTTAAAACTGTCTGTCATCCCTTGCTGTTGCTATGTGCGGTAAATGTAATAACAAATAGGGGCCATAACAAATTGGGGGCTCAAGTCCGGGATAGAACATTGTGAGAGTCATTTATTGAAAATCTAACATTTCAAATTGTAAAATTGTTTTTTAAATTTTCCTATATATATAGATCAACAGCAATGGATGATTTCTTGGCATCACCAACCGTTGAGGTTTTGAAGTCTTTTAAAAAGACAGAACTGCTAGAAATTTGCAGACATTTAGAGCTGACAGAGGTAGAACCAGCCATGCGAAAAGCAAGACTGGCTAGAGAGATAGTTAAATATTACATTGATGAAAATGTGTTTGCACCAGGAGATCTGGAACAGTTTCAGTGGAAAATCCAAATATAGAAATGGAACTTAAATTAAAAATTCTAGAGATTGAAAGGGAGGAAAAAGAAAAACAAATGCAGTTTGAGTTAGAAAAATTAGCAAGAGAAGAGAAAAAATAAAGGGAGGAAAAAGAAAAACAAAGAGAATTTGAGTTAGAAGAATTTGCAAGACAGAGAGATTTTGAATTAAGAGAAGTTGGATAGAGAAGAAAGACTCCAAATGGAGCAACTAAAAATTAAAACTGAAACTGAAAATAAATTTTGTGCTCGCCAGGAGGTAAAACTGGTGCCTCCATTTTCGGAAAAGGACGTAGACAACTATTTCCAGTGTTTTGAAAAAGCAGCAAAAAGTTGTAAGTGGCCAAAAGAACACTGGCCTCTGCTGTTGCAAACTGTCCTCAAGGGTAAAGCTCAACAAGCCTATTCGGCTTTGTCTGCAGATGATTCCACTGATTATGAGGTTGTCAAAAAGGTTATTTTGAGAGCTTATGAGTTGGTTCCAGAGGCTTACCGACAGAAATTCAGAGGTCTGAAGAAATCTGAAAATCAGACTTATGTGGAATTTGCCAATGATAAGAAGGTTTGCTTTGAGCGCTGGTGTACTTCTATGGAGGTCAAGGATGATTTCAACTCACTAAAAGAGATGGTGTTGAAGAATTCAAGAACTGTGTTAAGGATGATGTTAGGACCTACCTTAATGAGAAGCAAGCACTGAATTTGCAATCAGCTGCCAAATTTGCAGATGAATATGTTCTCACACAAGTCCAAATTTCAGTCTAGCAGTAATAATAGATGGTCCCAATTTCAGAAAAAGGGTTACGGTGATACCCAAGATTCCTCACCCAAAGACAAATCTGTTGATGGTGCTCAGAAATCCAGTAACAGGTCTGTCAAAGTGTGAAAGCTGACAGTGACAAAAGTGGTCTAGTTTGCAGTTATTGCAAGAAATCTGGTCATGTTACAACTAACTGTTGGTTCCTTAAAGCTAAGAAAGAAAAAGAAAAGGACACCAAACCAAATGCCTTTGTGAAAACAAGGTTAGAAACCCCTGTAGTAGATGACCGATCTGCTAAATTGCCTGCCTCTTGTGGGGCTAAAAAGCCTGATACTGCTGACTTTGTGAGGGAGGAATTTCTTACATTTGTGTCAGAGGGATTTGTGGCTCTGAATGAGCATACTACTCCTGTCCCCAGATATATCCTAAGGGATACCGGAGCTTCTCAGTCACTTTTGTTGATGGACTCCTTAGAGTTACGTGATGAGACCGCTTCAGGGGATTTCATACTTGTACAAGGTATTGAAGGGAGGACTGTATCTGTACCCCTGCGCTCTATATTCTTGAAGTCAGATTTAGTTACAGGACAGGTAAAGGTGGGACTTATGTCAAGTCTACCTATAAAGGGTGTTTCTCTGTTGCTAGGCAATGACCTGGCTGGGGGCAAAGTAGTTCCCCCTGTACATCTTACTTCACAGCCGAGCACTGAAGATGGGGATGAGGACCCATCTCTGTATCCTTCTTGCGCAGTGACTCGTGCTATGGCCAAGAAGGCTAAAGAAGAAGATGTTGTGGTGCCGTCCAGCACAGTGAATAGTCAGGACTCAGGTGGTTCGCCTCATGACTCTGATTGGCCTACTATGGTTTCTCCGTTTGAGAACTTATCAGACACTTTTATCAGTTCATTGTTCAGCCAGCCAGATGGGTTTGGTGATTCTGATGTGTCTGGAGACTTGTCTCTGCCCAGAGAGCGGTTGATTGAGGAGCTAACTAATGATCCTGAAATTTGTGTACTAAAGAGGAGAGCCCTTCCTGATAAAGAAATAGACGCAGTTCCAGTTGGGTATTATCTCAAGGATGGTGTGTTGATGCGGAAGTGGCGCCCTCCTGATATCCCTGCCAATGCAGATTGGGCAGTGGTCAGGCAAATTGCTGTTCCGAAGGTCTACAGGAATGAGATCTTAACAATGGCTCATAGTTTACCTTTAGGAGGTCATCTTGGTGTTAACAAGACTGTTGATAAGATCATGAAACACTTCTTTTGGTCTGGGCTTCGGAAAGATGTTTCCAACTTTTGCAAAACCTGTCACACTTGTCAAGTAGTTGGAAAACACCAGTTAGACCCACCTGTAGCTCCATTGCAGCCTATCCCAGCATTTGGAGAGCCCTTCTCTGAGGTCATTGTTGATTGCGTTGGTCCATTACCCAAGACTAGATCTGGAAATCAGTACTTGTTGACAATCATGTGTACATCTACCAGATTCCCTGAAGCCATACCTCTACGTAACATCAAGGCAACTGCAATCTCAAAGGCTTTGATAAAGTTCTTCACGTTGTTTGGCCTTCCCAGGGAAATTCAGTCAGACTAAGGTAGCAATTTCACTTCTGGTTTGTTTCAGCAGGTTGTGTATGAACTAGGTGCAAAGCAGATTCTTTCTAGTGCCTATCATCCAGAAAGTCAGGGTGCCTTAGAGCGGTTTCATTCCACTCTCAAGACAATGATGAGGACTTATTGTTATGACCATGAGAAAGACTGGGATGAAGGTGTTCATTTGCTGTTGTTTGCAGCAAGAGAAGCAGTGCAGGAGTCAACTGGATTCAGTCCATTTGAGCTAGTGTTTGGCCATGAAGTGAGAGGACCTTTGCTATTATTGAGTGAACAATGGCAAGAGGAAGAGCCGCACATCAGTCTGTTAGACTATGTTAGCAAGTTCAAGGAAAGATTGTGTGCAGCTTGTGACCTAGCCAAAGAGAACTTGAAATCAAGTCAGGGAAAAATGAAAACTTGGTATGATCATAAGGCTAAAAGCCGTGAGTTTAAACCAGGAGACAAGGTCCTTGTGTTGTTTCCCTTGCAGTCCAATCCATTGCAGGCTAGATTTCATGGTCCTCATGAAATTCTGACAAAACTCAATGATCTCAATTACATTGTGAAGACTCCAGATTGGAGAAAACTAAAGCAATTGTGTCACATTAACATGCTGAAGCCTTATCATGACAGAAATGCTAGGGTTGCAGCTGTCACTTCAGATTTTCCTATGGCTGAGATGTGTGAAGATGAGGGGGAGTTTCAAGATGATGAACCTAGAATTAAAGCTGAAGTTTTTTCATGTAAATTGTCAAATTCTGAAGTGTTGCAAAATCTTGATGTAAAACTCCAGCACTTAGAACCCTCACAGAGAGATCAGTTTGAGAGGTTGATCAAGAAATATGAGGATCTGTTTCCTGATGTTCCAAAAAGAGTTTCTATAGTCTCTCATGATGTAGATGTTGGTGATGCCAAACCAATAAAACAGCATCCGTACCGGATGAATCCTGAAAAGAGAAAGATTGCTGAGAAAGAGGTTGAGTACATGTTAGAACATGATATTATCAGACCCTCCAACTCAGATTGGAGTTCACCCTGTGTGCTAGTTCCAAAACCTGATGGAAGTACTAGATTCTGTACAGATTATCGCAAAGTCAATGCTGTAACTAGAACTGATGTGTTTCCAATACCTAGGATTGATGATTGTATTGATAGAGTAGGGCAAGCAAAGTTTCTGACCAAGATTGATTTATTGAAGGGTTATTGTTGTGTGCCTTTAACTGAGAGGGTCAAGAGCATCTCTGCTTTTTCCACACCATCTGGGTTGTACCAGTATAAAGTCCTACCCTTTGGAATGAAAAATGCCCCAGCCACTTTCCAAAGGATGATTCAGTCTACAATCGCCGGATTGCCACACACGGGTGCATACATCGATGACCTGATCACTTGGAGTGACTCCTGGGAAGAACATCTAAAAGATGCAGAGACGTTGTTCCAGCGCCTGACCCAGGCTAACCTGACTGTTAACCTGAACAAGAGTGACTTTGGTTGTGCTACTGTCACCTATCTTGGCTACGTCATAGGCCAGGGTAAGGTGGCACCAATAAATGCTAAAGTCCAAACCATCATGGACTTTCCAGTTCCTGACAACAAAAAAGCTTTGCGCCGCTTCCTTGGAATGATCGGGTACTACCGCAAGTTCTGCAAGAACTTTGCTGAGATTGCTCTCAGTCTAACTAACCAACTGAAGAAAGGCGTAAAGTTCCCTTGGGATGAGGCATGCCAGAGATCCTTCGATTGCCTGAAGTCTCTGCTGTGTCACTTCCCCGTGCTCAAACCTCCTGACTTCAACAAACCGTTCTCCATCGCGGTCGATGCTCGCGACCAAGCTTGTGGATCTGTGCTCCCACAGAGAAGTGACTCTGATGACATTGAGCATCCCGTGGCATACTTCTCCAGGAAGTTCAATCGCCACCAAAGGAACTATTCCACAATAGAGAAGGAGCTGTTGGCTCTGGTTCTATCTTTACAACACTTTGATGTTTATGTTTGTACAGGGCAAAAGCCAATGGTTGAGTATACAGACCACAATCCGTTAATGTTTTTGAGTAAGATGAAAAACAAGGATCGGAGATTGTTGAATTGGAGTTTGATTTTACAGGAGTTTGACTTGGAAATTAAGCATGTAAAGGGTACGGACAATGTAATTGCTGATTGCTTATCCCGTGTTTGAATATGTATGTATATATCACGTTTATTTGAATATTGTATGATATGTATATATAGACAAGTGTCCACTTAACCATTTTGTATTGAAAAGAAAAATTTTGCCTTTTTGAGTCAAAATTTTTCCCTTTTGGAATGGAGATGTAATGTGAATAGAGGCCACTAGATAGCAGCATTTACCTTTTTTTTGTTAAGCTCAGACTGGAGTTATGTTTGGACATGTTTCAGACATGACTGGGGCAAGTCCCCGAAAATTTTTTTAAAAAAAAGGTCTAAATGTGGGTGGGGTCTGCAAAAGAGTATATAAGGAGTAGAATTGAGACAGTAAAGTAGTAGGAGAAATTGCAAGAAGAAGGATACTTGTGACCAGTCCTGTCATTCTGTTTGAGACCTGTGAAGCTTTTAGTGGATTTTTGCCTGTGTTAGAGAATTTTCCTCACCCAGGACATCACCAAGGGACCCAACCAAAAAGGGACAGTAAATATTTCTGTTTTGTTGTTGTATAATCAATCTTGGTCTTTAGTGTAGGTAGTAGTTTAGTTAAAAGTCCTTGTTTGTTAATTAAATGTGTTTAAGTTTTTAAAACTGTGTCTGTCATCCCTTGCTGTTGCTGTTTGGTTGTAAATGTAAAACCAAATTGGGGCCATAACACAGTTCTATTAATATACCAAACTAAAAATATCACAGGGCTTAGCTGAGACCCAGATAAAACAGACTGGCTCCAACGCCCAGGACTATCACTGGAGCACTCAGATAAAAAAATTTACCTTTTAAATTCCAACCTAACCTAACGAACGAGTCAAGTGACTGCTGCACTACTAACTAAATACTAAATCTCAGATCCCCAGCCAAGAACGCAAACAGTTCTTATCTAGCTAGCTAGCCGCAAATACAACCAAGGGTAAGTGAGAAAAGAGTAAAGCCCCGGTTCCCTTTAATTAAAACGGGCCGAATAAACAAGTCGTTTACTACGTGATTGAATTAAACACGGTGCCCCCCCAACAAACTGTCCTAAGCACTCGAACAAGCAGTTAAACTTTAATCAGCTGATCGAGGCACAGTAACTGGAGAAAAATACAAAGATGGGGTATTTACGATGTGTTTAATCAGAAGAGGCCCTTCGTGATAATAAAAAGTGAGAAAGACAAAAACCCCGGCTCGCGTTAGAATTCAGCTTGGCAATGCGTTAATGCCGTAATGCAGTCAGGATAGAGAACGAAGGGGACTAAAAACCCCGGTGAACGTCAATATTTATAGGCTAGAAGACTGTATGAAAGGCAAGAAACCAAGTATGAACCAGTCCGGGCTATAGTTAGATATCCAGGTAATTCGATTATATTCTTGGCGTTGAGAGCTCGCAAGGGTTCGTTTGCTAAATCAGCTACAGAAAAAAAAAAAAAGGCAAGTACCACAGTCCCTGAAAACTGTTTTACTTTGTATATCACACAATTCACTTAGTTGACAATTAATTGCGGCATGGTGGCATAGTGGTTAGCACTACTGCCTCACAGCAAGAAGGCCGTGGGTTCGAATCCGGCCTGGGGCCTTTCTGTGTGGAGTTTGCATGTTCTCCCCGTGTTCGCGTGGGTTTCCTCCGGGTACTCCGGTTTCCCCCACCCATCCAAATCATGCAATATAGGAACCCTCCCTCCCTCCTGTATGGCTGTGTGTGAATGTTTGGTGGTGGTCGGAGGGGCCGTAGGCGCATACTGGCAGCCACGCTTCCGTCAGTCTGCCCCAGGGCAGCTGTGGCTACAAAAAAATGTAGTTTACCACCATCAGAGTGTGAATGAATAATGCCTCCATTGTAAAGCGTTGAGTGTCCAAAAAAGCGCTATATAAAATTGATGCATTATTATTATTATTAATTAGCGTTTAAATTTATTTTACTTTACCTTACTTTGCTTTGCTCTCAGGAGACTGAAAACCCCCAACAAAAAAAACCCTATTTGACCAGATTAGCGACTTAATTTGGCTGTTTGCTCACCGAGTTGTTTATGGGGGAAAAACGGAAAAATACGGGGGAAAGATTCTCCCTGCCTCTATTGCGACAAAGGCTATACCTCGAGATCAAATCATCTAATCTCTATTATTGTTTGAGACTTAACAGACGAATTATTTTAAGAAAACCCGTTAACACAAATATAAATTCGCAGCTTCAATCCCACAAGACTTCCTCTCTCAACTTCCTCTCTCAGTTCTAGCAGAGTGATCACCAACGAACAGCGCTACAGCACAGCCAAGTGGTCCAACTCCACATGTGACAAAGCGTATTTGTTTTCATCATTGTGGGATATGTAGCTAAATGACAAATTCCCACAGCTCTGCTAGTTGAATAGTCCCTTGATAAATTTGCTTCTAGACACTGGCTTTTGGAAGAATTCCCAGATTCATGTAGGGTACCTTCAGCTGACACTTCCTTTGCTTAATTGTGCCGTAAGGTTCAAGCAATAAACTTCAGGGTCATCTGAGTTGTCTTTAGCTTACATGGCCGAAGGCCAGAATCAAACCCAGGTCGCCGCAAGAAGGACACAGCCTCCATGGTGCGCGCGCCTAGACCGATGCGCCACCCTTTGTGTTGATTTTGATTAACTTTTGCGGTGTTGCAGCGGATAATAGACCCTTTTGGCTCATCAGGTTTCATTTGGGACCATTTTGGGCCAACTTAGATTGGACTCCACTTTACCATATTGGGCCATTTTTAGGGTATTCTGGGCCAAAATATCACCATTTTGAATCCCCAGTGGTCATTTGGGACTATTTCAGGCCAACCTTGACCAGATTCAACTGTCAAACTGTTTTTTTTTTTTGGTCAATTTTTTGGATGTTTTGGGCCAAAATGTGACCTTTGCTGTCACCAGGGGTCATCTGGTACCATTTTGGGCTGACTTCAATCCAGCTCAACATTCACAAAATTTTTTTTTTATTTGAGTCAACTTTTGAGGTGTTTTGTGCCAAAATACGGACATTTTGGGTCACCAGGGGTCATGTGGGAGCATTTCCGGCCAACTTTGAACCGTTCCACTTTCACAAGTTTTCAATTTTGATCAATATTTTGGGTATTTTGGGTCAAACTACAACCCATTTGCGTCACCAGGGCTTATTTCAGGCCAACTTTGATCCAGTCCCGCTTACACAATTTTTTTTTATTTCAAAAACAATTTAGATATTTGACGCCAAAATACAATCCTTTTAAGTTACCAGAGGTTATTTGGGACCTGTGACTATTTCCTGCCAACTTTGATCTGCCTTCAGTTTCAGAAATCCTCAGTGCCTGAAAACATTTTGGCCATTTTCTGCCAAAGACCCTTTTGGATGACTTGGAGTAATATTTTTACCAATATATTTCACATTTGCTTACCAAAGAGTTTGACCATTTAGAAAATTCTTTGCAGTCTGAATTGTGATGTAAGCTATGAAACTGTAGATTTTAGTGTAATTTACTTTGTTTGAGAAAATATTTGATTCCAAAAGCAACAATTCCAAATACTCATGGTTCAGTGGATATCCTCCATAACAAAAGTAGCAGATCTAGTAACTTTGAGGGGGTTATGATGTGATGATTACCATTTTACCTCATCAAAGTGTGTCATGCAACAGTCAACATCTCTGAAGTACAGTGCCCTCCATAATTATTGGCACCCCTGGTTAAGATGTGTTCTTTAGCTTCTAAAAAAATCATTTTTTTTCTAAATAATATAGGACCACAATGAAAAAAGAGGAAAATCCAACCTTTGACTCAAGAGCATTTATTCAGTGGGAAAAAAAATCCCACACTAAGAAATAATTCTTTTACAAATCATGTGTGCCACAATTATTAGCACCCCTGATGTTAATTCTTTGTACAACCCCTTTTGTCAACAAAACAGCACCTAATCTTCTCCTATAATGTTTCACAAGATGGGAGAATACAGAAAGAGGGATTCCATCAACCATTCCTCTTTGCACAATCTCACTAAATCATCCAGCGACGTGGGTCCTCTCTTCTGCACTCTCCTCTTCAACTCACTCCACAGGTTTTCGATGGGGTTGAGGTCTGGGGACTGAGATGGCCATGGGAGGAGCTTGATTCTGTGTCTGCTGAACCATTTCTGTGTAGATTTAGCCACATGTTTAGGGTCATTATCTTGCTGAGAGACCCAGTGACGACCCATCTTCAGCTTTCGAACAGAGGCCACCAGGTTTTGATTTGAAATATCCTGGTATTTCAAAGCATTTATGATGCCATGCACCCTAACAAGGTTCCCAGGACCTCTGGAAGAGAAACAGGCCCACAGCATCACCAATCCTGCCCCATACTTCACAGTGGGCTTGAGGTGCTTTTCTGCATACTCATCTTTTGTGTTCCGCCAGACCCACTTAGACTGTTTGTTGCCATAAAGCTCTATCTTGGTCTCATCTGACCAAAGCACATGGTCCCAGCTGAAGTCCCAGTACCACTTAGCGAACTCCAGATGTTTGCGTTTATAATTGTGAGTGAGAAAAGGTTTTTTCCATGCATGCCTCCCAAACAGCTTGTTGGCATTTAGATAGCGCCTGATGGTTGTTTTGGAGACTTTGTGACCCCAAGATGCTACCATTTGTTGCAATTCTTTAACAGTGAGCTTTGGAGAACTTTTTATTTCTCTTACCATCCTCCTCACTATGCGTGGTGTAAAATAACGATTCCTCTGACAATAGGTATGAGCACGTGAAGGTGAGTGGCTATTTTCTTGTAGCCATTGCCTGACTTGTGAAGGTCAACACTCATCTGCCTTACTTGAATGGTGTGTTCCTTTGTCTTTCCCATGTTAACGAGTGGATAAGAGAAATGGCCTCTGTGTCACGCCATATTTATACCCCAGGGAAACAGGAAGCGATGATTTACTAATTAAATGTTCATAAATACTCTGATCAACTTTGTAAACTGCTGTAGAAATGACAGAAATACTTCAATTACATTTAATTCCTTGGAATTGTTAGGGGTGCCAATAATAGTGGAACTAGTTATTTTATGAAAAATAATTATTTCTTAGTTCCATTAATATTCACTTGAATTGAAGGTTACATTTTTCTACAGTTTTCAGTGAGAGAGTATGCTTCTGCACTAAAAATTGAATTTATTTTAAGGCTTTTAACACATCTTAACCATGGGTGCCAATAATTATGGAGTCCACTGTATAAAGGGTTCAAATATGTTTCCGAGCTTTTGAAAGCAAGGAACTTACTGCTGCATATAAGCCTTGAGAATTCTCAGAAATCTCTCTAACATTCCCAAACTTCATTGGGGTATTTCTGTTCAGATGACATTCTGACTACCTCCAGTAAAAATCTGATATCGGTACATCCAGACATTCAAATTCTACAGTTTCATTTCAAATTTCGCTTTTTGTTCACTAAATTGTGCCCAAAATGGAAAGTTTACAAAAGAAAAACTACAACATGATTACATCCCCGAACGCCGAATGGCGTTCCGGGGATATTATGTTTTTGGTCCACCTGCCGCGCCGCCCTACGTGTTAACACAATAACTTCAGTAATATTTTAATTAGAAATGTCAAGTTTTGCATATAAGTAAGTATCATAAAGAGGAAGAACTGATTCGCTTTTGGACAATTTACGATTTCTATATTGGCCACCAGAGGCCAAAAACTGATTTACGTGTTAACGCAATAACTTCAGTAATATTTCAATTAGAAATTCTGAGTTTTGCATGTAAGTAAGTATCATAAAGAAGAAGAACTGATTCTATTGCGGACAATTTACGATTTCTAGATTGGCCACCAGGGGCCAAAAACTGATTTACGTGTTAACACGATAACTTCAGTAATGTTTCAATTAGAAATTCCAAGTTTTGCATATAAGTAAGTATCATAAAGAAGAAGAACTGATTCTATTGTGGACAATTTTACGATTTCTAGATTGGCCACCAGGAGCCAAAAACTGAAAAATCACTGTTTTTATCAAATCTCTAGAAATATTTGTCCGATTGACCTCAAATCAAGTGCAAATGAAAGGTCATGACCCGAGGATGTTTCCCACGATGACTACCTATTTGGTTCAAAATTTTGACACAAGGTGGAGCTTTGTCACATAAAATTCACCATTTTTGCCATATCTTTGGAACTATTTGTCCAATTGATATGAAACTAGGTGCAACTGCAAGGTCATGACCTCACAATGTGTCACTTGATGACATCATACCTGTATGGTTCAATATTTTGGCACCAGGTGGCGCTTTGTGATGGAAAAATTACCATTTTGGCCATATCTTCAGAACCATTTGTCCGATTGACCTGAAATTAAGTTCAAATGAAAGGTCATGACCTTAGGGGCTTTATATTGTATTGGGCCTATTCAAGGATTGGGGAATTGGAGGATTGGGGGCGTTCGGGGATATACCCCAAGCCGTCGCCTCCGACGGCAGAAGCCTAGTTTTGTTTTTACAATAAAATGAGGTAATCAACAGATAGTGGCATTTATTTCTTGAATGTATTAATATCTTTCACCTTACACAACGGCTTACGCAAATTCTGAACAAAAAAATCAAAAATCTAAACCTCTGCTGCAGTAAATTATGTCAAAACGTATTTCACCATGGCCCCATGAGCTAAGTATCACAGTATATGTACAGTATTGTGCAAAAGTCATAGGCATCGTGCTCTTTTTTCCATTTCAGTCTGCTTTAGATGTTTACTTTTACTTAATTTCCACAACAGAGTTGCTGAAGAAGAAACTTTCAAATTGCAAATGCTAATTTAAAGAAAAGTTTTATTTGTAAACGCTCGTATTTCATAAAAAAAAACAGCCAATACAGATAATACAGTATTGATAGAGCCCTGATGTCAACATCATCATGGCTGTCTACAATCACTCGGAGGGATAGAGGCAAGTGAGACAGTCAGTCTGCAGAAGAACAGTGACAAGTTTTCCACTCTGCTTCAAACAAGCAAAAAGCCAATCATCTTATAAAATATAGCACTAACTATAAACTAAAGTACATTTCTCAGTTATTATAAACTTTAAATTTCATCATTTTTGCATGCTTATTTGCCCTTTCAAATTGCCTTAAATATGCCCAAGAATTTTGCGCAATACTATACATTAAAAAAATGTTTTACTACTAATTGTTGGGTTAGTAATTAGTTTTGTAAACAATCGTTTGCTAGTCTAGTACTTAATTCTTTTTCTGCCACCGATGACAGGGAAATGGGAGTCGACTATTAGGAGTTTTAATGATTATTCATAAATGAGTTTAAATCCACTAGATGCAATGTCTACAAGATCACCAGGGTGAAATGAGATTTTATTTGAAATGAAGCATCCACCAGTTTTTGGAGAAAAATTGACCAGCTTGCTGTAACAGCACTGGAGCAGCAAACACAGAAAAGCTGAGAAAGGGGGGTTGTGGGGGAATTTCGCAGTGGGAGCTTGTCCCCACCCAGGGAGCTGTGAGCGCCAGCAACCTAGGCCATTAGAACAGGCCTGGAAGGAAATCCACACTTCCAGAGTGTCTATTCCTCAAATCCTCAGTCCAGTGAAAAACAACAATAACCAGCTGTAAATACCTGCACAGCCTTTTGTACATATAAAATGAATATTTATATGGAGAAATGTCCATTCCTACACTTGAAATAAAATATATAATTTTTTTTTTATTTTAGGAAGGCCAGTGGTACCTTGCCTACATTGGCTTGCTTGCTGGGTTGTGAAATTCCCCCCAATAGGATTTTTTTAAACTCAAACAAGGACTTGTGCACAAAAAGGACAATACAATTGAGTTTGTCCTGGGCCAATTTTCATCATCATGATGAAATAACAGAGACACTCAGCCAGCCAATACAATGAATTTATGAAAGTATGATAGAATTCTCTAATGTTCAAGACTCAAGGACCGGCCTAAAATGTATTTTATATAAAACCTTTAATTTCACTCTGTATTTTGAGTGATAGTCATATATCTGTGCATGAGAAGGAACAGAAAATACACATAAAACTTTTCAGTTACATGTGGCAGCAGCTGGCCTATTGAAAGAGAAAGTAATTTCATTCTTCTCTAAATAATGATTAATTGAGGTGTTGTTCTTGCTTTAAATTCAGGGCCTCAAAAAAGTGATACATCACGGGCTGCAGAAGGAAAGAAATATTTTAGTCACCTCTCTTCCAGTATTTTTTCTTTCACTTCACTTATGTGTTGATGCCACTTGTGTGACTTTGGACTCTGTATTGTTTTGAATGTTTTGTGCTGCCTTGCGCTTGGAGCAGCAGTTGAAGTACGCTGCCAGCTTCTTGTTGGTGGCAAAGATGAGCACAGGACTGATGGCTGAGTAACAGGAGGGAAACAAGGTGCGTGTGTCAGAAATGGCTGTGTGCACACGCGAGACGGAGAGTGAGTAGAACCACAGAACATTATCCAAGCTGAAGAGCAGCACATACGTGCTCACGAGCAGCAGGACGGCACGAGACGCCTCCTCAGTCTTCCTGCTGGCCCCCTGAAGGCTCTGAACCTGCTGATGGTGGCGATGCAGGACCAGCATCACATACACTGCTGCTGCTACCATCAGGCCAACAAATAAGAAGTCTCGTATGATGAATGCCACACCATTGGCCATGTAAGCCATGGGGCTTGGGAACACCACAATGCAGAACTCTAAGTTAAGGGTGAGCTCTGAAAGGGTGCCATTTGCCGGAAAAGCCTCACTAAAAACAATGACGCCTGGGGTGATCATGAAGGCGAGCCCATAAAGGAAGAAGATGGCATGAGGGAGGTGGCCGGGAAGCCAGCGTTTCAGCCTGGTCCAGCGAGGTGTCGACGGTGCCATGACCACACACTGGTAGGCACTCAACAGGGAGGTTATCGTTATTGACATTGCACGGCCGATTCGGTAATTGAGGATGACTGTTTTGCAGACTTGGCTGCTGAATTTTGGGTTGATGCCCACTGCGGTCAGAGCCTGAGGAACACCCTGGCAGATTGTCACCATCAGGTTGGCGAAGACCAGCTGGCTGAGGATGAACTCATTGTGCAGCATGTGGCCCTGTGCAGTGAATAAATGGCAGAAGAGCAGGAGAGCTGCCAGGTTACCTGGGATTCCCACCGCAATCAAACCAATGAAACAAGCTTTCAGTGCCAGACGCACCTCCATTTGGTCCTCTGGTTCGCCTATGAGGAGATAACAAAGCTGAATTTGGCAGAATGTGAAGCTGAATTGGGCAGAATGTAATGCCACCACAGATAAAATATTGTTTAGTTAAAGTTCTTGGATGAAGTCAAAATCCAATGCAGAAATAAGAACTGAGGGAGAATGTTTTGTCTTATTACGGTATTCTGATCTCTGACCATAAAGCCTTGTTTTCTCTGTTATGTGACGCTACCAGTGGATAAATTACAAATGAACTGACTCAAATCTAAATTTGGGTGCTAAATTCTTGATCATTGATGAGAAGATAGAATTTTTATTATTTTTCATCACACAAGTGTCAAAAGATTAAATTAAAATGGAATATACAGTAAATGTGAATGCAGTATTACTGTGAATAAAATATTCTATCCAGTTATTCACACGTACCGCTAAAGGAAAGGAATAAAATTAATATCAGTTTGACATACAGTTCGGTCCATAAACATTTGGACACAGGCATTATTATTTTAGCTGTTAACCAGTGAATATTGGAGATGGCATTAAATAATAAATATGAGTTCAAATTGAATAAATTCTGCTTCAGTTTCTGGGATAACACATCAGAAATTGGGAGCCTGGTTTAAGAAATTCAGCACTTTTTTAAAGAGGTCCTCCCTTTTTTAGGGACAAAAAGTATTTGGACAATTGCATGCTAAACTGTTCCACGACCAGTAAAATAAATGTCTACAGATGATTTAAAGAGTTTTCTTTTCATTTGAAATATGTTGCTATGAACTCCCAAAATGAAATCCAGTGAGCTGTCAGTGCCAGGAAAGAAAGCTATTAATGGGCTGGAAAAATCATAACAAACCGATCAAAGAAAACAAAACTATTAGGTGTGATCAGCTGAACTTTTTGGTATGTGCTTAAATTGAAAAAACGCACTGATGAGCTCAGAATACAAAAAGATGGCAAATCTGGCAGATGACACAAGAATACTTCCCCTGATTCAGAGAAAAGACTTTCACAAATGTTGGTCAGATCAAGATGCTCCTGAAAGTAGGCATGTCAGTGCTGAAGTAAGCAATCAAAAGAGGAATTCTCCGCAGAAAATATAGATGTTTTATTTTAACATGTAACAATTGGAAAGGTTTGACAAGAAATGTTCCAAAACATATCTGAAAATGCCTGTTCAGTTCTGGAACAGTATCCTATGGTCAAATAAGATTAACTTATACCAAACATTTCCCATAAACTGAGGCATACCAACTCATTTGTGAAGGGTGGTTATGTATGGGCATGTATGCTATTTCAGCTTGTTCCCTTGAATTTACTGATTATTAGACTGTTGACAAAAGCTGAAGATGAATTCTGAATTTTATAGGGCTTTATATATATATATATATATATATATATATATATATATATATATATATATATATATATATATATATACGCACATATATCTCCTCATGTTCAGCCAAATGCAACAGAACTAATTGGAAATTACTTTACAATACAAATGGACGGTTATTTGGGAGCATATTGCGAAAACAACTGAAGATTGAAAAAAAAGTTAAATAATCAACCACAGACAAGTTAGTCATATGTCTTGAATCCAAGTGAGCATGTATTTCACTTTCTAAAGACAAAACACCTCAACAACAGGGCAGAATCTGAAGACACCTGCAGTCAACGCCGGGCAGAGCATCGCCATGGAATAAGTCTTGTGTCTGGTGATGTCTAGACTTCACACAATCATCGGCTGCAAAGTGTTTGCCACCAAGTATTGAAAAACTATAATTCAATCATTATATCCGTTTGTCCAATGACTTTTCAGCCTCTAAAACTGAGGGGGCAGTGCATAAAATTGGTGTAATTCAAACATGGCTCAGACAAAATTTTGTATACAACCTTTACATTGAAGGTGGAAGTCCCCAATTCAAAAACATCTTCATTGTTTCTTTTTATATGCATCATGGCGTCATACAAAACTTAAACAATGAAAATTGTATGGCTGTCCATATATTTATGTATGTTCTAATAAAAAATATTCTGATATAATCATATTCCTTACCTTGTACCGCTGATCAAACAAATGAATTCAGCTCTGAACCAGAGATCAGCAAATTTATCATATAGAGCCCTCTTGTCCTGCCCGACTGGGACTAAGTTAATTAGTATGAATAAATTATCAAATTTAATAGAATGATAACAAAGCACAGGGCATCGCTCCAGTCATTAAAATTCGGTTCTGGTCTGTCCATCCTATGAAAAATAGTTTGTATCGCGTTCTCATCGATGGCATTGCATGATTTTGCAAAAAATTAAAACTTTCTGCTGTCCTTCCTCAATCATAGTGAAGACTCATATCTCTCTCAAGCAGCAGGACGGATGTGCCATGAGAGGTGAAATTATGTTAATCTCTGAAGTGTTAAATTTAGATTAAATATGATAAAATTGTATGAATCTCTTAATTTTCATTTTTATACCAACAATTAAAAAAATTTTATGATTTTTAGATATTTGTATTTTCTTAAATTCTTATAAAAATATCTATTCCACATTACTGTTTGGCACATGCTGCCGCTCAAATATTTAAAGCACGTCATAAAAAGTCAATTAATTTGGCAAGAAAATGTCATTGTATTAATCTATGATAAAATATTATTCTCACGAACAGTAAAACCATGTACCTAAAATGATTATTTTAGGATTTTCGCCCTAACTGAATTAAATGACACTTCATCTATAGTTTTAAAGTAGGGGTTTTCAAACATTTTATGCCAAGGCCCCAGATGTTCAGCTTTACGGTAAAGTTTCCACAACAAGGACTGAATTTGTAATCAGCCCTATACATAAAGGCTTCTATTTCTTAATGTTGGTGTTATTCTGTGTGGCTTAATTCTATCTTTGATTCATGTTTTTGAAATTTTGAATGTTACTCTGGTTATGTACATCAATGCAGTTGAATAGCAAGAAGAAACATGTAATTAATCATCTAATTAGTTTACTGTACGTTAAAGAAGCACATTTCAGTGGGCACAGCACTAGTAACTCTTCCTAACACTGCAGCTACTGCTAGTTAAATCAGGGATCCAGGTAAGGTGTGAAACAACTTTGTGAAAGCTCTATTCAAGTTGTTGGGAAACAGGATTTTTTGGGTGTTGGCAATATGAGGTGAGCCAGACAGTTTGATCAATGGGTAATGAATGTGTATTAGGAGATAAAGAGAAGCCGTCAGGTCCGGCAGGACATATCGCCTATTTGCGACTTCCATCTGGGATCTCCGTTTGTCTTCAGTTCCGACAGGACAATAGGCACTAGCACCTCTTAGTTGGAGGTTCCATATGCCCACATATGGAGCTCACTTCCAGGGGTTGGGAATCTATTGAACCAATTAAGTTGGGTGGTTCAGGAGAGGCCCAATTGCAGAGTATTGCTTTTTATCAATGTGTAAACCCTGGAACCAATCAGCAACAACTTCTGATAACATTAAAGAAATAATATGCAAATGTCTGTACTTTAACATGTTTAAAGTTTCTTACAAAATGAAGGAATTTTGGAACTTTGCATCACGCTGTTGTTCTCACGGCCGGCTGTGTAATAAACTTCATCGGGACAACGTTCTTGGTTTTTTATTCATTTACCAACAAATTCCACCGCCACAGAGGCCTATCACTGTTCAATTAGATTCTCAAATAAATTGTGAATTGAATTCAGTCTTCTGTGACAAAACTGCACCTGGTGGCCCTCTAATACATTTTGAGTCTTTCTTTCAAGTGTCTTGCCCTTTTTCCATTCCCAGCTAACCTGACCCAAACGACGGTTAATCACAAAGAACCATCTGAGAAGTCATCTATAGAAATTGTTCAGAAAAGGGCATGCACTTTCAAAAGATACTTGGCAAGTGATTGAATAAACCATCCATCTATCACTGTCTATCATTGGCTAACTTTGATCATGGCATCATGTCTTTCTTGCTGAGCATTGAAGAGGAAACAACAAAAATCTGTCATCTGAGCTGCTCCCCAGCTTTTTGGTTCTTAAAGCTGCTTTAATTAATGATATTTATTGAACTGAATGAAAATGGGAATTGTAGGGGAGACTTGGGTAAGCTGAGCCAAAGGGTGAGTTGAGCCACCCCTTGTTGCTCGGAAACGGTAAAAAACATTGATCATGTGATCAAATACTTAGGAGAAGGCATCATTTAATGGAGTCTGTGATGGTAAGAACCACATGGGTAAAATGGTAAGACCTTTATTTCACAATAACCATTTTTCACTCTTGAAAAAGAATTTAGTCTATCATAAGTTAAATGAGAATTGTGTTTAGACCAAAATAGATTATTTTGAATTTATTTTATACATCAATTGTGGTATCTATGAGCTACAACATGAGGTCATAAACCTTGCATAAAAGTGCACCATTTTAGCTGTGGGGACTGATAAATTCAAAATGGTAGCTTTGGGGTAAGTTGAGCTGGTGGGCGTAAGTTGAGCTGGTACACTTAATAAGTGTATTTTGGCTGTACATAGCCTATATGTCTCAAATATTAAATCAAGATTCTGCTTTTGTATGATTACAGAGTGGACATCATGCCTTGAGTATATAAGCGTAAAACAAGCAGGGGAGCCACCACTGATGTTCTAGAAAGAGCCACCAATGAAGTTACTGTACCTGCTGAGTTGACCTATGGCTAAGCCCCACCCCCTCCACTGACTCAGACAAACGATCAACATTTTAGAACAGGCACTAATGGCTGGTATCACAGTCAGAGATATTTTTCAGGATGCTATTGACGATTTTTGGCGATAGAAGGCTTAAATATCAAGAAGTCAGCCAAAACAGTTACACTATGCATTGGGAGGGATTCATTAATGAATTTAGAGTGGAGAAGGTCAATGAAAAGTTTAAATTACTTGCTAAAATTTTCAGGTCTCAATGTAAACGCGATCAACCTGATTTCGTTTCCATCACCCTCTCACACAACAAGATAGGGGATCAGCATTGTTCGTGCACAGCAGGGTAATACAATTAATTTACATATTATTATTGCTACCGAATTCAGGAAATCTAACTTGGCGTGACTGAACTCCTATTAAGTAAACAAGGTGACATTGTGAGCAACGCAACCAGGAGCTCACATTAAGCCAACGTTTGTCAGCACTGAAGTTAGCCATAGAGTTTACTAAATTTAGCAAACGTTTACTAAATTTAGCAATGTAGGCAATGTTAGCAATCCTGCCAAGTGACAAGATGTCGCCTTAAACACGATGTTGACTTAGCTTGGAATAAATGTAGACAACCTTGTTGACCTTTGTTAGCAACTTTAAGCTGACAGTGGGGTCTTCCACAAAGCTTTAAGCTGCTTTCACACCTGACACGAAACAAATTTTTCGCAGACAGATGACATTCAAAGTCAATGCAAACACGCAATACGTACATATTCCCGTCTTTGCAATGACTTTGAATGTAATCTGTCATGCGAGAAATTTGTCACGTCCGGTGTGAAAGCAGCTTTATCCAGAGGAGACACTTCTCTTGGTTATGATGTGGCTTTGGGAAGGGTATAAAATACACCCCATCGCCTAGCCTCTCGGGATACTTCAAATTGGAGTTAAATTTACCCCAAGCACAGCGTTTGACCATTTTTTTTCACTTAGAAACATTTTAAAACCCCATTAAAGCGAACGATTCAGAGTTTCCATCATGCATTTCAACGGAAGTTCAGGTACAGAATGTCCGAGTATATGGGGAGAGAATACGCACTCTTATTGGCTCATAGCGTTTGAGGGTGGGGCTTAGCCATAGGTCATTTGTGTATAATAAAAAAAAATATACATGAATATGACTGTTATTTAGGGAGGTAGAAGGTGAGGGAGGGGTGTGATGGAGGTGGGGAGGAGGGTGGGAGGGAGTAGGGATATAGCTCAATTTAACCAGCTCCTATATATGCAGATATAAAAGTCAGCAACAAAAATATGATTGCCTTGATGCGGTGATCCGAAATATGAAAAATGGCTCAACTTACCCCAGTCTCCCCTACTGATAGCATGTAATAGAGTCAGTCAAGTATGAGACTAGTCCGGGTTATCGGGAAACCCCAGGCGACGAGACTCAGGGTGGGGTTCGCATCTCATCTCAGAATCATAAAGGCTCTTCAAGTCCCCTGGGGTTCGATAGAGTGATGAGGTGAAAGAAGAATAGAAGGAAATGGGAGGGAAGTATGTTGAATGAGACAGACGAGGATTGCAGAAAGGAAGGTGGTATTACTAGGCTGGCTGGTTAGGACGTAGATGAATGGAGTGACGTATTTTGGTGTGGTCCGGTTCACTCACTTGTGTTTAGAACACCATATTGTAAAAAAAAATCGATACAGTGTCCACAAACTGCTGAAATCATTGAGTAACGCTAGTGGGAAATAAATAAAGAATTGCCCACCCATAGGCTTAGATTTGAACAGGTATGGTCGGGATGGGTCCCAACGAAGATTGTGGCCTGGTTAGAATATCCCGACCCACACATGGGGAAAACGAATAAAATGCAGAATCGGAAATCTAACATGTTCCAGTACAATACAAAGTCAGTATCACTGCAATTTGAGGCTTTGTTCTTTCCTTAGGCAGTCAATGGTTCAATCTGAAATAGTCTAGGATGCTTAATGGAAAGGATTGAGAACTGACTAGCCGGCTAATGTAGCTACATATCCACAAGATTGGGTTCAATGTCCACTCAACTACAACCAAGCGGGTTTCTGAGTGTAATTTGCATCAATCAGTGAAGGTTGTGGAAAGTGAACAAATTTCAAACTATTGCTGAAATTCAAATAATTGACAATGAGTGGCAGAAGCATCGGGCAGCTGTTGTACCCAGTGCCTGCTTATGATGGAGTGTGAATGGGATCTACTTACAAGTTATCTCAAGTGTTGCAAAATGATGATCGTGGCAGTAATAAGTTAAAAAGAATATACCAACTCTGGACACAGCTTGATTTATATAAGGCAGGAAAATGCTCTGCATGATTCACAACACCAAGTTCTGATTAAGCGTTATTAACAACAGCAAGGCCAAAAAAAATCTGTTGTGGGAAGAAACAATTTTCAGATTTTAATCTATCAATGTTTAATCATCTTATGAATACATTGGTGCCTCCGTTAGACCTACTTTGTTTGATAGAATTTTTTACTTGAAATTGACGATGGCTAGGCTGCGTATTTTCTGTTTATGTGACAGAAAATATCCCTCCTCGATGGTGTGTCAAGGGTAAAACCGCTTAATGTAGATTCCTATTTTAGTCTCCACATTTGATGTGCTGCAGTTGAGCACCTGTGGAAAAACAGATGCCGTTAGCTTACCCAGCCTCATGAAACCATATAATTCACTTCCAGCAATTTTTTAGGCAAGATACTGACTGCGTTGATTTCGACTCTCAGCTCTTTTGTGGGAGAGAATGTTGAAAAATAAACTTGAGCTGTTTTTTGAAGTGGTTATGTTCCACAAACTAGAGTGACAGAACGCTAACAGTAATGTTTCCCAAGCAAAACACTGACATCATGCTGCCGCATAGGCCGAGCTAGTCATATGATGGTTCCAAGGAAGAGTGTTTAAAGTCATTTAACCAATTGGATATTGGTCCAGTGAATCGGAGTCCTAGATTGGTGCCAGTTGGTAACCTAAACTCTTACCGAAGCCAGTCAGGAGACAAGCAAAAACATCTCTTACATTGAAGAAAACCTTGAGTGCTGTTCTTTACTCTTCTTTTATTGACGGAATACCATCTAAATAAAATAATAAGGTCCACACACTGAAAGACAATGCTCCCCAAAAATTTATTGTGTCGTCAACGTTTCGATCAACAAGTGATCTTCATCAGGATAAAAGACAGCAGCACACTCACATCTCTATAAGCACTTACTCAAATTCACAATTGAACATAGTAATTGTTCACACCTGGTTTCAATGACTAAGATCAATCACTAGGGGCACAGATGTAATCCAGAGTAAGCAAGTAAAGGTGTGTGTGCTGACAAAAAGTGCATAAAACTTTTTTTTTTTTTTTTTAAAGACGATACCAACCTGGACACAACAAAAATTAGTAATGATGATAAAAATGTACAGAGTACCTGCAGATAAACTAAATTAAACTAACCAAGGAAAATATAAGAAATGTAGCAAAGTAGTGTACAACTGCTTCCATCCCCTCAGTATATACACATACAAGCACAAAAGGGAAAATTCAAATAATACAAAAAATTACAGAAATGGCCTAATGTCAAAAGATTCATTCAGACCCCTAGCCACTGTATCAAGAGTAGAAATCCAAAAGGCCTTCCTTTGAAGTAACAAATTATTAATGTCACCTCCTCTAGGTGGCAACCGGACACGTTCAATACCTATATAGTTTAAAGATGAAATACAATGTTGTGCTTGAAAAAAGTGCAACGCTACAGGATTCCTAAAATCCTTGGTCCTGATATCGCTTCTATGTTCTGAAATTCTGATCTTTAAAGGTCTGGTAGTCTTACCCACATAGGCCAGCCCGCAAACACACTTAATCAAGTAAATAATATAAGGAGTAGTACAGGTAATAACACCCTTAATTTGAAAACGTTTCCCTGAAGAAGGATGGTTAAATGTATGGCATTTATACGTAAAATTGCACTGTGCACATCTACCACATTTATAATTACCATCAGGAATGTCATTTAAAAAACTAGAAGGTGTTGGCCTAAGTAAACATGACCTGACCAAAAGATTCTTCAAATTGGGAGGCCTCTTGTATACAATGCAGGGGGGATCTGAAAATAATTTACCAAGCACTGGAATTATTTCAGAACTGGAATAATTAAGAACTTAATTATTTTCTCAAATTGTCTGCTTAAAGGAGAGTATTGAATAAAAAAATTAAGACGTTGATTTCAATCTTTTTTCTCTTGAGGAGAGAGACAATCATTCTGTGCCATGCCGCGAAACTTATCAAAAGCCGGTTTAATACACTCTTCAGGATAATTGCGTTGTCGAAAGCGTCCTGCAAGATCTTCAGAATGAGTATTAAATATTCATCAATACCACAAATTCTACAAATGCGTTTAAATTGACCAAAGGGAATTCCCTTCTTAAGTGAAGTAGGGTGATAACTATCACCATGAAGTAAAGAATAAGTATCTGTGGGTTTCCTATTTAGATCCGTTACTATTTACTATTTTATTTTTGTTCATTCTTACATTGTCCTGCACCTGCAATTGAGTGGATGTGCATGCTTTATTCTCTTAATCATACCATCAAAATAAACCATAATAAAACTGATGATATGGCAGCATCTATGCCATGCTCTGAAGAAGTTACTATTGATAATTTACAACCAAAAGTCTCTTCGTGCATTGTCTCACCTAAACCATGCCTTATTGGGTGCTGATTTGTCTGAACCACTGTGGTTTGGACACAAACAGACTACGTGGAGCCTAAACCATTGAAATATTTTATACACTATTCCAAAAGCATCTGCACAGGTGATAGAAGAATTTAATCAATCTGTCTTAACAAAATCAGAATATTGTAAGCTTCAGAAAACAGTATTTATGGCAGGGCTATCATTTGGAAACCATTTGTATCCAAGGCGAAAGCATTAAAATGCATTGTCAGGTCCGTGCCTGGCAGCTCGGTGACCATGACCTCGTGGTCTAATGACTCTTCACCTATGAATAATGGACAGTACCTTTCTCTGGGCTTCTATAGGCTCCTGGTTCCTGCAGTTGGGGGCCGGGCGTTGTCTAGAGGGTATCATCGAGAGAGCGCCATACGATTCCCAGTCCTGTTTTCTCTTGTCTCAAGAGATATTTTCTGTGTTTCTAGCTCCTGCAATTCCCTGGTCTTGATTACTTGCTATTTGGGGAGTGGGGATTAGTCTGGGCTCTGCCTTTTTCTCGATATACAGAGCTATATAAATAAAATTCAATTGAATTGAATTCTACTTAACGCATATTAAAATTTTTCTTTATTTCACTCGGGTCTCTCCTGATTGAACTGGAAGAAAGAATGTTGGAGAAGGAGAGAACTAGAAGAAAGAGCTAGAAGAAAAAAAGGATGCAGTCCAAATTGGAAATAAAGAAAATAGAAACAGGTACGGTTACACAATATTTTGGATTTTTCTGACCATTTTGATGTGGTTAAACACATCAGACTTGTTCCTCCCTTCCTAGAAAATGATGTAGAATAATACTTTACCCATTTTGAGAAAATTCCTGAAAATTTGAAATTGCTAAAAGAACATTGGACAATGATGTTACAAAGTGTTCTTACTGGTCAAGCTGAGAAAATCTATAACCAGTTATCTGTCCAACAATGTTCTGATTATGATTTTGTCAAATCTGCCATTCTGAATGGTTATGAATTGGTCTCCAAGGCTTACAGGCAAAACTTAAGGAATTCGCGCAAGGAAGCCAGTCAAACTCATGTTGAATTTGGCAGGTTGAAGGAACAGTTGTTTGATCAGTGGTGTAATTCCACAAAAGTTGAGAAAGATTTTGACAGAATGAGGCAACTTATTCTGGTTGAGGAATTCAAAAGGTGTATCCAGCCTGATATCAAGACTTTCCTTGAGCAGAAACAAACCACTACTTTGTAAGATGTTTCCACCCTGGCTGATAGTTATGCATTGACTCATAAGTCTTCTTTTGTCCAATAATCCACTTTTTCTAAATTTCGAAGCAAGTCTCAGTCCAAGGCTTCTAATAATAACACTTCTGATGATTCTAAGGCCACTCTTTCCATTGAGAAGCAATCCTCTGATTCTTTACCTTCTGTGTCTTGACAATACTGCAAAAACCTTATTTCTGAGTGGTATGTTCTCAAGAAAAAACAACAACGAGAAGAAACCAGGCCAACTGCTTTCACTAAGAGAGAATCTCTTGTATCAAAGGTCAGTTCGCCTGATCTTCTAACTTCTGTGTCTGATTCTGTTATGCAGGATTTTGAGCCATTCATCACCGATGGTTTTGTCTCACTTTCACATGATTTTTCCTCATCTGTTCTTGTTCGAATTCTAAGGGATACTGGGTCTTCCCAATCTCTTATTCTTCCACATATTCTGCCTTTATCGGACAAATCGTCTACTCAGGCAAATGTCCTTTGGAGTAGAAGGAGTAGAATGTGGTTTTACAACTGTACCTCTCCATAATGTTATTCTCAAATCATACTTAGTCCCTGGACCTGTTACTGTTGGTGTTAGGTCTTCTCCTCCTTTGAAAGGTGTTCATTTGCATCTTGATAAGGGGATAAGGTTTTGCTCTACCCTGTTGTAACTGACATTCCTTTGATTGATCAAGAATCTGACTCGATAGAGGAGGAAATTCTATCCTTCATTTGCAGTAACTTGTTCTATGGCCAAAAAAGCTATTCCAGATGATGCTGACCTGGACTTCAACCAAGCTTATGCTTTCAATAAGCAGTCTTTTCGTCAGGAACCGTCCAGTCCTGAGATATCTGGGAAATCTTCAGACTTGTCTTTGTTAGGTCATTCTAATAACATTCTGTCTTGGAAACAACTTATTCAGGAGCAACAACAAGCTTGTGATCTAGCGCACCTTCTACCACAGGCTGCAAGTGAACAAGAGGCTACTCACGTTCTTGTCTGTTTTTACTACAAAAATGGTGTGCTTATGAGAAAGTGGCATCCACCTGATGTTTCTGCAGATGAAGAGTGGATGATCACCCATCAAATTGTTCTTCCAAAGTCTTATCGTCAAGAAACTTAGTCTGGCCCATGACAATGTTATGTCTGGTCATTTAGGTATCAAGAAGACCCTTCGACGTGTCAGGAATAATTTATTCTGGCCTTCCATTAGGTCCGATGTACAGGAGTACTGCAAATCCTGTCATACTTGCCAAATGGTTGGGAAGCCGAACCAGAATATTCCAAAGGCTCGACTTAAGCCCATTCTCGCTTTTGAAGAACCTTTCAGTCGGATCATTATTGACTGTGTTGGACCATTGCCGAAGACTAGGTCTAGCTGTGAGTACCTACTGACTATCGTGTGCTTCCACCAGGTTTCCTGAGGCAATTCCACTTCGTAATATCAAGGCAAAGATTATCATCAAGGCTCTTACTTAGTTTTTCTGCCTTGTTCGTCTTCCTAAATCTATTCAGTCTGATCAAGGGTCAAATTTCATGTCTGGCGTTTTTCAACAAGTTATGCATGAGCTTGGTATTAAACAATACAGGTCATCAGCTTACCATCCTGAGAGTCAAGGTGCTTTGGAGAGGTTCCATCAAACCCTGAAGAACATGATAAGGACTTACTGCCTTGACACAGAGAAAGACTGAATTGAAGGTGTCCATCCTCTTCTGGATGCACTCGGTGTCTGTTAGTCCCAGGATATCCAAACAAGGCCGATATATGCGTGGTCGTCTTCGAGCTCGGTGCGCTCCTCTTACTCTTTCCCACTCACGCGAGAGTGCAAGCAAATGCAGGATTGGCATTTGGTTTTAGATTTTGAGGTCATGGCAGAATGATTGCAAACAGGCTGTTGGGTAATAGCATATGATGATTTTGTTGGATAATTTATTATGTATGGTTATAAGAATTGTAGTTCAGAAATAAGGATGAACAACTGAATATTGAATGCCTCTACCTTTACCATGTTGAATAAAATAAAATAAATGTTAGAATTCGGTCTACAACCGACATCAAAAGCAATATTCTATTTCGCCTCTTATTGACGTTAGACCTCAAATTCAGCCCTCAAAAGTGTTGAACAGAAAAGGCGCATAAGCTAGGGGGAGAATACGCGTAGGTGTTATTTGCCCGAGAAACGCCCAGAAGTGCGCAACTGCCTTGCATTGCATGCCCCAAAATCATGGGGAGAATACGCATGCGCTGAAAAGTAGTGTTAACCTTATTAACTCGTTTAGTGAGCTTGTGCGTTTCTGGCTTCCGTATATTCCGCCTGAGCTCTCTGATTAATTGCATTTAAAACCTGTGCTTTTTCTTGTGGTGCTTTTCCTTTTCACATTTAGATTACCTTAATCTAAACTGTCTGGTTTGATTGATGGTCTCCGCGTCTTGTCTCGAGTCATTATTGTTAACCAGGTTTTCGTGTAATTGTTTATTAACCCCATGTGTTTCTGTTTCAGTCCAAGATTGCATTTCAAGTCCCCACCTCCTCTTGTGGTTATTTATGTGGCAGTATTGGAAGTGATTGTCAGACGGATCCTCCGTATTGTCTCTGTGCTACATGGTGAAGTCTCAGCTCCTCGTGCCTCCTGAGTTTCTCCTGTGTATGGTTCCCGAGTCTTTCTGTTTGCTGCGCCCTAGTCTTGTCTGCCCCGTGTTAAAGTCTCCGTGTATCCGTCAGTTTAGTTAGGTTCAGTTTTTGTTTTATTAGCTTAACCACTCTTGGAGTGTGTGTTTCTGTTTCCCCCTGCCTTTGGCAGAGTACTTTAGTTTTCCCATTTGTTCAGTGCTTGTGCACGGTGTTTTGTTTCTGGCGTGTCTGCCATTTTTCCCTCAGTGTTTTGTGTTTAATAAACACTTCTGCATCCTGCACCCGGTGTTCCCTTGACCTCTTCTTACAGAAGGATCCGTCTCATGAACACCAGCAGGATGGATTCCCGCAATGCAGAGCTCCAGTGCCAGCGGCAGCAGATCCAATGTCTGACTGCTGCTCTGGCAGCGCACCAGACCACCACTACTGGGAGCATGGGGCCACCTTGCCCTACTCCGCAGACCCTGTCAAGGTGGCTTTCGCCATCTCCCACCTGACGAGTCCAGCCCTCCACTGGGGAACTGCTGCCTAGTCAGCCCGCCTACCTTGTGTAGCCTCCTTCTCGGCCCTATCCACCGAGATGGAGCGGCTTTTCGACCGCACCAGGTGGGGTACTGCCGCCAGAAGGGAGTTGACCCCGATCCGGCAGGGAAGCCGCTCGGTGGCAGAATACGCCATCAAGTTCCAGACCCTTGCTGCCAGTTCCAAGTGGAACCCCTAAGCGCTTCGAGACTTCTTTGTGGAAGGCCTAGCTGATGGCATCAAAAACCACCTCCTGTTCCACGACTTACCCAAGACTCCCGAGGCTGGGTCGGATCTTGCCATCCGGATTGACAACCGCCTGGAGGAGACTGCCACTCCCTTGGGGCGACGTCAGCCAGCTCCCTCCAACAGCCACCAGGAGGAGGCTGGCACTCGCTCGGGGCGACGTCGGCCAGCTTTCTCCAACAGCCACCAGGAGGAGATTGCCACTCGCTTGGGGCGACGTCGGGCAGCTCCCTCCAAACCTCCCGAGGCTCTTGTCATCCGGCTCCAATCACCCGCTCCTCCCCATCTAGTATCCTCCCAAGCCCGAGCCCATGCAGATAGGACGCGGTCGCCTGACAAAGGAGGAGAGGGATCGCCATATGCAGTCCAAGGCCTGCCTCTACTGTGGTCAGGGGGGGAATTTTGTCGCCAACTGCCCTGAGAAGAGCCAACACCCTGTGGTGACCGGTGAAGCAGTAGTGGGCACTTTTCCAGCCGAGGCCTCTTCCAATTATCGGACCTGCATCCCTGTTACCCTCTCCTGGGGCAACCAGAGCCGTCGCACTTCTGCCTTGGTGCATTCTGGAGCTGAGGGTAACTTCCTGGACGCCGAAGCCGCAGCCTCCTGGGGTATTCCACTCTCCTCACTGGTGCGGCCTCTAACCATCTGGCTCAGATCCAACACCAAACGGCTCCAGTCCTGCTTCTGGTCTCTGGCAACCATTGCGAAACCACCACCTTCCTGATTATCCGGTCTCTTAGATCCCTGGTGGTTCTGGGACACCCCTGGCTCCGTGAGCATGGCCCAGTCTTGGACTGGTCCACCCACGAGGTTCGTGAGTGGAAGTCCTCCTGTTCCGCCCGCTGCCTTCGTCATGTGGCTCCACCTGTGCCTGGGTCACAGGTGACTTCTAGGCCAGCACCTGACCTCTCACGAGTCCCTGCTGAATACCATGACCTGGGTGCGGTATTCACTAAGTCTAGGGAGGTGTCTCTGCCACCTCACTGGCCCTATGATTGTGAGATCAACCACCTGTCAGGAGCAGTGCCGCCTCGGGGGTGGGTCTTCTCCCTGTCTCAGCCTGAGAGAGTCGCCATGGAGAAGTACCTCCAAGAATCTCTCGCGGCTGGGATAATTTAGCCCTCCACATCGCCAGCAGGAGCCGGGTTCTTCTTCATGGCGAAGTATAGAGGGTTGAATAAGATTACGGTCTGGAACCGTTTTCCCCTTCCCCTCATGTCGTCTGCTTTCGACATCATCCAGGGGGCCCATTTGTTTATCAAGCTGGATCTACGGAATGCTTACCACCTGGTGTGGATACGCGAGGGGGATGAGTGGAAGACTGCGTTCAATACCCCCAGTGGCCGCTGGGAATACCTGTTGGTTCCCTTACCAATGTGCCCGCAGTCTTACAGCACCTGGTGAACGATGTCCTGGGTGACATGATCGGCCGGTCCGTTTATGTCTATCTGGATGACATCCTCATTTTCTCACAAACCCGGGAGGAGCACATTCGGCATGTGCGCCAAGTCCTAGAACGGTTGTTGGAGAACCACCTTTTCGTGAAGGCTGAGAAGTGCGAGTTTCACACCTGCTCCACAACGTTTCTGGGTTACATCATCTCTTCCGGGTCCCTGAAAATGGATCCCGCTAAGGTGCAGTTCGTCCTGGATTGGCCCCAGCCTAAGGACCGCAAGGCTCTTCAGGGATTCCTGGGGTTCGCGAACTTCTACCGCCGCTTCATCCGAGGATACAGCACAGACATGGGCACGATTACAGATCTACGATTACGACTATGAAGCAGGATGAGTACGATTACAATTACGATTACAGATGTACATGTGTAATCATAATTGTAATCATAATCATCCTGCTTCATAATCATAATCGTAGATCTGTAATCGTGCCCATGTCTGGTACAGCATAATGGCACCTCCCCTGATCGTGCTAACCTCCGTCAAGCAGCCATTCCGCTGGAACCCCCAGGCGGACCAGGCCTTCCAGCAGCTTAAGCGGCCGTTTACAGCTGCCCCCATCCTGATGACTCCGGATCTGGCGTTCCAGTTCATCCTGGAGGTGGATGCCTCTAATGTGGGCGTGGGAGCGGTGCTGTCCCAGAGATCCACCAAGGACGGGAAGGTACACCCTTGTGCCCTCTGTTCGCACTGCTTCACGCCTACTGAGGCCAACTATGACATCGGTAACCAGGAGTTACTGGCAGTCAAGTTCGCTCTGGAGGAGTGGTGTTACAGGCTAGAGGGAGCCACTACGCCATTTCTGGTGTGGACGGACTATAAAAACCAGGAGTACCTGAAGACAGCCAATAGGCTTAATGCCCGACAGGCCCGGTGGGCCTTATTTTTTGAGCGGTTCAACTTCTCCTTAGGCTCGGGTCCCGTAATGGCAAGACTGATGCCCTCTCTCGACGGTTCGAGACGAGTGCCACTCCCGAGAGCCCTCCCTAGACCATTCTCCCTCCGAGCCACTTCCTCAGTGCTATCCAGCTCCCAATTGAGGAACTGTCTGTTCGTTCCCCAGGGCCTCCGGTCAGAGGTGCTGCAATGGGGACATGGATCCCAGTTCTCTGGCCATCCAGGGGTCAAGAAGACTACGGCCTTTATTCGACGTCACTTCTGGTGGCCGGACCTCCAGGACGACGTCAAGGGTTTTGTAAGTGCCTGCTCGGTCTGTGCCACAGCCGAGACACCCCACACACCCCCCTCTGGTCTCCTTGAGCCACTCCCTATCCCTAGTCGCCCCTGGTCCCACATAGCCCTAGATTTTGTTACTGGTGTTCCTCCCTCCCCAGGCAACACCACTGTCCTCACAATTGTTAATTGGTTTTCCAAAGCAGCCCACTTCATAGCACTCCCTAAGCTCCCCTCAGCCCAATCCACAACCAACCTTCTGATTCAGCACGTTATCTGTCCACATGGTATCCCTGCCGACATCATTTCCGACCGTGGTCCCAAGGTCACCTCCCGCTTTTGGAAGGCGTTCCTGTTCCTCCTAGGCCCCTCCTGTTCCCTCACCTCGGGTTTCATCCCCAGTCTAATGGCCACAACGAGCGGGCCAACCAGACCCTGGAGACCATGCTGCGGTGTGTGTGCGCCAAGAACCCAGGCTCGTAGTCGGCCCATCTGCCTTGGGTTGAATATGCTCACAACTCCCACGCATCTACAGCCTCTGGTCTGACACCTTTCGAATGTTGCCTGGGGTACTAGCCTCCCCTGTTCCCCTCCCAGGAGGCGGAGGTGGGGGTCCCCTCTGCCTAGGCCTTCATCAGGCGCTGTCAAAACACAAGCCGCACCGCACGCCGTGCCCTCGTCTGTGCAGGGGAGCAGATGAAGGACTCGGCGGACAAGCGATGCAAGCCGGCCCCCACCTACCGAGTTAGCCAGAAGGTCTGGCTCTCCGCCCAGGACATTCCCCTCCGTGTGGAATCCAGCAAACTCGCCCCCAGATTCCTTGGTCCCTTGCCAGTGGACAAAATGATCAGCCCCACTGCCATCCGCCTCAAGCTCCCCCACACCACGCGCCGTATCCACCCGGTCTTCCATGTCTCTCGAGTCCGCCCCTCTGTCACCCACCCCCTCCACCCAGATCCCGAGCACCCTCTCCACCGCGCACCACCGACGATGGTGAAGCCTACACCATGCGGAAGCTTCTGAACTGTCGGTGGAGGGGTAGGGGAATCCAATACCTTGTTGACTGGGAAGGGTATGGTCCCAAGGAACGCCCCTGGGTACCCGCAAGATTCATTTTGGATAAAAGGCTTATTTCTGAGTATCATAAAACACATCCTAAGCTGTAGCCCCAGCTTATGCCGGAGACCCTAGCATTGTTGTTTACGTTTAGTGTTTATTGTTCTTGTGCTGCTCAGTTCTTGGTTAGGTGTTTTTGTGTGTTAGTCTTTAAGACATTGTCTTTATTTAGTTGGATGTTTCTTGTAATTTTTTTTTTGTGTTCTTAGGGGAGGAGTTCTGTTATGATTCTGCCCTTTCATGTGTTGTCCCTTGTATATTTGTGCTTGTGCTTTACTTTCGTTTTGTATTTCCAGACGTCAGTTCAGCCGTCTGACAATCCACTCCCAATCTGTCTCCAGTGATGTCGCGTGACTGCCGTCAGCATGCCTGCGTCTCGTCGTCCAATCACGTTTCCTCTTTCGGGTTCGGCTTTGGTATTTCATTCATTGCTTCCAGTTGTGTTTTAATCTGGGTCTCGCGAAACTCTGAGTGAATGCGCTCTCTGATAGGATATTACTAACACGTACTAACCAGCACTTATTAAAGGGTGATTGTAAATATTTCGTCACGTAGTATTAACCTTGATTAACTCATTAAGCGAACGTGTGTGTTTCTGGCTTCTGTATATTCCACCTGAGCTCTCTGATTAACTGCATTTAAAACCTGTGCTTTTCTGCGCTTTTTATTATAGTGCTTTTCCGTGTCACGTTTAGATTACCTTGTTCTAAACTGTGTAGTTTGATTGATGGTCTCCGTGTCTTGTCTCAAGTCATTATTGTTAACCCGGTTTTCGTGTAATTGTTTATTAATCCCATGTGTTTCTGTTTCAGTCCAAGATTGCATTTCGAGTCCCCGCCTCCTCTTGTGGTTATTTATGTGGCAGTATTGGAAGTGATTGTCAGACGGATCCTCCGTATTGTCTCTGTGCAACATGGTGAAGTCTCAGCTCCTCGTGCCTCCTGAGTTTCTCCCGTGTATGGTTCCCGAGTCTTTCTGTTTGCTGCGCCCTAGTCTTGTCTGCCCCATGTTAAGGTCTTCCAGTGTATCCGTCAGTGTAGTTAGGTTCAGTTTTTGTTTTCTTTGCTTAACCACTCTTGGAGTGTGTGTTTCTGTTTCCCCCTGCCTTTGACCGATTACTTTAGTTTTCCCATTTGTTCAGTGCTTTTTCACAGTGTTTTGTTTCTGGCGTGTCTGCCATTATTCCCTAAGTATTTTGTGTTTAATAAACACTTCTGCATCCTGCACCTGGTGTTCCCCGGACCTCTTCTTACAAGTAGATAGGTACGCGCTTTTTTCGACTTACGCACATGGGAGAATAGACCCCTAAATGCACAGTTGAAATTAAAAAAGCCAGAGCTAACTATCACGTTAGAAACCATTAATAATTTAAATAACCCAAGAAAGTTTTGGAGAAGTATAAATTCGATACATGGAAAGTCAATTGCGAATGAACTCCCCCCATTCATTGCTGAAAGAATATCTTCAACAGATCACAGATGCTTAATTGTTTTAATGAACATTTTATTGCCTCAGGTTCACTTTTCAAATCTCGCAATCATCCACAATTCTTTTCCACGTCTCCAAATGGCCATGACCACTTTTTTAGTCTTAGACCCGGAACAGTCTCACAGGTTCTAAAACACCTTAAATCCATGGATATAAGCAAACCAGTGGGCCCTGACAATTTGTGACATTATTTCTTAAAATCAGAAACTTATTTTATTGCCTTGCCTTGCCAAATCTTTTTTACTTATTGTTGGTCTCGGGGGATATTCCACACGTTTGGAAATCAGCATTTGTCCTCCCACTATGAAAAGGAGGTAACCCCACCATTTTAAATAATTATCAGCCAATATCCTGACTATCAACTCTAGTTAAGATACTAGAATCCCTCGTGAGCGAAAAGCTAACAGAGTTTTTGTACTCTAATGGTATTTTATCAGACTATCAATTAGGTTTTAGGAAAAGGCATAGTACAATCACAGTAGCCATCAAAGTAATGAATGATTTCATTGTTTCCTTAGACAATGGGCAACACTGTGCAGCACTTTTTTTTTTTTTTAATTTGGCATGTCCAATCCCACCCAAATCTGGAATGCTCAATTGGTGAACTATGTACAAGGCTTGCTTGTATGCGACTCCTGGCTGCCAATTCAGGAGAGTGTAGACAGTTCACAGCTCTCCTCCGAAGCACATGCCCGTCAACCACCGCTTCTTATACACTCATTGGTTGAATCTCTGCAGGTTCAGAAAGAGGGCTGAGGATACCCGGACATGAACAGACTTAGAATCTTCCTGACGAGCGCCTGTCTGGCCAACAGGAGGCGCTTGAGCAATAAACAAGGTAACTATTGTTTTCCTTTCAAAGCAGTCCCTTCCCAATTTGCAACCCCATAGCGCAATAGCCAATTGTGCGCTACTCTGAAAAAGCTGCCGACCACTGCCGTTGGTACGAGGCGAGGATTGAACCCGCGATGTGTGTGCAGCACTTTTTATAGATATTTCTAAAGCTTTTGACACAATGGATCACAAAATAATGATGCATCAACCTCTCTGAGATAGGGCTTACCGAACATATGATCAGGTGGTTTAGAAATGATTTTACAGGTCAATCTCAACGCTCGAAATTCTCAGGCAGTACCTCTGGCTCCCTTGTTATTCCTAAGGGTGTCCCCTTGGTGGCAGTTCTTGGGCCCTCCCTATTTACCATCTACATCAATAACTTTAGGCCAAAATGTCTTGAATGGTAATTGTCATTTTTATGCCGATGAGACTTTTATACTTCTCAGTACCATCATTGGAGTAGGCTCTTTGTAATCTTCAGACAGCTTTTGATTCTGTGCAAAGTAACCTCCATAAACTAAAACCAGTGCTGAATGCTTGCAAAATCAAACTCATGGTTTTTACGAATTCAAAAAAAAGCATTCTGACCTTCCCTCTGTCACTACCGTTCAGGGGATTAAATTGAGTCTAAGCTGCAATATAAATACCTTGCTATCTTATTGGATAACTCCCTTACTTTTAAGTCCCATATATAACAACCTGTACAGAAGCTTAAACTAAAACTCAGCTTTTATTTTAGAAAGAAAAAACTACTTGTGTGACGTAGCGTTCAGGAACCACACGCAAGAGATAGAAATCCAAAAAACGTGTGCCTTTAATGAGGTCCGAGTCAAAACCAAAAACCTCAAGAATTGCCAAGCCACAATTCGAAAACAAAAGCCAAGGGTCATACACAGGGCATCCAAACACAGAAATCGTGGTCATAAAAAAAATGAGTCAAAATCCAAAAAGACAAAACAATACAAGAAGGGCAATGGCAAGAATCGTAGTCGGACAAACCAGTAGAAGAAAAACAATCAATGGCATACACGACGCTCTGCACAAAGAAATATTGATCAACCTTCTGACAAAGTCAAAACTGCAGTGATGACTCAAATAAAATAGATGGGAGGGAACTCATATGCTATGCAGGAAACAGGTGAGCTGGATCAGACTAATTACAACGGGAGAATCACATGAGGGAAACCCCAACCACGAAAATTGGCGAAAACCAAGACATGGACGCGAATCACACAAACAGCATATGACATTTAAACAGCTCCAGTCAAGGAGTTCTAAGTGCTCAGATAATGAGTGCAGGAAAGTAATTAAGCACATCCGAGAGATCTTGCAGAAACGCTGGGGGAGACAGGTAAAGCTGAGCAAGAGGCGGAGACCAGAACAGGGCGATTGCTGAGAGGGAATTAGTATTAATTAGTAGCGGTGCAACTTTACAGATTTAACTAGAGTGCTCGTTAGTAAGGTAGTAATCTAGTACTTGGATTAGTTGTGTTAGTAGACTATGATACAAAATACAAATGTCAGTTTTGTTAGTAATCAGAACAGTAAGATGAAGGAAGTAAACGAGAATCAAGGGAATATATGAGACACCAGAATTCATTTAAATCAACTGATGTAGGTGCGAACACAGATCGGGAAGACGGACTGAACCAACTAGATCACAAGACAGGGGAGACAAGTGCAATGGAACTGAGAAATGGAATGAACTCAAACCTGAGAATTACAATAACCCAAAAGAATAAATAAAAGACATAATCATGAACACTGATCCTGAATATAAACATGACAAAAAACCATAACCATGACAACTTTTTGCTGCTACTTTTATGGCTACTCTTGATTACGGTGACATAATTTACATGCAGGCTTCCTCACAATGCTTTTACAAACTGGTCATTTCTTACCGTGGAGCACTGAGATTCATCACAAACTGTAAAGCTCTCACTCATCATTGTTCCATGTATGCTCGAGTTAAATGGCCTGCTCTGTCTACACGTAGGCAAATTCATTGGCATGTATTTATTTATAAGGCAATTCTTGGTTGGCATCCACAATATTTATCCAACCCCTTAAAAGGAAAACCAGCAAGTAGTTAAGGCCTGCTTTCCCAGGAATTATTTTTGCTAACTGTTCCAAAAGTCCGTACTGAGCGAGGAAAGACAGCTTTCAGGTATTCTGCTGCCACTTCCTGGAACATGTTACAAGACAACTTACATGTTGTCAAACCAGTTTCATTTGGTCCTTTCAAATCCTTAATGAATCGAGCGGTATCAGGCTCATCAGACTGTCGTTGTTTCATGATGTGATGATATTTTGACTGTTTTTATCTGTGTTTTAAACTGCATACTCTTTTTAAGGTCTTTTTTATTTTTCTCGACTGATTACTTATTTATTTATGCTATTCCTGCTATGAGCTGTACATTTTACACATATTTTTTATTTGATATTTTTTGTCTGTTCTTAATTGTTTAAATTGTGTGGTTCATGATTTTGTTTATGTACTGCTGCCAGTCCGGGCCAGGACATTCTTGTAAAAGAAACTTTTTATCTCTGGGTCTTTCCTGGTTAAATAAAGGTTGAACTAGAAAAGCACTCAGAGAGCGCAGACCTCTGCCAGGTGGCAGCAAAACCCAAAAGCACGGCGATTAGAACTCTGTATCATGGTTTTGGTATTTGGTCATGTTTATCTTCAGATTTTGTGTTCATAATTATTGTCTTTTATTTATTCTTTTTGATTTTTGTAACATTTGGGTTTTTGGTTCATTCTATGTTCAGTTCCATTGCACTTGTCTCCCCCGTCTTGTGATCTAGTTGGTTCGTTCCGTCTTCCCTGTCAGTGTGCTCACTGACTTCGGGTCATTTAAATGTATTCCGGTGTTTGATATATTCCTTCAAATCTCATTTTCTTTCTTCGCCCTTCTGTTCTGATTACTAACAAGACTAACATTTGTATTTTGTTTTATAGTCTACTAACACAACTAACCATGTATATATATATTTGATTACTAAATTACTCGCTGCTAATAGACTAATTCCCTCTCCGCAATCGCCCTGTTCTGTTCTCCGCCCCTTGTCTATCGCTTTCCTCTCCCTGAGCTTCAGCGAGAATCTCTCGCACGTACTTAATCACTCCCCTGCTCTTGTTATTTGTGCACGTTGTACTCCTGGACCGGAGCTGTTTAAATGTCATAGGCTGTTTGTGTGATTCCCGTCCGTATTTTGTCTCTCGCCAATTTTCGTGGTTAGGGTTTCCCTCATGTGATGTCTTTCCCCACAGCTGATCCCTGTATAGCCTGTGACCTTTCCTATGTGTATATTAGGAGTCTTTTCACTCTCAACTCTTGTCAGAACATTGATCAATATTTCTTTGTGCAGAGCGCCTCGTATGCCATTGCTTATTGTTTCGCCTCTACTGGATAGTCCAACCTTGATTCTTGCCATAGCCCTTTTTGTACTGTTTTTGTCTCTCTGGATTTTGACCTATTTTTGTATGACCATGAGTTCTCTGTTTGGATGCCCTGTGAATGACTAATGGCTTTGCCTATCGACTACGACTTTTTGCCTATCGTTTTTGTACCTCTGCCCATCTGTCTTACTGGTTCTGACCCCTGCCTGTCTAGTCGACACTGTTTTTGGATTTCGTATTGTGGCTTGGCAATTCCAGTGTTTTTTGGCTTTCACTCAGACTCCAATAAAGGCATAAGTTTTTTGGGGTTCCTGAACGCACTGTCACACTCTGGCCCTTTGGAAAGACTTGATATCTTGAACTTTGGCGTATATCTCACCTGTACTTTGGCCTAGATATGCCAAAATTTTATCATCTGTTCCTTGTCCTAATACCCATCCTCTCTGAAAAGTTAATCAAAATCCGTGAATTACTTTTTGAGTTATCTTGCAAACAGTCAGACAGACAGACAAACAAATGCCGGCGATCACATAGCCTCCTGCCAACTTTGTTTGGCGGATATAATAAGAATAAATAAAATTTTAAAATATGTGTAAGCTGCCCACGCCATAGGCACTAATGTAACCCCACACCATCAGAGATGCAGGATTTTGAACTGTACGCTGATAACAATTTGGATGGTCCTTCTCTTTAGTCCACACGATACGGCATCCGTGGTTTCCAAACAGAATGTCAAATTTTAATTCATCTGACCACAGAACAGTTTCCCATTTTGCCTCAAGCCATTTTGAATGAGCTTTGCCCCAGAGAAGATGCTGGTGTTTCTGGATCGTGTTCGCGTATGGCTTCTTATTTGCATAATCCAGCTTTAGCTAGCATTTGTAGATTGCTGACCGCCAATGATTTCTGGAAGTGCTCCTGAGCCCATGCAGTGAATTTCAGTGCAGAACCATGCCTGTTTTTAATGTAGTGCAGCCTGAGGGGTTGAAGATCACAAGCATCGAATATTGACCTTTGGCCTTGTCCCTTGCGCACAGAGATTTCTCCAGATTCTCTGAATTTTTTGAGGATATTATGTACTGTAGATGGTGGGATATCCAAAGCCTTTTTTACATTTTTACAAGGTCAATTTTACATTAGGAACAATTTCTGGTCCACAATTTTTAGATGCAGTTTTTTGCAGATTGGTGAACCTTGGCCCATCCTTACTTCTGAGAGACTGCCTCTCTAAAATGCTATTTTTATACCTAGTCATGTTACTGACCTGATGCCAATTAATCTAATTGGTCGCAAAATGATCCTTCCGCTGTTGTTGGGGGAGATCTTGTTGTGTCGCCTGCGAAGCATAGCGGCACATAGGGATCACTTTGTCCGGCGTCTGTCTGTCCGTCTATCTGTCCGGTAGTCACACTTTCAGTTGGTAGTCACACGCAGGCGACATATGTGTTCACCTGAACACTCTTGTTACCTCCACTAATCTGTACCACTCCACAGACTCTGGATCCAAATGTGCAAGATGGCAGCGCCCGTATCTGAGATATTTTGGCTCTATTTTTGATCAATGGGAGGAAGTAAAGATGAATCAAATTTTGTCCATCTTTATATACTGTACATTTCATGGACAACACATAATGAAAATGACAGCCATTTTAAAATCTAAGATGGTGGCTGAAGAAGTGGTTGCAAGAAATGGAAAATTAGTTATTTTAAGATCAGCATACCCTAATTGACAACAGTACACCTGAATATCCATTTTTGCAGGAAAATCTCTCAGGCCTCGAATATCTGACATTGTCATTTATAGTATAGTAATATAATACTATCGTATAAATCCTATCACCATTTTGTTTTTGCTTTAAATTGAAATTTTGATGCTCTCCTACAATTCTGTGGGGGAAAAAATGTTTGTTTAGGATGTACAACTATTTAAAAAATGCTGAGCATACAGAATAAACAATATCTATCACCGCTATCAAATTTATCTGAAAGAAGACAGTGCTGCCGACTCTCCTTAATTTTCTTGGAGTTTTAGTGGCATAGTCACGTTCCTGTGGCGTTCTCAGCAATAATTCAATTATGCATATTAAAGAGGTATGCCCACAGAATTGAAGTCCTTGTGCGAGGAGGTTTATCAGATTCACGTGCATTAAGGTGGATTTCACCACTAGTATTATGAAATCCGATTATGACTCCAGACTTCTCACTCTTTTCTTTACTCAGGGGAAGCAATTAAAGATGTTTCACACAGTCTTGTACCATTTAAACGATTTAAACAATCAATAAACACATGCTTTGCTTCTAACCCCTGAGAAAAACTGTGAGAAGACAGGAGTCAAAATCAGTTTCCATATTACTAGTGGTGAAATCCGCCGTAACACACGTGAAGCTGATAAACCTCCACGCGCAAGGACTTCAATTCCACTGAGAATCTTTTAAATAAGCATTGGTTGAATAATTGCTTAATATAGCACAGGAACATGGATATGCCACTAAAACTCCCGGAAAATACGGGAGAGTTAGGAGCATTGAAAAAAATGCAACAGAAATCTCTTGAAAAGTGTCAAGTTTGAAGACACTCTGCCTACAAATCAATACAACAATAAAAATGTTTCTTAACTTTTTCTATATGAATCACAAAAGTTGACAATTTTTTGAATGACAGCAAAGTAGTGTTATGATTCTAATTTGCCTTGCCATGTTCATGCTCTGCTTTTGATTGTATGTCTTATTTGGTTTTGGATCTTTGCTATGTCTGACTATTCTTTGATATGTGTATTGTGATTTGGTAACATTGATTCGTTCATGTATTGTCTTAGTTTTACTTTTCCATATTTTGCATTTTACCATAGCTTCATCCTGGTCCATGTTTTATTCCATGCATTGCACTTTGTCTCCCCCTGTCTGGTCTCTTGTCTTGTTATTGCTCACAGCCCCAGTACTGCGTGCCACTCTTTCGGGTGATTTAATGGTTTCTGAATTTCAACCTTCCTTCCCATCTCATTTGCTTCCTTCACTTTATTTTTCTATTTTACTAACCAATACTAACAGTTTGTTGTTTTAGCCAAGATTACTAATCCAACTAACATTGAATATAATACTAACTTACTAACAAGCACTAGGGATTGTATAGCTGCACTTACTAATTGATTAACAAGCTCTCAGCACTCGCCCTGTTCTAGTCTCCGCCTCTTGTCTCTCCCTAATCTTCACTGCTGCATTTCTGTGGAATCTCCACACCTGCTAGCGCTGTCCTTTCTGTCATTATTTATGCACCTTAGAACTCCTTAACCGGAGCCGTATGTTTGTCAATAGGATTGTCTCGTGATCCCTGTCCACGTTTTGGCTTTTGCCTATTTTATGTGAATAGGTTCTCCCTTTTGTTCCACCCTTTGTAATTAGTCTCATTTCCTGCACCTGTGTTCTATGTACCATGTGAACTAAATGGAGTGTATATTAGGTGTCTCTTCACAGAACTTCCTTGTCAGAACGTCTCTCGTGTTTACCTGTGCTGCTCTTTATCCACCTTGTACTCATTGCGTTCTTCTTCTGACAGGACCGTCCGACTTTTAATTTTTGGCTCTGCTTTTCTTGGATTACCGTTGCATTTACCGAACGCTTTCTGCCTGACTACGATTTTTGTGATTGCTGCCCAGGTAACGATTTGGATACGCCCACTGGTTTTTGATTTTTGCTTCTCTGACAAACCTGTGCCTGTGTACCGAATCTGTTTTGCCTGACTACGAATTCTGTGTTTGCTGCCCTGGTTACGACTCTGATTCTGCCCTACTGGATTTTGACTTTTGGATTATGGACTCTGTACTTTAGCCTTCTGCCCTGCGGGGGTTACCCCCCTCACTTAATAAAATCATCTCATCTACAATCCTGTGTTCTCGCGACTGGTTCCTGAACAATATCTCACAAGTAGCTAGAATATCTGTCAACATTTTGAGGCAAATTCATTTTCATTCGATGAGAAACCCGATATTTCATTCGATGGAAATATATCTGCTGAATAAAAATTTTTATTCGAGTGGAGTAAAATCATATGACTGCCCCATTGTCTCCATTATGGATATGGAAAGGTAAAGTCGCCACAGGCTGCATGCACTAGTGGACTCCATCCATCCATTTTCTATACCCGCTTATTCCTCACTAGGGTCACGGGGCGAGCTGGAGCCTATCCCAGCTGACTACAGGCAAAGGCAGGGACCCACCCTGAACAGCTTGCCAATCCATCGCAGGGCGCACACACCATTCACACACCATTCACTCTCACACTCATACCTATGGGCAATTTGGTGTCTCCAATTAGGCTGATATGCATGTCTTTGGACTGTGGGAGGAAACCGGAGTACCCGGCGAAAACCCACGCGAACACAGGGAGAACATGGAAACTCCGCACAGAAAGGCCCCAGGCCGGATTCAAACCCCATGAGGCAGCAATCCTAACCACTGTTCCACCGTGCCGCCCGCACTAGTGGACTCAAATAAAGAAATTAAAAATCATTCATGATATAACAGTAATACCAGGAGGAAAGCAGCGTAATTTATGCACTTTCAAAGTTTATTGGGCTGCTCAGTCAAATATACGAAATGACAAACTATTGAAAATGTCAAATAGCCTATATGGAAGTCTTAGACAGTGGCCAGTATTCAGTTTATGTTTTACATTCTGTCCAGAATCTAAAAGCTGCTGGATTTTAAGCTTTTCTTTTGTATTGAAACAAGCTATTTTTTTTCACATTTCTTTGATTCATGTAAACCCTCTGTGCAGAATAAATGCTGGCATCTACAACCGCTAAAATTTATAGCTAAATAATTTAAAAGTTGAATTTTCAAATGAGATGCGCATCTTGTTTCATTGAAATAATTCTGCCTGTCTGTGACCCTAATCCTGAGTTATAAAGCCTTATGAAGGGTCTTGCTCAAAAGGGAAGGATTATCTTGATGTGGCATTTGCACAGAGGGTTAATTAATCCTGTAATGCCACGTGTGTCATATTTCATACACCTGTCATCCAGATGGTTAAGACTTTCCTTAAAAAACCAGTTGTATGACTGCAATCTCTTATATTTCCACTGCCCCTGATGAACTATCCATGCAGGCGGTAGAGGTCCGTTGAACACAAAAAGAGATGGCTGCTGCCATTCACCAACCTACTGATTTAATTTTTTTTTTAAAAGTTTGCTTTGAAAAAAATTTATAACTGGGCTGCTGATTAATATGGCTCACTAATTTACTAAGCCCGTAAAAGGGGAAGGACTCCTGTGTATGTAAATGTACATATTTGTATCCAAAGGCCATATTTTAGAGACAGTTAAAACTCCTGTTAGGCAGAAAACATTGTGAAATTGTTTGCAGTTTGTGGTCATACGTTTGATGAAAAACAGTTTTCATGAATGCAATTAATGAGCTTTGCGCATACCTGAGCTAAAAGTTATTTTGCTCGTCAGAATTGGCCGAATACTTTAATTAATGTCATCTACCTTACTACTTTTTAGTTTATAGTGCATGGGCAATCCACTGTGCAGTTGGATTATCATCTTGAATCCAGAATAGAGGAGGCCGCAAGCAAACCAGCACGAAATGTCTCACTATTTACGGATGCATTTACCTTTGAACTCTGAGGTAAACGATACTGAACGATACTGAGCAACACTATGTTGTTTTTTCACTCTCAAACAATACGTATTTCCAAGATCATGCTTGTGATACATCAACTCACAATAGGTTGAATGACACCTTTGTCATGGGTCAATGACGCCTGCATCGCTTTCACTGGCACTATGTAACTTCAGGTTTCGGGTAGGAACCCAGGCCCAACAAGACCGACGTACAAAATTTACTTACTGCTTTACGGCATATGTCACACAATCCCCCTTACCCGCGTCTCTCAAGACCACCAAGCGAATGTAGAATGAAGCAGAGTTGGAAGTGGCTATATGGCTGAAGCAGCAAGGAAACTGAAGAAGGCTACGGTGTTGTCTGTGGAGACATTTATAAGAACATGAGAAAGCAATAAAATAAGAGCCAGGACTAGGGTGAACATTGTAGCGCCTTTCACTCGCTGGCGAGAGCTGAAAGAGGTGGAGGGATGTTCGACCGATGGCGACCTGACGTTGCCTTTTTTTTTCTTTTGGACAAGTACAAATTGTTACCTTAAAGGTCCACTATGCAAGTTTGTTTGCTTTCTGCGCGATTATTTTTTTGTTTCAATTCACTGACATTTCTCCAGCATCCACTAGCTGCCTGCCTAAATTCACTATAAAAAAAACTCCAGCTCTGGAGACCACACAAGCATCACAAACTGCAAATAAACACAAGGGGCACAGACTATCCCCTATAACGTAACAAACCGTCCCGGCCAATCACCGACAAGAGTTGACAGTTTTGGAAGCTTGGGAAGGTGGGAACTATGGGAGGAAGGGACAGGCCACCTCTGTTTTGTTTGAATTCAAATGTCAACAGACGTGAAAGTAAATAAACTTGCATCGTGCACCTTTAATTCTTCATTCTAAATCTAGTTCTAGCGCGTTTGAACTTGCTTTGTTTCAGGCTGTGTCATTGAAATCATCAAGAACCCTGTTTATGCTCCGTCAAATAATCGTCCACAGCAATTTAACTAGCTAGCTGGTAACTGACATGCTAGCTAGTTGTCACACTGTTGCTAGCTGGCAAACATCGCTAAACTAGTCACCAGTCGAAATGTTTTATCATAAACGTGTACTTCACTCCAGTATAGAGTACTAAAGGTAGATGATTTTTCTTGTTTTATTTTGAAAGGATAAGGTAATCATCTGTATTGGTATGTACTCATGTCGTTTCAGGGATTTTCTTTCAACTCCCCACCGCCCTCTTGTTATATTGTACAAACTAATCGGTTCTGTGCATGATGACTTTGTGGTCGATTCTACAAAGGGACTGGCTATTCGAACAGCGACTGTGCATGTAAGCGCCGTCCACTCAATTCTTAGCAGAGCAAAAATGAATCGATGCCGGTTAGGGTTAGGGTTAGTAGCAGATGTGCATATAAGCGACGCCAACTCTTCAACGTTTGCCAATATCATTGTCGTTGTAGTTGTAGACTGCACTTCGCCATCTACATGAGTTAGACTGATTTTTAAGTCACCCTTACCTAGTCTGAAGACTGTTTAAAAAAGTTCGCTGGTGTCATCGGCTTGTCAACAAATGCAGGTGTAGACAGATTTTATGACAGTTTTTTTGACAGACCACACCGTTTAGCAACTGTAGGGGGACACCGCAAGCGAATCCGGCAAATACTACATAGTGCTGCTTTGAAGAGCTGCAAGTCAACTGTGTTGGTGACATTTTAATGACTAAGCAAATAGTGCGTCTTCCCAAACAAATAAAAATAGTTTATAAACATTATATATTCATTCCAGGTTTCTAAACTGTATTTCCAAACTATATTTAAGCCATCACCTAATGCTATGTTTTCCCATTTGGTATGGAGACTAGCATAAGTTTCGCAAAGGTTTCTTGGTGGTCATAATTACATTGGTCGTGAACACACCCCCTGTGTGGGAGTGCCATGGGCCCGGAGCTTTGATATGGATACCTCAAATAACCTCCGTAACAAAAGGAGTAGGTCTAGTATCTTTGAGGGGATCATGATGTGTTGATGACCATTTTACTCCATCAAAGAGTGTCATACAACGGTCAACATCTCAGAACTATAAAGGGTTTGCATATGTTTTTGAGCTTTTGAAAGCAAGGAACTTCTGCAAATAAGCCGAGAGAATTCTCAAAAATCTCTCTAACATCCCCATACTTCATTGTGGTACTTCTATACAGATTAAATTTTGACTACCTCCAGTAGAAATCTGATATTGGTACATCTAGCCATTCAAATTCTACAATTTAATTTCAAAATTACCTTTTTGCTTACCAAATTGTGCCCAAAATGGAAAGTTTCCCCCCAAAAGAACTACAACATAATTTTGTATTGTACTTGTACGCTAGAATGAGGTAATCAACTGATAGTTGCAGTAATTTATTCCTTGAATGTATTAATGTTTCACCTCACACAACAGCTTTCGCAGAGTCTGAAAAAAAAGAAATCCAAACCCATGCTGCAGTAAATCGTGTCAAAACATATTTCACCACAGACCATTAGCTAAGTTTTATATGCACAGGAAAAAAGAAGTTTAAGTTGTAATTGCGAGGTAAGTTAAATGTTTTGTAAACAAATTTTGAATGATTATTCATAAATAAGTTTTAATCCATTAGCTGCAATATGTAAGGGATAATCAACTTGTAGATGTGCATGACCCAGTTTTAAGGCACCACGCTGAGGTGAAAGCGGAGGGTGCTTGCCTTCGCAAAGTGCCTTAAAACCATGTAATGCACACCTATGAGTTGATTATCCTGCTTATACCATGGTCATTTGCCGGCAATATCAAATCATAGCATTCAGAAATTTTTGGTGAAAGTTTTGCACTAAAAAAAACTAGTTGGTAATCATTAAATAGGCGCCGCTCCTTCTCATAGCCAATACTATAGGCCAAGCTAAATTGAATCAGCTAACTTAGTTCAGCTTACCTCCAATGAGAAATAGTTTTTTGCCCACGCTAACACCCTTTTACCAGCTAATGATTTGGTAACGGATTCCAGCTTAAACAGAGATTATGCATAATACAAAATTATGCACGATTAATTATGTAGCTAACTTGCTACCCGCAATTAAAATGAACTTATGATGGTTTCCGTGGAGCCAGCGAGCTGAAACCATTCTGCATGTAGGTAGCAAACTGTCAGCAGTTGCTGATACATGGACACATTAGCTTCCTTTGTTACCCTACACAGTTACTATCGTTCAATGAATAAAGCGCGATTACTTCGCTGGTTTAAAATTTACAGTCATTATAACTGGAGCACATATAGTTAACCTAGCCTGGTAATATCAGACTCTGCTACTTCGCTTTACTTCGTACACAAAGTCTGGCCAGTCGTGATTGACAAGTGTTTACTTTCAGCTGGGTGGGCCCTTGGCTGAAGTTTAAAATCATTGGTGTACCCATAAACAAATCACAAACGTTTGGCGATGAAATATGTCATGCGCCGGTTCAGCCACCTAGTACTCCTGTTATAAACATCCCAGGAATGCACCGAAAACAAACTCCTCAGTACATTAAAGTTAATACTGTACTCATACGTATGCCCATCTACCTCATTTTCGCCTTCACACATTCACATAAAAGTACCAAAGCTGCTCTTTCTGTTCTCCTTACATGAAACAAACTGTTGAGCTATCATTCATCCTGCCGATACTGCTGCTGTAAAAAAAAAAAAAAAAAAAACCATGAGAGATCCAAACAAACGGCAGAATTGGCAAGAATAAGGCACTATTTACATTAGGAGGAAGTCTGCGTTGACACGAAAACTGAACCGTTAACCATACTTGGGATAACATCATACCGATCTAACTGAACAGTAACACAGTTTTCTGAACGTCTGGATGTCTCAGTCAACCATTTCATTTGTGGATAATAACAACATAACACTGAGACAGCAAATAGCTTTTGTGACATGAACAAAAACATGGCTTTTAAAAAGTTTGCTGCTTACTTCAATAGTGTGAAATTCACGGGCAATGTAACACTAGAAACTACAAGCTAGCTGAGGTGGTTTGGCTGTCTCTCACTGAGACAAACAGGGTGCCTTTCATATATGTTTCATGATAAATATTAAGTAGACAACTTTTCCCAAAACCTACAACATCATTCCCATTCAAAAAACTAACCAAACATTCATCTTGTTGTGGCTTTAAGTCGCTGATACCGGTGATTTTCTCCACGACAGAGCAAATGGCCTCCCGTGTATCTATGTCCGTGGCCAATGTTGATTTCAGAGACAACAATTTCAAACTCGACGCAGCGGCTACGTTTTGAGTATCGGCCACGCCTTCTACTCATTGGTTGGTCCGGCATTTTTTCTGCCTAGGTAAACGAGGCAGAGCTCCGAGTGACCAGACTCAGTGATTAAGCGAAATAAAATTGAGCAGAAGTACGTAGGCTGGCGGAGTCAGACTATAGTTAACCGCCCCGAATGATTTCTCTGACACAGCCAAATTTACTGGAGATAAATCAGCAGCTAGGTTTCAGTTAAACCCAGCCAAATGCCAGTGCTCTTACGTTGCTATAGTCACAGGTTGGCTAGCGGATGAATTTCGAACAGTGAAACTACTGTTGACCGAAGTGCCTGTGCGGTTCCAAAGTTTAAGACAACACCTGCCTGCCAATCAGAAAGAGTATTCACCCAGACTATGGTATAAAAACAAGTACACCAGGGTGAATTATTAAAAATGTTGCGGATTTGAAATGAAAAATCCACCAGTTTTTGGAGAAAAAAATAACAGCCTCGCTGTAACTGCACTGGAGCAGCAAAAGTCAGGGGAGGGGAGGGTACATTTCATTTCAGTGGGAGCTTGTTCCCACCCAAGGAGCTGGGAGCTTCAGCCTACCTGTGTAATGACTTTAAAGAAAACTTAGACCATTAGAACTGGCCTGGAAAGAAATATAACTTTCAGAGCGTCAATTCCTCAGTTCCACAGCCCTATTCAAAATAACAATCACCAACTGGAAATTTGTGACAATACCTGCACAGTCTTTTGAACAGCATACAAAATTAACACTCTTATGGAGAAAAGTCAACGGATAATGATAATTAAGGCCAATGGTAGCCTGCCTACTTTGGCTTTCTTGCTGGCCTGTGAAATTTCCCCCAATGGGATTCTTTTTTAAGTCAAATATGGACTGGCGCACACAAAAGAAAAATAATCTGCTTGTCCTGGGCCAATGTGTGTTAAAAGTACTGTCATCATGATGAAATAACAAAGACACTCAGCCAGCCATCCATCCATTCTCTATTCCGCTTCTTCCTCACTAGGGTTGTGGGGTAGCTGAAGACTATCCCATCTGACTATTGGCGAAAGGCAAGGACCTACCCTGGACAGCTTGCCAAACTATCACAGGGCGAACACACTATTCGGTCTCACACACATACCTTTGGGCAATTTAGCATCTACAATTAGTCCGACAAGCATGTCTTTGGACTGTGGGAGGAAACTGGAGTACCTAAAAAAAAAAAAAAGCATCAATTTTATATAGCGCTTTTCTGGGCACTCAAAGATGCTTCACAATGGATATATTATTAATTCACTCACACATTCACGCTCTGATGGTGGTAAACTATGTTTTTGTAGCCACAGCTACCCTGGGGCAGACTGACGGAAGCGTGGCTGCTTCCTAGTGGAGTGTGGGTGGAGAAAACCCATGCGAACACGGTAAGAACATGCAAACTCCACACAGAAAATCCCCCAGCCGGATTCAAAGCCACAACCTTCTTGCTGTGAGGAAACAGTGCCTGGCAATACAATTAATTTATGAAAATCTTAAAGTTTAATAAAAAACCTTTAATTTTTCTCTGTATTTTGAATTATATTCATCCTAGCTGCTACCCGCTTTGTAGCCCATTCTTTTGTCGATTTTAGATTGCATGAGAGAAGCCGTGTCTTCAATTGCCACTTGATTATTCTTGAATTGGTAAACGTGTTAATGAAGGGAGACCATCTAGAATCAGCCAGGACTAATTTTTGTCAATAATTGCTGCCGAATTTTCAGGTCTAACGCCAGCCCTGCTAGTGTTCAACTGTCAAATTTGAATTTGGGAGCTGTCAAGTTCGAGTAATCAGAATGCTGCATTCGTGGACGAACGCGGTGCCCTCTCAAAAGCCTGGCTTTCGTGCAGGCTGTCTTATCACTCCCTCAGCCCCATCGCAAACATAGCCTGCTCGCAGCTAACCGCAACGTATGTTCGTAAGGACACTGTGGCTCCTAGCGGTGCAACCGGATATTGCTACGCGCATCAGGCTATATAAGTTTACCTGCTACCCGGAGTGAAATTGCCATTTTTTTTGCGTACATGACCGTTTTTTAAAAATCGGGCGACGTCAAGTCCTTCCTGGTGTCCAAGTGGATATTCACACCAAATTTGGTGATAATCGGTTGAGAAATGTAGGAGAAAAACATCTACATACACACACAGAGACAGACAGACATCGACCTCAAATATATTATAGATATCTGTGCATGAAAAGCACAGAAAATACACATAAAACTGATCAGTAACAAGTGCAGCTGCAACTGGCCAAGTAAAACAAAAAAGTCCCTTCATTCTTCCCAAAATAATTATTCATCAAAGTGTTGTTCTTGCTATTATTAAACTATGGGGCCACAAAAAAAGTGATACATCATGGGCTGCAGCAGGACAGAAATATTTTAATCGCCTCTCTTCCAGTATTTTTTCTTTAACTTCATGAATGTGTTGATGCCACTTGTGTGACTTTGGACTCTGTATTGTTTTGAATGTTTTGTTCTGCCTTGCGTTTGGAGCAGCAGTTGAAGTACGCTGCCAGCTTCTTGTTGGTGGCAAAGATGAGCACAGGACTGATGGCTGAATAACAGGAGGGAAACAAGGTGCGTATGTCAGAAGTGGCTGCGTGCACACGCGAGACGGAGAGTGAGTAGAACCACAGAACATTATCCAAGCCGAATAGCAGTACGTATGTGCTCACGAGCACCAGGACGGCACGAGATGCCTCCTCAGTCTTCCTGCTGGCCCCTTGCAGGCTCTGAAGCTGCTGATGGTGGCGATGCAGGACCAGCATCACATACACTGCTGCTGCTACCATCAGGCCTACAAAGAAGAAATCACGTATGATGAACACCGCACCAAAGGCCATGAAAGACATTGGGTTTGGAAACACCACAATGCAGAACTCTAAGTTAAGGGTGAGCTCTGGAATGGTGCCGTTTGCCGGAAAAGCCTCACTATAAAGAATGGCACCAGGGGTGATCATGAAGGCGAGCCCATAAAGGAAGAAGATGGCATGAGGGAGGTGGCCGGGAAGCCAGCGTTTCAGCCTGGTCCAGCGAGGTGTCGACGGTGCCATGACCACGCACTGGTAGGAGCTCAACAGGGAGGTTATTGTGATTGACATTGCGCGGCCGATTCGGTAATTGAGGATGACTGTTTTGCAGACTTGGCTGCTGAATTTTGGGTTGATGCCCACTGCGGTCAGAGTCTGAGGAACACCCTGGCAGATTGTCACCATCAGGTTTGCGAAGACCAGCTGGCTGAGGATGAACTCATTGTGTGGCATGTGGCCCTGTGCAGTGAATAAATGGCAGAAGAGCAGGAGAGCTGCCAGGTTACCTGGGATTCCCACCGCAATTAAACCAATGAAACAAGCTTTCAGTGCCAGACGCACCTCCATTTGGTCCTCTGGTTCGCCTATGGGGAGAGAACAAGGCTGAACTGGGCAGAGCGTGAGGCTGAATTGGGCAGAACATGATTAATAAGAGGATGCCACCACAGATAAAATATTTTTCAGATAAAATTCTTAGCTAAAGTCAAAATCCAAACCCCATAATTCAGAAATAAGACCTGAGGGAGAATGTTTTGTCTTATTAAGGTATTCTGAACTCTGACCATAAAGTGTTGTTTTCTCTGTTATGTGACACTACCAAAGGATAAATTACTAATGTAACTGACTCAAATCTGAAATTGGGAGCTAACTTCTTGATCATCAAAGAGAAGATAGAACTTTTTAATATTTTTCATCACGTGTCAAAAGACTAAGTTAAAATGGAATATGAATGTGGATGCTGTGTTACTGTGAATAAAATATTCTATCCGGTTAATCACACGTACTGCTGTAGATTCATTCATTCATTCATTTTCTATACCCACTTATTCCTCACTAGGGTCGCGGGGCGAGCTGGAGCCTATCCCAGCTGACCACGGGCAAAGGCAGGGACCCAACCTGGACAGCTTGCCAATCCATCACAGGGCACAAACACCATTCACACACCATTCACTCTCACACTCATACCTTTGGGCAATTTAGTGTCTCAGATTAACCTGATATGCATGTCTTTGCCCTGTGGTAAGAAACCGGAGTACCCGGAGAAAACCCACGCAAACACGAGGAGAACATGCAAACTCTGCACAGAAAGGCCCGAGGCCGGATTCAAACCCAACCTTCTTGCTGTGAGGCAACTGCTGTAGATAATGAATAAAATTAATTTTAGTTTGACATAGTTTGGTCCATAAATATTTGGACACAGGCATTATTATTTTAGATGTCGGTCATTGAATATTGCAGAAGGAATTAAATAATAAATATGAGTTCAAATTGAGGAAATTCAACTTCAGTTCCTGGGTTAACACATCAGAAATTGGGAGGCTGCTTTTGGAATTACTGCATTTTTTTTAAAAGAGGTCCTCCCTTTTTTAGGGACAAAAAGACAACGTACCTTGATTGAACGCTTAACTGTTCCATGATCAGGTGTTTTATTCCTTGTTAATTTCATTTAAAAGTGAACAAATTAATGTCTACAGATGATGTCAAGAGTTTTATTTTCATTTGAAAATAAAAACATGTTGCTATACTCTCAAAATGAAATCCAGTGAGCTGACTGGTCCAGAAAAGTAAGCCATTAATAGGCTGAAAAATCAAAACAAACCTATGAAAGAAAAAGAAAAACTATTAGGTGTCAGCAACTGAACTTTTTGGTATGTGCTTGAATAGAAAGAATGCACTGATGAGCTCAGGAAAACAAAAAGATAGCAAATCTGGCAGATGACACAAGAATACTTCCCCTGATTCAGAGAAAAGACTTTCACAAATGTTGGTCAGATTAAGATGCTCCCGAAAGTAGGCATGTCAGTGCTGAAGTATGCAATCAAAAGAGGAATTCTCCGCAGAAAATATAGATGTTTTATTTTAACATGTAACAATTGTAAAGATTTGACAAGAAATGTGCCAAAAAATATCTAAAAAATGCTTGTGTAGTTCTGGAACAATACTCTATGGTCAAATAAGATTAAGCTAGACCAGAAACTGCCCATAAACTGAGGCATACAAATTCATTTGTGAAGGGTGGTTATAAATGGGCATGTAAGGCTGCTATTTGATCCGGTTCCCTTGAATTTAATGGTGATTAGACTGTTGACAAAAGGTGAAAGATGAATTCTGAATTGTATAGGGTTGCATTATATCCTTTTATTCAGCGAAGTGCATCAGAACTAATTGGAAAATAGTTTACAGTACAAATAGACGGTTACTTGTGAGCATACTGCGAAAAAAAACTCAAGATTTTTTAAGGTAAAGAAGTGGAATATTTAATCACAGACAATTAGTCATCTGTCCTGAATCCAATTGACCATGTGAAGGCTAGGCAGAGCATCATTATGGAAGGAATCCAGTGTCTGGTGATGTCCAGACTTCAGAGAGCCATTGACTACAAAGTGTTTGCCACTGAGTATTAAAAAATTACAATTCAATGATATCAGTTTGTCCAATTACTTTTGAGCCTCTCAAACTGAGAAGGCAGTGCATAAAATGGGGGTAATTCAAGCATGGCTGAGACAAAAATTTTTATACAACCCTTAAATTGAAGCTGGAAATCCGCAATTCAAGTTTATCTTGATTGTTTCTTCTCATGTGCATTGCGGTGTTATACAAAACTTAAATAATGAAAATTGTATCTACGTCCAAATATTCATGGACCTAGCTGTATGTTCTAATAAACATTATTCTGATACAATCATATTACTTACCTTGTACCGCTGATCAGACAAATGAATTCAGCTCTGAACCAGAGATCAGCAAATTTATCATATAGAGCCCTCTTGTCCTGCCCTACTGGGACCAAGTTAATTAGTATGAATAAATTATGTCATTTTTTTAACATGTCTTTATTAAATTTTCCACATTAAAAAGCATAGTTAATGCAACAGTTAAGCAGACATTAATCTATAACCACATAACAAAGCACTTAAACCTCCCCATTCGAACAGGCAGCATATAACATTTGACACCCAAAACACAATTTAGGATTTAGAGGTATCAAGGTAGAGGTCATTTGTGAGAGATACTTTGTCACCAGCCTCCAAAATTTTTGGATAACCTCACAATCCCACCAACAATGGTATAGAGTACCTTGATATTCACAGCACTTAAAGCAAAAATCAAGAATATTAGGGTTAAATCTGTTCAATTTTACGGGGTTAGTGTAGTCTCATAATCCACTTGTATTGTATCAAGCGTAATCGGGTGTTAACGGTCTGTGATTGGGCCCTTGAGCATATTGTACCCCATTCTTCCAGTGATATTTCCTCATTTAAGTTTTGTATCCAGTCTTGTCTCTTTCTCTCTGAGTCGTCCTTATTGTTATTGAACAAAATTTTGTATATGAGCAACCCGCCCCTTACTGAAACAGTTTTATAAGTAGAATGATTCCAGTGTGGACAATGGAGGTTGCTGAGATGAGTGATTCAGGCGAGACAAAATAAAACTTATAATCTGCAAATTCTTAAAGAAGTGTTAGTTCGGGATGTCGAACTTCGCTTTTAGATCGTCAAACGACAACAAGGTATGGTCCTTATATCTGTCTAAAAGCATACTTATACCCTTATTAAACCAACTTTTAAATCCCAAATCATTCTTGGCTGGGCTAAAATGTTCATCGCCCCAAATTGGTGAAAAACAAGACAATACAGGTAGATCGTCTAGATATTTATGTACCTCATACCAGACCACAATGGTGTTTTTCGCAAAGGGATTAGTTGTTTTTTTTTTCAACAAAATTTTTATGGGGGCAGAGGACAAAAAGCTACGTAGTGTCAATTCACTCGAGGACAAAAGTTCAATTTGTAGCCAGGGCAAATCTCTTCCTTCAGAAAACCAACACATGGCGGCCCTCAACTGGGCAGCCCAATAATACCACTGCATATTAGGCAGTTGTAATCCCCCCCTAACATATGGCAAAAATAGAAGAGATAACCTTAGTCTTGGTTTTCTATTATTCCAGATAAAACTCAAAAACAGCTTTCTGACTTCTGAAGAGAATGAGGGTGGAGGAGCCAAAGGGATCAACTGGAACAAACTTAGGCAAAACTGTAATTTTAATTACACTTATTCTACCCAAAAAAGGTAGAGGTAGAGCCATCCATCTTGTAATGTCTTCAGATACTGAGGCTAACATGGGTTCATAATTTGTTGAACTAATGTCACCTATTTTTGGGGTTATGTTAATATCCAAATACTTAAAGCCGCTGACCGCATTTATGAAAGGGTGGGGTATCATTGGATTTCTTCCCTCTCTCTCATTTAGGAGCACAATAGAAGATTTCTCCTTGTTCACATTAAACCCGGAAAGGCACCAAATTTACTAAACAGCTCTAAAAGGGACAGGATTTAATTTCTCAGATCTGAAAGAAACATTATAGTGTCATCTGCAAATAGCGCAATTTGATGTTCCAAGCCACTTGTTTTAATCCCATAAATGATCTAATTTCATGGAAAGATAAAAAAGCACACCCCATGAAAAATAGTTTGTATCGTGTTCTCATCCATGGTAGTGCATGATTTTGCAAAATATTTTTTTTTTCTGTCCTTCCTCAATCATAGTAAAGACTCACACCTCTCAAGCAGCGAAACGGATGTGCCATGAGAGGTGAAATTATGTTAATCTCTGAAGTGTTAAACAGCTAAAATTATATCACTCTTCTTCATTTTCATTTTTTAGACCAACAATTTTTTAAATTTTATTACTGTTAGTCATTTGAACTTTTTAAATTCTTATCAAAATACCTATTCCACATTACTGTTTGGCACATGTTGCCACTCAAATATCATAGAAACACATCATAGAAAGTCAGTTAATTTGGCAAGAAATCCTTTAATCTATGATAAAATATTTTTGTCACGAACAGTAAAACCATATACCTAAAATGATTATTTTAGGATTATCGGCCTTACTGAATTAAATGACACTTCACCTTTAGTTTTGAAAGTAGGATTTTCAAACATTTCATGCCAAGGCCCCAGATGTTATGCTTTACGGTAAAGTTGCCCCTGCAAGGACTAAATTTGTCATCAGTCCTACACAGAAAGGCTCCTATTTTTTAATTTGTTGATATTCTCTGTGGCTTCACTCCCTTTGATTCATCTTTTTCAAATTTTTGAATGTTACACTAGTTACGAACAACCCCAAATACGAAATAGTTGGGACGCCGAGTAAATTGTGAATAAAATCAAAATGCAATGACTTTCAGATCATATGAGCCAATATTTTATTTACAGTAGAACATAGATAACATTTCAAATGTTGAAACTGAGACATTTTACATTTTCATCCACAAAATGAGCTTATTTCAAATTTTCTGGCTGCAGCAGTTCTCAAAAAAGTTGGGACACAGGCAAAAAAGGGCTGAAAAAACAATTTGTATTAAAGAGAATCAGCTGAAAGGATATTTAGCAAGTAATTAAGTTAACTGACATCAGGTGCGTAACATGATTGGCTATAAAAGGGTTTTAGAGAGGCTGAGTCTCTCAGAAGTAAAGATGGCCAGAGGCTCTCCAACCTGTGAAGGCTTGCGTAAAAAATTGTGGAATACTTTAAAAACAATGTTCCTCAACGTCATATTGCAAAGGCTTTGAAGGTCTCATCATTGACAGTGCATAACATCATCAAAAAATTCAGAGAAACTAGAAAAATCTCTGTGCATTAGGGAGAAGGCTGAAGGATGCCTGTGGTCTTCAGGCCCTCAGGTGCCATTGCATCACTCACTGGCATGATTCTGTTTTTGACATTACTAAATGGGCCCAGGAATACTTCAAGAAACTACTATCTGTAAACACAGCCCTCCGTGCCATCCACAAATGCCACCTAAAACTCTAACATGCAAAAAGGAAGCCATTGTTGAGCATGATCCAGAAGCGCCACCGTGTTCTGTGGGCCAAGGCTCATTTAAAATGCACAGTAGCTTAGTGGAAAAGTGTCCTGTGGTCAGATGTGTCCAAATTTGACATTCTTGTTGGAAAACATGGGCTTTATGTCTTCCGGGCTAAAGAGGAGAAAGACCACCCCTCCTGTTATCAGTGTTCCGTTCAAAAGCCAGCATCTCTGCTGGTATGCGGATATATTAGTGCATATGGTGTGGGACACTTGCATGTTTTAAAAAGCACCATGAATGCTGAAAGGTATATGAGGGTTTTAAAGCAACATATGCTCCCCTCCAGATGACATCTATTCCCAGGAAGGCTTTGTGTATATTAGCAGGACAATGAAAAACCACATACTGCAGCTATTACAACAGTAGTTTGTAGTTTGTAGTAAAAGAGTCCGTGTGCTGAACTGGCCTGCCTGCATTCCGAATCTTTCACCGATTGAGAACATTTGGAGCATAATTAAACGAAAAGTCAAAGGAGACCCAAAACTCTTCAGTAGCTGGAAGCCTGTATTAAACATAAGTGGGCTCAAATTTCAATGGCTAAACTCCAGAAACTTGTCTCCTCAATGCCCAGACACCTCAACACTGTGTTATAAGGAAGAGGAGATGCTAAACCATGGCCCCTGTCCCAACTTTTTTGAGAACTGTAGCAGCCATCAAATTTGAAATGAGCTCATTTTGTGGATAAAATTGTAAAATTTCTCAGTTTCAACATTCGCTATGTTTTCTCTGTTCTATTATGAATAAAATACTGGCTGCCGTGATTTGAAAGTCAGTGCGTTTTGATTTCATTCACAATTTACACTTTGTTCCAGCTATTTCGGAGTTGGGGTTGTACATCAAAGCAGTTCAATAGCAAGAAGAAACATGTAATTAATCATCTAATTATTCTACTGGCTGTTAAAGAAGCACATTTCAGTGAGCACAGCACTAATAGTAACTCTTCCTAACACTACAGCTATTGCCAGTTAATTCAGGGATCAAGGTGTGAAAAAACTTTGTGAAAGCTCTATTCAAGTCAACCGTCACAGTGGCCTTTCACTGTTCAATGAGATTCTCAAATAAATTGTGAATTGCATTCAAGCTTGTGTGACAAAACTGCGCCTGGTGGTCCTCTAATACATTTTGAGTCACCGCTTTTCCAAGCAAGTGATTTCTTGCCCTTTTCCCACTCTTAGCTAACTTGACCTACCAAATGGTTGTTTGTGCCACGTACTGTTGAACACGCCCCCACCTACTGCCCTGCTTCTCAGTTCTTAAAACTGCTTTTATGACTTACAGACCACACCCAAAATGGAAGCTAATGATATTTCATAAATTGAATGAACATGGGAATTGTACTGATGAAGCATGGAATAGAGTCAGTCAAGTATGAGACTAGTGAGGGTTAATAGGACACCCCAGGCGACGAGACTCAGGGTTGGGTTTGCATCTTGTCTCAGAGATATAAAGGCTCTTCACGTCCCCTGGGGTTCCTAGAGAGTGATGGGATGAGAGAAGAATTGAAGGAAATGGGAGGGAGGTACATTGAACGAGACAGATGTGGATTGCAGGAAGGAAGGGGTATTACTAGGCTGGCTGGTTAGGAAGTGGATAAATGGAGTGACATATTTTTGTGTGGTCTGGTTAAATAACTTGTATTTAGAACACCACATAGTATCGATTTGATTTTTACAATGTCCACAAAATGCTGAAATCATTGAGTAACACCACTGAGAAATAAATAAATAATTACCCACCCATAGGCTTAGATTTGGGGAGGAATATTCGGGATGTGTCACAACCAATATTCAGACCTGGTAAGAATATCCCGACCCAATCATGGGGAAAACAAAAAAATGGCAGAATCGGAACTCTGACATCCTCCAGTACAATGTAATGTCAGTATCACTTCAATTTGAGGGTTTGTCCTATCCTTAGGCAGTCAATGGTTCACTCTGAAGTGTTTTTCCTGGCTATAGTCAAGGATGCTTTAGGGAGAGGATTGGGAACTAGCTAGCTGGCTAATGTAGCTAAATAGCCACTAGATTGGGTTCAGTGTCCACACTACCACAACAAATCGGGTTTCGGGTTTTGCGCAGAGTAATTTGCATTGGTCAGTGGAGGTTGTGGAAGCAAATTTCAAATTATTGCCGAAATTCAAGAAGTTGACAATGGACAGAAAACATGTTCAAAATATATTTACCTTTCCATTGACACATATCTCTGCTGACTTTTTCCAAAAGTAAAAACAGAAAATGAGGATAAAAACCGTATTTCGGTTTGTCAAGACAAGACGATTTCTCCTCTATGGGATTTATGTATAAACGGAGATACACACGCATTTCTGCACAAACAGAGATACACGTGCTGCAGCACGCACTGCCTGCAATGGCGGTGAAGTCAGTGAGGGACTGTGCATAACCGAAGGATTGGGAACTACAGGAAGCCTGATGACATCACTGACGAGTTGTTCGATAATAGAATCGTCCAAAGGGGTGTTTTATTGCGGAGCTTTGACAGTTTTTGTGAGGGACTTTCTCTAGGTGCAAAATATGGACAATGGTAAGATCGGCGCTGTCGCGGATATGCGACAATGCTAATGAAGGGGCTCATTGGGAAACACAAGGCAGGTTTAAACATAGGGGTATGCCATCGACCACCAGCTTTGGACAATCAATCAATGAAATGCTTTTTAGGCGGATTACGCAAACTTGTAGAGGTGGTGGGACTATTATTATGGGAGACTTAAATTATCCTGGAATCAACTGGGAAATGGTGAAAGGACAGGGTAGGGGGGAGGAAGAATTTCTAGATGTTATAAATGATAATTTCTTGGTGCACTATATTAATAAACCTACCAGAGAGAAATCCATTTTAGACTTGGTGCTCTGTAATGACCCTGATAGAATTACCAATGTTGAGGAACTGGAGCCACTCCAGCCACAAGTGATCACTCTGCTGTTAATTTTGATTTTTCATGGGAAGTTAAAAAGGTGTATTCTAAAACAAAAATTTTTAATTTTAGGCGAGCAAACTTTGACAGGATGCGCTCATATCTAGCTAAAATAAAATGGGAGACACTTCTGGACTGTGAGTCCGTAAAAGAGATGTGGGAAAGATTTAAGGGGGTTTTACTTGAATCACAATGCAGATTCATTCCAAAGGTGTCCAAAACTAAGCTGAAAAAGCAGAATCCTAAGTGGATGACCAAAAGTATTCGTAGGATTCTGAGGGAAAAGAGGATTCTTTTTCAGATGTAAATAAGGGATAACAATGAGAACACTAAGGCTGAATACTGTAAAATGCGGGCTGTGGTCAAAAAAAGAGCTGAGGAATGTTAGAAGACTGTATGAAAGACAATTGCAGAGGGGGCAAAAAGTAACCCGAAGCACTTCTTTCAGTACTGTATCAGAAAAAGGAAAGTTAAAGAGCATGTTAAGTGCATAAAGAATAAAAACGGATCGCTGCTATATGATAACAAGCATATTGCGGATGCCTTAAACAGTTACTTTGTTGAGAATTTTACCTCAGAGGGGGTCTTTATTTGGTCAAATGCTCAAGATTATTTAGCGGAAATTGAGGTTCGGGATAACAAAGTGTTAGACAAGTTGCATAAACTAAAGGCAGATAAGGCGGTGGGTCCTGATGGCTTATATCCTAGAGTGCTCAGGGAAGTTGGTGAGATCATCTTTAAGCCGCTATCCGCCATCTTCAGACGGTCTTTAGAAACTGGAGAAATACCAAATGATTGGGAACAGGGCAATACGATACCAATATATAAAAAAGGGAACCGTACCGAGCCAGGAAACTACAGGCCAGTCAGTTTAACTTGCATGGTGTGCAAAATATTGGAATCTATCATAAAAGATGAGCTGGACTTATATCTTGAACGTAACAGTATCTTGAGGGATAGCCAACATGGTTTTCGGAAGGGAAGGTCATGCCCAACAAACCCTGTGGAGCTTTTTGAAGAGGCCACCAGGACTTATGACCAGAGCAGGGCTTATGACATCATATACTTGGATTTTCAGAAAGCATTCGATACAGTACTGCATTAGAGATTAATTTTTAAAATGAGCTCCATTGGAGTTACAGGAGGTATTCTGAAGTGGATTAAAAACTGGTTACAGGACAGAACACAAAGATTGCTGGTCAGTGGTATCTCATCTGAACTAGGTATGGTAGGGAGTGGCGTCCCCCAGGGATCGGTGTTGGGACCCCTGCTGTTTCTCATCTACAATAATGACCTTGATAGGAATATTGAGAGCAGATTGGTTAAATTTGCAGATGATACTAAATTGGGGGGATTGGCAAATAGTTTAGGGTCCACTAAAGTGATTCAGGACGAGTTGGATAGAATCCAGAATTGGGCAGAAATATGGCAAATGAAATTGAATCAAGCAAAATGTAAAGTTGTACATGTAAGTAATAAGAACATTAGACGGGATTACTTCATGGGAGGTTTAAAACTGGAATGTGCTGCACAATAGAAAGATCTGAGAGTGATTGTTGCCCAAACCCTCATGGTTCTAGCCATTGTGCCGTAGCAGTTAAAAAAGCTAATCAGATGCTGGGATACATTGCCAAAAGTATTGAGTATAAATCTAAGGAGGTGATGCTTCTTTTGTACAACACGTTCGTTAGACCACACCTGGAGTATTGTGTGCAGTTCTGGGGACCATACTTTAAGAAAGATATAGAGGCTTTAGAGAAAGTTCAGAGAAGAGCCTCTCCAGGTATAAAAGATGAAAGCTACGAGAAGAGGCTGAAGATCCTTAATCTCTTAAGTCTTAGGAAAATGAGACTAAGGGGTGATTTGATTGAGGTCTTTAAATATGTTAAAGGGATTAAAAAAGTGAATTATGTAGGATTCCTTCCTCCAAGTGTTGGGAGTAGAACTCGGGGTCACAAATGGAAGTTGACCAAAGGTAAATTTAGCACTGATATTCAGAAATACTTCTTCACCCAAAGAGTAATTTCAATGTGGAATAGCTTGCCTGAGCATATTGTTGAAGCAGAGACCTTGGGGGTTTTCAAGAGCAGGCTTGACTTAAAGCTAGATACCATTGAGTCATTCAGTATCTGAAGGGATATATTCACAATAGTACACTCAACAAAAATATAAACGCAACACTTTTGTTTTTGCTCCCATTTGTCATGAGATGGACTCAAAGATCTAAAATTCATTCCAGATACACAATATTACCATTTCTCTCAAACATTGCTCACAAATCTGTCTAAATGTGTGATAGTGAGCACTTTAGCTTTGCTGAGACAATCCATCCCACCTCACAGGTGTGCCACATCAAGATGCTCATCAGACACCATGATTAGTGCACAGGTGTACCTTAGACTGCCCACAATAAAAGGCCACTCTGAAATGTGCAGTTTTGTCTCACAGCAAAATGCCACAGATGGCGCAAGCATTGAGGGAGCGTGCAATTGCCATGCTGACAGCAGGAATGTCAACCACATCTGTTGCTCGGGCATTGAATGTTCATTTCTCCACCATAAGCCGTCTCCAAAGGCATTTCAGAGAATATGGCAGTACATCCAACCGGCCTCACAACCGCAGACCACGTGTAACCACACCAGCCCAGGACCTCCACATCCAGCAGGTTCACCTCCAAGATCGTCTGAGACCAGCTACTCAGACAGCTGCTGAAACAATTGGTTTGCATAACCAAAGAATTTCTGCACAAACTGTCAGAAACCGTCTCAGGGAAGCTCCACTGCATGCTCGTCGTCCTCATCGGGGTCTTAACCTGACTCCAGATCGTCGCCGTAACAGATGAGTGGGCAAATGCTCACATTCGATGGCGTCTGGCACGTTGGAGTGGTGTTCTCTTCACGGATGAATCTCGGTTTACATTGTTCAGGGCAGATGGCAGACAGCGTGTGTGGCGTCGTGTGGGTGAGTGCTTTGCTGATGTCAATGTTGTGGATCGAGTGGCCCATGGTGGTGGTGGGGTTATGGTATGGGCAGGCATCTGTTATGGGCGAAGAACACAGGTGCATTTTATATTTTGTACAGAGATACCGTGATGAGATCCTGAGGCCCATTGTTGTGCCATACATCCATGAACATCACCTCATGTTTCAGCAAGATAATGCACGGCCCCATGTTGCAAGGATCTGTACACAATTCTTGGAAGCTGAAAATGTCCCGGTTCTTGCATGGCCAGCATACTCACCGGACATGTCACCCATTGAGCATGTTTGGGATGTGCTTGACCAGAGTATACGACAGCGCGTACCAGTTCCCACTAATATCCAGCAACTTCGCACAGCCATTGAAGAGGAGTGGACCAACATTCCACAGGCCACAATTGACAATCTGATAAACTCTATGCAAAGAAGATGTGTTGCACTGCATGAGGCAAATGGTGGTCACACCAGATACTGACTGGTTCTGAGTCCCCAGACCCCCAATAAAGCAAAAACTGCACATTTCAGGGTGGCCTTTTATTGTGGACAGTCTAAGGTACACCTGTGCACTAATCATAGTATCTGATGAGCATCTTGATGTGGGACACCTGTGAGGTGGGATGGATTGTCTCAGCAAAGCAAAAGTGCTCACTATCACACATTTAGACAGATTTGTGAGCAATGTTTGAGAGAAATGGTAATATTGTGTATCTGGAATGAATTTTAGATCTTTGAGTCCATCTCATGACAAATGGGAGCAAAAAAAAAAGAGTTGCGTTTATATTTTTGTTGAGTGTATGAAGAAACTGGCGAGCTTAGTTGGGCTGAAAGGCCTGTTCTTGCCATTCATGTTATGTTATCGTTGTGGCTTAAGGTTACAGCAATAAACTTCAGGATTATCTGAGTTCTTTTTATAATTAATTTAGTTGAGAAAAAGTCAGATTCCAAATGCAATAATTCCAAATACTCTTAGTTAAATGAATAACCTCCATAACAAAAGTAGTAGATCTAGTATCTTTGAGGGGGTCATGATGTGTTGATTGCCATTTTACTCCATTAAAGTGTGTCATGCAACGATCAACATCACAGAACTATAAAGGGTTGCATTTGTTTCCAAGTTTTTAATAGCAAGGAACTAACTTCTGCAAATAAGCCGTGAGAATTCTTTGAAATCTCTCAAATATTGCCATCTTTATTGTGGTATTTCTGTACAGTAGTGATGGGATTGGCAGTTCTTTTGATGGTACTGTATCACTAGAATCCATTCATTAAAGACGCGTTCAAAATATTTTTTCATCGGATCCTTCAGTGCTTAGCTGGAGTCCTGACTGCATAGTGGATAGTTCTCCAACTCCCTGAACTGGTAAACAGCCAAACGATCCATCATTCAGTTCATGATTCAGCCCTAGGGTTCACATTCACTCTATAACACGTACTGAGGGACAGTGCGTTCACAGACCACAGTCATTGGCGGGAGATGCAGTGCTACTTTGAGTGGTATACATGCATTAAAATTACTACACGGTGAACTGAGTCCTCAGCTCTGTCCGCAGTACATTCACTTAACGTGCTACACGGGTGTAAGCAAGTTGACACAGGACTAATTTCGACTGTAGGCTACTGTTATGAACGTGAATGTGTAGTACATGAACGTGAATCATCCTCTCAGCGACAGTTCTCTGTGGGCGAGTGAGTGACACAGAGCACTACTGTCGGTAGTTCGTTCTTTAAACGAGAATCACTCCTCCGTCCTGACAGAGTCCCCTCTCTGTCTGCAGTTCATTCAATGAACGAGAATCACTTACCCCCCCCCCGTGCCCTGACAGACTCCCCTCGCTGTGTGCAATACGTCCGCGAGTGACACAACACTACTTTCAGCAGTATGTTCACTGACTGAATCAGCGCTGACTGGTGGTGCGTTCACTGTGTAGTACATTCAGTGATTGAACGGATCCCTCGCTATGAAAGGATTAGTTTTTGCCACCCATTTTCTTCACGAGTGATTCATTGTTTGCTTGGTCGGAATAGTTCCACTGCCGGCCTGGTGGCCTCACTGCTGAGCTCAAGTGAGCTGAGAAATAACATAAAACAACTTAAAATGAATGGCGAGAACAGGCCGTTCAGCCAAACTACGCTCGCCAGTTTCTTTATACTATTATGAATATATCCCTTCAGATACTCAGTGACTCAATGGTATCTAGCTTTAAGTCAAGCCTGCTCTTGAAAACCCCCAAGGTCACAACATTACACGCAATGCAATGAATGAATCAATCCAAGTTAAGTCAGTTCTCTTAAACAATTTGTACCTTCGAACAAATCATTTGTGAATGACACAACACAACTGTACAGATGACATTCTGACTACCTCCAGTAAAAATATGATGTTGGTGCGTCAAGTCATTCAAATTCTACAGTTCCATTTCAGATTTCCCTTTTTGCTGAACAAATTCTGTCCAATATGGCAAGTTTCTAAAAAAACTGCGACATAGTTTTGTATTGTTTGAACAATAAAATGAGGTAATCAACAGAAAGTGGCAGTATAAGTTTATTCCTTGAATGTATTAGTTTGTTTCACCTTACACAACAGTTAATGCAATGTCTGGAAAAAAAATAAAAAATCCAAACCTATGCTGCAGTAAATAATGTCAAAACGTATTTCACCATATGCACATGAAAAAAAGAACTTTTTGTACTAATTGCGGGGTAAGTAAAACGTTTTTGTAAACAAGTTTTAAATGATTATTCATAAATTAGTTTCAATCCATTCGATGCAATATACACAATGTACACCATGTACATTTGTATAGTTAAAAATGCCACAGATTTGAAATGAAACATCCACCACTTTTTGGAGAAAAAATAACAGCTTCGCTGTAACTGCACTGGAGCAGCAAACACAGAAAAGCCAGGGGAGGGGAGGGTGAATTTCAGAGTGGGAACTTGTTCCGACCCTGGGAGATGGGAGCTCCAGCCTGCTTGTGTAATGACTTTAAAGAAAACTTAGGCCGTTAGAACAGACCTGTAAAGAAATACACACTTCCCGAGTGCCAATTCCTCAGTTCCTAAGCCCTATTCAAAACCAACTGCAAATTTGTGACAATACCTGCACAGTCTTTTGCACAGCGTATAAAATGAACACTCATATGGAGAAAAGTCGACAGATAATGAAAATTTTAGGAAGGCCAATGGTAGCCTGGCTACTTTGGCTTTCTTGCTGGCTTGTGAAATTTCCCTCAGTGGGTTTCTTTTTTAAGTCAAACATGGACTGGCGCACAAAAAAGAAAAAAAAATCTGCTTGTCCTGGGTCAATGTGTGTTAAAAGTACTTGTATTATCATCATGATGAAATAACAAAGACACTCAGCCAGCCATCCATCCATTCTCTATTCCGCTTCTTCCTCACTAGGGTTGCGGGGTAGCTGGAGACTATCCCATCTGACTATTGGCGAAAGGCAGGGACTAATGTTGCCAATTTGGCGAATTTCTCGCTAAATCTGGCGACTTTCCAAATCATCTTTGCGACTTTTTTTGTCTCAAGTGCCTTGCAACAAATCTTGCAACCTTTTCTGGTGTTATTGGAGACTTTTCTGCTGTTTTGGCGGCTGACGTGAAGGCAAGTTTAATTCTGCAATTATTGTCCTCGATGAACAGCGGGTGCTGTCGTGAGCCCCTCCCCTGTCCGAAAGTACTCAAAGTTTGGAAGACTGATTGCGCAATATGAACTGCGTCTATCCCCCCCCAACAAAACGCGCCATCTCCCCTCCCTCGTCAGGATGTTTAAGCGACTTCTAGCGACTTTTATGACAATAAAATAGCGACTTTCCTTATGAGGAGTTGGTAACACTGGCAGGGGCCCACCCTGGACAGCTTGCCAATCCTTCGCTGGGCGCACACATCATTCAGTCTCGCGCTCATACCTTTGAGCAATTTGGCATCTGCAATTAGCCTGACAAGCATGTCTTTGGACTGTGTGAGGAAACTGGAGTACTTGGAGAAAACTCACGCGAACACGGGGAGAACATGCAAACTGCACACAAAAAGCCCCAGGCTGGATTCAAATCAACAACCTTCTTGCTGTGAGGCAGCAGTGCTTGCCAATACGATTAATTTATGAAAGTCTCAAAGTTTAATATAAAACCTTTAATTTTTCTCTGTATTTTGAATAATATTCATATGTCTGTGCATGAAAAGTACAGAAAAAACGCATAAAACTAATCAGTAACACGTGCAGCTGTAACTGGCCAAGTAAAACAAAAAGTCACTTCATTCTTCTCAAAATAATAGTTCATTGAAGTGTTGTTTTTGCAATTGTTAAAACACGGGGCCACAAAAAAAGTGATTCATAATGAGCTGCAGCAGGACAGAAATATTTTAATCGCTTCTCTTCCAGTATTTTTTCTTTAACTTCATCAATGTGTTGATGCCACTAGTGAGACTTTGGACTCTGTACTGTTTTGAATGTTTTGTGCTGCCTTGCGTTTGGAGTGACAGTTGAAGTACGCTGCCAGCTTCTTGTTGGTGGTAAAGATGAGCACAGGACTGATGGCTGAATAACAGGAGGGAAACAAGGTGCGTATGTCAGAAATGGCTGCGTGCACACGCGAGACGGAGAGTGAGTAGAACCACAGAACATTATCCAAGCCGAATAGCAGCACGTAGGTGCTCACGAGCAGCAGGACGGCACGAGATGCCTCCTCAGTCTTCCTGCTGGCCCCCTGCAGGCTCTGAACCTGCTGATGGTGGCGACGCAGGACCAGCATCACATATACTGCTGCTGCCGCCATCAGGCCGACAAAGAAGAAATCACGTATGAGGAACACTACACCAAAGGCCATGAAAGACATTGGGTTTGGAAACACCACAATGCAAAATTCAAAGTTGAGGGTGAGCTCTGAGATGGTGCTGTTGGCCGGAAAAGCCTCACTATAAAGAATGGCACCAGGGGTGATCATGAAGGCGAGCCCATAAAGGAAGAAGATGGCATGAGGGAGGTGGCCGGGAAGCCAGCGTTTCAGCCTGGTCCAGCGAGGTGTCGACGGTGCCATGACCACGCACTGGTAGGAGCTCAACAGGGAGGTTACTGTGATTGACATTGCGCGGCCGATTCGGTAATTGAGGATGACTGTTTTGCAGACTTGGTTGCTGAATTTTGGGTTGATGCCCACTGCGGTTAGAGCCTGAGGAACACCCTGGCAGATTGTCACCATCAGGTTGGCGAAGACCAGCTGGCTGAGGATTAACTCATTGTGCGGCATGTGGCCCTGTGCAGTGAATAAATGGCAGAAGAGCAGGAGAGCTGCCAGGTTACCCGGGATTCCCACCGCAATCAAACCAATGAAACAAGCTTTCAGTGCCAGACGCACCTCCATTTGGTCCTCTGGTTCGCCTATGGGGAGAGAACAAGGCTGATTTGGCAGAACGTGAGGCTGAATTGGGCAGAATGTAATGATTAAGAGGATTCCACCACAGAAAAAATATTTTCAAGATAAAATTCTTGGATGAAGTCAAAAAACAATGCAGAAAAAAGAACTGAGGGAGAATGTTTTGTATTATTAAGGTATTCTGAGCTCTGACCATGAAGCCTTCTTTTCTCTGTTATGTGACATTTCCAGTGGATAAATTACCAATGTAACTGTCTCAAATTTAAACTTGGGTGCTAAATTCCTGATCATCGATGAGAAGATAGACCTTTGTATTATTTTTTATCACACCAGCGACAAAAGATTAAATTAGAATGGAATATAAATGTGGATGCAGTATTACTGTGAATAAAATATTCTATCAGGTTAATCACTTGTACTGCTGTAGAAAATGAATTAAATGAATATCAGTTTGAAATAGTTTGGTCCATAAATATTTGGACATAGGCATTATGATTTTAGCTGTCGGCCATTGAATATTGGAGATGGACTTAATGTATGTTAAGTATGAGTTCAAATTGGGGGAATTCTACTTAACACATCAGAAATTGGGACGGTGGTTTAGGAATTACAGCACTTTTTTTTTTTTTTTTAAAGAGGTCCTCTGTTTTTTAGGGACCAAAAAGTATTTGGACAATGCTCAACAGTTCCATCACCAGGTGTCTGGGAATTTAATTTAAAAATGAACAAATGAAGGTCTACAGATGATTTTAAGCATTTAATATTCATTTGAAATGTGTTGCTTTTAACTCCCAAAATGAAATCCAGTGAGCTGTCAGAGCCAGAAAAGCAAGCCATTTATAGGCTGAAAAATCATAACAAACCCATGAAAGAAAAAGAAAAACTGTTAGGTGTGATCAGCTGAACTTTTTGGTATGTGCTTAAATTGAAAGAATGCACTGATGAGTTCAGGAATACAAAAATATAGCAAATCTGGCAGATGACACAAGAAAACTTCCCCTGATTCAGAAAAAAGACTTTCACAAATGTTAGTCAGATCAAGATGCTCCTGAAGGTAGGCATGTCAGTGCTGAAGTAAGCAAACAAAAGAGGAATTCTCCGCAGAAAATATAGATGTTTTATTTTAACGTGTACCAAATGGAAACTTTTGGCAAGAAATATACCAAAAAATATCTAAAAATGTCTGTATAGCTCTGGAACAATATCTTATGGTCAAATTAGATTTACTTATACCAGAAACTGCCCATAAGTTGAGGCATACCAACTCATTTGTGACGCTTGGTTATGTATGGGCATGTATGGCTGCTATTTGAGCTTGTTTTCTTGAATTTAGTGGTGATGAGACCGTTGAAAAATGCAGAAAATGAATTCTGAATTGTATAAGGCTGAAAAATATCCTTATGTTCAGCCAAATGCATCAGAACTAATTGGAAAATACTTTACTGTGCAGATGGATGGTTACTTGGAAGCATACTGCAATAACAACCTAAGATTTAAGGTACAGAGGTGGAATATTTAATCATAGACAAGTCAGTCATATGGCCTGAATCCAATTGATGCGTTCACTGAATCCATCTGTTTCACTTGCTTAAGGCAAAACTCCTCAACAACAGGGCAGAATCTGAAGACTGCTGCAGTGAAGGCCAGGCAGAGCATCATTATGGAAGAAATCCACTGTCTGGTGATGTCCAGACTTCAGACAGTCACCGACTGCAAAGTGTTTGCCACTGAGTATTAAAAAAAATTACAATTTAATTAATTTGTCCAATTACTTTTGTGCTCCTAAAACTGAGGGGGCAGCGCATAAAATGGCTGCAATAAAACGTTTTTCTACTACCTTATATTGAAACTGGAAGTCCGCACTTCAAGCACATCTTGATTGTTTCTTTTCATGTGCATCGTGGTGTGATACAGAACTTAAACAATGAAAATTGTATCTCTGCCCAAATATTTATTGACCTAGCAGTATGTTCTAATGAAAATGAATTCGGTACAATCATTTTCCTTACCTTGTACTGCTCAGCAAACAAATGAATTCAGCTCTGAACCAGAGATCAGCAAATTTAACATACAGAGCCCTCTTGTCCTGCCCTACTGGGACTTGGTTAATTAGTATGAATATATGATCTAATTTAATAGGATGATAACAAAGCAGAGGGCATCAGTCTAGTCATGAAAATTAGATCCTGGTTTGTCCATCCCATGAAAAATAGTTTGCATAGTAGATGTAGAAGGAGAAAAAAGAGAAAATAAATCTCTCACTGACCAAGGCGCTCCAAATAGAAAATGTCTTTATTCAATAAAGATGTCCACAAAAGACTTGTTATAAAAAATGCCCATGCGTAGCCGCAGGCGTGGGCATTTTTTTTTTCAAGTCCTTTGTGGACATGTTTATTGAATAAAGACATTTTCTATTTGGAGTGCCTTTGTCAGTGAGAGATTTTTTTTTCTCTTTTTTCTCCTTCTACATCTAAGATTTTTGACCCTGGACCAAAGAGCACCCAAAAACATCAATTAACTACTTTTTAAGGACTAAGCACGCCACGAATTCAAAATTTATATAGTTTGTACAGTGTTCTCATCCATAGCAGTGCAGACTGCAATTAATTAAGTTTGAGGGATAGAAGTAAAACTTTAGTGCAAAATAAGGTCTTTGATTCATACCGTGTTCCATCTTCATTTACCCTGACTCAGTGATATATATACTGATTTTTACACCATGACAGAAATCTCAAATGGTTTTACCTTTTTTATAATACCAAGATTACTCAAATGGACCAAACAGTTGCAGAGATATACTCATTTCATTTTGAGCTTGCACAGAATAGGCTCAGGGCTTAAGATATTAACGTTTTCCACGATTAAATTTACGTTTGAGTATAGCACTAGAGTGCTTTCAATTTTGGACGCAAAGCTCTGGATACAGAATGGGAAAATTACCCTTTATAGAAAGCCAATGGAGAAGAACACTATCTTACATGCGTCTAGTTTTCAGCCCATTCCTTTGAAAAAGGGTCTCTCGTTTTCTAATTTTTGCGTTTTAAACGCATCTGCACCACAGCTGAGGACTTTGAGGTAGAAGCTCGTAAGATATACATGCATTTTTGTGAAAGGGCTTACCTTATGATTTGGCTTGATGCAGCCTTAAATAAGGTTTGTAACATGGACTCGAGTCGATCCAGTCATGGTACAAACTCAAAAAACTGTTTGGTTACATGCACTACTAATTCCCACTTAACCTCGGGCATCAAGAGAATTGTAAAGAAAAACTGGGATGTATTCTCTGCTGATCCGGTCTGTTAAAATTTGTTTTCTGACCCCTCTCTTTGCTGTTATTACACGGCGAAAAATGTCGGAGATTTCCTCGTATGAGCTGACACGTATATTCCTTCTGTTCCAGCCCAGAGGAAGTTTGATGAGATGACTGGCTTCTTTCCCTGTCAGAACTGCGTAGCGTGTGAAAACTCCAGGAGAACCGACACATTTGAGAGTCGGATCACATGGAGAACATATCAAATTAATGTCTTACGTGTGCATTAGCTGGGGTAATATACCTTCTCACATGCCTTTGCGGGTTATAATATATCAGTAAAACAATCATAGCTCTGAAAACACGGATTATTGAACATAACTGTGCAAAAACGCAGGAAAGGATACAAAGTCTCTAATTGGAAAAAATTTTAATGACATGAATCACCTTCCATCAACTCTCGTTTTGCATGATCCAACAAACTGAGAACTTGCAGGGTGGGGATATTGATTTGAAATTCTGTCAGGTGTCGATCTGGAACCAAGCGCGAGGACATGGGATTGCAAAAATGAGGTGCTTTATCGAATAAGGGGGATAAACCACGCAGAGAAAAAGGCAACAGTACAGAGTCCGTAATCCAAAGATCAAATTCCAATGGGGCAGAGCAGAGTTCGTTACCAGGGCACCAATCACAAAAATCGTAGTCAAACAAAACAGATCCGGTACACAGGCGAAGGTTTGAGGGAGAAGCAAACTCATAAGCCGTAAGACAGTCTGAATCGTAAACAGGGCAGCAATCCACAAAATCAAGGTCGGGCAGAAAAAGGTCAAAAATACACAGATGCAACAATATCCAAAAGGGCAAACCAAGAATCAGTGGTCGGGCAATCCAGTCAGAATCAGAAACTCAATGAAATCAAGGCGGAGAAATAGCACAAGAAATACACGTGAAACGATCTGACAAGGTCTGGCAGTGAAAAGACACCTAATATACAATTCTGGGAAGATCACATGGGGAGAATTACAGATACAGGAATTTAAACTGATTACAAGGGGAAGGCACATGAGGAAGAACCTAATCACATGAAATTGGCTAAAGCCAAAACGCGGACAGGGAACACAAGACATTCCTATAAACAAACATACGGCTCCAGTCACGGAGTTTCTAATGTGCATAGATAATGAGAAGCAGGACAGCACGATCAGGTGTGAGCTTACACAGATGGAGCAAAGGCAATCAGTGAGAGCAAAGAGGTGGAGATTAGAACAGGGCGAGTGCTGAGAGCTAGTTAGTCAATTAGTAAGTGCAACTATACAAATCCTAGGTGCTCATTAGTAAGTTAGTATTATATACTAGGTTAGTCTTTGTTAGTAATCTCAAAAGAAAATAATAAACTGTTAGTATTGTTAGTAGATAGAAAAGCAAGGTGAAGTAAGTAAACGAGATCAGAAGGAAGGTTGAAATCCAGAATCCAATAAATCACCCGAAGAGTGAGACATAAGACTGGGGCTAAAACAACAGGCGAGACTAGAGACCAGACGGGGGAGACAAAGTGCATAGCAAAATGGAAAACAAGAACCGTATGACTATGGCAAAAAGTAAAACATGGAAAAGTAAACTAAGACAGAATATGACAAATCGAGGTAACCAAATCATAATACATAATCCAAAGAATAGTCAGAAGATAGGCAGTGGTCACTTAGCACATAAATCAATAACATGGCAAGCAGGTACCGAACTTAAACAAGGCATGGCAGAATCATAAATTCCTGCAATTGGAATCCAGATGGTCTGAATGAGGAGCTATATCTTTTCTGTTTCCTATAATGGCTTATTGTGCTCCTTTCGATTTTCACGTGCCATCTATTCCGTCATAATTCACCGTCATACATTCTAATTTGGCTAGTTTAAAAACAGCAAATTTATTCTTTATTTACAGTGGTGGGCGGTGGACGGAAAACTGTGGGGGCGGAAAACATCCTTTAAAACGGATGAGATTAGTGAACCAATTTAAATCATTGTTCTTGGTCAACATGTAAGTTTCCTTTATAATGAAATGTTTAGGTGAGTGAATAATAAATTCTATAAAAAATTTTAATTCACATGCCTTAATTGGCAACTCTTCACGAAAAAAAACCACTGTGGATTTTCCACGTTAAATTTGGTCATATCCTAAGCAAGTCGTCAAGCCTGTGCGTAATGACTGTTTAAAGGGTTTGTGAACAATAAACTTAATATGTTTTTAAAAAGTATATTTTGTATATATAACCGCATTAAAATCAATAAAAATATATATAGGCAGTTTATCTTTTCTATAAATAAACAAAATAATGTCTGTGGCTGCACAGCCACAAAGTTAATTAGGTGCCCGTGACGTCATCTGATGACGTCAGAGGAGTCTTCATCTTGCCTAGGCGCTATCAAGGTCTATAGTCGAGGTGGTGTTATAGCGTGTCTGATTGTCGGCGTGTGCAGAAAATATGGGTGACTCCACTGGCACAGGTGAAATGAATCAGAGAGAGAGAAAGAGTGAGAGAGATTTTCCCCACAGACACACGTCAAATGTCCTGAGAGAGAGAGAGAGAGATGGTCACCGAAATAAAAAGTTCAACTTAACCTACATGTAGCCTAGAGACAACGAGAGAGCTCAAGTCGAGAACCTAGTTACAGCATGGCATTCGGCAACACTCGGTGAACTCAAAACACTACAGTAAAGAGACTGCTCTGCTTGAATCAGCAACCTATCAGCCAATCAGAAAATAGTTTTTCTTGTTGCTAGGTGAAATAGCAGCGCCAAATGACGATCTTCACTCGCGCTCTCTAGGTAGTGTATTTTGGCTGAAAACAAACCCTGCTCCGATCCGGTGTTACAGGTGGTACCGCAACATCTCGTTTGTGACAGACAAAACGATACAAATACACAAAAGAATTATTTAATTTAGCCTTTATTATACTGGGGAGTCCCACTCAAATAAAAAAAAAAGTACAGGTATGGCTAAACATTATCTTGTTCAAAATCTATCAACTACTCCAAGGGGAAACGCTAGCAAGTTGAAATCAAATTTTTAAGCTCATGTCAAATAGCATTCGCGAATGCCGTAGCAGGCCAGCTAACTCATATTCCTGATGCTTAGCACAGCTGTTAGCTGTGTTGTAAAATGCTTGATGTTGCAAAGTAAAAGGAAATATACACGCAACATGCAGATATAAGATAGATAGTTGTATATCGCAACGTTTAATTGCTCGCCTACTTGAGCTACCACTTCTGACAACGAGATGCGACAGATAACGCGGTCAGCATTCATTCTGCAAATAGCCTACAATGCGCACAAAACTTCCGCGACCGATCCTGGTGTACTATCTAGTGATAGAATATTGTAACTGCGCGCATAAATTTGCAGCTGCACGTCCACTGGCAGACACATCTGCACAAAGATACACCTTTGTTCTTCGCGAACGCACAAAATCCGAATAATTCGTAAATGATGAATTCAATTAATATTTTAATTTGAAACAAGTAACCAAGTTGCCAGGGTCAAAGTAACGAAGTGAAAGAATACTTTTTAACTTTTAAATGTAGTAGAGTAAGAGTCCCTGTTTAAAAAAAAAAAGTAATGTACAAATCCTCAAAAAAAAAAAAAAACCTGAAGTACTGTAGGGAAGTACATGCACTTCAATTGCACCTTTGAAAACGGGATTATCAATCCCCCCAGAGAATCTCACGCGAGCCTGCATTCAAAACTTGAGAGCCCTGTGTTTCCATCAGTGCGATTTTCACCCGGCTCTTGGAGCGGAGCCGCATGCGTATTTTTCCAATTAATTTCACAATAATAGCGTAGTTTAGCCGTTAATATGGAAGCACTGAGGACGCACCATGGGCCGCAGGCGATGTCCCGTGTCTGCCCTGCAGCCTGTCGCAACCGGACTTCAGTCGTATTAATGGAAACATAGCTTAATTGATGACCCGGGGCAGCCATTTAAAGACCTCTCTGACGTCATTAGGGTCACGTGACCTTAGTTCTCGCATAAACGCTACAGGGCGCACTGTCGTGTACATTTGGCCCGAGAAAAACATTATTTTGAAAAATATGTTTCCAAAACACACATATTTTGTATTTTTACCATACATATATTGGATTTTATGTATTAAATGCAGTTATGTAAAGTTAGTTCAGAAACCCTTTAATTGAAAAAGATTGAAATGTGCTCTATTTTGCGTTCAACTGGCGCGTGTCCCTCAAAATGCAAATTTGGACAGGGCACCCTAGGATCATCTACCCCACAAAGTTTGGTCACCCTAGCTTCAGCGGTGGCTGAGCTGTCGTGCGGACAGACAGACAGACAGACAGACACACACACACACACACACACAGACAGTGCTAAACTGCATACCCACGCTGCCTCGTCGGGCGTGGGTAGTTAGCTACACCAGAGAGGTGAGAGTTCCAGTGTCTTTTACCGGGGAAATTGACTGAAAACAGATCAAGTCTAATAAGCAGTTTAAAGACATGTTTTTCGCCCTCCTTGTTCTCTGTCCACTGCCTGCCACTGTTTGTTTATCATTTTCATGGATTCATTATGTACCATTCACGACTATTGCGGACCTGAAACGTGAAATTGTCAGATAGGACTAATAAGTGGTCCCTAGCATGAAGACAGAAATCTCTTTGAACTTCAATCATTTACATATTGCACGTATACAATTCTACTACAACAGAGTCCAGATTAGGTGTGTAATTACATCTAATTGATGGAATATCTGCCCTCTGGCCTAACTACAGACGGCACAAACAAACAGCCAGGAGGCTCCCGCCCCAGAGCAGGGTCAGTCTTTAAGGCCTCTCGAACGACTGTCTCAATTTCCCACTGAATAGGTGCTACCAGCTGAGAAGCCGGGATAACTGGCTCTGGGGTAGGATTGCGATCTGAACGATCATACATCTGTGACAGGGCGACAGGCTTAATGTTTTTTGAGCCTGGGCGGTAAGTCAGAGTAAAATCAAAATGGTTAAAGAATAATTACCACCGCTCCTGTCAGGAATTACGCCGCTTGTTCTGCTGAATATATTGGAGGTTTTTATGGTTGGTCCATATCACAAAAGGGTATTAAGCTCCCTACAACCACTGGCGCGACCCCTCTAGCGCCAGCTTGACCGCCAATAACTCCTGGTCACCAATACTATAATTGCGTTCCGCGGCGGACAAAGACCAGGAGAAGTATGCGCATGGGTGAAGCTTATTATCCCAACGAGGCATGGTTAATATAGTTTTGAAATTTTCATTAGTTTTTATTTTTATTCAGTTTTACAGTTTGCTTTTTAATTTCAGTTTAGTTTTAGTTAGCTGAACAAGTGATTAAGCAGTTTTCGTTTAGTTTTTATTTTGAGGAATTCACTAGTTTTAGTTTAGTTTTAGTCTTAGTTTTAGTTTTTCAGCTATTAAGAGGAAGGCCTTAATTTGTAGAAGCTGACAAGGATAAAAGAATGTTTGACCGCAAATATATTTTTACCGAGTCCTTTATTAATCCTGTATCCTTTAACCATCAAAAATCCAATCCATCTCACCCCATGCAGTCATCATGCTCAGTTATTTCCACAGCTTTTGTCATGTTTGAGAGCTAAACATCTTCTTCACTGAATGCGCGCAGGGCAGTTGCTTGGAATTCTGGGGCCCCTAACAGAATATCGGTGTGGGCCCCCGCCCCCGATTTTTCATTGCCACTCTTTAACGACTATATATCATGAGGTTATTCATTATTTTTCTGTTTCTCAGTGTTCTTGACAGTGCCTAATGCAATACATCCAATTTTTTCTTTTTTAAAATTAACCACTCAACAGAGTATCATCATGTGATTTATGAATTATTAGTTGTCTTATTCACTAATTCACTCACCATCAAAAACGTTTTCAGACTGCTGGTGGTGAGGATTTATTGCTGGGTCAGGTTCAGATGAAGAATACAGCTGATTCTGAAGTAGCAGTGCATAAAAGTTTAATTGTTCCATTTCATATTACTTTCATAAACATTTATGGTCATGTTCCATGGAACAACTGATGAAGAACTAACCTGCCGAGTCTTGGAATAAACAGAATCTAAATGGGCTTCCAAGTACCATAGCTCTAAGCACCCAGCTTCATTTTGCTATTGTTAGGAGGAGGGCAAGCTCTGCAAAATTACCCCCTGCGTGAACAAGACTAATGTCAACAGGCTAAAGTAGCAATTCAGTTTTAGTAAACAATTAAGGTGAAAGTAAAGCGATTATTTAAGTTACACCTAAGGTTACCGCACTGACTACAAGTAGTTCGCTAGCCAAACCTAGCGTGTACAGTCAATTACATCTAGAGAGAGCTGAGTATGCAATAACCACTCATAAGAATGGAGGAACTTGTCCTAGGCTGCTGCTACCAAATTTTTTGACGGCATATTATGATGGCTGGCGAATGATAACCTTACCGATCTTTTCTGTAGGTGATACCGTTAATAACTGAGTAATGTCATTCTTGTCAGGCGATTATTTACTCAGCTGACTGCATGTTACTTTAACGTAACGTTAGCAGCTGAATAGCCAGCCTGAACAGCTAACATAGCAAGCTAGTTTAATACTCTCACCTCTCTTTGAAAAGAATTTTGTAATGTTCTGGACCCCTGCTTTGCTCTTCCTGTCCTCTCTCTGGTCTTTTCTGGCGTCCAGATTTGTGTGCGTTTGTTTGTTTGCTCTTGGAAATCATATTCGCAAGGACGGTGATCCCTGTTTGTTGCCTTAGTTCGCGACCTCGCCAGCAAAAATGCACAAACTATTTTCCAATGCGAGCATGAAGCATGGATTGAACCATGTTTAAAGAAGGGGGTTACTGAAATGTGTTTCATCAATATTGCATGCCGTAATGGCTTTGTTTAAACTCTGATGCATTAGTATTAATATTAGGTAAATCTATGCAAAATAATTTTGTCATGGTGCCTACTGTGGGTTTTGTGGGCCCCAAGTGGACTGTGAGCCCTTATGACGGCGCTGAATTAGAGGAGTAGTGGAGCTCCGCTCCTCCGTGCGTTTGCAGCTAGACCCTTTTGGCTGAATTGTGCTCGTGAAGCATCATCTTCGGCTGATGCATGCAGCAACTACGGCAGCTAATAGCCGCTATGCTTCCCCCCTCTGGAAGCAACCGGTTAACTCTGACTGAACAGGACAGTAATCGAGGGAGAAAACGAAACTATCAACGAAAACGAAGCTAATTTTATCTGCAATTCAGTTTAGTTTTAGTTAGTTTTGTATTGTACATTGTAGTTTTTTAGTTTTCGTTTTTTTAAAAATTGACATTTTTATTTTTATTTCAATTAACTAAATTATTTTTTCACAGCTAGTTTTAGTTTTAGTCTTAGTTTTCGTTAACTATAATAACCCTGCAACGAGGGCGCTGGGATAAAATAGCACCTACGCCCACATCCGAAGCATCTACCTCCACATCAAATGCGAGGGAGGGATTGGGCAAAACCAAAATAGGCTCTGAGCCAAAACATTTCTTTAATTCCTGAAAGGCAGCATCAGCTGCAGGGGACAAAAAAAAAACGCTGAGGAGGTATTCTTCTTAGTGAGCGCAATAATGGGGGCAGCAACCGCGCTAAAATTACATATAAACCTCCTGTAAAAATTTGCAAAGCCCAGAAAGCGTTGAACCTCTTTAACATTCTGCAGTGCAGGCTAATTCTTGACCGCAATCACCTTGTCCGGGTCCATCCGCACCGACCCCTTAGAAACAATTGTTATGGCCCCAATTTGTTATTACATTTATAACACAACAGCAACAGCAAGGGATGACACACAGTTTTTAAAACTTAAACACATTTAATTTAACAGACAAAGACAATAACAACTAACTAACAACTAATGAACCTAAAGACCAAGATTGATTAGGAAAAAAAAAGAAATATTTACAGTCCCTTTTTGTGGGGTGGCTTGGTGATGTCCTGGATAATGAAAATGCTCAAACACAGGCAAAGAAATCCACAAAAGAAATGTCACAGGTCTTGAACAGAATGGCAGGTCTGGTCATCTTCTTGCAATTTCTCCTACTACTTTACTGTCTCAATTCTTTTCCTTATATACTCTTTTGCAGACCCCACCCACATTTAGACCCCTTTTTTTTAATTTTCTGAGACTTGCCCCAGACATGTCCAGGACATGTCTAAACATGACTCCCGTCTGAGCTTTACAAAAAAAGGTAAATACTGCCATCTAGTGGCCTATATTCACATTACACCTCCATTCCAAAAGGGAAAAATTTTGACTCATAAAGGCAAAATTTTTCTTTTCAATACAAAATGGTTAAGTGAACACTTGTCTATATATACATATCATACAATATTCAAACACATGATATATATATACACATTCAAACACGGGATAAGCAATCAGCAATTACATTGTCTGTACCCTTCACATGCTTAATTTCCAAGTCAAACTCCTGTAAAATCAAACTCCAATTCAACAATCTCCGATTCTTGTTTTTCATCTTACTCAAAAACATTAACGGATTGTGGTCAGTGTACACAATCATTGGCTTTTGTCCTGTACAAACATAAACCTCAAAGTGTTGTAAAGAAAGGACCAGAGCCAACAGTTCCTTCTCTATTGTGGAATAGTTCCTTTGGTGGCGATTGAACTTCCTGGAGAAGTATGCCACGGGATGGTCAATGTCATCAGAGTCACTTCTCTGTAGGAGCACAGATCCACAAGCTTGGTCGCTAGCATCGACCGCGATGGAGAACGGTTTGTTGAAGTCAGGAGATTTGAGCACGGGGAAGTGACACAGCAGAGACTTCAGGTGATCGAAGGCTCTCTGGCATGCATCATCCCAGGTGAACTTTACGCCTTTCTTCAGTTGGTTAGTTAGACTGAGAGCAATCTCAGCAAAGTTCTTGCAGAACTTGCGGTAGTACCCGATCATTCCAAGGAAGCGGCGCAAAGCTTTTTTGTTGTCAGGAACTGGAAAGTCCATGATGGCTCGGACTTTAGCATTTATGGGTGCCACCTAACCCTGGCCTATGACGTAGCCAAGATAGGTGACAGTAGCACAACCAAAGTCACTCTTGCTCAGGTTAACAGTCAGGTTAGCCTGGGTCAGGCGCTGGAACAACGTCTCTACATCTTTTAGATGTTCTTCCCAGGAGTCACTCCGTGTGATCAGGTCATCGATGTACGCACCCGTGTGTGGCAATCCGGCGATTGTAGACTGTATCATCCTTTGGAACGTGGCTGGGGCATTTTTCATGCCAAAGGGTAGGACTTCATACTGGTACAATCCAGATGGTGTGGCAAAAGCAGAGATGCTCTTGGCCCTCTCAGTTAAAGGCACACACCAATAACCCTTCAATAAATCAATCTTGGTCAGAAACTTTGCTTGCCCTACACTATCAATACAATCATCAATCCTAGGTATTGGAAACACATCAGTTCTAGTTACAGCATTGACTTTGCGATAATCTGTACAGAATCTAGTACTTCCATCAGGTTTTGGAACTAGCACACAGGGTGAACTCCAATCGGAGTTGGAGGGTCTGATAATATCATGTTTTAACATGTACTCAACCTCTTTCTCAGCAATCTTTCTCTTTTCAGGATTCATCCGGTATGGATGCTGTTTTATTGGTTTGGCATCACCAACATCTACATCATGAGAGGCTATAGTAACTCTCTTTGGAACATCAGGAAACAAATCCTCATATTTCTTGATCAACCTTTCAAACTGATCTCTCTGTGAGGGTTCTAAGTGCTGGAGTTTTACATCAAGATTTTGCAACACTTCAGTGTTTGACAATTTACATGAAAGAACTTCAGCTTTAATTCTTGGTTCATCATCTTGAAACTCCCCCTCATCTTCACACGTTTCGACCATTGGAGAATCTGAAGTGACAGCTGCAACCCTAGCATTTCTGTCATGATAAGGCTTTAGCATGTTAATATGACACAATTGTTTTGGTTTTCTCCTATCTGGAGTCTTCACAATGTAATTGAGATCATTGAGTTTTGTCAGAATTTCATAAGGACCATGAAATCTAGCCTGCAATGGATTGGACTGCAAGGGAAACAACACAAGGACCTTGTCTCCTGGTTTAAACTCACAGCTTCTAGCCTTATGATCAGACCAAGTTTTCATTTTTCCCTGACTTGATTTCAAGTTCTCTTTGGCAAGGTCACAAGCTGCACGCAATCTTTCCTTGAACTTGCTAACATAGTCTAACAGACTGATTTGCGGCTCTTCCTCTTGCCATTGTTCACTCAATAATAGCAAAGGTCCTCTCACTTCATGACCAAACACTAGCTCAAATGGACTGAATCCAGTAGACTCCTGCACTGCTTCTCTAGCTGCAAACAACAGCAAATGAACCCCTTCATCCCAGTCTTTCTCATGGTCATAACAATAAGTCCTCATCATTGTCTTGAGAGTGGAATGAAACCGCTCTAAGGCACCCTGACTTTCTGGATGATAGGCACTAGAAAGAATCTGTTTTGCACCTAGTTCATACACAACCTGCTGAAACAATCCTGAAGTGAAATTGCTACCTTGGTCTGACTGAATTTCCCTGGGAAGACCAAACAACGTGAAGAACTTTATCAAAGCCTTCGAGATTGCAGTTGCCTTGATGTTACGTAGAGGTATGGCTTCGGGGAATCTGGTAGATGCACACATGATTGTCAACAAGTACTGATTTCCAGATCTAGTCTTGGGTAATGGACCAACGCAATCAACAATGACCCTAGAGAATGGCTCCCCAAATGCTGGGATAGGCTGCAATGGAGCTACAGGTGGGTCTAACTGGTGTTTCCAACTACCTGACAAGTGTGACAGGTTTTGCAAAAGTTGGAAACGTCTTTCCGAAGCCCAGGCCAAAAGAAGTGTTTCATGATCTTATCAACAGTCTTGTTAACACCAAGATGACCTCCTAAAGGTAAACTATGAGCCATTGTTAAGATCTCATTCCTATAGACCTTCGGAACAACAATTTGCCTGACCACTGCCCAATCTGCATTGGCAGGGATATCAGGAGGGCGCCACTTCCGCATCAACACACCATCCTTGAGATAATACCCAACTGGAACTGCATCTATTTCTTTTTCAGGAAGGGCTCTCCTCTTTAGTACACCAATTTCAGGATCATTAGTTTGCTCCTCAATCAACCGCTTTCTGGACAGAGACAAGTCTCCAGACACATCAGAATCACCAGACCCATCCGGCTGGCTGAATAGAGAACTGATAAAAGTATCTGATAAGTCCTCAAACGGAGAAACCATAGTAGGCCAATCAGAGTCATGAGGCGAACCACCTGAGTCCTGACTATTCAATGTACTGGACGGCACCACAACATCATCTTCTTTAGCCTTCTTGGCCATAGCACGAGTCACTGCGCAAGAAGGATACAGAGATGGGTCCTCATCCCCATTTTCAGTGCTCGGCTGTGAAGTAAGATGTACAGGGGGAACTACTTTGCCCCCAGCCAGGTCATTGCCTAGCAACAGAGAAACACCCTTTATAAGTAGACTTGACATAAGTCCCACCTTTCCCTGTCCTGTAACTAAATCTGACTTCAAGAATATAGAGCGCAGGGGTGCAGATACAGTCCTCCCTTCAATACATTGTACAAGTATGAAATCCCCTGAAGCGGTCTCATCACGTAACTCCAAGGAGTCCATCAACAAAAGTGACTGAGAAGCTCCGGTATCCCTTAGGATATATATGGGGACAGGAGTAGTATGCTCATTCAGAGCCACAAATCCCTCTGACACAAATGGAAGAAATTCCTCCCTCACGAAGTCAGCTGTATCAGGCTTTTTAGCCCCACATGAAGCAGGCAATTTAGCAGATCGGTTATCTACTACAGGGGTTTCTAACCTTGTTTTCACAAAGGCATTTGGTTTGGTATCCTTTTCTTTTTCTTTCTTAGCTTTTAGGAACCAACAGTTAGTTGTAACATGACCAGATTTCTTGCAATAACTGCAAACTAGACCACTTTTGTCACTGTCAGCTTTCACACTTTGATCAGACCTGTTACTGGATTTCTGAGCACCATCACCAGATTTGTCTTTGTCTTTGGGTGAGGAATCTTGGGTATCACCGTAACCCTTTTTCTGAAATTGGGACCATTTATTGTTACTGCTAGACTGAAATTTGGACTTATGTGTGAGAACATATTCATCTGCAAATTTGGCAGCTGATTGCAAGTTCAGTGCTTGCTTCTCATTAAGGTAGGTCTTAACATCATCTTTAACACAGTTCTTGAATTCTTCAACCAACACCATCTCTTTTAGTGAGTTGAAATCATCCTTGACCTCCAAAGAAGTACACCAGCGCTCAAAGCAAACCTGCTTCTCATTAGCAAATTCAACATAAGTCTGATTTTCAGATTTCTTCAGACCTCTGAATTTCTGTCGGTAAGCCTCTGGAACCAACTCATAAGCTCTCAAAATAACCTTTTTGACAACCTCATAATCAGAGGAATCATCTGCAGACAAAGCCGAATAGGCTTGTTGAGCTTTACCCTTGAGGACAGTTTGCAACATCAGAGGCCAGTGTTCCTTTGGCCACTGGCAACTCTTTGCTACCTTTTCAAAACACTGGAAATAGTTGTCAACATCCTTTTCTGAAAATGGAGGCACCAGTTTTACCTCCTGACTGGCACAAAATTTATTTTTAGTTTCAATTTTAATTTTTAGTTTCTCCATTTGGAGTCTTTCTTCTCTATCCAACTTCTCGAATTCAAAATCTCTCTGTCTCTGTCTCTCTCTTTCTGCTCTTTCCTCTTTCTCTCTCTCAAATTCTCTTTGTTTTTCTTTTCTTGCTATTTTTTCTAACTCAATCTGCCTTTGTTTTTCTTTTTCTTCCCTCTCAAATTCTCTTTGTTTCTCTTTTTCCTCCCTTTCTTTTTTCTCTTCTCTTGCTAATTTTTCCAACTCAAACTGCCTTTGTTTTTCTTTTTCCTCCCTTTCAATCTCTAGCATTTTTAATTTAAGTTCCATTTCTATATTTGGATTTTCCACTGGAAACTGTTCCAGATCTCCTGGTGCAAACACATTTTCATCAATGTAATATTCAACTATCTCTCTAGCCAGTCTTGCTTTTCGCATGGCTGGTTTCACCTCTGTCAGCTCCAACTGTCTGCAAATTTCTAGCAGTTCTGTCTTTTTAAAAGACTTCAAAACCCCTATGGTTGGTGATGCCAAGAAATCATCCATTGCTGTTGTCAATATATATGTATTCAATTTAAAAAATTTTTTTTACAATTTGAAATGTTAGATTTTTAATAAATGACTCACAAAATGGTCTATCCCGGACCTTGAGCCCCCAATTTGTTATGGCCCCAATTTGTTATTACATTTATAACACAACAGCAACAGCAAGGGATGACACACAGTTTTTAAAACTTAAACACATTTAATTTAACAGACAAAGACAATAACAACTAACTAACAACTAATGAACCTAAAGACCAAGATTGATTAGGAAAAAAAAAGAAATATTTACAGTCCTTTTTTGTGGGGTGGCTTGGTGATGTCCTGGATAATGAAAATGCTCAAACACAGGCAAAGAAATCCACAAAAGAAATGTCACAGGTCTTGAACAGAATGGCAGGTCTGGTCATCTTCTTGCAATTTCTCCTACTACTTTACTGTCTCAATTCTTTTCCTTATATACTCTTTTGCAGAGCCCACCCACATTTAGACCCCTTTTTTTTTAATTTTCTGAGACTTGCCCCAGACATGTCCAGGACATGTCTAAACATGACTCCCGTCTGAGCTTTACAAAAAAAAGGTAAATACTGCCATCTAGTGGCCTATATTCACATTACACAATAAATCCCAAGAACGAGACAGTTTGGGCATGAAAAACACACTTTTTGGCTTTAACAAAAAGTTTGGCTTTGAGCAGGGCTTCAAGAACGCGTCTGACGTGTTGTTTGTGTTCCGAGAGTGTTGAAGAAAAATTCTAAATGTCGTCAAGATAAACGAAGACGAATTCATTTCTCCAACATTTCTTGGAGCACGTCATTGACGAATGCCTGGAATACCGAGGGGGCGTTAACAAGCCTCAACGGTAAGACTTGATATTCGTAGTACCCGTCATGAGTGTTAAAAGCAGTTTTCCATTCGTCCCCCTCCCGAATGCGAATCAAATTATACGCATTACGAAGAACTTGCTTCGTAAAAAATGACGCCTCCTGCAGACATTCAAACGCGGAGTTCATGAACGGAAGGGGGTAACGATTTTTAATGATGATTTTATTCAGATCCCAATAATCAATGCAGGGTCTCAGACTGCCATCCTTTTTCCCCACAGAAAAAAAATCCTGCTCCAGCAGGAGACGTGGATGGCCGAATAAAACCATTGGCGAGAGCCTCTTGAATATATTCTCGCATGGCCCTATGCTCAGGTCCTGATATAGCGAACCCCTAGGCTGAATTGTCCCAGGATAGAGATTGATTTCACAATCGTTTGGATGGTGAGGAGATAATGCAGATGCTTGTTGTTTACTAAAAACCTCAGTTAGATCAACATAATCCCTGGGAACATTCGGAGGCAAGTCAAAGTTCAGGGTAGCCCCAAATTCTTTACCCTGCTCAGAATCTAATGACTCCGTGACTGATTCCGAATTGCTAAACTCTTCCAAAAGGTAATCGTCCTCTGGCTGTCGCCAGTCAAATTGAGGATCCCATTCCAACCCCTTCTCTACCCCTTTTTCTAGTCTAGGAGGGTGTGGTGAGATAACCTCCTCACACTCACTCCAGGCATCAGCCTGCCCCATAGCTTGATATCTGGGAAAACAAGTTTCATTATCTCTACAATGAGAGCTGCAATTGGTGCCCCAGCGGACGATAGGATTGTTCTGTTCCCCCCAGCTGATTCAAGGTCTGTGTTCCTGTACCCAAGAATGCCCTAAAACAATGGGAAAAGCTGGGGAACTGATAATAAAAAATTGAACCTGCTCAGAGTGGCCACCAAATGAAATGAACATATATAGCCGTTCAGACACTTCGGTAATAACTCCCGATCCAAGCGGGCGACCGTCCAAAGTTCGGACAGAGCGCTACTGTGAAAGTGTAACAGTGGGAACGGAGTGCTTCCAAGCCCACCCAATATCCATGAAACAATTTACTGCGCGTGAATCTACGAACGCTTTAATAATAAATCTCTTGCATCCCACAGTCAGTTCGACAGGGATTAGAGTTTGGAAGGAAAATTGAGTTTGCCCCTCTATCGCCCCCCACATAGCTAGAGGGATTCCCCCTTTTCCCTGACGCTTAGGACCATGTGGACGGGTATGACTCGGCTTATTACAATTAAAGCAGATTATTCTTCTACAACTAGATTTATTAGTCTGTCAAACGAACTATCAATTTGCATGGGCTCAACCGGGGATGCAACCTTCAGTGTGTGAAATTGGAGCCGTACACTCGCCACTAGCAACTTTAGGCCCATTGTCTGCTAGTGGCAAGCAGTTGAGCTTCTCCCTGTTGCGTTCGCGTATGCGGTTGTCAATTCGCACAGCTGTACGAACGAAAGAGTCTAAAGTCGAACAGGGTTCTAAAGTAGCTAACACGTCCTTTATCTCCTCAGTAAGGGCATGGCTGAATACGGTCATAAGAGGAGCCTACGGCCAACCTGTCTCTGTGGCCAGAGAGCAAAGAGCAATAGAAAATTCAGCTGCGCTTTCTTTGCCCTGTTTAAGGTTCATTTAATGCGTGGCTGCATCTTGACCACAAATGGCTTGATCGAAAACAGACACCATCTCCCTAACAAGGGCCTGCCCTCTACAGAATTTACGACCGGTGAATTAGATCTAATTAGTGGGCCGACCCAATTGAGCGCTGTGCCAGCCAGCAGGGATAATATAAATGCAACCCGAGAATCCTCATTAACAAAACATGACGGCTGTGCCTTAAAAAATATCTCACACTGGGTGATAAAATCCTTACAGTTTCCGGCCTCACCACTATATCTTTGGGGCAGTTGTAACATAGGTTTTCGGGGAGGATGTATGGATGGTGCTTCTGCAACTTTTTGTGAAGCTTGTGACGTTAGAGATGTAATATTCTCAGACAAGTCTAACAGAATGCTCTGTTGATTCTGAAGAGCGGTCTCTTGCAGGTGTAGTCTCTCTACAAGTTCAGATCGTTGATTGCAAAAACCTGAGAGTCATTTAGTGAACCCAGCCAACATCTTTTGTAGGCTGGCGATAGCCCTCTTAATTTCAGCCACCGCTCCATGGTGGTTAGAGTGTACTGTGATGGGTGCTGGAAGAGGACTCCAGTGCAGCGGGCAGAAATAAAAGGCAACGATCACAGTGTGCTGAGAGACTAAAAACAGATAGAAATAACGAGATTCGCGCTACTAACGAACCTGACGGCGTCCCTGGTGGAAAACAGGCGAGCTAGAGGAAAACAAAAGAAAAGGGAAATAAACCAAAGATTCCCTTGCTTACTAACACTATTCCTGTTATGCAGCTAAGTCCCTGACAAACTCTCTCTAGATACTTTACTGGCTAAAGCGCCAAAGCAACACTGACACTCTGGCAACGGGAGCGAGGCGAGACAGGAGCTTAAATAGAGTCCGCGCCATGCTCCCAATCAATGCCAGCCGGCCCAGAAATCCAACAGGGCGCAAATGACATCGTCCCAGACGAGAGCAACAAAGAAAGCTCTCAAAACCTCCAAACCACGACAAATATAGCTATATGTCCACTAGATTGGGTTCAATGTCCACTTTACTACAACCAAGCGGGTTTCTGAGTGTGCAGAGTAATTTGCATTGGACAGTGAAGGCTGTAGAAAGTGAACAAATTTCTAAATATTGCCGAAATTCAAGTAGTTCACAATGAGTGGCGGAAGCACCGGGGTAGCATTTGCACCCAGCGCCTGCGTATGATGGAGTGTTAACGGGATCTGCAGACAAGTAATCCCAAGTGTTGCAAAATGCTGATCATGGCAGTAATAAGTTAGAAAATATACCAAATCTGGACACAGCTTGGTTTATATAAGGCAGGAACATGCTCTGCTTGATTTTCTGGACTAAGGTATACTTCAGCTTTATAAACAACAGCAAAGCTAAATATATCGTGGGAGGAAACATTTTTCACATTTTAATCCATCAATGTTTAATAATCTTATAAATGTGTAGGTGCTTCCGTTAGACATACTTTATTTGATACATTTTTTCATTGAAATTGAAAATGGCTGGGCAACGTATTTTCTGTTTACGTGACAGAAATATCCCTCCTCGATGGTGAGGCAAGGGTAAAACCGCTTGATGTAGATTCCTAGTTTTGTCTCCACATGTGACGTGCTGCAGCTGGGCACCTGAGGAAAAACACCATTAGCTTACCCAGCCTCATGTAACCATAAAATTCACTTCCGGTAATTTTTTAAGCAAAATATTGATTGTGGGGATGGCGAATATCAGCTCTTTTGTGGGCAGGAATGTTGAAAAATTACTTGTGCTGATGTTTTTGAAGTGGTAAAGTTCCACAAACTAGAGTGACGGAACCCTAACGGTGATGTCTCCCAAACAAAACACTCACATCGTGCTGTAGCATAAGCCGCACTAGTCACATGACGCTTCCAAGGTAGATTGTTTCATTTCATTTAACCTATTGGATATTGTTCCTGTTAATCAGAGTCCTCGACAGGTGCCAAGGTGATAGAAAGTCCCCTCTGAAATAAGGCAGAGTCACAATAATGTCCCAACTGATTTACAAGCTGTCTGGTTCCCTAACGTATTAACGCAATATATTCACATTGTGTGCAGAATATATGCGGTGCTATTCTTGAACGGGAAAGGGAATCCGTTATCTTGGAAACCATTTGGGATGTAACACCAATATTCTGCATCCTTCCCATTAAGTTTTGCTACTAGCGGAGCCAATTGGTAACTTAAACTCTTACCGAAGCCCGTCAGGAGACAAGCAAAACATCTCTCCTATTGAAGAAAACCTTGAGTGCTGTTCTTTCATTGAAGGAATACCATCTAATTTTAATAAAACTGATGATATTGCAGCATCTATGCCAAGCCCTGGAGGAGTTGTTATTGTTATTTTAAAACCAAAAGTCCCTCCTTGCATTGTCTCCCCAAAACCATGCCTCAGAGTGCACTGATTTGTCCGAACCACTGTGGTTTGGACACAAACAGACTATGTGGAGCTTAAAACATTGAAATATTTTATACACTTTTCCAAAAGCATCAGCACAGGTGAACGAAGAATTTATTCAATCTATATGAACAAAATCAGAACATTGTAAACTTCAGAAAATAGTATTTATGGTAAGGCCGTCATTTGGAAACCATTCGTATCCAAAGCGAAAGCATAAGCATGCATAGCATTGTCAGGTCCGTGCCTGGCAGCTCATTGACCATGACCACGTGGTCTGATGACTCTCCACCTATAAATAATTGACAAATTTTTAGCTGCAACCAAGCAGCTCTACGAACGCTTCTGTCTGTCCGTCCGTCTGTGATGCCTTTTTCGCCATGTTCCTGTCATTGTATCATCATGAAATTTTCAGGAATTATTGACCTTCACCAAAGTGATGTCCGACGCAAGGTCGAGGTCAAAGGTCAAAGGTCAAGTTCACAGAGGTCACAACCTTGTTTGCGGGTTTTCGCGCTGTAACTCCAGTTAGAATTCATGGATTGCTATGAAATTTAGGAAATAGCTTCTAGGCATAGAGGAGGTGTTCCTTATTCTTTTTCAAGGTCAGCCGTCAAATCCCAAGGTCACGCAGGTAAAAAAAAGTGTCAATTTTGCCCGATTTGACGGTTTTCGCACCGTAACTCAAGTTTAATTCAATGAATGGCTATGAAATCTTAGAACAAGCTTCATGGTATAGAGGAGGGGTTCCCTATTGATTTTAAAGGTCATCTGACTAATCCCAAGGTCACACCAGTCAAAAAAGTGTCGATTTTGCCCCGATTTCACAGTTTTCGCACCGTAACTCCAGTTTAACTTGATGGATGGCTATTAAATCTTACAACAGGCTCCTTGGTATAGAGGAAGGGTTCCCTATTGATTTTCAAGGTCATTTGCCAATTTCGAGGTCACATTTGTACAAGAAACCACCAGTCATGGACACTAGGCCACGCGACGGATGCTAGGCCAGGTCGTAGCTATTAGATCCCTCTGATCTACTTGTTTTGGAGAAATCAGATTTTTTTCTGTGCTCGATCATATTACACATTATATGCGACTTCTATCAGTTCTAAGTATGAACTGAATGTGACACTGAAGTGACCCGCATGTGCAAAAGCGGTCAAAAGAAGTAATACGTGACCACACAGGCACACACTGTTTGATTACGGAGGTAATAATGGAGTATCATCATCGTGTGTGGCACTGATTAAGTAAAGGTCATATAAATGCGACCTGGCCGTTCAGACAGCAGTCACATTGCAAAATATTGGATACGTATCGGATTTATGTGTATGTATATGCGTATGTATATATACTATGTGTATATACACATATATATGTATGTATAGATACTGAATATATTTCTTTGTTCTCTTTTTACTGTGTGCAAAATACATAAAATAAAATAAAAATTCCTGTGTTCCTAGCTCCTGCAATTTCTTTTCGGCCTATATTCCATGTATTTTAATACTCCTATTTCCACATCCTTGTGATAGTGTGAATGCTTTTTTTTCTTTGCAGGTTTTTTATATGTGTTGAAAGTGTTTATTATGCATTTCTGTTTTAGTAATTTGGTAATGTCTAGGCGTACTCCTACATTGTCTTTGATTAATGAGCATTGTAACAATTTCCTAGTTTTTGTATCTTAATTTCTCTTATTGTGAAATTAAAAATCTTACTCCATGCACTTCATGGAGCTTTGACGTAAATTCTGATAGGCCACGCTTGCTTAATGTGGAGGAGGTGCTACCTGCTGGAGAGTCATCTGAGTGCATGTGACTGTCATCTGACTTTGCTGTCCCATGATTCCCTGGCCAGTAGTATTTTACGCTGGAAGTGCTTGGTTATGAAGGCTAGCCTGCACAAAGTTTACTTTCCTTCAAATGTACCTTTTTTCAAAACTGTTTTCAGTGTGTCATTTGTTAAACCATAAATTTAGAGCAGCACATGCTAATCCAGATGCAGCCACGAATGCTAAACTATTCCAGTTTTTGCTTCATGAGGCAGTGCTTTCATTATCAGGTAATAATTACCTCTTTGGCAAGAATTGCCATCAGCCCCACCTACGGTGAATCGCCACTGTTTGAAAGCTTGTCTTGTGGGGTGTTAGAATAAAATTTGGATGCTTTAAAAATGCAGTAAATGTATTAAGGTACTGTCCTAAATCGGGAACGTGCTAATTGGACCCGCATGTCTTGCAGACAAGAGTGTGCTGGAGTGCTAACATTTGCAGAAAAAGTTTTTTTTTTTTTGGTTTTCAAATGGACAAAAAGGAAACGTAGACTATGGATGCAGCAGGTGCAGTGGAAGACTGCAAGGTCACAACAACCAGCATGCTGTGTTGGGATCGCTTGAGGTCTATTCTCCCACTAGCGCAAGTCGAAAAAAGCGCGTAGCTAAGGGATTTTCAGCCTACACGTATTCTCCCCTCGACTTAAGTCTGTGCATTGCACGCCCCGAAGGCAGTTACGCACTTTTGCCGTAAAGGCCAAAATCTGGGAGTTTCTCTGGCAAATAACGCTTACACGTATTCTCTTCCTGACTTCCGCACATTTTCTGTTCAGCACTTTTGAGGGCTATATTAAGGTCCAGCGCCAATGTAAGGCAAAATAGAGTATTGCATTTGATGTCGGTTTTAGGTTGACATTTATCTTTTTTTATTCAACATGGTAAAGTTTGAGACATTTAATATTTGATTGTTCATCCTTTTCTCAATTACGTTTCTCATAATCATAATAAATTATCAAACAAAATCATCACATGATATTACACAACAGCCTGTTCGCCATCACTCTACCATGCCCTCAAAACCTAAAACCAAAATGCCAAAGTCCTGCATTTGCTTTCACTCTTGTGTGAGTGGGAAAGAGTAAGAGGAGGGCACAGAGCTTGAAGACGACCACGCATATACCGGGCTCATTTGGACATCTTAGGACTAACAAACACAGAGTGCTTCCAGCGCTTTTGTCTGAACTGTGAGGCAATCATATATCTTCGCTGACTTCTGGTTGAACAGCTAACCTGCCGCAGCAATCGTCCACAAAACATACACGTGGTCATCAAGGTCACAACTGCGCTGTCGGTCCTGGCATCTGGGTCATTCCAGAGAGTGGCTGGTGATGTCATGCTCATATCACATGCGTCTGTGTCAAGGTGTCTGACAGTTCTTTGACCCTCCAAGTTCTTCTCCACGCACTTCCACTGCAGAAAGAGTGGATGCCACCTTCTCCAGTGCAGTGAAATGCACAGGGGTTGATGGTTGCCCACCACCTGTTGCGTGCACAATTCTCCGGTGTGCAGAGAGCCAGGCTTTTACAGCGCCCCGCAGATCTCTTCATTTATGCTTTAAATCGAGGATACTGCGCTTACGTCTCCCCACTGAAGCCTCATCGAGAACGATTTGCAGCTTTCTTACTCGGATCAGCCTCCCTTGCCATTTAACACCAACATCTGTGAAATTAGATTTTCGGTTTTGGCTCGACGTTGCCATCCTTGTCTTCATGTTCTGTTAACAAAATCGACTGCCCTATATGTTCATGATAATCTAAATAAAGTTGTGATATTCTCAGGAGGTAGGAGATTGGTTTTCTAATTGGGGATATCTGTATGAACTAACTCGTGTCTTTGTAATGTTTTTTTTTTTTAAGATTGATAATACTGTGTATTTCAATATGTGAATAAAGATATACTTAAATAGGCTACTCTAGATTGAGCCCTACCCAGGCCCAATACCAAAGCACTATTTGTTAATCAATTTTAGCCAATAAAGAATCGCTGACATGGGAAAAATAATTATCAGTAAATGGGATAATTGATTATAATAAAGTATTAGGCACAAGTTCAAGTGAATGTGTCGCTCAAATCAAATGGGACATTTGACAATCCTCGTGAAAGCGTTTCCATGTCCTGTAGTTGCAAACCTGATATCAGAGTAGTTTGAGATTTCACGTGCGCAATGTCATTTTTGTGTGACTAGAATGTTCTCTTTATTTGTCCTCTTCCCTGTTCTTCACTGAGCAAGCAGACTGGTGTAGGAAAAGGCATATTTTCAATGATTTGATTGCGCTGGTTGAGAAGTGCTAAATTCTTTATTTTTTATTTCATTAACGCGGCATTTTGTTTGTTTGTTTGCATAGCTTTAATGCCACGGTGGCGAGAGTAAGAAATAAAAAAGAGATGTCTGCATTACTTCTTGTAATTGACACAGACATACTTAGGCCTTCTATTACAGCGGCATATCGTCAGCCTGCTGATACAACCTTGTTTCTTCAAAATGGTAAACTTCCATCAATACTGAAGCAAGGAACTTTCCCTTACACAAGTTTCCTTTTAAGGTAGCATTTCATAGATTTACTCATCTTGGCATTCATACTACACGAAAATTTTAAAATCTTTTTTCAGCTAATTTTCTACCTTTGGTGGCTCAGATCCGGGAAGATTTTGAACGTTGGTCTCTGCTTAATCTCTCGTTTGTGGCACGGGTTAACTCAGTAAAAATGAATGTACTTCCATGTTTGCCAGTTTTCCTCCCTCAGTCCTTCTTCCGTAAAATAGATGGCCTAATTCTAGAGTTAATTTGGAACAAGAAAGTCCCCAGGCAACGCAAACAATATTTGCAGAGACCGAGGTCACAGAGGGCTTGGCTTTACTGAACCTGGGATTCTATTATTGGGCCACTAATATTAGGATTTTCAAATACTGGTTAAATTATGAGGTTTCTGCATCCTCCCCAAAGTGGTTATTAATGGACGCAAACTCATCCAAACCAGTCTCATTGAAATAATTGATATAGTCTCCTATCCAGTCAGCCACTTCTCCTTATAGTAAAAATGTGATTGTTAAAACCTCACAGATCAGACATTTCTTTGGCCTACAATCATTTTCCCCCCTTGCACCTTTAGCCGCTAACCACGCCTTTCCTCCTTAACAGATAATGTTTTCTTGAGGTGGTCCAACCTTGGTGTTTGCACGTAGTGCAAGTCCGTAGTTTTGCTCAAAACACGTTTCCATCATTCCCAAACATTCCTGATGACCCGGCAATGGATACTGCTACGGTCAGGCTCGTAATAATCTATTAACCCCCTTATACCGAACACGCCTGTGTAATCTAAAGACCCAACCTTTCCCTACGTGTATGCATTAACTTGTAACATATGCCTACCAGGTGAGTGCAGCCCTAAACTGTTTGGGGTTGGGCAGGACTCACCGCTTCGAAGGGGAACGGGACCAGCACAAACGCTGACTCTGCCAGCCACTGGAAGTCCGGCGGGGCCAGCTCATGCGATGATGGAGAGTTCAATTTTATTTAAAAACAAGGTGCGCACATCTATTCATTAAGAGTGACCGTGGATGAAATCAAGGAAAACCGAAAAGAAAAAGAAATCATTGGCGAGCTTTGTGAGCCAAAATCTCCTCTTTCGCTTCAGCTCGGCATTTCGCCTTCAAAAAAAAAACCGTGCTCTCCGCCCAGCTGTTCTCAATCAGCTGATAAGCAATTAGCGGTGAGCCACAACCACACCCCAATGTGATGTCAGTTCTGACCCTAACCTCTAATAGGCTGACCTGAGAAACACCTATCCACAAATCTGTAGCGTAACATCCCTCCCCCCCATTGAAGAGAAAATATATAAAATGTAACACCCACATAATATTTTAATATTTTCTATGGTTCTGCCTTTTTTTTTTTTTTTCATGTTAACAAAACTACAAGATGTATTCATACCAACATCTGCTACTATAGAATATATCAGAAATTCTCATCTTCCTCATCGAAAGGAAACCGAAATGTGCAGTGCAAAAAGACCAAATGGACACTCCATGGCCATTCAGGATGGCTCCCCTACTGGCATACGTGAGAGCGCATCTGCCAAGATATTATTTTTTCCTCCCACATGCTATACAACAAGGCTATAAGGCTGCAAACTCAGAGCCCACCTGAACACTCGCTGGTTTGAACTTTGCTAAAAAAGATAGCGGATTGTGGTCCGTATACACCACCACCTCTCGACCCGAGTGGGACAAGTACACTTCAAAATGCTTAACCGCAAGACTAGACCCAAGGCTTCCTTCTCAATGGTCGAGTAAGCTTTCTGATGTTTATTTAGCTTTTTAGAGAAATAAGCGACTGGCCTATCTAATCCAGCAGCATCAGTTTGCAAGAGCACCGCCCCCACTCCTACGTCACAAGCATCCACCGCCAGTTTAAAAGGTGCATCAAAATTTGGAGCAAGCAACACGGGTTCACACGCCAGTATGGCTTTCACTCCTCCAAACGCATGTGCACACGCTTCAGTCCAGACAAACTTAGCACTCTTCTTAAGTAGGTTTGTCAAAGGTTCAGTCACTGTGGCAAAGTTTGGAACAAATCTCCTGTAGAACCCGCACATACCCAACACTCTCATAACCTCCCGCCGACTCTTTGGTGGGGGAAGACCAAGAATGGCCTCCACTTTTGCACGGCGAGGCATCACCTTACCCTGACCCACCTGATGTCCGAGATAAGTGACCTGGCCTTTTCCAAACTCACATTTGGGTAAATTGACCACAAGACCTGCTTCTTGTAACCTCTCAAAGAGCTGACGGAGGTGTACCATGTGCTCTTCCCAAGAGCTACTATACACTACAACTTCATCAAGATAAGCAACTACGGAGCTCAACCCTTGAGCGATGGTATTCATCAACTGCTGAAATGTAGCAGGTGCATTTTTCATGCCGAAGGGAAGGAAATTGCAAACACTCAGACAATCAGGGGTCACAAAAGCTGATATCTCTTTGGCACGAGGGGACAGAGGCACCTGCCAATACCCCTTCAAGAGATCCAACTTTGAGACCACCTCAGCTCTACCAATCCTGTCTATGCAATCCTCCAATCTAGGAATTGGAAAAGCGTCAGCTTTGGTCACCTGATTGACTTTCCTATAGTCAATGCACGGTCATAATGTGTGGTCTGGTTTTGGAACAAGCACCACCGGAGAACTCCACTCACTCTGGCCATTTTCTATTGCCCCAATACTCAACATTTAAGCTACCTCCTCCCGCAAACACTGTAGCTTAGAGGGTGCCAGCCTATGCGGGTGTTGTTTGATCGGAGCGGCACTAGCCACATCCACATCATGGACAGCTAATGATGTGCGCCCAGGAACATCCTGGAACAAAGGAGAGAACTCCCCAATCAGAGCTTTAAGTTGACATATACACTCTACAGGTAAATGCACCAACTGACTGTCAAGACACAGCAGAGCCTCAGTATTTTTCAAACGGAACCCCACTGTCTCCACTTCACTAACCACCTCTTCAGCTACCTGCCCAATAAGTGCACAAGCAACAGACGACCCCTGTGATCGACTGTGGTAGTGTTTTAGAAGGTTCACATGGCATAATCTGGTCTTTCTCCTGCCCTCGGGAGTGCTGAGCACGTAATTTTTGTCCCCCACTCTTCTCAAAACAGTGTAGGGACCACAAAATGAAGCACTCAGACCTGATGCTCGCTGTGGCACTAAAGCAAGGACCTGATCTCCAACCTCAAAATGGTGAACAGCAGCTCTCTGATCAAACTGCACCTTCATACGCTTCTGAGCTTGATGAAGATTCGCTGTAGCCACCTGACAAGCACGCCACAACCTATCTTTAAACTGAGATACATAATGCAGCACAGAAGTATGTGGTTTAAACTGAAGTAACTGCTCTTTAAACAATTTCAGGGGACCCCTAACTTCATGGCCAAACACAAGTTCAAAGGGGGTGAACCCAGTAGATTCATTGACAGGATCTCTTATGGCAAAGAGCAAGAATGGAAGAGACACATCCCAATCACCAGGACACTGAACCCCATAGATTTTTAACATAGTCTTCTGAGTCTGATGAGCCTGTTCAAGAGCTCCTTGAGACTGAGGATGATAAGCAGACGAAACGGCTTGCGAGACACCAAGCTCACTCACAACTTCCTGAAAAACTCCAGACACAAAATTAGTTCCCTGGTCATACTGTACTTGCTTTGGCAAGCCAAACCGAGAGAAAAAATTTACCAGCGCCTCAATGATGGTTCTAGCCTTTATGCTTCTCAAGGGGACAGCCTCTGGGAAACGAGCTGTAACGTCCATTATAGTCAGCAGAAACTCATTACCTTTCCTAGTTTTTGGTAGACGACCCACACAGTCTATGATGACTCTTGAAAATGGCTCTTCCACCACAGGTATTAGAGTCAGTGGAGCCACGGGAACTTTCTGATTTGGTTTACCAACTATCTGACAAGAGCGACAGAAAGCTACTACATCTCGATGTAGTTTAGGCCAATAAAAATGCTTCATAATCTTAGCCTGAGTCTTCCTAATGCCCAAATGACCAGCTAATGGTGTTTCATGAGCCATATGCAAAACCTCCTCACGATAGTTCTTTGGCAGGACTATCTGTTCATGCACACTCCACTCATCTGTAGCAGGTTGATTCGGGGGTCTCCACTTCCTCACAAGTACATCATCTTTGAGAAAAAAATCCCTCAGCCATATTCTCAATCTCCTCACAGGAAGAGGCTGTGGCAAAAAGGGGACTTAAACTGGGATCCTGTTTCTGCTCTAAAATCAAAGTGTCATGATCTAACACTGGCACTCGATCCATACCACACCATTTGGCAAAGACAGTGTCTGCCAGGTCAACTGAAGGAGAATCCTCCCTACCAGAGAGCTGTACAACGGGACTTTTCCCATCTGCATCCCACTCATCTTTAGCACGCTGTTCAAGAGCTTTAGTCTGAAAACGAGTGACAACACACACTGGAAAAGCTTCTGGATATTCCCCCTCCAGTCTCTTAGTCTCTACCACCTCACAAGGAGTGGGAGACAACACAGGGGTCACTATGACCTGCTTATGGGCCAAATCATTTCCCAAAAGGAAGGTAACACCCTTCACAGGTAACTGAGGAACGAAACCCACTTGAGCATATCCAACAAAACTGTTTGTTCTCACAAACACTTTGTACAAAGGAACAGCAGTTTAAGCACCACCAAACCCTTCCATAGGCACAAATGTTCCCAAGGCAGCAGTCTCAGGCAGATCGATGGCACTAGCTACTATAACAGACTGGCCTGATGCTGTATCTCGAAGACCTGTAACAGGTGTCTCAGCTACTCCTTCCTCAACAGCAACCAACCCGTCAGACAGAAAACCATCAAACATTTTCAAATCTGCTTCACCAACAGTTTCTCCTGGCCCTTTGACAGAACCTGACCTAATAAGATGACAAGGAACAGAGGGACTTCCATCTGGTTTAGCCATCCCTTTCGCCTGTAGGGTTGGGCAACGAGATTTAATGTGGCCTGGCTTACGGCAATAGTGGCAAATGATATCCCCTGAAAAAGGAGAGGATTTGTTTTGCCGCCGACTGTTGTGTGTGTTCACAGGTGGCCGCCAACCACCATTGTTTTTATCACTCTGGCATTTTCCATAGTTAACCGTTCTTTTACTCTGACCATTTGGTTTGTCACGCCATGAATCTTTATGGACAAGAGCATAGTTATCGGCAGCCTCAGCAGCTTTAAAAACAGTTTTAACATCCAGATCATTCAAGTGTGTCTGCATAACCTTTGGCAGACTCTGCTTAAACTGTTCCAACACGATCAGCTCACGGAGTTCCTTGAAATCATAAACTTTACTGGCTCTCAGCCACTTATCAAAAGCTGCTCCCTGTTGACGTACAAATTCCAAATAAGACTTCCCTACCTGAATTCTCTCAGTTCTAAAACGCTGCCTATATGCTTCCGGAACCAACTCATAGGCTTTTAATACTGCCTCACGGACACGATCGTAATCCTCACTATCGCTCAAATCTAAGGTAACATAAGCATCAATTCACCCTCAAAATAATCATTTTAAAACTCATAATTTCACTTTGAATTACACGTTCGCTATCTACGGGGATTCAGCTTACTTTTGCTTAAATGTTTGCAGTTTGGCTGAATATTAATAGCATTTCAACCAGGAGAGACTCAAGTGAAATCAAGAAGTATTTATTATCCTTTGAGGATAAAGGGGTAACATGCTTATAATCGAATCAAGTCTTTGAAGCTTGGACTCTTTGGGAAGACTCGTAGATCGGGAGCACTGCCCGGAGCAGCCGCAGGAAATCCCCCCGAAGAGTCCAGACACTGGTGGTGGCTGAAGACTGGTGAAGCAGGAGTGGAGGAACGGGAGGTCTGATGAGTAGGGTGGCGTTGGGGTGAAGGAGGGTCAGCAAGCGGCAGCATGGGCGAACTAGGGCGTAGAAAAGAACATATTTTAAAAGACGGCATCAGAATGATTAGCTAGCGATGCGACTGAGGTGTGCCCTGGTTGGATAGAAGCAATCAGCTGCGATGTCAGCTGACTGCTCATTGACAGCCCCGGATATTGTCCGCGGAGAATCACGAGTGAACATGCATCACCAAAATGGACAGGGTTGACGAGCGCGAAAGAGAGAGAGTCTTCCTGACTGAACTTCCGCTAAGCTTCATTACATGGAATAATATATTTTTTCTCACGCTATCAAACAATGACATTTCCGTTAAAATGATACGTACTTAAGGTAGTATCAAATACTTGTTTATATCATGAGTTGGGCCATGGGAAAAGTGCTATAGTTGCATGATGAAGAAATATCTGGAACGAATGCCAAATTACGGTTCTCTTCAACGGGAAAGCAATTGCAAACACCATGTTATCAAAGCCAGCGATCCAGTTGCGCGTCTCCAGCCCCACTTTGGTCAAAAATGAATATTCATGACCTTAATAGAGTGGTCAATCTACACTTGACTTTCAGCCTTCAGGTAGCCCCTCCCTTTGAACCAATCAAATGCTAGAATGCGTAAATAGGTTGTCTTGGAGACGTAGCCTCCACAATTGGGTCTAATATGGCTTATCTGGAAAGATGACGAGAACGAGTTTGCTGAAATATTGGTCGGGATAATGTGGCTTCCCAAAATATTGGTAGGGAACTGTCCCTACCCTCCATAGAAAAACCTATGCCCTTGAGAGAATAGTTGGAAAAGAAAAAAATCATGGTGTTGCAATGGCTAAATCAAAGACCTCAACCCAATTGAAATCCCGTGGCGGGCCCTTAAGGGAGCTGTGCAAAAACAAATGCCCTCAAACATCAATGATTGTAAATCAAATCAAATCAATAATAAATAATGGCACTGTGGAATCTGTCGCGTGAGGTTTTGCACCTTCGGTTAGAGTTGCCCAATTTTAGGACTTGATAAGGATGAGCTGAATTTTTCATGTCCTGATGAACAGAACTAAGGAACTGTAGGAGGGTGTACTTTCTTTTTCTCGTGATTGTAATTATTACACCACTTCTCATTAACATACCAACGCATGCCTCCTCCAGTAGATTTCCCAGTTTTCTTTAGATTGCTCTCCTCCGATTGGAGAAACCAAATCCGTCCAGATTAAGGCATACGCTATCAACATCCTAGTTTTACCATGTCTCCATAAAGCAAAGTAGACAGCTCTCTCTATATTCCCACATACCTCTGACACATACTTTAAGCTCAGGAATCTGCTTTCGTACACTATGAAAGTTCGACAGCATAACAGTAAGTAATGGGGGGTCTTGTAATCCCTTACTTTTGTTATGATTCTGCCTCGTGTGTGCTGTCTTTGTGCTTTACTCTCGTTTTATATTTCAGCTTTCATTTCGGCCGTCTGACGATCCACTCCCTCTCTGCCTTCAGTGATTGTCGCCTGACAGCCTCCATGTCTCGTCGTCCAATTAAATTTGGACTGAAGTTGTATCTGTTGGATATCAATGAAATGATGTTGGATTTTTTTGATAGGTGCATCCCTAGGGGGTTAATTTTGAAAATGAAGCAAGTTGATGATAGTGATTTTTGTTATAGTTTCATACCAGAAGTCATTAAATATTCTAAAAAGTTCCAAACATAAAAATCCAAAGTCATTTCATAAAACTATCTTAAACCTTTCATACGAGACTAATTTGTGTAAAATCTGACCTTGGGTTATTGAAATATCAGTGCAACAAAATATTTTCAGATTTTGTCATTTAAGTGCCGTTTCCATGGCAACCATGTCAATTTTGATCAAAATACTTCATTTTATGAGGTTAAAATCATGCTGAGTATGTTTATTTCTTAGTTTCTACATTATCATGGTTATTTCTACACTTTGCCCTAAGGACCCCTTAAGTTATCAAAGTAATGCATTACATTACTGTGTTACTGATAAATGTAATCTGATTACAGTAATTAGTCACTTTGTAAAGCGTTACGCCCAACACTGAGGGTGCGAGGACCCTATTGGAACTGTAATGTTTATTATTATCATTATTATTATCATCATCATTTTATTTTATTTTTTTCACAAATGAAAATAGCATTTTTCAGGTCTTTCCCATGGGCAGAGAGTCATCTAAACTGGCACGTGCAAAGGGCCTGGCAAAAAATGATATTTTATTGCTTATCCAAATGAACACGTCAAAATGGCTTCATAGCGCCACCTAGAATTTTCTATATTCAATGGAAAATTTGCAGAAATATGTTTAACCTACAGTCACAAAACCTTTGCCAATGATGTATCATTCCAGAATCTACAAAAAAGTCCCGGGAGTCTGACCCCAAATCCAACAGGAAATCCGCCATTTTGAATTTTCCTAAAAATCATCAATATTTGGAGGGCTTATATTTGAGTGAACTCCTTCAGTTTTCTTCAAACGACTTCAAACTTAGTCAGGGTCAAGGAAAGGCTTGTGCAATCAAAAGTCATCGAAATGGTGAATTTTCGTCAATGGGTGCAGCCATGATGGCGTAGCAAATTCTAATATCTCGCCATGAAACAAAAGATTGCAAAATATTGATCATACATTGCTCAATTTCCACCAAATTTCACAAATATGTTCATTCTTGTGCAAAGAAAAAAATCGGCATATCAATTGAGCTAGGGCGTGTCCTGGTGGCTCTATCGGGCCACCAAACACATGGCCATTTTAGCATCAGCAAGCTTGGATTTTCATGAAATGTGGTGTGGTGATAGGGTTCATAATGAAGTTTTCTGCAAATCTTTTTCGGAATTTTTTCACCAAACAGGAAGTGAGCTATGTGCCATTTTAGTGATACTCTTCAATTTGATATCACAGTTGGCCCTGGGCGTGACACACTGGCTTTATAGCGCCCCCCTAATCAACAACTGCATTTTTCAGGGCCTCAACCAAGGACAGTATAAAATATGGACGGTCGAACGTCTCCTGAAAAGTGAAGCAAAAGCGTCTCGATTGCCAACTACTGGCAGGCTGCAGTACAAATTATAAGCCCGCCGCCTCCATGTTAGTGAAGGGGAGAAATGCGAGACAGGAAAAATTGTGTACATGAAAATTAATTTATTTCTGAAGATGGTTTCTTCATTTTTAAGAAGTTCTTACCATACTGATATATATTCTAGCGTCAATTTTTCTGATCAGTTTTCTGTAAACCTTTGATTTGATATTATGCAAAAGGGGCGTGTAGTCATAATAAACACAGTGATTGACAACCGCAGTGCGCGTGGACTGAGTTCCGATAGCCCCTGCGTACTTCGTTTCGTGAATAGTAATTTCGCGGAGAGCTGGAGTGGGAACGTCGGCAGGAGACTTGACGTTATCTGATATTCTTCACAGCTAACAGCGATTGTGCTTCAAGCAGGGCAGACTGCAACAAAAAACGACGAAATGAGTTGCTCTGCTGTGAATTGCACTAACCGTCCGGACTGATGGAAAGGATCTTTGCAGTTTTTTCAGTAAGTTAATTTTATTTTTTATTTGTTGAAGTTGTACGGTCAGTCAAGTTATTACCAAGTAAGCTGGCTACCTTGGCTACGTTAAGACAGCTAGCAGAGTAGCAGACGTTTACGATGAATATGGAGAAAATGGTGATCGGTAGCCATTCGTAACTGGCAAAATATAGATTTTTAATTTTAGAGAATACTTATTATGGAAATGCTTTTGGATGAAGTTAACGGCTCTGTGTCATGTAATGTCGTTCTTATGTACTTGAACTTGAAATTTTGAGCCAGTGCTGCAGTAGGTTCAGCCTTTAGCTTCCAGTTCTGCCGTCTGTATCTCGGAATTTTAGAACGAACAGAGACTGTTGCTGCATTCATGAGCGATGGAAAAGATGATATTTTCCATTTGTGAAGTGTTATTTACCAGTGTGTTGTGTTCACGTGCTTTTTTTGTTGTACTGGGAAATTAAAGATGGCGGACTCACAGATTCAGGCCTGTTTCTTGGGTAAAACCATGTTGAAAAGGTCAAAGGTTATCTCATCTCGGCAACTCGTGTATCAAAATTTTCTACGAGTTGCCCAGTGGAAAATACCACATGGGGTGGTGTTCATGTGAACTTTTCATGTCGGCTTTTGGTATTTACCATAATTCCCATAGCACATGAATGCAGCAACATGAGTCACTTGGCCCAGTAGGAATTCTGCTTGATGTCGCTTAGGCTAATAAAGGGTAAACGATGTAGCAGCTACCGTTCAGTAGATGAGTTCCTAAGTTCGAGTGATTCCGTGAGCATCAGCAAGCTCACCTCTCGTTTTTCAGTGGGTAAAGTTAACGTTAACACGACTAAAGTCCAACCTTATGTTGTAATCTTACGGACAGCAGCTAAAACTGCAAGGAAAACGAATTGGATCGAGGAGGTACGGACTATTTTACCAACGACAATATGACAACAAAAATGAGACATAACGTTACCGAAAGCGGATTCAGTTCATTCATAATTTTGATGTGGATTTGGCAGGTTTCGGATGAAATTACGGCTGGAATCAATGCATCTACTTCAGTGGAATTGGCAAGTTAACGGGATAACTCTGAAAAGATTGATCGGACGGAGTATAAGGGAAAAGCTGACAACATTTCAAGTTCGGCCTTGAAAGAGAAGGGGCACAAACTGTAAATGAGGGAGTGGTGTAAACTGAGAAGAATAACATTCAAAAATTGTTTGTAGCGTAATGGATGATGCGCTATTAAATTATACATTAGTTATTGCTGCGTTTGCTATGGAATCACCTTAACGTTAACTAGCGAGCTAGCTGACTTCAGTTAACATTAACTGACCTTGCTCACGGCAATTTATGATTCATTAATTCAGCCAATGAAACACATCTGTTAAGGTAGTGCTTTCAGTATCTTAATTTTGACGGTCAGAGCTGAGTTTGGGCGATGCACAATGACAAGATAATATTTCCCTTGATCAGCTTCATAATTTCTCGAAAAATAGAGTGAGTTATTTTAAAATGTGATGTCCCTTCCTATACAAACTATGTTTGAGACACGTTTCAAATTAGTCGGAATAGGTGCATGTATTTCTCAAATTCATTCAACTATCTGGTTGTCAATACGAGATCTCATCTATAGTTAATGCAATTCCGATTGAAAGTAAATGTTCTGACCTTGCATACAGTTGTCAAGAGAATAACACAAAGAATTTGTGCTATAGTTCAAGCTAACAGTGGTTTCAGCTAAATATTTGACTGTGCAGCTGTTTTTTGACTGGCGGAGTATTTCTGTATCAGGCTTGCTGTACCATGTAACCCTACATAAGAAGGAATGTAAATTGGTAGCTGGAAGAATTTAGTTTCTAAGTATTTAAAGCTGCATATCACTCCATTCTATTTTTTTTATGTTGTAAAACCTGCCATATGAAAAATTGCCAGATGCATGGGTTGGAATTCTATTTAACTGCTGTCATGGTAGGGCAGACTGCACTTAAGGTTTCAGACAAATGCTTCACAAATAACTCAATGTTTTTTTTTTTTAATCAGGTGATTACAGAAGCCGTCCTCAAATTCAGACGTCAGCGTTACCCAGTAAAGACTTGGAGCATGCCACAAGCAATTATTTTGTTGTATTGCTGGAAGATACTTCTGAAGTAATTTGTAAATGAAAACCTGATAAAATGCTTGTCAAAACTGCTCAACTATGCATTGTCACAGAAACCTGCAATGGTTCTGTTTGACCATAATTTACAAGGAGGTAGATAAGTCCATGCTGACTGAGTAATAATGGACTTCTTACTGGCTTCTCTAATGTATGCTTGTTCCGTCTGTGTCACCTTCTGTATATGCCATCGTCTTCAAAGATTGGCATAAACTGTCTTTTTTTTCTTTTTTAAATAATGCATTCAGAAGCTGTTCATCTTCACTACTGAGCCTTCAGTATTCCAACAAAGACTCTAGTCATCTGTCCTTGGACTGGGAGTCCATTTTGTCGTCTAAAAATGAGGATAACAAAAATTGAACAATAACTATGCATTCAAATACATCGAGTCCACAAAAAAGAACGTGGAGGGCAGTTGCATTGCAAAGTTAACTATCACAGAGAATGAATTGCCGGTCCCCCAAGCCTGTTCAGGATGGTTATCTTCAACTGCAAACATTTTTAAGAAATACAATATTAGCTAGCGGTAAGATATGTGACTTCTTAAACACAGCAAGCTAACTTTGGTTAGAAGGACAGTGTATTTTAATTCAGAACTCGATCTAGCGTTCTAACCTGTTGAAAAATTACAGGATATTAAAAAATTAAAAGTTCGACCCATTATTCAGCAAGTACATGCGCATACGAAATGGAAATTTCCCGGTGGACCGTCAATTAGAAAATACAACGAAAGTCGTTAATATGCACGCCATTCGCAACACTGGGTAAGTGACGGTGGAGAACATTGACTGGAGCTGGCTATGTGGCCGAGATGTGGCAAAAATCAGTAGCCTTACTTAATGTAATTAGCTACACACCTAGCTAGTTAAACAAGATTCAGTTCTAAGATATCATAGATAGCCAGTTAAGTACTTCAACTAATTTCGAAACAGATGACTGTGAGGTGGGGAATGTTTTAACATTGAGTCCATTTACCTTCTGAACAAGCCAACGAATATTTATGCTGCAGGCAGTCGTTGGGTCCTTTCACTTTCCTGCACCGTCTCCGTGTGACAGCTGGCCATTACGGGCACTTCTGTTAATAGCACAGCTGCCAGACCAGGTGAAAAGTTCAGGGGGGCTGGTCGGATGGGTGTGTGGGTGGGATTCGATAGCGCGGCTCTACCCCCCGATCACTACTGCCCTGACTCAGTCTCCAAATGTGCAACATGGCAGCGGCCATATCGAGGATATTTTGGCTCCATTCTGTTGAATGGGAGTGAATGGAGACGCGTCGTCCATCTTTTATACTATCGTCCTTGGCCTCAACATGCTCAAAAACTCACGAAAGCATCACGCCCAGCATATATTTTACTGCAATACAGGCTTTGCACATGGGCGTGGCAAAATGACTCCATGGCAAGTCCAAGAAAATTTCAACGAAGCAGCCCTCACAGCCCCTTTCACCTACATGTATGAAATTCAGTGGACACATGGACCATTCCCAGACCTAAAGAAAAGGTCTCTTGTTGCCAAAAAATGGGTAGTTGTTCTTCCTAATGCAAACATTGTCAAAATTGGTCCAAATGTCATATGCTTAATAAGACTCCCATGCAGAAGATGTCATGATGCCGGTCTGAGCTTGCGCATGCACAGTGTTCTTCAGAGTACCCCGAAACACAGGCTGATGTTTGAGTGAAGGCGTTTACTCACTACTCTGGAAATAACCTACCACAAAATCTAGCACTGTCCAGTGGTCGTAAATGCATACCTGTACCCCTCAGGATCTGACCTCCAGCCCCAACGTGCACAAGGGGGCTGTTTATTGCTGCTTGCAGCTTTAACCCGTTGCCACTCCGACAGGAAGTTAAAAACATACTACGTCATTTACACAGCTTGTATGCAACTGAGATACTCATGCCACATATCGTCGGAAAGCTAGGATTCTTGAGATTCGAATGATGCCAACCATTTCAAAGCATAATCATCACAGCAGCTTTAATCAACGCCTATGTCAGACCACACACAAACAAACGAACAGTTACAAAACTGATGTAACTCACCAATGAAGCCTCCTAGTACTCCTCCAGTTCAACATATCCCCTCAAACATGGTCTTGTTACATCCACGAAGTTCCACTTAATCCAACCAAGTAAAGTTTTTAGTCCAAAACACACTATTACACCGGTAAATATCCATGAACAGCTGCTGCATCGTTTGAAATGAGTCGGTGGTTAACCACAAAGTTCGCTGCATTAGTCGTCCTTGCACCGCTGCAAATATAAACAGTACAAAGCCATTTGCGTCAAAATGGAGTCTGCACTCTAACCTTTCGATTGACACCTCACTCGACCAGTTACGAGCTTCCCTGCCCTGTCTACAGCCTGCTATAGCCAACGAGTGCCTGTAAAACCAACGAAATTCTGCAAACGCCGATATATAGCTTGTTGGGGTGGCGACAAAGCTGACGCTGCCTATAGCCATTTTCACATAGCATGCGTATGGCGCAGATCTCGGCCACCGCAGCCATTCATTGTCTATGTGATCGCTGGGGGCGAGGGCGCACCATTCTGTGCCGAGGAGGGCGCAGCGAGAGGCTTGCGCCGCTGCTGGACACGGCGCTGCCGCTGGATGGGGCGCTGCACCCAAGTTCAAAATATTGAACTTGGGCGCAGCGCCCACCTCGGCGCGTCCAATTGAAGAGAATATTGGAATCGGAAAAAAATTGGCGGATTTTGTTAGAAAGGCAGGGCAAAAATGGAGGAGAATATCATTGTGGCGGTCTCTCTGCATGTACAGCTGTGGGACACGAGACTCAGCGTCTACCGGGATCTCGTTAAAAAAAGCCCGGGCATGGAGAGAGATATCCCACAATTTGAGAATACCAGGAGTGATTAAAAACCGGCAGAGATATCGTTAGCCTCATAGCATAATTGGCTTCTAGGGCCGTCCACACCGAGAAAGATAACTCACACGACTCACCTCACTTCTTATGTAAATGCTGATTGTGCTACTTTGATTAGTTCACATTGGCTGTACTTTCTCTTCAGTGAACCCATTTTTGCTTCGTTGGAAAATTGACGTTGGCCTAGCTTCATGGCCTAGCTTATTCAGCGAATACATCTGACGAGTTAACGTAATACAAGGTATCCTTTTGGACTTAGAGTAATGTTCTGTAATGAGTTTCTCTGCGATGTTATCTGCCATGTTGAAGTGAAGCCCTATAAATTCCACGGATTTGATGGGCCGTCAATTTTTCCCATCGTTCATAAAATTGCTCTGAAAGTGATCACAGCTATATCGTTTGCCGTTATTGTTGTGGTGTGGACTTCGCCATCTACATGAGTTGGGACGATTTTTAAAACTATATCTTTATTGTTATCGTTGTAGTTATCTTTCTTGATCAGTCGCATAGCAAACAGCGCCACATGCGTGCACAACGCGCATGCGTGCGCCCTATTCGGTTCCATCTCTGCGCCGTCCAAACCGCGTGCTATGTGAAATCGTCTGCGCCGTACCCAGCGCAGAGCGCCGTCCAAACCGAGTGTTATGTGAAAACGGCTTATTGCTTGCGTAACAGAAAGGACAGAATATGGTTCAGCTGTGCGTAATGCGTGCTGCGCGTTCGGCAAAACAGAGCGAGGCAGAGAGAGATTTCCAGCGAATGTTTGATGGTTGTTTACGGAGTTTGAAAGAAAAAATTGCGAAAAGCTTGCGAAAGTTCAGAAGCTGCAGAGCTGTGCACTCGGCGTGCAAGTGATAACTCAGGGGAAGAAATCCCTGACCAAAACCGTGATGGCTCCGTAGCAGAGGAAATGTTTCTCGGGAGAGATGACATTACTCTTGACAAGTATGCATCATATTATAACTTATATTTCATTAAATTATAATATTACATTTATATTATTATTATTATAACATTACATTACGTATTATTTGCATCTGTCACGGAAGGTGGAAGGACGTCATGTTTTCACCGGAGTTGGTGATTCTGTTTGCCAGTTATTCTGTAATTCAGTATAAAGGATTACGGAAAAAGGATATTATAATATTATGCTGATATTATGATGATTATATTATTACCATATTACGCATTATTACCTCCGTCACCGAAGGTGGAAGTTAGTTATTTTTTCGCCAGCGTTGGTTGTTGTGGGAATTTTAATTTTCATCCCTGTTAGAAATCAGAGTGAGATAAAGTAAGTAAATAGGATCCATTTTACTATGTGCCACATAGGGTCTTCGTTACAGGCAAGAACAAAGACAAAGGAATCTCTCCTTTGCTTTGGATATATGTAAAAGCACGAAGTCAGAATCTCCTCCCCTTGGGGTTTATATGCACAAATTTGAGTTTATGCCTCAGTAACCTTTAAATTTTTTATTTATCATATATTGTAAATAGTTTGCTATTGAAAGGTTATTTTTTTGTTTACATTTCATATATAAAAAAACATTTTTTACATAACAGCACTTGTTTTGACTTTTATATGCACAAATTTGAGTTTATGTTTCACTTTTAATTTTTTTATTTATCTTATATTGTAAATAGTTTGCTGTGAATTTGCTGCGTAAAGGTTATTTGTTTGTTTACATTTCATATAAAAAAGCATTTTTTTACATAACGGCACTCGTTTTGACTCTTATGTGCACAAATTTCAGTTTATGCTTCAGTAACTTTTTTTCAGCAATATTGATAGTTTATCTGGATATGGGATTGGATTCCTCTAAGTGTCACCTTTCATTAGAGCTCAACATTATGACTGTACGTTGAAGCATTCAAGAGTTATGCCCTTTTATCCTATGTATGTGACCATGGTTATCCAAGGGTCCTTTTGGGGTCTCCAAATGGCCATTTTTGGAAACGCCTAGACATGGCCTTAGAAAATCGTGTAAAATGCTCATTTTCTGTAGGACTGTTATCATATTTGAACTGGAACTAAGTAAGGCTTCATGCTGTGGTCCCATTGTGTTTTTCAGCTAATAAGTCCCAGCTGCTCTCATCTACAGGCATCTGTTTGCAAAAAAAATTTTTGGCAAGAGTAAAAACCTCCTACTTCAGTGTGTTCCAGCTTGGATTACTCAGTGACAGTAGCACTTATAGTGTTTCTTTCAGCTGGGGGAAAAACTTCAGACTGTTTCCTTTCAAACGAGACCATAACCATCCAAATAGTCAAAACAGTTCAAGAACAGCGTTCAATTTACTTTGGGTATGCTTTTGATAGGCATTTTAGGCAAATTTTCAATGCATTTACTTAATAGACTGAATATATCTGGAACCGAGAAATCCAGAAAATGTCTGGTTGACAGTGGCCCATGCCAGACATCCATATCGCTATGAGGTAAAAATGCATCCCTAAGTCTTGTGCACAAGACATATCAGAATTGTGAGCTGTAAGCAAGTATCATCTTTGATCTTTCCATTATTCTAATTGAAGTATCGGGAGAAGTTTTATTTTATTTAGTCACAATATGGTTAATTGATCACAATATGGTTTACAGTCACCATAAGTTAATAGAGACGTATTCACTAAAATCTTCTGCTCAAGAATTGCAAATGGTGCTTCTACAAAGTTTTAGCTGGGGAGTGGGGGGGGGGAGCGGGTCTGCACACTTACAATTCACTGAAGTCTGAAACTAGAGTTTTTATTTTCCCCTTTTTTGAAGTAAGCCAGTAGGTCAGATTAATGCCAGGAAAACTAAATCCATTCATGTTGTTATTATTTCTGGCTTCTTGTACCCACTGATAGTCTGAGTGTATTTTGAATAAAAGCTTGAGCTTTTCAATGGAAACAAATTTAGTGAAATGCAAGTTATGTCATTTCTAAATTTTTCCCGTTTCAGTGAAAGGTGAGTGTAGTGGGCACACATACTCAGGATTATGTACGTGGCTTCCATTTCTGCCGGAAATGCATGATACTGTCTGCACACTCACAGGTAATGCAAACAATATATTCAAGCTCGCTCTCTCAGCACCTGTTATTAAATAAGCTTTTCAACAACAAGCTAAAATTACAATAGCAAGCAATAGCAATAGTAGTGGGGGCTGTCCCTGCAGTGTGTCTCTGTGCTGCACTCAACAGTCGTCCAGAGAGCAGGTGAGAAAATGTCTGGCTCTCCCACAGCTCCTAATTACTCCAAATGGCTCCTGCGAGCTTGTAATCACCTGTGGTGCAACATGATTTTGCAAACAAGTTAAGCGATTACTTCTGGGTAATCTGGGGCAAATAGCAGTCCCACAGGGGAATGGATAATTATTTTTCAACAACAGTTATTGTCAGTAGCTCGGGGAGCCAGTAAGGGCTGCGGAGCAGCAGTGGAAAAGAGGCAGGTGGGCAATCACATGTTATGAGGACTCAAATCCCTTTCCACCCAGATAACATCTGCGGTTTTCATGCTCTTTCATATTCTGAACTTTTTGAAGGCTGTTTATAAATTATCAGTATAACATCCAGAACTTTCCAAAAATGATTTTGGGACATGCTTGTTTCAAAATACTTGAAATTCAATTCATGGCCAAGGGATAGTGCGAGTGACAAAATAAATTTCATTTTAGTGCAGAGGTCAATCTCCAGCTTTGGAGGGTCACAGTTTGTGTTTTGGCACTAATGATTCAATATTACTTTGTTAGCAACTGAGCGTCCGCACCTTGTTCTTCATACCTCAACCCAATCACAAATATGTTGTATCTGGGCAGTGCTTGATGATTTATGTATTAAGTCCTTCGCATTTTAGGATTGGATTACAACAAAGACTGGGAGATTTATTTAAATCAAGCAAATGCTTGTGCCATTCACAATACTGTTTATTTTCATTAACACTGTGTCCAAAATTCATTCAAATTGGGTTTTGTACATATTATGTACATATGGAGTGAGCGCAGTAAATTGTTGAATAGTGATACATTAAGTCATTTTGGCTTTGTTGAATGAGTTAATAACCAGAACAGATTCCAAATAAACATGCATATCACATGCTTAAAAGGGGCCAGATGTTATGATTCTGCCCTTTCGTGTGTTGTCCCGTGCGTTTTTGTGCTTGTGATTTACTTTCGTCTCGTTTATTTTCCAGCTTTCAGTTCAGCCGACTGACAATCGCTCCCAATCTGTTTCCAGTGGTGTTGCGTGATTGCCTTCAGCGTGTCTGTCTCCTCGCCCAATCACCTTTCTACTTTCGGTTTGGCTTTGGTATTTCATTCATTGCTTCCAGCTGTGCTTAATTCCGGGTCTCGCTAAACTGAGTGAATGCGTTCTCTGATAGGGCATTACTAACCGTACTAATTTTCACGTATTTAAGGGTGATTGTAAATACTTCGTCACTTAGTATTAACCTTGATTAACTCATTTAGCGAACGTATGTGTTTCTGGCTTTTGTGATTTCAATCTGAGCTTTCTGAGTAACTGCATTTAAAACTGTGCCTTTCCTTTCGCTTTTCTTGCGGTGCTTTTTACTTGTCACGTTTAGATTGCCTTAATCTAAACTGCCTAGTTTGATTGATGGTCTCAGCGCCTTGTCTCGAGTCATTATTGTATACCCGGTCCTCGTGTGATTGTTTATTAATCCCATATGTTTCTGTTTCAGTGTGATTGCTTTCCGAGTCCCCGCCTCCTCTCGAGATTTTTAAAGCTCCAATTTTCCACGCGATTGTCAGACGGATCCTCCGTATTGTCTTTGTGCTACATGGTGAAGTCTCAGCTCTTTGTGCGTTCTGGCTCCCGTGTATGGTTCCCGAGTCTTCCTGTTTGCTGCGTTCTAGTCTTGTCTGCCCCGTGTTAAAGTCTCCCAGGGTTTCCGTCAGTTTAGTTAGGTTCAGTTTTTGTTTTATTAGTTTATCCTCTCTTGGAGAGTGTATTTCTGTTCCCCCCTGCCTTTGGCAGTGTACCTTAGTTCTCCCCATTGTTCAGTGCTTGAGCACGGTGTTTTATTTCTGGCGTGTCTGCCAACCCTTTCTCCTAGTGTGTTTTTTTTTTTTTTTTTTTTTTTTTGTGTTTAATAAACACTTCTGCTTCCTGCATCTGGTGTTCCCCGGACCTCTTCTTACACCAGAATTCAAAAATTCTCAAAGACATACAGGTTTCCTGTCGTTACCCGTAGAAAATACCCAACACCTGGTGATGTCCATGATGAATTACTTAAATTATTTAAATGAAATACGATACTTGTGCCATTCAAAAAATTGAGTCAGTTTATTTGGTATCTTTTGCTGATCCATGCACTATATATTGCCAACTTTTCTTTCACTACTGTATACCATGCTCATGGGGAGGGTAATAGGACACTGTGCAGTACAAAGAACAATACCAGCCAAAGCTGGATCCTTTGCTGATGCTGACCTCGAGCTGCAATTGGATGCTGTCTCTGTCAGGATCTGTGTGGAACAAGACGCCAGAAGATCAAGATGGTAGATTGAATGTCACGCTTAAATTCCTCCTTATTAACATTCTTATATATCCACTTTCCCATCATTTCCGTCTTTCTCCTGTCCCTCTTCAAAAGTTCAGCAACAACGAGTGGCAAATAACGAGAGCAGGGGCAGGTGAGCTCCTAGCCTGGGACTTGCACATTTCCAATAGATGCAAAATGGGCTAGTTGGACAAGGCGGTAACATTCCCCGTTGGTGGCTGTCTGTTGCATGGCTGGGCTTTCCAACTCTCCAATCCAGAGATGGCCTTAGGAAAAGTGTCTAAGCACAATCTCTGCCTCCAAATCCGGCTGGTCAACTGCACTTTCCAGCAGTTCCAATAAGGGAGCTTGTCAATATTCTGAACAGTGAAAGCGTTCATTTTTGATCAGATGCCTGTTCATTTTTGATTGCCTGTTCAAATTTGAATACGTTCAGTATATTAACAAGCTCCCTAAATCAAGAAAAATCTCAAAACTGAACCTTCAATTTGCCTCATTTCCTAGAATGTTTGTACCCTTATGGACCATGATGACAGTGACTGATCAGACAGCTATTGTGCTCCTCTGGGCGTGGAACTCGCAACAATAATATCAATGTTGTTGCTTTGAGTGGGCCAGATTTCAGAAGCTGGCTCAGGTTATGCTTACTTCTGGAAGGTGAAGGCAACAGCAGAACCTAGTATTCACAATATGGGCTTTACTATTTGTAACTCTCCTCTTGCTAGTTAATCATCTCTCAGATCCCGTCAATAGCATAATATCAAAACTTTGCTTCCCTCTCCAACATGGACATGCTGCCATCATCATTGCCTATCCCCTGACCCTGCACTGTTATGATGATGTTAAGGAATCATTTTTACACTTCTCTTAGGACTGTCCTCTCCTCAGTTGCCATGAATGATGAACTCCCTCTCATGGCACCTTTCAATGCTTGAACTAAGAAAGATCAAAAAACTCTGTCATGGCATCATATGGCACAAAGAAGTTGGCAATTGCAAAGACAAGAACTACTGCTTCATGGTTTGGGTGCAGAATTCAACCTCGTCATCACCACCCCATCCTCTAAGTTTTCACCGTGGACAAAGCTCTGATACATTCCCAATCACGCCATGACCTCATGATCAACTATGTCATGACTCTGCAATAAGATCATGCCATAGTTCTAATCACTCAGCCCTCTGGAGGACTGATGGCTGTTGGACAGACCACCATCTGATCATCTGTTCCCTCTTAATCTGTCTGAAGCAAAACCCCAGGTTACATGTGAATTCTCCTCAGAAATAGATCAATGTCTCCGGCTTCAAGGATCTATTTGTACCAGCTTGATTCCGCTGCTACCGGTGTCAACAATTTCAGTCACAACATGTCTGATCTTGAGGCCCCTTAATGACCCATCAAGACTGCCATAAACTCTGCTGCCAGTGAGATCAGTGGCTTTGTAAAACAGTGCAACGAGGACTGATTTTATTAGAAGAACTGTGCCATCCATGACTCCAGAGACGAAAAGTAGAAGGCTCGCCTGGCATCTCAGCCTTACAACATCAAAGCAAGCTTTTGCAAGATCAAGGCTTCGGCTCAACGTGCCATCCATCAGTTTCAGAACAACTATGAAAGCCAAAGAGACCCGTAGTTACCTCATCTGGTACAAGAAGCAAAAGTTCTTCCAAGCAGTCCATACAATCAATGGGCTGCTCCGCTCCTCTTCACATCCCCTTTGAAGGATGAAGAAGTGATCCTTACTTCAAGGACCCCCTGAATCAGTCGCCTTGTGCCTGAGATGACTACATTGTCAGATTTCTGCAATCCAGTCAGGCCATGGATGAGTGTCCATGAAGACAATCAAGGCTGCCAAACTCATCAAGCATGGTGGGTGCTCTCTCCTGGGCTAAATCCATCGTTCCTTCCTTTTGATCTTGAGATCGAGGCATGTCCCCAAAGACCTACAGGGTGCAATCTTCATGATCATTTTCAAGAAAGATGATTGTTTAGCCTGTGGAGACTACTGTGGCATTTCCCTGCTGTCTATCACCAGAGAGACTTCTGCCCGAGTTCTCCTCGATCTCTTTCACGACCTTAGAAGATTAATTCTCCCTGAGTTTCAAGTACAGCTTTCAATGGGGAAATGGAACCACTGAGATGATCTTCTGTGCTTGGCAACTGCTCAAAAATGCCGGGGAGTTACAGCAACCCATAGCAATAATTTTATTTAATCTGCATAAGGTGTTTGATTTCATACCCCACAATTGATTCCATGCAGGCCTTTGGAAAGAGCTTGCGTAGTTTGGCTGCCCCACACAATTTGTCCCACTGGCGCAGGGTGTGTTCAGTTATATGAGGGGTTCCATCATTCATGACCTCTTTTGGCACTTTTCAACTGCATGGTACAGCTCTACTCAACTCATATCTGGAATGGTTTTGCTTTGCAGTCCCTCCCCCTACTGCTGTCTTTGCCTCCACTTCATCGGGTGACAGGTGTGGCTTATTGAGGTGGAGGTGAAGGCAGCCTATTTATACACTGCAACTGCCTACTAGCTGCATTCTGGTTTTTATCCCTGCTGTTTGGTGCTGCTGCTTCCCTGTTTTTGGATTTAAAATATATTTATTAAACCTTTGCTATTTTACATATCAGCCTCTCATTTTGGGTATATGGTCCCAGTGCCCGCGGGATTGCAGGTTGCATCCGGTGGGACCAAACCATGACAAAAAGCAGCTGCCAGTTTGGGACCCAGCCAGGCTGATTGGTAGTGGAGCAGCAGCGGGTTTTTTATGCCGGGGCTTCTGGGGAGCAGTCATCTGGGGTCCGGCGGAGGTGTGCTCCAGTGGGGTACGGCAGAGGTGTGCTCTAGCGCGTTCCAGTGTTCCGGGCCTGTTCCAGTGTGTTCCGGGCGGAGGCGTGCTCCAGTGTGTTCCGGGAGGAGGCATGCTCCAGTGTGTTCCGGGCCCAATGTGATACAGTACGGTGGGCCCAGTGTGATCCAGTGTGGCGGGCCCAGTGTGATCCAGTGTGGCGGGCCCAGTGTGATCCAGTGTGGGGGGCTCAGTTTGTTCCAGAGTGCTTTTTTCCTGGCACGCCAGGAGGCGTGCCTTGGGGGGCAGGTACTGTAATGTTTTTGCCTCCACTTCAACGGGAAACAGGTGTGGCTTGTTGAGGTGGAGGTGAAGGCAGCCCATTTATACACAGCAACTGCCTACAGGGATTTGCAGCTGCATTCTGGTTTTTATCCCTGCCGTTTGGTGCTGCTGCTCCCCTGTTTTTGGTTTATAAAATACTTAGTATACAAAATAGAAAAGGTTTAATAAATACATCAGCCTGTGAGAGTGGGTCCCTTCCTCTCCTTTTGGGTACATGGTCCCAGTGCCCGCCGGATTGCAGGTTGCATCTGGCGGGACCAAACCATGACAATATCTACTCTATTCAATTTTTTGTGAATTTCCTTTGTAGATTGTATCCGGCACCAGGTACCTTTTCTAATACTTCCTTGGCTGAGGTTCTAATCAAGCCGGCCCGATACTGAAACATTAGGGCAATGTGCTGCAGACCAGTGATTCATCAGAGGCAATCACCATTCTTGTGACACAGGACAAGCTAACACAATATAGAGCAGAATTGATATTACGTGGGAATAGGATGACTTTCACAGCAGTGTATTCTGAAGGGTAAAAATTAAAATGTGACTCAAGTAGGTAAATTTGTATCTAAACCAGCAAGATAGCTAGCTTTCTTGTAAGCTTTCAGGGTCACATAAGATCACAACTTTCAGGCAGGATGATTACATTATCACAATATAAAGGATGAAAGGAGCAGTGAATGTTTAGTTGTCAAACACATGGCCAACAGTTATCAGCTAAACATACGCAAGGTAGGCATCAGCCATAAATGCATACATTACTGCTTTTGAGATAAAAACAATTAAGACTAAATGGATAAGTGGCCTGATGAATAGCTTCATATTAATTTCTTCAAATCTACTGAATCTTTTAGATATTAAACGTGAATGTTTTGATAAGAGGGCTCAGTTTTTCAAGATGAGTACCGAGAATTTCAGTCAATGTTTCTGTTTGAGCTCTGCTCAATAAAGCGAGTCGACAATGTTCAAAACCTGTCGGACATTAACCCTAGAACACTATCCCCGGGTGATTTTCACCCGAGAAAACGTTTTTACGTGATTTTCATTATGTTGCGTTTGTCTGAGTGTTATGGGTCCCTGGGCAGCTTCAGCATTGTCTTTGACATCTTTGAAGGCATGGGTGTTTTGTTTACCTCAGGGTACTTTTTTTCATTTTGTTAGACATGGCACAGTTGAAAATAAAAGAACACTACTCCTAATTTGTCATGTATTGTCATATTTTGATGACAAGTACTTTTTATTGGGTATTTTACTATATTGGGAAAAATCACCCGGCGTTAGTGATGGTGTTACTTATTTTAGCAATAGTGTTCAAGGGTTAAATGCAAAATACTCTGTGTCTGACAGCCAAAAAAAAAGAGGACCATTAGAACAGATTGATAAAGAAATAAAAAATAAAACGAAACACTTTAACAAAAAACCAAACATCCAATGAACACTGCGATTTATTTATTTTCAGGCCATCTTTTTTGGATGTTCTGTTAGTTGGTGATATATTTTCATTCTTTATTTCGTGATAAATCTGTTCTCATATCATTACTTTCACTTTTTTCCTGGCTGCCGGACATGGAGTATTAAGCATTTCGCGTCAGACAGTCTTGATCATGCATGGGATATTTAATTCACAATGTCAATGGTCATGGAATTGATTTGCTCGCTGACTACAAACACTATTTTATATCTGGTGTGGAAATAAAGCGTGAATCTGTTTCATCCATCTGACTAATTTTCAAAAGAGAGACCGAATAAAGACTAAATAATAAAGTCTACCTTCAACGGAAGAAAACAGACAAATAAAAAGACCAAGAAAAGTCAACAGATATCAATTTGCATTTTGTGAAGGTCGAAAACAAACATGACCAAGTTTGTAGCCTATGTCAAATAATTCCTGGAACACTCAAAACAAGTGAACTTTTATGACTTTCGGAAACGGAGTATTTTATGTATTATGTATTTTATTTATCTCTGTCCGACAGTCGCTAAATTTGTCCTAAATGCACAAAGTCCCACGCCAATGTCGACTCACTTTATTGAGCAAAGCTTAAACAGAAATATTGATTGAAATTCTTGGTACTCATCTCGAAGAACCGAGCCCTCTTATCAAAACATTCACATTTAATATCTAAAAGATTCAGTTGATTTGAAGAAATTAAAAACAATATTCGACTGTCGGACACGGAGTTATATTGAAACCATCCGGCTGTCGGACATGGAGATATATTAAAACCCTGTCCGACTTTCGGACATGTAGGCCTAGACACTGCGTTTAAATAAAATTTGGATTGGTGTTCATACTGTCTGTGTCTCATTTATACCACATTAACCATAGTATAGTTGTCGCTAAATGATGAGGAATCGATTACCTTGGAGTTTGGCTTGGACGACTTATCTTGATGGTTATCCTTTTGATAGTCAATTGCATGGAACATACAGTGTAAACTGCGTTATAATATTACCGTTAAGTTTTTCATCACAAGCTATTAGTAATACAACCAATCTATACACCTAAATGATTTATATAGAATTGGAACAAATAGCCAACTGTAACTCAACTCACAATACCACAAACTCACGATATACTTAGTAATACTGCAGCAAGCGACTCATGGACGCCGGAGCCAACGTATTGTGGATCAGCTCTCTGAAGGGGTGCAAACTGATTGGCCACTGTTTAATGGTATAACAATATGGAGCTATTTTTTCTCTTAATGATTAGCTCCTGCTACACTTTGCGGCATGCTGTAGAACTATGCAAACTCTGGATGTTTAGGATTATATTGTGCCATTATCAACACGGCTCATTCGCAGTCTGCATCCTTTTTTATAAGAATATATCAAATAATCAAAATCATTAGAAAAATACAAACATTTGCTTTACCGATCCTTCGCTCTGTCGCTGTTCTCCTCCTCATGTTGCGTTTACCAGCATAGACATAATAAAGATTTATTTATTATGTCTCTTTATTATGTCTGTTTACTAGAGGTGCAGGCTTTAGAATGTCCGGTTTCCTTCGGTACGAAGAACGTGATTGGCCGACTGAATCCACGTGCCATTCTATGGGTGCTTAGATTGGTTGGAACATTTAGACTGGTTTTGTTCACTTGTTCTTATTTTATATTTAAAACGGCCAACTATTGCACCCCAAACATTTGATATTGTGTTTTATAAATAATGAATCTACATAAATGCAAAATATTACCTACTCTCTTAATGGGGAAATACTAAATGAAAAACTAAAGCAGCTAGCTTCGCTTGGCCTACTGCCAACTTGACGGCTCTGAGCGATGTGGAGCAACGGTGGCGTATGGCTTTTAAACAAACGTCGATCCCCGTATTGGTGAATGGCAGGCGCCTCTCACTCACTCACTTGCTCACTCACTCGCGTATGCTTTCTTTCTCCCTCATCTCCACTGTGTGTGTGCGTGTGTGCGATAATGTTGACTTAACTATAAGCTTGTAAGGTGAAACAGCAGCAGACAAACTCATTCATCACAAATTGTTGTATAGAAATCACCCCATACCCCTCGTTTACTGTACTATATCTCACGGAAATTTGAAAACTATGTATCAAAATATGTGTTTTCAGATACATTAGAACCATTTATAACAAAATAAATGTGATATAATGCTTGGTTTTTTATGAAATGATAAAAAGTAAGTTTCTCACGGTTTAGTCAAACTCTCAGTTCTCACATTTGTAATTGCGCAGATCTATAGCATTTGCATGTACCACTGCATTGGACCTTACATCCTCACTTTGTAAGCTCTTAGCAGCTTTCTGAAATGGGCGGAAGAGTTGCCCAAATAACCTTCCACAGATTGCAGGGCTCCAGACTGCGAAAAGATTAAGGGCGGTGCAGCTGATTTTAAAATCAAAGTCGCATGGGTGCGCCTACGGCCTGCGCTTAGATAATGGGTTGCAGAACAAAGCCATTGGCTGACATGAATGCTGAAAAAAAAACTTCCTTGCCCCAACACCCTGCACAAAAACGTATCCCCCCCCCCAAGACCAGGGGCACAGGGATATGTCGGTGCCCTGTTACAAGACACTCTCCCAGATGCTGCTTAGACTTTAAAGGCCCATTCTCACCGGGCAGGAGCAAAGAAGCGGCACAGATTTGCGGAATATTCGCTGCACAAAAAATTCCGAAAGCATTCACACTGAACTTGGTGAGAAATTTCATGTTCTTGTGGTCCAATTTCGCACAAGACAACCAAATCCAAGAGTTATAATTTAACCAAAATGAACCATGATAGCAGCAGCAGCAGCGACAATTTCATTGCTTGTACAAAACCCAAAACCAGTGAAGTTGGCACGTTGTGTAAATTGTAAATAAAAACCGAATACGATGATTTGTAAATCCTTTTCAACCTATATTCAATTGAATACACTGCAAAGACAAGTTACTGAATGTTCGAACTGGTAAACTTTGTAATTTTTTGCAAATATTAGCTCATTTGGAATTTGATGCCTGCAACATGTTTCAAAAAAGCTGGCACAAGTGGCAAAAAAGACTGAGAGAGTTGAGGAATGCTCATCAAACACGTATTTGGAACATCCCACAGGTGAACGGGCTAATTGGGAACAGGTGGGTGCCATGATTGGGTATAAAAGCAGCTTCCCTGAAATGCTCAGTCATTCACAAACAAGGATGAGGCGAGGGTCACCACTTAGTGAACAAATGCGTGAGCTGATTGTCGAACAGTTTAAAAACAACATTCCTCAAAAAGCTATTGCAAGAAATTTAGGGATTTCATCATCTACGGTCCGTAATATCGTCAAAAGGTTCAGAGAATCTTGAGAAATTACTGCACGTAAGCGACAAGGCCGAAAACCAACATTGAATGGCCGTGACCTTCGATCCCTCAGGTGGTACTGCGTGAAAAGGACATCACCACATGGGCTCAGGAACACTTCAGAAAACCACTGTCAGTAACTACAGTTCGTCGCTACATCTGCAAGTGCAAGTTAAAACTCTACAATGCAAAGCAAAAGCCATTTATCAACAGCACCCCGAAACGCCGCCGGCTTCGCTGGGCCCAAGCTCATTTAAGATGGACTGATGCAAAGTGGAAAAGTGTTCTGTGGTCTGATGAGTCCACATTTCAACTTGTTTTTGGAAACTGTGGACGTCGTGTCCTCCGGAATAAAGAGGAAAAGAACCATCCGGACTGTTATAGGCGCAAAGTTCAAAAGCCAGCATCTGTGATGGTATTGGGGTGTATTAGTGCCCAAGACATGGGCAACTTACACATATGTGAAGGCACCATTAATACTGAAAGGTGCATACAGGTTTGGAGCAACATATGTTGCCATCCAAGCAACGTCTTTTTCATGGACGCCCCTGCTTATTTCAGCAAGACAATGCCAAGCCACATTCTGCACGTGTTACAACGCATTATGAAGCGTAAAATAACACAACTGAGACCCCGGACTGTTGAACAACTTAAGCTGTACATCAAGCAAGAATGGGAAAGAGTTCCACCTGAAAAGCTTCAAAAATTGGTTTCCTCAGTTCCCAAACGTTTACTGAGTGTCGTTAAAAGTAAAGGCGATGTAACAGTGGTAAAAAGGCCCCTGTGCTAAATTTTTTGCAATTTGTTGCTGCCTTTAAATTCTAAGTTAATGATTATTTGGAGAAAAAAAAAGTTTCTCAGTTTGAACATTAAACATCTTGTCTTTGCAGTGTATTCAATTGAATATAAGTTGAAAAGGATTTGCAAATCATTGTATTCTGGTTTTATCTACGATTTACATAACGTGCCAACTTCACTGGTTTTGGGTTTTGTATGTATCTGAATGGTAATGTTAGCCTCACGGTCTACTTTTACACTGATGAAGCCCACAGACATTTTCCTTCTTGATGTCCGGACCTGGGGCTGTTTCAATAAACTTAAAGGGGAGCCAATATGCTATTTTTCCCAGTTTATATTTTGGTCTTTGACTCCCCTAGAGTACTCCTGATCGCTCAAAGTCAAAAAAGGGTACTTATTTCGCCCGTACTGCCGTCCTCAAAAAAACCCCATTTGTAGTCCATTGTAGTCTCTTCCTGAAGCCCCTCATTGGGGTGGCTTTTCCAGTATTGCCCCCACTCCCCGTGTGCCACTTTCTTCTGACTGGCCAGCTCTGTGGAGGGCAGATCAAGGCGGGACGATGCGGTGTCACAGTGAAACGTGAGACTCGTCTGCCTTCTGAGCTAAGGAATCAGCGGGGAAATTCTGCTATAAAACACAGTACATGTGTATGGATCTAATGACATTAACTTCTTCTAATAGACGCTGTGCGAAAGTCTGGCAGCTCAAGCACGAATCTGCTATTGGCTGCAGTTTGCTACGGCAACAGTTGATGAGTACAGCAGTTTTACTACTCCTAGCTAGGTTGCAGGGGAAGCTAGAATCCACCCCTTATAGACACATTCGTAGAATGGGTCGACATGCCCAAGTGTGACCGGAGACCGTAGAAATCCGGTGGTTCTGAGTTTAGAGGGAAACTTGGACGGTGTGGGGCAGCTATACTCAGCAACAAAAGTTTCTGTGACACCAATATTGTTAATTATTTTTCATAACGCAATTATGAAATTGTCATACATGGTGATATCAGACTGAAACAGTACACGTAAACACAACATTGAAATGGAAATCATGAAAATGCGAGAAAATGACTTTGCACGTGAAAATGTGCGTAAATCATGCTTGTGGATGGCAATAAAAGAGGAGAATTTTTGGAATGTTCACATTGTGCCTGATGAACGACGGAAGCATCACTTATCGAAAACACAGCCATTTCGGATCAGAAACTCTACCCTCTAAATGCCACGACTGTCTGAAAATGATCGGTGGAGGGCCATTGGGATGATTGAATCCGGAACCTCGCAGAGGGAAGTTGCTCATCGCCTGAATGTCCACCGAAACACCATTTGGAACTTATGGCAGCGTCATCAGCAGACAAGACATGTCAGAGACCGTCCTCGCAGCGGCCGTCCACGAGTAACCACTCCCAGACAGGACAACTGGATTCGAACAACCCATCTCCGAAATCGATTCCAACCTGCAACCATAACTGCAAGAACGATACCTGGTTTGAGGCGACTGTCTGCACAGACAATCCGTCACCGTCTCCGTCATTTTGGCATTGTCCCACGTCGGCCAGCAAGACGTCCAATACTCACAGTACAACACCGACGACTGCGTTTACAGTGGGCACAACAACATCGACGGTGGATCCAACGTCAGTGGGATCTTGTACTCTTCACTGATGAATCAAGATTCATGCTTAACCGATGTGATGGTCGTTTACGTGTATACCGTCGACGTGGAGAACGTTATGCCAACAACTGTGTTCAGGAATTTGATCGTTTTGGAGGTGGTAGTGTCATGATTTGGGGAGGGATCACGGCTAGAAACAGAACAGATTTGCTTGTAATTGATGGAAATCTGACAGGTCAAAGATATCGCGATGAAGTGCTACGGCCATTGGTGGTACCGTTTTTGATGCAACATGGTCCCGGAATAACGCTGCAACATGATAACGCCAGACCACACGTTGCAAGGATTGTACAGCAGTATCTGATGCAACAACATGTCAATGTCCTGCCATGGCCAGCCAGATCCCCAGACATGTCCCCAATCGAGCATCTTTGGGACGAGATGGATCGACGTTTGCGGCGGTTGGATAACCCGCCAGCTACACTCCAGGAATTGCGACAACGTCTACGTCAGATTTGGAATGACATCCCACAGCAATTTCTGGCACATCTGATTCGGTCCATGCGCCGGAGATGCGTTGCTTGCATCATGGCACGAGGAAGTCGCACCCGGTATTGAAGTGTGAAGGTCACAATTGGTTAGACGTCAGACAAGTGCTTCATGACGCATGAAAATGACATTTTTCGTTTTGAGTGACGTTGGCACTGAAAAGTCAGTGTTTCTCCTGTTAAATAAACATATTGATTGCATTGAGATCTTTGCGTGTCATTTATAACATACACATAAATGGTGTCACAGAAACTTTTGTTGCTGAGTATAAAAGTGGACCAACAGCTTATGGACTGCTTTGGTGTGTATTAGGACATGCTGGTCCATGTGCATAGCTGTGGTGCGTTGTAAGCGTGGAGAAACAAACAGCTTCCGAGGTGATATATGACGAAGGGGCGAAAGCTGCAAGCTAGATGGCCTTTTCAGAAATTGCCTGTGGTAATGGTTTACTTATTGCTTCGGAATGACCAGCTTTTCCTCGCGGAAAATGGGCACATTATGATAGCGTGCGAGAGCAAGACAGAGCTCCGGTTATGTCATGAACATTCTGCAGGTTTTGCAGACCGTTAGTTCAGTCTGCGTGAACCGTTGCTTATGTGAAGCTAGCGAATCGATCACTTTTACAGGAAAGAATTTAATATTGATGGCAATGCAGCGTTTGTTATACTAAACATGTTAGCCTCTGTGCTTCCCTATTGGTTTAACCAGAAGGATCAGAGAGCTTGCCCAGCCATTGGAGATGTATCAGGCTTACCCCGGCCATGGATAAGTGAAGGGATCATTTCATAAGCACTTAAAAATGCACCCCACGCTCTCCAAAATCTACGTCTGGTCTAACTGCAGCCCAACTCAGCAGACACATACAGCACCTCTCCGGTTAGTTTCAATTGTAGTGGCTACAATCAGGTAACGTGATGATGAAACTGCCACATTGATGCTTAGCGAAGTAACACAAGCATGCCGATCATAATTGTTGCATATAAGTTAACCAACCAGGAGGATTTTTAATTAGCAGAGCACGCAAACTAACATGCAGTAGCTGATAAGCGGTCATGACTTGTATGTAATGTAATCTGTCAAGCGAAAAATTTGTTTTGTGTCCGGTGTGAAAGCTGCTTGACAACGTGTATTCTAGTCTTTGCATTGATTTTGAACATAGCTAATCTGTTGCGCGAAAAATTTGTTTCGTGTCTGATGTGAAAGCAGCTTTATGGATAGTACTCGGCAGCTAGAGAGAGCTCTGTTATGTTATGAACATAATTCAGATTTTGCAGACCGTAAGTTCCGTTAGCGTGGACAAATGCTTATGTGGAGCTAGCGAATTGATCACTTCTACTGGAAAGAATTGCCTATTTATTCTCCGCCTTTTTCGGCTTTTAACTAGCCACAACAATTTCTAAGGGGGGATGAAATTATGTCAAGGTAGTGCAGAGAAATCATTTGTAAACTGGCAGAGCTTCTGTGTTTCGCATTGCTTTCATGGTAGCACCAGAGAGCTTCCTCAGTCATTTGTGAAGTATCCGGCTGATCTCGGTCATGGATAAGTGAAGCGATCACTTACTGTAGTGGCTACAATCGGGCAACGTTATGATGAAACTGCCACATTTATGCTTACCGAGGTAAAACAAGCATACAGATCAGAATTACTGCATAAACGTTAACCAGGAGCATTTTTAATTAGCATGACACGCAAACTAACATGCAGTAGCTGGTAACTGCACAGTCATAACCACAGAGACAAACCCTTGCAATACAGGTTTTACAGACAGCAAGTTCTGTTACTGTGAACAGCTGTACCAAGCATCTAAATAACAAACAAGTATTAAAAGTTAGCTTCAAATGAGTTTTATGTTTACACTCCTCCTGTAGAATTTCCCCTGATATCACTCTTGCATAATTAGGACACAAACATTAGCAACAGTAACTTGGCTACGTTAGCCGCTGTGCTACAGCCACAATCAACTGGCTATCATGTCAAGTTGGCTTATGCAGTAAAAGCAACTTACAGCTTCTGTGTCTGTGAGTCAAGGACAGTCACGACAGATACAGGCTTTATTTTCAGATATTTTACAAAGCCTGCATTTGAGGCCAGTTGTTAGTGCTAACTATCACTAGCGGTCCTGCTAGGCACCCGTAACACGTTAGCTTCACTTACAGTATTTGCTGTTATATGGTTACTTACCGCTTGTGGCTCCAAGCACTTGATCGCTGAAACGCTTATCCTGTGTCGAATTATCCTTTATTGACAAAGCTTTGCTGAAATGCTGAACACAAGCAGCTAACGTTTCCTTTGGCCATGGCTGTTTGCTGCCAGCAAACAAAAAACCTACCCACTGATTTCTTGTGACATCGTCTTTTGGAAGAGAAATTTTTTTTTTTGCGTCCAAAAGTAAACGGACAAGTAGCTTTCAGAGAGATTCTGACAAAATTGCACCCCGAATGATCTCCGGTGCTTCTTTTGTATTTCCAAAAGTGTAGATGCTACTAAGGCATAGTATGATCTGCCATTGTTAGTGCCTGCTAGAATAGTTTCTGGTGTGGGCAGGTCCAGCGCAGTGGTTGGCTCTGGCTAGGTCTGTACTACTTGCACGGCACAACCTGACGTCAGGTTTTACCCAGATCTCATGAAGATCTTGGGAGGAGCTGTTCAGAGAGGAAGTCACGCTCACGAAATCACGTTCTTGGATTACGGCAAAATCCCTGTATCTTATGTTTCGAAACTTTTCAGAGGTCGAGCATGGACAACCAACATTATAACATTACTAGTATGTATTAAAAGAAGGAACAGCATGTTTGGTCCCCTTTAACTAGTCCAACCCAGACGAAACTGCGTCATAATTTACACCTCAGCGACGCACAGCTTTTCGATTTGGTGCACAAATACTGAAAATATGAGAACGTCAATCAAAAAAAAACATCTCTAACTGCTCTGAAAAAGTAAACTAACTGCACACATAGCTGTCAGTGTCAGCTATTCAAAAGCAGCCTTTGCTTTTCATCATGTACCATAAGCTACGGCCATGAAGTTGCAACATGACAAAGCTGTTCATTATACACAAGACATTAAAGCATCCATATTGTGATGACAGCTCATTTTACAGACTAATGCTAAGTCAAAGACAGGCGGTAAACAGAACTCCACTCTCGGTCTCACATAAGCACCGCAAATATTATAACAACCTCTGATATCTGACTGCTCTGAAGGGAATATGCTATTGTTGTTCACATACCCTGAATAGACATGCAACTTTTTGTCTCAATTAAGGAAAACGCCTACAATGATTTTGGAGTGAAATATTCATGTATGTGTGGTTGCTGGAAAAATTCTTTCTCGGATTTAACAAAGCCCCACCTCTGGGTGTATATTAGTTTCACATGCATTGATTATATTGTTTTTCCGCTCTTGAAATATTTGGGCTTGTAATGCAAATAGAAGCCACTAGATGGCGGCATTGACCTTTTTTTTGTTAAGCCCAGACTGGAGCTAGGTTTGGGCATGTCTTGGGCATGTCTGAGACAAGTCCCAGAGAATTAAAAAAAAAAAAAAGTCTAAAAGGTGGGAGGGGTCTGCAAAAGAGTATATAAGGAGGAAAATTGAGACAGTAAAGTAGTAGGAGAAATTGCAAGGAGAAGGATACTTTTGACCAGACCTGTCTCTTCTTTTCATGACTTGTGAAGCTTTTTGTGGATTTTGCCTGTGTTGGAGCATTTTCCTCACCCAGGACATCACCAAGCAACCCCACCATAGGGACTGTAAATATTTTTGTTCTTGTATTTATCAATCTTTGGCAGTAGAGTAGATAGTAGATTAGTTAAAAGTGTTTGTTTAATTAAATGTGTTTAAGTTTTAAAATTTTGTCTGTCATCCTTTGCTGTCGTAAATGTTGTTACAAATTGGGGGCTCAAGTCCGGGATAGACCATTGTGTGAGTCATTTATTGAAAATCCAACATTTCAAATTGTAAAATTGTTTTTTGAATTTTCCTATATATATATATTGACAGATCAACAGCAATGGATGATTTCTTGGCATCACCAACCGTAGAGGTTTTGAAGTCTTTTAAAAAGACAGAACTGCTTGAAATATGCAGACATTTAGAGCTGACAGAGGTAAAACCAGCCATGCGAAAAGCAAGACTGGCTAGAGAGATTGTTGCATTATTACATTGATGAAAATGTGTTTGCACCAGGAGATCTGGAACAGTTTCCAGTGGAAAATCCAAATATAGAAATGGAACTTAAATTAAAAATGCTCGAAATAGAAAGGGAGGAAAAAGAAAAACAAAGAGAATTTGAGTTAAAAAAAATTAGCCAGAGAGAGAGAAAAGGAAAGAGCAGAGTCAGAGAGATTTTGAATTAGAGAAGTTAGAGAAGAGAGACTCCAAATGGAGCAACTAAAAATAAAAATAGCAACTGAAAATAAATTTTGGGCTAGCCAGGAGGTAAAACTGGTGCCTCTATTCGCAGAAAAGGATGTTGACAACTATTTCCAGTGTTTTGAAAAGGTAGCAAAGAGTTGTCAGTGGCCAGAGGAACACTGGTTGTGCTACTGTGACCTATCTTGGCTACGTCATAGGCCAGGGTAAGGTAGCACCCATAAATGCGAAAGTCCAAGCCATCATGGACTTTCCAGTTCCTGACAACAAAAAAGCTTTGCGCTGCTTCCTTGGAATGATCGGGTACTACCGCAAGTTCTGCAAGAACTTCACTGAGATTGCTCTCAGTCTCACTAACCAACTGAAAAAAGGCGTAAAGTTCACTTGGGATGATGCATGCCAAAGAGCCTTCGATCGCCTGAAGTCTCTGCTGTATCATTTCCCAGTGCTCAAATCTCCTGACTTCAACAAACCGTTCTCCATTGCGGTCGATGCTAGCGACCAAGCTTGTGGATCTGTGCTCCTACAGAGAAGTGACTCTGATGACATTGAGCATCCTGTGGCATACTTCTCCAGGAAGTTCAGTCGCCACCAAAGGAATTATTTACACAATAGAGAAGGAGCTGTTGGCTTTGGTTCTATCCTTATAACACTTTGATGTTTATGTTTGTACAGGGCAAAAGCCAATGATTGTGTACACTGACCACAATCCGTTAATGTTTTTGAGTAAGATGAAAAACAAGAATCGGAGATTGTTGAATTGGAGTTTGATTTTACAGGAATATGACTTGGAAATTAAGCATGTAAAGGGTACTGACAATGTAATTGCTGATTGCTTATCCCGTGCTTGAGTATGTGTATATATCCCTTGTGTTTATGAGCATATTGTATTATATGTAAATATGGACAAGTGTCTACTTCACCATTTTGTATTGAGAAAAAAATTTTGCCTTTATGAGTCAAAATTTTTCCCTTTTGGAATGGAGGTGTAATGCGAATTGAAGCCACTAGATGGCAGCATTGACCTTTTTTTGTTAAGCCCAGACTGGAGCTAGGTTTGGGCATGTCTTGGGCATGTCTGAGACAAGTCCCAGAGAATATAAAAAAAAGAGTCCAAAAGGTGGGAGGGGTCTGCAAAAGAGTAAATAAGGAGGAAAATTGAGACAGTAAAGTAGTAGGAGAAATTGCAAGGAGAAGGATACATTTGACCAGACCTGTTCATGACTTGTGAAGCTTTTTGTGGATTTTTGCCTGTGTTGGAGCATTTTCCTCACCCAGGACATCACCAAACAACCCCACCAAAGGGACTGTAAATATTTTTGTTCTTGTGTTTATCAATCTTGGTCAGTAGAGTAGATAGTAGATTAGTTAAAAGTGTTTGTTTAATTTAATGTGTTTAAGTTTTAAAATTTTGTCTGTCATCCTTTGCTGTCGTAAATGTCATAACAAATTGGGGCCATAACAGGCAGTCTTTGCCTTCAGACAGTTTCAAGCAAAACGCCATATATTTTTAAAAACCGGGTTTTAGGACAATGCTTGAGTGGTCCCAGAAAGTCAGACAGTCCAACCGGGTCAGAGGACGACGGCCCGATTATTGAAACACCCAGACCGGTCCGATCCAATTGGAGGTGGTCCGTCGCTGGGTCGAACGGTCTGTCGTGTTTATTGAAACAGCCCCCTAGAGAACAATATTGACTAGTCGGACTACTTTGTCAGTTTGAGGAGTTCTTATGTAGTTCATATGGCTTTGCAGTCTGAGATTCAAGTACTGTCACATCAGTAAAAACAAGTCATTTCAATGGCAAGTTGACATCTGTCATGTAGCTGTTAGTGGTGCTCTTTGAGTGAGCATAGACTTCATGCTAATGATCAATGACACTTAATGTGTAAAGTTTCAAGATTATACTGATTATAAAACCTTGTTAATTTTAAAATAACACAGCTTTTTGCAAACCTTTGTTTTCTTAAAGAGGGGAGTTGTTATGTATGAATATTTTATGGAAAGTACTGTATATCAATTGTAAATGGAGATTTGTTACATACTATTTGTGCTGCCTTACTGGTCAGCTATTTGTATATTTTGTTCATCATTTGGCACCCTCTAGTGGTATGTCTGTAGAAAAACATAATCTAATGCAATACCACTTGTTTGTGATGAAATAGACATGTGCTTTCTAGACGTTTCTGGCTTCTTCTTGCCTGGAGGGGGCCGGATCACCCAGGAATCCTGTAGATCTATCCAGAATGTTGCTAGACTACATAAATGCTGTGATTTTGGTCACTTGAGGCTGAGTTTGTGTTTTGGCGACAGAGTTACATAGTGTCATTAGGGTGTTATTATAAAACTAAACAGTGGATAATTTGTAGAAATTTTTTTTTATCAGTGAAGAATTTGTTTAAGTTGTCATTGCTGGTTTTCTTTGTTGTGATTTTCAAGTCATAACACTGGCCATGACTGCTAGTACAAGATTTAAGTCTGTGGAATGAAGAAGTTGGTTGTAACCAATGGTGTGATTTGTCCTCCATCCCCAAGAACCACTTAAAGTACTACACAATTCTTTTTCACCGATCAATATATTACTTAGTTGGATTTTGTTTTTTCTTTAATAATCAATTCTCACACATTATTCCAAGTTGTTTACATTGATTAATAGGACTATTACTTGATATGGCCAAGAGTTTTACTGGTACTCCCAACTTTTTATAGTGGTCCGCATAGATTTTCGCTGGTGCGCCCACATTTTTTGGGTTGGGAGCACCAGAGCGCCTAAGTGAAAAAATTAGTCTTGAGTCCTGAATTACCTTGTTTCCTCCACCCCTCCAGGACTTTTCATGTCCATTTTACATGATGTTACCTGACCCCAAATACAACCAGCTTGGTATGTGGCACTCTTCGTGTTTTCTACTAAAGCTGCTGTGGTTGGAGGTATTGCATCATAAGCAAACATGTCCAATCTGACCTCATTTATGTAAGTTAGAGAACAAGATCTGTCATACATTGCAATGACAAACTGCTCAATAACCTCTTGGCCTTCAGTTCCGATTCGTGGTGGGTAGGTGCTCATTTTTGTAAAAGTATCAGACACACCAGGACCAGGTACGGCGCTACACCAGGGCTAGGGGGTGCAATTTAGCCCCCTCAAGCGTTTTTAAAATTAATAAATGAATTAGTTAATTTATTTATTTGAATAAAGGAATATGTGGAAGGTAATTACCCGCCATTCTATCCCAGTCCGATTGCTGGCTGAGTGCTCATGTCGCGTGGTTTGTGTGTGCGTCTGGGTAGGGGGGAGAGCACTGTCTGCGCTTGTACGGCATGTCAGGCTGCGAAATCTTTTTCTGGAAGTCGAATGGCTGTGGTACCATTGTACGTGCCATCAGCCAATCACAGCTCGATGAGAATGGCAATGCATTGGCCTGCGGCAAATTTGTAAAAACTCGTCTGGCAATAACAATGTAAGTGCACAATACGCAAAATTACGAGTAAACTAGCGGGTCTGCTGCAGAAGTCTAAGAGTCTATTTATTAGCCCTTGGCTTTGATGACTAATACTTCAGATCGGAGAGCAAAAGAGATATCAGACTGTGTTTCCATTACTGCGTTTTCTACGTTTTGTATTCTCAGATTTGCAAGATAAAGTGTCCTTTTCAAGTCATGACAATAATCTCAAAAACACTCCCCGTTGTTTTTAAGCCTCCAGGCTGTGCGTTTTTAGGGAGAAGACAGGCTCTTCCTTAGTGGTCTTATAATGTCCAACCCAGTTGTGGTTGGGGGACGCGGGGTAATGGCATTCCCACAGTCTTTTTGGCGAGATTTTTTTTTAATTTGTCTCATAAATATTTTAAAAAATGCCTCGGTTATCATTTGTGCCATTGTATGGCTTCTAATGACGTAATAATACATACTGCAATTCACAAATATTATTAACAGGGCTCTCAAGTCTCACGCACACGCATTTCAATAAGTTCACATGTCCACACATGACATTTCTCACGCTGAGAAGTGATAAAACTCGCCGCACATTTGTAACATAGACTGTATATAAAAAAGATTGGTAATCTATGAATGGATGAGGCGAAGGCAGACTGCTCTGCTTGAATCAGCAACCTATCAGCCAATCAGAAAACAGCATTTCTTGTTGCAAGGTGAAATAGCAGCGCCGTAATCACGTCTTCCATGCACGAATGCGCGCGAATGCTGCTATTGTGTGCACACGTCAAAGAAGAGCTCGCATTTATTTTTTTTTCGCAATAGCTGCTTATTTAAGTCGTGGAACTATGCAGGATATTTGATTTATGGATCATTTTTCACCTCAATTTAACTGCTTTGGACGGTTATGGTTAGATGAATTGAGTTGTAACTTGTCACGGGGAGAGAGGGGGCTCTCTGCCCTCCATGTAGTGTATTTTGGCTGGAAACAAACCCTGCTTCGATCCGGTGCCCGCCTACTTGAGCTACCGCTTCTGACAACAAGATTCGACGGATAACCCGGTCAGCATTCATTCTGCAAATAGCCTACAACGCGCACAATCCTCCGCGACCGCGCCCACGTAGGAGACAGGAGTTTACTGGCAGTTGTGAATATTCAATAACTGATCCTGGTGTGCCATCTAGTGATAAAATATTGTCACTGTGTGCATAAATTTGCAGCTCCACGTCTACTGGCGGACACATCTGCACAAAGATACCCCGTTGTTCTTCTCGAACACACCAAATCCAGATAATCTGTAAATGATGAATTAACCCCTTTCTGCAGATGTAGACGCTCGCGTCTATAGACATGCAAATGTAAGCACTTAAGTTACAGTACTCGACCACAAGATGGCACCCCCGGATCAGCTATTGGATATTCACAAGCAGGCAGAGCTGAAACGCGATTTATAGTATGGAGAAGTTCCCTCCAATCCCTGTTTTTCAGGAGTAGCATGGATTAAACTCCTCAGCTAAGCCTGATGTGCAAACTGGTCAATAACCTTGCCCATAGTATCGATCCAGTAGTTTTAAAAAATTATCACTTGCGACAGAAAAAAAACGTACTACTCTGTAGCTACAGTGAGCCAACAGTATTCCAATTAGTGGTTAAAAAAATATGTTTTGTGAAGAAAAAAATCCGACATAGTATTGCTTCTCTCACATTCTACTGTCAGTTACAATCATCACACACAAAATATGCGTAGTTCCCTCCCATGGATTAACGCTTAGATTCCTCCATCGACAAATTCAGCGCTCCCTTCTATCCACCGAAGTACTGGTGTCGATAGCCAGTCACTCAATGATATACTCAGATTCATCTGCGTAACTCTACAGTTATAGTTCACGTCCTCGTGAAGCTTCCCCGGTAACGATGTATTGACAGACTCGTTTCTTATCCCATTCCCCACTGTCTTAACTTTCCTCTATAACTGAAATACATTGATCGGACAATAAGAATGGGATACAAAGCTAAGCGTAAAAGTAAGGTCGGTTGTATTCTTCGAATGTTGGCCGCGGTTGCGCAGCTGAAAATGATGCGATATCAAAGAAATAAAGACACTCGAGACCGTTCTGAAGTGTTCAGTTTCATTTACGAGATTTAAATGTTGTATGGACGCGGTCAACGGGAATTATTCCGAATGAAACAGAACTGGAACGTTCCTTCTACCCGATACATCTGTCTCTGGAGGGGGGCATCAATGAAGAAAACAGGTTATACTTCTACTCTGTTTGCATTTTGCTTAATTTGGCTTTTTGCTGTAGAATCTATACCGCGTTTAAAGACATCGAATACCGAGGTTTTCGTTTCTCCAAATGCATACATCCCACGCAGGTCGGTAATTCCCTCGGTACGTTCATTACACCACTCTGATGAATATGGAGGCATATGTCGTTGTGTTTTTTTCCTGAAAGTGAAATTTCTGTTCTGTTAAAATAAGGTGTATTTCAGAATTCAGATATTACTGAGTTAGTGAGTTTTCACCCTTATAAGGTGTAAGGTTATGAGCTCGGATGTGAGAGCGGTTAGCTTTTTATTCATATCATGTTTGGTCTTGCGTGAATGTTATAGCTGTTAAATCTGCACTTCATTTAATGCTTGGGGTACTTCGAAGAGAAATGGACAATATTGTTAACTTTATTATGGAGAAAAGGCATGTTTTGAGAGGTTACTGGTGACCAATGATGTTCCACTGCACTGATATTGATTAATTCATGCAAAACTCAACCAGAAAATCATTAGTTCATGCCGAATTTAAAGCCCCAAAAGTTTATTTGTGTTAAATATATGATTCATGTTTGATTTGACAGTTAAAAATGTTGATGGATGTCAGACTTTGGAGAGACACCTGGATAGCTGTCTAATTTGTCTCATAGCAAGCGGGTAATCTAAAATGGAATGTTAAAGATGAATTGTACTTGTGGTCAAGAAGTTTATGATCCCAGAAATGTATAGTTTTAGGCCCCAGCAGTTTTTCAATTGTCAGCATTATTTTTTTTTTCTATTTCAATGGTGAATTCTCATGAAGATTTTTTATGTTTGCAGCCCCTTTTCTCCACCAAAATCATAAAAATAAACTATAATTTGATGGGAGTCTAAATGCTTTAAGTGTCTAGACTCAATTGAGCCAAAGTTTTCCTGTCTGTAAAGCTGCAATCTTAAATTATATAGCCTTAAATCAGGTAACACCTAAAAAGCCAGATTTGGCTTCTGCGCAAAGGGGTTAAATTAATAGTTACTCGTTTCAAATTAAAACAAGTTCCCAGTGTCAAAGTTACTAAGTGAAAGTATACTTATCATATAGGGTGGGGAAGAAAAATTGCACTGACATTTAAAGTACAAACAATCCCACAACCACTCCCCTGAATTGTGTGCACCTGTTATTGCTAATAATGGATGAACATATTGAATAATGGATTACCTATTATCTTTATGGTCTGCTTTGTTATCTCCTTTTTTTTCAATTAACATGCCAGTTGAGAATAATATACTATCTATGGATGATGATTTATTTTGCTTCCCCACCCTGTATATGGCTCAAGCATTTGTAACTTGGGTCTATCCGAGTGACTAACATTTTTTTTTTTTTTTGGAGAGTTCTCCCAGTGATAAAATCCCCACTACACCACTGGTCCCAGTCTTGTTTACTTATTAACTGCCCTCAAATTTGCTAGGGTGCTATGCATTAACTAATTAGCTGGACAGTCTGCATGTGACGTCGCTTTAATCTTGTACCATAACCATCGGTCAAATTAAGCTGCTTGAACAAACAACTTTTACTGTGTCGTTTTTAGGGGGAGGAGGGCTCGTACAAAACCCAAAACCAGTGAACTTGGCACGTTATGTAAATCGTAGATAAAAACAGAATACAATGATTTGCAAATCCTTTTCAACTTATATTCAATTGAATACACTGCAAAGACAAGATGTTTAATGTTCAAACTGTGAAACTTTATTTTTTTTGCAAATAATCATTAACTTAGAATTTAAAGGCAGCAACACATTGCAAAAAAGTTGGCACAGGGGCCTTTTTACCACTGTGTTACATCGCCTTTCCTATTAACGACACTCAGTTAACGTTTGGGAACTGAGGAGACTAATATTTGAAGCTTTTAAAGGTGGAACTCAGGTGGTGGTGCTTGATGTACAGCTTAAGTTGTTCAACAGTCCGGGGTCTCCGTTGTCGTATTTTACGCTTCATAATGCGCCACACATTTTCAATGGGAGACAGGTCTGGACTACAGGCAGGCCAGTCTAGTACCCGCACTCTTTTACTACGGAGCCATGCTGTTGTTACACGTGCAGAATGTGGCTTGGCATTGTCTTGCTAAAATAAGCAGGGCGTCCATGAAAAAGACGTTGCTTGGATGGCAACATATGTTGCTCCAAAACCTGTATGTTCCTCTCAGCATTAATGGTGCCTTCACATATGTGTAAGTTGCCCATGCCTTGGGCACTAATACACCCCCATACCATCACAGACGCTGACTTTTGAACTTTGCGCCTATAACAGTCTGGATGGTTCTTTTCCTCTTTGGTCCGGAGGACACGACGTCCACAGTTTCCAAAAACAAGTTGAAATGTGGACTCGTCAGACCACAGAACACTTTTCCACTTTGCATCAGTCCATCTTAGATGAGCTTGGGCCCAGCGAAGCCGGTGGCGTTTCTTGGTGCTGTTGATAAATGGCTTTTGCTTTGCATTGTAGAGATTTAACTTGCACATGCAGAATTAGTGACGAACTGTAGTTACTGACAGTGTTTTTCTGAAGTGTTCCTGAGCCCATGTGGTGATGTCCTTTACACACTGATGTCGGTTTTTGATGCAGTACCGCCTGAGGGATCGAAGGTCACGGCCATTCAATGTTGGTTTTCAGCCTTGTCGCTTACATGCAGTGATTTCTCCAGATTCTCTGAACCTTTTGACGATATTACGGACCGTAGATGATGAAATTACTAAATTTCTTGCAATCGCTCGTTGCGGAATGTTGTTTTTAAACTGTTCGACAATCAGCTCACGCATTTGTTCACTAAGTGGTGACCCTCAGCCCATCCTTGTTTGTGAATGACTGAGCATTTCAGGGAAGCTGCTTTTATACCCAATCATGGCACCCACCTGTTCCCAATTAGCCCGTTCACCTGTGGGATGTTCCAAATAAGTGTTTGATGAGCATTCCTCAACTCTCTCAGTCTTTTTTGCCACTTGTGCCAGCTTTTTTGAAACATATTGCAGGCATCAAATTCCAAATGAGCTAATATTTGCAAAAAATTACAAAGTTTACCTGTTCGAACATTAGGTAACTTGTCTTTGCAGTGTATTCAATTGAATATAGGTTGAAAAGGATTTGAAAATCATTGTATTCTGTTTTTATTTACGATTCACACAACATGCCAACTTCACTGGTTTTTGGTTTTGTAGGAACACGACTGATCTGGATGGACTAAGACACGAGTATTCTGACTGCCAGCCGAATTTTGGAATAAAAATAATCGCTAAGGTTGTGATAGCTTTACAGTTTGTTTTAAAATTACGCGCACCGTTAACAGACATGGGCAGAACGCACTGCGCTACGCGTTGTGATTACGCTTTGGGTATTATTAATTTCATTTCTGAAGTTGTGATGTTGTGACAGCTTTCTGATGGTGCACTTGTTTCACATTTTGGATGTATTGCGGTGTTATTAACTGTGGCTCAGATGGTGCTTTCCGGTGCTGAAGTCTTTCACCTTTGCGCGTGAAAGACATTTTTCCCTCGTAGTCGCTTGTGTTAGGCTTATAGCTATTTTTCGGAATATTCCTAGGGCACCTGCAATCAAAAACTACATTTATATCGAATGTGCTGTATGCACCATGACCTGCTTTTATTGAAAAAATAAGAACTACCTTATAAACTATTAAAAAAAAACTCTGAAGTCACGAAAATCGACTGTTTTCTTTGCACCCCAAGTTTTGGTCAAGCCCCCCATTAGCCCCGAGAGAGAAAAAATCCTGGCGCCGCCCCTGACCAGGACAAACATTCCATGCCTGCCAAGCAGTCTTCTTTGCTTTATTTTGGAGAGCTGATACAACATCGCAACCAGTGAAGGCATGAAAGAATGGCAAGCCTTTAGCTGGACCAACTGAATGGAAGATTTTATTTACAGGTATCAACCTTCCGTTTTCGCCTTGACCAAAAGTAATCCACATCCAGTACCACTGAAGTCCCATGCGATCTGTACACCATCCAGGTAACTAAGGCCTATTTACTCTTGGCTCGGCTCTACCGTGCTGGCAGAAATACAGTCGGCAACAAAGGGAACGCCCACAAAAGTAGAGCCGAGGGGGAAAGCAAACCGATCTCTGCCATAATGCCGAAGAGTTGCTGTGTGCCCTTTTGCACCGCAAATGAACAAAAAAATCACCAATTAAACTTTTACATTTTACCAAATAATAAAATGCAACCACAAAGGAGGACAAAATGGCTTCAAGCTATCAGAAGAGAGGACGAATTTGGCAGATTATGGCGGGACTCCACAACCGAACGTGTATGTCTGTGGCCCACTGCAAATCATTCGGTCAGTCTTTTAAAAGGTATGGACTACAATCCACCCCCAGTATATTTAATTTTTTTAATATATCGATCCTTGCCAGCAGGCAATAGCGACTCAAAGTGTGTCATAACAACTTATTAGCATAGCAAGACAAGTTTAAATTCCGTGTTTTTACAGTATAGCGGACGGGGGGGAAGGATTGTTTTCCCCCTCGGCTCTAACCAGATGTGACGTTTATGGGCGTTCCCGTTGTTGCCGACTGTATCTATATCCTGTCAATTCAGGTGCAGCTATTTAATATAAAAACTGTGAGTTGTTTCAAGGGGCGTATTAAATAGCATTTGGGTCACTAAAATGTTGATGATAATCAAGCTGATACTGGACCCCATGCGGAGTTTCACAGCAGTGATATCACCAGTGTACCCTGGTTGTGTTAAGACCTTCACTCTATATATAGTCAATATGGCATGAGAAATTTGTTATTTTATAGCACAAGGAGATAAAGAGAAAACATAAAACGGCATTTCATATTCATATTCGTTGGAAATATTTAGTTTGGTCTGAAAAATAACAGTATTTTTCGTAAATGTGTATGTTATTATACAAAATATAACTAATGCCACTTTAATTTTGCCATCATTGGGTTTATGATTTATATGTTATAAAAAAACATATAATTTGACGTTGCCGCATAGCTCACTGGGCAAAGCATCGCGTTGCAAAACAGAAGTGACAATCATGGCGCTTGTTCGATCCCTGCCTCGTACCAGCAGGCAGTGGTCGGCAGCTCTTTTCAGAGTAGCATGCAATTGGCCAATGCGCTACAGGGATGCAAATTGGGAAGGGTCTGCCAGGATAGGGTATTTTAAATAACAAGTTTTCAGGCGTCTCCTGTTGACCAGAGTGGCGCTCATTAAGAGGATTCTAAGCTTGTTCATGTTCGGGTGGGTCCTTTCTGTACATGTACATGTGTATATATACATGCATGTCCTATATAGGTATGTATATGGATATATGTATGTAATGTGTATGAGTGAGTGTATGTGTGTGGATAGGGAGGGGGTGGGTGGGTGGATGTGGGTTTTATTTATTTGTTTTTTGTTTTTTTTAATGTGTTTTGTTGGTGATGTGAGCACTGGTGTAAATGTTTTGCACGGAGATTGTTGAATTGACTCCAGGAAGAGTAGCTGTACTTGTTACAGCTAATGGAGATCAAAATAAATACAAAAATACAAACTTTCCTTTTTCTGCTACAGTACTGAAAGAAGGGCTTAGGGCTAGTTTTTGCCCCCTCTGCAATTTGTCTTTCATACAGTCTTCTAGCATTCCTCAGCTCTTTTTTGACCACAGCCCGGATTTTACAGTATTCAGCCCTAGTATTCTCATTGTTATCCTTTATGTACATCTTATAAAGATTCCTCTTTTCCCTCAACATCCTACGAATACTTTTGGTCATCCACTGAGGATTCTGCTTTTTCAGCTTACTTTTGGACACCTTCGGAATGAATCTGCACTGTGATTCAAGTAAAACCCCCTTAAATCTTTCCCACATCTCATTTACGGACTTACAGTCCAGGAGTGTCTCCCATTTTATTTCAGCTAGATATGAGCGCATCCTGTCAAAGTTTGCTCGCCTAAAATTGAAAATTTTTGTTTTAGGATACACCTTTTTAACTTCCCATGAAACATCAAAATTAACAGCAAAGTGATCACTTGTCCCAAGTGGCTCCAGTCCCTCAGCATTGCTAATTCTTGTTACCATTGCCTGACTTGTGAAGGTCGACACACATCTGCCTTACTTGAATGGTGTATTCCTTTGTCTTTCCCATGTTGAAGAGTGGATAAGAGAAATGGCCTCTGTGTCACGTCAGATTTATACCTCAGGGAAACAGGAAGTGATGAATTACTAATTAAATGTTCCTAGATACTCTGATCAACTTTGAAAACTACTGTACAAATGATAGAAATACTTCAATTATATTTATTTCCAAGGAATTTTTAGGGGTGCCAATAATTGTGGAACGGGTGATTTTATGAAAAATGATTATTTCTTAATCAGGGATTTTTTTCCTCTTAAAATTCACTTGAGTTGAAGGTGACATTTTTCTACAATTTTCAGTGTGAGAGTATGCTTCTGCAATAAAAATTGAATTTATTTTAAGGCTTTTAACACATCTTGACCAGGGGTGCCAATAATTATGGAGAGCACTGTATATTGATTTGGATTTTTTCCCCCAAATAAAACAAGACCATTTCCTTTATGCAACCTACCAAAATCTAGAATCCCAGTCCACAGGAAAAAATTTTACTAGAGAGGTTTTGCAGGGTTTCGGCAAATTTGTCCATGGCCGAATTTCAACCATCTTCTGGTTAGATGTACCTACTTGTGGGACAGTCCAGAAAATTTTTTTGAAATGTGAAATTTGCATACAGGAAGTGAACTGTGACTTATTTAGTGATTTCAAGATTTTTATGGGTAAAGGCCTCAAAAAGTCCATATATAAAAAATGTTCTGAAAAACCAGATGGTTTTTAATGGCTACAAAACAACATGATGGACATTTTGATACCAAACATAATTTGTTGAAAACTGAATAAGTTTCAGACAATTTTCCATTGAAAAATGCATCTGTCTTGACCAAAATTGCTGCAAAATGTAAAATTCATCTTGAAAAAAAAACAGGTTCCTTTGAAAATACACCTAAGATATTTTCACAAAAGTTGCCTCATACAGTTGCCTAAATACTGTGCGAGTGTCATTAAATTGCGAGACTGGTAACATGGATCCGGATTGCGAAAATTGGAACCATCCCTGTATTTAGAAATTATTGCTATCTCCTTTAGGTGTCAAAATAGATCAATAAATAATAATTATGGAATGCTTGTTATAGATACTTATCCAAATTAAGAGTCTTAGAGTATATGTACACGATTGACGAGACATTGGCCTTCCGGATCATAACTACAATACATCTGCAACACATTTGTCCTTTTAAGATTAGACAAATATAGATTGTTACTATAAATAGTATATAGTTGTATGTTAATTCATTAGGATATAATTACAGGTGATCCTGAAAGTGTTGATGGTGGTGCACTCAAGCCATTTTTATTATATACTACATATTTCCCTAAAAAGCCATTTAGATGTTTTCATAAATTGTTGTACATTGTATAGGTTCTATATCTCCCAGGCCTTGTTTTTACTCCACTGAGCAAAGTGTAGTCTGGGCTTGTGGTCAAGCATCAGTGATTTCGTGAACCCCCAAAGCATTCAAACCAAACTGCTACACACCTGAATCTGCTAATCAACCTCTAGAATGTTTGTTAAGGGCCTTGATTAGTAGAATCAGGAGTGTAGCAGCCAGGCCCAGGAAGGCGCATACCTGGCATTTGTTGGTGGGTCGGGGCCAGTCCCAGATGGCCACCACCTTCTATTCCTGAGGCTTCAGGAGGCCCCAACCAATGGAGCAGCCCATTTACTGTGCCTTGTCCTGGGCGATGGCTGTCAACCCCGCTTGCCTGAGGGCTGCCAGCACTAGCTGGATATGTTGTAGGTGCTTGCCCCAGTGGCGGCAAACTGCTAACAGGAGCAGAGTACGGCTTCTATCAAGTGCTGGAACGTAGCCACTGCCCCATGCAGGCCAAAGACAGGACCTGGAAGTGGTCCTACCTGCCTTAATTCTCCCCCTCACTGGCAGGTAGCCTTAATGTGTAACACTCTTTTGCCTAGTTCACTTATTTTTCTGCTATCACTGAAGTTTTGAAGGAGTTTTATAATTTTACTTTCTTTATTTAATAAACAACACATTCCTGCACCTGGGTAATCCTGTCCCATCACTCTCCTGGTGCCCTTTTTAACATTTTTGGGTGCCAGGACATTACAGGAATGCATAAATTGGCAGATATGGCTTCAGGGCATGGGGTTAATTTTGTCCCTAAAGGGTTGGAGCCAGGGGACTGAATCCATATAAATTTAAAGGACTCAGGGCGGAATTCATCAGTGCGATCATCAGCGGAAGGTAAGGAATCAAATTCCTCTTTAGTGTGACCCAATGAAGTCTAAATTGTTTTTTTTCAATGGAGTCATACATCTGATAAAATATAGCTCTGCAGTATATTTTTGCTTGTATTCAAATATAGTTATGTGCAGTATCTGTGAGCATGCAGTAATGGAATACATTTATTTTTAACTCAGCAGCTGAACATCTATGGTATGTGATTGTTAAATGCTGACCAATTATGAGATTAATGTAAATAACTTGGTTACTGATCAAGAAAGACCGTTTCATTCACAATAACATGAATGCTGTCATTTACTTTAATAGTGTGTTCAGGGAAAAGAATGTTATGGTGAAAATAAATGAGATGACCAAAAAAAAGATGGTTACAAACAAATGTAGTGTGACTGTGAGGAGTGGTCCCAGATAGCAAACAGTCATTGAATTAATATTATGATATGGTCAGGCTGAAGATTGCGATCAACATTGATGTCAGATATTGAAGAAAACATTGAAAGTGCTCGCTATGATCAACATGGAAATAACGTTGAATATTTCCAATCAATTCTGACAATGAGTCAACCTTGATTCAACTATGATATGATCAAAATTGAAAGAATGTAGAATTGCATCAACATTGATTCTACTATATATCAATGTTATTATTAAAGGGCCATTTCAACACTTTTAAACCCTCCTTTTTATGTTTTCAATATGCCTCATTGAAAAAATAATCACTTTATTACTTTATTTATGGTATAGTTCAACAAGGAGCATGCCAAAATAGTCTACTAGTCAGTGATATACACTGCCCGGCCAAAAAAAAAGTCACCGTTTGGAAGTTAATGAACAAATTCTAAAATTGGATCATTATTTCGGTTATTAATGTTTCAGATGGCAATAATAATTTTAACCCTGACTGATGAAGTGCGTCGCTATTCATTTCTTACAAAATCATGTCGGAAAACACATTCCCTGATGGTGGAAAAGATGTTACAGTATTTCAGAACGGGCAAGTTATTGGCCTGTATTTAGCAAAGAAAACCATGAATGACAAAGCCAAGCAGGAGGAATCATTTTCACAAACAAATTTCCACCACAAAGTCCTGACCTTGAACATAATAAAAGTTATTGGGATGTACTCAAGACCACCGAGTGGTTCAACCATTATGTCGAGAAGACAAGATCTTGGACAAAAATCATGGCATTTCTGATCGAAAAGAAATGTTCTGGCATTGCATATAGTTGTCAAAACAATGACAAGACGAATATGCACTATAATCAAACCTACAGGGGTTCCAAGTAAATATTTGAGTGTGCGACTTTTTTTTTGGCCGGGCAGTGCATATCACAGCCATATGCCTGAATGGCAGTGATGAGTCATGGATTTACTACTAATCCGGCGAGAGCTAGGACCAAGGGGCTAAATAAACAAAAGTTTCAAATGCCAGGCTGGTTAGAAAAAACTAGAGGTTCAATTTATAAAAATAAAACACAGCTAAATACAGAACAGAATAAAATGCAGAGGCAAACAGGGCTGGCAACAGTCAGCCCTTATATACTCTGCCCCCACCTCCACCTTAATGGGCCACACCTGTTGTCCATCAAGGAGGAGGTGAAGGAATGCAGCAGGGGAGGGACTGCAAGGCCAAACCCTTACATGATAATAGACAAGTTTGGAGCAACCCCCGAAGAACTTTAAAGCACCAAATAGAATAAAATTATTATTATCCCCCGCCAGGAAGTATGAGGGGGATATAGGTTTGAGCTCCGTCCGTCCGTGCGTCCATCCGAAAAGGGGACAGCTTTTCTCAGGAACGATTAGAGATAGGACAACTAAACTTGGTGTATAGCTTCAGAAACATCAAGGCCGTGATAGAGTTTGAAAATGAGGTGGGCGCGATTCAGGCATTTGGCGGGGGATGTTGTTGACCATGTCTACTTGTTTTTTTTTTTAAATAAGGCGTATGAAAAACACGGGCGAAGATTAAAATGCTGAAATGGTCCATTAAGTATGCTATACTGAAGTGGTTCTCAACCTTTTTATACAAAGACCCCACTTTACAGGGACATGTTTTGGGGGACCCCATACTTGATTATTATTATTTCATAGGTGAATATTCAGAAATGTGTGTGAGCTCGTAGATTGGCTATTTCCATTTTTTTTAAGAAACAAAGGTTGAGAACGGCTGCTTTGCTGCATGCTCTATTAAAAAAAAACCTCAATAAATCAGACCATTATTCATTTAGTTATTTTTTTAAAGAATAAAAAGAAATTACACTTTTGTACTTCTTTTGTACATTCTAGCACACACCTTTTCTTTTGATCTTTTAAGGCTTCCTGTCTGGCTTAGGTGGAGGAAGCACCTTAGAAAAAATCATCATCTGCACTACATTGATTAAACAACAGTTTTTCAAACGTTAAAATGATAACTGTAATTAAACATTGAATCAACATAGATTTTTCAACCTCAACCAGAAATAACCAATCTGACCAAAATCCAACATTGAATTAATGTCTGTTGCTATCTGGGATACTTTCTTTTTTATTTTTTTTTTTAAATTCAACTCCAATTTTTCTGCCTGATCTGCAGATTCATGCAACCCCAAATTATAAAAAGTTCAGACACCATGTTAAATTATAACAAAATCTGAAACCAGTGATTTGACCTGTATTATTTTGAATAACAATACAGCACATAAATTGATGTTTCCCCATATGAATTGTGTTGAGTTTTCAAAAAAAAACATTTAAATTTTGATTTTTAACAACATATTTTTAAGAAGTTGGGAAAGTGTTTACCTTTATGTACTGTAGCCACTCCTTTTCACAACAATTAATAAACATTCAAAAATTGAAAGCACCAAGTGCTCAAGTAATTTTGGGTGTAATTTTATCCCATTCTCCCATTCTATAAACAAGTCCTAAGGTTGCGCAAAATTACGGGGTCCTCCCTCTTTCATTTTGTGATTCGAAACGTGCCCCATAGCCTCAGCTGAAGGCAGGCCAGTCCAGCTCCTGGACCCTCCTCTAATGCAGCCATGCATTTGTAATGCATGCAAAATTTAGTTTGTGTGGTTTTGTTGAAATACGCATTGGTGCCTGTCTTGAAGGAGGCATATTATTCCAGAATCCCAGTGTACTTTTCTGCATTTCTGGTGCCTTCGCAGAAATGCAGGTTACCCTAGCCAAGAGCACTGACATATTATTTGATTCCATTATTTCAGGAACATTTTTTAAAGCTTTAAATGATTTTCACACACACCCGCAGAAAAATTGATGATCCTCGGCCAATCTTTGCTCCTGAAGGACTAGGCCTTTCTTGGTTGCTGCCTTAGTACTGAATCATGATTAAACTCACTTGCTGACATCAAATCACATCATTATACACATTTTTAAAACTCACTACAAGTCCTAAATTGCCCTAGTCCAAACCTTATTTGAATTTGTTACAGATCTGAGTGGCGGAAATGGATGTATCTTCACAAAAAAAAAAAAAAGAAGTTCACCAAACAAAACAGCATACATATTGTTTTCATACTGTAAGCAATGAAATACAAGCAAAAGTTAATTTAGAAATTGCTGCTTTCCATTTTTCCATGAAATTTCCATACCATCCCAGTTTTATCCGAGTTGGGGTTGTAGAATAATTAGACTAAACATTACCGTCGAGGTCCTTTGCTCTGTTCCAGATTATTGTATCTTTGAGAAATTACCTAACGCATTGGTTTGAATGAGATTGCCATCCTCAATCACCCAGCTCCTCTCAATGCGCAGACTTCTCTTCTTACAGACAGACCTGTGGTGCAGATGGAGGTACGTCTGGCACTGAAAGCAGCCAGCTTCATTGGTCTGAGTGCGGTGGGAATACCAGGCAATCTTGCAGCCCTCCTCCTCTTCTGTCATTTATTTATAGCACAGCATTACATGCAGCAAAACGAGTTAATCCTGAGTCAACTGGTCTTCAACAATCTGGTAGTGACACTAAGCCGATGTATTCCTCAGGCTCTGACTGCATTGGAGATAGACCTGCTATTCGGTGAGCATGCCTGCAAGGCAATAATTTTTGCCTATCGGCTTGCCCGTGCTATGACTATAACCCTCACCTCTCTGTTGAGCTTTTTCCAGTGTGTAGTCATTGCCCCATCCAAACCTGGTTGGAGCTGGCTGAAAATCTGGGTTCCACGGCATCTCCTCTATGCAATTGTCTTCCTCTATGGGCTCAATATGAGCATCCACAGCACTGCTATCCTCTTTTCCCATGCTGTTCCTGCGAATGGATCAATCCCGGAATTCACCATTCATCTGAAGTTCTGCATTGTAGTGTTCCCAGGCCACATAGCGTACAGGGTTTGTGGTATGGTATACACAATTCGAGACTTTGTCTTTGTTGGACTGATGGTAGGGGCGGCAGTTTACATGATGCTGGTCCTGCATCAGCACCGTAAGCAGGTTCAGGGTCTTCAAGGAGCCGGTAGGAAGACTGAGGAGGCATCGCGTGCCGTCCTGCTGCTCGTGTGCACGTATGTGCTACTATTCGGTTTGGACAACGTTCTGTGGTTTTACACACTCTCCGTCTCCCGTGTGCACCCAGCTGTGTCTGACGCTCGTGTCTTCTTCGCTGCTTGCTACTCCGCCATCAGTCCTGTGTTCATCATTGTCACCAACAAGAAGCTGGCAGGATACTTTAGATTCAGCTGCAAAGACAAGGAAACAGATAGAATTCACATCAGTACGCAGTCCAGCACCTCTCCGGCGACTATCACATGATGACTTGAACTTGAAAGATATGTAAGGGGAAATCATTGTCCTCTGTACTGACATTGTCACTAGCTGTGTTTCCATCCTCCTATTTTAATGCGCATATTGATTTTGAGCTTAAAAAAACCTGAGTGGAAAGGGCCAAAATGCGCATCAACTTGAAATATCGCATACATTTTTTTTGTACAGGGAAGGGGTGGAAAATTTTCAGAATCGATAAAGATAGATGCGCTTTAGTGCAGTGAAAATAGGTTAGCGAACAAGTTATGCAAATAAATTATGACGTTTAGTATCTACGTCATTTTTGCTTGCTTACGTTGGCAAGCTAGCTAGCTAGTTTGCTACCTCGCAACATTGGTGTGCTAGCTATAACTTTAGAGTTTGTTATCACTTTATCTAGCTAGCTAGTTGTTAATACAGTAGAAGCCAACTGCAACCTTAGACTGCTGTGCTAGCTGTAACATTAAAGACTTTGTTACCATTAGCTTAAGTGATTACTTTCATTCGTTTTCGCCACCAGCTTTCCCGTTTGTTTTCCTTTCTGTTCGTCGCGTGTATTGACGTCATAGTGTGCGCCATCTTCTTCTGCAGAAACAATGGCAATTGGATAGAGAATTAGCACCACCTAACGGCACCTATGGCTTATCCCGTGAAACAAAAGCACATAACTGAAGTAGATGGAAACGCGCACAAATGCACTTTTCTTTTGCCGCATCAACGAAAATTTGCTTAAGATTTGCGATAAAAGTTGAATGGAAACACAGCTACTGAGATATTGCTTTTGTGGACTCAATTCCTCATGCTAATAAAGATAAGTATTATTATAACAATAGTCACAAACAGGTAAAATGAATTCTGATTGTGGTAATACTCATCTTCAGTTGGCCTGTTGCAACGAAAAATAAAAATTTGATGAGTGATTTCATTTGTGTAAATATTATGTTCTTTTCATTCTCCTTTCCTGTGATTACATTTTCTAACAAATGAATGAATAGATAATGACAGCATTTGAGTGACTATAATCATCATTTTACAAAACAAATTGGAAGGTTTTATGAAGAAATCACATGCTTGGCCGGGGCTCAAGCCCAGAGCTTGAAAGGTTGACTCCAACTGGTTTAATGCACCTTTGATTCTCTACTTATTGTAACACATTTAGTGCACACTAATCTCTGTAAAGTAGAATACCAACTGGGCGCAAGAACACACCCATCAGCAGATATACGGATAATCAGAATGGCTCATGCCCCTCAAAACACCCCATACATGCAGTGAGTATATGATTCCGATACATCAACCATACGTTACGATCTCTGACACTTTAATTATTGTCATAGTCCTTTGTTATTGTATAATAGCCAATGTTATTTTATTTCTATAAGTGCCAGTGGTTTTGATGATGAACCTCGGCTGTTCAATAAGAATACATTTACTCAAATCCACATAATAATTTCTTTTTCAATTTACCCTTCTTCGAAACTGAAATCTGTTGCACTGTAAAGCAAAATATTCTGGTGCATTTAAATGTTCTGTGGAAACTGACTACCTCAAAAAAGTTTGTTTGCCAACTGAATGATCTTGTACTCATAGGACTTCAAAACATGGTAAAATAACTTGCCAACTTTCAAAATAAATGCCATGTTTCTTTTAAGTACCGTCTAAATGAGGTAATTAAGTTCACTCACAAAATTTTTTGAGGCAAGTGGTTTCGTCAAGACATTTTTGTGTGCTGCATTATCAGTTTACAGGTGTTATGATAGCATGTTGGTGGACGTGCATTTTACATTTTTAATGTATGGATCTATGAAATCCACTTCTGCTATTGGATACAGGCTGAAGCAAGTAAAATCATTAATTCTGTATTCCTGAGTGCTGCTGGTAACACAAGATAATGTCTGCACAGGCTCCCTCATGCAAACAGGTTGAGCTGCTGTCTTGTAACATAAAATTTTGACCACAATTTGCCATATGATTGTCAACCTACAGTAATAATAGGTCTGTTCCCACATTTAGTAACAATGAAATAAACTTGATGACGTCTTTGGTGGTGACTCTGTACTCAAGTACTCCCTCACAAGGTGGGGTGTAGATCTGCCTGCCAGTGGTAAAACCATACCCCATCTGGAAAGAAGGGTCATCACTCCGGCAGAAGAATGATGGGTACAATGCTGTTCAAGAAGTCAGAGCTGGTGGTGGTGGGGATGTAGTGGGTGATGCATAAGCTAAAAGCAGACACACTGTAAAACTGGAACATGTGACATTTTATAATCTAAACAACAGCGTGTAAAAGATAAATTCCAGGTGATTATTTTTGTAAATAGGTGTTCTCATTCAAAACTCTGTTGTTTATTGGATGTTGCGATTGAGGTTTTGCAGATGTGTTAAATACACTTTAAAACTGAATCTAAACACTGTGACATGTTTAAAAGGTGTAACAAAAAAGTGTTTAGCATATGTTCAGAACTTAAACATTTGGTTTTACGGCATTATGGGCATTGTTATAGAAGTCTGATGATTATGATTCGCCGAATGCAGTTGCTTGAGCATCCTAGATCTCTGTGATTGAAGATTTGTCTTCACCCAAGTGTGATTTCTAAATTCTTCCTTATATTTGAAAACAGTACAGAGAAAAAGTATTTCATGCAATCTTATCCTGTGCATTGACTTTTGTAAACAATGGCAAATTCCAAATTGTATGTCTGCAACCCGTTGCAGAACAGTTATGACGGGGATGAAAAGACTTCTGAAGTGTGCCATCTTCAGAATAATGATCAAATAAACATTGAGGAAAACATTTTACTGGAGAACAGGAGAATAGATGACTGGTAATTATATCCCCGAATGCCGAATGGCGTTCCGGGGGATATTATGTTTTTGGTCTGGCCGCCACCGCACTACGTGTTAGCGCGATAACTTCAGTAATATTTCAATAAAAAATTCCTAATTTTGCACATAAGTAAGTATCATAAAGAGGAAAAACTGATTCGATTTTGGACAATTTACAATCTCTAGATTGGCCACCTGGGGCCAAAAACTGATTTACATGTTAACGTGATTACTGCAGTAATATTTCAATTAGAAATTCCAAGTTTTGCATATAAGTAAGTATCATAAAGAGGAAGAACTGATTTGAATTTGGGCAATTTACAATTTCTAGATTGGCCACCAGGGGCCAAAAACTGAAAAAATCATTGTTTTTATCATATCTCTGGAAATATTTGCCCGATTGACCTCAAATCAAGTGCAAGTGAAAGGTCATGACCTGAGGATGTGTCCCACAATGACATTTTACCTGTTCGGTTCAAAATTTTGACACAAGGTGGAGCTTTGTCACATAAAATTCACCATTTTTGCTATATCTTTGGAACTATTTCTCCAATGGACATGAAACTATGTGCAACTGCAAGGTAATGACCTCACAACGTGTCACATGATGACATCATACCTGTTTGGTTCAATATTTTGCCACCAGGTGGCGCTTTGTGATGGAAAGTTACTATTTTGGCCATATCTTCAGAAACATTCGACCGATTGACCTGAAATTAAGTTCAAATGAAAGTCTATTAAAGGTCCATTCAAGGATTGGGGAATTGGAGGATTGGGGGCGTTCGGGGATATACCCCCAGCCGTCGCCTCAAACGGCATAAGCCTAGTTCAGTTATGACAGGGAAAGCCCTGATAAAAGGAATGGTCGCTCACCTGCAAGGTGGTTTCAGGATTGCCAATGGAAAAGTTCCAAGTCATCAAACAGTATAAGGACACTGCTTTGCAATGTGCAATGTGCAATGTGCAATCTCTATATCGAGCAGAGATTGATATGCCATCTGTTTGATGTCCATGAATTTTCAATAGGAGCAATAAAAGTGACTATTCCTATCATCACAAGCCATGGAACTCCTTACTTTTTCAGTACCCTTAAATTGCAAACCTCTAACGCTACTACCAACCATTGCATCTGCATCCTTGACCGTTCTTGTTTATACAATTCTTTAGAAGAGGAAATATGTTTCATTTGCATGTTGTAGGAAATGACTTTTTCTAAAGGAAATTGCATATAAAGAACAAAACCCAAAACCAGTGAAGTTGGCACATTGTGTAAATTGTAAATAACAACAGAATACAATGATTTGCAAATCCTTTTCAACCTATATTCAATTGAATACACTGCAAAGACAAGTTACTTAACATTCGAACAGGTAAACTTTGTAATTTTTTGCAAATATTAGCTCATTTGGAATTTGATGCCTGCAACATGTTTCAAAAAAGGTGGCACAAGTGGCAAAAAAGACCGAGAGAGTTGAGGAATGCTCATCAAACACTTATTTGGAACATCCCACAGGTGGACGGGCTAATTGGGAACAGGTGGGTGGCATGATTGGGTATAAAAGGAGCTTCCCTGAAATGCTCAGTCATTCACAAACAAGGATGGGGCAAGGGTCACCACTTAGTGAACAAATGCGTGAGCTGATTGTCGAACAGTTTAAAATAACATTCCTCAACGAGCTATTGCAAAAAATTTAGGGATTTCATCATCTACGGTCCGTAATATCGTCAAAAGGTTCAGAGAATCTGGAGAAATCACTGTACGTAAGCGACAAGGCCGAAAACCAACATTGAATGCCCGTGACCTTCGATCCCTCAGGCGGTACTGCATCATGAACCGACCTCAGTGTGTAAAGGACATCACCACATGGGCTCAGGAACACTTCAGAAACCACTGTCAGTAACTACAGTTCGTCGCTACATCTGCAAGTGCAAGTTAAAACTCTACAATGCAAAGCAAAAGCCATTTATCAACAGCACCCAGAAACCCCGCCGGCTTCGCTGGGTCCAAGCTCATCTAAGATGGACAGATGCAAAGTGGAAAAGTGTTCTGTGGTCTAACGAGTCCACATTTCAAATTGTTTTTGGAAACTGTGGACGTCGTGTCCTCCGGACCAAAGAGGAAAAGAACCATCCGGACTGTTATAGGCGCAAAGTTCAAAAGCCAGCATCTGTGATGGTATGGGGGTGTATTAGTGCCCAAGGCATGGGCAACTTACACATATGTGAAGGCACCATTAATGCCGAAAGGTACATACAGGTTTTGGAGCAACATATGTTGCCATCTAAGCAACGTCTTTTTCATGGACACCCCTGCTTATTTCAGCAAGACAATGCCAAGCCACATTCTGCATGTGTTACAACACCATGGCTCCGTAGTAAAAGAGTGCGGGTACTAGACTGGCCTGCCTGTCCAGACCTGTCTCCCATTGAAAATGTGTGGCGCATTATGAAGCGTAAAATACGACAACGGAGACCCCGGACTGTTGAACAACTTAAGCTGTACATCAAGCAAGAATGGGAAAGAGTTCCACCTGAAAACCTTCAAAAATTGGTCTCCTCAGTTCCCAAACGTTTACTGAGTGTCGTTAAAAGGAAAGGTGATGTAACACAGTGGTAAAAAGGCCCCTGTGCCAACTTCTTTGCAGTGTGTTGCTGCCTTTAAATTCTAAGTTAATGATTATTTGCAAAAAAAAATAAAGTTTCTCAGTTTGAACATTAAACATCTTGTCTTTGCAGTGTATTCACCTGAATATAAGTTGAAAAGTATTCGCAAATCATTGTATTCTGTTTTTATTTACGATTTACACAATGTGCCAACTTCACTGGTTTTGGGTTTTGTAGGAAGAGCATTGTATTTTAGGATTGATCAACTGGAATGGGGGCCCATGTACTAGCAAGTGCTATAAAAGATTAAGATTGAAGATTTAAGATTTAAAAAGTTGAACCTCAAAAGATAGCATGAAATGAAAAAAAAAAAAAAACGGTAAAGCTTTGACACCTCTAATCTCATTCTTGTGTGCATAATTAGATCATCATACTTCCCACTCAAACACGTGAATTATAATCCCAAAGGGCTCAAAGTTCGAACTGAATGAGCACAGATGAAAAATGCTGTATAAAATGTGAGTCTCTGTGTGATGTCCTGCCCTGCAGACCCTCCCCCCTCCTGCTGTCTGCACCTCCACCTTAATGAGCCACATCTGTTGCTCATTGAGGTGGAGGTGCTGTTAAGAGTATAAGGGTTGCACTGCCAAACAAGGAAGACTTATTCTAATTTTTTTTGGTCGGGAGACAGATTGACTTTTTAATATGTAGGGTGTAGTCTTCAGGGGCCCTGCATTGGCCAGTCCAACACCACCTGAGTTTGGTGTGTATTTTTGTTGTGTCTTATTTTGGAGATCTGTTCTTTCTTTTTTAGGGCCTTAGGGACTATTTGTTTTACGCCTCCTTAAAGCTGAACTTGGTAACTTTGAAGAGAGAGAGGACTTCGCACAAAAATTTGAAAAAAGCAAATTTCAGATCCCTCCCCCTCCCTCTCCACTGCACTCTTCAGACGCTCCCCTAGAAAGCTACCGTGCACGCGAAGGGATGCAAACTGTTATGCATGCAAATGCGGAGAGATTTTGCACGTTCACATTATGAAAGCGGCCAAGTTGCCAAGGCGAGACATTACTGTTGCGAACAGTCAACACTGCTGGCCAACAAACCGGCGCGTCGTTAGACCTGAAAATTCCGGAGCTAATATCCCTCCTTTTATTGAAAACAAGTGTTTGCCACTAACATGGCAATATCCCCCACTGCCTCAATTTTATGTGTCCATACGGACGGAGCCCAATGCTATAATTAGTCCTGGCAAATTCTAGATGGTTTTCCTTCATTCACACGTTTTCCAATTCAAGAATAATCAAGTGGCGGTTGAAGACATGGCTTCTCTCCCCCATGGGATCTAAAAGTGACAAAATAATAGGCTACATTCAGTACCGAAAAATTATTTGATTATAATTAGGTCTATGCACCATCATTTGGCAATGGCATTTCATAACTCTTCAGCGAATGAAGGTAATTTCGGCGACAAGTACATACATCTGTTTTTGCAGCACGGTCGCTCAATTCGTAGTAAAAAAAAAAAATAGGCAGCTGTCCAATTGGAAAATGTAAACTCGCTTATTTGCTACGCAAAAATGAACCAACAAATAAAGCAGTGGTTTACCTGTCAAGGAGAAAAGTCACAAACTCTGCGTGAGTCTAATCCTTCCAGATCACGGAGTTCCTTCCACTTCTAAAAATCCACTCTGAAGTTCACTCTGGTTTTATCCTGGGTTTTGTTAAATTCTTTCTTTTGCGCTTTTTTTTCTTCTGGCTACCATTTTTACTTGCCTTAGCCATGTGTGCTGTTTCTGGTAACTGAGGTATCAGTATTTTTTTCCTCGCTTAAGGTTCGAAGCTCCTGAACCCACTCTAGGAAATTTGAACTTGACTGAGCACTGGCGTGAACAGAGGAGGAAGGGGGAGGGGGCTGTCTGCAGCGCGTGCATGTGCACTGTTTGACGGCTGTCAGACACCATCCTGGCTCTAATTGGTTCTTGTTAGTCGGTCCGAACGATTCTTATAAATTGCAGTAGGAGCATTAAGTGGGTTTAAATCAGCCTTTTTTAAATTACAGAGTACTAGTTTTATGTAATACTGTCTGTACACAGTGACAGTTTTAGCAAAAATGACAAAAAGTTACTTTTCTAAAACTTACCAACTACAGTTTTAATCCGGCCCCTCAAATATAATGGGCGGAGTTTGGGACGGAGTAATTATTTTAGAAACTTGTGACCATTGATGTCAGTAAAATAGCCAATATTCGATCATTACATTCAACTATCCATGTAACCACTGACCATCACAGTTCAATCAGTCCCCTTTCCATGTCACATTTTAGCCCATATTTAGCATCCGTCATTATCAGATTTGTCCTTATTCCCCAAGTTGAGACTTCCATCAGAGTGCAAAATGAGCAGTGCTGCGTGAAGTAGGTTGCCATGTTTCAGCGCGATCTTAAATCGCTGCGGTAACCCCCTACCTACAACACCGCTGCCACTTTTCGTTCAAGTCGTTGCCTTAATGCTGGACACAAGAACAGTGTCGCTCACTTCGCGATACTGGAATCAAACATTTTCAGGAGGCTCCTTGACGTAATTTTCTGATGCTAACATTCTACTTTTTAATTTGATTATGCCTCCATCAGAGGTGATTAAAAGCAGAAAGAAACTCAACTAATCTGAAATCGTCTTCTAGATTGGACTATCAATGTAGTTTGTACAGGACAAAAAAAGGCTTATAACAAAAATATAAGACCTCCATGAATCTTATGGATGTTTCATTAGATCTGTCAAAATCAACCAACGGTCGCAGTTGTCATGCACTCATCATACAAACACTCAAACGCATTCATGTTTGCGAGATTTTCAGTATGTCTAACAGCGACGGCTTATCTCGTTCACGGTAACGCCGAAGTGCATCAGCTACTCCTTTTTAATGGAGTTGAAACACCTCCCGTATTAAGTCTCACCTGAGTTTCTCTCTCTAATACTCCTCTCAAACGTCTCGCACCATTCAGACAGAAACTAAAGGAGTAGCAAGCAGAGGCATCTCAGCGATCCTATTGTCCCTCTGTTTGTACGTGGACTTTGAGTGTTGCTGGCGCATGTGTCTGCTGCAGCTGCTTAGTGTCCATGGTGATGATCAGCGATTCTGTGATCGATCTTGGGGTCTATTTGAGGTAGTGCACTCAGTAGGATCAGCGGCAACGGGCTTCACGAAGCCAATTCTCCTCCGCCCACTGTTGGCTTTGTGCAATCAATTAAGCCAGCAACACGCTGTTTGGGATATGGCAATCCTCGCTTTGGCGTTGATCCATGATCTCAGGATCTGACTTTTGTGCAATAGGCCCCTGGCCATTTTGAGCCTGTAAACAAACAACTGCTGATGCTTCAGAAACTAAACCAGCCTCAAGAATGCCGTGCACCCTTTTGCGCTCCCTTATTAGTTCAACGGTTTTCAGCTGTGCAACACATTTGCAGAAGGGTTTTTTAAGAATCAATTTGCCTTACAAAATGCTTAACTTGGATTAGCAGCCATACCAGGGGGCTATTTCTCAAAAGTAGAATTCAGACATCCAGGATATCAGACAAAAGCGAGGCTTGAGCTAGTCTAGTCCGTCCATCCTGGCTTAATGTGTTCCACGTACGTCAAACCAGGTTGAACAGGTGTGACTAGGTCAAGCCAGGTGTAAGTAATTCTGATAAATGCGCATCCACGGTCGCCTTTAAAAGACAGCGAGGTGGATCACAGATTTATTGATCGGAAATGGAGAGGACGCGTGCCGCATACTTCACTCCCAATGAGCAACAGCTACTGATGGAGACGTATGAAGAGGTGAAACATAATATGCAAAAAATAAAATACAGCCGCTGCAATAAAAGAGCGAGAGAAAGGCTGGCAGATGATAGCGGACCGCCTGAATGCGTAAGCAGCCTAAAATATACATTCGCTAACCAGTCATGTAAAAGTTTATTTAAAGTGCAAATTAATACATCTTAATCTCATTAAAAGAATCGGGGAGAGATAAAAGAACACAACAGCCTAAAAATTATGGCCTATATTGAGAGAACGAAAGAAACCGTCTGAATTATTCCATTTAAGGAGTTTGTCATTTTCGCACAAATTTAACAGTTGTAAGCAGTGGAAGTTGATGTTACTGAGGAACTTTACCATGGCGATTAATTGAACTTGCTTGCAAAAACGGATTCCTCAGTTTGTATTATCGTCATCATCTGCTGTATAGCCGAATCCATTCTTTTTCCACACCTGTCAATGTTTATACAGAACAAACATGACTGGAGAAAAGAGAACTTGGCAACAAGTCAAAATTAAATATAAGAACATTTTGCAGACTGGTAAGTGCCTTGATAAATTGTTTCTTACAATATACACGTGTATAAATTACCTGTGAAGGTGCCTACTCATTTATATTGCTTTCACTAATTTCAGCAGTTTAGAAAAAGGCACATGCATCTGGCACAGGGGATGGTCCACCACGCAGAATTCACCATAGCAGAGGAGCTGGCACTTGACTTGAATAGGGGGAGGTCTATATTGGAAGGGATCCCAGGGGGATAACCATTGACTCTGTCCCACCTTCAGAAACTGCTCCTTTTATACAAGGTATGTCAGTCAATTGTACTGCACTGGGAACATAACACAATATGTTAAGTTAATTGTCAAACATTGTTTTGCAGTGTCTGAAAACACAATTACTCTTCTGGTGCTACCAGAGGATACCCTTGAGCCAGTGAGCATCATTCAAATGCATAGCCTTGCAATCTGTTGATGAATATAAAAATTCTATGTACTGTGACAGGGTGAAGGCACTTCTGTAGTGGATGACAAAGAGACTGTGTTCGTGGACTCCAGAAGGCTGGAGGTATCATGTCAATCTTGTCGAATACTCATTTAATCTACAATCGATAAGAAATTAGTGGTGCAGTGCTCAGGCAAAACATGGTATTTCTAACAGGACCCAGATGCCACACTGCCTGAGAGCCAGACTGGGAATGTAGTGAGTATTACCTGAAGGACATCCCCATCATGAACAACTCCTATTGTGCTAATTAGATTTGTTTTACAGAATTCACAGACTGTCAGGAATCTGTACAGTGCAAACCTTAAAAAACAGAGAGTTGGCAGAGGTGAAAACCATACATTACCAAAGAAAACTGCAGGACTTGGAACTGGACATGGAGATTAAAAGAAAGACACTGGTGAAATTAGACTTGGGAATCCAAAAACTACAAAGTGAAGTAAGCTCAAATTTTAATGCACATGTACAGCAATGCAAGCATGACTAACACAATTAATACTTTTTCTTTTTACTGTCAAGCTTCCAGCAGACAAGTGATGTCAAAGGGTTTAAAAAGAAATTGGTCAGTCATCTTTTTCTAATGTTGGCATACAGTACACTTTGAAGTTCCTAGTGAACTCTGGGACTATAATTTGGGAGACTACTACATTTGTTTAACAAACCAAAATGTGTGCTAGCGACGCCAAAATAATGCATGAAGCCTAACAAATGATCCTTTACTAAACTAACTAAAATAATTAGCAACATACTGGTCTCTGACCAGTCTGCCAGTAATTTGGTCTGGAAAAATTGCAGCATTGTCCTAGTCCATCTGTAAGACCCTTTCCTTCCTCAGGCAGGAGATGTTGTGGAGGACTGTGCAGGCAGCAGCATTCATGATGCCATGCACCCTAACAAGGTTCCTAGGGCCTCTGGAAGAGAAACAGCATCACCAATCCTTCCCCATACTTCACAATGGGCATGAGGTGCTTTTCTGCATACTCATCTTTTGTGTTCCGCCAGACCCACTTAGAGTGTTTGTTGCCAAAAAGCTCTATCTTGGTCTCATCTGACCAAAGCACACGGTCCCAGTTGAAGTCCCAGTACCGCTTAGCGAACTCCAGACGTTTGTGTTTATGATTGTGAGTGAGAAAAGGTTTGTAATGGGGTTGCTTTGCCATTCCACTAACCGTCTGTTTCCTCCTCGAGGTACGAGCCCTGCAACACATCTGGCATGAATCTCGCTGATTATCCACGCCCATTCTACCTGCTTAAAAAAAGAGACGCATAGCTCATTTGGCGTTGTTCTTCTGGAGCAAGCAGACGTGAGCATTGAGCCGGCACCTTAGCGTGTGGTATCGTATTCTTGGTTATTTTGCAGTCCCTTGATAAAGTGCGGTTGTGGCATTGATTAACTGTAACGTTACGCCTATATGTGCCCAACCGGGTCGTTGTTGATTGTTTATATGCTCCGCGTTGCTCTAGAAGGATAACTCATTGTATATTTTATTTTCTGGGATCCCAGTGCTATTATTGTACTTCCTTGTTTTGACATTATGTCCTTCGTTCGGATTTTTTTTGTTTTTATATCAGGCTTTTAATCCATTAGACTTCGTTGCACTCTTTTTAGGCAATTAATATTAAGGGGCGTGGCCCAGGTTGTAGACTGCAGACCATATCACCGAGTGTCAGACAAGATCACAGCCTGTAAAGACAATAGTGCATGCTGTGTGTAGTTGGAAGCATATGTTATTTTGTAGTGGGTTGCTGTGTAAACGTAAGTTCATTCCCCTTTGCTGTGGTTATTTTTTCAGCCTTATAAAGTGTCTGTTATTAGTCTTTCATGGCTGGTAGCGCCAGGTTAAGTCACTAGGGGTTAGGGGATGTCGGTCTAGCTCGGGGTTTTATTTGCCTCCATGCTGTCTGAAGTGTCTAAGGTGCTATTTTGTAATAAAAATTACTGTTCATTGCATTATTATTCTTGCATTTGTATACAATCATTGAGGTGCCTCCCCAGGCTTTAAAGGTACTTTTGGCTCTTATTCCAGGTTTTTCCTTGCATTCCTTCCAAACAGCTTGTTGGCATGTAGATAGTGCCCGATGGTTGTTTTGGAGACTTTGTGACCCCAAGATGGTACCATCTGTTGCAATTCTTTAACAGTGAGCTTTGGAGAACTTTTTATTTCTCTTACCATCCTCCTCACTGTGCGTGGTGGCAAAATAACAATGCGTCCTCGTCCAGGCTTGTTTACCACTGTTACAGTTGTTTTTAACAATGATTCCTCTAACAGTAGATATGGGCAGGTGCAGGAGAGTGGCTATTTTCTTGTAGCCATTGCCTGACTTGTGAAGGTCGACACACATCTGCCTCACTTGAATGATGTGTTCCTTTCTCTTTCCCATGTTGAAGAGTGGATAAGAGAAATGGCCTCTGTGTCACGTCAGATTTATACCACAGGGAAACAGGAAGTGATTAATTACTAATTAAATGTTCCAAGATCAACTTTGTAAACTACTGTAGAATTGACAGAGATACTTCAATTACATTTATTTCCTAGGAATTGTTAGGGGTGCCAATAATTGTGTAACAGGTGATAAATAATTATTTCTTAGTCAGGGATTTTTTTTCCCCCTATCATACGCTTGAGTTGAAGGTTACATACAATTTTCAGTGTGACAGTATACTTCTGCAATAAAAAATGAATTTATTTTAACCCCTTTGCACGAAAGCCAAATTTGGCTATTTAGATGTTACCTGATTTAAAGGGTTTCTGAACAAATTTTACATAACTGCATTTAATACATAAAATCCAATATATATATAGTAAAAATACAAAATATGCGTGTTTTGGAAACATATTTTTCAAAATGTTTTTCTCGGGCCAAATGTACACGACAGTGCGCCCTGTAGAGTTTATGCAAGAACTAAGGTGACGTGACCCGAGTGACGTCACAGAGGTCTTAATTGATGACCCGGGTAGCCTATAAAGCTATGTTTCCATTAATACGACTGAAGTCCAGTTGCGACAGGCTGCGGGGCAGACACGGAACATCGCATGCGGCCCATGGTGCGTCCTCAGTGTTTCCATATAAACGGCTAAACTACGCTATTATTGTGAAATTGATTGGAAAAATACGCATGCGGCTCCGCTCCAAGAGCCGGGTGAAAATCGCATTGATGGAAACACAGGGCTCTCAAGTTTTGAATGCAGGCTCGCGTGAGATTTTCTCTTGGGGGGGTTTTGATAATCCCGTTTTTAATTACATTTAAAAGATAAAAAGAATACTTTGGGCTCTAATTTCCTGGCGCAGCGCAGGTGGCGTAGTGAAGCGCAGGCCGCGCAGTGGTAATTTCGTAGGGCGCAGCCCGCGTAGTGGTAATTTCGTGAGGCGCGCAGCCTTCGGTAGACCAAGGTGCGCTGAGATGGGTGTGGCGGCGTAGTAGGGGGAGGTGTCACATATTCATGAAGACGCAGTGACAATTTCGTAGAAAAAGTCTCCGCTGGAGTTGCGCAAAAAACTCGCCAACTCCAACCTGGTTTAATTTCCGTGCAGTGGTAATTTGGCTGACCGGCGCAGAGAGCGCACACGTCACCGAAATCTCACAGGCAGTTTTACAGAATGTCAGGCACGTTTCAATGCAAGAAATAATTACAGGAAGCACGATTTAATGTAACTATCTGAATAAGGACATAAATTATTGTATCTATATCGATTGTCCTGATGTCAGATTAAAGGCGGTTGCCACGCGTAATGGAAACTTGACCGGGCTTAATCAACGCAGCTGAATCTGTGATGCAAACTAACGACTTCACATCTTTCTCAGCCAACCACAAACTATATATATATATATATATATATATATATATATATATATATATATATATAGTCTATATATATATATATATATATATATATATATATATATCGAATGCTTGCGTTCTATGCTTATTAAAGCCGCTTCCACACTGGACGCGAAACGAATTTTTCGCCCGACTGATTACAGACAAAGTCAATGCAAAGACGCGATAGTTGGACAGGGTTTTAATATAGCTCCGTGTCCGAAAGTCATAAAAGTTCAAATTTTTCCGAGTATTCCAGGAATTATTAGACGTGGAAACTTGGCCATTTTTGTGTTCGACCTTCACAGAATGCAAATTGATAGCTATCGACTTTTCTTGGTCTTTTTAGCCTATTCTTCTGTTTTCTTCCGTTGAAGATAGCCAGCAGTCTTTATTCGGTCTTTCTTTTGAAAATTAGTCAGATGGACCGAACAGATTCACGCTTTATTTCCACAGCTGAGATAAAACAGTGCGTGAGCAAATCAATTCCATGACCATTGACAGTGTGAAGAAATTATCGCATGCACGATTAAGACTGTCCGACACGAAATGCAAAATACTCCATGTCCACCAGCCAGCAAGAAGTAAAAGTATTGAAATGAGAACAGATTTATAACGGGATATCCAACAAAGATGACCCGCTAAAAAATAAATTCCAGTGTTAATTGGATGTTCTGTTGTTAAAATGTTTCTTTTTATTCTTTATTTCGGTATCAATCTGTTCTAATCGTCCTCTTTTTTTTTTTTTTTTAGCTGTCAGACACGGAGGCATTGTACACTGTCCCATGCCAGTGTCGACTCGCTTTACTGAGCAGAGCTTAAACAGAAACATTGATTGCAATTCTCGGTACTCATCTTAAAGAACTGAGCCCTCTTATCAAAACATTCACGTTTAATATCGACAAGAGTCAGCAGATTTGAAGAAATTAAAAGCAATAATAGACTGTCGGACACGGAGATTTATTAAAACCCTGTCAGACTTTCGGGCACAAGACGCAATCTGTCGAGCGAAAAATTCGTTTCGCGTCCAGTGTGCAAGCGGCTTAATACAAGGCTACTATTATTGTCACTTCGGTTTTATCGTCTTCAGTGGGGAAAAGGAATACAGCCTGATTGCTATGATCTCGTACTGAGTTAAGATCGCATATTGAAAATAAATGTGTCACGTATCTTGCATTGTTGTCCATGCATGTTAATCCCAAAATTTAAAGCAGCAACAGTTTGTAATTCATGGGAACACGCTATCCATCGTTTCTCTTGCCAGTGAGCAAGATTTGACTCGGCTGTGTCGCCTTCTTTGCCAACTTGCACTGGAAGGAGGGGCAGAGGCGGGACAGAGGAGTTCTTGCGCCAGGCTACGCCGGGCACGAAATTGCCACATACGCCTGGACACACCCCGTTGGCGCGGCGCACCCCCCATGCGCCGCGCCTGCGCCGCGCCTACGCCTGGTCTACGAAATTAGAGCCCTTTCACTTTGTTACTTGGCAACTTGGTTACTTGTTTCAAATTAAAATATTAATTGAATCATCATTTACATTTATCATTATCCGGATTTTGCGCGTTCGGGAAGAACAAAGGTGTATCTTTGTGCTGATGTGTCCACCAGTGGACGTGGAGCTGCACATTTATGCACGCAGTCATAATATTTTATCACTAGATTGCACACCAGGGTCGGTCGCGGAAGTTTTGTGCGCATTGCAGGCTATTTGCAGAATGAATGCTGACCGCGATATCCGTCGCATCTCGTTGTCAGAAGTGGTAGCTCAAGTAGGCGAGCAATTAACGTGGCAATATACAACTATCTATCATATATCTGCATGTTGCGTGTATATTTCCTTTTACTTTGCAACATCAAGCATTTTACAACACAGATAACAGCTGTGCTAAGCGTCACGTATATGGGTTGGCTGGTCAGCTACGGCATTCGCGAATGCTATTTGACATGAGCTTAAGAATTTGATTTCAACTTGCTAGCGTTTCCCCCTGGAGTAGTTGATAGATTTTGAACAAGATAATGTTTAGCCATACCTGTACTTTTTTTTTTATTTCCGTGGGGCTCCCCAGTAAAATAAAGGCTAAATTAAATAATTCTTTTGTGTATTTGGATCGTTTTGTCTGTCACAAACAAGAGATGTTGCGATACCACCTGTGACACCGGATCGGAGCAGGGTTTGTGTTCAGCCAAAATACACTACATTGAGAGCGCGAGTGAATAACGTGATTTGGCGCTGCTATTTCACCTAGCAACAAGAAACACTGTTTTTTGATTGGCTGATAGGTTGCTGATTCAAGCAGAGCAGTCTCTTTACTGTAGTGTTTTGAGTTCACCGAGTGTTGCGGAATGCAAGACTGTAACTCGGTTCTCGACTTGAGCTCTCTCGTTGTCTCTAGGCTACATGTAGGCTAAGGTGAATTGTTTATTTCGGTGACCATCACTCTCTCTCTCTCTCTCAGGACATTTGACGTGTCTGTGGGGAAAATCTCTCTCACGCTCTCTCTCTGATTTATTTCACCTGTGCCTGCGGAGTCACCCATATTTTCTGAACACGCCATAACACCACCTCGACTATAGACCTTGATAGCGGCTAGGCAAGATGAAGACCTCTCTGACGTCATCGGATGACGTCACGGGCACCTAATTAACTTTGTGACTGTGCAGCCACAGACGTTATTTTCTTTATTTTTAGAAAAGATAAACTGCCTGTATACATTTTTATTGATTTTAATGAGGTTATATGAACAAAATACACTTTTTCAAAACATATTAAGTTTATTGTTCACAAACCCTTTAAGGCTTTATAATTCAAGATTGCAGCTTCACAGACAGAAAAACTTTGGCTCAATTGAGTCTAGACACTTGAATTATTTAGACTCCCATTGTATTTCAGTTTATTTTTAAGTTTTTGGTGGAGAAAAGGAGCTGCAAACACAAAAAATCTTCATGAAAATTCAAATTTTAAATTGCAAAAAAATAATACTGACAATTGAAAAACTGCTGGGGCCTAAAACTATATATTTCTGGGATCATAAACTTCTTGATCACAAGTACAATTCATCTTGAACATAACATTCTAGATAACCCGCTTGCTATGAGCCAAATTAGACTGCTATCCAGGTGTCTCCCCAAAGTCTGAGATTCATCAAAATGGTTCACTGTCAAATCATACATTAATCACAAATTAACTTTTGGGGCATGAAATTCAGCATGAACTAATGATTTTCTGGTTGAGTTTAGCATGAATTTATCTATATCAGTGCAGTTGAACATCAGTGGTCACCAGTAACCTCTCCAAACACAAAACATGCCTTTTGTCCATTTTTCTTCAAAGTCCCCCAAGCATCAAGTGCTGATTAAACAGCCATAACATTCACTTTGCAATGAAAAGCTAACCGCTCTCATAGAGCTCATAACCTTACAGCTTGTAAGGGTAAAAACTCACTCAATAATATCTGAATTCTGAAATATACCTTATTTTAACAGAACAGAAATTTCACTTTCAGGAAAAATGAAACGACATATGCCACCATATTCAACAGAATGGTGCAGTGAACGTACCGAGGGATCTACCAACGTGCGCGGGCTGCATGCGTTTGGAGAAACGAAAATCTCGGCATTCGATGTCTTTAAACACGGTATAAATTCTACAGCAAAAAGCTATATTGAGCAAAATGCAAAAAGAGTAGAAGTATAACCTTTTTCTTTATTGATGCCTTGCTCCAGAGACAGATGTATCAAGTAGAAGGAACCCTCCAGTACTGTTTCATTCGGAATAATTCCCATTGACCATGTCCTTATCTTATTTAAATCCTCTAAATATAATTGAACACTTCAAAGCCAGTTTTGCGAGTCTTTTTTCTATAATTCGCGTCTATTTCAACCGCGTAATGTGCGCAACGTAAACAAGATACAACCGAGCCTGCTGTTACGCATAGGTTTGTATGCTCTGTGTTTGTCCAATCAATGTGTTTCGCTTACTGTAGAATGTTTAAGCATTCGGGAATTGGACAAGAAACGAGCCAATCAATCCATTGTTACCGCAGAAGTTTCACGAGGCCGTGAAGTCTAACTCTGCAGTTACGCAGAAGATCCTGACTGTATGATTGAGTCATTAGCTATCAACACCAGTACTCGGGTGGATTTAAGGAAGAGCTGAATTTGTCAATGAGGGAATCTACATGAAAATCCACGGTAGGGAACTTCGCATTTTTTGCATGTGATGACTGTAATTGACCGTAGAATGCGAGAGAATCAATACCATGTCGAATTTTTTGCTTCAGAAAACCAATTTTTCTGAACCACTAATTGGGATGCCATTGGCTTACTGTAGCTGTCGCAAAAGATCATTTTTAAAACTGCTCGATCGATACTATGGGCAAGGATATTGACCAGTTTGCACATCAGGCTTAGCTGTGGAGTTTAATTCATGCAACTCTTGAAAAACGGGGTGGAGTGAACTTCCCCATATCCAAAACCGCGTTCGAGGTCTGCTTGCTTGTGAATATTCAATAACTGATCCGGGGGTGCCATCTAGTGATCAAGTACAGTAACAGCATGCTTAAATTTGCAGTTTTATAGACGCTAGCATCTACACCTGCAGAAAGGGGCTAAGGCTTTTAACACATCTTAACCAGGGGTGCCAATAATTATGGAGGGCTCTGTATATCGGCTGTTTTTAGGGTGTTCCTGGTAACATGGGTTAATGAACAGGACCACGCCCAATGAGCCTTCCTATTTATCCTTACGCCTATATATACCACCTGCATTCACTCAATCCTTACTCGTATTCTACATCTGTTACTTGCAAACCAGACAGCCCAGCGCACAGTATAATTTTACTTACCTGAAGCACAAAATCCAAAATCCTGCTGAGTCCTTCGGACGCAGAATAACTCCAAGAATCCGATGCGCCAGAGGAATCTTTTCAGTCCGTTCCCGCAACTCCCGTCTCTCCTCCACGCACACGCCTGCACTCCGCCATCTTTGAACCTCCACTAAGAAGGGTCACCCGCTTACCCCAACTGGGGTGCTCATATTCTGAACAACGCTCCCCCCGCGATGACGATCGAGGCTGTTTCCCTGTCCGGGCTCTACGCCGCAGGAATTCCAGACTGCTATCTCACAGTAGCTACGCCCCTTTTCAACTGTGGCAGTCAGAAGCTAGAGCCTGCGGCTCCCCAACAAGGCTTACCACGGCTTGCACTTCAAGCACATTCAAGGCTCCACATTGGACTGTCACCAGACTCCATTGGGCACTCAACCAAATAAAAAAAATCCCTTTCCACCGCTCCGACAACAAGGCCAGACTAAAAAAAAAATATTCACCGACTCCCTCATCAACACAGCTGATCCTCCCCATGTGCAGACCAGATGTATGCAGACCACAAAGCACTACCAGGTTCTGCCATCAACATCCCCAGCGCCAAAGTTATCACGCTCAGTGATGTCCTCCCACTCCAGATTTGGCGGAAGTCACTCCGCAAACTGCTCCAGCAGTGCCGTTGTTAGCCCACCTACACCAGAAGAAGCACCCGCTGTTGCCTAATCTGCTCGTCTCTTCCCTGCCACACTATCTTTCCACACCCCCCTCCCCTTTCCCCTTTCCCATGTTACTAATTCTGTGCTTCCTCCTACAGGTCTGCCCCTCCCATAAACTAATTCGCTGGCCCATCACAGTTTTCCCCTCACCACAGTTTTAGTACACACTAGCCACCACTCTACCTTCCAAACACCCCTCGTAGCCTGTTCCAAACCCTTTACCATTACCCCCCACACTTAGACAACAGATTTTATCGGGTATGCACGTCGACCTGACCCAGCTCATTCAACCATCCTACTGCCGCATTCATATTTTAGTCGTGAAAAAAAAAAAACCAAACTGTCATCGACCCCGCACAGCTCAAACACCCGACCCCTGCTCGTTCCGAGGAGTTCACACGAGCTGAAAACACCATTTAATTTGTAGTGCAATGTATAACAAGGCTTTCAAAAAAATCAGTTCCACTTTATCGGTTCTAATAATTAGTCTGAGCAACTCTTGCTAAATATGCACATCGTGTTCTTTGCAAATTAAATATACAATCGCGGTGCTGTCGTACGATTGTTATATTTGTTCCAAAGTTGTCAAATCATTACAAATGCTAATGTAATTTGCCTCTCTGTAAACATCCACGGATACTGCACGCATATCCACCTCACGGCCACTCGTTGTGGCTCAGCTCACTCGCGCCTCGCTACGGTTATTGGTGCACGTTGCCTCGCCGGCAAACTTTCACAGATACTACGTGTATCCGCCTAATGGCCACTCGCAGTGGCGCAGCTCACAAGCGCTTCGGTTATCATTGGCACTCACACATCCACTAGACAGCGAGCCTAAGTTTATCTCACGCTCTCGACACATGCTAATCTTTGAACTCCGCAGGACAGTAGCTGCACGGGGGACCCTATCTTGTAAAGTAAATAATGCAAATAGCTTTGGAAATGGTCTCAGTCGGTTCCGCATACCTGAATTATATATTGACTCCTTTTTTTTCTGAATGCGAATTGTGCCTTCTTGAGTCAGTAAAAAAAAATTATATGAGTGCCTAGTTATTGGTACTCTTTGCCTCACTGGCAAACATTCACGCATACCGCACGCGTATCCACCTCATAGCCACTCACAGTGGCCCAGCTCGCTAGCACTTCAGATATAGGTGCACTTTGCCTCGCCAGCAAACATTCAAGGATGCTGCACGCGTAGCCCCCTTGCGGCCACTTGCAGTGGCAAGGCTCACGCTCTCGGCCATGGCTCCAGCAGTAAGTGTTTATATGGATAAGTATTCACGGCTTTACCCTCGGTTTCCACCCCAGCTTAGTCGGCATTCCCGAGCACTCCTTCATGTGCTTAATTTACAATCTGATCTAGCACAGCCTCATATCGTGGACAAGCTCACACAAGACAAAGTCGACGTGGGTTTCATGATCGGACCCTACGCCACTTCTTCCCCGTCCTTATCAGCTCTATCGGGATAGTAACCCGAACATTTTCAGGAAAAAGCAATTAATCATATACTTATCATCCCCTCATGGTTCCGCCCTCTCCAGTATCAACAGCCTTATCCCCAGTAACGATATCTCCATGCACTACTCTTCCATGGACCACGCTACCACTCTCATTCGCCTCACCAGTCGCAGCACCTGGTTGATTAAAACCAATATCACAAACGCTTTTAAGGTCGTCCCACTCGACTCACTTTTTTGGGGTTTTCTTTTTTTTGGCGTTTTCTGGAAAAGGCGCTATTACTTTGCCGTTTGTCTCGCGGTTCCCCATCATCGTTACCTCCCGCATTTGGGGTCACAAATGGGTCACCAAATGTATAACCATACATTCTGGCAACTCGACCACAGTAGACACCATAAACAAAGGCCATTACTGCTACCCCTCGTTCATGTCATTCCTCTGGAAACTAACTCTAATTTCCGCAAACACCAGTCCATGCTCAAAGCCGCATCTATTCCCCACTATAAAATGCAATCGCCAACCTTTCTCGTTTCTCTTGTGAGGGACTCAGATGCTGGACACCGCACTCGGACTTTCACCCCACTCTGGTTCCTCCGTTTTCTGCGACCATCTAACCCCGACTCCACAACTCAAGCCACTCGCCGCTTTATCTCGAGGCCATTCTAAATGGGTTCGCTCCGCGCTCACTTTCCTCATACCTCACAGGATGAAAGAAATTCAAGAAATTCCATGGCTCCTACTGCCATTCCCTGCCCTCAACGCCGTTTCCATCACAAGCTTCATTTCGAACATTCACTCTATACACCACTTTCGACTGGCCTCAATACAAGTCTACCTCAGCGACATTAACCTCTTTGTCAAATCAGCTACTGGATATCCGTGCTCGTCAATTTCCCATTCTTACATGCAAACACTACTAAAAGTTTATGGAAACAAGAACTTCCCACTCCAACTAAACGGTTACCTCTGATAGCAGACCCCCTCTCTCGCTGCATCCAGCCACCGCACTCAGGGTACCATTCTCTTCCACGGATTCTACTCTAGAAGCCATGTTCCTATTGGCCTCCTTTGGTTTTTTGAGATGCTCCGAGTTCGCTCTGCTTTCCACTAGTTATAATCCTCCTCGCCACGCCAGCCTAAACGACATCTGAATCTAATCTACGACTGTCTCATGTTCAAGATAAAGAGTAGTTAAACGGATCAGTTCTCCATTTCTCAGCCTATATTCTTATTTCGGCAAGACTCTGCCCTGAGTCCGATTGAGCCAATATCAAACTATGACACCCCAAGATACAATAACCACGCTTCTCCCCAAGACCCATTATTCACAACCAACATGCCATGTTTGAATTAGATTTGCACCATTGCCCCATCTTCGACATGCCACTTCCTGGAGCTACAGACAGTATTGTTTTAATGGACTTTAATCGAACTCTATTGCCATTGATTCTACTATTACTTTATTTTTCTATTAATTAGCGAGCCCATGGAGGATGGGCTTGTCACCATAGCCGGGTTCCTCCTGAGATTTCTTTCCACTGAAGAGTTTTTCCTCACCACCGTTTGAGGATTTTTCGCCCTACAGGGAGTTTTGCCTCATTTTCTTTAGTGGGGTTTAAGCTGGGAACCTTTCATTTATTTAATCCCTCAAGGTAAAGCGTCTGTGACATTCTATTTGTGAAAAGTGCTACACAAATAAATGGAATGAACTGAATTGACTTAGATCCAATATTTCTCCCAAATACTTCCCCGGGCATTCTTTTCCATCAGTGCCACCGCCATAGCATCCAAGCGAGGAGTGCCAGATCACCCGATTAAAATTCTCGGCCGCTGGACATCAAACTCTTACGCAAGCTATATTCGCAATTATATTGACGAGGTACATTGAGCCCATCTATTGTCAATTCATTAACAACTTTTGGAGGCTTAGGAGCCCACACAGACTCTGATGAGAGACGCGAGCCCCACCCTGAGTCTCGCCACCCAGGGCTCCCAATGTTCGCACAATCACAGACCAAGTCCATACAACATCATATTTGCCCTGATCTCCTATCCGTCTTTCCACCTACTAGACCTCTTGCACAAGGTAGAATGCACCCAAGGGGCACCAAAGTTGGGGTGTAAAGATACTATCGGTCCATCCAAACCCTATTGTAAGAGGTAGTTGTTCTCAGCGAAAATAAAATAATTTCTTTTCACTTTTTTCTACTTTTATTATTTGTTAAAATAAGTTTTATTTGTGTGCTTCATTAATTTATCATTCGATTTTTTGTAAGTGGGCGATTTCATTTATAAAAGGATTAAAGAATCAACAGCAGCCCAGCCCAAAGACAGCAGCAGAGACGTAAACACCATTACAACGAGACGTAATATAAAGTTATTATTATTATAGAATGCAGCAATCTATTTTATCAGCCAACATTTGATAAGAGTATTTATTAGTTGTGCCTTTAAAGATTTTTTGGGCTTTATTCAATGTAAAGGCAGAGAGCTAGCGACATTAGCATCTTAGCTCAGTCAGAATACAATCAATAATCATTATTATGAGGCATTAAATAACATATCAAGTTCAATTAGTACCAACGTGGCATCTGTTAGACAAGTAGTTCTCAAAGTGGGGTCCTTGAGGGAGTTACAGGGGGCTACCCAGCTAAATGATAGTTAGATAGACGTCTATGGATCTGGAACTGTGAACAGTGTGAGAGTGATTCTCCAAATAGACTGATCATTTATGAAAATCAAATCGTTTGAATTTGCACATCCTTTTTGTATACACACTGCTCTAGGCTAACATCAATACCTGCTCCAGAATGAAGAAGGGTACCGTTGAATATATGAAGAGGCCGAACAGTTCTAGACATTTTTGCTCTGTCCTTCTTTGCTCTGTACTGTGAGTTTTCACCTCTTCCCTTCCCAGCTGATGATGAGCTTAGGGCTGAGTGGCTTTTCAACATTACAAGGGATGACTTTGTGGCCAGTTCTAACAGTAGGGTGTGTAACGGGCATTTCTAAAAAACCTTTTCTCACAATCATAAATGCAAATGTCTGGAGTTCGCAATATGGTACTGGGACTTCAACTGGGACCGTGTGCTTTGGTCAGATGAGATCAAGATAGAGGTTTTTGGCAACAAACACTCTAAGTGGGTCTGGCGGAACACAAAAGATGAGTACGCAGAAAAGCACCTCATGCCCACTGTGAATTACGGGAGAGGATCTGTGATGCTGTGGGCCTGGGAACCTTGTTAGGGTGCATGGCATCATGAACACTTTGAAATACCAGGACATTTTAATTCAAAATCTGGTGGCCTCTGCCCGAAAGCTGAAGATGGGTCATCACTGGGTCTTTCAGCAAGATTATGACCCTAAACATGTGGCCAAATCTGCACAAGAATGGTTCAGCAGTCACAGAATCAAGGTCCTCCTATGGCCATCTCAGTCCCCAGACCTTAACCCCATTGAATACCTGTACATTACAGGAGAAGATTAGGTGCTGTTTTGTTGGTAAAAGGGAGTTGTACAAAGTATTAACATCAGGGGTGCTACTAATTGTGGCACACATGATTTGTTGTAAAAGAATTATTCCTTAGTGTGGGATTTTTTTCCCACTGAATAAATGCAATTGAATGAAAGGTTGGATTTTGCTCTTTTTTTCATTGTGGTCCTATATTGTTTAGAAAAAAAACTGAATTTATTAGAAGCTAAAGAACATATCTTAACCAGGGGAGCCAATAATTATAGAGGGCAGTGTATATATCTGCTAATAGTGCTGATGATGTATAGAATACAGTATTGTACATTATTCCATGTCTCTAATTGAAGACACAGGACCTCAGTTGGTGAAAAATCCTCAGGAGAATTTGGGGTTATCGTTTTAAACAGAGTATGACAGTACTCCTGCTTTTGCATTTTTGTATTGCGTCAATCAGAAGATGAGACTCACAGTGACGGGAATGGAGCAGCTGACAGTGATGGGGAAGGAACGGGTGCAGGCGCAATGGAAGTGTCTGACCACGACTACTGCTCAACCCCTGAATCTGCTGCAGTTGACCTGGCCTTGAGTGACAGGGATGAATTACAAGATGAAAACCGTCAACTTAGGAAGCAACTGGAGGATCTTACAGTTAAATCTCACTGTTATGATTCTGCCTTTCGTGTGTTGTCCCGCGCTTGTTTGTGCTTGTGCTTTACTTTCATTTTGTATTTCCAGCTTCAGTTCAGCCGTCTGACAATCCACTCCCACTCTGCATTCGAGTGATGTCGCGTGAATGCCTTCAGCATGCCTGCGTTTCATCATCCAATCACATTTCGTCTTTCGGTTTCGGCTCTGGTATTTCATTCATTGCTTCCAGCTGTGCTTAATTCTAGGTCTCGCGAAACTCTGAGTGACGCGTTCTCTGAAAGGATATTACTAACCCGTACTAACCAGCTCTCATTTTAGGGTGATTGTAAATATTTCACCACCTAGTATTAACCTTATTAACTCATTAGCGAGCGTGTGCGTTTCTGGCTTTTGTACATTCAATCTGAGCTGTCTCTTATTAACTGATTTAAAACCTGTGCTTTTTTCGCTTTGCTTGTGGTGCTTTTTACTCGTCACGTTAAGATTACCTCAATCCAAACTGTCAAGCTTGATTGATGGTCTCAGCATCTTGTCTCGAGTCATTATTGTTAACCCAGTTCTCGTGTAATTGTTTATTAATCCCATGTGTTTCTGTTTCAGTCCGAGATTGTATTTTGAGTCCCGTGCTTGTGTACGGTGTTTTATTTCTGGCGTGTCTGCCAACCTTAGATTTGCTAGCTATGAGCACCTGATGGCCTTTTGGAAACTCATAGAACAATCCACTGCCAATATCATCCAGGTCACTCGAGCACAGAGCCCAGCAGAGAAATGAGAGATAACGTTTCCATGTAATTACTCAGTAAGTCATTTAATGGTTTAGTATTTTGAACAGTGCAGTATGTTTTACTGTAGCATCACCTAATGTCTTCTGTATTTTACTCATCCTTACGGCTTTAGAGAACAGCTTGACTTTATCATTGTCTAATATGTTTTGTACAATGTCTTACAGACACATGCGCTTCCTCTGCTAGATGAGATGTTCTTGTTCCTAATGTACCTGGCCCCGGGTTCCACAGAAGATGACTTGGCAGATCACTTTGGGATCCACACATCACAACATGGACCCATTACCTGTACTTTCTGCTTGGCTCAGTCAACATCCGGATGTCTAAAGAGCAAGTTCAGGCTGTGTTGCCAACGGAGTTCAGGCACAGCCAGTACGCAGACACACTGGTAAACATAGTCACTCACATACACTACTAGATTTTATATTTAATGTATTCCAAATACACATTCTCAGATCCATCCTGGTTATAATAAATTATTACTCACATTGCAGTAGGACTTTGATGTGAGAAAAATAAAATTGTTACTTGATTTTGTAGGTAGTTGTTGACTGTACAGAGCTGAAATGCCAGAAGCCAGAAAGTCTGCCTCTTCAAAGTGAACTGTACTCCAGCTACAAATCACATACCACCCTAAAAGATCTGATCAGGAGGGCACCGCATGGAGCAGTCACCTTTGTATCTGCCCTGTATGCTGGCTCCATCAGCAATAAAGAGTTAACAAAGAAGTCAGGCATCCCACGCCTGCTGACAGAGGATATGCCTGTCATGGCAGACAAGGGATTTTTAATAGAAGACTGTATCCCTGGTAAACTTTCTCGCCCACCCTTCCGAATCGCCAAATAGATGATGTTACATTAGGTAACATGTATTTTACGTAATGTTACACGTTTTGGGAACATGCTTTTTATGAACAATCAATTAAAATGTCCTAACTCCAAAATGTTCATTTTCGAGAAAATGAGCTAAAATGTAGTTAGGAGGTTTTGACCAAAGCGATTTTTACTACTTTTTATTGGTTCAATATTTTTTTAACCAACACAAAGAAATAAAACGGGCTTTGCTGAAGCAGGCTATACCCCTTAGCCCCGAAGGTCACTGCTGCAAGGTCAAAGGTCAAACTGGCCCGAAACCTCGAAAAGGCACACCTACCCCCATGGGGTGTCCACAGATGCAATATGAACTTCCTAACCCAAGTGGTTACGGAGAAATAGCCCAAACAAAATTGGCAGCCGCCCGCCCGCCGAAGGGATGTCAATACCCCTTGTGCCCTTGTCCAGCTGAGGGGTAATAAAATGGGCCTTGCTGAAGCGGGCAATACTCCTCAGCTCTGAAGGTCACTGCTGCAAGGTCAAAGGTCAAACAGGGACGAAACCTCGAAAAGGCACACCTACCCCCCATGGGGAGTCCACATATGCAATATGAACTTCCTAACCCAAGTGGTTACGGAGAAATAGCCTGGAAAAAATTGGCAGCCGCCCGTCCGACCGCCAAAGGGACGACAATACCCCTCGTGCCCTTGTCGGGCTGAGGGGTAAAAAGTTGTTCAATAGCACATATTTATTATTAAATGAAAGTGGGCCAAACTGGTGAAGTTAGTTGGTTTGGCAGAAAATGTGGAGTTAGAAGGTTTCGTCCCAAGCACTTTTTACTACTTTCCATTGGTTCAATATTTGTTTAACCAACACAAAGAAATAAAACGGGCTTTGCTGAAGCAGGCTATACCCCTTAGCCCCGAAGGTCACTGCTGCAAGGTCAAAGGTCAAACTGGCCCGAAACCTCGAAAAGGCACACCTACCCCCATGGGGTGTCCACAGATGCAATATGAACTTCCTAACCCAAGTGGTTACGGAGAAATAGCCCAAACAAAATTGGCAGCCGCCCGCCCGCCGAAGGGATGTCAATACCCCTTGTGCCCTTGTCCAGCTGAGGGGTAATAAAATGGGCCTTGCTGAAGCGGGCAATACTCCTCAGCTCTGAAGGTCACTGCTGCAAGGTCAAAGGTCAAACAGGGATGAAACCTCGAAAAGGCACACCTACCCCCATGGGGTGTCCACAGATGCAATATGAACTTCCTAACCCAAGTGGTTACGGAGAAATAGCCTGGAAAAAATTGGCAGCCGCCCGTCCGACCGCCAAAGGGACGACAATACCCCTCGTGCCCTTTTCGGGCTGAGGGGTAAAACGGTGTTCAATAGCACATATTTATTATTAAATGAAAGTGGGCCAAACTGGTGAAGTTAGTTGGTTTGGCAGAAAATGTGGAGTTAGAAGGTTTCGTCCCAAGCACTTTTTACTACTTTCCATTGGTTCAATATTTGTTTAACCAATACACCGACGTAAAGGGTGTTAAATAACCCTGATTTATGCAAAAAAAAACTAGGAGGTTTGGGCCAGACAGCAATGATATAAGGTCAATGAAACTCAATTTGAAATGACATGCTGTAGGTAGATGTGGTGTCAAACTTAACATTGATATGGCACACTGAATATCAAGAAAATGAAAACATGGCACTTCACGTCAAAAAGTTTGCCGACCCCTGCTCTATTCCCTTCCCAGATAGCTCTGCAAGTAAACATAGTAAGAGTACCAATCACCCTTTTGTCAGATTACAGGTGTTATGGCCCCAATTTGTAATTACATTTATAACACAACAGCAACAGCAAGGGATGACACACAGTTTTTAAAACTTAAACACATTTAATTTAACAGACAAAGACAATAACAACTAACTAACAACTAATGAACCTAAAGACCAAGATTGATTAGGAAAAAAAAGAAATATTTACAGTCCCTTTTTGTGGGGTGGCTTGGTGATGTCCTGGATAATGAAAATGCTCAAACACAGGCAAAGAAATCCACAAAAGAAATGTCACAGGTCTTGAACAGAATGGCAGGTCTGGTCATCTTCTTGCAATTTCTCCTACTACTTTACTGTCTCAATTCTTTTCCTTATATACTCTTTTGCAGACCCCACCCACATTTAGACCTCTTTTTTTTTATTTTCTGAGACTTGCCCCAGACATGTCTAAACATGACTCCAGTCTGAGCTTAACAAAAAAAAGGTAAACACTGCCATCTAGTGGCCTATATTCACATTACACCTCCATTCCAAAAGGGAAAAATTTTGACTCATAAAGGCAAAATTTTTCTTTTCAATACAAAATGGTTAAGTGAACACTTGTCATATATATACATATCATATAATATTCAAACACATGATATATATATACACATTCAAACACGGGATAAGCAATCAGCAATTACATTGTCTGTACCCTTCACATGCTTAATTTCCAAGTCAAACTCCTGTAAAATCAAACTCCAATTCAACAATCTCCGATTCTTGTTTTTCATCTTACTCAAAAACATTAACGGATTGTGGTCAGTGTACACAATCATTGGCTTTTGTCCTGTACAAACATAAACCTCAAAGTGTTGTAAAGAAAGGACCAGAGCCAACAGTTCCTTCTCTATTGTGGATTAGTTCCTTTGGTGGCGATTGAACTTCCTGGAGAAGTATGCCACGGGATGCTCAATGTCATCAGAGTCACTTCTCTGTAGGAGCACAGATCCACAAGCTTGGTCGCTAGCATCAACCGCGATGGAGAACGGTTTGTTGAAGTCAGGAGATTTGAGCACGGGGAAGTGACACAGCAGAGACTTCAGGTGATCGAAGGCTCTCTGGCATGCATCATCCCAGGTGAACTTTACGCCTTTCTTCAGTTGGTTAGTTAGACTGAGAGCAATCTCAGCAAAGTTCTTGCAGAACTTGCGGTAGTACCCGATCATTCCAAGGAAGCGGCGCAAAGCTTTTTTGTTGTCAGGAACTGGAAAGTCCATGATGGCTTGGACTTTAGCATTTATGGGTGCCACCTTACCCTGGCCTATGACGTAGCCAAGATAGGTGACAGTAGCACAACCAAAGTCACTCTTGCTCAGGTTAACAGTCAGGTTAGCCTGGGTCGGGCGCTGGAACAACGTCTCTACATCTTTTAGATGTTCTTCCCAGGAGTCACTCCATGTGATCAGGTCATCGATGTACGCACCCGTGTGTGGCAATCCGGCGATTGTAGACTGTATCATCCTTTGGAACGTGGCTGGGGCATTTTTCATGCCAAAGGGTAGGACTTCATACTGGTACAACCCAGATGGTGTGGCAAAAGCAGAGATGCTCTTGGCCCTCTCAGTTAAAGGCACACACCAATAACCCTTCCATAAATCAATCTTGGTCAGAAACTTTGCTTGCCCTACACTATCAATACAATCATCAATCCTAGGTATTGGAAACACATCAGTTCTAGTTACAGCATTTACTTTGCGATAATCTGTACAGAATCTAGTACTTCCATCAGGTTTTGGAACTAGCACACAGGGTGAACTCCAAACGGAGTTGGAGGGTCTGATAATATCATGTTTTAACATGTACTCAACCTCTTTCTCAGCAATCTTTCTCTTTTCAGGATTCATCCGGTATGGATGCTGTTTTATTGGTTTGGCATCACCAACATCTACAACATGAGAGGCTATAGTAACACTCTTTGGAACACCAGGAAACAAATCCTCATATTTCTTGATCAACCTTTCAAACTGATCTCTCTGTGAGGGTTCTAAGTGCTGGAGTTTTACATCAAGATTTTGCAACACTTCAGTGTTTGACAATTTACATGAAAGAACTTCAGCTTTAATTCTTGGTTCATCATCTTGAAACTCCCCCTCATCTTCACAAATCTCGGCCATTGGAGAATCTGAAGTGACAGCTGCAACCCTAGCATTTCTGTCATGATAAGGCTTCAGCATGTTAATGAGACACAATTGTTTTGGTTTTCTCCTATCTGGAGTCTTCACAATGTAATTGAGATCATTGAGTTTTGTCAGAATTTCATAAGGACCATGAAATCTAGCCTGCAATGGATTGGACTGCAAGGGAAACAACACAAGGACCTTGTCTCCTGGTTTAAACTCACGGCTTCTAGCCTTATGATCATACCAAGTTTTCATTTTTCCCTGACTTGATTTCAAGTTCTCTTTGGTAAGGTCACAAGCTGCATGCAATCTTTCCTTGAACTTGCTAACATAGTCTAACAGACTGATATGCGGCTCTTTCTCTTGCCATTGTTCACTCAATAATAGCAAAGGTCCTCTCACTTCATGACCAAACACTAGCTCAAATGGACTGAATCCAGTAGACTCCTGCACTGCTTCTCTAGCTGCAAACAACAGCAAATGAACCCCTTCATCCCAGTCTTTCTCATGGTCATAACAATAAGTCCTCATCATTGTCTTGAGAGTGGAATGAAACCGCTCTAAGGCACCCTGACTTTCTGGATGATAGGCACTAGAAAGAATCTGCTTTGCACCTAGTTCATACACAACCTGCTGAAACAATCCTGAAGTGAAATTGCTACCCTGGTCTGACTGAATTTCCCTGGGAAGGCCAAACAACGTGAAGAACTTTATCAAAGCCTTCGAGATTGCAGTTGCCTTGATGTTACGTAGAGGTATGGCTTCGGGGAATCTGGTAGATGCACACATGATTGTCAACAAGTACTGATTTCCAGATCTAGTCTTGGGTAATGGACCAACGCAATCAACAATGACCCTAGAGAATGGCTCCCCAAATGCTGGGATAGGCTGCAATGGAGCTACAGGTGGGTCTAACTGGTGTTTTCCAACTACCTGACAAGTGTGACAGGTTTTGCAAAAGTTGGAAACGTCTTTCCGAAGCCCAGGCCAAAAGAAGTGTTTCATGATCTTATCAACAGTCTTGTTAACACCAAGATGACCTCCTAAAGGTAAACTATGAGCCATTGTTAAGATCTCATTCCTATAGACCTTCGGAACAACAATTTGCCTGACCACTGCCCAATCTGCATTGGCATGGATATCAGGAGGGCGCCACTTCCGCATCAACACACCATCTTTGAGATAATACCCAACTGGAACTGCGTCTATTTCTTTATCAGGAAGGGCTCTCCTCTTTAGTACACAAATTTCAGGATCATTAGTTTGCTCCTCAATCAACCGCTTTCTGGACAGAGACAAGTCTCCAGACACATCAGAATCACCAGACCCATCTGGCTGGCTGAACAATGAACTGATAAAAGTATCTGATAAGTCCTCAAACGGAGAAACCATAGTAGGCCAATCAGAGTCATGAGGCGAACCACCTGAGTCCTGACTATTCAATGTGCTGGATGGCACCACATCATCTTCTTCTTTAGCCTTCTTGGCCATAGCACGAGTCACTGCGCAAGAAGGATACAGAGATGGGTCCTCATCCCCATCTTCAGTGCTCGGCTGTGAAGTAAGGTGTACAGGGGGAACTACTTTGCCCCCAGCCAGGTCATTGCCTAGCAACAGAGAAACACCCTTTATAGGTAGACTTGACATAAGTCCCACCTTTACCTGTCCTGTAACTAAATCTGACTTCAAGAATATAGAGCGCAGGGGTACAGATACAGTCCTCCCTTCAATACCTTGTACAAGTATGAAATCCCCTGAAGCGGTCTCATCACGTAACTCCAAGGAGTCCATCAACAAAAGTGACTGAGAAGCTCCGGTATCCCTTAGGATATATATAGGGACAGGAGTAGTATGCTCATTCAGAGCCACAAATCCCTCTGACACAAATGGAAGAAATTCCTCCCTCACAAAGTCAGCTGTATTAGGCTTTTTAGCCCCACAAGAAGCAGGCAATTTAGCAGATTGGTTATCTACTACAGGGGTTTCTAACCTTGTTTTCACAAAGGCATTTGGTTTGGTATCCTTTTCTTTTTCTTTCTTAGCTTTAAGGAACCAACAGTTAGTTGTAACATGACCAGATTTCTTGCAATAACTGCAAACTAGACCACTTTTGTCACTGTCAGCTTTCACACTTCGATCAGACCTGTTACTGGATTTCTGAGCACCATCACCAGATTTGTCTTTGTCTTTGGGTGAGGAATCTTGGGTATCACCGTAACCCTTTTTCTGAAATTGGGACCATTTATTGTTACTGCTAGACTGAAATTTGGACTTATGTGTGAGAACATTTGCAGATGAATATTTGGCAGCTGATTGCAAATTCAGTGCTTGCTTCTCATTAAGGTAGGTCTTAACATCATCCTTAACACAGTTCTTGAATTCTTCAACCAACACCATCTCTTTCAGTGAGTTGAAATCATCTTTGACCTCCATAGAAGTACACCAGCGTTCAAAGCAAACCTTCTTCTCATTAGCAAATTCCACATAAGTCTGATTTTCAGATTTCTTCAGACCTCTGAATTTCTGTCGGTAAGCCTCTGGAACCAACTCATAAGCTCTCAAAATAACCTTTTTGACAACTTCATAATCAGAGGAATCATCTGCAGACAAAGCCGAATAGGCTTGTTGAGCTTTACCCTTGAGGACAGTTTGCAACATCAGAGGCCAGTGTTCCTTTGGCCACTGGCAACTCTTTGCTACCTTTTCAAAACACTGGAAATAGTTGTCAACATCCTTTTCTGAAAATGGAGGCACCAGTTTTACCTCCTGACTGGCACAAAATTTATTTTTAGTTTCAATTTTAATTTTTAGTTGCTCCATTTGGAGTCTTTCTTCTCTATCAAATTTCTCTAATTCAAAATCTCTCTGTCTCTGTCTCTCTCTTTCTGCTCTTTCCTCTTTCTCTCTCTCAAATTCTCTTTGTTTTTCTTCTCTTGCTAATTTTTCTAACTCAAACTGCCTTTGTTTTTCTTTTTCTTCCCTCTCAAATTCTCTTTGTTTCTCTTTTTCCTCCCTTTCTTTTTTCTCTTCTCTTGCTAATTTTTCCAACTCAAACTGCCTTTGTTTTTCTTTTTCCTCCCTTTCAATCTCTAGCATTTTTAATTTAAGTTCCATTTCTATATTTGGATTTTCCACTGGAAACTGTTCCAGATCTCCTGGTGCAAACACATTTTCATCAATGTAATATTCAACTATCTCTCTAGCCAGTCTTGCTTTTCGCATGGCTGGTTTCACCTCTGTCAGCTCTAAATGTCTGCAAATTTCTAGCAGTTCTGTCTTTTTAAAAGACTTCAAAACCCCTACGGTTGGTGATGCCAAGAAATCATCCATTGCTGTTGTCAATATATATGTATTCAATTAAAAAAAAAATTTTTACAATTTGAAATGTTAGATTTTTAATAAATGACTCACAAAATGGTCTATCCCGGACCTTGAGCCCCCAATTTGTTATGGCCCCAATTTGTTATTACATTTATAACACAACAGCAACAGCAAGGGATGACACACAGTTTTTAAAACTTAAACACATTTAATTTAACAGACAAAGACAATAACAACTAACTAACAACTAATGAACCTAAAGACCAAGATTGATTAGGAAAAAAAAGAAATATTTACAGTCCCTTTTTGTGGGGTGGCTTGGTGATGTCCTGGATAATGAAAATGCTCAAACACAGGCAAAGAAATCCACAAAAGAAATGTCACAGGTCTTGAACAGAATGGCAGGTCTGGTCATCTTCTTGCAATTTCTCCTACTACTTTACTGTCTCAATTCTTTTCCTTATATACTCTTTTGCAGACCCCACCCACATTTAGACCTCTTTTTTTTTTTTTTTCTGAGACTTGCCCCAGACATGTCTAAACATGACTCCAGTCTGAGCTTAACAAAAAAAAGGTAAACACTGCCATCTAGTGGCCTATATTCACATTACACAGGCAACACCTCTGGATCTCTGTATGTCCTTTGAACAAAGATGTCATCATGTGCACACACGACAAAATCACACCAGTCCAGGCCTGAAGTGAGAAGCTGTCCTTGAACCTGCCAGTAGTATACGTGCTGTTTCCTTAAAACATTAGAGCCATCGACCCCTCTCACATATTTACAGTCAACAAAACTAGGGACATTGGGGCACTTCAACTTGAACAGGCCATAAGGTGAGTTCTCAAGAGGGCCGAAGCCCTTGCCATCAGGGGAGGCAGCAAGCCAGGGAACATACGGGTCTTCGTCGCCTTGGAGATGTCTTTGCTCTGTATATGCTCCTGATGTATGAAGATGGTATCCTATTTATCAGAAGGACCGCCCTGGACACAGAAACAGGACATTATTAAAAAAATAAAGATGTACAAGATCACAATGCGCTGTGACTGGTTTTGAGCTTGTACAGAATACATGCGTGTACAGATAAAAAATTAATACATTTATCTAATGGCCAAGTGTACACATATTATTTTACATCCTAGATCATCCATACAGTACACTTGGGGAATGCAGACTCCATTTCGTGCAGACAGATATTAAGCCCAACGTCCACTGGCCGCGAAGCGTTGCGTCAAACTCCGTCGCCTTGATGCTTCTAAATTCCCACTGAAAGCGTCAGCGGCATCAACATAGACAGCTATCAACACGACCGAGAAGCCATGAGTGTCAATCTCAAAATATTAAACGAGACAACATTAAATTTTGGGGAAAAAAAACCTACCAATCAAGCTTATTTTAAGTGATAGCAAAGTGCGATGGTTGGGTTACTCTGCACTATACGTTATATATACAGACATAATTTTCCTCCTGAATTTTGCCGTCTTGTAAATTATGATTATGATTCACTTTACTTCACCTGGCAGCGATTTAGCTAGCTGGCTAGCTAACTTAGCAGTGTTGAGTTCTTACCAGTGTACCCTGAGTTAGGTAGGCCAACTGTCTAACTATCGATCACTTGATAACTTTAATGCCCGCAAAATAGCGGATTTCCTCTCAAAACTGCACTTGGTTCAAAAGCAGGTATATCGGTTTCGGCAACTGCATGTGAGGTTGCCGCTAAATGTGTGTCACCAGCCATGACTAGGCGAAATAGTTAAATAACCTAAAAGACAAATGTGTTTCCATTGAGTTGACGCCTCAAAAATTGAGCAGTGGCGAATAGTAAAAATTGAGCATTAGCGAAAAGTAAAAATCTGACGCGCGTTGCACGCTGCCTGTGGGCGTTGCTCCATTGAAATTAATGTAACCAATTTTTTTTGACTCGCGTCTCACGCTTTCATTGGGTGTTGGGCTTTAGACTGGGTTCATAGTCAACGCGAGTCACGCAAGTAAGGGCCGGTTCATACTCAACGCAAAGTATACGAGTGCGAACGCAAGGCAACACACCGAGCAACGCAAAGTAGCCATCTTGCCTCCTTGCGTAGCAAAGTGTGTCGTCCAAATTTTTGTAAGGCGACGCTTCGACGTGTATTTCCGTGAGATTCCAATAGGGGAGATAAAGCAAATAATGCACAAAATGCTGTGTTCAATACACCAAAAAGAATAAGGAGAAGGAGGGTGGAGGAGAAGGAGAAGACTTTGCTACCCCCTATTGCATGAGCAGTGTACTGCTTTTTATTGAGGCACAGCGCAGCAAGGGACGCGCGTTCAGACTTCTCTCTGAACAGAATGGGATGGATCTGTGCTCGCGTTCGCTCGAGTACCTTGTGTGGAGTATGAACTGGCCCTTATACTTTGCGTGTGCACGTGTGCTGTTGGGTGCTACAGTGTGCCCATAGCTCTCCGCAACCGACCGTGTACCCTCTAAAATGATGCTGACTTCACCTGTCAGCTTGTCTTTATTTGAAACGTCAGACATAAAACATGACATAAATGGTAAATGGTGAACATATAGCGCTTTTTATCCAAAGTTACATAGATTGTGCATTACATTCACCCATTCACACACATTCATACACTGATGGCAGAGGACACCATGCAAGGCACCAACCGCAACCTAGAAATTGGTGTTTTGATCACGTATTCCTGTGCGCTCCTGTGCGCGCTGTCAGAAAATTTTGGAGGGAACGCGGTCGACCGCGGAGAGCTATGCGCACACTGTTTGATGAAGAAAATTGCGTCAAAACGTTCTAGCGCCCAACAGCGCATACGCGCACACGCAAAGTATAATTTCGGCTTTAATGCGTCGTGAAGCGTTGCGATGTGTCTCAATGCGTTTGCATTTGTATGCGTTTGCGTTGACTATGAATCGGCCCTGATAATGTAAACAACACGTAAAAAGCTTCCCTGATCACCATAATATGATAAAAGTTCTGCTGATTATCATTTCATGTCAAGGACACCCAAATTGACACTTATTAGCCCACGGACCCTCATTTGAAAAGATATGCCAGGGACCCCCATAAGAGAAAATTTTTACTGCTCTTGCAGGGATTCTCAACCATTTTAATTTCAAGGACCCCCAGTTTGACATGCTTTAAGCTACGGACCCCCATTTAATAGCATCTATCTCTCTGAGACCCCAATTTATATTGTAAAATCAATGTAACATAACTCAGAGTGTACAAATAGAACTCTCACTCTATTTACAGTTACAGACCCATTGGCGTCCATTTGGTTCCTATTAACAAGAACAATGTATAGTTTCTTTTTTGGAAGAGTATAGTTCAAGGACAGTTGCCAAATTTACTCACAGCTTACAGATCCAACCTGTCCCATAAACTTAAATCACAAAATCATATCCCTACTCTTGCTTGATAGAGGAGCAATGCCTTAAATGTGATTAAAAATGCCACTACACACACTATTTGGCAAAGCTGCATGCTTTAAGGGCAAAAAAACAACCTTTTCCACGCAGACACCTTGTTAAAATGTATTCTTAGATTAAGAGCCGGTCCTTTGAGACATGCAGGGTTGTTGTCAGAGTTGTTTGGTCCCTAAAGGGAGGAACTAGGGAGGAACACACAAATCCATATAAATTTTGAGGATCCAGTGAGGATTTCATCAGTTGGACCAGCAGCGGAAGGTAAGAAATCATTAGTAGGACTCAATGAAGTGTAAATTATGTTTTTTCCTCATGAGCTATATATTTCCCTGCATCCAGAAATTATTTGCATTATCTGAGAAAACATACATTTATAAAATACATTTCTTTTTAATTCTGCAGGAGGAATTTCTAATGTTTGTTACTTAAATACTGAGCAATTCTTAAATTATTGTGACTGATTTGGTTACTGATAAAGAATAACAACTTTACTCACAGGAAAAATTTCACTTTTATTTACTTCATGGTTACTTCAGGGAAAAGAATGTAAAGATAAAAATAAATTAGGACAAAAAAATGTTTTACAGAATTTTTGAAACATTGTGACTCTTTTTTTTTTTGACTCATATCAATTTTATTTTCTTAAATCCAGCTCAAGGTTTTCAGCCTGATCTGAAGAATCTTGCAACCCCAAATCAGGAAAAGTTGGATTGGTATGTTTTCTTAAAAATTAGAAATTAAAGCAGTGATTTTGAATTTATCTTCGACGTGCAACTTTGAAAACAATACAACAGCACGTTATTTTTTGTTTGACCGCATTAATCATATTGAGTTTTAAAATATTTACACATTTCATTCTTGATTCTTGCAACATATTTCAAAAAAAGTTGGGACAATAAAGAATTTATCTCTTTGTAAAGGCCCATTCACACCAAGCGTGAATTTTCGTGCGGCAAAAAAAAAAAAACATTTGCACGGACTTAAGCTTCTGCGAAAATCCGTCAGCGAAACCAGACTTTTAGCCAATCAAATGCTTTATCTATTCATGTTAGAGCATTCAAACCTCAAACAGAAAAGTCACATAAACTAGATATAAACTCAATACATAGCATAGTACAGAGACAAACAAAGGAGAGCGTCTCATCAATACTGTCGTTCAGCATTGTGTCCTCTATGACTAGAGGTGGGATGATTAGCCTACTTGAACAACGAGATGAAAGACCAGCTCCGAGCATCAATAATGAAAACGCTCGGCGGCAACAGAGATGACTGTCACGCAAAAGTAGACGTGAGGCTAAGGTTCATATCGTTCAGATACGTACAAAAAATGTCATCGTCGCTGCTGCTGCTCTCATAGCCCAATCTGATTAAATATCCTGCAGATTTGTTTGTCTGTTGTGCGAAATTGGAACGCAAGAACATAGATTTTCGCACCGAGTCCGTTGTGCATGGTTTCACGCGGAACTTTCGTGCAGCGAATATTCCGCAAAATCCATGCTTGCCTTTTCGCTTCCTCTCAAGTTGCCATTCCTTTTCACAACAATAGACAATTACAGACTGAAGGTTGAGTATATTCGGTTCATTTCTTCCTGCAAACCACTTGGAAGGAGTGCAACAGTTCGGGGTCTTCTTTGTCACAATTTGCATTTCCAAATGTGCCACAGTTTCACAGCTGGGCACAAGTCGGGACTGCAGGCAAGTTGGTACAGAACACACTCACTCTTACCATGCAGTAATGCTTTCTTAATACGTACATGCAGTATGTGGTTTTTTGTTTTCTTGTTGAAATGAGCGTGGCTTTTGGAGTTGTTGCTGGTAACAGTTTGAACGGCCCTTCTCTTCTTTGATCCAATTTCTTCTCAAAAGACCAGAAATATTGATTCATCTGACCACGATACACAGTTTCACTATGTGGTTGTCCATCGCAGATGCTTCCAAGCACAGATAAATTGATTTTGTTCTATATACTGTTAACCTATGGATGGTGTGCTGTTTGAGTGATCAATATCACATGCTGACATCAGCTGTTTCAAATCAAATCACAATACAAATATTTTACCTTATTATTCGTCTTGAATTACCTTGTCCCAATATTTTTTGAAATTTATAGCGAGCCTGCAGTGAGGTATTTATATTTACAAATTAAATGAAGTTCATCAGACAAAACATTAAATATCTTGCCTTCATACTCTCTGAAATGAAATACAAGTTCAAGTAAATTGAGTAATCACTGCTTTAGGCTTTTATGGACTTTTCCCATCCCATTTGCTCTTTTTTTGGGTTGTAGAATACTCAGACTTAACATTCAATTCTTTTGTATTGTTCCAGAAAATCAAATTTAATTTGCTATTACCCAATGCTTTGGATCTGAACTGGGGTGCCATCCTCAGTCACTGAGGTCTGCTCAATACGCAGACGCCTCTTCCCACAGAGACACCTGTGGTGCAGATGGAGGTGCGTCTGGCACTGAAAGCAGCTGGTTTCATTAGTCTGAGTGTGGTGGGGATATCTGGTAATCTTGCAGCCCTCCTCCTCTTCTGCCATTTATTTATAGCACAGCATTACGTGCCACACAATGAATTCATCCTGAGTCAACTGGTCTTCAACAATCTGGTGGTGACACTGAGCCAGTGTATTCCTCAGACTCTGGCAGCACTGGGGATAAACCTGCTATTTGGTGAGCATGCCTGCAAGACAATCATATTTTCCTACCGGGTTGCCCGTGCTATGGCCATTACCCTCACCTCATTGTTGAGCTCATACCAGTGTGTGGTCATTGCACCTCCAAAGCCTGGCTGGACCTGGCTGAAGAGTTGGGTTCCCAAGCATCTCCTCCATGCAATTGTCTTCCTCTATGGGCTCAATATAAGCATACACAGTGCTGCTATCCTTTTTGCCCATGCTATCCCTGCAAATGGATCCATCCCAGAATTCACCATTCGCCTGAAGTTCTGTATCGTGGTGTTCCCAGACTACTCCCTGTACGTAGGTCAAGGAGTGGTGAACATTCTACGTGACTTTATTTTTGTTGGACTGATGGTAGGGGCGGCAGTTTTCATGATGTTGGTCCTGCATCGGCACCGTCAGCAGGTTCAGGGCCTGCAGGGAGCTGGAAGGAAGACTGAGGAGGCATCGCGTGCCGTCCTGCTGCTCGTGAGCACATATGTGGCACTGTTTGGCTTGGACAATATTTTGTGGTTCTACACACTCTCCGTCTCCCGTGTGCACCCGGCCGTGTCTGACGCTCGCATTTTCTTTGCTGTTTGCTACTCCGCCATCAGTCCTGTGCTTATCATTGCCACCAACAAGAAGCTGGCTGCTTACTTTCAATGTGGCTGCAAAGCCAATGCAGCAGAAAGCAATCCAGCGCCTCTCTCGTGACAGTAACACAATGATTTGAACTTATAAGACATGTAGGGGGAAAACATTTCCATCTGTATTGATGTAGTCGATGATACTGGGCTCTTGTGCCCTCAATTAAAAAGAGTAATAGTAATAATACTATTGTAATGAAATACATGTGAAATGAATTCTTACTGAGCATTATCACAATTTAATTGGCTTGTCGCTGCTACATGCTGAAAAAACATTTTAATAAGTGAATTTATTCATATGACTTCTTTTTCTCAGTTTCACCAATAGGGAACAAAATGATTGTTTACTTTTATACGTCAATTTTTTCCTCTTTTTATGCAGTTGTTTCTATCACAATGTGTATGTTGAATATTCATTCTTCACTGTATGTATAAAAATATGTCAAACTGTGGTGTCAGACAATCAATTACTGTTTTAAACACAAATTCACCTAATCAAGAAAAACTAACAGCTTGTTAAAATCCTATGATTGAATTTGTGGCGCATCCTCTGGGTAGCCTGCATGTCGTGCCAAAGGTTGCAGGCTTGAACCCTGATGGATGCCTCAAACATTCAGGAGCAGACCCTCCATGTGACACGTGGTTTTTATTATGCTGAACCTCTCCAGGACAAACTTGTTTTAAAATAAACCTCCCCAAGCTGATGTACTCTGTAAAAATGCGCTAATTTGTTTCAAATGCTCCAACCATACAGGATTAATTGTTTCCAGCATTGACGTATAAGCGGAGCGTAGCTGGTATTGGAATCATAAATTATGTCTGTCTGTCTGCGGTAACACAATAATGCCCAAACCCTTTCAGATACAACCTTCAGACATTGCATGTCACCAGCTAGGATAAATAGAAACTTTTGAGTTTGAAGATGGGCATGATAGGTGCAACAGATAACATTTATCATCATGATACGTGTTCCATTTCGGCTCTGCCTCAGGGGTGTCGGGGCTGCTCCGATTTCAGATGGTCTTTAGTGTTGAACAGCACTGATGAATTCCATTTTTCCTTTTTTTGGGATTCATGTTCATTTCAGAACATTTCATATAATTTTTAACTTTAGCGTTTTTATTCCAAATTTGATCTATTCTAAGTTGTGGGTAAATTGAATGCATCTCAGGGGCTTTGGAAGGTTTTAAAAACAGAATCATTTTTCTTTATTTAAAATGTAATATGAAAAAACCTTTATTCCTGCCAAGTTTCATGTTTTTGAAACAAGTGAAAAAGTGAGCACAGATCACTAATACCCCCAACCCTTGTGCACTGAGGAGATTATGGCATATTTTCATGTAAATTGGCAGTGCACCTCTGCATGAAGTATAGAATGCATGACTGAAATTTGAAAACAATCTGTTGGGCAGCTTTCAAGATATCGGTCAGACAACACTTGCAGTGGTAAATTTTCTAAATTCAAAATATGGAAAACAAAAGTAGTTTTTTAAAAAATCCTCACATTATCAAGAAACCTAGCACTGCACCTCTCCATGATGTGCAGAATGGACGACTGCAATTTGAAAACAATCTGATGAGCGGTTTTTGAGAAATCAGTCATGACGAACTGGTGCGGACTGACGGATGGAAGGACGGATGGAATTCTTTAGTAAATACTACATAGCTTATGGGTCCAGGTATAACAACAACATCATTACTGCTTGACTGAATGCAATAGATTTGATTTTGGATTTTGATTTGTGCTGAAAAAACAATGTAGAGGACTTACCCTGACAATATCTCGCCCATATAGCCTTTCAAGTCTACGTTGCGCTGAAGGGGACAATGGCTTTAGTTTGTATGAGAAGACTGATGGCGCATAATCTATTTCATCAGGGGGAATGAATTCTGTGTCAAACCTCCACTTTTTTCGACTTTTTATTTGCCAGAACGCAAATACATTTTGGGGGTGATATCAGCGAGAGAGTTTTAGAATTTAATATCAATATTTCATATCTTTTTTTTTAAAGTTTATTTGTCTCAAAAATCAACAACAACAAAAACAAAAAAATAAGCTACAGTACATAAAAAGATAAAAATTAATATAAATAACACAAAATATAATACATCACTTGGTATTTATCAGAAGACTGAAAATTTGTAATATATTTGAGAAGGAGCAGGAAGAAGCAAGAATGCTTATCAAGTCCTACCCCATCATTGCAGTAACAGTATACTTAAAGATCGTTATTTTAGACCCAAAAGTAATACTCATCAAGATATCTTTATCATTGCAATTGCAACCTTCCCCACATCATTAAATCATGAATTTTTTTTCTCTTTTTTTGAGCTCTGCCACATCTCTGTATTTGTCCATGATTAATTTCTTATATTTACCTTTAAACTGTGTACTATTATTGCTTTGCTTAAAGTCATCATCAAGGCTTTTCCACAGGATCACCCCACAAACTGATATGCACATGCTTTTTTGTGTCGTGCGGACACAAGCTTGTTTCAGATTTAACTTCCCTCTTAGGTCATATCTTGCCCCTCTGTCACTGAATCATTTTTGAATGTTTCTTGGTAGTAGATTGTGTCTTGCTTTAAATATGATTTGTAGAGTTTTAAATTTTATTAGATCCATGAATTTCAGAATGTTTGATTTTAAAAACAGTACATTTGTGTGTTCTCGGTAACCCACATGATGCATTAACCTTACTGCTCTTTTTTGCAGTTTCCATATTTTTTGTAAGTTGCTCCTGTAAGTATTACCCCAAACTTCCACACAGTAGCTAAGATATGGTAGAATTAGTGTGTTATACAGTATGTACAGTGTTTTTTGGTTCAGCATAGTTTTCTAGTTTTCCACAATATCCCAACACTTTTACAGTGTTGGATCTTGGAGCACAGATAGTTAACATGAGATTTTCAACAGAGCTTATGGTCTAATACAACACCCAGACACTTATATTCATAAACCCTTTCTATCATTTCCTTATTAATTGTGTACTTCTGTATTTATTTCACGCTTACCAAACAACATGTATTTTGTTTTGTTCAAGTTTAAGGACAATATGTTTTTATCGAACTAGCATTTAATTTTACCCATTTCCTTTGTGACCACCACTAATAACTGCTGTAAATCCATTCCAGAACAAAATATATTTATATCATCAGCAAAAACAACAAATTTTAGCAAATCTGATACTTTGCAAATGTCATTGATATATGAAATAAACTATTTGGGACCCAGTACTGAGCCCTGTGGGACCCACGAGTACCATTGAGGCACTTTGATTTGTGTTGGCCTATCTGCACAAATTGTTGCCTATTTACAATATAACTTTTCGACCAGTGAAAAGCTAAACCTCTGATACCACACCGCTCAATTTTTTCAAGTACAATTTCATGGTCTATTGTATCAAATGCTTTTTTAAGATCAATAAATATTCCCACAGCATATTCTTTATTTTCGCTAAACCTCGTTAATTCCTCAACTAACTGCATTAACCCATTGAGGTTGATCTGAACCCATACTGACTGTCCATTCATAAATTGTTTTGTTCAATAAGATTGTCCAACTTTGCCACAAAAAGTTTTTCAGGTACTTTTGAGAATTGGGAAAGGAGAGATGTCAGCTGATAATTAGTATAAAGATGTTTATCATTTGCTTTGTACACTGGGATAACCTTGGCAATTTTCATTTTATCTTGGGATGTACCGGTTTGGAATGATGAATTGCATACATATGAGTTAGTGGATCTATAATTTCTTAAATTGTTTTCTTTATCAAACTCATGTCAATGTCATTTCAACCTGTGGACGTTTTATTTTGACATCCATTAATTATTTTCATAATTTCATTTTTTCCTGTTGCTCCCAACAGAATTGAGTTTGGATTTCTTTCTCCGTAGTCCTCAATAACGTATTTCTCTCCAGTATTATTTATTCCACTAGCCAGTTTTGGACCCACATTCACCAAAAAAGTTTTAAATCCTTCAACCGCCTCATTCACGTTGGTAGTCATTGTGTTATCAGTAAAAAAATTCTGGAGTTTGGTTTGATTTGTTTGTTCCTAATAATTCCATTTAATGTATTCCATATCCCTTTAATGTTTTTTCTGTTATTCTCTAATATTTTGGTATAATAATCCCTTTTACATGTCCTTATTATACTAATTAGTTTGTTTTTATATTTCTTTTATTTTAGCTCTGCCTCTTTCGTTCAGTGTTTAATAAATTTCCTGTGCAGAGAGTTCCTTTTTTTACCAGCATTTTGCAGTCCTTTGGACATCCATGAGTTTTCTGGGAAGTTACTCTTGTTCCTATATTGTTTTGATGGGGAATTCCTGTCATATAAAGTTATGTACATATCTAAAAATAAATCATATGCTTTGTTTACATTGATTTCTTTAAATATATCACTCCAATTATAACTCAGCGAATCGTTTCTAAATGCAGATATCGATTCTTCAGTTCTCACTCTCCTGTATATGATTTTGTTAGACTCCTTCTTTTAATAACTGCAGCCATATTTTATAAAGACAGGCAGATGGTCACTAATGTCCTTCATTAATTATCCATATTGTTAGTGAATATATTGTTTATCAGAGTGGCAGCGTGAGATGTTATTCTGGTAGGTTTTGAGATTGCAGGATATAGACTCATGCGATACATTGCTTCTGTGAATTCATCTATCTTTTGGTGTTTATTGGGATTTAATAAATCTATGTTAAAATCCCCACAGATAAAGCTGACCTTTTGTTTTGGAAAACAAATTTTCCATGTTTTCAGGAAATATTTCAATGCTAGATCCTGGTTTTCTGTACAAACAGCTAACAATGACATTTTTCATTCTTTCCATACATATCTCAATTGCAATGCATTCCATCACATCATCAATGATTACAGACATGCAGCTGACAACTTTGTAGTTACGTCCTTTGTCCACAAAGAGAGCCACACCACCTCCACTTTTGCTCCCTCTATTAATTTAATTAAATTCATAACCTTGTAGATTGAAATCTGCTCCCTTGTCTGCATTTAGCCCCGTTTCAAAAACTGCTATAATATTAAAATATTTTTTAAATTGTCCTAAAAATTCTTTTATACTCTGGAAGTTTGCATATAGACTTCTACTATTAAAGTGAATGATTGATATTCCATGCATCCGCTGCACAAGGCCTAGCAACTCGGTGACCCATCAGTAACATGGCTGCTACCATGTAGCCTATACCAGCACTAGAAATTACACGCAATTTTCTTGACTGGATGAACACTTGATGATTTTATGGATCCAAATGTTTCTCTGTATGGAATGCACCCATCAGATCTCTTCCAGGAGCGTACGCTGGCGCAGTTCGCTGCCGCTGCTCTCCAGACCGGCGTGTTTTGTTTGTTTTGCTGTTCTTGGACTACCAAAAATTTCAGATCTTGATTACCTCCTCTGACTCTTGCTGTTGGACTCTGGCAGTTTGAATACTTACACAAATTAAAGTTGGAATAACCTGCAAGCCTGTGATCGTGCCCTTCTCTCTACCAGGGTGCCAGCGGCTCCCTCCAGCCTTACTCAGCCCTCTCTGCCAAGGTCACCTCAGTTTTTCTTCGACGTAAGCGTGGGTAAGTCTCGCCTTGCTCATCGTTGTATGCGGGCTGTAGCAGCTAGTCAGGGTGGGCGGTAGGCTTTTCTCCCACTCTCTCTGGCAGGCGAGCGTATCTGGGTGCTTGGGCGGTTGGCGCATTGAGGTATGAAACTTGGATGTGCAGTGTTTCACTGGTTATCTGTGGAGAGTTGAAAAAAAATGTGCACTTTCCTGACTGGTGGTTCAGTCGCTGTCCTAAAGACACTCTGGATTATCACCTGCGGCGTTCTCTTCACGTTGTTTTCAATGCCTCTACTACACCCGTCAAGTGAGCTCCTTGAATGGCGTTCATCTTCCCCTTGTCTTCCTGCTGAAATTCACAAACTCTGCGCCAGCCTCAGCATTGCTCGCTACCCTCACTAGGTCCATTGAGCCCGTCGCCGCAAAGTTCTTTCTCAGGCTGGTGTTGCGAGTGATGCCATCCCAATTATCGTCTCAGCCCGCCAAAATTGCTCTTTGACCAGGCGACGCTCAGACGGTGGCACTGACTCTCGTAATCTTCTCCCCTGCCGCCTGCTCCAACTCTCATCCTGGCGTTCTGGAACCCGCGCCCCCACATTACTGAGCCACCTCATCCCCGCGGTGATGCAAACCTATTGAATCTTCGTCCTCAAAGTTTTGTTGGGACTGTCTCGTTGAAGCCGCCTGCTCCATCGTCACCTGTCACTTTTTGCTCTACTGAATGCCCGCTCACTGACAAGCGAGACTTTTATTCTAAGTGACTTTATTGCATCTCGAAATTTACACTTTTTGTTTTTAACCAGGGCTGTCGCGTTAATTAATCGCGATTTCAGTGCAATAAAAGTAACTGCCACTATGAGGCAGACAGACTTTCTTGCTTATTACTTTTTCTATGCCATATACCTAATGCAGTCATTTGAAATGTTTCCGGGAAGAAAACTGATTCGAAGTCCGCTAATTACCAGGGAGGTAGGACAGCCTCCATCGCCTTGGCATAATTAGCTTACCTTAAATCAATTCCCCTGTACTTTGCCTAACTTCCAATCAAGCCATTTATTCAGCCAACTGACTAATCAAAATCAAAATATAGCCTATAATGATTAAGAAGTGATAATGAGAAGCAGACGGACCTAACCTGGTTGCTGTGTTAGATTGAAAGAATTTCAATAATCTGAATAAATAGCAGACCTCTGAATTCCACCTTACATTGAGGAATTTTGTATGCATTATAAAAGATATTTCTAAAAAAAAATATGAAATTATTCAAAGATGGCCCTGGTTTTAAGAGCTTAAAATATAGGCTACGTGAAGTGGGAAACATTTTGTGAAGCATACCGAACGTGAATGCAAGAAAGAATATGTTTGCATTGCAGGCAATAGTCAAATGCACCAAAGATTTGGAGGTTAAGGTTCAGGCGAATCTTTGCCGCAAATTTGAGGCATTTTTTATTAGGTAATTGAACGAGCGTAATTTAAAATAATGTAACTCATAGCACTTGATTTTATTTACTTTTGAGCGTCTAAATAACCAACAGTGAAGGTGTAAAACATTTTGTTTAAGTGATAGAACGTGACATGTAAATTGTTCAAGAATTTGAAAATCTTTCAATATAGCGCGGGAGCCTGGTTAGGTCTGTCTGCTTCTCATTATCTCTACTTGATCATTATAGGCCACATTTTGGTTTTCATTTGACAGTTGGCTGAATAAATGGCTTTATTGCTAGTCAGGCAAAGTATACCGGAATTGATTTAAGGTAAGCCAATTATGCCAAGGCGATGGAGGCTATCCAACCTCGCTGGTAATTAGCGGACTTCACAGTTTTCTTCCCGAAAGCATTTCAAATGACCGCATTAGGTAAGTGTCATAGAAAAGGTAATGAGCAATCACGTCTGTCTGCCTAATTATGGCAGTTACTTTTGTTGCGCTTAAATTAATCGTGATTAATTAACGCGACAGCCCTATTTTTAACTGAAACCTGGCTCACTGCTGATGATAACTCGCCCCTTGACAATCTCTGTCCTCCCTAGCAGACCTGCCAACCTTGAAGAAAATTTATGAGTACAACCTGACCCCCCCCCCCCTCCACCCTACTGGTAAATAAAATTGCATAAAGATACAATTTACTTCAAACAGCCAGCGAATTTATTGTCAGAACAGGATGTAGTACTTTGCTTTTCTTAGTTACACATAAAATAACTGCGTAATCCATAGTCAGTAATAATAACTGAAAATGTTGCCAGAAAAGCAAGCCAACAGAGGACATTCATTGCAAATCAATCAATTAATTAATTTAAAAAATGGGCAAAAATACCAAAACAAATACAATTTGCCATGTATTAAACACTAGCACTGTTTAACTTTCCATCATTCTCATCTTATGGCCCTTTTCCACTACGCGGTACCGGCTCTACTCTACTCGCCTCTTTTGCTTTTCCATTAGAAAATAGTACCTACTGGTACCACCTTTTCTGGAACCTGCTCTCCCGGGGTTCCAAAAAAGCCAACTGGGTGCTTGGTACTATAAAGTGATGTGACCCACGAAGGTCTACTGATTGGTCAGAGTGTATCGTCACTGCGATAGACTACTCTGTCGTCGACCTCTCATTCAAGTTAGTTTGAGGAGTTTTAAGATTAGCGCAGTTATTATAATCATCGAATTATACCGTTAAACGCATCTTGTTCGATACACTGTTTCAAACACGGTTTCGCTTATTCATCAAAGCTACATTCATGAAATGTGTTTCTCTTTGCTTGTGGCCCGTTCATGGCGAAATTAAGTGACGGTCTTGTGTCCAGTTATGTTCCCTAACTAATTCCCTTTAAGAAAGTTCAGCTATCAAGCCTCGTTTTAATAAAATCGCACAGAAAAAAAAACATGACAGATGTCAACGAATCATTTTTCCCTTAAAGTTATCACAAATGAGATGACGCATAAGCGATTAATTCTGATGGCTGCCATGTCCTGCGATTTGCAACGAGGAACTCTGCTCTGCAATGATCCCTTAATTATCCCATACTTTAACAATTCGTTTGTTTTGCCGTGAACTTTAGAGTGAAATATACATTCGCTTTCCATGCCTTTTACGGATTTCACTGCTTTGCGTTGTGGGGTGGCACGCAATTTTACGGGCAACTGAATTGGACACGACAATGTCAAATAGAAAATGCAATTCAATTCAGAAAATCCAATACCGGATTTGAACACAAAAATCTTTCACAAAATCGATGGAATAAATGTAAACTTGATATAACTGTAGCTACATTGTGTGTCGTATTGAGGATGACATCGCGGAAGTTTCGTGCTGCGCCACTATGATGACCAGCTTCACAGAGGCAGTACTATCCACTCAAGGCAAACAACCTCCCAGAAAAATATCCGGTACCGAGTAGAGTGGCGTAGAGCCCGTACCAAGCAGTGGAAAAGCGCCATTAGTGGTGCATTTGAAACAGCGTATCAAACGCTGCCTTTGGAGGCGATCATGTGGAACATTACACAGAATGTCAGAAAGCCTTTCGCGAACTTCGTTATTACATTTCATTGTTTTAGGCCGTTTCACAGTATTTCTGCGAACACAAACCCAAATAAAAGCGAAATTATCTCAAACTAAAGTAAATGGCGTTCGCTTTTCGTGACAACGAGATTAATACGCAGTGAAACGGCATTATAATCGAACGTCAGCTCTTCAAGCAGCGCCAGGTATTCTACCGTAGGTATTCTACTAATCAAAATACAGGATTCGCTGCATCCATAGTAGAATTTACCATTTCACCGATGTTTGAATTGGGTGTATTTTCAACATATGATGACCCAGAGGAGTGGCGAAAAGGGTTTGCAGCCTATAACTTGTGCATGAGACTAAACTCAATTCGGAGCGAGTTTTTTCCGAGAGGGCCGTGGTTGGGAGGGCAGGTGAGGCACACGCACTCTCTGATTGGTCGAAATATTTTCGTTATGCATACGCGCCTCTGCTCACCGGACATCAACTGATGAGTGTGTCAACTTAAACTGATGCATTAACTGAAACTGGAGAGATCCAGCGATATGCGTACTCAAATAGCATCAACTCGTACCAGCGTACTTTGATGTCAAAATACGTACGTTGTACGCAAAATGCGTACATGTTGGCAGGTCTGCCCTAGTATGGTTTTTTAAAATGCGCCGGAATTTCTGGCCGTGGTGATGGTTTAGCCACAGTTTTAAACAATCGTTTTAAATGCAGAGTCCTGTCTAGTCAAGTTCTCTCGTTGCTTGAGGTTCAACTTATTACGGTTAGTGCTCAGACCCCCTTACTCTGTGCGCTGATTTACAGGCCTCCCAAATCCTCCCCTAGTTCTATCCAGGAGTTTGCTGATCTTTTGTCTGTCAAGACTGCCAGGTCAGATAAACTGTTCATGTTGGGTGATTTTAATATACACATCTGCTGCCCTACTAAAGCAATGGTAAATGATTTCTTAACCCTCATAGAGTCATTTAATCTAGTCCAGTCTGTAATGAGCCCAACCAACCAAAAGGGACACATGTTAGATCTTGTTTTGTCATCTGGCTTCTCTGTTTCTATCGCTGATATTGTTGATATTGCTGTCACAGATCACTTCCTAATCTTATTTCAATATACATGGTCATGCCCAACTCCAAGCTCCCCCCCAGCTAACTCTTTGGTATGCTCAATTAATTCTGCCACTGCCTCTTACTTCTCTGACCGTTTTAACACTCATCAATCCCTCCTCTCTTTCATCCTTACTTGTGCTGATACTGAAAAATTAGTCAGTTTTCAATTCAGTCTGCACTGACACCCTGGACAAAGTAGCTCTGCTGAAATGTAAGAAATCTAGGAGAACCACTGCCACCCCCTGGTTAAATGAGACTACTCGTGCTCTCAGGAAAGCCTGCAGGAGGACTGAATGCAAATGACGAAAGAAAAACTGCAGATCACTTATGAATTATTATGTGAGCAGTTAAAAAAACTATCAGCAGGCTGTTAAACAAGCCAAAGCTGACTATTACTCTGAGCTTATTCAAACTAATGCACACAGACTGAAAATACTATTCAGAACAATTAACTCCTTACTAAACCCTTCTCCCCCCTCTTTTTCAGTAACTCTTGCTCCAGCAGGCGAAACCTGTGAGAGATTCTTACACTTTTTTACTGAAAAAATTGACAAGATCAGAGCCAACATTTCTCCTTCAGCATCAGCTTTTCCAGAAATCTCCCATTACCTAGTTAGCAAGCTGCAACATTTCATCACTGTGTCGCTGTCTCAGTTATCCAAGGGTGTCTCTAGCCTGAAGGCCTCCTATTGCCCCCCTGTCATCCCCCCTCGCCTTTTTAAAGAGGTCTTTGGCACAATCTGCCAAATTGTCTAAACGATAATAAATTGTTCTCTGATGTATTGGTATTGGTATTGTCCCCTCCTGCTTTAAGCACGCCTCTGTTCAGCCACTGCTGAAAAACCCCACACTAGATCCCTTTGATCTCATAAACTATAGGCCAATTTCCAAAGTGTCATTGATCTGTAAGATCTTGGAAAATAGTAGGGGCTTCACAGCTTGTGGACTACTTGACTACACACAGTGCTTTAAGTTTCAGTCTGGTTTCCAATTGTTATATAGCACAGAATCCGCCCTACTGAAAATACAAAATGACATCCTCCTATGCCTTGACTCTGGCTCCTGTGCCATTCTCGTCCTCCTGGATCACAGTGCCGCTTTTGACATAATCGATCACAACATCCTGTTAGAATGGCTAAGAGAGACTGTTAGACTTCAGGGCTCAGCGTTGAGTTGGTTTTCTTCCTATCTCACTGAAAGAACCTTTTCTGTCACTCTGGGTACCTGTTCCTCCTCTACTGCTGTCATGAGTTGTGGGATCCCTCAAGGATCCATCTTAGGGCCCCAGTTATTCTCACTTGACATGTTACCCCTCAGCTCTATCTTGAAAAAGTACAACATTCAAAATAATTGCTACACAGATGATACCCAGCTTAATTTCCCTATTTCTTCCAACAAAACCACTAATTTTAGTATGTTGTTTGCCTGCCTTGATGATGTCAAATCTTGGATGGCAAACAACTTCCTGCAATTAAATGAAAACAAGACAGAGGTAATCCTCTTTGGCCCACCTTGCTCCATCTCTGGGCTGGGCAGTAGCTTTGCCTCACTGGCTGCAAACCTTCATTTCAAAAACCTGGGTTTCTGGCAAGACATATATATGTCTGAGGGCCTGAAGATCTTTTTCCAGTAAAGGTCTTCGGCCTTGCCCGTTACGCGCAGAGATTTTTCCAGTTTCTCTGAATCTTTTGATGATGTTATCTACTGCCTTTGCAATTTGATGTTGAGGAACATTGTATTTAAAGTATACCACTTTTTTTTTTTACGCAAGCCTTCACTAGTTGGGGAGCCTCTGGCCATCTTTACCTCTGAGAGACTCAGCCTCTCAGACATCCCTTTAAAAGCCAATCAAGTTACATACCTGATGCCAGTTAACTTAATTACTTGCTAAAAAATCTGTCAGCTGATTCTCTTATATATTCATTGCTTTTTCAGCCCTTTTTTGCCGGTGTCCCAACTTATTTGAGACCTGTTTCAGGCAGAAAATTTGAAATAAGCTAATTTTGTGGATAACAATGTGAAATGCCTCAGTTTGAAATGTTACCTATGTTCTATTGTAAATAACATATTGGCTCATGTGATCAAAAAGTCATTGCACTTTGATTTTATTCAGAATTTACACTTTGTCCCAACTATTTCGGAATTTGGGCTGTATTTGTAAAGCACTTGGGTCAGCATCTGTTGTTTTTAAATGTGCTATATAAATAAATCTGACTTGACTTGACTCTGGGCACCCAAACCTCAAGGTAAGCCAAAAGTACTGATTTCATTTGATACTGGTGGAGTACAGAATTCTTCTCTCCTCAGGGTCTAAAAAATCGGATCATCCGGACACAAAATGTACACTGCACTCCCTAGAATGCTCCTTGGGAACAAAAATTCTTCCTGTTTTTAGCCCAAATCCATGCTGTTAGCCGCCTTTTACCACGATGAAAGCGAAATAACTGAATATTCCCCCCCTTGTCAATGTGTTTTGTGCATCTTCTGCCATACATCGTCTGCAAAGAGCATGTACACGACCCGAATCTTGCTTACGTCAAACTGGTCCATTACAAATGTCCTTCATAATCTTGTCATCTCATTTTTCTTCTTGTTCTTCTTCCTCCACGACTTCTTCTTTACTGCCTGGCCCTGTCCCACTGTTGCTCATAGATATTATACGGTATTATTTTGTAATTTTGAAGTTCCAGTTCGTTTTGATGATCAGCTTCGACTCCTTAATACAAATAAATAAAGGCAAACCAGAAATTTTTACATTTTACATTTTTCGGAAACTGCTTTTTTTTTTGTCATGCTGGCGGATGTGATTTTGACACTTTCCTTGAGAGACTAAGAAAGCTGGCAAGGAAATGCACTGAGGCAATAAAGATCATCCATTCCGCTGATGATCATGTCTGTGCGCACACTGGTCAAGCAAAGTGTGCTCTCAGGCCTCCCTGTGCACACAGGTAGAGCTATTGTCTTTTAGCAAGCTTTTCTGATTACCTTTTGCTACATTATAAAAGTCAACCAGCAGACATGCTCCCACAATGCCTCTCAGCAAATCTTCCAGGAAAACAGGAGCCTATAATGCTCAGTTTACCCCAAAAATATCAAACACCAACAGTCCCTGTAAATGTTTTGTTTGTTTTTGCTTGATATGGTTCGGCACAGCTCTCACTGATTTTCCTATCACATAATATTGAACAAACTGTTTACACAATCATTTCTGGGGTATTTATTCACATTTTCAGGAGGCTAAAATGACTGCGCTCGTTTAGATTTTTCTAATATGACCACAATAAAGATCCTATACCGAGAAGACTAAGCAAAAAGTTTGATTAACATGGCTGTCATAAATAAATCATTTGTCATGAAAACTACTGAGGCTTGGATGCAGGAGAAACAGTAAATTACAGGCAACAGGTGCAAAAATGACTGCTCATCCCAGTGCTCGTAATTAGAACGCATATTTGTTCAGGCTTGTAATTACTCCTGGTGGAGAATATTTTCCCATATGGGTGGGTATGTCGGGGGGACTGGAATAACTTCTTTCAACTTGAATAACTGAATTAATCTTTGGATAAAAATAATGACAGGTGTTAGAATCATGGCATTCTAGCTATTTGCGAGTCAGTGGAACCCTGGTTTTTCAACTTTTATGACATTTTAGAGAACTGAAGAGGCACAATGGTTCATGTGACAGACATGGCAACCGGCATCCACAAGTAACAATGGTTTAGCCTATAAACAGAAGAATTTTGGTACATAGCAAATTAATAGGATCAAATGGTTTTATACATTTGAACAATAGTCCTGTAAAGTGTTTATTGCGCTCATAAAATCAGTAAGATAGGTTCACTAATTAGTTCCGCCATCTGGCTGAAGAATTCTAGTTCAGGATTCAAGGAAATTGGAAAAAAATACTTGAATATTTTTTGTTTCTGAATCTAGAATCTTATCGACTTGTGGTCACGTACACAAAATACATTTTATCAACTATTAACCATTCAAAATATACCATATTCATCCAAAAGTGAGACCACTTACTTTCTTAAGGAGTAAGGAATAAGTTGGATATCTTATTAATTTAAAGATCAGTGCCCATAGCACCATTACCAGAAGAACGGCGCTGTGAGCAGCACAGGTCACAGCTCAAGAGAAAGGAAATGTGAAGCAATGCGTTCTACGATCGCAGGGAGCCATAAGTAAAGTAAAACCTCGATTCCACAAGAACTTGGTGCAAATTCAAATAAACCTGATAATCACAGAGATTCCATAATTCAGCTTTAAAGGTTCCATTACCTGGTAGGCCTATTTACACCCGTTGAAAATAAGTGATTTGGGTCCAAAATGTAATTTTTCGCAGTAATTTGCAAAAATTGCGCAACATTTATATTTATATATTTTTTTTTGCCCCTTGCCCTTTTATCAAGCCAATATTGCTCTTGCGAGAAAATGTCAAGATTTTGACTCAGCTGGATGACAGAGGCATGGCTGGGCGGAGGGGGTGGTGCGAGGGAAGAGGGTGGGAGGAGGGAGGAGTGGCTTGAAAGCATAGCCATAGCAACCCCTGCATTGTAACACAACGTGTGACCTTATCATGGCTGAATCCATCGACCATTCTGGGTGGCTTTGATGTGTTTCTGCCGTCTGAGTGTGATGGACTGAGCCCTGCGTGAGATGTACTTGCGAAATAGACTTAAAACGGGGGGAATATGAATGCCACGTGCTAGCTAACATTAGTACATCTAAGTTCCATGATCATATAATCAGTTACACACTGCGTTTGGACAGTATTAAAAGACAACAAGATACAGCCATCCCAACTGAGCTAGCTAATGTTAGCTTTTCACCCATGGAAATTTAGTGTATGTCTGGAGTGTTATGTTGCCTGCTTACCGGCATCATAGCATAGCGTTTTTGACATTTATAGATTCCATAGGTTGTCTAGTTTCATGTGATATGTGTCTCTTCACTGTTGCTGCTGAAAGTGAACTCACTACAGCTATGGAAATACGGCATGTCAGGCAAGCCTGTGGGCTGTGAGGGTAACATTTACGTATTGGGTATACTGCCAAGTTTCTTTTGAACTGCACCACACTCCATTGAATAGCTTACAGAAATGTAATGATAACATTGAAATTGGGGGAATAAAATTGTCAGCTAATGCGAAAGTTGACATTTACAGACATTATTAAAGTGGCGGGTTCCATAGTGTTGGAACAGCTCCTTTTTCTAGCCGGAGGTTCTTTGCTAATCCAGCATTGTACTGTCCCAAGTACAAAGCGCAGACAAACAGGTGGCTCGCTGGAGCAACAAGAACATTGGCATTGAAAATAAATGTAGTCTAACTGTTCCTCAAAGCAGCCTCACCAGATGGAATGATATAAATAATTTTGACTGGGTTTTGACAGTCAACAATGGAACAGTTATGTCCTTCGCTGCCCGTAGCTCTTGTTTTCTTTCACATGCTTGCCTCTGTTTGGGTTACGCTGGGTAGAAATACAAATGGTGGATTCGCTACCTTCTCTCCAGAAAACAGTGGGAGTCGTTTTCCTCCCGGCCCCTCCTCGGCTTCTTCCTGACGTCAACAAGAAGCCTAACTTGAAATCCCATTTTTTCCCCCTTCAACTGAATTCATAGGGGAGGAGGCGAGAGTGAAGTTCTTTGCCCCGAAAACATGTCAGCTATTGTCAGTGACAGAGAAGATTAAGGTATACATGCAACAACCTGAAAAAAATGGAGTTTCTGGTGATGGATCCTTTAAAAAGATTAATTAACAATGAAATGAACGCAGTGAAATTTTTGACGATGATTTTGCCCACAAGGACCCTCCACTAACGTGGGCTGCACATCTGCCTTTAAAGGTGCACTATAGAAGTTTGTTGACATCACTTCTGCTGACATTCGAATTCAAACAAAGCAGAGGTAGCTCGCCACTCCATGATTCCGTAACTGTCAACTCTTGTCAGTGATTGGCCGGAATGGTTTGTTATGTTATGGGGCACAGCCTGTGCCCCTTTTGTTTATTTGCAGTTTGTGACACCTGTGCGGGTTTTTTTTTTTTTTTTAACAGTGAATTTAGGGGCAGGCAGCGACCGGATTGTGGGGAGATGTCAGCAAATTGAGACAAAAATATTATTGCGCAGAAAATAAAACAAACTTGTATAGTGCACCTTTAAGGCAAGCAGTGGCGAAGCCATCCCCCATTTGGAAACAAGGGTCATCAGTTCAGCAGAAGAATATTGGGTATGATGCTGGTTAAGGCTGAAGTCAGAAGCTGGTGATGGTGGGGATGTGGTGGGTGATTCGTTATCTCTGTACACAGCAGGCAGCAACATATTATCTGCATTTTTATAGAAGTTCAATGATTATTATAACCGGAATGCAACTGCATGAATGTCCTTTGTCTCCATGATTAAACTTTCTTCCTCAATTCAATATTTCTTTTTTTTTTTGCTTGAAAACAATACAAAGACAAAGTATTTCAAGTTTCATTCTGTCATATGTATTTTTTTTTGTACATATTGTCAAATATTGAATTTGATGCGCGCAACACGTTCCCATTGGGACAGGGGAACGGAAAGACAGCAAAAGTTGTGAAATCCTCAGTAAAACACCCAAATAAACATTGTGGAAAATTACCCAATCATGGTTGTGCATAAAATGTGCGGTCATAAAAAGCGCAGTTGTTAATCAGCAAGATGGTTCGAGATTTGCCACTTGAGCAAAAAAGTTGAAGAGCAACATCAGTCAGCTTCACCATTGATAGTCCATGATATAGTGAGAAGATTTAGATAAGAGGGCTCAGTTCTTCAAGATGAGTACCGAGAATTTCAATCAATGTTTCTGTTTAAGCTCTGTTCAATAAAGTGAGTTGACATTGGCGCAGGACAATGAACAATGCCTCCGTGTCTGACAGCCAAAAAAAAAAATAAATAAAAAAGAGGACAATTAGAACAGATTGATAACGGAATAAAGAATAAAAAGAAACATTTTAACAACATAACATCCAGTGAACACTGCGATTTATTTATTTGCGGGTCATCTTTTTGGGATGTTCCGTTTGTTAGTGATACTATATTTTTATTCTTTATTTGGTTATAAATCTGTTCTCATATCAATAGTACTTTTTTCTTTTTGCTGGCTGCCGGACATGGAGTATTTTGCATTTCGTGTCGGACAGTCTTGATTGCGCATGCGCATGCATGAAGATTGTCTATCTTCAACGGAAGAAAACAGACGAATAGGCTAAAAAGACCAAGAAAAGTCGATAGCTATCAATTTGCATTTTGTGAAGGTCGAACACAAACATGGCCTAGTTTGCTCGCCTAATAATTACTGGAATACTCGAAAAATGAGAACTTTTATGACTTTCCGACAGGGAGCTATTTTAAAATCCTGTCCGACTATCGTGTCTTTGCATTGACTCATGCGAAAAATTCATTTCGCGTCCAGTGTGCAAGCTGCTTTACTGAGCATAGAACGCAAGCATTCTATATAGGGAGTTTGTGGTTGGCTGAGAAAGATGTGAAGTCATTAGTTTGCATCACTGATTGATTAAGCCAGGTCAAGTTTCCATTACGCGTGCAAACCGCCTTTTATCTGACATCAGAACAATCGTTTATGTCCTGATTCGGATAGTTACATTAAACAGTGGTTGCTGTAATTACTTACTGCATTGAAATGTGCATTTTGGACATTTTGGAAACCTGCCTGTTAGGTTTCGGTGACGTGTGTGCACTGTACGCCGGTCAGCCAAATTACCACTGCACAGAAAGTAAACCAGGTTGTAGCTGGCGAGTTTTCTGTGCAACTCCAGCGGAGACTTTTTCTACAAAATTGTCACTGCGTCTTGATGAATATGTGACACCTCCCCCCACTACGCTGCCACACCCATCTTGGCGCACGTCCGTCTACCAAATTGCCAAAGTGGCTGCGCACGGTATTGTACCGCACGAAATTACCACTACGAGGGCTGCGCTGGATGAAATTACCATTGCGTGGGCTGCGCCATGCTACGCCACACTGCGCCACCCTGTCCTGCGCCACGAAATTAGAGCCCAGTATGGTAATTTCATTTTTCATGTTGTCATTCAAGTTTGTTTCAGCTAATGAAGGTACAGTGCTGTGAAGAGGTATTTGCCCCTTCCTGATTTATTTAGCATTTGTCCCACTTAAGTTTCAGATCATAACACAAATTTTAATATTAGACAAAGATAACCTGAGTAAATACCAGAGGTGTATAATCCAGGGGTCAGAAAGAAAAAATCCTACCATGTTTTCATTCCACCCGTAAACTCCTGCCAGCAGATTTCACTTGATAATTTTACCTCCCAGCTGAAGAATAGTGCCAACAGACTTTTGTCTTTTGTGGCTGGAACAATATTGTGGGACGGAGTTTTATTTTCTAAAACCTGGTTTATACACCTCTGGTAAATACAAAATGCAGTTTTTAAATGATGATTTCATTTATTGAAGGAAAAAGCTATCCAAACCTACCTGGCCCTATGTGAAAAAGTAATTGCCCACAAAACCTAATAACTGGCTGTGCCACCCTTCGCGACAACTGAGTTTCACGTGGCTGTGGAGGCACTTTGGCCCACTCCTCTTGTTGGAGAATTCTTGTTGAGTGGGTGGAGAGGATATGCAAATGAGAGCTGCTCTGATCGGCTGCCAGGCCGCTTCGATTCCGGGGGAGGGTGCAGACCCGAAGAACCAGGAAACCAAGATTGCAGGTCTTTCAGGACAGCTCTCTGCGGCATCTACTGCTGTAAGACCGTACTTGTTTGATCCCGAATCTGACCCCGAATGGGAGGAGGAAGCAATTGAAGTATTGAAGCAATGCTAATAGCAAGATTTCAACAAGTGGCAAGTTGAAATTTTTGTACTTGTACTGTGTCATCTTGCATGCATGTGTTTGTAGCTGCACTGTTATATAGTCATGTTATATACCCAACTATTTATCTAGAAGAAACTTTGCTAAAAGCTCCAGTAAACCATTTTTACTATGACGAAACAATTCCAACACTGAATAAGACCAGAGCGTAACTTCTGAGTTCTACCTGAGATACGCCCAGTCACACAATATAACACAAGCTCCCTGTACAGTTCTTCAATAACAAGCCAAATGTAACGCTTCTAAGTTAACGTGATACGTGGTATCACTATATTATCAGCATGATCAGAGCTAGGTTCAGCTATAGGGAGAGAATTGGCAACAACCAGTATTTAGATGAAGAAAAAGTAATAACAGTTTATTAAACACAGAAAAAGATTATGAACCACAATAGAAAAAAGTAAAACCCTTCGTAGTCAGTCAGTAAAACGTAGTCGGTCAGTTACCCAATGTTCATTAAAGTTCAATAAAGTGTAATAAAGTTCAACCCGAAAGTTCAACGTTTGGTTTCAATCCCAAAGTTCGATGCTCTTGTTTCGATTCAAAGTTCAAAGTTCAATCTCAAAGTTTCATTCAAAAGTCCAATGTATCCTTTAAATCCTAAAAAAAGGGGAAAAAGTAGAAAAATAGAGGGAAAAACAAGGATCCTCTTCGTACGTACTTAGTTTAAAATAAAAAAGAATGAAATAAAATAAGGCCTTTTAAATCAGTAGTATGATACAGCCATACTGATGTAGTAGTATGTAAGTGATGGATATCTCAAATCTTATGTGTAATCCAAGGAAAGGGGCAGCATGCATCCAGGGCACAGGCTCGCAGGTCGGTGGGCACACACACACGCTGGTCACAGTCCTTGGAAGAATCGCAGGCTCGCCGTATCTTTATCTCTCAACATGGCAGAAGATGCACAACAAAAAAAAAAACCAATCTGCACACGGCACACAGACTGTAGGCTTGCTGTTCAAGTTCGGGTGCAATTAATTGCCCGTTTGTGAATAAAGTTGCATTAATATTACTATTTGAATCGAACAGTGATTTTTTTTCTCAAACTAAGTCTATCACTTCAGGAATGAGGACAGACTTGTTTCAGCGCACATCTTGATTTTTTTACATTCTCAATTTATTTGACTATACTGGATATGGTTGCGAGTGTTGAGGCAATCTAACCGAGCATGTCAGCTATCCTTTCTTGATTGTCCAACACCGTTTCCGAGATCAGGCGAGGAGAGGCACGGGACAGAGTACGCATGGAGGTACTGCTGCAAGAGGGTTCTGGCTCTGTTGCAGGTTGGCTCTGCGGGACTTCATTTGTGAATAAAGAATAAATCAAGCCATTCCTGCGACCCTCAGTCCAATACTAAGTGTGTGTAAGATAAAATAACATCTATGGTAAACTACTGCCATTAGAACACGCGTTTTTATCCAGATGCTCAGTCGATGGTACTCCTAAAAACTAGGGTGGAGAAATTAAATTATAATTAAAAAAAACTAAAGTTATTTAGATTTTTCCCATAGCCTACCTGAAAGTGCCCTCTCCCCAATGATCGCCCTGATGCGCTGGTCGAACTCAAACAGGTTTGGGGTGTCTGCTGTTCCCCCTCCCGTCTGTTGCATCTCCCGTTGGAATTTTGCAAAAAATTTTTTTGGAGTCAGATTTCAGATCAAACCATTTCTTTTTCACTTCCTCTGTTGTGCGTCCTTCTCCAGATACTGCATTCACTGCACGCAGGGCCGGCGTGGCCATATAGGCGAACTAGGCAATTGCCTAGAGCGGCACTTTCTCAGGAGCGGAAAAATGGGGCAAGTGAGTACAATCTTGGAGAAACAAAGACCGGCAGGCTCAATCATTCTGGGAGATATTGAAAGGCTGAGGAATAAGTCAATCATATACACACACACACACACACACATCATCTGCACACGCCCTCTCCCCGGCCGCAAATTTTTTTTCTACCCGTTATATCCATAAGGCCCAATTTGGCGCCTCTGATTGGTTGCTTGAAGCGCACCTCAACGAATTCTAAACCCACCCAACAATACACCGATAAACGTTGACCAAAACTTCGGCTCTTCATCAGTTTATTTGTTTTAGCTCATCATATTAATCTTTAGCAGTTAACCCTGAGTTAGCCCAAGATCATCAGTAAATACGTTCGCTAATTTCTAGCGTTTCTTCGGCGTAGTCAGTAATGCTAACGTTCGTTAGAATTGTCACATTTTCTCCTAATCGGTATGTGTGAATGTATTTGGCTGGCGAGCCTACTCGTTTAAGCTCGTGGGCTTCAAATGTAACGTTACATTCAGTCAAAATCAAAATAATTAGCTAGAAAGAGCTGTTCAAAACTTAAACTTCACCTTCATATAGCTTAATGGTTTAGAATACCTGAAGTCGCAAAATGATTACTTACGGGCGAAGAGAATAGACTGCCATAATCCAGTAGGGGTTGCAGCTGAAACTGGTGCAAGAAAGGTTTGGAGCGGTACCTCACGCTCATGCAAATTCACTCATGCACGAAAATACGGAGAGTACGGGAATATTCTCTCTGCAGAAATACAGAGCCAACACTGATTTACATATTGTGTCCACATGGGTCTGTAGTTCCATATTTAACGCTCCAGGTTCATTTATAGCTGGCTAGCAATATTCGACAAATCGTCCTCAGCATTCACGGAGCCATGAAATGCGATGTAAATTCGGTGGCTCCTAAGAATCCAGTACTTTCTACTGGTCATCGGCAATGCCACTAGTTCGGTCTCTGGCAGTTTCTTTACAGTGGGTAAGCAATGTCTAGGAGACACCGAATTTACATTGCATTTCATGTATATAACGTTGTTGATGATACCTGCCTGCTGACATTCAATGCGTGTAAGCACGTGTGTTTGCCTCACAGGAGAAAGTGGTGTAACGTTATAGATTTTTTTAATTTGGAAACGGGCTAGCCGGTATGTTGTCAGGTGTCTGCTATAAATATTATAAAAGGAGGTTATCGGTGTTTGTCTGATTATAGTCAGGCTTTTTAGTAGCCGTATTTGCATATGGATCGCTAAAATGCCTGCATATTGCATATCGTTGACACTTCGGGCACACTATTTCTGGATCGGCTTTCCGTTGTGTGTGTGTGTGTGTGTGTGGCTTATTGTCGTTAATATGTTGCTGGTTTTAGCTTTATTTGTATGACATATTGGTATTTCTGTGGTGTTACTATCATGGTACACTGCAACTAGAAGGGCGGCATCATTGATATTCGCCTAGAGCAGCAAAAGTGCCTGCGCCGGCCCTGACTGCACGTGTGACAGCCTCCTCCTTTTTGTTAGTGTAACCTGCACTAAAGCGACGACATGTATATATATTTTTCTTTTAATTTTTTTTCTGCAGGAGTACCTCCTCCTCTGAGCTACCTTAGTTTTTTTTTCTCTTGACCAACTGCACTCCAATTTATTTACTTTTTGCTTTGGACATTTTGTTGTTGCTGTTTCTTCCGTATGATATCTGTGCCTGCTCACGGCTCTGCAGTTTCATGCCCTAGTTTCATGCCCTTTTATGGGCGGTTACCTATGCTAATCATATGTTAATTAGGCTCAACTGGCATGCGCTTTCACTTTACAAGGAGATAGGATTCATCAATTTCGGAACACAGCTGCAAACAATTCTGCAAGTAAAGAACACGTTGATGAATGCGACAGAGAGTTTTCTGAAACTCCCTCTTAAGAACACCGTAAGAAAGAATCAAAGAAGATTCTTAAAAGGGGACCTAATATGCTATTTTTCCAAGTTTATATATTGGTCTTTGACTCCCCTAGAGTTCTCCTGATCGCGCAAAGTAAAAAACGTATTACTTATTTCACTTGTAAACCCATTTGTAGTCCATAGTAGTCTCTGCCTGAAACACCTCACTGGGGTGGCTCTTCTGTTATTGCCCCCACTCCCTGTGTGCCCACTCTCTTCTGACTGGCCAGCTCTGTGGAGGGCGGATCTAGGCGGGACGATGCAGTGTTTGTTTTAATAAACACAACGGCGAAAGCGGAGAACGCAGTGCGAAAGTGTGGCAGCTCAAGCACGAATTTGCTATCGGCTACAGATTGCTACGCCAACAGTTGGTGAGTACAGCCGTTTTACTACTCCTACCTAGGATGCAGGGGAAGCTAGAATCCACCCCATATAGACACATTTGTAGAACAGGTCGCCATGCCTAAGTGTAGACCAGAGACCGTAGAAATCCAGTGAGTCTGAGTTTACAGGGGAACATGGACAGTGAGGGGCACCTAAAAGTGGACCAACAGGTTATGGACTGCTTCGGTGTGTATTAGAACCTGCTAGTTTGTGTGCATAGCTGTGGTGTGTTGTTAGCGTGGAGAAACGAATAGCTTCCGCACTGGTATATGACGGAGGGGCGAAAGCTCCAAGCTAAATGGCCTTTTTGGAAATTGCCCGTGGTAATGGTTTACTTATAGCTTCGGAAAGACCAGCTTTTCCTCGCGGAAAATGGGAGCATTATGGATAGCATGCAAGAGCTAGACAGAGCTCCGGTTATGTCATGAACATTCTACAGGTTTGACACACCGAAAGATCCGTTTACATGAACCGTTGCTTATGTGGAGCTAGCGAATCGATCACTTTTACAGGAAAGAATTTAATATTCAATCAATGGCGATGCAGCATTTGTTATACCGAACACGTTAGCCTGTGCGCTTCCCAATTGCTTTCACCGGTAGTATCAGAGAGCTTGCCCAGCCATTGGAGATGTATCAGGCTTTCCCCGGTCATGGATAAGTGAAGCAATCATTTTATAAGCACCCAAAAACGCACCCCAAGCTCTGCAAAATCTACGTCTGGTCTAACTGCAGCCCAATTCAGCAGACACATACAGCACCTTTCTGGTGAGCTTCAATTGTAGTGGCTACAGTCAGGCAACGTTATGATGAAACTGCCACATTCATGCTTACCGAAGTAACACAAGCATACCGATCATAATTGCTGCATATAAGTTAACCAGGAGCATTTTTAATTAGCAAACTAACATGCAGTAGCTGATAAGCGGTCATGACTTTGAATGTAATGTGTCCTGCAAAAAATTTGTTTCGCGTCCAGTGTGATAGCTGCTTAACGCGCCTATAACGTGTATTCGCGTCTTTGCATTGACTTTGAATGTAGGCAAATCTGTCCTGACAAAAATTTGTTTCGTGTCTGATGTGAAAGCAGCTTTACGGATTGTTCGCGACAGCTAGAGAGAGCTCGGTTATGCTATGAATATTAATACAGGTTTTGGAGACCGTAAGTTCCGTTAGCGCAGACAAGCTGCTTATGTGGACCTAGCGAATTGATCACTTCTACAGGAAAAAATTGCCTATTTAATCTCCGCCTTTTTATCAGCCACAACAATTTCTAAAGGGGGATGAAATTATGTCAAGGTAGTGTAGAGAAATCATTTGTAGACCGGCAAAGCTTCTGCGTTTCGCATTGCTTTCATGATAGCGCCAGAGAGCTTGCTTCGACATTTTTGATCCGGCTGATCCCAGTCATGGATAAGTGAAGCGATCACTAACTGTAGTGGCTACTATCGGGCAACGTTATGATGAAACTGCCACATTGATGCTTACCGAAGTAACACAAGCATACCGATCAGAATTACTGCATATACATTAACCAGGAGCATCTTTAATTAGCATGACACGCAAACTAACATGCAGTAGCTGGTAACCAAGCCGTCATAACCACAGAGACAAACCCTTGCAATACAGGTTTTACAGACAGCAAGTTCTGTTAATGAGAACAGCTGTACCAAGCATCCAAATTACAAATAAGTATTAAAAGTTAGCTTCAAATGAGGTTTATGTTCACACACCTTATGTAGAATTTCCTCTGATATCACTCTTGCATAATTAGGAAACAGACATTAGCAACAGTAACTTGGCTCCGTTACTCGCTGTGCTACAGCCACAATCAACTGGCTATCACGTCAGGTTGGCTTATGGAGTAAAAGCAGGGCCGGCGCTCGCCATTTTGGTGCCCTACGCATAAATGCTTTGTGGTGCCCCCCCTCCCCCCGCCACATACCCACCCAACCCCACCTCTGACAGAAATGAACAATATCTGAGTATTTGTAAGTTTTGCTTTATTTTACAAATTAAGTTGTTAATATTAATGGTTCAAAAACTGAGATAGAGATAAATAATAATAATAATAATATAAAGAGATAAATAATAATGAAGTCTTTATAAAACACAAAAAATGTAACCAAATACTCAAATAAATAAAAATAAATAATCTAAATTAAAAAAAAAAAAAATGCCACGACTATTAACAAATAAACATCTTTTTTTAACTGTAAACACAGTTCTGAGAAAGGAACTTTAAATACAAACTTTAAAATGCTAGCACCAGTTGTTAGAGGCCCTACAGAGCCACACGTCTGCATTTCCGGGCTGCGAACTCAGCTATGAGGTCATGATATGACAGATTCTGAGCAATTTCCCCATTGATGCTGATGACAGCCAGACCACTTAAACGCTCCTGGCCCATTGATGAGCGCAGGTATGTTTTAATGAGCTTAAGTTTGGAGAAGTTCCGCTCAGCAGAGGAAAATGTGACAGGCCCATGTATACGGTTAATCCGATTTCTTTCGTTCTTTATCTGCGAATGTGTACAAATGGAAAAACGGATGTAGCTAACTTGAGACGCTTTATGAACACAAAACTGATTCGCTATCAGCCTATACTCTCCGAAGCTTACGAGCTTATATAACGCAATCGCCGCTCGCATTTCTAGAGGTACAGCGTTCATATCTTCTGGGCTCATGACATCCTTCATCTGATCACACAGTTTCACGAATGCTCCCCGAGACATCCTGAAATTCTCTCTCCATTTTGCATCTGAAAATTCATCGAGCACCACTCTCTCCCACCAGTCCTTACTCCTAACGCACATCCAGCAAGCATGGGTTTTTGGTAGGAGTGGAGGAAGGCCTATGCTGAGACCAATAGTTTTACGTCATGTACTTGGAAAGAAATCGAACTATTGACTGAACCATGTAAACCAGGTTTTTCCGATTATCGCATTACTGAAGTACATGTAAACGCGTCAAATCAGATTACTTCCATTACCCCATTATTCCCAGTTATCGGATTATTGTGGTCATGTAAACGTAGCTGTTAAAAAATAAATAATTGTTAATTAAAACATTGCAAGTGACGCGCGAGCATCATCTCGCTGTTTTGTTTTTTCTTTTCCTCTTTTCTGCCCCCGACTCTTGATGCCTTTTCGATGACATGTCCAGATCTCCGGAATAAACTTCTGCCAAATTTGCGATTGAAGCATAATGGAGCAAACTACTTGGGAATGGGGGGGTGGGCACCAAAGGTAGACCGATGAGAGGGCCGCATAGGAGATTAATCTTTTTTCGCGTAAATAAGCCTACGTTATTTTTGTATTACTTATATTTATTAACATGCTTTACAAACTTCTATTTTAAATATTAAATACTGTTATTATTATTTTTTTTATGGGCTTGATTTTTTTGGTGCCCCCCAGGCAGTTGGTGCCCTACGCGCAGTGCGTGATAAGCGTATACCGAGCGCCGTGTCTGAGTAAAAGCAACTGTGTCTGTGAGTCACGGAGAGTCACGACAGATACCGGCTTTATCTTCAGATATTTTACAAAGCCTGCATTTGAGGCCAGTTGTTAGTGCTAACTATCATTACCGGTCCTGCAAGCCACCCGTAACACCTTAGCTTCACTTACACTTTGCAGCGGGGGAAAATAATGTGAGGGGGATATAGGTTTGAGCTCCGTCCGTCCGAAAAGGGGACAGCTTTTCTCAGGAACTATTAGAGATAGGACAACTAAACTTGGTCTGTAGCTTCCGACCATCAAGGCCTTGATGGACTTTGAAAATGAGGTGCGCGTGATTCAGGCATTTGGCAGGGGATGTTGTTGACCATGTCTACTTGTTGCTGTTATATGATTACTTTCACCTTGTGGCTCCAAGCGCTCAATTGATACTGCTGCTTCAGGTTTGAGAAGCAGCTGAACCGCTTATCCTGTGTCGAACTATCCTTTATTGACAAAGCCGTCTTTGGTGAAATGCTGAGCACAAACAGCTGACGTTCCCTTTGGCCGTGGCTGTTTGCTGCCAGCAAACGAAAAAAGCTACCCACTGATTTCTTGTGGCATCGTCTTTTGGAAAAGAAATATTTGTGTTTTTTTGTATCCAAAAGTATACGGACAAGTAGCTTTGTGAGAGATACTGACTAAATTGCACCTCAAATGATCTGCGGTTCTTCTTTTGTATTTCCAAAAGTGTAGACGCTACTACGGCATAGTATGATCTGCCGTTGTTTATGCCAGCTAGAATAGTTTCCGGTGTGGGCAGGGCCAGCGCAGTGGTTAGCTCTGGCTAGGCCTGTACTGATTGGACGGCATAACCTGATGTCAGGTTTTACCCAGATCTCGTGAAGATCTCGGGAGGAGCTGTTCAGAGAGGAAATCACGCTCACAAAATCACATTCATGGATTACGGCAAAATCTCTGTATCTAATGTTTAGAAACTTTTCAGAGGTTGCGCATGGACAACCAACATTATAACATTACTATTATGTATTGAAAGAAGGATGAGCATTTTAGGTCCCCTATAAGAAGTTATTAGTGAATGAGGCCCAATAAGCGTTATGCTTCTAATTGTAGAGGATTCGTAGGTGGAATTCTCTCCCATTCTTGCTTGAAGTACGACTTCAGTTGCTCAACAATCCGGGGTCTCCATTGTCGTATTTTGCACTTAATAATGCGCCATACATTTTCAATGGGAGACAGGTCTGGACTGCAGGCAGGCCAGTCTAGTACCCACACTCACTTACTACGAAGCCACGCTGTTGTAAGACGTGCAGAGTGTGGCTTGGTATTGCCTTGATGAAATACGCAGGGACGTCCCCAAAAAAGACGTTGTATGGATGGCAGCATATGTTGCTCCAAAAGCTGTATGTACCTTTCAGCATTAATGGTGCCGTCACAGATGTGCAAGTTACCCATGCCGTGGGCACTACACTGAAAAAATTTGGAGTGGTATTTACATGATATGTGAGCTAAAGGACACTTGGATTACTTTAGAAGAGCAGTATGGAGACATTTTATTGATAATGGATGTATTTTTGGACAATGGATGTATTTTTGGACTTTCCTAGGTTTTCCCAAGTAAAAACCACTTTTTTCAGGGTAGCATATCCCCATACCATCACAGATGCTGGCTTTTGAACTTTGCATTTATAACAATGTGGATGGTCCTTTTCCTCTTTAGCCCGGAGGACACGACGTCCATGATTTCCAAAACCATATGAAATGTGGAGTCGTCAGACCTCAGTACACTTTTCTACTTTGCGTCAGTCAATCTCAGATGAGCTTGAGCCCAGAGAAACCAGTGGCGTTGCTGGGTGTTGTTGATATATGGCTTTTGCTTTGCATGGTAGGGTTTGAACTTGCACTTGTTGATGTAGCTGTGATGGCTGGTGAATTTGAGACGCCAAATGCAGCGGCCAAAATAAAAGGGGAACTGCAGAAGAGAGACAGACACAAATAAAATAAGATAGTGAGACTCGCGTTTCCAACAGACCTAGATGTCGTCCGAGGCAAGGAAGCAAGGCGAGCTCGACAGGACGAAAAGAAAGCAAAAGAATCTTTCTGTTTTTTCCCTTTCTAGAACTTCTCCTCAAATATGCAACTACACCCTGTACAACTCTCTTACTGAAGACCTTACCGGCAAAAGTGCAAACATAACACTGACACTCTAGCAAGGGAAGGCGAAGGCGGAACTGGGGCTTAAATAGAATCCGGGCGAAGCCCCAATTAATGCCAGCTGGCCCAGGCATCCGATTGAGAGCAAAAAAATATCGTCCCGGACAAGAGCAACAAAGAAAGCTCTCAAAGCCTCCAAACCATGACAGTAGCAAAGAAACTGTGTTAACTGACAATGGTTTTCCAAAGTGTTTATGAGCCCACATGGTAATATCCTTTACAGAATGATGACGGTTTTTAATGCAATTCCACCTGATGGACCAGTGGTCACTGGCATTCAGTGTTGGTTTTACGCCTTGCTGCTTACATGTTGAGATTTCTCCGGATTCTCTGAATCTTTTGATGACATTATGTACTGTAGATGATGATATCTCTAAATTCCTTGCAGTTGCACATTGAGAAATGTTGTTCTTAAACTGTTGGAGTGTTCGCTCATATAGTTGTTCACAAAGTGGTGAACCTTTCCCCATCCTTGCTTGTGAACAACTGTGCCTTTCGAGGATGCTCCTTATATACCTAATCATGACACTTACCTGTTTCCAATTAACCTGTTCACCTGTGGAATTTAACATAACACTGGCTGATCTGGATGGCCCATGGGTTGGCCCAAAAAAATAAATCAATGAGCCTGCCTCTCAGAAAAAACTTACAAGATTGCCAGAGCCTTGCAAGATGGTGCCATCCAGGATCCGCCATCAACTCCTGGTGTTCAGAAAAAAATTTATGATTTTCTGAATACCTTTGCAAACCAAGCTTAATGATCAGAAAAATTACATTCTACTATTTAGAGGTTAAGTTTTGCTATTGCACCTTAGGTACCCATTAAATCATACTGACTAGTTTGCAAATTGTATTTTTCCGCAACTTAATTCTGTGACCATGGGTTGCTTTTGAAAAATGTGCCTTCAGCTCTTACAATACACCCAATAAAAAACATAACGCACACACGCTAACAATGGTAAACAGAAAGAAAAAAATATTTTGGTTTCAGACTAACCATTATCTCCATTCACATTTAAAGGGCAAGCATTACACTTTCATCTATCAGCTAACATGTAAGATTTTAATTCTCATTGCAAAGGTGCAATCAGAGTATGCACAGTTGTGGATACTGGCTATTGCTACAAGCATTTACCTTAGTTTCTCTTTGCTGACAGTCCCACACTCAAATGGAACAAACCTTTTGGATACAGTCGTATTTTATTGTTCATTCTGGTTTCCATACAATATTCAGACCAAGATGTATTAGTGACAAATAATAATGAGCAGAGATAGGCAAAAAAATTTAAAAATGGATCAGCTCTGTTGTACACTCCTGATTGGGCAAATTGGAGCCCCATTTACGTGAACAAGATAGAATCAGTTTTATTCCTGTCCCCCGTGACATCAGTGAGCTGTGAAGCCTCCTGTGGGTTCTTGTTTTCCAGTTATTTCTGTTGTGTTCCTTCAAGTTCAAGGATGATTGTGTCTTTTCTTAAGTGTTCAATGGAGCACAAAGGCTATAAATTGAGTTAACAGGGCAGACAAACTGCATTCCAGATTTTACAGAGGGATGACAGCAACACAGATGTCACACAGCAACACAGTCTTGGCATCAGCACTGATTTGATGATGAGGTAAAGAGGCGCAATGTTCAGAATACCATAAATGGATTTGTTTTACAAGTCAATTACATACAATGTGATTTGTGTCATCTCAACTGGTATCTAATTGTTGCAGTTTACATATATAACTGCACTGCTGATTTCTGAATTAAATTCTAAGGACCCCTATTCTGTGTGTCGGTCTGTGTTTTTCCTCATGGGAATTCAGCGCTGGAGGAATTGATCTGTGTGTCACCATCAAAGGGGTTTCCTTTCTCCTGCAGACTGGCCTTGGGATCATTGGAAACCTGTTGGTGCTCTTTGCATTTGTCCAGATTGTGTGGGCAGAGCGTCGACTGCAGCCTGTGGATGCCATCCTCTGCCACTTAGCCTTTGCTAACCTGCTCCTACTGCTAACCAGATGTGTCCCCCAAACCATGACGGTTTTTGGCCTGCGTGACCTGCTCAATGACCCAGGCTGCAAGGTGGTCATCTATGCTTACAGGATAGCCCGTGCCCTCTCTGTCTGCATCACCTGCATGCTGAGTGTCTTTCAGGCTGTGACCCTGTCCTCCACTTCCAAGCCTCGCTGGGTTAAAATCAAGGCCCAGCTGCCCTGCTTAGTCCTGCCTGTCTCTGTTGGTCTGTGGCTCCTAAACATGGCGGTCTGTATTGCTGCGCCATTCTTCTCCAAGGCCCCACGCAATGGCACAGTCCCTGCGTTCACCCTCAATCTGGGCTTCTGCCACTTTGACTTCCGCGACAGCCTGTCCTACGTCATCAACGGAGCGGCCCTTTCCATCCGTGACTTCTCCTTCGTGGGGCTCATGTTGTGCTCAAGCAGCTACATCCTGCTGGTGCTACACCGCCACAGTCGCAGAGCCAGCAGGATTCAGAGCTCCGCTCGCCGTTTGGGAGGTGACACAGCCGAGACCAGAGCTGCCAAGACAGTGGTCACCCTGGTCATTCTTTACGCAGTCTTCTTCGGCATTGACAATGTGATCTGGATCAACATGCTAACAGTGGCAAAGGTGTCCCCTGTGGTGGCGGATATGAGAGTGTTCTTCTCCTCCTGCTATGCCTCCCTCAGCCCTTTCCTCATCCTCACCTCAAACACCAAGATCAAGGTAAAGATGGCTTGCGCAGCCGCTGAAAATCAGCCACAGTCATCCTCCAACACAGAGGACTCAAACAACAAGGTCTGATTTCCTCACCACTTTTATTGCCTCTGAACCAGAGACTGGACAGATGGTCTTGCAATTGAAGGTGTGTCGACTCATATAATTTGGGGTGAAGGAGTAACATAAAGGTCAAGGAACTGGGCTTAAAATGCATGCGGGTTTGATTCTCAGGGCTAGCACTACCGTTATTCTATTCAACAAGGGAAATAACCTGAACTGCTTCTTTAAAAATATCTAGCAGTATGCGTAGATTTTGTATAAAAAGTAATATGTATCTGTGAATAAGAGCACCAGCTAATGCTTACATATACACAATATGGCTCTTGGATACACAGTTTCCTTTTGATTGTGTAGCAGTCAAACTCAACTTGAGGTAAATAAGTATTTTCAAAATTGTTGACATTGCAGACAACACACCTTATTTTTAAACTGTTACAGATGCTGTTTTGAGAATTTCAAAGCACAAAATGTTTTGGACAGTGAAACATTATTTTGATCTGTACTCTACCATGGTATACTTTTGCAATGCAGTTGAAATCCAGACTGTTTGCTTTGACAGAGTTTTCATCCCAATGAACCGTTTAGAAATGACAACACCTTCCCCCTTTTTGGGCGCATAAAAAATAATGTGGAATTCGGAATCGTTTTTATCATTAACGTAATGTTTTATCTTTCTTTTTTGCAAATGGATGAGGACATAAAATTAATAAATCTTTCAGCAAAAGGACCACATTTCTTTTCATGGCAGCAATTGAGACTAAGAAGTCTTTGGATATTGCTATTTGTGCAACAATCAGTTAAGGGTATAAGCATTAGCCCAGTGGTTCTCAAATTCGGTCTTGGCGCCCCCATGTGTATGCTGGTTTTTGTTCCAGCCACAACTGCAATTCTAGGATTTTAAAAAGCTGTTACTCTGTCTTAATTAGCAGCATTCCATGTTTAGAGTAGTTATTTACCATCTTAAGTCACATTTGGATGGACATATCCATTCTGCTATGAAGATTAAAAACCCTTGAACACATTGTGCTTAATTTTCAACATTGCTAGGATTTTCAGGTGAAAACATTTTTAAACAGATCAAATTAGACTCTGAGAAAATCAGTAAGCTCCAAATTAGGTTTCTGAATACAGGTGTTTTGAGTTTTTCCCAAATAACCTGCCTGAACCAAATAAAATCAACATAAAACACAACAGGTGTGACTCCATTGTTTGCCAAGTAAATTGTCGGTTTTTGCCACCATGTGTCAAGAGTTTCACCAATGAGGAACCTCTTGATTATTTATGTTGATTAAATGTTTGGTTAAATTGTTTCCCTCTGCCGATATTTACAATATATCTCAGTGTGGATATTTGCATAAATGCCCCTTATTAAAACAAATCAACAGCCTGTTAAAATCCTAAGATTGCAATTGTGGTTGGAACAAAAACCAGCATGCACAGGGGGGCGCCAGGAGAACCACTGCATTAGCCAGTGGAAATCATGTACCCAAAATAAAATAGTCGCTGTGCTTGAACTGTTTTGCCTTTGGGGCAATTCTGGTGGTGTCCTATGAAATATTGGCCCTGACAGTTTGTTTTTCAAAAGTAAAAGTTGCTCTAAATTCACACTCAAAAACAAAAGTAACATAAATTCAAAAACAAAGAACGGTTGCTTTCTCACCTGAAATATTTTTTCGTTTTTGATTAAATATCAATACCTTTGGCTTGTGCCAGAGCTTCAACCACAGAACTGGACAAATTTGATGGTATTATCTCCAGATAGTAGGACTCTGTATATTGTATATATTGTATATACTTTGTAGTATAAGCTACACCAGGGGGATTCATTGTCAACCAGAATATCCTGGTGTGGGTACAGAATTTCATTCCAGTCTTGCTGTTACGCTTCTGGTTGTACTGAAGAGCCCTTAGTCTTTTTGCTGAAGACCAAGGTAAGTAGAATCAGGGATGTAACTGAATGGTTGAAATGCCTGCATGCACATCCTGAATACTCCTGAGCTGAAGTATGTCATCACATGTTTCCAAAAGGCCATTTTGAGGGTCATGGACAACATGTTAACAATATAATGTTGCCGGCCTAATCAGGTGTAAAATAGTGCAAAATTGTTTCTGCAGGAATATGTGACCTCACACTGGCCCTCATTTATCAAACTTGCGTACACCAAAAAAATGGGTGTACGCCAAATCTCCCGCAAGAATCGGCATTTATCAATCTGAACGTGAGCGAACGGTCCACAAAAATCTCATGCCAGCTCTGACCAGGTGTACGCAAATCTGATAACAGCGAACAACATGCAGGAACGAGTGCAGCTGTCAAAGTGAGTAATAAACCATATGCAGCGATGCGGACGTCATGCTGCGGTTGTTCTTATAAGTAAAATTTAAAAATAGACTAAATGAATGAATAAATTAATTAATAAAAGCAGGTTGTTTCCAAATGTAAGTTTAATTAATTTCTCTACACAGATGTCATTATTTATTTCATAATTTTATTTAATAAATAAATAAATTGCACCTGTGTTGAGAAATTAGTTACTCTTATTTGGAAACAACTTGCTTGTCAGGCCAGACGGCTGATGGTTACAATCAAATTAATTAAACACAATGCGCAGCTTGGCAGATATGCAGTGTATGTCAGATGCTCATCCAGTCAGATATATACTGAACAACAAAAGAAACAAAAGTTAGCCTAATTAAAGGCAGACTGGAAAATAAGTTTGCGCGTAATTATTTTGGAAAATCAAATTTATTACTAGCATGTGCACATTTACACTCGTTTCATCAAACTTATTTTTATTTTGCGGTCCCCTCGACTGAGTAACCACAATAGTAGCCTACAGTAACTAACTAGCTTGCTTGCGTTTCTTCAGTTGCTCAGTATATAGATGCCTACGGACACTTCGACCATGGTCACATTTTGACAATGGCAGATCTTCCATTGTTAGAGGAATAAGCTTCTGTCCGAAGTGAGAGGAACTTTCGGCACATAGATCTCATCCGGGAAAGTGACGAGTGGCTGCTCGTTTTGTGTGGCACCCAATAACATGTCATGGAGTAATACTGATAAAAGTACAGTGAAGAGTGATCTCTGAAGACTGTATTTTACCAATTACCCTCATGGTGCTCTGATCGAGGCGGGGGGGGACTCATCCATGTCCCCACCGGCTCGCATTCCCACGGTAAAGGGGTGCCCATCAGTGCTGTGACAGCTGGAGGTTCGAGTCTGGTTGGCTTCTACCGCTCCCTGCGCTGTTGCAACCCGTTTTTAGGAGGCGATCTTGAAATCGGACCACTTTTTTAACCTAAATGTAAAGCATTTGGATTGTCAATTATGTAGGCAATATAACATGAAAAATAGTGGATCTATAAATTGAATTTATTAAGGCCGATGTTATTCGCACTTTTACGTGTGGCCAATGCTAAATTTTTTTCTTGACCACACTTTTAAGTGCAGAAGTTGATGACCATCCCAGTGCCGCTTAGAAAGTACCGCTTAAAATAAGTTTGGCCAAGAAAAAAATTTTGCTTTAGAATAAGTGTGGGCAATGGAGAAATTTGCTTCTTGGCCACAATAATAAACGTGTCAAACAAGAATTTTGGTCATTTAAGTGCACAAAAATTAAGTCACTTTGATTTATTAATGAATTAAATAAAACCTCTGCTGCACTCCGGTTTTCCACCCCAACGGTGTTTACTACTGCAGCAGCAATAGTTTTCCAAACTGCAGCCTACTCGGCTCCCTTTTTGCCACTCTTGAGACTTCCAAATAAAATAATTTTGTTTTTCTCCATCTATCGTCGGCCTGCTGATAAAACCTTGTATCTTCGAAATGATAAACTTTACAGGAGAGCAAAAAAAAGTTTAATTTTGCATGTAAGAATGCAGCTGAGCTGTGTTCGGGTAGGATGACTATTTTTCCTCCAAGAATGTATCCAATCAATGAAATTTTGTATTTTGCAATGTTTTTGCTATTGTCGTGGACATACGAGTTTTTGTTTCTCATCAAACTGTAGATACGAGGTTTATCAGCAGGCCGACGATATTTCCTCCTCAGTTAAGTTCTTTCTTCTTTGCCGTCTTTCGAGAGTCCATGTCGTAAAGTGGGCAGGACTATGCCTCCCGGAGCATGAATTTTTAGAGGCGTGTCATGTAAATTACGATGGTTTCTGCTAGGGCTGGGCGATATATATATCGATATCATTTTTAAGCGCAATGAAAGTAACTGCCTCTATGGGGCAGACGGACGAGTTTGATTATTACCTTTTCTATGCCACATACCTTTAATTTAGTGTTGAACTAACATCAGAGGCCATTCGAAATTCTTCCGGTAAGAAAAGTGCGATTTGAAGTCTACTAATTACCAGCAAGGTTGGACAGCCTCTATCGCCTTGGCATAATTAGCTCACCTTAAATCAATTCCCGCTTACTTTGTCTAACTTGCAATCAAGCCATTTATTCAGCCAACTGGCCAATGAAAATCTAAATGTGGCCTATAATGATTACGAAGAGATAGAGAAGCCCACAAACCTAACCAGGCTGAGATTAGATTAAAAGAATGTCAATCTGAATAAATGGCAGACCTCTGAATTCTGCCTCTCATCGTGAAACTTAAACGTATTATGCAAGAGGATTTCTTAAAAATAAAATCATGTTAAGATTTAACATGATTTTTTTAGCGTTTAAAAATATATGCGAAGCGGAAAACAGTGTGAAGCATATTGAACGTGACATGTAAATTGTTGTCGTATTTGCACACAATTGCCAAATCCAAACACATTCAGGCTAAGTGCTGAACCAAGCAACGTATAAAGGTATTCAAAATCATCGTCCTCTACTCAACAATTGCTTTCACCCCCTTCCCATTTACTTTGCCTAATTTGCAATCATACAGTTGACAATTGATTCGCTCAGTTAACCATTTAAATTGGTAGGCAGTCTATTTTATTTCAACATCATGTTTGTTTGTCGTATTTTGAAATTTAAATGGCCATGAAACATGAGTTGCCTGAATGCGTTTGGTACATTATTTCTAGTTTCATATTTGGCCTCTGTGTGCAAATGCGTTTACAATTTACATGTCACGTTCGAGACACTTAAACGAAATGTTTTCTACCTTCACTTTAGGCAATTTAAAGGGGGGGGGGGCAAAAAAAAAAAACTCTAAATCGCCGTAAAATAAATAAATAGAGGCTATATATATCACTTAGATTCTTAAATCACATCATGCCAGAATTGACAATGTATGCAATGTAAAATTTATCTTCTATGGGCATGTGGTACTCACTGCATTAAATTTCAAACAATTGATTTCAATATACATGAAGAAATGTAACTATAACCAATGCAGTTAAAGTCTGAGGTCAATCAGCAGGCTCTTAATTGGTATGTACACCTGGCCTTCATTCCTAACCATCGAGAAGATTATGATGAATGCAATAACAACACCAATGATGATAATGAGGCCCACCAGTTTAGTGGTGAAGTATCAGGTGAAAATAGCCAATTATTGCGTATACAGCAAAAAACCAAGTTACAAGTTAAGTCATTCAGTTGGCAAGTTAATCTTATTGGTCTGTTACCTCTTTAATTTCTTGCCAATAGTGCAATGAGTACAATGTAAAATGAGTCATCTTTGGGGCATTTCAAAGCCATGTTTGGCATTCTGTAGATTAAGATGATAAGATCAAAAGAACCTAATTAAGAAAAAGTAACAGCTTGTTAAAATCCTGGAATTGCTATTGTGGTTGCAATAAAAACCAGCATACACAGGGGTCCTCCGGGACTGAGTTTGAGAACAACGGAAGTAAAGGACTACAGAATCGCCTCCTATTAACCAATTAGGCAACTCTCAGAAAAAACAAACCTATTCCCATTTACTTTGCTTGATTGGCAATCAAATGGTGGATTCGTTAACTCTCGAAGTTGAATGAGTAAAGCTGTTCAGACAGCATGATTGATTGATGCATTTCTAAATTTAAATGTCCATAGAACAGCAGTTTTGCATGAACGCGATTGTCATTGCCACGCGATTTCGTGCGACTGATCATTTATATCTGACATTCACGTTTCATGGTTTTGGGGAAGAGGAAGATTTTTTCGAATTATTCAAACTAGCATTCTTTCAATCCAACACCGTCGCTCAGTTATGTTTGTCTGCTTTTCACCATCACATCTTAATCGTTATAGGCCACTGAAATTGTTTGATTGTTATTGAGGCCAAGTGCACGGGAGCAGATTTAGGGAAGGGCGGAGCACCTGCAGAAATCTAAACTCGGCTTCTTCCCGGCAGCATTTTAAAAAATTTAAGCCGCTTCAGGTGTGTATCTTTAAACGCGCTTACTTTTCTTATAGTTGCCTTCTGAAATCCTTTACTTGGCTCCGTTCAGCATGTCACCGAAAAATACTTACGCCAGTCTAGTTCTCTCCCGGAAGTGCTTATGATACAGAATTATTGTAGCAACAACCCCAGTGAGTGACTAACGTTAGCAACTCCAGACTAGCTGCTGGCGAGCTGCCTGGGCTCACTCGGTAGCCAACTCGGGTTATAACCGCACGAGTGAACACAAATGACAAACTAGAACACAAATTACCATAATATCAAACACAAAGACTTACAAAATAAGCGGTGGCAGAAATAGCAACAAAATGGGCGAAGTTTTAATTCCCTGAGAGAAGCACAGAGCAGTAGACGTGACCTCAGACTGATGAGCAAGACGGCAGTCTAAGACTATGGGAGGGTCCCAGTAATTCGATAGTTTCACAGCAGAATAGACTGGCAAAGGAATCCACCAATCACACATAGTGATAGATAAATGAAGCATTCGTAAAGCTCACTCTAAATGGCTGTCTACCTCCAGCTGAGAATCAGTTGGATTTCGCGTGTTTGCTGACAAATAGTGGTAAATCAGGTTTTTATCTTGAGTTTTCATTAGGGGGGGCAGAGCTTTTCTCAGGGTGGGCACTGCCCACCCCCTGCCCCCCCTTGGCAACGCCCCTGGGCATTAGGTATAGAAAAGGTAATAAGCAGCCTCGCCTGTCTGTCCCATAGTGGCAGTTACTTGTATTGCGCTTAAAAATATCGCGATAGATATATCGCCCAGCCCTAGTTTCTGCCGCCAGATTTATCAACGCCACGGCAGTTCTACACCAAAATCTGCGACGTACACACTTTTAGTAAATCAGACGCGACACCTGGCGAACGATGATATTTACACCAGAATCTACACCAGATCCTACGCAAGTTTGATAAATGAGGGCCAGTATCCTGAAATGTGTGTTTTCCCCCTGCCCATTACCTGCCCTGTTCCTCTTCTCCGTCTACTTCCCGCTGGAAGGTCATAATGATTGCAAAAACATGAAAATAAGTTCAATAATTATGTGTAGCAAGGTAGTAAATTGACTGAGGTCTATTGATTAAAGTTCTTGTAAAATACACTCCCCATAAAAATGCAAACATCCCACAATTTCACATTCCATTTCTGATTCAAAAGTCGGCCAAGTGCTCATTTATGTTAACCCAATTATAAAATATTTCTGAAAATTAATTTTTGCTCACCAATATAAAATGGGATCCAGTTTTTACTCAATTTGCCCTTAGCTGTGGGGTCAAAGTAGTTTTCACTGTGCTCAGGAATATTCACTTGTTCAAGTGATTTTCATAAATGCCTTCCAGAATGAGCCTTACAATAATGTCATAACCTGTGACTATTGATACATCAATGATCCAAAAGAATACTCCCTGCCTACCATGCCATCTCGTGCCAAAGTAAATTCACCGACTCAGCCGATGTACAGGATGTAAAATAAAACGGCACTCACTGGACTTAGCGACTTTTCTCCATTGCAGTATAGTCCTGTTCCACAATAGCCTGCCCATTGTTGGTGCTTTCAACTGTGGACAGAGGTTAGAATGGGCACTGACTTGTCTGAGGCCACAAACTCCAACACAAATGTGCAATAGCATATTCCTCCCATAACTATCAATAAAATTTTTGTGACTTGTGCCACAGTAGCCATTTTGCCAATTTTATTTTTGTTGCCCTTGCACTACAGTGAGCATTGGGCACCCTACATCCTGTCGTTATCTCAGGGTTTGTCCCTCCTAAAACAGCTGTTGATGGGTCCCCACTACCACTTTCCAGGAGCAAAAAACAAGCCTGACTGAACCAGTTGTCTTGCTATAACAATGAGGCTCTTGTCAAAGCCGCTTAGGCCCCATTTCTGCCGTATTAAACACATGTATGAAGACTGGCTGTTTGCTTACTGTCTAAAGTCTGTTTCCAGGGACAAGAAATCTGTTCAGAGAAAATCAACGTCGAACGCTTGACCTGTGAACAGTCATAATGTTTTGGCACATTGTTGCATAATTCCGGACCAACAGGGAAGGAGCAATTTTGACTGGGCTGAAAAGCCGCCACCCATAGCCGGTATCAAAGGTTAAGAGCATTACACTATCCCCAGGGCCATATTACGGACCGGGCCAGAGTGGCCGGCGCCCAGGGGCCCAGGGGTGGGGGGGCAAAGCGATGCAGATGCCGATGCCAATTGCGATGACAGAGGGCCTCTATTCTCTAGGATCTTATGACTACTCACACTGTTATAGGGCATATCTGCAGAGAACCGAGAGAGATGGGTGATATGAATTGGGCGGGGGTGGACAGGGACGGCAATCAGAGGGCCCCTGGGCTATGGGGTACGGCAATCAGAGGGCCCCTGGGCCACGGGGGACGGCAATCAGAGGGCCCCTGGGCTATGGCAATCAGAGGGCCCCTGGGCTATGGGGGACGGCAGTCAGAGGCAGCAGTTGTATCAATATTGTAACATTTGCATATGTCTGCGTACCTTGTGTTCAGGTGTGCTACCACAGGTAACATCGACATAAAATACGCATGGCAACGTATTCGGGCATAAAATGTGCACACGGCAAGCATATCCTGGGCCTAACACTGGCCCCAGTAGACAGCTAGTAGAAGCTGGACCTATTTTCTATGAGAAGTGATTTCTCATAGAAATTTCTCATATTGTGTGTACACAAAATGACATGGTCCTTGGAGTGCATCGAAACTGTCATTGCGACACGTCCAAAAGTTCAGAAATCTCCAATTCCATGCAAATTTATTGCGCGTCGCGACTGTATCGTGAAGCAAGTGTCCAATAGCCGAGCTAGACTCAGGGGTGGGCTGTACAGTGGTCCAGTCACAATACACAGCAGATTCACGTGTCATTATAACCTATAGTTATCTTCAAGGAGAGTAGTAGACTGGTAGATATTCACCGTAAGAACACTGAGTTTCGCCCCACTTCACTTTGCAGATTTTGCTTCCATATGTCCCCACCGTAAAGGGATGTACTGTACACACCAATGCCAACAAAGTGAAGTCCAAGTGAAAATCCAATATTGATACAACACTCCCACATTACACTTGGCATTGCTTTCATCAAACTCCTCACACGGCAGAAATTTTGGAAGTTTAAGTGAAAATCCAATTTTGTTAAATCCATTTATCGAAACTCCTAACAACTTTCGTACATTAAAACCTTCCCTAGACTATCAGATTTAGCATCCAGCACCCTATTAAAGAGCTCATTGACATTTACATTATATTGTATCGTATTGTATTGTAATAATAGTGTACCTTAAGACTTGAAGCCATTGTAAGGGCTACTGTATTTTCAGTGAACAAATTTGGAAGTCTAAGTGGAATTCCAATATCGATTTTCCAATGGACTGAATGAAGGGGCGGAGACTTGGGCTCTCTCCATATATAGCCCCCTGCTTCCCTACTCCTCACAACCTGGCCTTTCAGCTTAACAACTTGCTTTATATTCAACCTGTGCAACCTGACTTGTTCAGCAGTTTAACATTCGACAGCCTTTTGAAAGGCTTATATCCATTTATATTATATTATATTATATTATAAGAAACAACACTGCACCTTCAAAGGCTCAAAGCCTTTGTAAAAGGCTTAAGCATTTCCAACGCCCTTTTTTAAGGCTTGTTGCCTGTATTATATTATTGTTATATTATTACATTCAGTTGTGAAAGTCCCCATGAGAATCCAATAGATATAACACTCTAACATTACACTTGGCATCAGTAGTATGGATTGCAAACAAAAAAGTGGGGCTTCAAAACGAAAAGCCAAAAAAAAAATAGGGAGGCAAAGCAGGCCAATTTTTAAAAAAATGTGCCTTTGATTTCTAACTTTTTTGACAAGCCTCAAGATTCAAATATTGATAATGTCATCAGTAGCTTGAGTTGCAGCAATAAAGAGATCACCACTGGTTTGATCATACCGGAGCCCTCACAGACCCAATCAAGCGTGGACCCGGCCTGTCAGGCTCAGGCCTCAGGCTCACACTCAGACCAGGCATCACCTGAGAAAATCTTTCCAAGTGAGGAGGATTGCACGGAGCCCAGTTTCACACCAGAAGCTAGGGACACCAACTCCGGTCATGAACCTCTTATTGACCCTGCTTTATGGCAAAATACCACAACCATTAAAGACTTGTGCACTCTTAGGACAGGAGACTCACTGTCAGACCAGGCATCGCCTGAGAAAGTCTCGTCAAATCAGTAGAAGTACACTGAGACCAGTATCACATTAGGAGCCAGGGGCTCAAACTCCTGGGGCTCTAATTTCCTGGCGCAGCGCAGGTGGCGTAGCGAAGCGCAGGCCGCGCAGTGGTAATTTCGTAGGGCGCAGCCCGCGTAGTGGTAATTTCGTGAGGCGCGCAGCCTTCGGTAGACCAAGGTGCGCCGAGATGGGTGTGGCGGCGTAGTAGGGGGAGGTGTCACATATTCATGCAGACGCAGTGACAATTTCGTAGAAAAAGTCTCAGCTGGAGTTGCGCAAAAAACTCGCCAACTCCAACCTGGTTAAATTTCCGTGCAGTGGTAATTTGGCTGACCGGCGCAGAGAGCGCACACGTCACCGAAATCTCACAGGCAGTTTTACAGAATGTCAGGCACGTTTCAATGCAAGAAATAATTACAGGAAGCACGATTAAATGTAACTATCTGAATAAGGACATTAATTATTGTATCTATATCGATTGTCCTGATGTCAGATTGAAGGCGGTTGCCACGCGTAATGGAAACTTGACCGGGCTTAATCAACGCAGCTGAATCTGTGATGCAAACTAACGACTTCAAATCTTTCTCAGCCAACCACAAACTGTATATATATAAATATATATATATATATATATATATCGAATGCTTGCGTTCTATGCTCATTAAAGCCGCTTCCACACTGGACGCGAAACGAATTTTTCGCCCGACTGATTACAGACAAAGTCAATGCAAAGACGCGATAGTTAATGCAACTATAATGCAAATAATGCAAAATACTCCATGTCCACCAGCCAGCAAAAAGTAAAAGTATTGAAATGAGAACAGATTTATAACGGGATATCCAACAAAGATGACCCGCTAAAAAATAAATCCCAGTGTTCATTGGATGTTCTGTTGTTAAAATGTTTCTTTTTATTCTTTATTTCGGTATCAATCTGTTCTAATCGTCCTCTTTTTTTTTTTTTTAGCTGTCAGACACGGAGGCATTGTACATTGTCCCATGCCAGTGTCGACTCGCTTTACTGAGCAGAGCTTAAACAGAAACATTGATTGCAATTCTCGGTACTCATCTTAAAGAACTGAGCCCTCTTATCAAAACATTCACGTTTAATATCGACAAGAGTCAGCAGATTTGAAGAAATTAAAAGCAATAATAGACTGTCGGACACGGAGATTTATTAAAACCCTGTCAGACTTTCGGGCACAAGACGCAATCTGTCGAGCGAAAAATTCGTTTCGCGTCCAGTGTGCAAGCGGCTTAATACAAGGCTACTATTATTGTCACTGCGGTTTTATCGTCTTCAGTGGGGAAAAGGAATACAGCCTGATTGCTATGATCTCGTACTGAGTTAAGATCGCATATTGAAAATAAATGTGTCACGTATCTTGCATTGTTGTCCATGCATGTTAATCCCAAAATTTAAAGCAGCAACAGTTTGTAATTCATGGGAACAGGCTATCCATCGTTTCTCTTGCCAGTGAGCAAGATTTGACTCGGCTGTGTCGCCTTCTTTGCCAACTTGCGCTGGAAGGAGGGGCAGAGGCGGGACAGAGGAGTTCTTGCGCCAGGCTACGCCGGGCACGAAATTGCCACATACGCCTGGACACACCCCGTTGGCGCGGCGCACCCCCCATGCGCCGCGCCTGCGCCGCGCCTACGCCTGGTCTACGAAATTAGAGCCCCTGGTGTGAAACGGTTAATGACCCTGCTTTATGGCCAAGTGCCATTACTGAACAGGTCAAGTCGATTCGGGTTAGTAGAGGAGCAGCTGCTTTTCAAAATCGAAGTGAAAAGTACCCTGCCTCAAGTAGGGATAGGACCATGGGGAGCATGACTAGGAGTTTCACAAATTCCTTAATCAAATGCTCTCTACCTAATAGCCAGTCTGTGACTTAGCAGTGGCTACTTTAGTCCCCTTCATCTGGTTGCATCTGTTGCACGGGTTTTCTGATTGGAAACATTCTGAGCGTATCGGTGAGCATGAGAGGAGTGAGGAGCATAGGGCTTGCATGTTAGCATTACACAGTTGCTCCAAAAACATAGGAAAAGTTGATTCTGATCTTGTCCAACAAATTGATGCAGAGAGGCAATACTGGCGGGAAGTTTTGAAAAGCGTTGTTGCTGTAATTCGATTTTTGGGGGAGATGGTCCTTGCTTTCAGGGGAGATGATGAGCAGTTGGGATCACCTCACAATGGTAATTTCTTGGGCACTGTGGAACTGTTGGCCAAATTTGACTCTTTTCTAGCGGACCATCTCCAATGGTTTGGAGGCAAGGGCAAAGGCTCTGTGTCCTGAATTTTTACACTTAATGGGAGAAAGAACAAAGGGAGCAATCATCAGCGAGATTAAAGAGGCCAAATACTTCTCTGTTATCGTTGACTCCACTCCAGACCTTGCTCATGTGGACCAACTCACTTTTATTTTCAGGTTTGTAAAAAATGGTGGAGAAGTAGTTGTGCGTTTTCTGGCTTTTGAGCCTATTGAAAATCATAGTGGGAACAGTTTGGCTGAGTGTGTTGTTGCAATGGTGGAGAACCTGGGCCTAGACTTAACTAACTGTCGAGGCCAGTCTTATGTCAATGCAAGTAATATGTCAGTAAAGTACAATGGAGTCCAAGCTCATCTGAAAGGAATAAACCCATTGATTTGTTATGTCCCCTGTGCAGCACATTCATTGAATTTAGTCGGTGTCAATGCTGTTGACAGTAGCCCAGAAGCTGGCCGTTTCTTTGACTTCCTGCAATCAATGTACACATTTTGTGCCTCGTCAATACACAGGTGGGGGAAGGTGTTCCGTGATACAGATGTGAAACTTACACTGAAATCTTTGTCAGGTACTCGCTTGAGTTCAAGAGCTGAATCAACAAAGGATCTTTGGAAATATTATGCACAATTGAGAGGCATTGAAAAATATTTCCAAAGATTCACAGGAGAAACGTGAAACTAGAAGCGAGGCCTCTGCACTCTGTGGCAAGCTGGACACCCTAGAGATAGCTTTCATGGCACACTTTTGGGATACAATACTGCAGCGGTTCCAAGCCACGAGCCTGCAGTTGCAGAAACATGACATTGACATACACACAGGTACACAGCTTCTCCTTTCACTTCGTGACTTAGTGGCAGCACAGAGAGACAATTTTGCCTTTTTTGAAGGGTCAGCTTTAAATGTACCGATTCAGTCTCCCAAGACTACAGACATGACCTCCAGCGCAAAAAGAAGCGCAAATATATGGCGGATGAAAGTGCAGAGCCAGGTGTTGAATTTAGTGGAAAAGAAAAGTTTCGGATTGAAACGTTCAATGTTCTAATTGACAAACTTGTGTCCTGTCTTAACCATCGATTAACTGCATACACACACTTGACCAATCTTTTTCATGTTCTTTTCATGCTTGATAATATGTCCAACAGTGAGCTCACTTTAAGGGCGGAATCTCTCGCATATCCCACTGATCTGAACATGAGCTTGGCAGATGAACTTGTTCAGTACAAATCATTCATTTCAGAAGAACAAAAATGCCCAAAAACAATGCTAAAGACCATGGTAAATTTGGATTTACAGTCCACTTTCTCAAATGTCTACGAAGCACTCAGACTGTTTTTGACCCTGCCAATAACAAACTGTGAAGGGGAACGGTCATTCTCCAGACTGGCTCGAATTAAAAATGAGCTCAGGATGAAAATGTGCCAAAATCGGTTGAATTCACTCTCCCTTCTAGCAATAGAATCAGAGTTTGTACGACAGCTCAACTTTGATGAGTTAGTGGACGACTTTGCAAGAAGGAAGAGCAGAAAGAAACCTTTGTAGAATCCTTAGGTACGGTGGGTTGGCGCGGGGGTGGGGGGTGGTGGGGGTTCGGAGTGTTGGGGGGGGCCCTTCACGAACTCCTGGCCCCGGGGCCCAGACCCCCCATAATCCGGCTCTGATGCGCGCAAAGTTTAGTATATATACACCCAGAGGTGGATTGTGTTTTCGCGTGCCTCTATTTCAAGCAAGTGTTGAATTTCTTCGTTTGAACGGAGAGATCTTTTCGCCGCTGCTGCATTTCTTAAGAACAAGACAACTGCAACACACAAAGGTAATCAGCTGCCGCGCTGAAGTACAGTTGCTTTCACATTTGATACTAGTACGGATGGATTGTGCCCGAATCCCCCTCCTCCTCTTCTTTCAACCGTACTCGCCGGGTGCCGTGCCCGAGCACAGCACACTCGCGCTCACCCTTATCACCAAACAAACTAAACTCTCTCTATCTCTAACCCAACTCATAGGGAATGCTATCCCTATCCCAGTGCCTAACCTTAACTCAACTCATAAAGAATGCTATCCCTATTCCTAACCTTAACCCAACTCATCGGGAATGCTATCCCTATCCCTGTGCCTAACCTTAACTCAACTCCGAAAGAGTGCTATTCCTATTCCAAACCCTAACCTTAACCCAACTCACCCACAAATAATGGTTTGTTCTGCTCAAATTATTCTACCCAGTGTCAACAGATCAGGCAACTCCAGCATGAAAGACATCACAATGGATATTCACTCGACATCTCCTCATCAACAACAATAAAAGAAAAAAAAAAGAATATAATATTTCTTTATTATATATATATATACAGTACAGACCAAAAGTTTGGACACACCTTATCATTCAATGAGTTTCCTTTATTTTCATGACTATTTACATTGTAGATTCTCACTGAAGTCATCAAAACTATGAATGAACACGTGGAATTATGTACTTAACAAAAAAGTGTGAAATACCTGCTGAAAACATTATTATTATATTCTAGTTCTATTTTAGTACTATATTCTAGTTTCTTCAAGGTAGCCACCCTTTGCTCTGATTACTGCTTTGCACAATGATGATGAGATTCAAGAGATAGTCACCTGAAATGGTTTTCACTTCACAGGTGTGCCTTGTCAGGGTTAATTAGTGGATTTTCTTCCACTACAAATGGGCTTGGGACCATCAGTTGTGTTGTGCATTAGTCATGTTGATATATAGCCAACAGCCATATTGGACAACTGTTAGATACAAACTTACTTCCATTTGCGTTCATTCATAGTTTTGATGCCTTCAGTGAAAATCTACAATGTAAATAGTCATGAAAATAAAGGAAACTCATTGAATGAAAAGGTGTGTCCAAACTTTTGGTCTGTACTGTATGCTCAATTACTTTGTGTGCCAGGCTGCAGCTTATACAAGTTAAGGTATTATGCAGTGTCCATTTCAGCAAATCTCGATTATGTGAAATTTTTCCAAACATTGCAGACTGATGTGACAGATGTCATGCCTCTTCTTGCAATTTTTGTCAAATGTTTTTCTTTTGCCCCAGTCTACATAAATTCCTGACTGAGTTTTTTACTATTTTAACAAAGATTCTAGGAATTCTGATACAGATGGACCCTTTTATTGCTATATTTGTATTATCGCTTGAACAACTTAAAATTAACACTTCACAATCAAAAATACTAGCCTTTTCATTCCTCTTGGCGAAACGTTGCATTTTACTTCTGTGGAAATCTCCTAAACCCCCATCTATTTCTTTATGGCCAAAGATGTTATGTCTTTTCTTAAATTGGAGAAGATAAATTTTACAGTTAGAGGCAGTTCTAACAGGTTTATTCAGAAATGGAACCCAGTCATAAACTACTTTAAATCCCTACCAACCCTGCCCTTGGAGTAAGCCCCCCTCCCCCATATCTCTTCTTTTATTTATTCATTTATTTATCTATTTATTTATTTACTTATTTATATCCATTTATTTCTCTTGTTCCCTTATTTTCCTTGCTTTTTCTTGCTTTCTTCAGATCTGATTTTCATTAGTATTATTTATTTACCTTCTCTTCTTTTTCTTTGAGTTTAGTTAATGTTTAATTTGATGGCCACAATTAGATTATCAACACACTGCAGTCTTGTTTATAAAAAAGTTTAAGAATATCTTGGTGATTAATTTTTATAATGCCAAATGGAGAGACACTGTTCAATGTTGTATGTAAAGAAAAAAATGAGATTAACTTGATTATGTACTGCTGTTATTTGCCGACCCCTAATAAAAAGATTTCAAAAAAAAAAAAAGAATATTGACAACCTCCCTAAATGTCAAGTACTGTCCAAAGCGGTGCGCAGCAAGAACGGATAACCAACAATCATAAATTCGGTCAAGATAACTCACTCTCTATTCTCGATAGTAAGCAAAAGATGATAATTCAGCAGAGATGGTTTATTCTGTTTACAAAGTGTTTGTAAAAATTAGGTAAGATAATCATACTTAATATTTTGTGATGATACTGTTCATTGGTTCTGACAACACTGTTAATAATATCAAAGATACTTACAAAGATACTTAATATGGTTATTTTTTGGATTTTGGACTTTTATGAAGTAAATATTGCAATAATATTGCAAAATTGTGTTCGTATACTTTGCTCCCTTCATTTGTCACAAAATATGAACAATATTGACTATTTGTTTGTAATATTTTGGAGTATTTTCAGTGTATAATATTGTATTCATATGGTTTACTCCCTTCACATGTCAGAACCACATCATCTATGCCCACCTTCTTAGATGCAACTTCAAGGTGACAGTAATAAAGGAGCATTGCAAGAAGAAATATTCATGTTTGTGGTTTGATTCCTCAACTAAGAAACAGTGACTGGCCAGTTCTAATCGTACGCCCTGTAGCAATTCAGCCTTTCGCATCTGGATTGACAGTTGCAGTGAGCTATTTTAAAGGTGCAGTGTTGCTATTGAAACGTCTATAGTTCCCATTATAATGAAGGTTGAAGTTGATTACAGAACAAATCTCATTGAAGAAAATCCAGAATTTAGCTTAAAATTGTGACACCTAGAATGCACAGGCAACTCACTAAAATGCCACTTTTAACAGGGCAACATGTCTTTCAGCTCTGAAAATTTCATTCAGCTATTTCTAATGCATATGAAGTTATGAGGGCTCAAAAAATGCTAAAAAGAAATTGAAAAAAATGAGGGAAGAAATTTTGACCTACCCCCATGTCATTTTAGAGCCTGTAACTCAAAGTTATTCACGAGATCAAGGAAAAATTTGGCCAGGATTCAATAAATTTACTGAAGTTACAGTATTAGAAAAATCAGCTGATTCCGAGAAAGTCAGCTGAGAGGCACTAGTCGATTTTATATTGAATGACCCCATAAGGACTATTGTCCAAACGTGTCAACAGACAACCCACCATTATTTCACAAATTTTCTGAATAAAAAAATATTCTTGAAGTCCATGATTACAAGTGGTACACTCAGTGTTACCTACAATTAAAGATATCATATTAATACACCACAAAATATAAGCATTGATTATAAGTCACTTTCAGAAGTGCTTTTGGGGCTCTGCAAGCAAAAATCAGCTTCGGTCAAAAGAGTTGAATGTCCGAGTGGGCTACAGTGCCAGTGGCTTGACCAATGCAGGGTCATATTTTTAACACTGAAGAGAACTGACTAAATTAACTGACATTGGCAATGCAATATGGTCTCATGATCAGTTTGGGTTGCTGTCTAGAATCTGTCACTAACAGGCTGTTACTAGATGTGGCGCTCTTGAGCTACCATAGTCACTCGTGGCTGCCCTAAGCGGGGTTGGTCAGTGACAGTGCCTCTGTTCCATTATCGGATAGACAACCGACTGATTGTTGAATGGTGACAATACAAATGATGCACCACCTCTCGGCAGCTGAGACCTGCCCGTAACATGCCAATGGCTCTTTTTCTCTCTCCTGCGCCACAAGCTGATCCATTTTCTTGATGCAGTAGGATTTTTCAGTTTTTTTATTGGCTTAATATAGGCTATTGTCCACACACAAAAGAACTAGTCAGGTGTCGCTGTACACATCACAAACAGCTTAATGTTTGTTATTACTGAAGTGCTTTGAGCGTTCACATGGCGAGTGTCAGGATTACAATACCATGTGCCTCACTGAAAAAGCAATAAAAATCTATCTATTCTTCAATTTGCCCCAAATACAGTACACACTTCACCGTTGTGCTTTTAATGGCGCTGAGTATATCTCAGTGCACACAGAGTGCTTTTTGAAGAGGACCTATTATGCAACATTGTCAAGTTTATGTTTTGATCTTCGACTCTCCTAGAGTACCCCTGATCGTTAAAGTCCAAAAAAGGGTCCTTATTTATGTCATACTGCTATCCTCAAAGAACCCTAATTGTAGTCCTTTGTACTCTCTGCCTGAAATGCCTCGTTTGAGTGGCTCTTCCGCTATAGCCCCCCCTCCCCGTGTGCCCACTTTCTTCTGATTGGCCAGATCTGTGGAAGGCAGAGCTGGGCGGGATACAGCAGAATGCAGTTTTCCGGGTCGGCCTCCTTAGGGTGAAAGGTGAGACGCATCTGCCATCTGAGCTGAGGAATTGGCGGGGAAATTCCACAATCAAACGCGTTACAAACGTGTCAGACGCGTGTATAGATCTAATTAAATTAACTTGTTCTAATAAATGCAGCAGTGAAAGTGGAGGACGCAGTGCGAAAGTCTTGCAGCTCAAGCTCAAATTTGCTGTCTACCTACGACTACTATGGTGAGTACACCAGTGTTTCTACTCTATAGCTAGAAGTGAGGGAAATCTAGAATCCTCCCCATGCAGACACATTTGTAGAACGGGTCAACATACCGAAGTGTAGATCGGAGACCCTAGGAATCCGGTGGGTCTGAGTTTAGAGTGAAACTTGGACAGTGAGGAGCAGCAAAATAGTGGACCAACAAAGTATAGACTGCTGAGGTGTGTACTATAAGGACCTGCTGTTCCTGTACATAACTGAGGTGTGTTGTTAGCATGGAGAAACAAACAGCTTCTGCGCTGGCATATGATGGGGGTGAAAGCTCCAGGCTAAACAGCCTTTTCGGAAATTGCCCATGGTAATTCCATGTGAAATGGAAACAAATTTTCCGCGCGACTGATGACATTGTCTTTGCATTGACTTTGAATGTAATCTGTAGCGAGAAATTTGTTTTGAGTCCGGTGTGAAAGCGGCTTAGCACACCCATAACGCCTGTATTCCCATCTTTGCATTGACTTTTAATGCAATCTGTCACGTGAAAAATTTGTTTCGTAGCCGGTGTGAACAGGGCCGGCATGGCCATATAGGCGAACTAGGAATATGAATTAAAAGAAGGATCAGCATAATAGGTCCCCTTTAAGAAATCATAATGGTCTCATTTTAGCTCTGTTGTTTCGTTGTATGGACAGACAATAGCCTAATGAACTTGTCATGAGTGACTCCCATGGCTCTGTTTGCATGCTGTGAAATGGGACAATGTATTATTAATTAACTGCGTCACTGTAGGGCTGGAAAAACTAAATGATAAATCTGCAGATTTTTTCATTTTACAGCACAATTCATTATTCCTGAAGCATAAGGTAAGGAATTAAATTCCTCCTCCATTACAGTTGAAAATTTTTTTAAATGAAATTCTATTTCAAAATACATCAGCTAAACATTTGTATTAATCTGAAATGATTCTTAGAGGATTTGGCTAAATAAAATACAACTGATTTGCATTCTGCATCAGTCAACCATCCAATGAATGTTGACTACTTTATTCCCAGCAAGATTGCCTCTTAATTTTACTCCATTTTATTACGTTTTACATTTTATTAATAATATTATGTTTTCATTGATTATTAAAAAATATAACATCTTCAATTAGATGTGTCTGTCTATCTGCATATTTCTCATTTGTGCAGTACCCTAAACAATAAATCTTTATTATTCAATAATACATTCCTTCTTGTGTAACTCATTCCCTCTCATTTCTACAGCATAATCATAGGTTTCTGATTGTATCTTCGGCTTTGTATCTGAGGTGGAGACTCAGTCACCACACACTGCTCAATCCTCCCTTTTTCTTTCCCCACAGACCTGTGGGGCATATGGAGGTGCGCCAAGCCCTGAAAGCAGCTGGTTTCATTGGTCTAATTGTATTGTGAATCCCAGGTAATCTGGGAGCCTTCCTGCTCTTCTGGCACTTATTTCTTGTACGGGGCCACATGCCGGACAATGAGTTCATCCTCAGCCAGCTGGTCTTTGCCAACCTGATGGTGACGCTGTGCCAGGGTATTCCTCAGGCTCTGACCGCTTCAGGTATCAACCCGGGGTTCAGCAGTCAAGTCTGTAAAATAGTTCTCTTCATTTACCGTATTGGCCGGGCCATGTCTATCACTACAACCTCCCTGCTGAGCTCCTACCAGTGTGTGGTCATGGCGCCATCAAAGCCTAGCTGGACCTGGCTTAAATGCTGGCTGCCTGGCCACTTACCCCACGCCATCATCTTCCTTTATGGGCTCAGCTGCATGGTCGAACTTGGTACCATTCTTTATAGCAAAGCTTTCCCTGTCAACAGCACAGTTCCAAAATTTACCCTAAACATGGGGTTCTGCATTGTGGTACCCTCAAGCCCCATGTCTTTTATGGTCAATGGTGTGGTGTACATCACACGAGATTTCCTTTATGTTAGCCTAATGGCAGCAGCAGCAGTGTATGTGATGGTGGTCCTACATCGGCACCGTCAGCAGGTTCAGGGTCTGCAGGGAGCCGGCAAGAAGACTGAAGAGGCATCGCGTGCCGTCCTGCTGCTCGTGAGCACATATGTGACTCTGTTCACCTTGGATAATGTACTGTGGTTCTACTCACTTGCTGTTTCCCACATGCCAGAGGCCGTGTTGGACACGCGCCTCTTTTTTGCCACCTGCTACTCCACCATCAGTCCGGTGCTCATCATTGCCACAAACAAGAAACTGGCCAAGTACTTTACCTGTAGCTCCAGATGCAAGACAGCAGAGAATGTCCAAAGCAAAACAGAGTCTAAAGTTTCTCAAGTTAAACTAACACACTGAGGTTATTAAAGAGAGGACCTTGGGGATGAAAGGTAGGAGAATGATAGTTCTGAGCTGGTGCAGTTAATGATAATCACATCTCTTTTTGTGGGCCCCATATTTAACTTTTATGACAGAAAAATGTGGTGATATTCTTAAACTGTTGGCCTGTCGCAGCCACACGTAGGAGAGCTTGGAATTTTTGTTCCTCAATCTTTTACAATAGCATGTAAACAGATCTTCTATTTAAAAAAAGCACTAAATCAAAAAATCAAAACTTTATCCAAAAATCATATTTTAGGCTGGTTCTTGGGCATAAAAATATTTCTTTCAAACTTTCATCATATTATTGTTCTAGCTACCTAAGCATTCCTTTTTTTCCCATATAATTATACTTTTAACACACATCAGCCCTAGTTCTTGGCTAGCACAAGCATGGAAAAATATAAAAAGACTATTTGTTTTTCCTCAGTTTTTTTTAATTTATGTGGCATATGTGGCAGTGTATTTTTTTCAGAGACACTGCCCCACATGACTACTTTGTCATAACTTCAGAATTAATCAGTGTTATTATTGATTATTGTGCGGGGGCGGAATTGATTGCACAATTGTTATGTGCTCTCTGAGGCTTTGTCCCTGTAGGATTCTGTGTCATTTTGAAGAGGCCACACAGACAGTCTGCAGCTCCCAGCTCAATGGGTGGAGACGGCTGTGGAGCTTCTCTCTTCCTTAAAGTCTGCTGTGCCAGCTGGGGTATCTCACAAAATGGGTCAAAATTGAATTTCAAACATCCAGCATCTGTAGTTATTCACCCGAGTTGTGTATTTTGCCTTTTGGGAAAATAAGTTCACATTAATAATGCTTTAAACTCCTGATAGTAAACTTTCCTGTCATAAGCAGGCTGAAACTGTTGTGATTCCGTTTCTGCCATGCCATGTCCCATGTTTTTTGCCATGCCCACGTTTAGTTCTGTGCCTGGCCGAGTGCCATGTTTTGAGTGACCTGCGCATTCTTGACCATTGCTTATGTCTGACCATTCTAGGATTGTGTATTGGTCATTAGATTCATGTTTTATTATTTTTCATGTTTTAGTTTCTAAGTCTCCATGCCATGTTTTGTTTTCATTGCCATGTTCATTTCCCATGCCATGTTTCCATGCTTTGCACTTTGTCTCCCCTGTCTTGTCATGTGTGTATCTTTGCTCACGGTCCCTTGTCTAGTGTGTCACTCATTCGGGTGATTTATTGGTTTCTGGGTTTCAGTCATCTTTCATTATCTCTTGTTCTTCCTTCCTCTCTCTTTACTATCTTACCAACACATACTAACAGTTTTATTGTTTTTGCTAATTACTAACCAACACTAACCCTGTATATTTGGACTAACTCACTAACAAGCACTTGGGATTGTATAGCTGCACCTACTAATTGACTAATGATCTCTCAGCATTCGCCCTATTCTAGTCTCCGCCTCCTTGCCCTTCCCTATTATCTCTGCTGCGATTTTCTGTGGTTCTCCACAAATACTTTGTGTTTCTCTTTCTCTAATCTATACACTTTAGTACTCCTTGACCAGAGCTGTTGTTTTGTTCATAGGTTTGTCTTGTGATCCCTGTCTGCGTTTTGGCTACAGCCAAATTCATGTAATTAGTTTATTCCTAATGTGTCACTCCCTGATTATTGTTCCATTGATTGCACCTGTGTTCCCCGATCATGTGTTCTCCCGGATGTGTATATAAGATGTCTGTTAAGGCTCTCTTACATCCCGTCGTGCATGGTACTACGAGTGGTTTGCGTGCCAAAAATGGGCCAAGTAGTGAGATGCACGCAGGTGGAAAGTACTTTTTTTGGTGGTCGCAAACACGACGCATAGCACGCAGCCTGAAAACTGGCCGGCCAGTTTTTCGCTACGACCTGGCAGCGACAATTAGCACGCCTGGAGCACGCTCGGAGTACGCAAGACAAAAGTACTGAGTAAGTTTGATAGGCGTGCGTGTAACGCAGGCAAAACATGCAGGAATTCCGTGGTATTTACCCATGAAGGCGTACTTACCACGCAAGAGGCTCCTACTTTCCACTTGCTTTCAATGTACGTTTTAAAAAAAGGGGGTTGAGCGCACTTCCTCTGTGCGTATGACCTACTTCTAAAGTGCGTGGTTAGTACTACTACCGTACTTGTCAAGTACTCAGACGACGCACGTGACCAGCATGATAAAAGTGCACCTCCTCCTTTTCCCCTCTTGCAGGCGATCCCGAGCAACTACTGCCAGCACAGCATCACGGTCTTCCGCTTCCTCTTGCAACAGCAGCTGTAGAAGACGATGGCGCATCCTTGTAGGTAGTGCCATATTGGATGCTGAAACAGTTAATGATGAAGAGACTCAGTGCACCCTTATTATTGCGATTATCAGTGCGTTATTCCAATTTGACGCACGATTGTCTTGCTTAACACTTCCGTGCTCCTTACGTTTTCTCTTGCGTTTCTCCTACTTCGTAAGTACGATTTCTGAAGACCTACGGTTCACTTGCAATTAACGTTAGATTATCCCACTCATTGTGTGTGACAGAAGTACAGATCTTATACCTCGTTTACAATTGATCGTACGGGCTGCTACGGGCAGTCTACGGGCAAAAATGAAGAATTTTGCCTGCGTACTGCAAGATGCACGCAAGTTGTCTGCTGCGATTTGGGTACCCGTGGTATGCCCGTACGACCAATTTTTGGAAAACCTGCATGCATTTTTTTTTTTTTTTTTTTTTTTTTTTTTTCTTCCCACAGTAGCCGTATGGATCATTCCCCCGTGGCCAGGACGCAAGTGACAAGCACTTTACAAGTACAAGAATAAGTGAGAAGTACTTATTCCGCACTGCTCTCGGCCCTCATTTCCACTAAAATTTGGAATGTTCACCCGCAAGACACACGTACAGGAAACGCACGGTCATCTTGCATGCAAAGATCGACAGACGTGTGTGGGGTTTTTTTTTTTTTTTTTCGTGAATCCGTGATGTGAACAGTGGGTCAAAAGTAAGGAGCACGTAGCAGCCGCACGAGGCTCGCACATGACACGCAGATCCCGTCGATAGAAACTGCGTGCATCGTTCGTTCTCAATTTCAATTAAGCTCACAGGGCACATGGAGCCCGTAGGATCGTACGGCCAATTGTAAACGAGGTATTATGTGCTCTTTCCTACTTACAAAAAGGCGTACAGACCACTTGCGGGCCTCACTTTTAGAGCAAGACACACCCACTCATTAAGTACTTACTACATACTTCCCCCTCCGATTTAATTTTCACCCTGCGACAACGCCACGCCTGACAGGAACTCCGAGTCCGCATGATCTCTAACCACACACGACAGGATGTAAGAGAGCCTTTAGATTCACTTCCTTGTCAGATCGTTCTTCCTTGTTTCCTGTGCTACATATTTCTTGCCTTGATTTATTGTGATTTATCTTTCTGACTGGACCGTCCTTGACACCGAGTTTTGCCTATTACCTGTACTTTTGCTGTATTCTTGTTTTTCGACCTCTTTTTGTCTGACAACGATTTTGTGATTGGTGCCCTGAGTTTGACTCTGGATTTCGCCCATTGGACTCTGATTTTTGAATTGCGGACATTGTACTGCTGCCAGCTCTGTTGGGGGGTTTCCCCCTTCAGAAATAAAGCCTCCTTTTGCATTCTGCTGGTTTTCGCGATTGGTTCATTTTGTAAAACCCAACAGAATAAAGGAAAAGACAAGCAAGAAATCATGTCAGACACTTGTAAAGTTCTTGGTTATCCATGAATAAACATCACTTAGAACTTTATGCTAGCTTCAGCTAGCTGTTTATTCTTTTACTCCTGCTGGTTAACTCACAAGTGACACACTCACTTCCTGTACAACATTTTCTCTATATGCGGCCCCCTGATGCTATACTGCCACCTACTGGTGACACCTTTGTTAGCACTTATCATTACATCCCCCTTCCAAACAGGTGAGAATAACATGAAACACAACTCTAAGTGCTGTACTGTTATTCTGTAAATCTCAACAGTCCTAACATTTGTCACAAATAGTGCAACAAACTACACTTCTTAGAACCAGGCTTTTTCTTGGCACCCACATATATGAACACAGTGCAAAACTAGAACGGGCACTCGGTAGAGCGCATACCTTCGCCGACGCCACTGAATCCCTCGCCACTGGCGTTGGTTTCATGCCGATCGGATAAAAATTGACCGAGATATGGCCGAAAGTCGGTTTTGACCTTTTCGTGGCCTTGACCTTGACCTTTGACCCGATCACTCCCAAAATCTAATCGATTGATCCTCAGGTCATGCCAAATCAACCCACCAAATTTTATGAAATTCCGTTTGGTACTTTTTGAGTTATTTGATACACATACACACAGACAGACACACAAACAAATAAATACACGGGGATCAAAACATTACCTTCGTCAGCGAAGTCGCTGGTGAAGGTAATGATTTGGAAATCCTATTCAACCTATATTCAATTGAATACACTGCAAAGACAAGTTACCTAATGTTCGAACAGGTAAACTTTGTAATTTTTTGCAAATATTAGCTCATTTGGAGTTTGATGCCTGCAACGTTTCAAAAAAGCTGGCTCAAGTGGCAAAAAAGACAGAGAGTTGAGGAATGCTCATCAAACACTTATTTGGAACATCCCACAGGTGAACGGGCTAATTGGGAACAGGTGGGTGCCATGATTGGGTATAAAGGCAGCTTCCCTGAAATGCTCAGTCATTCACAAACAAGGATGGGGCGAGGGTCACCACTTAGTGAACAAATGCGGAGCTGATTGTCGAACAGTTTAAAAACAACATTCCTCAATGAACTATTGCAAGAAATTTAGGGATTTTATCATCTATGGTCCGTAATATCGTCAAAAGGTTCAGAGAATCTGGAGAAATCATTGCACGTAAGCGACAAGGCCGAAAACCAACATTGAATGCCCATGACCTTCGATCCCCAGGCGGTACTGCATCAAAAACCGACATCAGTGTGTAAAGGACATCACCACATGGGCTCAGGAACACTTCAGAAAACCACTGTCAGTAACTACAGTTCGTCGCTACATCTGCAAGTGCAAGTTAAAACTCTACAATGCAAAGCGAAAGCCATTTATCAGCAGCACCCAGCTTTGCTGGGCCCAAGCTCTTCTAAGATGGACTGATGCAAAGTAGAAAAGTGTTCTGTGGTCTGACGAGTCCACATTTCAAATTGTTTTTGGAAACTGTGGACGTCGTGTCCTCCGGACCAAAGAGGAAAAGAACCATCCGGACTGTTATAGGCGCTAAGTTCAAAAGTCAGCATCTGTGATGGTATGGGGGTGTGTTAGTGCCCAAGGCATGGGCAACTTACACATATGTGAAGGCACCATTAATGCTGCAAGGTACATACAGGTTTTGGAGCAACATATGTTGCCATCCAAGCAACGTCTTTTTCATGGACGCCCCTGCTTATTTCAGCAAGACAATGCCAAGCCACATTCTGCACGTGTTACAACAGCATGGCTCCGTAGTAAAAAAGTGCGGGTACTAGACTGGCCTGCCTGTAGTCCAGACCTGTCTCCCATTGAAAATGTGTGGCGCATTATGAAGCGTAAAATGCGACAACGGAGACCCGGGACTGTTGAACAACTTAAGCTGTACATCAAGCAAGAATGGGAATGAGCTCCACCTGAAAAGCTTCAAAAAATGGTCTCCTCAGTTCCCAAATGTTTACTGAGTGTCGTTAAAAGGAAAAGCGATGTAACACAGTGGTAAAAAGGCCCCTGTGCAAACTTTTTTGCAATGTGTTGCTGCCTTTAAATTCTAAGTTAATGACTATTTGCAAAAAAAAAAAAGTTTCTCAGTTTGAACATTAAACATCTTGTCTTTGCAGTGTATTCAATTGAATATAAGTTGAAAAGGATTTGCAAATCATTGTATTCTGTTTTTATCTTTGATTTACATAACGTGCCAACTTCACTGGTTTTGGGTTTTGTAAATTAACATGCAAAATGATTAATGATTAGGGCCTACGTGGAGATTTGACCAATTTGAAAGACAGCCAAAACTAAAACCGCGGTGGAGCGCTTAAATAGCACAAATATATCTGGGGATATGCGGGATGTAATGTGTTCAACGATGAACAGGAGGTTATTTGTGCGGTGAAATGGAGTTGTTTTGTTTCAACAATAGCTTGTCCAATGCTTGACTGCGAAGAAAAGGAAACTGTCGGTCATTTATTAGTCGATTGCTATAGACCCCAAAAGATGTGGGACAAAATGAAAAATGTTGGGTTAATTACGTTCACAACTGATTTTTATGTATGCGGTTTTTCGTTACTGTGATAATGAAGACACTAAGAAACGGTGTAGGTTGTGTGTTTGTGTAACCATTTTAAAAATTTGGAAGACGAGATGTGAGATGACAACCTCTAATACTTTTATTAGTAGCGATGTTGTTTTTAAACAAATTTTGACCACTTTGCGAAGAAGAAAAACGATGGACTTGAAAAGAAAACAGCCTGAATGTACCTTGTCTATATTTGACATATGATTATGTAAATTTGAGTGTGTTGTGCCTATGCCTGTGACATGAAAAGTGATATGCATTGTATGATATGTATTTGTAATTGTATAAAATGAAAATTGTTCAATACAGTTCGTAAAAAAATATAAATACAGGAAAGATGAACAAGGAATGAAACGCGACAGTCGGTGGCGATAATGCTCCGTGTGGTTGTACACGGACCTGAAGAAGGAGTAGAAGAAGATCAAAGCCTCGCGCGTTTTCACTGACAGCTATCCAACTTCTAGCAAATGGGTAGATTGCAGCGCGATCTGCATCTGAGGCTGCTCTTAACGGAGCCTATTACAATCATTATTATCTAATCAGATGCTCACCAAGCAAAATAATTGAAATGGTAGCTTTGAATATGTGCAGACAGAAATGTATTCCGGAACTAAACAGCTAACGTTAGCTCACTGCCTAGCCAAGCAGCTCAGATGAGCGTTGGCTACCAATACCAAACTGCTACCCGGAACTAGCTAGCTAGCTAACGTAGCCAACTCGCTTTAAAGTCGTGAACGCAATGAAATAGGTAGCTATAACGAATAATAACGTTTTGTCTCCATTGTCATTCCCTATGGACGTCATTGGTATGATCACCCAATGCTTCATTGACACTCACCAGGAGTGAAAACTCGAGTGAAGGTACCTAACATTAGCTACATGAGCTAGTGCTGCAGAGGACCAAAACATTCCCATGTCATCCAGCTAGCAAACCTATAGCAAGTCAACGTCAGATAAGTTTTTGCGGGGGTAAGTTTTCCCGTCATTTTACCAGCTCAGCGTGATTCAGATAGCTTGTAATGTTTAACCCAAAAAGTTGGCACGCTAACTATATTGGTTAAGTTAAGTAACGCTTGTGTCAATAACCGGTAGCTAAAGCCGCTTTCACACCGGACGCGAAACGAATTTTTCGCACTACAGGTTACAAAATCAGTGCAAAGACGCGCAGACGTTTCTTGACGTTGAATGTAATCTGGCGCGTGAAAAATTCGTTTCGCGTCCGGTGTAAAAGCAGCTTTAGTATAAGATAAGTGGCCAGCGTCAACTTGGTCCATATCAGCAATAGCCGTTGGCTTTCTAATGAGCTAGTTAACAGTAATTAAGTTGAGAAGGAGCATTGCCTGACGAGCGGAATATCTTATTTGCTAAGTGAGCAAATTCGTCCATTTGCAAGTAGCTTTAGCCGGTAAACTTATTTATGAAACCGAGATGGACTGGGTGACGCTATCCTTTTTGAGACCATTGGTTGCTTAAATGTACTTTTTGCGGGGGAGGGCAATGTTTTCTGCTGAAAACATTCTGCTGAAAATTCGCTTACTAATTCTTCTTCTTGTTTTCATCAATTCAGCTAGATATTGATTGATATAAATTTCGAGCATAACTGGTGAACATGTCATCACAGTGTATTAAGAAATAAAGAAATTATGAAGGAAAGTATAGATGGTTGTAGTTTTTTCAGCAGAATGTTTTCAGCAGATTAGCCCTTCCCATTTTTGCGTGTGCAAGTACTTGCATGTGTTTTTGTGTTGCGCCTTGCCTCAGAGTCACAGTTCCTGCTTCCACTGGCCAAAGTTAGTCCGAAATGACGTGAGATCAAATCGTGCAATGGCTGGAATTGCATGGTATCAGGAGAAGGTGAGGTTTGGTCCTGCTTCAGTTGTGTTAAGCAGCTTGGGGGTTTTTCATGAAGTTGGGTGGGCTTGATAGCTGGGCTGAGGAAGTTATTTCTCAAGATTTAGTGAGCTCTGAATTGTACTCAGTGCTGTTACCCAACAAAGACTGTGATTTTGCTTTGAAGTAGGGCCCATATTGGGTCTTGTCAGCAATATGAAATGTTTATCTTAGCTGGCAATTACAATTGTTTCTGTCCACTGGAGATGCTACTCTTCCTGAAATGCAGTCTGTGTGCAGATTGGGGCGTACGATCAGCAAATCTGGGAGAAATCTCTGGAGCAGGCTGAATTGAAGGTACTACACATTTAGGTGCTTATGTCAGATCAGTGTTTTACCCTCATGCCACTCGTAGCGATGCACTGAAAGTACTGTGGGTGATTGGCATCAACAGGGCATTGGCAGCAAACCGAAGAGGACGGGCCACATCAAAGCTGATCTGATCGACGTTGACTTGGTTAGAGGTGAGTCTGCTTCAGGCTCATATGCTTGGGTAGACAAGATTTTCAAGGTGCATTCTGGGTTATTTCTCTCTCTCTTTTTTTTTTTTTTTAGCTTACTGGCCCTGTGGGCCGATAAGCTATTGTCGTGGTGTGGCATACATCGTCTGTCGTCCAGAAAAATTTTTTTTTTGGGCCTGATTAATTTTTGTGTATATTTGCCATAATATACTATTACACTATACCTCCAGATGGTTTTTTTTTTCCTGATTATTCATTGAATAATTTTTTTCTGTTTTATGTGCCCTTGAAATTTTGGCCCCAATATTTAAGATGGGACTTAGAAATAAAAAAAAAAACAATTTCTCAAAAACTGCGACAAATGTTTTTCTAAGTCAGGCAATCAACTTTCCTTGGTACCTTCAATGAACAGTGCAAGGGCCATTTTGATTGAATCGATGGAAGTGGGTCAATTGCGGGCACTGTACTTTTACACAGGACCCTATAGAGAATATGCAAGATGGCCTGTGGAGGCTAAATGGTTGCAGGTGGAGATTAAGTTTGTATTATAAACATTTAGGAAGTTATATATTTTTGCTGTATCATAGTTGACCTCAGATGACCTTGAGAGGTCACATTTGAGGTCAAGCAAAGGCTTTTCGGCTTGAAAGTATAGAAGTTTGGGAACGTATGTCTTTTGAACACGTGTAGGAAGTCATATATGAACTTTCATCTGTTGGCCTTGAACTTGACCTTCGGTGACATTCGAAGGTCAAACTTCACATGGTGAAACAATGACTTCTATAACCAAACCTATTACTGATAGGGCTGAGGTTTCTATTGTGGCCATATAGGAAGTCGGGAATTAAGTTTCATTTGACAACCTTGAACTTGACCTCCGGTGACCTTCAACGGCCAAACTTTACAATGAAATTTCAATGACTTAGCAAAATCGTAACGGGTTGAGTGTAGGTTTGTGTAAGTGATGTACACTACCTGACAAAAGTATTAGGACGATCCTCATTCTCACTCAACCTTTGATGTACGTGCTATATTACACATGTGAGCGTTGTAGGAATTTAATGGTGTCCTAAAATGTACATGTAAACATCACAGAACATTATTTGAACATTTGGGGATGCTACAGATATACAAATTGGCATATTTTTTCTCTGCATAAAAAACTCTCACTTTGGGTCTGTAATAAATAAGAGATATTATAATAAATAGTGCTTGCAAGATGGTAATCTTCAAATTAACAAGTTTGGAATTGTGTCTTTGTTATAATGGAAGACCACGGCTACTATTAGTTCAATCAATATGATCAGGTGTGGCACATGGGGTGATTTTGATTCTCTATAAAAGGAGGGTCAAGACTTAGAATAATCCAGTTTGGTGTATCCAAAATGGGGTCTGTATTTTTATTTGAATAAACAACTATTTCCAAATATGATACATTCACTATTTTCAACTGCACTGTAAGAAAATCACACACATAAATAGTGACGTCCTAATACTTTTGTCAGGTAGTGTATAGGAAGTCATATATGAAATTTCATTTGGTGACTTTCATATTGACCTTGGGAGTTTAGACTTGACCTAGTGAAAATTCAATGACTTCTATCACTAAAAAGGTCACAGATGGAGCCTAAATTTGTATCACAGACTTAAAGGAATTCACACATGAACTTTCCTATGGTGACATTCAGCTTGACTATTGGTGACCTTTGAAGGTTAAACATGACATAGTACAATGACTTGTATTGCCAAAATTGTCACAGATGGGTGCTGCCGGATAGCTCACTCGGTTAAGGCACTACGCTGCAGTGCAGAGGTGACTATCACGTCGCGGGTTCGAGCCCCGGCGTACCCACCGGCAGGGATCGGCAGCTTTTTCAGAGTAGCGCACAATTGGCCATCGCGCTACAGGGTTCCAAGTTGGGAAGGGACTGCCGGATTTGGGGATACAATACTAGCTTTGTTCGTTGCTCCAGCGCCTCCTGCTGGCCAGACGGGCGCTCGTCAGGAAGACTCATGGGTTTGTTCATGTCTATCCTCCGTCCTCGTTCTGAACTTACGAGGATTCAACCAATGAGTGTATAAGAATCAGTGGCTGACGGGCACGTGCTTCGGAGGAGAGTCGTGAACTGTCTTCACTATCCTGAGTTGGCAGCAAGGGGTCGCATACGAGCAAGCTTTGTACATAGTTCACCAATTGAGCATTCCAGATTCGGGTGGGATTGAAGATGCCAAATTAAAAAAAAAAAAAAAAAATTGTCACAGATGGAGCCTAGGTTTGTATTTGAGACTCAAAGGAGATCATATATGAAGTCCTTTTGCTGACCTCAACTTGAGCTTTTGTGACCTTTAAAGTTCACAATTGACATATAGAATTTTCAATGACATGTATCACTTAAACCACTCTGAGCATAGGATTGTACAAAGTATTACAGGAGGTCTTCTAAATGTAAGTGAACTTTTATTTAGTAACCTTGACCTTCAATGATTCAAAGGTCAGATTTTAAATAAAATGTTCATAACTTGTGCAATCACTATAAGATTGCTTGCCAGTAAGCTACAGGACCCTTGGTCCTTTCTTTTTTATTTTTACATTTAGTGCACTCCGACTTTAACATGGCCAGTCATCACATAAGTAAGTTTTCCGATATGTAGCTGGGGTTTGCATGTTCTCCCCATGCTTGCTTGTGTTTCCTCTGGGTACGCCTTTTCCTCCGATGGTCCAAAGACATGCACATCAGGCGAATTGGAGACACTAAATTGCCCACAGGTATGAGTGTGTGAGTGAATAGTGAGTATGCCCATGGATGGATTGGCGAGCTGCCCATGGTGGGTCCCTGCCTTTTGCCCATAGTTAGCTGAGATAGGCTCCAGTTCCCCCACAACTCTAGTGAGGAAGAAGCAGAATAGAGGTTGGATGTAGTTATAAAATCCCTGCCATTTCGGGCCCTGTTAGAACAAAAATAACATTTTCTATCCCTCCCTTTTGTCCGGTGATGTAAGCTAATCAGTAAAGGTCTCAGCCTGTAAGCAGGCCTCCAAACTAGTCAGTCTTGAGTGTTCTGAGTATGCTTGTTGTATAAATACTTTTTAAATCCTTGCACTTATTCCAAGTTCAATCGAAAGAAAGTTCAAAACGGTGTATTTTCAAACAACCAAAGCTCATGAGGAGTGTCAAAGAGAAGAGACCTTTGAAGAAAAAATTGGACGGAGTGATGTTCACCAAGCTAGCCGGCTTTTTTTTTTTTTAACTGTTTCTTGTCTTTTGCTGGGCTTTAGTTTAAGGTTAGCTCGCATGCCATCTAATGTTAGTTAGCCTATTACCTTGTGTTATCTTGCATTTAACATAACTGTAGCAATGTGGGCTGTGAGTTTGCTATATTGCTAAGAAAGCTAGCTAATGTTACAGCATAAGAATTTATGAAACTGTTGCTGGGTTAGCTCACACGGTTAAGGTGCCGCATTTGCGGAGCAGTAGTGACCACCATGAAGGGGGTTCGATCATCCAGTCGTACCAACCGGTGGTGTTTGGCAGCTTTTTCAGAACAACACATAGCTATAGTGCTGCAGAGATTATCCTCCACCCTCGTTCTCACCTTGCGAAAGTTTCGACCTATGAGTCTAAAGATGCTGGGGCTGACAGGCACGTGTTTCGGAGGGGAGCCACGAGCTGTCTCTCTCTCCTGAGCTGGCAACAAGGGGTCACACACAAGCAAGGCTTGTACATAGTTCTGAAGTTGGGCATTCCAGATTTGGGTGGGATTGGCATTGTCAAATAAAAAAGAAATTGAAAAGAAAACATAATCTTACGGTCATGAATATCATCCCCCCCCCCTGCAGTTATGAGAGAGGCTGCAAGAAGGCTGACAAGTAGCGTTAGATTTGCTACATAGTGTTACCAGTCCACATTACCTGAGAGCTGAAGGTGGCCAGTTTGGTCTTGCTAATGTTATATGATATTATCAATATCGTTGCGTATCGTATCAATAATCAGTAGCACTCTTGCTGCTACGCAGCTAAAATCACAAATCATGCTGTACATGTTCACAGTAAACTATGTTAAGTGCCAAAGTTTTATTTAAAGAAATTTCATTTTTCACTGGGCTACTTAACTCTGTGATGAGGATGATGACTTGCAACTCTTGGTAACATACACTGTGTTGTGCCTTAATAATTCCCTTAGAGGGGGAGAGGGGTCTGAGAGAACGGAGAGGATGGAGCATTGAGGAAGGCGAGGGTTGACGGGGGCATGAGCTGCTTTGTGGTTAGTCAAACTGGAGGTTGCAATAATGACTAAAATTTGAAAACTTGAGTTTGAAACTCAAGTAGCTTGGTATCGTTTGAGATGACAAAGAATGTGCTGCTCTCCTCTCCCCACTGCTTTGTGTTCTCCATGTGTCTTCCGTCAGCGGGCTGTGTTTTCACATTTTTTCAAGGGGATTGGCTTTGCAGGGAGGGCTCGGATGTGGGGGCAGGGTGGCTTCTGCCAAAAATGATCTAGCTTTGGCCAGCACTGTCAATTGTTGCCTAGCCCAGCATTAATAATCTGGGATGTTTCTGAACCTGTTTTTCTGGATCAGCTTCGAATACAGTGTTAGCTGCTGAGCCACGTGCCATGAACGTTGGTGAATTTGTGCAGTATCAGCAAACCATTTAATTATTAAAAATGCAGTTTGATGGCTGGTCTTGTTTGCAGGCTCCACCTTCAGCAAAGCCAAGCCAGAGAGCCCCTGGACTGCTCTGACTCGGAAGGGCCTGGTCAGAGTTCTGTTTTTCCCCCTCTTCTTGCAATGGTGGACCCAGGTGACCTCGCGGTGCATCTCAATCTGGCTGCTGATTCTCTATTTACTACAAGGTGAGATTTTTTGCACTTGTTAGGCTCGCTGCTACTTATGCATTATGCATCTGTTAAAGTGCTTCTTCTCCATGCAAAACACATAGTTGCAAGACAATGGTGACACAAAGTTGGATGGAATGACTATTCAACAGCTTTTTACTGTTTGATTCTCTGTCATGTTACTGTCCCCCCCCCCCCCCCATCTAAACAAAGTGAAAATTATCTTAAAGCAAAGAAAGCTTTCAATTTAAAGTCCCATATCATCATATCATGGAAATCCATATTCTCCTCACCCTCCCACATGAATAGTGACCTGCCAAATACCGAAACAAGGTGGGGGAGGGTAAATCAGACATTCAGCAGACATTCATTTCTAAGAGATATTGATCATCTTACATATATTGCACGATTGTGAGGCAAATTGCGCTCTTCGAGGAGCTGTGTCACGATTACTGCGAGGGCTCACCACTTTGACCGTAGTAAATCCGCTCAACTGCAAGAGTGCAAGAGCTGTGGGCTACCATCTTTATCGCCCAGGAAGCAGTTCAGGGGGGTCTGTAATCTTGCTCAAGGGCACCTCTTCAGTGTTCAGGGACCGCTGGCTCTCCAGCTTCCAGTCCACACTCCATATTGGCTGGTCAGAGTGGGACTTGAATTGACGATCCTCCGGTTCATGCCAAGTCCCTACCAACCAAGCCACTGAATTACCCCTGTAATTGACATTGCTATTGACACAGTGTTGAATGAGCCTGCTTTAACAAAAGGGCCAGGTCACGCGTGAACGGAGTTACAAAATTGGTGTATTTTGTATCATAGCTCCAAAACTAAGTAAGATAGACGTAGTATTTAAATGGCTTTGTGTTGGTCTTCCATCGCACTACAAACAACAAAATGGATAATTTTGTTCATTTGACTTATTCTGGATGAAAACCGCAAAAAACTGGTCAGTAACAGAGTCTGTTACCGACCAAAACAGAAGTTCAAAAAAGTAACTATAAATGACTAGGAAATGGGAATCTCACGATGAGTCCTATTTTTCACAATCAAAACCCCGTAGGCAAACTTTACTTAAATAGTAAGCTCACAATGAGTGTTGGCTTTCAAAATGAAGGTCCCATATAGTACAAGTTATTTCTTGCACAGCATCAGGCGCACTCAAAATTTTTGACAGAATTTTCTGGTGTGGTTTTGTTGTCTCAGTTTCTGAATAAGGAAATTAGCCTGAGAGGGATAAATGTATTGTTTAGATTATCGTATCCACTGTTTGGTTAGAAACAGTCTGTGTGGTTAACAGGCTGTGGTCATCCTGTCCCAGAGGAGCTATAACTAATTTTCACAGGTGACTACATCAATATATCAGTGGTTGACCAATAAATAATGGTTGTGAAATGTGTTTTTTGCATCACAAAAAGTTGCTCAAGCATGTTGTGGCTGTTGGTACGTTGGTTTATGACTACTCTTTTACTTTGACTTAAATTTTATGGCTCTTGCATGTTTTGCTTGCTTATGATGGATATACGCTGTGCTTTTTGTTTACTGCTTAATCAGTTTTCATATATTTAGAGACAGTGGCTAATTCCCCTGCCACCCAAAGAATAGCTCAGGGGACTATTGAAAGTATGCTTTTTCTTCTTCAGCAGTTATAATTGTTGGGGCATGTTTTCACAGTCAAGTTGAAACTGAAAATGAAAGTGATAAGCTACTAGAACATATTTCCTTTAGTTTCCAGAGGTCTAATCAGCTCAAATCATCCCACAGCCACTTTTTTTAAAATGTATTTTTCCCGATTTGATCTGCTGCGGAACATTAGTGTCACGTTTTGAATGCTATGCTTTGGTTTAACAGATTTTCCTTGTTCAATAGGGGTGTCTGAAATAGCCTACAGTATTCATTCTTTCTAAAGTTAGATGAGCAGGAAGCATGCATCAGTGTTTTAGTTCTCATGTATTCCTGATTTTCTTTTCTGCTCAAAGGTCTACTGCATGGAAAAAGCTTTGTGCGCGCTATGGACCAATATGGATCTAAATCCAATTGAGTTCAGCATTTAATGTTGTACCTACATAATTTGTTGGGATAACGTTAGATGACGTTTAAGTTAAAAAGTTAAATCAAGTCTGTTCTTTCAATGGTCTGTGTCAGCCCTATGGGAAAATTGAAATTCTCCGAGGGGGAAAAATCCACTTTGTTTCTTTTTTTACCTTGGTAGCTCATAGCTTTCGTTGCAGACATCTTATGTGGTTTGCTTCCATCACAACGTCTGCGCACTCGAGCCGGGTTTTGTGTTCGGTGACATCATGACATTGTGTGAAATAAGCAAATCAGAATGCTTGTTAAACAACATTCCTTTTAGGTTCAACATGTCACAGTGTATGCCTGGAGACCGGCGCGATCGCGCCGGCGCCCGTAAACGCCCGTCAAGTCGTCCTCACGGGCGCAATTTAACAAGCCGTCAGTCACTTTACAGGCGTGCCACTATTTAATCCAAGCGTTAGCCCATTTGACCTACCCCAGTAGACCATGACGATGATGACAATGTCATAATCAAAACGGGCAATCGCAGCATTCTCTCAGATCAGGGCAACTAGTGCCAGCTGTTAGGAAGCATCTCATATTCTGTTTGGCATATCTGACCCATCATCATAGCCGTAACTAGCAATCTCAGACCTCTGAAAAAAAATTCAGAGAGAAAAAAAAATTCACCATCTTTATCATTCAGGTTTTGTTTTAGGTATCATTAGTGTAGCCTGCGTGAACATGCAATGTTACATTTCACCAAAAATCAATTTCTGTTTGCACATTATTATTCTTTTCCTCTTACCTATGCATGTGTTGTTTTGGAGAGTTTTCTTTAATTCAGTAGTATTTTTATATTAATGCTGTTTGATCTTTGAGATTTTGGCAATGTAACTTCCTCCAAATTCACGGTATTCTCAGTATTCAGCTCTGCTGTAGAGAGGTATAATGAAATAAGTGCTCTTTAGTGGTTTTGTAAAACGCAGCAAAATGCTAAATGGAAGCGAAGAGACTTCTTTGTAGAGGTCAAAGATTTTGTTCATTGTTGCTTCGATAATTACTTTGGAGTTTATGCATTTTTATCCCTGCGGTATGGAATACCGTGGGATATAGTCATCGCCCTGTCTGTCCGTAATCATTCTCATTTTGGTTCGCGTTTCTTCCATCTCTAATTTTAAAGGTGCGCTTGTAGAAACGTGACATGCAAAGTTGCTGCACTGACATGAATGCGTTGCACGCAGGTACATGAGCTCCCCATTTCAAAATCACCTCAGCGATCTAAAGTATAAGGAGGTTATGTTTTCAGTCCCTTTTACTGGAAAATGTTATGTTTTGCTGTATTGTCAGTATAAAGCTGTGCTGTGGAGAGCTGTGGATGTAGAAATGTGACATGCGAAGTTGCTCTACTAATATTAATGCGTTGCACGCTGAATAAAAATCTGTCTATCTCTTATAAAGAATGACATTACTTTTCAAATTTACTATGTTATTAATGTGTTTTTCGGTATGTACAAAGATTCATCACCATTTAAAAAAAAATTTTTTTAAAATTCAGAGGTCTCTTTACCTCTTATCTCATAATATCTGAACAAAATGGTTTTCTAGAATCCTCTCTTAACATTATGGTTATTACCCCTCGGCCGACTCTGGCCAGAGGGGTATTGTCATCACCTGCGTATCCGTCCGTCGTACGTCCATGATTTTGTCCGGGCCAGTACTTGGCAACTAATTATCGCAGCCTCACCAAATTTGGTATGGTAATTCACCATGACCCATAGATGTGCAACGTCAGGGTTTATGCTGCATTTGACCTCCGACCTTATTTCTGTGACCTTAACCCTGGAAATTTTGTACGAGTCAGTACTCTGCAACTAATTCTCACAGCTTCACCAAATTTGGTATGGTAACTGACTGTGACCCATAGATGTGCATCGTCAGGTTTTATGCTGGATTTGACCTTTGACCTTAGCTCTGTGACCTTGACCCTAGAAATCTTGTACGGGTCAGTACTCGGCAACTAATTCTCAGAGCATCACCAAATTTGGTATGGTAACTGACTGTGACCCATAGATGAGCATAGTCAGGTTTTTTGCTGGATTTGACCTTTGACCTTTGCTCAGTGACCTTCACCTCGGAAATCTTGCCCGTGTCAGGACTCGGCAACTAATTATTGCAGCTTCACCAAATTTGGTATGATAACTCACTATGACCCATGCATATGCAACGTCAGGTTTTATGCTGGATTTGACCTTTGGCCTTAGCTCTGTAACCTTGACCCTGGAAATCTTGTACGAGTCAGTGCTCGGCAACTAATTCTCACAGCTTCACCAAATTTGGTATGGAAACTCGCTGTGACCCATAGATGTGCAACGTCAGGTTTTTTGCTGGACTTCACCGTTTGACCTTAGCGCTGTGACCTTGAGGCAGGAAATCTTGTCCGGGTCAGTACTCAGCAACTACTGATCGCTGCTTGAGCAAATTTGGTATGGTAACTCACTGTGGCACATGGATGTGCAAGATCATGTTTTTGCTGGATTTCACCTTTGACCTTACCGCTGTGACCTTGAGGCAGGAAATCTTGTCCGGGTCAGTACTCAGCAACTACTGATCGCTGCTTGAGCAAATTTGGTATGGTAACTCACTGTGGCACATGGATGCGCAAGATCATGTTTTTGCTGGATTTCACCTTTGACCTTAGTGCTGTGACCTTGAGGCAGGAAATCTTGTCTGGGCCGAGGGGTATTCAGCAACGTGTTATGTTTTTAAACTTACACATTTTGGGTGTGTGTGAGGATGGATGGATATTGGCTTGTAAGCAGTAGTTAAAGCAAATCTGCCTTTATAAGCTTGGTACTTGTACTGGTAACCAAGGTAATTGATACAGCTGTGAGAGTATCAAAATGAAAGACATTTCTATATGGTATTCTCATCTCTGTGTGCGGGGGAAATGAAAAAAGAAAGGGGTAAAATTAAAAGCACTGGAATGTGTAGAATTTGTGCAATCTTAGTGCCATACTCCCACGCTCAAGAAAAGGGAAGGCATCACCGCTCAACAAAAGAAGAAGCATCTACCACCACCCCCCCCCCACCGCTGATCCTACAGCAGGCATCACCATCAAAATAGTGCCCGCTGGAGAATTGGCGAGAGTGACTGATAGTGTCTGCACAGTTTTCTCCTGGCATGCACCGTTTCAGCGTGCAAAAATTTGCATTGCAAAACCCCTAAAAAGTCGCCTTTGTTTTCATGTAAAAGAAGAATTGGATCGAGGAAAGAGAAATGTGTTTGTAAGGACGAAGCCACCTCCATGTTCCTTCAGTTATAAACTGTTTTCTTTCCATAAATACTGCTCTATACTCCTCAGTGAACTGCTTGTGTGCCTTACGGGATTCCATTGTTGATTAGAAAAGTTCTCAAGAATAAAAAGCTGACTGGATGAGAACATAAAGGAAATCAAGCCACTTTACCATGATGGTGTCCGTCCCGTATCAAACGTATAACTGCCGAAGCTCCACCCTAAGTACGCTGCTCTGCGGCTAACGAACTTGTGTTCGGGAAAACTTCAACACCTGAAGAAATCTGGAGAAATTCCACCTTTTGAACATTTTCAACATGTTGGTGCTGGTTGGCCTCTGTTGCAGACATCTTATGATTTGCTGACCTCCCAAAACAGTATGTGCCTATAGCTTCAGAAATTTCAGAGCTTGTGTGTGATTTTCTGAACACAAAACCCGGCTCGAGTGCACAGACGTTGTTGTGTGAGAGAAGCGAACCACATAAGTCATCTGCAACGGAGGCAAGGTCACCCATTATCATTTTAGTAATTCTTCTGTCATAATTAGGCTATGTCTCAAAACAAACAAAAAAAAAAAAAACGCATCAGAAGGAGAAACCGATCAAGTATGATAATTTTAATTCTCTTTTGGGCCATTTCTCATCTAGGATTGAGTTTGTAAAGGGTCAGGGTAAAGCTTGAAAGCAGGCATAAACAATTCTTTAAAAAAAATGAATAAATCCTATCCACCAAACATACTGCAAATTATTTTACTAAAGTGTCAGTGCAGCTGCTCAGGTCACTCGGATTTTGCATGCTTTCACTCGAAAGGCAAATCAGGCGAGTACCTTGTGCTTTTGCAAGCATCTTTCATCAGGCTAATTTACTGATCTTATTTAATTTAGGTAGTAGACCTCAAACATTTTTTTAAATGGAAAACGAGCTTGGCATGTTGTGTGCAAAAAAGAAACCGGTTACCTTGAAAACTGAAAGCAGCATCACCAAGGCATGAGTAATCAGCCTGATCAAAATGGGCACAATTTCAACTGCCACTGCATTTGAACAAATATCTTCACATTCACCAAAATCTGTGCAAATTTTAGTTTAAATGCAAATGTCTGAGCAGCGCTTGCCAGCAATGATCGCTCAGAAAACTTACTTTATTCTTACAAGGTTTCGCTGCTGAACTACACTCACTTTCAATGCCACAATTAATTCTTGCAGTCTACCAATCACAGCAACTCTTGTCCTAATTGTTCAGAATTCTGCTCATACATGAACAGGGCACTTGACATACTGTGAGGATATTAATATTTTGTTTGGAAAAAGACTTATCCATTGTAATGCATCCTCACAGGCCAAATATAGCAAGTAAAATGTATCCCCTTGAATGTGAACTCATGGAATTTCTTATGTTACCGACTGACCTGTCATAATATTAAATTACACTCTGTATGATGGCAAGAACATGAACAACAAGGAAGTCAAAACGTAACAATGTGGGTATTCACAACGAATGCTTAGTTGCAACAGTGTGCCTTTAAAAAACTGAATTTGAAAAAAAAGTGCCAAATTACTGCTGGGCGCTGTTTATATTGCTTTACATTTCAATTGCTTATTTTTTGCAGTGACAGATTGAGTTAAGTATAATAAAATTGTTTGTTTCCCTTTTCGTTCCCTTATTTATCTTTACTTTCTAGAATTCAGTGCTTTCAGTCAGGGAAGTCCTTGAAAGCTCTCATGCGTAGCTGACCAATCCTTGAAATGAGCTGCAAGTGGATCTATAAAGGTTTCTTTGGCACTGGTATCGGCTCGCGAGCTGTTCCTGAAATGAGAATTCAGCACTGAAGAACCATCTCTATGGCAGCAGCAGATGTTAGCTTGGCTGTTACAGGAATGAGCTGCAGTGCTCCAGAATGGTATCCATGGCAGCGCTTGTTCCCTTGCAGTGGTAGTGCTGGTGATGAGTATGGAGGTGCCGGCTGCCAGCGCCAGCGAGATTGTGGGGCCCATGTGTCTGATGCTCCTTCTGGGCACAGTGCACTGCCAGATAGTGTCAACCGAGTCCAGCAGGAGTCCTGGTTCCAGCCCTGCTGCCAGCCCCACGCGCTGTAAGAGGTGAGGCTGTTGCTGACTGCTGCTTGCCTGCGCACATACAGATATGCATGTGTTTAGTTGCACACTCATGCACGTATTAAATGACTTTCTCAATTGCAAGCACAGTGAGCATTTTTGATATGCTATATGTGTTCAAATGCACTATTTGCTCTTTTACTTGAGAATTAAATCAATCACAGACCCCCCCCGGTACTGTGTTACAAGTGGTTTAATGGTCATTTCCTGTAGGCAGAGGAAGGGGCGGGGTTCCAAGAAGACTGAGGAGCTGAATGACGGGTTGGAAACCGAGGTTCGGACCTGGCAACTGCTGGAGAATCGGAGGCTTTACCGTGGTGAGAGGAAATCGGTGAGGCTGTGCTGCCGCCTGAGTACCTGACCTCCGCTGTACACCTGTGCGCTTGTGCTTGCTATATACCTGTGCTCACATGTTTACATATGCACCTGTGCTTTGCTTTATACCTGTCTGCATGTACAAACCCCAAAACCAGTAAAGTTGGCACATTGTGTAAATTGTAAATAAAAACAGAATACAATGATTTGCAAATCCTTTTCAACCTACATTCAATTGAATACATTGCAAAGACAAGTTACTTAATGTTCGAACAGGTAAACTTTGTAATTTTTTGCAAATATTAGCTCATTTGCAATTTGATGCCTGCAACATGTTTCAAAAAAGCTGGCACAAGTGGCAAAACAGACCTGAGAGAGTTGAGGAATGCTCATCAAACACTTATTTGGAACATCCCACAGGTGAACGGGCTAATTGGGAACAGGTGGGTGCCATGATTGGGTATAAAAGCAGCTTCCCTGAAATGCTCAGTCATTCACAAACAAGGATGGGGCGAGGGTCACCACTTAGTGAACAAATGCGTGAGCTGATTGTCGAACAGTTTAAAAACAACATTCCTCCACGAGCTATTGCAAGAAATTTAGGGATTTCATCATCTCAGGTCCATAATATCGTCAAAAGGTTCAGAGAATCTGGAGAAACCACTGCACGTAAGCGACAAGGCTGAAAACCAACATTGAATGCCCGTGACCTTCAATCCCTCAGGCGGTACCGCAACAAAAACCGACATCAGTGAGTAAAGGACATCACCACATGAGTTCAGGAACACTTCAGAAAACCACTGTCAGTAACTACAGTTTGACGCTACATCTGCAAGTGCAAGTTAAAACTCTACAGTGCAAAGTGAAAGTCATTTATCAACAGCACCCAGAAACGCTCCCGGCTTTGCTGGGCCCAAGCTCATCTAAGATGGACTGATGCAAAGTGAAAAAAGTGTTCTGTGCTCTGACGAGTCCACATTTCAAATTGTTTTTGGAAACTGTGGACGTCGTGCCCTCCGGACCAAAGACGAAAAGAACCATCCGGACTGTTATAGGGGCAAAGTTCAAAAGCCAGCATCTGTGATGGTAAGGGGGTGTATTAGTGCCCAAGGCATGGGCAACTTACACATATGTGAAGGCACCATCAATGCTGAAAGGTACATACAGGTTTTGAAGCAACATACGTTGCTATCCAAGCAACGTCTTTTTCATGGACGCCCCTGCTTATTTCAGCAAGACAATGCCAAGCCACATTCTGCATGTGTTACAACAGCATGGCTCCATAGTAAAAGAGTGCGGGTACTAGACTGGCCTGCCTGTAGTCCAGACCTGTCTCCCATTGAAAATGTGTGGCAAATTATGAAGCGTAAAATACGACAACGAAGACCCCGGACTGTTGAACAACTTAAGCTGTACATCAAGCAAGAATGGGAAAGAGTTCCACCTGAAAAGCTTCAAAAATTGGTCTCCTCCGTTCCCAAACGTTTACTGGGTGTCTTTAAAAGGAAAGGCGATGTAACACAGTGGTAAAAAGGCCCCTGTGCCAACTTTTTTGCAATGTGTTGCTGCCTTTAATTTCTAAGTTAATGATTATTTACAAAAAAAAAAAAAAAAGTTTCTCAGTTTGAACATTAAACATCTTGTCTTTGCAGTGTATTCAATTGAATATAAGTTGAAAAGGATTTGCAATTCATTGTATTCTGTTTTTATCTACGATTTACATAACGTGCCAACTTCACTGGTTTTGGGTTTTGTACTCTGCAGCCTGCCTGTGTACCTGTCCTCTACTCCTTCACAGCTGCGCTCTCTTGTGTAATAATGCACCTGTGCTCTGGTGTATTCCTGTGCACCTGTGTTCTGCTGTGTACCACTGCACCTGAGCTCTCTTGCTTACCTCTGTGCTTGTGCTATGCTTAATTTCGCTGTACCCATGCCCTGCTGTATTCCTGTGCTTCTGTGCTCTGCTTTATATCTGCAGAGCTGCATTCTGGTGGGTCTTTCCATGTCATATCATCAGATGTGCAAAACATTTGTCACCATGTAGGCATAGATTGCTTCCATATTTTCACATTAGATAAATATGTATTAGTGATGAAAAAATGTGAAATTTCAGTTCGTTCGGGTCAAAAATGAATTTTTGGTGAATTATTTTATAACAGTACTGTCCGTCAGTTTTTTGTCAACTGACATTTTTCGTGTATTTAACATGGCATTCCTTTTTTATTATTACACCTATAGCTTTGAAACTTTGCATCTAAGCTAATGTTATATAGCTTAATCAGAACATGAAGTCCATTTTACTTTATCTTCCTTGGTTGTGGGACTATAACAACACCAAAAGTGCCTTTAGTTGAGTCAGTTCCACATTTCGGTTCTCAGAGCACCTCAATATAAACCCTAGCAAAGGCTCTCTGGCATTTTTTCTGTTCATTTGTGTCTGCTGAATATAAATCAGGCTGACTTCACCATGAATTCATCACCAACTGCAGTCAGTGCCTTGCTAAATGTGAAAAAATGATAAAATGCCACCTATTCAAACCCCTGTATCTCCAGGGGCACACCTTGGGTTTTCTTCTATTTTTTTTTTTTAACTGATTCCTCTATTATAGTAGAAAGACCACTGCAAAAATTGTTGATGTGTTTTGACCAATATAAATTTTGCAGGTGTCTGAACAGGGGTGGGGTAATCTCGAGAATCGCGTGGCACTTAAATATTCTTACACATTTAACTATGCAACATTTTAAGTGTTTTCAATCATCAGGCAATCGCATACTATATTTTACTAATTCCTGTATTATAGTAGACTTAACAAAACAAAAATTGTTGATGTGACTTGAACGACATTTCAGAACTGTCTTAATAGGGGTCAGGGATTTTTTGACAATCACACTACTTTGCGTCAAGAAAATTTACTGACACTAATTCTTGTAAACTGACTGTCAAATTAAAACTTTGTATTCCATGCTATGTCAATAGAGTTATTGCTTCCTAAATGCAGCAAAGAGCCCAAAAATGTTGTCTGTCCCAGTTTTGTTCAACTTATACTGCCAGGCTGTGTGTCCAGTGACATCTGGAGTTGGAACAGTTCAGAGAGTTATTGAATGGCACCCAGCATTTTTCAGAAGAAGTCCTTGTTAACGCTTGTGTCCTCATGTTTCGCTTCATGAAAAACAATAGCAATAATAAGAAATTATTGATCGATAACTGGTTCAGGTTTTTCCTTGCCAACATGATCAACCAACCTGCATATACTGACCTTTCTGTGAATGTGTCATGCATTTATAAATTGAGAACTTACAATTATTGTAATTCAGTAATCATTGACATTATGAAAGAAGCTGAAAATGCCAAGCGCTTCTCGAGATTACCCCACCCCTGTTCAGACACCTGCTAAATTTATTTTGGTCAAAACAAATCAATAATTTTTGGAGTGGTCTTTCTACTATAATAGAGGAATCAGATAAAAAAATAGAATAAAATCCAAGGTGTGCCCCTGGAGATATGGGGGTTTCAACAGGGGGCATTTTAGCGTTTTTTTTTTTTTTTCCTCCCCACATTTGGCAAGGTACTGACTGCAGTTGGTGATGAATTCATGGTGAAGTCAGCCTGATTAATATTCAGCAGACACAAATGAATGGAAAAAATTCCAGAGAGCCTTTGCTAGGGTTTATATTTGACGGACCTAATTGTGGAACTGCCTGAACAAAAGGCACTTTTGGTGTCCTTATAGCTCTACAAACAAGAAAGATAAAGTATGATGGAATGCATTTTTCTGATTAATCAGTAAAATATTAGCTTAGATGGAAAGTTTCAAAACTATAGGTGTAATACCAAAAAAGTTATGACATGTTAAATACAAGAAAAATGTCAATTGACAAAAAAACTGATGGACAGTACCCTTAGAAAATAATTCACCTAAAACTCGTTTTTGGTCCGCAGAAGCTGAATAAGCTGTCAGTGGCCACGTTTCCATGGGTAGTTTTCCTCAATCTGATTGAAATCGATCGGAATAAGTTAATCTGATTTGATCTGTATACATGAAGTTTAAGTAAAGAGATCCACGTTCAATCCGCGTTGACATGGCCCGTGCTGAATCCGATTGTATTGTGTTTTTTTTACCTGTGCATTATGTCACCCACTTCACTTACGAGCCTCTTACGTACTAGGAGCGCATGTGTGGACCGAACAATCCTCTTTATCAACACAATCCGCTCCACTCAGTCCTTTACATGGAGCATGGAGCGGATTATCAATTGGCGTAGACTACCTCTTACAATCCGCTCCGAAATAGTCGGATCCGGGTGAATCAGATTGGCTAAGGTGTTTATATGAGACAGTTTGAATCTGATTGACCTTTCAATCTGATTGTAAATAGGATTTTTGGACCCGTGTAAACGGGGCCAGTGGTATATATTTATACAGCTGCATACAAAAAATTAGCAAAATTGAGGTGGTGGTGGTGAGACCCATTTGATATTCTGGCATGGAATGACCCTGGTGTATTATGTGCCTGTGCACCAATGTTCTGCTTAATTCCTGTGCAGAGGCGCTCTGCTACATTCATATGTACCTGTGCTCTGCTGTGTATGTGCTCTCCTTTTTTCCTGTTCTCCTGTGCTTTGCAGTCATCTTGTGTACCTGTGCTGCTCTGTATTTGTGTGTACCTTTGCTGTGGTATATATTTGTGTATCTGTACTCTGCTTTATTACTGTGTGCTTGCGCTCTCCTTTATTCCTGCGAACCTGCAGTTTGTTGTATACTTTTGCTCCTGTGCTCTGCACTGTAGCTTTTCCCTGCTATACGCTTGTGTACTGCACTTGCCATACACCTTCATGTGCTCTGTTTTATACCTGTGCACATGTGGTGTGCTGTATACTTGTGTGCCTGTGCCTTGCTGTATGCATGAGTACCAGTGCTCTAGTTGTATCCCTGTGTATCTTTGCTGTGCTTAATGCCTGTGCACCTGTGCTCTGCTGTATAGCTGTATACCTGTTTATCTGTGCTGTACCTACTGCCTGTGCACCTGTGCTCTGCCGTATACCTGTGTATCTGTGCTGTGCTTAAAGCTGCAGTTGGTAACTTTGAGGAGAGAGATGGATTTGGCATAAAAATTTGAAAAAATGCAACTTTCAGATCCCTCCCCCTCCACTGCACTCCTGCCCTAAGACCCTCCCTCAGAAGGCTGCCGTACACGCAAAGGCACGCAAGCTGTTATGCATGCAACTGTGGAGAGATTTTTTAAGTTCACATTATGAAAACGCCCAAGTTGCCGAGGCTAGACATTACTGTTGTGAACAGTCAACGCTGCTGGCCAACAAACGAGCAGAAATAAATCATGTTGGCATGACAAGTAATCTACAGCAGTATGTATTCAGTAAAAATCCAGCACATTATTTCAGTGAGTTACCCGTTTTTTTCAGTACAGAAACTGTGTGAATCCAGCTGAATGGCCAGTAAACCATGGATGACAGCATTTAGCTGTGAGCACAGAAACGTTACACATATTTATGAAGACAACAACACTGCCGATAAGGCTGCCAGGTCACTTCATAAAGAGATTTTCTACTGCTTCCTAATAAAACAACGCCAGTAACGTTAGCCCTAGAATCTGAAACAGGCTAACGTTAGTTCGACTGCAACATCACAGTAGCATCACATGCACTGTGGAGTACTGTAACAATTTCAAGACGCTGGCTATTTGAACAGCGACTGTGCTTGTAAGCGACGTTCACTCACTTATTTGCAGAGCGAAAATGAATTGATGCCGGACAGGGCTGGGGTAAGTAGCAGCTGTGCATGTGAGTGATGCCAACTCGCCTATTTGCAGAGGATTGCAGAGCAAAAATGAACCAACGAATAAAGCAGGGGTTTACCTGTCAAGCAGAAAAGTCGCCAACTCTGGCCCCGTTTACATGGGTCCAAAAATCCTATTTACAATCAGATTGAAAGGTCAATCGGAATCGGAATGTCTCATATAAACACCTTAACAAATCTGATTCACCCGGATCCGATTGTTTTTCGGATCGGATTGCAAGAGGTAGTCTACGCCGATTGATAATCCGCTCCATGTAAACGACTGAGTGGAGCGGATTGTGTTGATAGAGGATTGTTTAGTCCACGCATGCGCTCCTAGTACGTAAAAGGCTCGTAAGTGAAGTGACGTACGCAGAGTGACATAATGCGCAGGTAAAAAAAACGCAATACAATCGGATTCAGCTGGGGCCATGTCAACACGGATTGAACGTGGATCTCTTTACTTAAACTTCATGTATACAGATCAAATCAGATTCACTTATTCCGATCGATTTCAATCAGATCGAGGAAAACTACCCATGTAAACCTGGCCTCTGCGTTTTTTCCCTCGCTGATGGCTCTAAGCTCCTGAACCCTCTCTCAGAGATTTGGGCCAGACTGAGCACTGGCGTGAACTGAGGAGGAAGGGGGAGGAGGCTGTCTGCAGCGCGTGCATGTGCACTGTTTGGCGGTTGTCAGACACCATTCTGGCTCTGATTGGTTCTTTTTGTTCGGTCCGAGCAATTCTTGTAAATTTCAGCAGGAGCAGTAGGTGGGTTTAAAGGAGCCTTTTTTTTAATAGCAGAGTACTAGTGTTATGTAATACTGTCTGCACACTGACAGTTTTAGCAAAAATGACAAAAAGTTACTTTTATAAGACTTACCCACTGCAGCTTTAATGCCAGTGCACATGTGCTCTGCTGTTTAGCTGTATATCTGTGTATCTGTGCTGTGCTTAATGCCTGTGCACCTGTGCTCTGCTGTATACCTATATGCTCTGGTGTGTATGTGTGCGCCTTTGTTCTGCTTTCTTCCTGTGCACCTGAGCTGCGCAGTTTATTTTGTAAACTGTGTGCTGCTTTATTTCTGTCTGTCTGAGCTTTCTGGATACCTGCACATCTGCGTTCTGCTGTATACCTGTGTTCCTGTGCATTGTTTAATATCTCAGAACCTGTGCTCTAGTTGTGTAGATACCAGTGTACTTGCATATCAACTCAACTGCTTACCTGTGTATTTGTGCTCCACTGTATGACTGTATACCTGTGCATTGCTAACCTGTGTACTCGTGCTTTACTTTATACCTATGCATGTGCATGGCTGTCTACTTGTGTATCTTCACTCTACTCCTTGCCTGTGTAACTGTGCCGTACTCTTCTCTTGTGCACTTGTGTTCTGCTCTTAGACTCTGCGCTCCTGTGGCATTATCCCTGGCTGACCTTTGGCCTGTGTTTCCTTTCCCATCAGCAGCTGTGACCGTCTGTCACTCTTTCTGGTGCCGGTGATTGGACTCTCATGCCTGCCTTTGCCTGGTGCCGTCCTCTTACAGAGCAATGCCAGCAGATCCACCTTTGGAGTGTCTGATGATCTCTCCAGCGAGGAGGAAGCGGAGCCCTACCCACTATCCGCAGGCGGGCGGCCCAATTCGGCAGACGGTGTCACGCCCACTGCCACCACCACCCTGCGCAACAGGAGTCGTCCGTTAGCCCAGATCTCCGCTAACTCTCAGGTAGACCTCAAATTACTCTTTACCTTCAATCTATCGGCTGAATCTTCAGCTCCCATCATACAACTAAAATAATACAGCAAATGATTTACGCATGGGCCTGAATTTTGTAGCCGGATAACTGCATTTAATGAAAACCCCAAATTGTCCTTTTTATTTCAGTGAAGGGTGCCATGCTCCATATTTGTGACTGTTGGGTTTTGATTGCGGTGGTTTTTCCACCAATTCACTTGCCCTGCTCTCTGGTTGGAGGCATTTGGTCATTTTAGCTTCCTCTGATTTTCCAGAAAGTGGGACTTTAGTTGCTTTATTTGCACATGGGTATATGTTTTGAGGATGTCTGTACTTTTTCTTATCATATCAGTGACACCGTTTCGCCGATATGGAATCATCACTGCCGCCGCATCCGTGTCTGCTGCAGATTCTTCATGTTAATCTGATGACTTAAACTATTTTGTCCATCCCGTTCAAATTTTGTTTTCCTAATTTCCTGGAACACTGGAATTCCATCATACAGCCTGAAATATTGCCATTCCATTCTCTGTTATGCAAGTGGATACTATGAAATCATCATCGCTGCCTCGTTTGCCACAGATCTCATCTCATCTCAAATTAGTCTTTGCTAAAGATCTTGATTAGTGGAATCAGGTGTGTAACTGCTCGGTTGAAATGAAAGCAGGCACCCACACCGGTCCTTTCTGGGCGAGTTTGCGGCAGTGGCGTTGGCAGAATATTTTTTTTTGAACAAATGTGGACGGGCCAATTTTTACCCCCAGAAAATGTTGCGTCAGAATACAGATTAAAATGAAAAATATATCATGCTTTCATTCGGCTTCCAAAAACAGAGAAATGGGGACCAAACAAATAAAAATGTTGGCAGGCAAAACATTTTTTATGTTAATTATGTCCTAGAAGATAAAAGCAACAGTCAAACACCCTTTATAACACAAGTGTACATATACCCTGTACATCCAGCACACGAGGCCATGGCCGTACAAACAGACAAATATAAAACTTTGAAAAATGCCTGAGCCCAAATGACCATTTAAAGGCTACAATGTCCCTCACACCTACACTTACACTGTTATTTCAGAACCATCGTTCGCTCATTCGCCTGACAGCTAATGGAATCGTCACTTCATTCGCATCATATTCTCAGCAGTGAAAAAATAAACCAAGCAAATAGAAAGTCTAGTATCCATTGAGTGAACATGGAGAACAAGCTATATTGTGTTCGAAAGTTTGTTGCCGCAGCAAAACTGTGTTAGCCGCTTTATGACGCGAATACGATAGCGAAAATCATAAAAACCCTCCACCTGTCAATGGAGTCCCATAAGTTCAGCTGTATAGCATTGTTCAGTTTTGTCATTATATGTTGAAATTGATGATCTTACCTTCGTAGTCATCCAGAGCTAAAAGCCGGTCAACGTTATCAATCTGTAGCACAAGCCAGCTTGGACAAACGCCACTTAATCAGCTTTGAAATTGAGGTAGCTGCTGCGAGTCTTTAAGATTTTCCCTTTAACTCATGATGCAGAGCTGTAGATTTGTACTGTAACCCTTTAAAAACAACATAAGTCCACCCACTGGCTATTATGTGCTGATTACTCAGAACAATCCTGGCCTATATCAGCCCTTGCTCCAGCTTAACGGTTTACACAGACAGCCAGTGGTCTGTAACTTCTAAAAGACGGGTGCGTATGGTAGCCGAGGATTATTTTTTATGAAGAGGAAGTATTTTGTTCGTTTCTGACAAAGGGGAATTTTGTTTTGAAATTACTGAATCCTCCTTGCAGTTTTCTGTGCGTGATTAACAACAATTGCTAAGAGTAATTGATCGGGGGATGTAGATTCGACAGCATTGTTCATTGATCACAACATTATGACAAGAAGGAATGTGGGGGTCAGACCCGGAAAACCACATAGCCCATGTTAAACGTATTTTCTAAACGTTAGTTATCCAAAACACAAATTGCATTACTGCACACGCAAAAATACAGATTATGTTCATAGCGAATTACTCACTCAAACAACCACTAAATCATTATACAAAAAAAGAAATTCAAGACTGGGTTGGTGCCTGGGTGGGCCAGTGAACGAACAAGTTGGGCCAGTGCCACCCAGGCCCATAACTGGATATGCGCCTGGTTTAAGGACCCCTGATGTACCTGGTTATTACAAGCACGACAATATCTTGCTATATGAAAACAAATAACTTTTTCATTTTTTTTTTTTGCCTTTTGAATGGTGGCATTTTGGTGGTCCAGGCATGTAAATGTCGGGGGGGCTGATTCTCCCTTCATGCATGTGCAGTTTGTGAGGTTGAGCTCTAACCTATCTCACCTGAAGCAGGAGGAGGGGGCCGAGCTCCCCAAGCTGCCGCTGCGAGCGGTGGAGCGTCTCCGGCCCTCTGAATGCCCTCGGCCTGCCTCCGACACTGATGACACCTTGTGGGAGGAGTTTCTCCAGAGCCCTGACTCCGCCTCCTCAGCCAGCAGCGACAGTGAGGGAGGAGCCCCCCCCAGCCATGGCCTGGCCCCGCCGTCCATGCTCTCCAGCGAGGACGAGACCTTCCAGCCTGTGAGTTCAAGTGACCGCTCCGCTTCTCAGCAGAGAGGTCGCTTATGGCAGGATGTTGTACATTCTGGGATGTGGAGTGCAATTATGCAGCGTGACTTGGCTGCCAACCGACGGGTTATAGTTTCTGTGACTGGCAGTTTCTCTGCACCCAGGTCATGTTACAGTGTTTGCTGCGCTGATTACACTCTGGTATGGACAGCCCAGTCTTTAGGTTAATTGAGTATAATCACCTTGAGACCCTGAAGTCCTGCTCCCCAAGCGTATGTGCTGTGTTTTGTGTGCAAACACTCTCCTCCTCTGTAGGGCAACCTGACATGGCTCCAGGCATGCCACCCTTCCAAAGACCGCGTCAGTGCCATCATCTGGGAGCAGGGGGAGTGTAAAAAGGCTGACATGTCTGTCCTGGAGATCAGCGGGATCATTCTGACTCGGGTCAGTCCTTGGACCTTTAGTCTTTGTTTTCCCGTTTGAAACAAGGTTGTATGGTTGGACATGAACTCAGAGTTTAGTGTGTTTTGTGTCAGCATTACGTGTAACCTGCTCCACAAGAAATGTTCGTCACTGGAAAATGCAGGCTGTCTCGTTGAGATCACCGTACAACTTTGTTGAAGAAACAATGTAAATGTACCAGATAAAATCTTGTGGTCCACTGTAAATATATGCCCAAGTTACAGCCTGTATCTCTGAAGTTTTTTTCTCCATGTTTTTTCTATGATGGGCTTTTTATAGGTCATGTTGTTGCCTTGGATATTTCCCATCTTTTTTTTTTTTTTTTTTTTCCCTTTTCTTTTTTATAAATTTGGCATCTCCAATCCCGCCCGAAGCTGGAATGCCCCATTGGTGAACTATGTACAAAGCTTGCTCATATGCAACCCTTTGCTGCCAACTCAGGAGAGCGAAGACTGTTCACGGTTCTCTTCCGAAACACGTGCCTGTCAGCCACTGCTTCTTATACACTCATTGGTTGAATCTTCGCAAGTTCAGAATGAGGGCGGGGGATACCCAGACATGAACAAACCCAGAATCTTGCTGACAAGCGCCCATCTGGCCAAAAGGAGGCACTTGAGCAACGAACAATGCTAATTATTTATTTCCCTTTTCCTGGCAGTCCCTTCCCAATTTGAAACCAATTGGCCAATTGTATGCTACTCTGAAAAAGCTGCCGACCACTGCCGGTTGGTAAGATCGGGGCTCGAACCTGCGACCTGATAGTCACTTCTGCACTGCAATGCTGTGCCTTAACAGAGTGAGCTATCTGGCAGCTCAATCCCATCATTTTTAATGGGCTGTGCCTGGTTGGTTAAATAACCTGTTCGAATTGTATCCCTGTACAAAAGTATTGGGGTACTGTTATACTGATACTGTGGATCACACTCCGTTTCGCCTCCTCTGCCGTGTCCGTACATAATTCTTGTGATCCCGCCCCCAGCTACAAATGAAATCAGATTTATCTGAAATTGGATAGGATAATTTGTGGTGGTAAGGTCACACCACCCATCAATTTTGGCTAATACATATAAATGATTAATGGTTTGATCTGTTCACATGGTGATTTTGTATAGAATACCCAGTAATTATGCTGTAGGTCCACATGATGTATTGTCCAAGTACGAGGGATACACCTGCGATTGCAGGTGATCAAATTTTCTAGGTAATGATGTGCATTCACTTCATCAGAAAACAATCAATTTCTAATGCTGTCTGAGTGATGAGAACATTACTATGTCGGCATAACTGTTACTGCATAAATGGAAAGAATTGTGACAGTGTCAAACTAGGTAAGTGATACAGGCCCCTAGGCCTCCTGTGTCTTAGAACTCTGTTGATGTTAGTTGCCAGTATTGACTGTTGCATCATTGCAAGAACATTGTGACCAATACGCTCCTGACTTCTCTTCTTAGTAAGTTAATGGTAGCAGTTTTGTTGTCCTTGACCCAGGTGAAGAGTGTGGAGCAAGGCGTGGGTTACCTAATGCTGGGAGGGGTGTTGACTACCACGCTGGCCCTGCTGCCCTTCTGTTTCCGACTGACCCAGCGGCTGGACACCACTCAGCTGGGCTCTGTCACCCTGGCGGGGCTGGCAGACATGGCCATGGGTCCCCTGGACGCCCGGGCGTACGCCGTCTTCTTCTTCACCTCGCTGGAGCGGGTGTGCCTGACCGGCCTTTTTTTCTTCATGATGTGTGTCGCGGAGAGGACATACAAGCAGGTGAAGCAGCCCATGCTGCCCCGCCCCCCACATAAACCGGAAGTCTCTTTGCATCCATCCTGTGTGGTTCTGACCCTCTTCATCTTCCCTGGTGAATTCTCGCCCTCCACAGCGTCTCCTCTTCGCTAAGCTGTTCAGCCACCTGACGTCGGCGCGCAAGGCCAAGAAGTCGCAGATCCCTCACTTCAGGCTGAAGAAAGTACAGAACATAAAGATTTGGCTATCACTGCGCTCCTTTCTCAAGGTTCACCTCTGTCCATACCACTGCACACTACAGCTGCCCTCCTCCTTGAAGAATTCCTCCCAGGTCGTTCCATGCCAAGTCGACCAGAATGAAAAAATTTTCCCAGGTCACAATCTCAAAAAAATTTGAAGAAAAAATCATAGATATAGTACTACCTGAGAAATGAATGTGAGCTAAATTTTAGGTCAATCTAACACGTCCATGGTGTTTAAAGAGTGTAAATAATAATACCTCACCCATAGTGTGCATTCAGAATAACATACCATTTAGATTTTTTGGAAAAAGACTTTTATTCAATCTACCGCAACCGCTGGATGACGGTTAATGACAGTCATGAGATTTTAAGCTTACCCCCCCTGTGGGCCGATAAGCTATTTTCGTGGCGTGGCGTCCATCGTCTGTCGTCCAGAACATTTTCTTGCCTTTTTTTTGCATGATGAATTTTCGTGTAAATTTGCTGTAATATACTACTAGACCATATCTCCGGACGTTTTTTTTTGGATTTTTGATTTAATCACAAAAGTGAGTTCGCCCCTCACATTTTGACAATTAATTTATTATATCTTTTCAAGGGACAATGCTACAGAAGTGAAACTTCTATATATTCTAGAGTAGTCATGGTACAATATGTGTAGCAGTGTAGATTTACTGCACTGTCCAAATACCTGAACAAACAGTCACTATTTCCAAAATGGATGGCAACAAAAGTGAGTACACACCCCAATTGATAATGGTCAACCAAGCAATGAAATGCGACTTTTTCATCATGTTCATGCTTTTGTCTGTTTGACTGGGCCATATGAGGTTGTGTAACATGTTGAAGGGTTAAATTGTGGTGCTTTGGGTGTGATGCTCTCATTCTGGTCACTGGATGGTCAACATGGCAGCTCATGGGAAAGAACTCTCTGAGGATCTGAATAAGAGAATTGTTGCTCTCCACAAAGATGGTCTAAGCTACAAGAAGATCTGTGAAACCATGAAACTGAGCTACAGCACGGTGCCCAAGGTTATCCAGCGGTTTTCCAAGACAAGTTCTGCTCGGAACAGGCCTCGTCAGGGTCGACCGAAGAGGTTGAATCCCCGTGCTCTGCGTCAGGTGCACAAGTTGGCTTCAGAAAACAGACGCAGGAGTGCTTGCAGCATAGCTAACAATGTTTTAGCAGTGGGATAACAGCCTTTCATCGCTCAGACAACACGCCATGCTCTGCGCAAAGTTGGTCTGCATGGCCGTAAGCCAAGATGGAAGCCTCTTCTGAAACTAGCCCACAAGAAAGCCCGCAAACAGTTTGTTGAAGACAACCAGTCCAAGAACATGAACTACTAGAACCATGTTCTGTGGTCTGATGAGACCAAGATAAACTTGTTCGGCTCAGATGGTGTCCAGCATGTGTGGTGGCGCCCTGGTGAGAAGTATCAAAACAAGTGTGTACTGCCTACAATTAAACATGGTGCTGACAGCATCATGGTCTGGGGCTGCATGAGTGCTTCTGGTCCTGGGGAGCTGCACTTCATTAATGGAATAATGGATCCAACATGTACTGTGAGATTCTGAAGCAGAACATGACGCCCTCCCTTCAGAAACTGGGCCGCACAGCTGTTTTCCAACATGATAACGACTGGAAACACACCTCCAAGACGACAATTGCCTTCCTGAAGAAGCTGAAGGTGATGGTATGGCCAAGTATGTCAGACCTGAATACCATTGAGCACCGGTGGGGCATCCTCAAGAGGAAGGTGGAGGAGCAGCAGGTGTCCAACATCCACCAGCTCCGTGATGTTGTCATGGAGGAGTGGAGGATCCCAGCAGCAACATGTGCAGCTCTGGTGAATTCCATGCCTCGGAGAATCAAGGCAGTGCTGGACAACGATGGGGGTCACACTAAATATTGACACTATGGACACAATTTGGCATGTTGACAGTAAGGTGTACTCACTTTTGTTGCCACCCATTTTGGAAATAGTGACTGTTTGTTCAGGTATTTGGACAGTGCAGTAAATCTACACTTCTACACATTGTGCAATGACTTCTCGAGAATATATTCAGTTTTCATTTCTGTATCGTTGGCCCTTAAAAAGATATACTAAATTAATAGTAGAAATGTGAAGAGTGTACTCACTTTTGTGAGATACTGTATAGGTAGTCATATATGACCTATATTTTGCCAATATTAAATTTGACCACGGATGACTTCGAAAGGTCAAACTCGGTCAGGGAAAATATTAACAATGTGAAAAGATATGGCTTGAAATTGCAAAAGTTATTTCTCAAAAACTGTCTGCTAACTTTTTTCTAAATCTGGCATTCAACTCACCTCAATACACTTTATGTATAGTGCGAGTGCCATTTTGATTGAATCAACGGAAGTTGATGGGGGTGCTGTACCTTAACATTGAGTGTTATGGAGGATGGGCAAAATCGCCTGTGGAAGCTTAATGGTTGCAGATAGAGATTAAGTTTGTATCGCTGACATATAGGAAGTGATGACCTATATATTGGCTGTGTTAAAGTTGACCTCAGGTAACCTTTAAAGGTCAAACTTGAGGTCAAGCAAAATGACCTTGAAAATTCGGCTTGAAAATATTGAAGATTGGGAACCTATGTGTATTGAACACTTATAGTAAGTCATATATGAACTTTCATTTGGTGGACTTGAACTTGACCTTTGGTGACCTTCGAAGGTCAAACTTCACGAAGTGAAATTCCAAAACTTCTATCACCAAAACTATTACAGAAAGAGCGTAGGTTTGTATTGTGGGCATATAGGAAGTCATGTATGGAGTTTCATTTTGTGATATTGAATTTGACCTTCAGTGACCTTCAATTACCTAACTTCACAGTGAAATTTCAATGACTTATATCAGCAAAATCGTTACAGATAAAGTGTAGGTTTGTATTGGAGGTGTATAGGAAGTCATATATGAACTTTCGTTTGGACTTCAACATAACCCTCAGTTAAAACTCACTTTGTAAAATTTCAATGACTTCACCGAAGTCCGATGCTATTACAGATAGAGGTAAGGTTTGTATTGTGCGCATATAAGAAGTCATGTATGAAGTTTCATTCGGTGACCTTGAACTTGACCCTCAGTCACCAATAACGGCCAAACTATACAGTGAAATTTCATTGACTTACATCAGTAGAATCATTACAGATTGAGTGTATTGGAGACATATAGGAAGTCACATATGAATTTTCATTTAGTGACCTTCATATTGATCTTAGAAGGTCAAACTTGACCACTAAAAAGATCACAGATGGAGCCTAGGTTTGTGTTACTGACATCTAGGAAGTCACATCTGAACTTTCATTTGGTGACATTCAATTTGAATATTGATGACCTTTGAGGGTCAAACTTGACAAAATACAATTACAATGACTCATACAGCGCCCTCCATAATTAATGGCACCCCTGGTTAAGATGTGTTAAAAGCTTTAAAATAATTTACATTTTTTATTGCAGAAGCATGCTCTCACACCAAAAATTGTTGAATAATGTAACCTTCAACTCAAGTGAATTTTAAGGGGAAAAAAACCCCGACTAAGAAATAATTATTTTTCATAAAATCACCTGTTCCACAATTATTGGCACCCCTAACAATTCCTAGGAAATAAATGTAATTGAAGTATTTCTGTCATTTCTACAGTATTTAACAAAGTTCATCAGAGTATCTAGGAACATTTAATTAGTAATTTATCACTTCCTGTTTCCTTAGGGTATAAATATGATGTGACACAGAGGCCATTTCTCTTATCCACTCTTCAACACGGGAAAGACAAAGGAACACACCTTTCAAGTAAGGCAGATGTGTGTTGACCTTCACAAGTCAGGCAGTGGCTACAAGAAAATAGCCACTCGCCTGCACCCGCCCATATCTACTGTCAGAGGAATCATTAAGAAGTTTAAAACAACTGGAACAGTGGTAAACAAGCCTGGACGAGGACGCAAGGTAATTTTGCCACCACGCACAGTGAGGAGGATGGTCAGAGAAATAAAAATTCTTCAAAGCTCACTGTTAAAGAATGCAACAAATGGTAGCATCTTGGGGTCACAAAGTCTCCAAAACAACCATCAGCCGCCATCTACATGCCAACAGACTGTTTGGGAGGCTTGCATGGAAAAAACCTTTTCTCACTCACAATCATAAACGCAAACATCTGGAGTTCGCTAAGTGGTACTGGGACTTCAACTGGGACCGTGTGCTTTGGTCAGATGAGACCAAGATAGAGCTTTTTGGCAACACTAAGTGGGTTTGGCCGAACACAAAAGATGAGTATGCAGAAATGCACCTCATGCCCACTGTGAAGTATGGGGGAGGATTGGTGATGCTGTGGGCCTGTTTCTCCTCCAGAGGGCCTGGGAACCTTGTTAGGGTGCATGGCATCATGAATACTTTGAAATACCAGGACATTTTAAATCAAAATCTGGTGGCCCCTGCCCGAAAACTGAAGATTGGTCGTCACTGGGTCTATCAGCAAGATAATGACCCTAAACGTGGCCAAATCTACACAGAAATGGTTCACCAGACACAGAATCAAGCTCCTCCCATGGCCATATCTGTCCCTCGACGTCAACCCCATTGAAAACCTGTGGAGTGAGCTGAAGAGGAGAGTGCAGAGGAGAGGACCCAGGTCGCTGGATGATTTAGAGAGATTGTGCGAAGAGGAATGGTTGAAGATTCCTCTTTCTGTATTCTCCTATCTTGTGAAACATTATAGGAGAAGATTAGGTGCTGTTTTGTTGGCAAAAGGGGGTTGCACAAAGTATTAACATCAGAGGTGCTAATAATTGTGCCACACACGATTTGATGTCATAGAATTATTTCTTAATGTGGGATTTTTTTCCCACTGGATAAATGCACTTGAATTAAAGGTTGGATTTTCCTCATTTTCCGTTGTGGTCCTATATTATTTAGAAAAAAAACTGAATTTCTTAGAAGCTTAAGAACACATCTTAACAAGGGGTGCCAGTAATTATGGAGGGCGCTGTATTGCCAAAACGATCACAGATGGAGGTTTGTATTACAGACATATAGGAAGTCATAGATGAACTTTCATCTGATGACATTCGTATTGACCTTCAAAGGTCAAATGTGACCTAATGAAAATTCAATGACTTGTTTCAACTAAAATGGTCACAAATGGAGCCTAGGTTTGTGTTACTGATATCTAGGAAGTCACATATGAACTTTCATTTGGTGACATTCAACTTGACTGTCAGTGACTTTTGAGGATCAAACTCGACAGTGAAATTACAATGACTTGTATCTCCAAAATGGTCACAGATTGAGTCAAGGTTTGTATAATAACATTAAGACTGCTTGCCGGTAAGCTACAGGACCCATGGTCCTAATTTTAGGTCACCTGAGGCGAAGTCTCAAAGTGACCAATTCTAATCGCCTTTGGTCCGTCGTGCGTCCGTAAATATTTTCGACGACTTTTCAGAAACCGCTGTAGAGACTGTAGAAGGACTGTAGAGAGAGAACTGAAGGACCTGCAACTTACATGGGGAGAGGCTGAAACCAAGGCCAAGAACAGAGCTGAGTGGAGATCTCTTGTATCGACCTTATGCTCCACCGGGAGCGAAGAGGATCGGTAGTAGGTAGGTCTCAGAAACTGCTGATCCGATTTCAATAAAATTTTGCAGGAACCTCCCTTGGTCAATTACGCACCAAAATTGTGAATTATATGGTACCCACCCCCGGGGGCTCTGAGGAGCGGGGCTAAAAGTGGTCAATACGTTTTCGACGTCTTCTCAAAACCTGCTGATCCAATTTCAATAAAATTTTACGGGACATTTCCGTGGTCAAATATGCAACAAAATTGTGCGTTATATGCTGCTCACCCCCAGGTGCCCTGAGGGGCAGGGCTAAAAGTTTTCAAATTGGCTGACATTTTCAAACTCTTCTTCTCCAGGCCCACATATGCTGGAAAACATAAGCAAATTTTACATTTGCATTAAATTTATAGATTTTAAGGTCACCTGAGATGAAGTCTGAAAGTGAACCTAATCACCTTTGTCCGTCGTCATGTGTCTGTAAACAATTTATATTTTCAACTTCTCAGAAACCGCTCATCTGATTTCAATTAAGTTTTGCCGGAACCTTCCTTGGTCAAATATGCGCCAAAATTGTGAATTATATGGTGCCCACCCCCAGGGGCTCTGAGGAGCGGGGCTAAAACTGCTCAATCCATTTTCGACGACTTCTCAGAAACCGCTGATACGATTTCACTACAATTTTGCAGGAACCTTCCTTGGTCAAATATGCACCAAAATTGTGAATTATATGGTGCCCACCCCCAGGGGCTCTTAGGGGCAGGGCTAAAAGTGGTCAAATTGGCTGAAATTGTAAAAATCTTTTTCTCCAGACCCTAAAATGCTGGAAAACGATACTTTTCATAGATTGAAGGCACTTGAGGTGCTTTATCAAAAACTTCATGATCCTTGAGCTCCATGTTTGCCCCTTGGGAGGGGGTGAAGTTTATTATACTTTATATGGGAAAATGATACTTTTGGTTATATTTGGTTCATTGACATCTATAACATCAGTTTTCATACAACTCAGGTGACCGTTAAGGCCCATGGGCCTCATGTTTTTCTACTTGTACTCTGTGTGCTTGGTTAGAAATGTAGAGTCAGTCGGAGGAGAGCCGTGAACTGTCTTCACTATCCTGAGTTGGCAACAAGGGGTCGCATACGAGCAAGCTTTGTACATAGTTCACCAATTGGGCATTCCAGATTCGGGTGGGATTGGAGATGCCAAATAAAAAAATTAGGGCTATCAGAATAATTAATCGCGATTAATTTAAGCGCAATTAAAGTAACTGCCACTATGAGGCAGACAGACGTGTTTGCTTATTACCTTTTCTATGACACATACCAAATGCGGTCATTTGAAATGCTTCCGGGAAGAAAACTATGATTTGAAGTCCACTAAGCCAGGTTGGACAGCCTCCATCGCCTTGGCATAATTAGCTCACCTTAAATCATTTCCCGCGTACTTTGCCTGACTTGCAATCAAGCCATTTATTTAGCCAACTGACTAATCAAAATCAAAATGTGGCGTAGAATGATTAAAAAGTGATAATGAGAAGCAGACGGACCTAACCAGGCTGCCGCGTTAGATTGAAAAAATTTCAATAATCTGAATAAATAGCAGACCTCTGAATTCCATCTTTCGTCAAGGAATTTTGTATGCATTATTAAAGATATTTCAAAAAAAAAAAGTTATTCAAAGATGGCCCTGGTTTTAAGAGCTTAAAAATATGGGCTACGTGAAGTGGAAAACATTTTGTGAAGCATACAGAACATTAATGTGAGAGAGAGTACATTTGTATTGCAGGCAATAGTCAAATGCACCGAAGATTTGGCAATTAACGTTCAGGCGAATCTTTGCCGCAAATTTGAGGCATTTTTTATCAGATAATTGAACGACAGTAATTTAAAATAATGTAACTCATAGCTCTTGATTTTATTTACTTTTGAGCATCTAAATAACCAACAGTGAAGGTGGAAAACATTTTGTTTAAGCGTATAGAACGTGACATGTAAATTGTTAACGAATTTGAAAATCTTTTAATATAACGCGGCAGCCTGGTTAGGTCTGTCTGGTTCTCATTCTCTCTTCTTAATTATTATAGGCTACATTTTGGTTTTGATTAGTCGGCTGAATAAATGGCTTGATTGCAAGTCAGGCAAAGTACACGGGAATTGAATTAAGGTGAGCTAATTATGCCAAGGCGATGGAGACTGTCCAAACTGGCCGGTAATTAGTGGACTTCAAACCAAAGTTTTCTTACCGGAAGCATTTCAAATGACTGCATTAGGTCTACGTCATAGAAAATGTAATAAGCAATCACGTCTGTCTGCCTCATAGTGGTAGTTACTTTTATTGCGCTTAAATTAATTAATTATTCCGACAGCCCAAAAAAAATAAATATAGAGTCAAGAGTAAGGTCTCTCGTGCTGGTAACAAATTTATATCATTATAATTAAATGACTTAATATCTTTCAATATCACTTACATTATATATGTATATCCAGTTTGCTAATTGATACATATGTATGCGTTTTACACAATTTTCTCTTCATAGGGACTAATTAAGTATCCCGCATGTTTTATAATTCACTGAACATTCAAAAATTGTGGAAACGGTGACAAAACCTTATTCAGATCCTCTGGACTTAGTGTAGTGACGAGCACCTCTACCTTGAACAGTCGGGGCATCAACCACGCACATGATATGTTGTCGGGGCACCCAGCATTCATCCTTCCTTGACATTGGTGGCCAGGAAAAGACATTATTGTTGCATCGTTTCATAATATTTACTAGCACATCAAAATGTTCATCTGATCTGTCCTGAATGTTTCCAACGTACCAGTTGGTATCATGCATACAGGCAATGTACCTGCCAGGCTGGCAATCTTGCCACATATTGTCAGTTTCTCTGACCTCACCAACGCAAACCATTACCAGCATGGTAAGATGGTGACCTGGGGACCCCTGCTTGATTTGGCATGGAATGACCCTCCCCCTTCTTGGAGCAGAAGGCCATTTTTCTCTCTCATTCGCCCATAGATCGGTCGTCTACATTCTTAAAATGGCTGCCACCATTCATAGAGCGGTCACCCCTTATCTATCGAGTGGTTGCTCCCTAGCATAGAGTGGTCAGTCCTGCCCATAGTGCAGTCATCCCCTCTCATTGCTGCTCCCCACCGACTCCGTATTGATAACTTATTTCCTGCACCACCCACAAAACAAAACTTGGCACTTATTCATTTATATAGCATCACAGTCATTAAGGGAGTATGAACTGAACCAGCAAATTGACATAATTAGCTTTTTTTTAACACTATTTTGAGTATTGCACATGGTGAAGAGCTGTATAATAATAATAATAATAATGCATCAATTTAACATAGCGCTTTTTTGAACACTCAAAGACGCTTTACAATGGAGGCATTATTCATTCACTTACTGATGGTGGTAAACTACGTTTTTGTAGCCACAGCTACCCTGGGCGTATAGCGTTTGTATTGTGCTTTGAGTTAACTGAGGGCCTTGTTCTGACCTTGCTCTGCTCGCAACACTGACGTTGACTTTTTTTTTTTTTAACAGAGGCGTGGCCCCCAGCGCTCGGTCGACGTCATTGTCTCCTCCATCTTCCTCCTCGCCCTATCCATTGCCTTCATCTGTTGTGCACAGGTCTGCTATTTTCCTCACTGCTGAGTCCTTCGCCCCTGTCCTGTCTGGCTGTACATTTAAAGAGCAGTTCACAAACCTGTTCCCAAAGCTCTACTGCCCTGTGTGTTTGTATGTAAATCTTAACATGGCACACCATGACCTCCTGTTTAACTTCTCAACAAGCCCTCTGGCTCAGGCCTTGGCAATATCCATACTGAAGAGCCACTGTGTGCAGGTTTTTGTTGCTAACAATTAATTACATCTAATTGGCTGGGTGTTTTACTACAAAACAGGTTTTATCACAGAAATTTAATTCATGTAACTTGTCATTTATGTGCTTGCCAAGAAATCTGGCTGAATTTGATGTGGCGGAAATATATATAACATAAGTTATAAATTATATATTGAAGTTTCATGAAAACTTAAAAACAAATTATTATGCATCCCCCGGGGGAGCATGTTTGTATTCAGTAGCGTGAAGCCGCGTCCACCGCCTCAAATGTTTTTGCTAATATTTCCAAGAGTATTTTGAGCAGCCATTAGTTATTGACCATCCATAGTGACCAGGCCTGGGGAATTTCGTTGGGTATGGTGGCCTTGACCTTGCCCTGATTTTTCAAGGTCATCCGGCATTATGGGATTCTGGGGTTGTGCGCACTCTAACTTTGGAGGGATTTGAGCTAGACACTTGAAATTAATACCACAGATGTATCTCTGGGGGGGCTCGGACAAGTTTGAACCTGGGTGACCTTCACCTACTTTTTCAAGGTCATTTGATAGATTGTCTACATTTGGATTTTGGGGGTTTTGAGTAGCCATTACATATTGACCACCCATACTGATCAGGCCCAGGGGATTTTGTTGGGTATGGTGACCTTGACCTGTTTTTTCAAGTTCACCCTTTGACAGCATCAGCATAATTGGCTGTGACATATGGACCATCACTTTCCATCTCTATTGTTGATTTTCTTAGCCTAGGATGTCTCGAAGTTCAACTGGGGATGGGCTTCTCGGGGGTTGCATACTGTTTGCGAAAAGTAATATTTCTAGTTACTTCATGGCTGTGCGGTGGTTGGAGTGAAAACCAAGAGGAAGATGGATCCGCAGGTACAGGTTGGGTTGCCCAGCTCTAGTTGGAGCAATATTAGTGTCACTGAAGTGAAAACTCTTTTTTGGTCTAGATATTGTTCATTGCAGTTATCTGCTTAATTGGTTCAGCAAGATTAATCGTTCGCTGCATTTCGTGATCTACCCAGGTGCTTGATGAATGTGCTGGTTGTTAAATTTCTTGAAACGTTGTCCTGTACTCATGAGATGATGTTGATGGTAGCATGAAGGTGGCTGAAATGTATTGCTGTGTAATGACCCAGGAGTCCTTTATGGAGGTTTGTGTGATCTTAAATGGCTAGTGTGGGTGCAGGTGTTCATTTTTATCCCAGCAATGTCACACCTGACTCAACTAAAGCTAAATAAAACAAGGCGATATTGTCACCAATGTTCCCCCGCCACGGTAAGAATGGTCATGGGAGATTCCATATTCCCATTGCAACACCCATACACTAAGTTCAGAGTCAAGGGCCATAAAAATAAATGTCTCAGAATCAATTGTCAAACTTATTTAATTAGTACTGGCCACACACAACATTCCACCCATGAAGGTGCGAGAGTTTTCGTGAGAACTTGTCCCCATTGAAGCTGGACGGACGGAATGACGGACAGACGGACAAGCTCCATTTCAATATCCCCGATCCACTTCGTGGCAGAGTATAATAATCAACTTCGAAAGCAAAACAGTGCAAAGTTGGTAAATGTACTGAGGAGAGAGAATGTTGGGTGTGCAGAAGTGTTCCAGAAAAAAAAAAAACACTTCCACTTAAAATGTGAAGAACATGATATGCATTGAAACAGTCAGTGTGAATTTTGCAACAAAATCCATTTTGCAGGAAATACTTTCAGATTCATAATTAGAAAATTAAAGAAATGCCGTGTACTAAATCCAAAAGTCAATGGAACCTTTCATACACCCATGCAGAGTCCCCATTGCAAATCCCGTACACCTAAGTCAACGAACAGAGTCAAGGGCCAAGACTCCATGAAAATAAACTTCTCTGAATCAGTTTTCAAACGCATTTAATAGGGTCATTACACTACTGGCCACATACACAAAATTTCATCCATGTAGATGCAATAGTTGCTGAGAAAACTTGTCCCCATTGCAACATCCATACGCCAAGTTCAGAGTCAAAGGCCTTAACTCCGTAAAAATTATTTTCTCGGAATCAATTGTCGAACTCATTCAATAGGGTCATCTGTGCTGGCCACCCATAAAATTTTATCACGTTGCTGAGAAAACTTGTCCCCATTAAACACCCATACACCAAGTTCAGAGTGAAGGGCCATAACTCCGTAAAAATAAATTTCTCGGAATCAACTCTCGAACTCATCCAATAGGATCATTAGTACTGGTCACCCAAAAAAATTTCATCCACGTATGTGCAATAATTGCCAAGAAAACTTGTCCCCATTGCACACTTAAGTTCATGAACAGAGTCAAGGGCCATAATTCTGAAAAAAAATAATAAAATAAAATTTCGGAATCAATTGTCAAACTCATTCAGTCAGAGCATCAGTACTAGCCACATACAAAATTTCATTCACGTAGGTGCAATAGTTTCCAAGAAAACCCATTGAACCCAGACGGATGGACGGACAGACAGACAGAAGAGCGCCATTCCAATATCCCCCGATCCACCTCGTGGCGAAGGATAATAGGTGTTTCCTGTTACACTTATTTGAAAAATAGGGAGGGTAAGGAGGCATTTTCTTTTATTTTTTTGCTGAAAGTTTTACGGTAGGCAATTCTTTAAAATTTTCTCAATCTCAGCAATATGTAAGGTATATGCCAAATATGAGAAAGACAGGCTACCAGTAAATAATTTTAGTGTATGCTGCATTCTACATTCAACTGACATATTTGAAAAAACTTCAATAAACTGAAAGAACAACAGCAGTTGTCGTAACAAGTTTTGGAGATACTATACAAGCACTGTACATTTGAATGGTACTGAGCTAGACTGAGACAACTATGTTTGACAGAATACTGAAATTTTTGTCAGTGTTATAGTTTGCATCACTAAGTAGAGGGCTATAGGAATCACTAGCTGTCCATACGTGTTTCACTGCATTTGCAGCAGTTCCAACTGTAGCTTGATGCAGCAAAACTAGTAACAAAAAAAAACATCTTTAAAAATCTATGACTCAAACTGAACTTCAGCTTATCACAGGAAAAACTGAACCTTTAAGTGAAAATTTTATTGTTCTGGCAAGTCAAGTCAATGCTTGCAAACTCTCTCCTCGAAAACTACAGACGATTAGACCCATTTACAGCCGACATCATCAAAAAGAGGCATGCGCATCTTTGCAACGGAAGTTGCAGTCTCCCCAATTCAGTGACGAGTTATGAATCTGCAAACATTGAATTAGATATTTTACCAGCACCGAAATGTCTGGTTGTTGCATTTACGCCTGTCAAAATTGATATTCCATCGATGGACTGAAGTTTTACAGGATTCCGAGAGGATCACATCCGCGTAACACCCACTGGCCGCAAGCGAAGCATCAAGTCAAACTCCTAACGTCGCCCTGATGCTTTTAAACGCCCACTGAAAGCGTCAGCCGAATCAACATTGACAGCTGTCAACACGACTGAGAAGACGTGGGTGTCACTCTCAAAATATTTAACAAGATAACGTTGCTGAAAGCACTACCGATTAAAGCTTTCTTTAAGTGATGAAAAAGTGCGACGTTCAGGTTACTGCGCACTTAATGTTATATACAGGCATAATTTTCCTTCTAAATTTTGCTGTCTAGTAATTTAAGCTTGTGATTCACTTCACCCAGCAGCGAATCAGCTTGCTAGCTAGCTAAATTAGCAGTGTTAAATTCTTATCAGTGTACCTTGAGTTAGATTTTGTCTAACTGTAGATGGCTTGATAACTTAAATGCACACAAAATTATGGATTTCTGCGACTTATGGATTTCTGCGGTTAAAAAGCAGGTATATCGGTTTTGACAACTGCATGTTAGGTTTCTGCTAAATGTCTACCACCAACCTTTACAAGGCGAAATAGTTAAACAATCTAAAAGACAAATGCGTTTCTACTGAGTTGATGCTCCAGAAATTGAGCTGTGGCGAAAAGTTAAAATCTGACGCGCGTCACAGGCTGCTCCATTGAAATTAATGTAACCAATTTTTTGACGCGCATCTCACGGTGACAGACATTGAAATGAAATATGTGAGAATAATGGTAAACCGAAGCAGATTTCATGTTTTCATGACAACTACGCAGTCAAACTCGCTAGCTACCAAGCCAACAACACAAAATAATACTTGGCCTGCCATGCAGGTACAATTAGCTGTCAGGACATAGTTTTCTGAGTTTTTTTTAATTTTTTATTATAACCCTCATGTCATACACGGCAGTTTTATGCCCTTGTGTTTGACAAGGAAGGACTTCTGATTTCGAGACACAAAACTCCTAGTCTATTGTGGTATTTAACATTCTGTTTATGTCCGCAGATGATGTAGTCATAAGCATCCAGTTACTTGTATGCTCGTAGTTCCTCCCTAGTGTACACGGTAGATTTCTTGATCAAATAAGTATATATATCAGGCCACGGAGTACTGGGCCACTAACTAACGTCATCTACCCACTCACTGATACCATACGGATCTGGAAATTGGTTGCCATTTGTCAAAGTAAATTTGTTTAGGTGGAATTCGCAATCTTTGATGGCTAATGCCCTCGCATAGCTTGACAAGCTATTATGGTCCGCCATATTTCCGTTGCCAAGCTGCGCGCCAACCTGTCTCGTTTGCAAACAATAAATCGGTCTATAGGAAAGACGCTCACAAACATTTAATGGGCTTTTGCAAGGAGCTTTGCACACGGTCTTTGCTGGTGAAAACCAATGGACTGTAAAACGGCTAAACCAGTGAACAAGCTGCCGGGTTAGCACACTTGGTTAAGGCGCCGCAATAGCGATGCAATAGTGACTACTACGGCGCGGGTTTGATCCCCGGTCGTACCAACCAGCAGCTTTTTCAGAACAGCGCATGATTGGCTAAAGCGCTGTGGGAATGCAAATTGGGAAGGGACTGCTGGGAAGAGAAATTAAAATGATTGCCTTGTTCGTTGCTCAAGTGCCTCCTGTTAGCCAGCCGGGTGCTCGTCAGTCAGATTCTGTTCGGGCATCCTCCGCCCTCATTCTGCACTTGCGATAGTTTCGACCAATGAGTGTAAAAAGATGCAGGGGCGGACAGGCGCGAGCTTCGGAGGAAAGCCGTGAACTGTCTCTCCCTGCTGAGCTGGCAATATGGGGTTTTATATGAGCAACCTTGTACTGAGTTCTCGGATTGGGCATTCGAAATTCCAAAATTCCAAAAAAAATTAAAAAAAAACCCAGTGAGCAAGAGTAAAAGCGATTTGAGCAATCCGTGACATTGCGCCAGATATCGGTGGTTGGCTTCATTTTTTTAAATTTCATTTTAAATTGAAAAACATAGAAAGATGTTAAAAATGTTTAGGGTCGGCCCTAATGGGTCGGGAAACGAGAGAAACACCTATTTTTTTTTTTGGTCTAATGGATTTATGATTGTCCTCAGTCACAACCTAGAAAATCAATGTGTTTCTGCTGGGTTGTAACGAAAAATCGTCTTTGGCCCTTTTTGGATAAGATTGGATGGGACTGGATCTGAACCGCTCCCCTTCTTCTACAGCTGCTTCACAGCCATCACACCTTCCTGGACTCTCAGATCAACTGGGAGCTCATGATTTGGGGCACATCACTCGTTGTGTTTCTGCTCCGTCTGGCCACCCTGGGCTCAGAGACCAACCAGAAGTACAGCAACGTGTCTGTGCTCCTGACCGAGCAGGTAACACCTGCCTTCCGTGACATCATCTGAAGGTGGACCCTTCTCCCAGATCTGGAATTTCGCAAATCTAAATGTTTTAAACTGCTCTTGTTGACAGTGCTGTTCTTCTGAGGCTTTAGCTGAGATGTTTATGGTCAGAGATCTCATGTTCTCATGCCAAACCTTCTGCTCTGCAGATTAATTTGTATCTGAAGATGGAAAAGAAACCCAACAAAAAAGATGAGCTGCATATTGTGAATAACGTGCTCAAGCTGGCTACAAAGCTGATGAAGGTGAGAGCGTTGATCATTTCCTGCAAGCTACAACCCCATCTCTTTTTTTAATTGTATGACAACTTATAGGATCACTTATTGTATTGTTTCTGGAAAATATCTGCTCATTTTGAATTTGATGCCAACAATGCGTTTCAAAAAAGTTGGAAGGGGGCATTAAAATTCTGGAAAAGTTGCAAAAAGAAATGCATAAATAATATCACTAGGTAGAAAATCTAACCGCTAATTAGGTTATTTGGCTACAGGTCTGATTGGGTGTAAAAAGAGCATACCAGAGAGGTCAAGACTTTCAGAAGTAAAGATGGCGAGGGCTTTCCCACTCTGAAAGTCTGTGTGGGCAAATAGTCCAACAATTTAGAAATGGCTTTTTTTCATCATCTAAGATTCATAATATCATGAAAACATTCAGGAAATCTGGAGACATCTCTGTACGCAAGCGACAAGGACAAAAATCAATATTGAATCTCTGTGATCTTCTGGCCCTCAGGCTGCAATGACTAAAAAACTGACTGGATTTGGTTGAGGAAATCACCAAATTGAATTGAGTACACTACAAAGACAAAATATTTAGTTCAAAGTTCAAACTGACGAACTTTATTGTTTTTTTTTATTCCCTCATTTTGAATTTGATGTCTGCAACATGTTCCAGAAAAGCTGGGACGGGGGCACGTTTACCTTTGTTACATCACCTTTCCTTTTAACAACACTCAGTAAGCGTTTGGGAACGGAGGACTCTAATTGCAGAAGCTTTTTAGGTGGAATTCTTCCCCCCTCTTTCTGCGGGCTGAGTTGGAGAGGGCAGCTGATAAACGCAAACCCAAGAATGTGAGGAATCTTCAAAGGATCTGCTAAGAATGGTCCAAACTCCCCCCCCAAATGTGTGCCTTACCCTTGTCAAAAATTACAGGAAAAGACACCATGCTGTTTTCCTTGCCAGAGGTGATTGCACTAAGCAGTTAACGAAGGGTGCCAATAATTATGAAACCTCAATTTTGTTTTTGTTTTTTTTGCATTAAATCATTCTCATTATTTTGGTTGTTTCCATTACCACATTAATAAAGTAAAGCATTTCACAACTTGGTATATTCCTTTTTTCTATAATTATACTGTTATTTATAATTATACTGTTATATATATTTATATATATTTTTGTATTGTTTGTGCATTTCCAGTCAGGGGTGCCAGTAATTTTTGAGCCCATTCTTTTATTATTGTGCGCCAATTAGGGCATATTTAATGAGATGAAAAATTATTTGTATGGTTAATATAATGAATAATGAAAATATACATAGTCACAATACACTTTGTATATAGTCATTCTGCAAAATTTCACGCAGACGAAAGCAAGGGACATTTTTTAGCCTATTCACCAAGAGTACATCCCTGTTGTAAAACAACTGATCTGAGAAACCTAGTGAGGAACTAGCTGTATCATTGATTGTTTTAATTTCTCTGTGGCAATAATAAGCCAGGCACCCAGTGACTGTACAGGGAAAGGAGGGTCTGCATTGCTTTTAACCCTTGTTTAAATTTAGCTGAGATGTGGGCAGCAAACCCATTGAGAAGCTCTGCAAAGTAGATGGTGAAGTTTCTTTAGATACATTTGCCCTGCTAAATCTTAGAACTGCACTTTTCAGTGCAGAAAATTTGGGGAATTTTTCAGATTTGAGAGAGTCCTGAGTTTTGCTCCAGATGGCTCTATAATGTTGCTTTCTGATAAAGGTTCCAGGCTGGTGTGAGCTAATATTTTTCTTACTAATCTGAACAACTCTATCCACCAAACCCAGTTATTCAGAGTAATGCATCATCGATTATCCTCACTGATTTGTGATCCCGGCCCCTGATATTTTTGTCTCCACCCTTCCCGTAAACTCAGGAGCTGGACACCCCATTTCGGCTGCTGGGGCTCACTGTGAACCCCCTCATCTACAACATCACCCGGGTGGTGATCATGTCTGCCGTTTCCGCTGTGGTTAGTGACCTTCTGGGCTTCAACATCAGAGTGAGTGTAACCTCAGCCGCCCCGTGTGGTTACACCTCTTTTCCAGAGCTGTGACCTTATCAGGCAGGACCTGCAAGCAGCATCGCAAAAATAATCTTTGTCTTTTTTTTTTTCTCAAAGCAGATTCCACTTTTCATGAACTGACACCAGATTTGATATAGTCTTTAAACTGAAAAGAGAGAACCTGACGAAGCCAGTGCGAAACGCGTTGTTCGCTCCTAATAAAGCTCTACTATGGTGATCAGTGTGCGGGGACTTTCTTTTTTTTTGTATATAGTCTTTTAACCTTTGACGCAGAAGAGCAGATGTGATGTGCAAGGTGAACATACAGTATATTGTGGATTGATCACACATATTGACATTTATGAAATTTCATCCTATTCTTGTGCAAGAATTAATAATGTTTTTCAAAAAACAAATGCTAAAAAATCCAAACGCTAACACTTCGGCACAAAGCCTTCAAGCTCCGATGAAGGCTTCGTGCAGTAACGCGTTTGCGTTTGGTTTTTTTTCGTGTTTGTTTTTTGTGATGTGAATCAAATAATTAAGTGAAATGTGAGTATTTTTGTCTTCCTTAAATTGAAGAATTGAGATGTGCTACCCTTTTTTGATATTTTTTTGAATATGCTGGCTGGATTTTGGGTTTAGAACTCAACTGAGAATCCAACTGTCGAAGCGCAACCTCCCTTACAAAGTGTTATTTTTTTGATCTGAAGGAGAGCAACTGAAATGTTGAATTTTCATGACGTATTTGCAATTTTTTTTCCCCCCAAAATTATGTGAATAAACTGAAATAAGTTAGAATTTTAAATTTACTAGTGTCTTGCTTCCATGAAGCCATTCTTCCTGTCTCTGTGATGCTCATAGTGAGTTATAAAGGCTTGGGCGTTGTGCTCGCATGGGCGAGGATTGGCTTGTTCAGACATTTTCGCGAAGGTCTAAAGAAAACGCTGGCGAAGGATGACTTGAAATACGAAAATATACTCGGTCAAAATTATAGGCGCACAGAGCAACAGTGTTGTAGTTTCTCAAAGTCGCAAGGATTATCAGACCGTTACTATCTAGTGCAGGGGTGTCCAATCTTATCTGTAAAGGGCCAGTGTGGGTGCAGGTTTTTGTCTTAACCAGCAGTGCTACTGCACCTGATTCCTCTAATTAACTAATCAGGGGTTTCAATTAGGACCTTAGTGGGTAGAATCAGTTCTGTTAGTGTTTGGCTCTAACAAAAACCAGCACCCACACCGGCCCTTTCTGGATAAGATTGGACACCCCTGATCTAGTGTTAAACTGCTGTGCTATTTGCGCTGAAGTTTGTTTTCTATTATTTTGTCTCTGCAGCTGTGGAAGATCAAGCCTTGAGGGACTGTTATGCTCCATCCAGTGACCCCATTTGGAGGAAGAACACAGCCAGACGCACAGAGACCAGCTAGCTTTAACAGCTAGCAAAAACGTGCAAACCTACTGACCGTACTGTCTTGCAGTCTAAAGGCACTGTGAAAATTCAGCATGGGTAGCCAAAAATTCCAGCACTCTTAAGGTTATATAAATATATAAGCTAGTCCTTCACTGTATTCCATGGCCCTGCCAAATAAATAAGTATTCGCAATGCTGTTCACCATCATTTTCCACCACCTGGAAGATTAGTGCTTCAAGTATAGTCTGGTATGGCTCAGTATACTGTTGGCAGTTGCCATTGAGTGCCTTTTTTGTCAGTTGCCTGGATTGAAAGGAATCTTTCATTGTGTTTGTATTTTTCCTTGCTATGAGGTGACAGCGAAACTGTCGGTTGAGGAAAAATGGGGAAATTATGTCTTGATGTTGTAGGAGGCTGCAAGATTGAAAATGTTTGAAATGAGTTCAACTGTTATTCTGACAGCACAATGGAAATGGGCAGATTTTTTCAAACAATGGGAGCTAATTGTGAAAGACAAGTCCTGATTTTACTTGGCGTTTTTATATTTGTCAGCCTTTTTTGGATCATAATTGCATTCCTTCAAAGCCCATAGTCTCTGTGCTGGAGCTTTTCTGGGTTTTTTTCCATATCGTATTTCAGGCATTAATTAATTGTCATAATATGCTGTTTTTCCAGTAATATGAACTGGGTGTTGATACCTTAAACCTCTGTGAAAGGGTTGCAACAACATTTTCCATTTGCCTGTGGATTTGAAAGGTTCTTTGTTATATTCGACATTCCCGTTGGTTACCATCACTATGTTCAGCAGTGCCAGCTGTAAGCCAGCAGTGTGGTTGGAGAAAAATTCTTCTATGCACTTTCAGGTGTTCTTTTCTTGTGAAATTCATGTCTTCAGTGCTGTTTTGTTTTAATATGACCATAAATGCTTACAATGCCTTTGCTTGTCTCACGTTTTAATGGCGTTGATCTTTGTGATCTTTGCGATGCACTCAACATTAACCAGCACCACGCAACTTAAGTTATTGAATGGTCTGGGAGTGTGCGGGTATGGTTTCTTGGGAGGCTGTTCAAGGAGATTGCAAAATGGAGCATAAACTCGAGAACTCTTACTTTTACCTGAGTACATCCTCCATTTTACAATATTCTCAACCAGTTGGAATCATGTCCCAGCCATTATCAGTGGATTTGTCCCTTTCACCACCATGGCAGACCTCCAGTCATGAAGCAGATCCCAAGAGTTCATGTTCAATTCCATCTTTGTAGTTTTGTTCTGGCTGATCAACATGAAGCGGCTATGGCTTCAAGCGCAGCAGAGGAGCAAAGGCGTTTGTGTGCACATGATGCTAATTCGCAAGTTACCCCCCAGCTCTTTGTCAAGTTTCCCTGACAATTTACACCTGAGTGGAGTGAGGCACTGTGGGAGCAAAGTGTTTTGCCCAAGATTTTGAGGCAAAATCCGCGTCAAAGACTCAAACTCGGGACCTTTATGTCTGACGTTAAGCACATTTAACCATGCGCTATCGCGTCTCCCTACTGGAGGTGGACTAGCATCCCATCGAGGGGGAGCAGCAGTACTCAAGTCGCGTCGTGCAAGTGAAACTGCTGTTAAGCACGAGCCTGATGAGCCACAAGGCTCGGAACAGACTGACTTAAAGATGTTAAATGTGGCTTGGCATTTCCACATTTTGGATGCAAAATATTCCAAGTAATGCTCTTAATTACGTTTCCGTCGCTATAAGTGAATGTATTTTTCCTTTACTAAGTGAATAAAATGGACAAAAAAACTAACTGGTCAAATATATCTCTGAATCAGAGCATATCAAAAATGCAGACTTGGCACAGAAAGTAGACCGAAAAGGTGGTCTAGATTTAGATACAAGCCAATGTAATGACATAGAAATGGTCGTCGCATTTTAAGACTTCAGATAAATTATGCTTAAGTTGCATGCACGCGCAAATCTCTCGATCTAGTGGAAGTATTCAAAGGAATGATTAAATATGTATTTCATTAAAGGTTACATTTTTTAAAAAGGATTTTCAAATGCATCTCATAATTTCTTCTTAATTCATTACGATCATGAAAGAATCATGCTTTGGCTGCCTTGTAATACCCGAAGTATTCGCTGTGTTACACTCCCGACCGTCACCGTCATTTGGCGACATTGGCTTTTCCATTTTGCTTAAATTATTTGTACAGAAATAATAGCAAGTGTCTGGAAATTGGCATTTTAAAAGACCTAAAAATAAATGGCCAAAATTAATCACCAAGAACCGAGAAAGTAAATGCATGGACAGTTTCTCCACAGGGTGGCATCCTAGACCCTGAAACTGAATCCGCTACTTATTGATCTGCGACCTTTTAAGGGTTGTATACTCACGGCAGTTAAAGGAGTGAATGTTTGGGAATAATCAACTTTGTCGCAATTTACAAGCCCCTTTTCCGAATTGATCACAGTAAAAATATAATAATAAGTGAGTGAGAAACTTAAGCGGAGCAAGGTTGGTGCTCGGGGCTCTGGTTTTTAGAGACAGGCTCTGCGTTTTCAGATTGAGTGGTTCCTAACGAAGGTCAGCTCGGTACATATGCCATTAATTATTCTGAGTCGTCTGGTATGCAACATTTGTTTCTTATGTGTTGTTCCCTTTAAAGCAGACATCAATATCGGATACAAGGACAAAACATAATTGTCTTAAACTCTACATTTTATCCTTGTGGAAAATTAGAATCAACCGTTTAACTTTCTTGCTCCAATGAATGGCACCTATTAGCTGTCGGAGGGCGTTAAAACGAGGTGTATGTACTTATTTGGACTGATCACGTATTCTCCCTATCTATCAGCCCAAAAGTTCTCAAACTTAGCCCCGGGCCCCCCACGTGTAGTGTACGCTTCTTTTTTATTTTGCCCCCTCCAACTACAATTGCAATCGTATAATTTTAACTAGCTGTCTGTCTTAATCAGGTACATTTCATGTCTAGAGGAGTTATTTCCCCTTTTAGGCCACATTTTGATAGAAAATGCATGCCGTGAAGAACGCGTTTGAACAATGCCGTGCTTTATTTTGCTATGTAAACCATTAGCTCATAAGTTTTCAACAGATCAAATCAGACACCGAATTTCAGTATGATTCAAATAAGGTTGCCGAACTTAAGTGTTTTGAGTTCTTTCAAAACCCTGTAAAAATGTTCTATAGGACTTCTATGGAATTCTATAGAACATCAATGGAACTCTTTAGAACATTTTAATAGAACAGCATGTTTTATAGGATTTACTGTGTCTTCTGTAGGAATTTGCTTTAGAAACCCATAGAACATCTGTATGGAAAAGAAAGTCCTATAATATTACTGCTGTTCTAGAAGGCCTTCCTATAGAACACCCTTGTTGAAAAACCTGTACTGTAGGACTTTGATGGTCTTAAGGACCTTCTATTAGAACAAAAGCTTGATGGAAAAGACCTCTTATGACTCCTTGCAATGCTCTGTCGAAGGGTTAATTTACCTTATATGTACCCGGGTTCTAGAAGTGAGAGACCAGACTAATGGTATGAAAATGTGCAAAATGCAGTGATATACACTGTACTGAAGTAACAAGGAAATCTTGTCCCTTTTAGCTTGAAGGTATGCTTAAGCACATGGGGTACCAGGCACATACCAACTCATTGATTCTCTGATCAGACGATTGATTGACTGACTAACCACACCGCTTAGCAGTATTTTGTTTATGGTATATGAAGACCTCTTTCCATTTTGTCGGCAGCAATTCAAAAATATAAATGTAAGGCATTACAACTTTATAATGCTATAATGGAAAACTCATGTTTCTTTTTTGCTTACGAAGACAGAATTTTGTTGAAAGTTTAAGCTCTTGAAATTTTCCCTTAATTTTAAAAATTCAATCAAATTATTCCTTTCCATTTACATGCATGTGATTGCAGATTATATGCAGATTTAGAATTAATTTGAGTACAATTTGAGGTCTGCTAAGACTTAATTCCCACCATCTTTATACATGTATCATGGTCACCTGACAGGATTACTAACATGGCGTTCCTTTTGAATTCCCAAAGACCCTGAGATATGCGACAACAGTGGGCCATCTTTTGGGTTCAGCAAAGCAATTCTAATTGATCAGGATCAAGTACAAATGGCATTTTCCCAGTTGACGGATAGCTCACTCTGCTCACCGCATTGCAAAGCAGAAGTGTCCAGGTTCAAGCCCTGGAGAGGATGCAAACAGGGAAGGGTTTGCTGGGAAGGGTAATATATAACATGGTTGCTTTGTTTGTCGCCTTCCAGATTTGGGTGGGATTGAAGATGCCAAATTAGAAAAGAAAAAAAATCTATAGAGATTTTTGAAGGTGGTCCTGGATTTGCCATGTCCTCAGGATGGACACCAACGCTATCCCAAGAGTCGCTTTACATTGGACCCCAGAAGGCATAATAAAGAAAGCGAGGCCTAAAAGTGACATTGCTTAGGACCATAGAGAAGGAACTGCAACAGCAACAGCAGAGATGGGGAACCATCGTGAAGTTGGCCGAAGACAGACCGAAGTGGAGGGACTTTGTTGCTGCCCTATGTGCCAGCAGGTGTAATGGGGATAAGTAAGTTTCCTATAGAAATTTTCTATAAAACTTTTTTTCTGTAGGACTCGAGGTACTAAAGTGCTACAGAAATTCTATTGAACTGTCCTATTGGATTCTTATAGAACAGTTTTGCAGGGAATACTTTAATACTTTAAGTGAACTTAATTGCAAGAACATGACACAAAACATGTTTATTTTCTCATCATTTGCTTGCCTATTTTTTTGACCATGTGTCCACAGTTTCACCAATTACAAACCGATCGATGGTTTTTCTTTAATTTGGTCTTTTACATTTTTTCTGTTTTTGTTCATTCATTTCCTAACTATTACAATGTTGACACAGAATTTTTATGCTGCATGTTATGCATGGATATTAAATGTTACGTAGGATGGTAAAAATCGTTATTAACATGAAATGCACCTAATTTAAAAAAAAAAATTTATATATATACACACACACACAGTTGTGCCAAAATTATTCATATCCCTACCTACCGAGAAATTTTTTGACAAATCTAATTCATTCTTGCATAAATGACACAGTAAGTTGGCATAAGTCTGTAAGAATTACAGTAAACAATTTTTCAAGTAATACAATACTTTTTTGTATTTTATTTGACAGATTTACAAAAAATGCCATGCCCAGAATTATTCATACCCTTTTCTCAGTAATTGATGGGAAAGCCTTTATTCACCATTACAGCCTCCAAACACTTCCTGTGGTTGACCACAAGGTTTCTGCATGTCTGCACGGGTATTTTGGCTCACTCCTCTGTGGAAAACTTTTCCAGATCCTGAAGGCTTAAGGGTTTCCTTGCCATGACCTTGGTCTTCAGTTCCCTCCACAGATTTTTGATAGGATTGCGGTCGGTGCTCTGGCTTGGCCACTCCAAAATGTTCACTTTGTTGTCCACTAACCATTTCTTGACAGATTTGGCTGTGTGTTCAGGACCATTATAATTTTGGAAGATCCATTACAGCCCAAGACCAAGTTTTTTAGCTGATTGCTTAATGTTTTCATTGAGGATCTGGATATTCTGGTCCTGTTTCATGATGCCATTAACTTTAACGGGCCCATTCGCTGAAAAGCAACCCCAGAGCATGATATTCCCGCCACCATGTTTGACTGTTGGGACCGTGTTTCTCAGGTTGAACACTTCACCTTTCTTACGCCACTTAGACTTTCCCAACCCAGACACACAAGAACTAGTCTAGCCGTTGCAAAAGCTCACCTGGATGAAGATAGAAGCTTCTGGCTGTCAATGCTATGGACGGATGAAACAAGGATGGCGCTGTTTAGGTACAGAGATGGGGCTTTTGTTTGGTGTAAGAAAGGTGAAGCATTCAATCCGAAAAACACGGTCCCAACGGTCAAACAAGGTGGCAGGAGTATCATTCTCTGGGGTTGCTTTCCAGCAAATGGGCCCGGAAACCTTGTTAAAGTTAATGGCATCCTGAAATACGACCAGTATATCCAGATCCTAAGAGAAAACATTAAGCAATCCGGCGAATAACTTGGTCTTGGGATCTTCCAATGATCCTAAACACATGGCCCAAATCAGTCAAGAAATGGTTAGCAGACAACAAAGTGAACATTTTGGAGTGGCCAAGCCAGAGCACCGACCTCAATCCTATCGAGAATCTGTGGAGGGAACTGAAGACCAAGGAAACCTGTAAACTTTAAGGACCTGGAGAAGTTTGCCAGAGAGGAGTGAGCCAAAATCTCTGTGCAGACGTGCAGAAACATTGTGATCCACCACAGGACGTGTTTGGAGGCTGTCATCAAGAATAAAGGTTTATCCATCAATTACTGAGAAAAGGGTATGAATAATTCTGGATATGGCATTTTTTGTAAGTGTGTCAAATAAAATACTAAAATTTAGTTATCCTTTTGCAGCGTTAGGCGATAGCGATGGACGAGTGGAACTGCGACAGGGGTTAGGATGTCGTCATGGTAACGGGCCGCACTGAGGTTTCCATCGATGAAAATGAGGTCTGTCTTGTGTCTACTGCTTATTCCAGCCCAAACCATCACACTGGGTCCACCCCAGCAGTCACGCTGCAGAATGGTAGCGTCAGTATAACGTTCCTGTCACCTACGCCGGACACGCAGTCTTCCGTCAGACACACTCAACTTGAACCTCGATTCATCGGAGAAGAGCACCCTGTTCCACCTGGGAGCATTCCAGCCCAAATGTGCCCCTGACCATCGCAGACGGACTGAGCAGCAGTGACCGTAGCTGGCAGGAAGCGATTGCGCAGGTGCTGGAGGTGAATATGGCGATCCTGCTGAGAGGTGGTGACACGTGGTCTGGGGGCATGTGGCCGATCACTGGTGCTTCCGGTTTCATTATACCGGCTCCACCTAGGCGCGGCATGGTCACACGTTGACCCAGGATAATGCAAAGGAATATTCAAGCTTCCCATTGCTACGGCTATTTATTGACCAAATTCTCGAAGGATTGGTCAGTGAGTTCTACTCAACCTGACGGAATCGGCAAAATTCTAAGCAATGTACAATCAAGTGTAACAAGCTGCCCACACGACAAAATCAAAACAATTTTCTGAGCTTTTAAGTTGTAGTTGATGTATCATGGCTCAAAACCAATATCCCATTTTATGTACACCAAATATTTCAAAATTGTATTTGTTGCGTTGGAAGTTTTGGTCAGTAATATATAAAAATCATTCAAACCCATTTGCAAATTAGGTTTACTGGCAAAATTGACAAACTTTCAGCTGTTTGCGATGAACAAAGCAAACAAGAACAATTTAAATGGCTCAACACAACAAATATTACAAGTGAATTCTCCAAATTCAACACAAAATTCCACTTTTAATGACTACTGCAGGCTCAAAATTATTCAACCCCTTCATGACAAGCATCTTTAATACTTAGAAGAGAACCGTTTTGCCGCTATGACCTGCTGGAAATGTGATGCATTGGCAGACAACAGCTTTTGGCAGCATTCCCAAGGAATCTTAGCCCATTCCTCATGGACAATGGCCTCCAGTTCACCAATATTCTAGGATTTCCATGCTGCCACTGCCTTCTTCAAATCCTACCAGAAATTTTTTATGGGGTTCAAGTGAGGCGACTGAGATGGGCACTCTACAATCTTCCCAGACTTCTTCTGAAACCAAGCCTTGGCAGAGATGCCATGTCTCACACATTCGGCGTAGGTCTCATTCATTTTTTAGGCTTAATCACCACAGTCCTCAATTATTCAATGGACGCTTATTAATGAGATTCTATTGCGGAATTAAAATCCTTGTGCATTGAAGTTTCAGTTTCACTTGCATAAAGGTGTGCCTCATCACTAGTAACATGGAAAGCTATTATGACTCCAGACTTCTTGTGCGTCTCTTTACTTGGGGATTGGAAGCAATGCATGCGTTTCATGATCTTTTAAATTGTTTGAATGAAATAAGACCATTTGAAACGTCTTTATGCAATTCCATTGCTTTCAATCCCTCAGTAAAGACAAGTGTGAGAATTCCCGAGTCATAATCGATTTCAGTGTCACTAGTGGGGAAATCCTCAGTAATGCTCATGAAGCTGATTAACTTAATGCACAATGATTTAATTCCACAAGTGAATTTCTTCATTGTCTGTTGATTGAATAATTGCTGACTATGGCACGGGAATGTGAATGCCACTAAGAGGCGACTCATGCAGAATGCGTAAGACTTGGCATCTCTGCCTTGGTAGATGTTGAGGTATGCTTAGGATCATTGTCCTTTAGGAAGGTCCAATGATGCTCAAGCGTCAGCATCCCTACAGACGCATGACATTTTCTCTTTGGATATCCTGGTACTTGACTGAATCCATCTTGCTCTCCACACTTTCCAGTGCTAGAGGAAGCAAGGCAGCCGCAGAGCATCAAAAAGCCCCCACAGTTCTTCATTGTAGGCAGGATTTTCTTTTTCAGCATTTGCTTCACTATACCTCCTGCAGACGTACCACTGATTCATAAGCCCAAAATATTCCAGTTTTGTTTTATCACTCCACAGAACAGTATCCCCAAATGTCTGTGGCTTATTAGTCCCCTACCGGAAACGGACGGGACTATAGGATTGCACTCCGTCCGTCCGCATTCGTGTCCGCTCCATAACTTCAATACCATGTGACCAAGGAACATCAAAGTTGGTGTGTGGATGCATCTTGGGGAGAGGGTGTGTCATGTACCCTATTCAGGTCACTTTGACCAACTTTTTAGGAAATATAATATTCATACACTGGTAGGGGACTAATATTGCGCCGCAATACGACATTTGCCGATCGGCGGTGCACTTGTTTATAAGGTTTTGAGCATACTGGAGCTTGTGCTTTTGGATCAGTTGTAGTGTATGTCTTGGAGACCTTCAACGTTTAGTATGCACCCTACTGTGCAAACTGAAACATCAGTGCCTCCTGCTTCCAAGTCTTGCTGTGGGTCTCCTGCAGTCACTCAAGGGTTTTTGACCACTCGTCTCCTGAGGAATCTGGAGACAGCCATTGAAAGCTTCCTCTTTCTGCCACATCCTGGTACTGTAGCCACTCTTTCTTTAACTCTGAACTTGCGAACTATGGTTCCAGCTGTATCTCTACGAAAATTCAGTGCCTGTGCTACTTTTTTAAATCCTTTTCCTTGTTTTTGCCAGGCAATGATATCCTCTATTAGCTTTTTAGACAATTCTTTTGCCAGCCATATTTCTAATATGGAATCAAATGTTACTGTCAACAAACCCCTAGCAAGTGCAGGAATATAATGTGTTCAATCTCAAGCAAACCTGATGCAACTAATTAAGCTCTTGATTAGCTGCATTAGGTGTGCTTAAGACAACATCTGATTTGCAAATATGCTCTTATGAGGGATTCTATTCAGGGGGTTGAATAATTTTGAAACTGCAGACGTCATTAAAAATTGCATTTTGTGTTAAATTTGGAGAAACCACTTGTAATATTAATATTGTAATACCACTTGTAATATAGTTGTGTTGAGCTATTTAAAATGTTCTTGTTTAATCTGTTTATCACAAACCGCTGAAAGTTTGTAAATTTTGATATTAAACCCAATTTACAATGGGGGTTGAATAATTTTGATTGCAACTATATATAGGGTTGGAACAAAAAACTGCATTTAACCTCCTGAGACCCTGCGTTCTCATATGAGGACATTAAATTTTGGGTTTGCAGCACCTTATACTTAATTCTAGCCCACTTAGACCTGTTGCCCTCATAAGTAGACACTTTTTGCTGCCATCTGGTGGTTGAAAAAGCAAAATTCACCAATCAGTGTTGAAACAAGATGGCTGCCATGTCAACCGAAATGTTCTTTGGCCGAGACCTATATAGAAGTGCAAAAGGTGCAATCCTGCCTCAAATTTTATGGTTGAAATGAAATTATTTATGTTTATTAAAGCTTGTAGTTTGATAATGCATACAAATTCAAAAAGCTTTAGCAACTGTAACAAGTTAGGACGCTGGTAAGTAGAGTGTACTCGTTTGAGGACATTGGGACTTTGTTCATGCAAAGTGAAAGTGTAAAAGTAAGGAAAGCTTGAGAAGATTTGAAAAGAAACCAACAGTTTACAAGAGAATAAAGACTTTTTCCATGTACAAATTATTCCATATTTTTTAAAAATTATTTTATGATACATCTCTAGGGCATGTTCCTCTTTCAAGAACAGTTGCTGACTGCAATAACAGGAGAGAACTCTGAGGAGGAAAATTTGTCTGATTGTGATGATGCTGATCCTGGTGTGAATGATGAGGATTATACTTATATGAGTATATATACTCATATGAAATCAGAATCTGATCAGTGGAGCAGTGATGATAATGACAATGAACCTCAGCTCCATTTAAGTGCAAGTAAAGATAATGACAGTTACCAGATTCATCAATTCAGAGGAGGACTGCATAAACATTAATGTACAAAACCCAAAACCAGTGAAGTTGGCACATTGTGTAAATCGTAAATAAAAACAGAATACAATAATTTGCAAATCCTTTTCAACCTATATTCAATTATACACAGCAAAGACAAGTTACTTAATGTTCAAACAGGTAAGCTTTGTAATTTTTTGCAAATATTAGCTCATTTGGAATTTGATGCCTGCAACATGTTTCAAAAAAGCTGGCACAAGTGGCAACAAAGACTGAGAGAGTTGAGGAATGCTCATCAAACACTTATTTGGAACGTCCCACAGGTGAACGGGCTAATTGGGTACAGGGGGGTGCCATGATTGGGTGTAAAAGCAGCTTCCCTGAAATGCTCAGTCATTCACAAACAAGGATGGGGCGAGGGTCACCACTTAGTGAACAAACATACGACAACGGAGACCCCGGACTGTTGAACAACTCAAGCTGTACATCAAGCAAGAATGGGAAAGGTTTCCACCTGAAAAGCTTCAAAAATTGGTCTCCTCAGTTCCCAAACGTTTACTGAGTGTCGTTAAAAGGAAAGGCGATGTAACACAGTGGTAAAAAGGCCCCTGTGCCAACTTTTTTGCAATGTGTTGCTGCCTTTAAATTCTAAGTTCATGATTATTTGCAAAAAAAAAAAAAGTTTCTCAGTTTGAACATTTAAACATCTTGTCTTTGCAGTGTATTCAAATGAATATAAGTTGAAAAGGATTTGTAAATCATTGTATTCTGTTTTTATCTACGATTTACATAACGTGCCAACTTCACTGGTTTTGGGTTTTGTAGTAGAAGTGTTGGCACTCCCAGTGAGCCAGCAAGAACTTAGAAAAGATGCATGAGAACACTGGAAGTCTGCTGTATTTACTCCAGACTTAGTTCAGTTTGAGGCTGAAGATGAAAGTCTGCAGGACTAAGATGGTCAGCAGCCACTGCACTATGTGGGGCAGTACAATGACGCAGACCAGGAGCCTGTCCATTTTGAAAGAATGTGGCACTAAAATCCAATTTATTCGGCATGAAAAATTTGTGCTGCTTCAGTAGGTGGCATAGTGCTGAACTTAGTACATTTACACCTTGGTGCAATACAGAGTTCACAAGTTATATACTGTGTTACGCACTGGTGACTTCATTGCATAATGCAGTAAAATAAACCCCTTGTCCCCATATAAGGACATCATTTTTTTCAAAAACTACTTCCTGTTCAAAGACAATATTTAGTTTTTATACTTACAAGGTCCAACTAATCCCAAACAGCTTGGAGAAATCAAAAATGCAAAAATATTCAAAGCTCGGGTCTCAGGAGGTTAAAGGGGTTCCATGGACTGAGATTTGGAGCCTCTGGATTTGCCCATTAAGAAGTCATTGTATTATTGTAATTACGGTAAATAAAAAGTGACGTCAAGACACGCACCTTCTCCTCATGTTCCCGGCGAATGTTGATTCAGAAGGTCATCAATACCAGAGACAAGCCAATTTTGCCTCCTTGCCACAGCTGCATTACTTGAGTGTCATAGCATCGCAGTGAGATTACGTCCGTGTAACACAGGTGTTGAGCCGAAATAGGGTGTGAAAGGGGAGACGATTTGCTTATGCAGTGTCTTTTGGGACCTTCACTGTTCAGCGCATAGGCAGTGAAGGTCGGAAATAGGCTTCAGTTTTGTCTTGGCTTTGTCACTAACCTGATCTACCTCTGTCCTTCCCCCGCGGCTCACATCAGGTAGGTATACAGACTATGTACTTATTATCATTATTCAGTTGTGGATTGCCATACATTGGCTTTAATAGCAACATATTCAGTGAAGCTAGATGGATCACTCGGAGCGGTTCGCGGAGATTATGTGGTCTGCAGTGTCATCAGCCATTTCACTCGCGGAACTGCCCAAATGCACTGCCCTGTAAGGGCAATGAATTTGCTATTGTTGTAGCGTGATTGGACTGTGTACTGCATGTTTAGGACCACAACCCAATTTGCGGTTGGAATGCTTGACAGTGTTCGGGCTACAGCACATTTTGTGAACTGATGATTTTTCAGATCGAGTCGGCATGGCTGGAAGCTGCCACAGTGAAGTGTGAAGAAAAACGGTCTGGTGAAGACCTGCATTTTTCACTGTAACATGTGCATTTCAGATGGATAATTGGTAAGATTATGATAGACAATGGAGAGATAGTGGGTTCTTTAGAACTGCCAGAAAGGCGGATGGAAGGGTAAAGCTATGTTTCCATTTATACGGCTGAAGTCAGGCACCAGTGCGGACACGGGTCCGTCAAAAATCGATATATCATTGTCTTTGTGTGAAGTGTTTCCAGCCACGCAATTTTCACCCGGCTTCTGGAGCAGAACCGCATACATGTTTTTCCAATCGGACCAGGGAGCGATTCCAGCTCCGGCGCACACGAATCGCATGAGGAATTCCCTATAGTTCATAGGGTTTCCCCACTCTATTTTGTTAACAAATGAGTACCTATGAAGCAGTGTATCTTTGTTGCCCTGTTCAGAGCAGAGCCGAGGTTTCTACAGCAACCTACTTGTTTTTACCATTCTCAGTGAATCAAAAGCAGTTAATACCACTTTAAATTATGATCTGAGCTGTGTAATGACATGTCCCCTTTGTGATTTCTGTGCATTAGAAGTATTCCTGTGTATCACAAACTTAAGTTTGTCACAAGATGATAACAGCTTTGTGGTTTTCGTGCGTCAGTTTTGCGGAGTTTGAATAGAGTTTCCTCTAATTCTTGCAATTTAGAGGATGAGGCAAAATCTTCAGAATATCAACCTTTATTATTCAACAGAACATTATTCCATTCATCTTTATTGACAAATTCCTGATAACTCCTCAAAAATGTTTGCTTGCCTATTCTTAGAACTACAATGGTTTACCAAAATAACATTCTATTTTATTTGACATTCTTGCTATTTTTCCGCAGATGTCAAATCCTGCTGACTTCCTTAAACCATGTATGATAGTACCCTTCCATCTGTTGAAATACCCCTTGTTTCGTCGGGGTTTTTTGGGGGGGGATATCGTGCACCCACCAACGGTGCTTTCTTTTTGTTCGTTTCTTCTTCTGTATGAAAATGAAGCTTGCAATTACTATGAGCGCTTCGTCCACCAATAGGCGTTGTTTATGTAGTGCTGTGTTGAGCCCTGCCACGAGGACGAAAACGGATAAATAGCGTAGTTCAGCCGTTTATATGGAAACACTGAGGACGCACACGATGTCCCGTGTCGGCCCCACAGTCTGTCGCAGTCGGACTTCAGCCGTATTAATGGAAACATAGCTTAACAGTTTAGGATGTTCGTGAAAGCATAAGTCTTCGAAAAACAGACAGCTGTAGAAAATCATCCAAATTCTCTTTTAAAGGCGGCCAATTCCCTGTCCTTTTCATTTTACCTCGACTTGGTTAGAAAATGTCACATGGGTCAAGGGGAAGTTGCAAGAAGATCTTGAACTTACCTTGGGATATGTTTGATAAACACTGGATGCTCCTCCCGTCAATGAGCTTGATGGCAATTGATGGTAACACCTCTGATCTAGCTGGAAAAGTACATTAAATGACACATCCAATTAATAGAGCTTCTAAGGATTGTTATCTATCCTTTCTTCCAAGGTTGGTCCTGTGTGTCCTTGCTGGGAGGAAGTAATGAAGAAGCAAATTGCCTCCTTTCCTTCATGAAATGGGCAATTTGGTGTTTCTTGTCGTTGGCTACTTGCCAAAATATTTCTGGTCATGTCCTTTATCATGAAAGGCTTTGTGCACACCCAATGACTTTGCTTAAAATGAATTTGCCTTTTCGCAGAACTGAAGATGGTGTCATCATAAAGGTTGGATCTTCTCAAAGGCTGGCCCAGCATACTCTTTCAGAACTGAACGGATTGGCACCATGGCGACTGACCCACCCAAAAAAACTGTCCGTATAAGCTCTGCTGAAACCAAGAAAATGGAGCCCCGTGTCAATGAAAAGAAGTGCTGTGAGTATGATCTGTAGTCCCCGGGCAATGCCTGTACCCTGTGAAATGATCCTTGATTCAGAATTATTACCAATTCAGTACAGTGATGTACAATTGCAGACGCAGGGCCGGAGTGGGACTCATTTTCAGCCCTGGAGTTTCATGTCTCAGATCTGCGGTCTTTTGTGAGCGGGTGCTGTACCATTAGTTTTGTTGAGTTGCATCCTGTTTTCATTTCCATTTTACACAGTGTCCCAACTTATTGGAAATGCCGTTGTACTTGCGGATTAAAGCTTGGCTGAGGATTGCCAATTTGCCCGCAGATGCATGAAAGATTTAAAAACAATTTCCCTCAATGAAAGATAGGAAGAGATTAGGATAATTCCCCCTCTATTGTGCATAACATAATTCCAATGAATCTGGAGGAATTTCTGCACATAAAAGGCAAAATTGCAACCATCATTGAATACCGTGGTCGCGGATCTCCCAGACGGCAGTACTTCAAGAACTGTCATTAACCAGTGGGCTATCTATAAACAAATGGGCTCAGGATCACTTTGGCAATGCTTTGTCAAGACATATAACATGTAGTGAATTTAACCCTATCTAGACCGGGGGGGTGTTTTTAATGCCAGCACCTATTTTCACGTTGTATAATTTCTGAACACCTTGAGCTTGGACCACCAAACTTGGTGACTTTTCCTAAAACTTGTTTGGGAACAATTTTACACCAAAAAGTCAAGTCCACCATCCTTGCCGTTTCTGTGGCAACGGTTTTCTTACAGGTATGTCTTACAAAAAAAATCACAGTTTTCGATTTCATCAATGTCGTTTCCAGATTTTCTTTTTAAATTTACTTATTCCATTATATTTGCAATATGTTTTGTAAATTAATGTCAGCTTTGTTAAGTAGAATTAATTAATGGTAATTTGATGACGTCATTGAATTTATTTTATTTTCCTTTGATGAAAGCTTCTACTACCAATAAATTTTCTTTTCTTTTCTCCATTTATTAAGGTGGTCTTTAGGCTCTATATTGAAATTAATATACTAAACACAAAAAGTTATGGGGGGGGCCATAAAAATTCCACCCCCCATCTCACTCACCCCCCCCCCCCGGGGTCCAGGAAGCCCCAGAAAGCGTGGTCAAGATCGGGTTAAAGCCAATTCTTTTCCAGGGACGCCCATGCATATTACATCACAATACAGCACACAATTGTCATTTGTCAGACATTTGTATCCATAGCAACATACAGCACAAAGTGCAGAGGGCCCAAGAGGGAAGTAGCGTTTCATATTACAGTGGTGACAGCACCTAAGAGGGACTTTGCCCAGTGCAATACCTGTGGCGAAAAAAGGAAAATTTAACCAAAATCCAACTCAGTCAAAATGTAACTCACTCAATTGCTAAATCTAGTACCAGTTATAAGATTACATAAAGCAGCAGTGGCAAAGTCTGAAGAGATCTGTCCTCGGACTGTACTGGATGGCAGTTCGGGTCTTTACTGTTCCAACCTTTGTAGGAAGGTCATCTCACCAGGAGGGAGCCAGAACAGAGAGGAGACATGACCTGGCAGTACCGGAATGGATTGGGTGGAGGTCTGGGTGCCATGTAGGGTCTAATGATCTTCTGAAGATTGGCCGGGCATCTCCCCTTAGTTGTCTGGTATGCTAGCACCAATGTTTTAAACTTGATGTGAGCCATGACAGGCAACCAGTGGGGAATGATGAGAAGGGAAGTGATGTAGGTGTGTCTGGGGTGGTTGTAGATCAGATGAGGTGCAGCATTTTGAATCATTTGCAGTGCCTTCACAGATGTTCAAGTTACCGAGGCCATGGGCAATAACACATCCCCATACCATTGCAGATGCTGGCTTTTAAACTTTGCATTGATTACAATCTGGATGGTCCTTCTCCTCTTTAGCACAGAGGACACAACGTCTATGATTTCCAAAAACTATCTGAAATGGGAACTTGTCAGGCCACAGCACACTTTTCCACTTTGCGTCAGTCCATCTCAGATGAGCTAAGGCCCAGAGAACCTGTTGGCATTTCTGTGTGTAGTTGAAATTGCCTTTTGCTTTGCATGGTAGAGTTTTAACTTGCACTTGTAGATGTCGCGATGAACTGCATTAACTAACAATGGTTTTCTGAAGTGTCCCTAAGCCCACATGGTAATGTCCTTTACAGAATGATGTCGGTTTTTTATGCATAACTGCCTGAGGGACCGACAGTCACGGCCATCCAATGTTGGTTTTTGGCCTTGCCGCATATGTGTAGAGCTTTCTCTGGATTCTCTGAATCTTTTGATGATATTATGGACTGTGTATGATGAAATCCCTAATTTCCTTACAATGGCGCCCTGAGAAATGTTGTTCTAAAACTGTTGGACTATTTGCTCACACAGTTGTTTACAAAGTGGTGAACCTTGCCACATCCTTGCTTGTGAAGGACTGAGCCTTTCGGGAATGCTCCTTTTATACCATGAGACTCGCCTGTTTCCAAGCAACCTGTTCTAAATATTTGTTTTTTGAGCTTTCCTCAACTTTTCCAGTCTTTTTTTGCTCCTGTCCCAGCCATTTTGGAATGTGCTGTAGGCATCAAATTCAAAATGAGTGAATATTTCCAAAAAAGAAAAACTTCATTGTTTTTTTTATCTGTTTGAACATTTTTATATAATATATTTGTTTGGGGCTCAACAGTAGGCTACTTGGCTATCGGTAGGCCTTACGGTGCCCTAGTATTTGAACAGTGAATGCCGCCAGGTGCAATTTTGTTTTTTGTTACTAAAAGTTCATAACAGGAGATTCCAGTTATTTTCTTGTTTTGTTTTAACATTTAGGTCTATGCCTATCCAATGCCGCAACTTGTTTATGAATTCACCCTCAAAGTTTTTTGAGAATTGGGGTCCTGAAAAGTCCTCTTTTTATCCTTTTTCTGAGTCGGGACCATTTTTGGACCACTCTTTATCCCAACTTTGAGGGTGTCCCATTGAAATAACAGAACAAACCTATCAGACACCTCCCAAATGAACAATACCTGCAATAAAATTCGTGCGACACCCTCAAAGTTTCAAAATAATGGGAGGCCTAATTTAAGCCATTTTCAGCCCAGAGCGTTTTGAGCGCCCCCTATGGGCCAACTTTGAAGGTGTCCCAGTAAAATAACAGTATTATTGTATTGTACCCTCCATGTAGTCTCCATATCAAGAAACTAAGAACTGGGACACACTCAAAGTTATGAATTGGAGGGGTGGGAACTTGTAACTTTTTTGTTACTGCCCCAGGGGGTCCAAAATAGGGGGCGCTGTAACTTTGGTTATAAGAGGTCAACTATGGAATGGTTTGGGTTTTGAAGTTCGGGTACCATAACCATTTCACAAAAAAAATTCCAGCCAAATCCAGGAGGGTCAGCAATCCAATGTGTCTGATATTGTCCTATCCTTAGAAAAAATGGTTTTAATGGGATGGTATGAAGCATTCTTGCAGCACCATAAATGAACTATTTCCCTATTTTAGCTCTTGCTCTATGATGATAAATTACTCAAGGTCTTGCAAAAAAAGATCACATTGTGTCTGCATTTGCTTGTCACTTGGTGGTCCTTCAAGGCATCCCTTTCATACCAGCAACTGCTGTAGATATGTCAAAGATATCGCAGGTTTGGAAGTATTTTAAGAATGCTGATCTGTAAGTGCGCAATTATTAAGTTATTGTATTGTTCTGTCATGCCATTTATTGGATTGGCCTGCGGCCTGCAAGTATTTACATTAATAAAACTGAAGAGCTACATTCATGAAAGAAAGTTGATATCAAAATAAAGTAACCCATTTAATGCAATGAATCACTTTATCCAAATTGAGGATTTTGTCCAAGAATAATTTTATTTTTTGCGTGATGACGCCCTGTAGCTCATTGAACGGCACATAATAGCAAGCCGTCAATGTTTCATAGGGTTCATAAAGTTTGACACCAAAATGTTTACATTTTAGAAAGGAAATAAAAAATGCAAAAATGGGAAATAGAATTCAGAGAAGGTTTTGGATTAATTAGTTACGCACAATTGTCATTCTTATTTTTTCATGTGTCTTATCGTGTATGTACATTTTCAGGGAAGCCTATGAGTAATCTTTGTCTTTTTCTTAATCATCATACACCTATGTTTTGGTTCTGGTAATGCAGTAAATAAATTCTTTGATTGTTAATCAGCTGATATCAAACAGGAATAGGTCAAGATCCAACATGCGCAAAAGGTGAGAGGCTTCTGTCTGATTGCAATGAACTGAAAATCCCGTAATGCCAGTACTATCAGGAGTTGGGATTGAAGAGTGGAATAAACTCAGTACACTGACTGTTGTGGACTGAGACATAAAAGTGAAGGCGACAGGATCCAAAAGTTAGGCGTAGTCTTATTTACATATGGAGCAAGGCTTCAGAGACACGGGCAAATATAAACAACGCTTCCAAAAAAATAACAAAGGTTGAGCAAGACTAACGGGGATTCTGCTAAAATATACCAGCGAAAGAACACGAAATGTCTACACAGTGAGCTACACCAAGACTTTGCACCAAACTGGTGTGAGAGCCTGATATATATAGGTTTTTTTGGTAACAACTTAATTCGGCACGGCTGATGAGTGTGAAGTTGATAGAGCAGGAGCCAGCCAGAGCTCAGAACTCTGGTGATGCGTACCGTTGTGGACAGGGCAGGACAAAGAGATTTAAACAACTGAGGCAAAAAGCGCGATGGTTTTTTAAATAAAACACACAGGCCCATAGAGCACAGGAATTTACCAGGATAACATGTAGAAAAAATATAGGACAACAAAGAAACAACAATAACAAAGAAATTGATAATTATGATTTATTACCTGGCCCCCCCCCCTAGGGGGGGGAGCCAGGTTAAGCAATGATCATGTTACAAGGAAAGTTATCTAGCTAGCTAGCTGCCCGGGATAAACTACGCCATGCCACGGGGCCCAGCGCATTGTTCGTCTGTCCTCGTATTAAAATGGAGGCCGCTGCAGCTCGTAGGCCTATTTGCTTGATGCCTGAGGAGCCTGGATTGTCGTGGATTATATTGTTTTCTATGTCTGCTTAGGTAATTTTTGTATTATTTTTGCGAAATGAACATTACGTTTGTGCTGTATGTAATTATTTCGTTATAAGTCTGTAGCTAGCATGCTAGCTAGCTACATGGAGCTCCGTGTTGTGACACGGACCCCTGCGAACCATAATCGCGATGCATTTTCATAAAACAGTATGCTAGTTTGCATTAAATTATGTTTCCTAATTGTATGAGGTTTGTTGGTTGTGATGTTACCATTGAATTTGTGCTTTTATTTCTATTTGCGTTGCATTATTCCGCATACTTTCGCTGCATACTGCCCGTTTTTCGTTGGCGGACAAAGTGATCGCGTTGACACGGATCTTGCATGGAATTGCACATAGCAGACGGGCTCCGCTTTCCAGCCAGCTAGGCTTGCTGAAATCACCGATTTTTATTTTTTTTATTTTTTTTTTTAATTTAATTTTTTTCTTTAAAGATGGTATAGCGTGTTCTATCGTCTTCTGTGTCTAGTTAGCGTTTTGTTTTACCTAGCTGGACACAGCTAAGCATTTTTGTGGTCATTTGTGCAGTATGAATGAATTTGACTTGTATTACAAGGACAGTTAGCTAGCTAGCTAGCTGCCCGGGATAAACTACGCCATGCCTCGGGGACCAGCGCAGTTCACTGCTCTTCGTATTAAAATGGAGGCCGCTGCAGCTCGTAGGCCTATTTGCTTGATGCCTGAGGAGCCTGGATTGTTGTGTATTATATTGTTTTCTATGTCTGCTTACGTTGTCTTTGTATTATTTTTGCGAAATGAACATTACGTAAAATTTCTGTGAACGTTTGTGCTGTATGTATGATATTGTCTGTGTGTGTGTGTGTGTCTGTAACTCACTCTGTCTGTCAGCCCGTGGCTGGGGCCAGGTCTGCAATCTCTGATTACCTTGTTTGTTGAGTACTCATTTATTAGAGTACTCATTTGCACCCATTAACCTAGCCTGTTTATCAAAACCTAATGAACTGCCTTGCTGTCTTCTTCTCATGAAGGTAGCAATCTACATAGACAGTGTTTTAATCAAAATTGTAATTGAGATGCTTAGAAAGCAGTGGTGACAGGAATTGTTCCTCTCCCCCACATGAGTGGTCTTCACTCAACTCAACTGATGAGAACACTCAAGTATGTCAAGACTTCTACCTCCAAGTGGACGTGGCTGAATTTCTCTCCCCCGCAAACAATCTCAAGCAAGCTTTAATAAAGGCGTCCAACGCATCTTTGGTGCCTGATAAGTGGAATGTTTCCTTTCCACCTTGATTTCGAGACTGTCTATGGATTGTCAGTTGAGTTTTGATGATTGATGGTTTCTTGGTTCGCGGTGGTGTGGGCAGCGTTGTAGCATCATGGTAAGACATGGTCTGTAATTTTACGTGTTCTCATTGGTTTGCTGATTTTCTCCAACAGTTCAAATGTTTTCAGGATTATGAGCAAGTCTAAATTTCTCCTTGGTATATGTGGATGAATGGCACATGTGCTCTGAGATGGATTGATGGGCAGGGTACATTCCTGCCCCTATATCCAATTCCTGCCGGGCTGGGTCCCAGTACTCTGGGACTGGCCTGAATATGGGAGTTAGATAATGGATGGATGGATGGATGGATGTTACACTAATCACAGGAATCTAAATTTTATTTCTTAACTGTGTATTTATACAGCATGGGCGTCATACATGACAAACTCCCCTACTGTGATCGTGATGATTGGTCTTCCAGCGAGGGGAAAGACCTATATGTCGAAGAAGCTGACTCGATACCTCAACTGGATAGGAGTGCCAACTAAGGGTAAGTCTGATTACGGCTAATCATCATCGATAAGTGTGAACATAAGTCAATCAGCCGTAACAATAAAACCAACTGCCTAATACAGCCGTAATAATAAAACCACCTGCCTCATTTCCCAAAACGGCTCCGTCATGCTGACGTCCACTTGAATTCCCAGATGTAGCGTTTCCTAGCAGAACATTTCCCAGAGTGTAACACTCCCTTCAACAGCTTTTCCTCCTCAAACAGTGTGTCTTAGTGCCATCTCTTCCTCAAGTAAATGCTGCACATAATGTAAAAGAAATGAGTCTCACTGAACTAATCAACTGTCTTTAGTTGCTTCTAGTTGCAGCTCTGAAGCTCACATGCCCATTGTAGGTGCTGTCAGTGGTGGAGCAGGGTTAGACAGCAGCACAGTGTTGCGCACTGTGTGTTGAGACACATTTCTCATACATGCATCATTAACCCCTTTGCGCAGGAGCCAAATTTGGCTATTTCGGGGTTACCCAATTTAATGCTGTATAATTCAAGATTTAAGCTTCATAAAGAGGCTTTACTCAGAAAAGACACTGACAGCATTTAGAATTACATCATATTTCAGTTTATTATCATGATTTTGGTAGAGAAAATGGACTGCAAACATTAAAAATTCACCATTAAAATTGCAAAAAAAAATAATACTGAGAATTGAAAAACTGCTTGGGCTTAAATCTATACATTTCTCGGATCATAAACTCCTTGACCACAAGTAGAATTCATCTTCAACATTACATTCTAGATTGCCAAATTACACAGCTATCCAAGTGGCTCCCCAAAGTCTGAGATGTTGCACTGTCAAATCATCAAATAATCATGTATTAACACAAATAAAGTTTTGAGGCATGAAATTTAATGTGAACTAATGATTTTCTGGTTGAGTTTAGCACTAATTTACCAATATAAGTGCAGCTGAACATCAGTGGTCACCAGTTACCTCTCCAAACATAAAAAATGCCTTTTCTCCACAAGTTTAGAGTTTTGTCCATTTTTCTTCTAAGTCCCCCAAGCCAGCACACGCAGTCATTAAATAAACTGCTGATTAAACGGTCAGGACATTCACTCTGCAATGAAACCAGCAGTTCTGACTTCCGAGCTCACAAACTCATTTCAACACTTATAAGGAACAAGTACAACTCACTAACTCAGTAATATCTGAATTCTGAAATATACCTTATTTTAACAGAATAGACATTCCACTTTCAGGGAAGATCAGACAATATATTGCCTCCCTAGATTCAACAGAACCGTGCAATGAACTAGGGATGAGCCGTCAGGGTAGGCACTGCCTACCCCAGGCTATCATCAAAAATAAAGTTGTTTAACAATTAATGATAATTTGAATATCTAATCTAATTTTGAAGCTATTTGATATATAGTTTGTCTTTATGCTGTTGCTTTAAGTCATTGAGTTATTATGACACTACAGCGCAATCTTTCGGCCAGGCAGAAGCTTTCAAATCGGTCTCATTTTTGCAAGGCAGGCACAGCTCTGAGATTCCTTTGAATGTCACGTTCTCAAAGACGTTGTTTTCGTGCACGCGCAGTGTTTTTTTTTTATATGCTTTATTATATATGCTGCCTTTATGCGTAAGTGTCACAAGCAAGTCATTCAATCTGGACGTTCAGGGTTTTCGTGAATTCACACCAATGAGTGTTTACTGGACAGGCTGCCGCCGTTGAAGAAACCAATATGGCATCAAGTGCACCGCAGTTATCAATTTCCTATAGACTGTAATGGAGAAATTCCTGCTATTTTGCGCCGAACTAAGGGATCTTCCGAAAAGATTCCAAGTGATCGAAAAAACAAGAATAAAAATGAATGCATAATTTTACATGACATCGAAAATATAAAAACATGTCTTAATAGGAAGCACAGCACAAACTAGCCTCTTGTCTAGCTGGCGTGTTAAGTAATCGAGTCGCTGTAGACGGCTGTGATGGCAAACTTTATCTGTACATTTAGCTAGCTAGATAAACTTAATGGGCACAATACACTTGGGTTGCTTACAAAGGGTGATGGCCAGCTAGCTCTCATACCCATGTAATGTTAGCCAAGTTGCATATCTACATAAGCATGACATCGCAAACGTTCGTGGTGTTCATACCAGAGGAATTGTGCAAATGAACGCATCCTTATCAGCATGGGCGTTAGTTTGTTTTGAAAAGTGGGGGGGATGATGGTTTTCAGAATGAGTGCGTTTTGAGAACTGGAAGGGACAATGATATTAATTAATGTTTTCACTTTTGGTGAAATGACATGCATGAGCGTATTTTACGTTTTATGTCAATAGTCGAGTTTTCTATTTCATATCAAGCGATTTTTTTTTGGCGAATTTTAGACCGTTCACTTCAAAGGAAATGTGAATGACCTGCGTTTCTATCAACCGGCTTGGAGCAAATAAACTCCAATGTATTAAGCCCGGTTTCCCACAAGATGGCAATAAATCACTTGTTACCTGTGTACCATATATTGGCCCTACAGTAGCCTACAACAGTAGAAGAGGAAGTCGCAATTCGATCCAAAAAAAAATGCACATTAAAATAGTGCAATGGAAACCTGACTACCGTCATGTACTGAATTAGAAGATAAACCTAGTTTTTTTTCAACCGCAAGGAATTCGATCGCAGGATTGATGCCTGGAAATTACATTTCATTCCATATTTAAATAAACTGTAGATAAAGCCAACGCCAGCGATGGTGAATGATTACCAGTAAAACTCATGAAGTAATTTGCAGAGATTGGCGTTTATCATCGAACGTGGCAGAAATGGTAAATCGCAAGGCGCCAACCGAACACCGAAACGCCGGAGTAATGAGTTGTAATGGGAACACATATCGGAGTTAACAAGCCCCGGGGTAGGAAAAGCTTCACCCTGGGCGGCATATTCCAGGGTTACGCATTTTGTAGTAGGAAAGGGGGAGCAGTTACTATCAGGGTTGGAATTACACATTGGCTTTCGGGGGAGCCCCATTTTCTGTACACTCCATCTGCAGTGGGTAGGTTAAGTCCTTCTACCCACTGCACACTTTCGTACTCTTTTATAATAATGGCCACCAGGTGTCAACCGCAAGTCGACGACGACTGAGGACCAATCAGCGCCGAGCTTACAAATGCGTCGCCAGCAGCAGACGGAATAGCGGAAGCAACATGTAAATGGTAAACAATCGGCGATGATCAGGCAGAAAATACTCCCAAAAAAAGGATATACCGTTGTGCCGAAGGGCTTTCATGCTTTTGCGTGGTTTTTCAGTGCGATATAAGATTAGGAAATACGTTCGCGTCTGGTGTTAAAGCGACTCTAGGATTTTAAATAACGTAACATTGGCATGCTAGCTAAAATATTATAGTTATCGATGTCTCTAGCAAAACAGCTCGCTCCCGAGTATTCAATTGTGAGCGAACTGTAGCCTTTAAGCTCGCTAGCTGGTTGGCCATGTTGCTAAATACAATGGCGCGCTAATTATGACACACAGCTTGGCATCATTTTGGCTTGGCCTATTATCAGCTAGGTAGCCAACTAGCTTGCTAGCGAGTAAGGCTCAAACCGTAGCCTTATTTCGCCGGCATAATCATGACCCAAATTGAGCCCTCTTTAAATCAGGATAATTAGACTGTCACTTCACGGCCTGAACTGAATTTTTTTTAGATGATACTTCTAGATCTATACAATTATTATAACAGATTTACAAACCTGTTCCCAGACTCAGTCTCCAAGTTGTCACTGTCAGCATGTAGATCGATCGCTGTGATGCCGATGCTCCTCAAATGAGCAACCTGGGTGCTAATTAATGTCACCAATTGAGACACGACTAACACAGCTGGATCTGCAGCCTGGCCCGAGGGTGAGAAAAGTGACAGGCCTGACTCACGAGCGGTTGAAATCGCCCAAGTCAGGCCTTCGAAACACAAGGATTTTCTGCTGCCAGTAGGCATACAGACGAGAACATCTTTCCCCAGCAGCACAGACTTTATAGCTTCCATCTGGTAGGTTCTTAAACTGTCGATATGCCATATACCGCACAGTTTTTCCTCAATTTTTCATCAAAACGTCCATGACGTCGCTTTTCGTGGAGGAAGCCATAATGTTTGATCACGTGGGCGGCCCGGAGCCAATGACAAAAGATGTCATAGATTCTGAATTTTAAGGCAAGATGAGTGCGCTGATTGGATGGTTGTGATCATGTGACCTAGTGGCCATTATTATCAAATGGTACGAAAGCGTGCAGTGGGTAGAAGGACTTAACCTACCTACTGCAGATGGAGTGTACATTTTCTGGTGGGCACCACTATTAAACCAGGTCACATGCACATAAATACAAGTGTGTAGCAGCCCGGTCATACTGCGAAAAATATTGTACGAATACCATTGTTAACGGTTAATACCACAGATAATATTCCACAGAGGCACAAGCGAACGTCACATTTCTGGGGAAAAAAAAAACGAACGAAATTGGTCATCAGCCGGAAAAGAATTCCATATTCAACCAATATCAAATGAAATCAGAACTTTTTCGGCTCACCTTGATGTTTGGGTACCCAGAGAGGCATTCGGGTGTGTTGACTGCATCCAGTCAAGAAAATTTAGAGTAATTTCCAGAGCTGCTGTCCGCGGTAATAACATTTAATAACAATAGATGTTACAGAAAACATATCAGGTTGCTCGGGCATGTGCAACTCTCTCCTCTAACGTTACCGCGATAATTGGGACACTTAAAACATCCAAAAACTTGAACTTTTGTGCAGCTACCTCACTAGAGCATTATTTCACATAAAGGCAGGACATGATAGAGAAAAAACACACAACGAGATGGACGAAAGCTGCAATATTTGACAATATTTAAATATATTTGAAACAATGCCACCATGTCCCCCAAATAGCCCAGCTGAACACCGTTGGCATAAACCTTATAAAATGATCAATTTCCTGCACAGACAGCCTTATATCTGCCATATATCCTATATATAACTAGAGTGTTCAGGTGAACACGTGTCGCCTGCGAAGCTTATGTGAAAGTGTGACTACCAACTGAAAGTGTGACTACCGGACAGACAGACGCCGGACAAAGTGATCCCTATGTGCCGCTATGCTTTGCAGGCGACACAAAAACGACTTTGGACTAAAACAAAAGTCACTTATCGGCCTACTTACCTATTTAAACGGCATTTGGCAAGCTTTGCGTAGGGAAAATTTCTCGACTTTTCTTGAGATTTATGCAATAGCCATGTGTTATGACTTGGAAAAATCACAACAAAGAAAACTGGCCAGTACAACTAAAACAAATTTATTCTTTACAAAAAAAAGTTGTACAAAAATTATCCACTATTTAAATTCTCTAATAACACTCTGCCACTATTTAACTGTTGCCAAAACAAAACTCTGGTCTGCTCTCTTCTGCTGTCTGCTCTCTTTGTTGTCTGTCTCTGCTGTGCTTAAAATCACAGCCTTTTTATAGTCTAGCAACCTTCCAGAAAGATCCACAGGATTCTAGGGAAATCCCGCCCCCTCCAAGCAGGAAAGTGCCAGAAGCTTCGAGAAACTACTAGACTTTTCTTAATGATTTTACAAGTACGCCACCAGATGGTGCCAATGAACAAAATAAATATAGCTGACCAGCAAGGCAGCAAAACAGCATGTAACAAACTTCATTTACAAATGGAATATAATGCTGTACAAAATTATCATACATAACACATGAAAGTTATCATAAACCGCTATCTTATCTATCTGTTACCAGCTGGCTGCATCGGTGCTTGAGGGTTGTCCGCAGTGCGGCAACTGCTTGGAAGAAAGCCGAAAGAACTTAGTTTTCGAAGCTTTGCTACCCTCTCCTCCTGTTCTTTATTTTCTTTTCTTTATTGACTACTGCTTTATGTTTGAATGGAAGTTTGAAAATTTGCTTGTATTAAAAGTTTGAAAATTTGCATTTCGCACTCGAACTATCAGCTGTCATCCTGGTCACATGATCAGATCAAATACTGACTTGACATTGGACAACACATTACCCAGCAATCACCATGATACATTTGCAAATCAGTGTGAAAAAAATAAAAAATAAAATCAAAGAAAATAAGAAAATAGTTAATTTCATTAATATTTTTTAATACGTGTGTAGATTAAGCGTGGAGCTTTGTCCATAAAATGCAATGAATTATTGTTGGCATAAAACCCATGATAGTGATAGGCTTGGCTTTATGAGGGTTTATATATCACTGTTTCTTCACTTTACAGATGGAAGTTTTCCTGGCCACCTAGTAGCCAAAGCATGGACGCGTTGCGAGCAAGCTGATAATACGTAGAGTGATGGGTAAGGTAGGAACATAGGGTTAGAGAAGAAGCTTGAATTGAAACAAAAAATTATTGCTCTTATGTAGATGGAGCACATATAGGCAAACTGGCTGATTAGCAAATTCCCGGATTTGCATACTATTTCGGTAACTAGACCAAGATTTTGGGGGAAATATTCCCGATCAAATAACGCGCTTTTCATGTCTTCAAACAGCAAGAATAGCGGTCTAATTTGACTTCGGGCTAATTTCACAATCGAAAAATACCGCGCTAGTTTAAAACTTCGGTCTGATGAGAGCATGCCTATTAGTGACTCAGCTCTTTCTTGTCCTCATCCTGGGTTACTTTGTTGCTGTAATTCTGAGTCTGTTCGGGTCAATGCATTTGTGTTACTCTGGCTGAAGTTGTTACGATGTTGCGATATGCACGCAGCCAGTCCCATTTCTATGCAGGCACACTTAGTGGCTGTTTGCGGTCTTTCCGATAAAATGATATGTATGACGATTTTTTTTTCATTGAATTCAAAAAAAAAAAAAAAAAAAAAACTGCGAGAGAAAGTGTGGCGGTCAAAATGACTTCTGACAAAAAGTGGAGGGGACATGTCCCCCCCCTGTCCCCCCCTAAACTGACGCCTATGCTTATCAGGCATCTACCTATCTAGGGACTATTGAGTGAGCAAGCTGTGAGTTATTTTTTTTTTTTTTTTTTTTTTTTTTTTTTTACGAGAATGCAATCCTAGCTGGGGCTATATACACTCATTGATTCACACCTAAGTCGATCAGATTGAAGGCTTAAATTTGACTGAACTAGCTAAGTAGCTAGTGAACTAGCTAACTAGCATCAGTGATGTCATCTTTTTTGTTTGAGGTCCTCATTCATCTGGACCCGTATTTGCTTAATTGTCCCCCGCCGTGCTGAACGCGCAAAGCGGCGGGACATAGAATTCACGACAGTCCGTCCGTCCGTCTGTCCGTACGTCCCGAATCCTTGTCGGCGAGAGATCTCAAGAACGAATTGATGGATTTTCTTCAAATTTGATGTCAACATGTATTAGGGTGATACCCCGGCGCCAGTCGATTTTGGTGACCTTCGCGTCACTCTCAAGGTTACACGGAGAGATTGCTCATTTTGTCACGATTTCACATTTTGTGGCGGGAGACAAAGACACGTTAGTGGCAAATACTTATTGAAATACTCGATTGAATACTTATTTCAACATTATTGAAAATTGCATGCCAGCACAAATATACTGAGCACAAATGAAAACGCACTACTTGAAAAAAGTCAATATTTAAGTTCAAATGAACTTCAATGTAATTTTTATACAACAACAACACTACAGTGACGTCACAAGTTAACTGTAACGCTAGGCAATTTTTTGCAAAAACGCAACATCTTGCATGCACACCACGGGGAAAAATGAATTTCACTCTGAATTTGTGCACACATTGCCTTTAAAAGCATGTGAATCCCAATAAAATTTCACTTCTTCATTGACACTTGTGAAACGTCGACACTATGCCACGACTTACAGCCCCTGAATGGGAAAGTGCCATAGGCATGCTTCAAATTGGCGCCAGCACCAGGGAAATTGCCAGACGACTACACTGTGCACACACAACGATCGCAAGACTCCATCAAAGGTTTCTGCAAACGGGGAGCACTCGGGACCGTCCTCGACCGGATCAAAAACGTGTGACAACGGCACGTCAGGACCGTCAGATCGTACGGGATCATGTCCGAGACCGAACACTACCAGCGACAAGAACGGCTGCTCAAGTCCAAGGACGACGTGGATTCATTCACCCCAACACCGTACGGAACCGTCTGCGAGCTGCAGGCCTGCGTGCACGACGTCCTTATTTTGGCCCCATACTGACGGATCGTCACCAAAACCAGCGTCTAGAGTGGGCAAACAGGCACCAGAATTGGCGACTACGACAATGGCAGGGTATCATCTTTTCTGATGAGTCACGATTTCACTTAAGGAACGCAGATGGCCGTATACGTGTTTGGCGGAGATGTGGTGAATGTTATAACGCCAATTGTGTCATTCAAACGGACCGTTGGGGTGGTGGCAGCGTTATGGTGTGGGGTGGAATAAGCTACCGTCACAGAACCCCTCTCCATATCTGCAGAGGAAGGGTGAACGGCGTCTACTACCGGGACCAGGTGCTGCAGAACCATGTTGTGCCGTTCTTCAACCAACACCACGATGTCCACACGTTCCAACAGGACAACGCTAGGGCACACACTGCAAGGCCGTCCATGCAGTACCTTGCACAGCAGAACATCCCCGTGCTTCAGTGGCCAGCTCTGTCACCCGACCTCTCCCCTATCGAGCACTTATGGGATGAAATTGGACGACGTCTTTCACGTCGACGCCAGATGGACAACATCCGAGAACTTGAGGTTGCCCTTGTTCAGGAGTGGAATGCTTTTCCTCAGAACACTATCCAGAGACTGATCAACTCCATGCGACGACGATGCACCGCATGTGTCAATGCAAATGGCAGTCACACCCGTTATTGACTTTCCTGTTTGACCCCTACACCAGTTAAACCTCTCTCGCGCATTAACATTATCGTGAATGAAATTGAATGATGTTTACATGTCTTCTTAACTCATTCATTATCTCAAATGCATCATACGTATATACTTCACATATCAATCCGTGGAGCTATTCCAGATTTCGTGAGTGGTGCGTTTTCATATGGACTGAGTATAGCTTGAGCCTATTTCACTGCCAACTTTTTTTCACTCTGTACCAGGAGTAATTTTGAATAACGTTGATTTAAATTAAGCAAATATGTGTCCAGATGAATGATTGTCGTCTCACCTAAATGGGGTGAACAAGCAACACCTAGGTGTTAAGTGTGGAGAGCTCTCGGAGTGAACCTTCATGAATCATGAAAATGACCGAGAACAGGTCAGGACCAGGCGCGTCGTTAGACCTGAAATTAGCTCCGGAATTATCCCTTTCTTTATTGAAAAGAATTAGTCCTGGCTAATTCTTGGTGGGTTTCCGTTATTAACACGTTTTCCAATTCAAGAATAATCAAGTGGCAATGAAGACACGGCTTCTCTCCCCCATGCGATCTAAAAGCGACAAAATAATGGGCTAAATTCAGCACAGAAAAATAATTTAATTATAATTAGATCCACGCGCTGTCACAGGGCGACGGCATTTCAGAACTTCAGCGAAAGAAGGTAATTTTGGTGACTAGTATGTGGTTTTGTCTGTTTACATTTTCCAATCGGATGGCTGTCTATTTTTTACAGTGAGTTGAGTGACCGTGCTGCAAAACGGGTGTAAGTACTTATCGCCGAAATAACCTTCATTCGTTGAAGAGTTCTGAAATGCCGTTGCTGAGTGCCGGCATAGACTTAATTATAATCAAATTTTTTGTGCGACAAGTTAAATAATACATTGATCACAACTCAAACACAGATTTGATTTCACTCTTAAGAGTTTCGAAATAAACTATAAGTCAAAATCTAACGAAAAACGCAACTTTGTGCATGTCCGGTGTCTATAAAGTGTCTTAAGTCCCTTTAAATCCGTTAATTCCTGCAAATGCAATTAATGATGTCATTAATCCAGATTTGCAGTGTTATTATTTACAGCATTCAACAGTTTTTGGAGTAATTATGTTTGATTTTGCCTGTGTTTTTACCGCTGACTCTATACATAAAATATAAATTCATTTTTATCCCCCGCCGCACGATTAGTGCGAAGCGGGGGATATAGCATTGGGCTCCGTCCGTTCGTGAGGCGGCGGGGATATTGCCATGTTAGCGGCAAGCACTTGTTACTTTCGCTCTGCCACTGCCTACCTCGACCCAAACCTCACGGTTCGTTACTGCAGTGAACATACCAGGGCAAATGCATGGGCAGTTCACATTTTAAACAGGAAAGAAACCTTGGTGTTCGACTTTGTTGAATACGGTATTCATTCCAAAACAAAAAGCAAAAATGGCAGCCTAACCTTTCTCATGAATCCCTCCTCCAGAGAACGATGACCAAATCCTTATCTCATTTAAATCCTGGAAATGTAACTGAACACTTCAAGGCCAGTTTTGCGACCCTTTTTTCTATAAATCGGGTCTGCTTCAGCCGCGTAATGCACGCAATGTAGACGGGAAACAACCGCGTATGCTGATATGCATATGCTTGTATGATCTGTGTTTGTCCAATCAATGTGTTTCACTTACTGTAGGATGTTTTAACACTCGGGAATTGGATAAGAAACAAGTGCCCAATCAATACATTGTTACCGGGGACGTTTCACGAGGGCGTGAAGTATAACTGTGCAGTTAAGCAGAAGAGCCTGAGTGTATAATTGAGTGATTGGCTATCAACACCAGTACTCGGGAAGCGCTGAATTTGTCGATGAAGGAATCTACACGTAAATTCATGGGGAACTACGCATTTTTTGAAAGCGATGACTGTAATTGACAGTAGAATGTGAGAGAATCAATACCATGTCAAATTTTTTGCTTCAGAAAACTGATTTTTTTCTGAACCACTAATTGGTATACTGTTGGCTCACTGTAGCTAAAGTGGTAGCTACTCAGGAAAAAGATTTTTTTCTGTCGCAAGAGATCATTTTTTTAAAACTGCTGGATTGATACTGTGGACAAGGATATTGACCAGTTTGCACATCAAGCTTAGCTAAGGAGTTTAATTCATGCTGCTCTTGAAAAACAGGGAGTGGAGGGAACTTGCCCATATTCAAAACCGTGTTCGAACTCTGCTTGCTTGTGAATATTCAATAACTGATCCGGGGGTGCTATCTAGTGGTCGAGTACAGTAACTAAGTGCTTAAATTTGCAGTTCCATAGACGCAAGCGTCTACATCTGCAGAAAGGGGTTGAAATTCTCTGCGACTTGTTCCACAGTATCAGACCTGCCAACATGTACGCATTTTGCGTACAACGTACGCATTTTGACATCAAAGTACGCTGGTACGAGTTGATGCTATTTGAGTACGCATATCGCTGGATCTCTCTAGTTTCAGTTTATGCGTCAGTTTAAGTTGACACACTCATCACTCATGACTCATTGATGTCCGGTGAGCAGAGGCGCGTATGCATAACGTAAATATTTCGACCAATCAGAGAGTGCGTGTGCCTCACCTGCCCTCCCAACCACGTCCCTCTCGGAAAAAACCTCGCTTCGAATTGAGTTTAGTCTCATTCCCAAGTTATCGGCTGCAAACCCTCTTCGCCACACCTCTGGGTCATCATATGTTGAATATACTCCCAATTCAAACATCGGTGAAATGGTAAATTCTACTATGGATGCAGCGAATCCTGTATTTTGATTAGTAGAATACCTACGGTAGAATACCTGGCGCTGCTTGAAGAGCTGACGTTCGATTATAATGCCGTTTCACTGCGTATTAATCTCATTGTCACGAAAAGCGAACGCCAGTTACTTTAGTTTGAGATAATTTCTCTTTTATTTGGGTTTGTGTTTGCAGAAATACTGTGAAACGGCCTAAAACAATGAAATGTAATAACGAAGTTCGCAAAAGGCTTTCTGACATTCTGTATAATGTTCCACATGATTGCCTCCAAAGGCAGCGTTTGATACGCTGTTTCAAATGCACCACTAATGGCGCTTTTCCACTACTTGGTACGGGCTCTACGCCACTCTACTCGGTACCGGATATTTTTCTGGGAGGTTGTTTGCCTTGAGTGGATAGTACTGCCTCTGTGAAGCTGGTCATCATAGTGGCGCAGCACGAAACTTCCGCGATGTCATCCTCAATACGACACACAATGTAGCTACAGTTATATCAAGTTTACATTTATTCCATCGATTTTGTTAAAGATTATTGTGTTCAAATCCAGTATTGTATTTTCTGAATTGAATTGCAATTTCTATTTGACATTGTCGTGTCCAATTCAGTTGCCCGTAAAATTGCGTGCCACCCCACAACGCAAAGCAGTGAAATCCGTAAAAGGCATGGAAAGGGAATGTATATTTCACTCTAAAGTTCACGGCAAAACAAAGGAATTGTTAAAGTATGGGATAATTAAGTGATCATTGCAGAGCAGAGTTCCTCGTTGCAAATCGCAGGACATGGCAGCCAACAGAATTAATCGCTTATGCGTCATCTCATTTGTGATAACTTTAAGAGAAAAATGATTCGTTGACATCCGTCATGTTTTTTTTCTGTGCGAGTTTATTAAAACGAGGCTTGATAGCAGAACTTTCTTAAGGGGAATTAGTTAGGGAACATAACTGGACACAAGACCGTCACTTAATTTCGCCATGAACGGGCCACAAGCAAAGAGAAACACATTTCATGAATGTAGCTTTGATGAATAAGCGAAACCGTGTTTGAAAGGTAGGGCAACGCACAGTGTATCGAAAAAGATGCCTGCGCTAATCTTAAAACTCCTCAATCTAACTTGAATGAGAGGTCGACGACGGAGTCGTCTTTCGCAGTGACGATACACTCTGACCAATCAGTAGGGCTTAGTGTGTTACATCACTTTTTAGTATCTAGTACCCGGTTGGCTTTTTTGGAACCCCGGGAGAGCAGGTACCAGAAAAGGTGGTACCAGTAGGTACTTTTTTCTAATGGAAAAGCAAAGGAGGCGAGTAGAGTATAGCCAGTGCCGCGTAGTGGAGAAGGGCCTTAAGATGAGAATGATGGAAAGTTAATCAGTGCAAGTCTTTAATGCATGGCAAATTGTATTTGTTTTGGTATTTTTGCCCATTTATTTAATTAATTAATTGATTGATTTGCAATGAATGTCCTCTGTTGACTTGCTTTTCTGGCAACATTTTCAGTTATTATTGACTATTACGCTGTAATTTTATGTGTAACTAAGAAAAGCAAAGTACTAAATTTCAAATTCATTTTTACTGCTGTTCTGACAATAAATTCGCTGGCTGTTTGAAGTAAATTGTATCTCAATGCAATTTTATTGACCAGTAGGGTGGGAGGTGATGGGGGGGGGGGGGGGCCGGTTGTACTCATAAATTTTCTTCAAGGTTGGCAGGTCTGCAGTACCCCTTTTGTTGGTTTGGACCAGACTGGGTAAACTTCATTGTACTTGTGTGGTGATGAGCCTTGCGCATCCAACGACCTGTCGCTGGTTCATGGATTGACCGTTCTAGGACCGCTGTTGGTACAAAATTGGCTGAATTGGTTGATACACAAATTCAGACTGAATACAAAACCATAATGCTACCATTATGCTAATGTGAGGAATAGTGAATGATTGATTGAGGGAAGGATTTTGGACACGGCCTGTATCTGCAGAGCACAATGGAGTCTTAGCCCCGTGTACTTTCTCTCTCTGGTGTATGAACAACGTTAGCGAACCGCACAGGAGTGGGACATTGCGCCAGTGATGAGATGTCAGCTCAGTGTTTGACAGGGAGCCAGTGAATAGAGTTATTAACCCAACCAGGGGGCGGAACCGTGCATGAGCCGTGCACAAGGATATCAGCAAGGAGAATGATAACGGCACCAGGCCTCATGGAAACGCCATGTCATGAAGTTCTTTCCTCTGAAAATGCTTTCTCAGTTCACATTAGCCTGCCTATTTTAGATCAGCAAGTTGTAACTCCTGTTGCCACACAATATAATACAACAGCATATGACAGAGCTGTAGAATAGAATAAACTTTATTTTAGCTGGGGAGAACATCAAGTGAAGAGGCTAACATGCAGGAAATTTAAAAAAACGCATCACATTCATTACATTAAAAACAGAATGACATACATTGCATTTAAAGTCCTATATCAAGTGGGTATTGTAGCAAATTAAATTGGCGAATTATGTTGCAGTATCCTAGTAAGAACTTAAATGCAAACATAAATTAGAAGTAACTGGAACACTGAAGTAAAATGTATTTCTGACTACGCTTAGTCAGAAAATAAAATTAAACATCAAAATGAAGGCATAGCTGTATCATTGATGAGACAAACGAAGCTCTGCTTCTTTTTAGGGAGAGGGATTTTGGGGACCAGCAACCTGCCACATAGAGCCTCTGTTTGCGGCCTGCATCAGCGCAGTCAAGATGAATGTGTGTGTTGTACCTCAGTGCTTATCACATGCTGGACTGGCATGTGTACAAACAGGCGTGCCGCTCTGACTCTCCACCGCACCCGGTGCTTTGATGCCGTGCCAGCACTAACTCCCCTGTCTTCATTCCTTCAGTGTTTAACCTGGGTGTGTACCGAAGAGAGGCTGTGAAGTCCTACAAATCTTACGACTTTTTTCGCCATGACAACGCGGAGGCCATGAAAATACGGAAGTGAGTGAATATACATCTTTGTTTTTTTAAGATTATTGTCATTAAGCAATGATGATGATGATCATTGTTTTGAAAAAAACCTCAAATCTATAATATATTTGAGGTCGATGTCTGTCTGTCTGTCTGTCTGTCTGTCTGTCTGTCTGCACACATTTTTCTACTGCATTTCTCAACCGATTATCACCAAATTTGGCGTGAATATCCACTTGGACACCATGAAGGACTTGACGTCACCTGATTTTTGAAAAATGGTCATGCACGCAAAAAAAATGGAATTTTCACTTCGGGTAGCGGTAGCAGCTAGTCAGAAATAGTTGGTGATATGTTAATTTACAAATCACTGCTTTAAATTTTAATTTATCTTTGGCCTGTATTACATTGAAACAATACAAAAGCTCAGAAATTCTATTGATTTTTTTTTTTTTTTTAATAAATAAACACATTTTGATCCTTACACCATATTTCTAAAAGAATTGGGACAGTGAAGTATATTTGTACCACTTTATAATGCTGTCATTCCTTTTCACAAAACTTTAAAAAAATTTCATCTTTAAAACCTTTAGTGATTAAGTGGCTGAGGTGTGATTTTGTCCCATTCTTCCTCCAAACAAGTTCGCAGGTGTGCAGTGGGATGGGGTCATCATTGCCGCATTCTGCTCAGCCAGTTCAGCACCTGCACCCTCTTCTTACACACCCATGCTTTCGTGATACATGCAGAATTAGGCTTTTATATGACTTGTTGCAATATGGAAGGGTGTCCAGGAAAAGAATGTCGTCTGGAAGGTGGCATTTGTTGCTCAAAAATCTCAGCATACTTTTCAGAATTAATTTTGCCTTCACGAAAGTGCATGTTACCCTTGCCAAAGGCTCTGAAAGTGCCACATACCTTTTTTTTTTTTTTTTTTTCTCGGCATGATTGTATAGTCATTACATGACAATTTCAACACAACACAACATGTATCATGTATCATGACCGAAAGGGTCGCGGGAGAAGCGAAATCGCTTTTCAAAGTCCCACCCCCAACTTCCAGAAAAGCAGTTTGATTATGGTTAAGATATCATAGGGATTATAAATCACAGCAGAGCTAGTGTCCATGTACGCTACGATTTAAACGATTTACGATTTAAACCTTGACAGAGCTTGACTTGTTGCTGATAACAGTCGGGGTGGTTCTTATCTTCTTTAGGTTTGAGCACACGACAAATATTTATATCAAAAAAGATCTGAAATATTGACTATTGCACACTTGGTGATGGTCCATCACAGATGCCTTTGAACCCACAGAAAGCAACAGTACCTCTGGACACCGTGAACAATAAGGCTTCCTATTTGCACAGCGAAGTTTTAACTGGTATTTGTTGAACTAAATGCATATGATAGAACCTGACAAAATTTGCCATAGCAGTCATGAGCCAACATTGTTATTTCACCGATAGCTAAAGGACGGTTCTTGATCCAGTTCTGTGAAAGGTCACAGGTATTCAGTCTAGGGTTTATGCTTCTCCCCTTGCCCTTCATGCACAAACATTCCTCAAAACTTGTCGAATCTTTTAATTCTGCTATACACCTGGATGAAACATCCCTCTTGTATCTCTTTGAGGAAAGTTGTTTTCAAATCTTTAATTGATTTTCTCTCACATTTGTGGGCGAATTGGTGATCCTTGGCCCATCTTTGCTTCTGAAGCACTAGATTTTTCCTGGATGCTACTTTTCTACCAAATATTTTTTTTAGCCATTATTTAACCAGGGAAGTTCCAATGGGAACATGCTTTTCTTTCTGTGGGATGCCTTTGGAGAAATAACAGATTGAACAGTTGCAAGTGAGGAAGGTTAGAGGGAGAAACGGGGATGAAGTCCCTCAAGTGTTCTTTTTTTTCGGCAGTAAGGGCCCCGCTCAAGGGCCTAACACCTGAGTTTTTCCAGCTTAATTTCTCCAGATCTCCTACCATGCTGTCAACTACTCCTTTCAGAGAGCAGCACAAACTGGCACTAACAAGGACAGAAAAAAGGAGTGGGAGGCCCCGATGCACAACTGAGCAAGAAAGCAAATATCTGAGAGTGTGTAGTTTAAGACAAAGACGCCTCACGAGTTGTCAACTAGCAGCTGCGCTAAATAGTTCCCTTCAAACACCAGTTTCAGTATCAACAGTGAAGGTGAATTTTTTTTGATGAAGGCAAAGTTTGAAGAACATATTCATCATTTTCCATTAAAATCATTATTTCTAACTCAGACAATGTCAGCATGTTCTGTTCATTTGCTATATTTCCTATTCAGACTAATTTCATGTGTATTTCCATGGAAGACAAGAAAATTTCCAAGCGCTCCCAAACTTTTGAGCGGTAGCGTATTCATTAATAAAATGAAGTTTACAGGACAAAGCATTAGATAGATCTTGATGATATCTGCAATATACTACACATTGCTTCGAAATCACTGCTGTCTGTTTTTGTGCACATTTACCGCCCCAACTTTTTATTGGGGTTGTGTAGAATTGAGTGAGCAATAATTTTTTTTTTGATTGGCATAAATATTTGTCATGGCCTGATGAAACAAAAATGCGGGCATAAAATGCCATCCTGTTCTCGTTGCATTGTTTCTTTTCTGGCAGTATTTAATGTTTTGATTTCCCCTTTTAAAGGTGAAGTTAATCTTTTCATGTTGTTGGTGATGAAACACAGCACATACAGTGTGTCACTAAATGTTTTGTGCCAGCTTCCTAAGTCACTCTGAAATGTGACTTGAACAGTTTGCATAGATGGATTAGAATTTTTCATCTGCATAGAACATGCATAATTTTCATGTGTTCTTATGGCCATGACAATGCCGTTTAGTTACTCATTCTCTACAGGTTACCTGATCCTATTTGATTAGAAGCTAGTTTTGCAGTGGCTGCTGGGATAAAGACCACTTTCCACCCTAACTAGGAGCTAGTGGGTTCGGTGATGTATGGATGGATGGAGAGACGGAGAACCTCTACTGAAAGTCATGTCTAGTTCTGGGCTAGGCTTAATCCCTGCCTGTGAAACTCTACCAATGTGCATTATTTTTATTGGAACCTACACCACCACCCCTGATACAAGGTTTGTTGCGTTCACTATTTAAAACTGCTAACTTATCATAGGAGGCTGTATAACTCTTGGCTGAGGTTACGCTTCCTGGTAGCAGGCCAGTCTGTTTTAAGACTTGCACGTGGCTTTCCACTGATGAAGCAAATCATTTGGCAGCGCAGCAATGCGAAGTCTATCCCGGAGGCTTATGTCTGAACTCTTCATAACTACTGTATGTGGGAACCACAGGCTAATAATAGGCTGCTGATTTACATTTGGAGGGAAACCGGTTTTTTTTTTTTTTACTGACACCCATTGTTACATTTGTATGATTGCTAATGTGTTGCTTGTGTGGTTGCTGTTGTTAGGGATGAAAGTTAGGTGCAGGTAGCTGTCCCACTCAGGACTGGATCTTTAAGCGTTTCATTATAGGATGATTTTCTGGAGTTGTTTTTGTTGCTGCTTTCTGGGTTTTGGTCACCTGGTGTAATTTGAACCACTTGCCTTTAGCTTCAGTGGACAGTTAGGGTTGTGGAGGTTGACCAGGTGAAAGAATTCTCTTTCTACAGCTCTAATAGTCCTGTGTTTCTTTGCCGTTTAACTTAGACACTCATTGTTTCATGCTCAGGATGGCTTTAGAGGCCAGAAATAAAATTTGTCCAAATATATATTGAAATATTTTACAAAAGACTGTAAAATATCACAGAAATGGAATCCAGAAAAGAATTGGTTTTAAATTCATGAGCTTTGGTAGAAGGCCACAATTTTTATTTGTGGTTAACTGACAGAAATTTGGGCTTACTGTCAAGTTTTGCGTATCGTCCTTTCTATTTGATCATTCTAGGCATCTGTGCCAGCCTTTTTGTGTCACCTGCAAAGCATAGCAGCACATAGGGATCACTTTGTCCGGCGTCTGTCTGTCCGGTAGTCACACTTTCAGTTTATAGTCACACGCAGGCGACACGTGTTCACCTGAACACTCTAGTTGTAGATTTTATGCAACCAAATTGCCTCTAGTAGCCATGCCGTCACTTTTGTTTTTAAAAATATTATTTTGGAATCAATGCGTAAAAAATCATATAACAACATATTTACGCCCGCAAAGTCGATTGTTTATCTGTTAAGTGTGAATTATGTAATTTGAAGCTAATTTCATTAGAACTGGAAGCTACTGTATCTGGATTTTACTTGGCGGACCCACAGCCTGAGCTTATGATAGGGCACCATTCACTGGTATTTGAGTTTTTGAAAGATGAATGAGAATGAGCCCTTGGTGTCGTATTCCTTTAAAGGTGGCTTTAGCACACTGCTATTCAGTGAGCACAATAATTAATTGGACAATGACGCGTATTGTATCTCCCATATGATGATGATACAGATACTAAACGCCCGCCGCCGCCGCGCCCACAGAGATTTTCTGTTCCGGGCTCTAGGAGCGACAGTTATTGCAGGAATTCTTTCTAACATTGCACAGGCGAAGATATTTATTTGGCAATGCTCAAGACCAATTTTTGGCAATTTTGGACGTCCAATATGACTGCCAGCAGCCATTTTTTCCAAAATTTGGGGATCGGGGGAGATGCACGCCATGTGGCGACTGAGTTATCAAGTTTATTTTATTTCTGTACTCTGCACTTTTTGAAGTTTGAATAGACACAATGACAACGTGGTAGTAGTGAAGACTGTCAACCTTAATTTGTGGGAATTTTCGACCATATTGGCTGAATTTTAATTTTTTTTACATACAGTACAGTTGCCGTTAAAACCAAAGAAAAGGTCATTAATCCAGCAGTAGGGGGCGTTTAGACTGTCTGTAGGACTGGGAAATTTCGTCATTAGCTGTGCGGTTGGACAGGCGCCTTGATGCGCACAAAGACAAAAAAAGACCTACTGCCTACCGGGAACGGGGTAGCTGGGCGATAGCCCGTTAGCTGGGTGTTTGTTTAATCATAACTGAGCCACGAGGGCGGTTGGGGCGGTCTTGTTGTCAGTAGTCCGTACATGTAGATAATGGCACAGCTTTTTGGTGATTTATGTTCATATATGAATGCAAGAGTAACGTTAGCCTAAAATATTGATTTGCTTTGGCGGGGGTGATGTTGCCGGTAATCATTTTGCAAACCTTTTTATGTTAGACAACACAGTTTGCTCAATCTGTGCTACTATTTAAAACTTTTTTGCGGTATAATTCGCAATTGGATTATTAAATGTCATGCTATTTTTGGTGAGGATTTTGTTTTTCAGGTATCATTTCTGCATTATTTTATGTTCGGAGATGATGTGTGCTCTTAAGTAGCCTACTATTATTTTAAACTCAAGTGCTGAAACCCGTCCCCTAACCATAATCCCTAATCCTTATCCTAATCCCTTCAAATCGACTGCCGTACCCATAAAACTGCCATATCTCTAGACACTGCGAAAATAAAAAGATGTTAAAATGCATAACAGCAAACACAAATGTAATTCTAACAGTCAAAATGCCCTCTATTCTTAACTTACACGCGGTACTACATTCAGTTCCGCAGAGCCACATTTGGTTATTCCTTGCGGTAAATTTGTCTTGTGATGCGGCTCATTGGTCAGAAGTTTGAAGTACTGCGTTATCGCGTTTTAGATCGTGAAGGGCGAAATGTCCAAGGTAACCGGGCGTTAACTAACGCCGTGTTTTCGGTTTTAACGGCGACTGTACTGTACACGCACTAAGACACCAATTTTTCCAGTTTTTTAATAGGAAATTATGCAGTTTAATGTCTCATTGTACTCTGAAATGAAAGCATAGACATGAACAAATTAACATTGGAAGTTAAAAAAGAAATAATGTGACCAATTTACAAACCAAAGTGTATTTGGAACTTTTGAATCAAAGTAGCCACGTTTGGCAGATATAACGGCTGAACAGACTTGTGGCATTCTTACAGCAATGGAAATCAAGTTTTCTTCGGAAAGTTCTTCCCAACTCTGTTGCAGAAGTTCCAATAAATGTGTGGCACTTGTCGGTTGTTTTGCTTTCACTCTTCTGTCCAGTTCATCCCAAACCATCTCAATGGTGTTTAAGTCTGGAGACTGTGCTGCTGCTCCATGTTTTCAAGCGTACCATCTTCTTCTTTGTTCCTAAGGTAGTTCTGGCAGAGATTGGACTCATGTTTTGGGTCATTATCTTGCTGTAGGATGAACCCTTGACCATCTTGGCGCATACCAGATGGTACTGCATGGCGCTGCAGAATGCTGTGGTAGCCGTTTTTTGTTCAGGGTGCCTTTCACTTTGAGTCATTGACTCTGGATCCAGCAAAACAGCCCCAGACCATCACGCTTCCTCCTCCATGTTTGACAGTTAATGTCAAACACTGACGAACCATCCTTTCACCTACTCGATGGCGTACAAAAAAAACACGGTAACCTAACCTTTTGTTTAAAACTTCTTACAGTTCATCACTTACCTTTGAACCATTTCAAATTATTCTTTGGGCTGGAACTGGATAATTTTCAATAAAAAAACTTGAAAAATTGGGGTGTCCAAAAACCTTTGGCCGGCAGCGTGGTCTCCTGCTCCCCTCCATTGTTGGGCACATCAGAAATATTGGACAGTTAAACATTATGTAGAATTTAGCAATCATTTTTAACATTTGGTTGTATATCCTTTGCATCATCGAACACTGCATCTTCCCTGAATATGCTCTGCCAGGCCTGTACTGCAGCAATGCAGTTCTTTCTTGCTCTGTCTCTTCCTCAGCATGTAAAATCCAAGTTCAAAATGATTCAGATCCAGTGGTTGACTCAGCTAACAGAACCAAAGTAGCAATGCATCTCTGTCCAATGAATAATGGTGCTCACTATATTTCCCTTTCTCTGATATTGCATGAAATTACTTTCTGCTTTTATGTTTACTTGCTTGCTTTAGACTGTGGACATCATGTTGCAGATTTAGAGCTACCTGTTGGAGAATTTGTTGTAGTACAAGGAATAACAAAAGGTTCATTTACTATATTCCGCATCCAACAATTCCACTAATACTGAATACAGTACATTTAAATGCATGCCAGAAGGGAAAAAAAAAAAGAAAAACAGAACATTAGGACAATTACAGAATTTTCACCTTTTTGCTTTGTGCTCCGGCATACTGCATTTGAAAATGGTGACGGTGAGAGATTGTGAACCTCTATTTGTGGTTATTTATGATCATATCCAGTGAATCATGCTGGAATTGTGGACATTTCATCGTATCACTGTTTGTGCTCAGTCTTCTTGCTTATTACTGTCGTCTTCATTATTGGAGCCCTCTCTCTGGTCATGGAGCTGCATGTCCAACTGTCTGAGCTGCTTTAAAAATCCCCAGTTTGGTATGATGCGTCTCCGACGCTTCACGTGATCGATGGCCTCCACAAGCGTCATGTTATGGTAAATCATGAGGTAGGCCAGGAAGACGGTTGCAGATCGACTCCTGCCCATGACACAATGCACAAGTATCTTGTCTGCAAAAGCAGAAAACAACAATTCAGCAGTTCAGATGTTACGGGAAAATATTTTCAGGCGCAGAGTTAGTAAATCCTCATCAAACTTAAAATTTGAATGGAGATTTCATGTGCAGTCTGCAATTATATCACATTGTGACGGTGCATTTTCAACCTAAATTCCCTGTAACCCTTTCATGCATGGAAGTCACTACACTGTACAGCTGTTTAAAAGTGTTTTTTCTCAATATATGCCTGCAATTTTGGACACTGCTGCATATAGTCCACTCTAGTGGAAGCTACTGTATCATCTCATACAAAAAAATCCCATTGGCAGGTCATTGCAATGGGAAAAAGTAGTCATTTGTAGAATAAAGATTTTTGGAGTTCAAAAACTCAAAGTCTCGGCTCACTCAGACCAAGTGAAATAGAGTGAAATGTCCTTGTTGTATCTCACATCCGAGCCATGGAATGAGGAACACACAGAACTGTCAATTACCTTGGACTCAGTAGCACACCAGCCATCGCTATTGAAAGAGTATGGGTTACAGAACACTGTCAAGTTTGTGGTAGACAAGATACCACTATGGAAGTTATATCATTGATTATTTATAAAAGTAAGTATATGTTAACATATACGGAAATAGTTGTTCCATTTCATACAGTGGTAATAGCAAATCTCACATTATTTTATTCGCCACACTTCATGACACAAGATCCTAGTTCTGAATCAATACATTCATCATTGCATGCTTGCCTTGATAACAAAATAATCAATCCATCTGTTTTATGAGTATAGAATTACTACAATGATGATATTAAGAGGATACAATTCTCCTGCAATGAGTAAATCACGAATTATGTGGAACCGGTGGGATATGTTATTTTCTGATGACTCTTATTGTACTCATCCCTTAACACTCCGACGGCCCGAATACGGGCCCATCACGGAAGTTAAAAACAAGAAAAGATTTCAATTTACCTTGAGTACGTCCTTTATAGGCATTTTAAGAAAATGTTAAAATGTTAGTGGTAAGGGGTTTAACCATTTTGTGACCCCACCTACACTGTAAATGGATTGTTTTGCCATCCTGGAAGAGATCCCCTCATTGGGACAGAACATTTCCATTCCAGAATCGAGTTTATTACGTAGAATTATGTTGTGTTGATGTGCCCTGACCTTGTCCTTTCAGGGTACTGGTGGACCCAAACCATACTAGAACAATGTTTCTGACACCACTGCAAAGCCAGCAGGCCCCCTCAGTGTAGTGGTCAAATATTCAGGCCTGGACTGTTCTCGTGGTGTACACCCTAAAGTTTAAAGATGGTTACTTTGTGCTTTTAATTTAGCAGTTCGGGCAGAACTGCTGTGGCCTGCTTCGGATTTCACCTGTAATCTATTAGCCCAGAATAATATTCCCTCCCCTTCCTCTTTTTTGTTCATAGTTATTGAAAAAGTGCTTGAAAAATGTATAAAGACTTGCTTAGATGAGACTTACTCTCTGGACTGCCGAGCACATTGTGTATGTACTCTGCGGCCGGATAGAAGAAGCGGCTGAGATCGAAAGTGGGAATGTCGTCCGCTTGGATGCCGTAGTACTCGATGTTGGTGTCGTCGTAGTAGGCGGAGCCCGTGTCCACGTTGTTCCGTGTTCCCTCGGCTGCATTGAGGACGTGGGTCACGCCCATTCTCTGCAGCTGGAAGCGCTTGCGCGCCGTCATCCTGCAGTCACAAATTCACTCAGCTGTTGGATCATCTCCAGTAAGGAAGCAAATCCGCATTGCTGACATTGTGCAAATTTATTTAATCCCCACAACCGCAGATGCATTCTGGCTCCATAAATACTGAATAAGAGCTTGAGCCAAAATGTCAGAAAAGTGCAGATCCGTGTGTAACGTTTGCATAATTCTTAATTTAATTGACTACATTTATGGAAATGAATTAGAAATTTTTTTTTTTTTAATTTTAACTTTTCAACCTTGAAGCTTCGAGCTAAATGTAAATTGTATTCAAATTTGCTCAGATTTTTTGCAGATGTAAAAAAAAAATGCTCTGTTTGCTCCCAGTTTTCCCGATTTACAGTCCTATGAAAATGAAACTCCACGCTCTTCAGTTTTATCATTTAAGCCTGCAAATTTATGGTGGCAGTGTGTGCTCTTCTGAGCTTTGCACTACAAGCCCTGAGAAATTCAAATACCCCATCCAGCTTTAAGAGTTACTGATTAATGACACAGTATTTTCGAGAAAAGCGCATCTCCCGGTCTTTTGTGGTGTACAGGTGTTAGCGGTTTAAAGACCTTCTGACTTACTCGTCCCCGATGTAGACATTGGGCCAGACCTCGCTGACGCGGGTGTATGCCACACTGCCGTGGCACAGGATCTTCTCCAGCTCATAAGCGCTCGGTGTCTCGTACGAGTCCTCTTCGTCCTCAGCCACCTCTGCTGTGGAAACTATCTGCTTCTTGGCCGGATTTGAGCTCTGCGACAATGCCATGTTCCGCTTTGTCAGTTGATCAGGGGTTTCAGTTGCATTTCATTCCCGAAGGAATTCTTCTCGTGCTATTCTCATGCAGGAATATTTTTTGGAGAGAATAAGCACGTGCAAATGACTTGAGTTTGTAATATAATTTGAAGTATCATCAGACATAGGACTGAAGTCAGAGGGTTGTTTCCCACTTGTAGCTAAGTATTGGCAAACTTCAAGCTTCTTTCAGTCCAATAATAAATCAAATGGCCACTATTACTTCCAGATAATTCCAAATAAACACTTCCTACTGTGTAGCACGCCGGAACAGTAAAGCTCTGGAGTTCCCTACTAGGCTGTGTGTTTTGTTGCTCAATAACTGGCATCAGATTTGAATGATATTTTTAGGACTGCTGAGCCTCTGGCCTTTCTGAGAAACTGCTATCGAGGCGACCCACAACTACTCCCCGCACGCTTATTTACATGCGCAGTCTGAAGCTCTGGAGTGACTTTCACCCGCTGTTTTCAGTTTGTGGTGTCATAATCATGATAATGGTTCATTCACACACAATTTATATGCACACATACAAGTTCATACAGTTAGGTCCATAAACATTGGGACAGAGACCATTTTCATTGTTTTAGTTTAGTTCAACACCACGATGGATTTGAAATGATGTAATTGAGGTATGCTTGAAATGTGGACTTTCAACTTTAAGAGTTCTTTTAAAAAAAATATTGTCAGAACCATGTATGAATAACATCCATTTTATGCACAGCTCATCAGTTTTAGGGGCTCAAATGTAATTGTAACTGTCTTAAGTCTGGAGCCCATTGAAATCACCAGACACAGGGTATTTTCCCTGGTGATGCTCTGTCTGGCCTTCACGGCTACTACTTTGCCTTGTTGTGGTGTTTTGCCTTCAGCAAGTGAAAAGCATCATTGCTCATTTCAATTCCGGTCATATGATTTACTATGATAGAACATGTCACGTATTTGCCTTGAAAAATCTTCCAGCTTTTGTCAAGTCTCATCATCAGAAGACTTTAGGAAACCAGCTAATTAGCAGTTTTGCATGCTCATACATAACCACTCTTCATAGATGAAGTGGTATACCTCAGATCATGAGAAGTTCCTTCCCTTCTTTCCTTTTTTTCCTCATCCTACTGGTATAAGTGGAACTTAGTCTTGTTTGGATAAAGAACATTGTTCCAGGACTGCACTGTTTTTGAGCCATACTGAAAGCTTGTGTGTCAAAATCGACCCTCTTTATGTACTCTGGTGAAGTCTTCTCTAAATTTCTGACTTTGGCACCGACACGCCTACCTCTTAGAGAATGTTCTTGTTCTGGCCGGCTGTTATGATGAAGTTTTTTTTTGAACCAGGAAAACAATTCTACTGTCATCCACCTGCAGTTGTTGTCTGTGGTCTTCCAGGCCTTTCTGTATTTCTGAACTCACCGGTGTTTTCTTGCTTTGTAAGAATATACCCAAAAGTTTAGTAGGCTACACCTAATAGTTTCTCTCTTTCTCCGGTGGGTTTGTTTTGATTTTTCTCTCTAATAATGGCTTGCTTGACCGGCACCAACAGGTCTTTGGATTTCATATGGAGTCGGTGTTAACAGTAACAGATTCCAAATGAAAATGTAAATCTCGTAGTCAACTGTATGTGTTTACTCTGAAATGAAATTGTTAGGGAATGAAAGACCTGGTCTCCCAAACAGCTAAGCATCCAACTGTCAATCTACTTTTGGTTCCTTAAAAAGGAGGATCTCGTAAACAAATGCCGTAATTCCTACACTTTCCACCTAATTTCAGATGTATTCATCCTCAAACTGAAGCAGAACATCCTCAGATTAAACTCACATTTATTATTTCAACTCCAATTTCATATGGTTGACAGCCAAAACAAAAATAAAGTTGTCAATGTCATTATTTTTGGATCTAGCTGTATGTCCACACACAGACACACACACCAAAAAGTATGTTGTCTTTCAATTATAAGGCTTTCAGGATGAATTTTCTTAGCGCGCACAATTGCAGTTTTGCTGAAAAAAATTTTAGATTTTCCCAAAGTCAGATCTTTTTCTCATGGGGTTACCAATCAAATTGTCTGGGTTTTTTCAAATTTATGAGATCCGCTCCTATCAGGGTACTCGACTTGAGTGGCAAATCGATTTTATCACCAAAATCATGATGAGCCCTACCTGTTGATGTAAAATTTCCTCATAGCATTAAAGACCTACCACCCTGTGCCACCATGAGTATAATATTCTATTCAAAATGAGTAAACCCTTCATGTGCCAAACTCACCACTGATTTTTCTCTCATCGGCCAGTGACATCAGGCTCCAATTAGAATACCAAAGAACATATCAAAGCTTCTCTTCTAACCAAATTAATGCAGTTATACAGCATTCTGTTGAAGAGCAAATCAGTATTTGGTGTGTAGCTAAATTTCAGCTATCCTTAGGACAGCACACACCTCACACCACAGCAAACCATCTATATCATGAATATTACTGTTTTTTGCGTTTTGAGTAAATATTTTGACCAAACCCTCTCACTCTGCTCTCTTTGACTCTGTTCTCTCAGACAATGTGCCTTGGTTGCCCTGGAAGATGTGAAGTCCTACTTGAATGAAGAAGGAGGGCAAATCGCTGTAAGATCTTATTCTCTTTGATATGCCCTTGGTATGACGAACCAGCCCCAGGTGAAAGTATTTTTGCTTGGGTGCAAACAGTGGTCCAGTGGGTGGTGATGTTGTTTCACTGGTTGAGGTTTATGGGCTCGAATTCAGCCTTGGGCCTTTCGGTGTGGAGTTTGTGTAATCTACCTGTGTTCATGTGGGTTTCCTCAGGGTGGTCTGATTTCCTTCAGAAATCTAAGGACATGCATGTCCGACTGATTTGGAGAATCTCATTTAGTAATTGGCATGAGTTTGTCAGTGAATAATTGAGTAATCCCTACATTGCTTTGATAAGACGATGACGAGTGGTATGATTTTACAAAAGTGCTTTTCTAACACACGAAATAAAAACAGTACCATTACCATGCTACAAGAGGCCACAAAAACATACAGTAACTGCACATCTGTTGAACACACCAAACCATACCTCGGAGCACGGGGCCCTCTGATAGGCTACAGCTCTTGGCCTCCTGTTAGAATACAGCTCTGGATCCCCTGGAAGAATACAGCTCTGGACCTCCTGTTAGAATACAGCTCTGGACCTCCTGTTAGAATACAGCTCTGGACCTCCTGTTAGAATACAGCTCTGGACCTCCTGTTAGAATACAGCTCTGGGCCTCCTGCTAGAATACAGCTTTGCACCTCCTGTTTGACTGCAGCTCTGATCCTTCTGTTAGAATACGGCTCTGATCCTCCTGTTAGAATACGGCTCTGAACCTCCTGCAAGAATACAGCTCTGAACCTCCTGCTAGAATACAGCTCTGAACCTCCTGTTGGAATACAGCTCTGAACCTCCTACTAGAATACAGCTCTGATCCTCCTGTTAGAATACAGCTCTGAACCTCCTGTTGGAATACAGCTCTGAGCCTCCTGTTTGACTACAGCTCTGATCCTCCTGTTTGAATACAGCTCTGAACCTCCTGCTAGAATACAGCTCTAGACCTCCTGTTAGAATAGAGCTCTGGGCCCCCAGTTAGGATGCAGCTCTGGGCCCCCTGCTAGAAGACGGCTTTGGCCTCCTGTTAGAATACAGCTCTGGACCTCCTGCTAGAATACAGCTCTGAACCTCCTTTTGGAATACAGCTCTGAACCTCCTGTTTGACTACAGCTCTGATCCTCCTGTTAGAATACAGCTCTGAACCTCCTGCTACAATGCAGCTCTGGACCTCCTGTTAGAATAGAGCTCTGGGCCCCCAGTTAGGATGCAGCTCTGGGCCCCCTGCTAGAAGACTGCTTTGGCCTCCTGTTAGAATACAGCTCTGGACCTCCTGCTAGAATACAGCTCTGAACCTCCTTTTGGAATACAGCTCTGAACCTCCTGTTAGAATACAGCTCTGAACCTCCTGCTACAATGCAGCTCTGGACCTCCTGTTAGAATACAGCTCTGGGCCTCCTGCTAGAATACAGCTCTGAACCTCCTTTTGGAATACAGCTCTGAACCTCCTTTTGGAATACAGCTCTGAACCTCCTGTTTGACTACAGCTCTGATCCTCCTGTTAGAATACAGCTCTGAACCTCCTGCTAGAATACAGCTCTGGACCTCCTGTAGGAATACAGCTCTGATCCTCCTGTTTGACTACAGCTCTGATCCTCCTGTTAGAATACAGCTCTGAACCTCCAGCTAGAATACAGCTCTGAACCTCCTGTTGGAATACAGCTCTGAACCTCCTGCTAGAATACAGCTCTGGACCTCCTGTTAGAATAGAGCTCTGGGCCCCCAGTTAGGATGCAGCTCTGGGCCCCCTGCTAGAAGACAGCTTTGGCCTCCTGTTGGAATACAGCTCTGGACCATCTGTTAGAATAGAGCTCTGGGCCCCCGGTTAGGATGCAGCTCTGGATCCCCCGCTAGAATACAGCTCTGGGCCCCCTGTTAGAATACAGCTCTGGGCCCCCTGTTAGAATACAGCTCTGGGCCCCCTGTTAGAATACAGCTCTGGGCCCCCTGGTAGAATACAGCTCTGGGCCCCCTGGTAGAATACAGCTCTGGGCCTCCTGTTAGAATACAGCTCTGCACCCCCTGTCAGAATATAGCTCTGGGCCCCCTGTTAGAATACAGCTCTGAACCTTTTGAACAGCTTTTGTTTCATTACACAATGACCTGACGAGGGTTTTGTTCCTTTGTTGCCAGGTATTCGATGCCACAAACACTACAAGGGAGAGGAGAGACCTAATTCTGGACTTTGCTGAGGAGAATGCATACAAGGTGTTTATCTGTGCTCATCTACTCCTGTCAAGAGGCAAAGTGAAATGTTTGTTACTGCTCCCCAAATCATATGTGAAGCAAAGTTGCTGTTTGATCTCAATCCTTATGACAAAAAATAATTTGTTGTTGGGAATTGTTGCAGAAACTACAATGAGCACCATTATTCATTGTAAAATGAAACATTTTTATTTTGGTTCTTTGCTCTAGCTTTTTCGTCTTGATAGGATACAATGACCGCAATGTTGCAATGTGGACTCTCTGCACTCAGGGTTTTTTTTCCCTTCCTGATGAACCGTTGAGGAACGACAGCACCTTTAGCTCATAGTGCCCCTCATTTATAAAGCTTCAAGAGGTGTTGGACATAATTTAGAATAAATTATCACTTTTAATATTTAGTCGCTTATCCTTTGCATACTGTGACCACATCCAAGTCTGTAATGCATAATGATCACCAGATGCTGGTATCTCTCCTGGTGATGCTCTGCCAGACCTTGTACCACAGTCACTTGAAGAGTTGTTGCACTGGTCTCTTCCTCAGCATGTAAAATACATGTTCAGTTTGATTTGAACCCAGTGATTTACTTGGCCATCAAAATCAAAAGTAAAAAAATGTGCCACTTTTCAATGAATAATGGCGTGTAGTGTACATTTTGCATTTGTTTATCCTAGTTGAGCAGTTAATGTTTTCGTGAAGTAATCAGTCTGGCGCTTTCAAAGCTGTGTGCTTGGTTACTTTTCCTTTTGTTTTTAATGGGCTGCCTCCATGTTGGACTGGGGTAATCCACCCAACTTCTTCAGGTGTTCTTTGTGGAGTCTGTTTGTGACGACCCAGAAGTCATTGCTGCCAACATTCTGGTATGTTCTGATATACAGGCCTCGCTGTGCTTTGACTGCCTGTCCAATTACATTGCACATTCATCAAGATGTGAATGAGAATGAAAAATCAACTATTGCTTATTGTATATTCTACTTGGACATTAATGTCATGTTTAAAGTAATATGAACTATACCATGTGACAACAAAGATTTTGTCTCTGGTTAACACTGGTGGAATAACTCTTTTGCCACACAAGTGATAATGCTCTCTATTATGTTATGTACTGTATGTCACCACTGCCTGCATTAGGCCCTGAAGACTGTTTTGCCCAGTAGAAAGCAGCCAGTTTAGCTGTCACCTGTGTCATTTGTGAAACAGGAAGTGAAGGTGTCTAGTCCGGATTACCCTGAAACGCACAGAGAAAGGGTCATGGATGACTTCCTGAAAAGAATTGAGTGCTATAAGGTCACATACCAGCCTCTGGATCCTGATGAGTATGATAAGTAAGAAGAGTTAAGATTTTATTTAATTTAATGGGAGCCGTGATATAACTATCGTTTTTTTTTTTGTTTTTTTTTTGCATGAAGTTTTCATAAGTCACAGAGTATGATTTAAAATGTTTTACCTTTTTTGCTTTCATGATTATTGTGTATTTTTTAAAAATTTGTAGTATGAGAGGTGGCCACTAGGTGGAGACAGTGGTGCGGGTTTAACTCGTTGCTGAGTGCCCGATCATATTTCACCACAAATCCTGTCCACAATGAACATAAACAGAGATTACGTATAAAATTTCTACAGACTATAAGCATTCAGAATGATTTCAGAACCCAGGTTTGCATCTGACAGTCAGCCAGTGGCCCTGAATTGTGCTTAACAGCTACAGAATGAATAAAATAACAGTATGATGAAAAATAATAATGTTTTTTGTTGGTACAGGTATTTTGTGAGGATAGGTAGTGTATCTGATAGATACCCAACTACATATTATTTACAATTACATTCCTCAGAGAAACTGCTGTGGATTGAAGCATCTGCCAAACTAATATTTTATAATGTTGTGCTTCCATTGTTAGAGACCTGTCGTTTATCAAAGTGATTAATGTGGGCCAGCGTTTCCTGGTGAACCGTGTGCAGGACTACATCCAAAGCAAAATTGTGTACTACCTGATGAACATCCATGTGCACTCTCATTCTATTTACCTGTGTCGCCATGGAGAGAGTGAGCACAACGTGCAGGGCCGTATCGGAGGGGACAGTGAGCTGTCACCTCGTGGTAAACAGGTAGGGCTTCCAGGGTGCGTGTGTGTGCGTGCGTGTATGCGAATGCTGCTCTGCTGGAGTTCTGAGTCCAAAGAAGTATTTGTTATTTGGCTGATAATTCTATGGCAAAATGTATACCCATCAGCGAAATCATCCCAAGGTTGTTGTTCTTCAATTCTTTGGTTGTGTGGTTGTCTTTTACCTTGCAATGAGGCCTAGAAATACACCACACTTTGCTGTGTTATGCTAGTCAATAAGTCTTGCTACCCCCATCACAGAGGAAAAATTTGCCCCCTTTCTTTCCTTCCCGCCCTCTTGAACCTTCCATGTTGTAACAGACGAGAACTTACAGTACCAGTCAAAAGTTTGGATATATCCACATTTTTCTTACAGTACATGTTAAATAAAGAAATAGGCCCTCTTTATTTGGCAAAAAAAAAGATGTAATTCTTAAATCCATGTAACTAACCAGCATTTGTTGTCATATTTGCGGGGCATACTCACTTTTTGTTTTGTTTACTTTAGCTGCTTTATGGCCATCATGAGTTTGCTGCTGAGCGGACGTCTAAGTTCTGTGCTGCACTTGCGGTTTGCTTTTCATCAACTTTTTTTGCCCAATAAGTTCCAAAACAGCTTGTCGTTAATTTGACTGTGGGAAAATGGAAAGAGCTTGTTTGTCCGCTTACTTTGCAAAATATGGCTTCTTTGAGAATTCTAAAATTTTGGACACTATTTAAACAAGAATATTGTTCTCTTTAAACTTGTGACTGTTCACCTCTTACCAGATTCAATTTTAGATTATATAGAGAAGTTAAGCCATTTAAATTTCTCTAAGAACAGAGCGCTGTGACATTAGCAAAGTGTGTCCAAACTTTTGACCGGTACTGTATGTGAAAAGGTGATGTTGAGTCTGTTCTAGTCAGCGGACTCTATCATTAATCATCTTTATTTGACTATTTTACACACCTGTACTTGGTCATGGTGGTTATTTCATGACTGGGGAATGGATATTTATGTGCCCCCTGAAGCTGAAAGGAGAGTGCGCTGTCTTTAATATTTAATTCTGACTAAGAAAAGCTAAGCGGTGATTGTGTGCCTCAGGAGCAGATGATAATTTCCCTGAGAGCAAATAACTGGGGAACAAATTTTGCCTGAACTCAGTTGAAATCTACCAACCTCCTCCCCTTCCCACCTCCCTTTCAGTCTCAGCCTTAATGTCTGTTGTTCTATCCCTTCCTCTTCCTTTTCAAGTTTGCACATGCCCTTAGAGAGTTTATAGAGGAACAGAGGATGGAGGATCTCAAAGTGTGGACCAGCCAGCTGAGGAGGACCATTCAAACTGCAGAAGAGCTGGGGGTGCCTTATGAGCAGTGGAAGATTCTCAACGAGATTGACGCGGTCAGTAATGACCCCTCACCTTTGACTCGCTAACCCAGCACTGTCACTCCTGTTAGCTTTAAGAGCGTAGCTGATATAGTATGTATGCATGAAGCCATTGTCAAATGTATAGAAAGCCACTTCTTTGTAGGGTATAGGGGCTGGTTTTAAATCCTTGTGACTAATTTGCACAGAGCTTGATATAAGGTGCTTTCAGTGGAGAAGATGATATGACCTTAGTCTCTGGTCTTCCATTTATCGATGGGTTTGGTTAACTGTTGTAAATGTTAAGGTCAAGCATTTTCTCTTATACTAAATGATAAATATATATATTAGGCTGTTTATGGGAAAACAAATCATTTTACATGTTAAGTGAAACAGGGTTTTGTGTGTGCCTATGTGTGTGTTGCACGTATCAGGGTGTTTGCGAGGAAATGACTTATAAAATGATCGAGGACACATTCCCAGAGGAGTTTGCCTTGCGGGACCAGGACAAGTATCATTACCGCTATCCTGGGGGAGAGGTAATCCCACTCATTTAGGACATCGGTATTTAAGGAGTGTTTCTTAACTCTTGTCTTGGGGACGTGGTGTGTGTGCTGTTGTTTGTTTCCACCATAATGGAGAACTGAGGTGACTATGTCACTGCTACTTAACTTCTGGTGCCAGAATCCTAGTGGAAATTTATAATGGGACTCGGACACTTTCCAAAATGACTGGAATTAGAATTAATTTTATGAGCGCGCAGGCTCTGAGATTAACCTATGGAGTATACAGATGCAAGTGGGCACATCAAATTTGTTGTTAATTGTCGAATATGTCATGCTATTATACTTGTGTAGTCCAGTTTCACAAACTACATATCTGCAACACAAACATGTGAATTGTCCGAGATTCATCCGCGGCCAGTCAGATACCTCAGTTTCTGTAAACATCAGTTTCAGCTGTAACTTGATGGAGGCCTATTAGAGATATTCTTTGCTAGCAATTGGCTACCTCTGGAAACCCTTGGAATCAGCAACGAGCACACTTTTGTCACAGCTTATTCATAGAAATCAAGAGAACAATAAATTATAGTTATTTGCTACTGAGCTGGCGTTAGTTCAGCGAGACAGGGAGTAGTGTTTATTTAGCTTGGTTGCTAGCTAGGTCAGTGACGCATTGACAAGATTGATTATGTTAGCTGGCTACCCAGTTTGCTAGCTACCTGGTCTTCCCACTGACTAACGTTGAACGAATGTTTAAATTGGCGCCAGCCAGCTACATGACTTGATAACTAGCCAGGTTAGTTGAACTGAGTAGTATATACAGGAGCTAACCAGTTAGCTAGCTTCCCCACCTGGCTGTCTTGCTTTTTAAGCCATGGTTCATTGCTTGGCTATCAAAGCTAGGTCCTTTATAGGCACCTAGGCAAACATTAGAAGATAAATGCATTTCTTGGACCTTCCGTGACACTATTTGTTTATAAGCTCGTCCTACGATTACTTGTTCTAGTTCACTGTGAAAAGTCAATTAACGCTTTGGAATATTGAGGAATATTGCAGAAAAGCCTGCTTTCCACTATTGAAAAGTTGTTTTCCAAAGAGGAAGGATCAGATATTACAAAATTTTCAGCGCTTTGTTCTGGAAACGGCTGTCTGCAGGTTTACCCACAAGGCTTAAACCTATAAAGAAATCAAAGGGCAAAGTCACTATGTCACTTAATCTGTTTGTTTAATTCTTTCTATGATTAATTTATTTATTATAATGAATTATTATTATTAATCAATTAAATTATCAACAGGCAAAATCTGATTGGTCCTATTTGCTCAGATTATGGAGTTTAAATTGTGTTACAATAAATTTAATCAAAAAATGATTTAACAAGATATTGCCTTTGAAAGGACTGATTAAGAACGCCCTTGAGTTTTTGGTTTTAATTAACTGAACTATTACAGCTACAGCTACTGCCAGACACTTGACTTCCAAGTAAGGACAGAGTAGAAAATTTGTGGTTCCCAGCCCTCATGGACTGACTGAATGCAATTGAGCACACTGTGCACAGGGAAACTCGGCAGCTTTATTTGGTTCTACATGTGACGTTGATTGAAGTGCTGCTCGCCATTATGCGAAGTCTGCAGTTATGTGCGTTGGTGGGTACAGGACTTCAGACCTTACTTATTGCTGTGTTTCTGACCCAAACTCAAGCTTAAAAAGCTATGTCTTCAAATATGCACACATTTAGGCTGTATGAATTATACATTAGAAGACAACTGTTGTTTTCCCATCCTGCTGCTATTACAACTTTCTCTTACCTGGAATCGGTTCCTTGATATAACTAATGATGTCTAATCCTTGTGCAGACTCTATGGAAATCCCTTTGAAAGTGTGCATGAAGGCGCGTGTAGACCTGAATAACTGTCGAATTGAGCAGTCCTTGCCACCGTGGACTTTATGGGTTCAAACCTGATAAGAACACCAGTCTGAAACTTTTTGGATGACCATTCATTTTGATCAATCATGTGCTTTGTATAAGAGGGGTCTAAATGCTCCAGAACACAGGGTTTGTGGCTGAGGATGACCCATCTCTCTTCTCGTAGTCTTACCAGGATCTAGTGCAGCGTTTAGAACCCGTTATCATGGAGCTAGAGAGACGGGGTAATGTTCTGGTGATCTGTCACCAGGCTGTTATGCGCTGCCTGCTCGCGTACTTCCTGGACAAGAGTGCAGGTACAGCCATTGTATTGTGTTACATTGCATTTCACTATATTAAATCAGATTTTATTATATTACATAACATTACATCCTAAAACATGTCATTACATTTAATTAAGTCACACTATATTATGTTACATTATGCCACTGCATTTTACACTATTTTGTTACACTTATGTCATGTTATATATTACATTTTTTCCCTACATTGATTTGTTTTGTCATTTTTATTCTCTGATCTCCATATTGACCTTTCAATTGCGACAACACATTTTACACCATCAGCTGTTTCCAAAGCGCACTGCTATCCCATTAATGACTGAAATACTTAGAAATATCACTTGTGTGTTCAATAGTCGGTGCTATGAGAAAGGTGGAATGTTACAAGGCGCACCTTTAACCTTTAGTAGCAATCAGGTGATATTTTCATGCATTAACTTCTAAGCATTTTGTTACTTTCTGGTGATGTGCTGCGCTTTTTCAGTGCAGTCACCTTTGACCTTTTGTTTCCTGCAGATGATCTACCGTACCTGAAGTGTCCCCTACACACTGTCCTCAAGCTGTCACCTGTTGCTTATGGTATGCGCCACGTCTACTTCCTACTTTAAGTCCAGATCAAGCTATTATACTACTACCACAATTACACTGACCAAAACTTCCAACGCAACACTCGGGTTTATTGCGACATATGTCATTTTCTTACGATAAATTTAACAATACATAATAAATATTAAGATTCAAACCGAAAACACAGTTTTAGAGTCAGGAATGAAGAACATATTTTTCCTGGTTTCTCACCCGGCGATCCAGAATATCCCATAGATGTTCTATAGGGTTTAAGTCTGGGGAATACGCAGGCCAATCAAGACACTGAACATTATTCTGCCTCAGGTAGTCCTGACAGACTCTGGCGACATGTGGTCTCGTGTTATCCTGTTGCAGCATTAGGCGATAGCGATGGACGAGTGGAACTGCGACAGGGGTAAGGATGTTGTCACGGTAACGAGCCGCACTGAGGTTTCCATCGATGAAAATGAGGTCTGTCTTGTGTCTACTGCTTATTCCAGCCCAAACCATCACACTGGGTCCATCCCAGCGGTCACGCTGCAGGATGGTAGCGTCAGTATAACGTTCCCGTCGCCTACGCTGTACACGCAGTCTTCTGTCAGACACACTCAACTTGAACCTCGATTCATCGGAGCACCCTGTTCCACCTGAGAGCATTCCAGCTCAAATGTGCCCTTGACCATCGCAGACGGACGCGGCGACGTGCAGGAGTCAACACCAAACCACGGCGGGGATGTCGGTTGTGCAAGTCGGCTTCACGCAGGCGGTTGCGTACGGTTTGGTTGCTAATCCAGTTCTGTCGACGACCTCTGGTCTGAGCAGCAGTGACTGTAGCTGGTAGGAAGCGATTGCGCAGGTGCTGGAGGCGAATATGGCGATCCTGCTGAGGGATGATGACACGTGGTCTGGGGGCACATGGTCGATCGCCGATGCTTGCTGTTTCATTATACCGGCTCCAGAGACGTGATATGGTCGACACGTGGACGCCCAGGTTCTTTGCAACCCGTCTTTGCGACATTCCACCAGTGAGCATACCAGCGGCTCGCTCTCACTGATTTTGACATAGGCGCGGCATGGTCACACGTTGACCCAGGATAATACAAAGGAATATTTAAGTTGCCCATTGCTACGGCTATTTATTGACCAAAATCTTTAAGGATTGGTCAATGAGTTCTACTCAACCTGACGGGACAGGAAAAATTCTAAACAATGTGCAGTCAAGCGGAACGAGCTGCCCACACGACAAAATCAAAACAATTTTCTGAGCTTTTAAGTTGTAGTTGATGTATCATGGCTCAAAACCAATATCCCATTTTATATACACCAAATATTTCAAAATTGAATGAGTTGCGTTGGAAGTTTTGGTCAGTATACTAATACTCCTAACAACGATCACAAAATAACCAGATCCCACGCCACAGGATGGCTGATAGCACGCCACAGTCCAGGCTAGATGTCAGATGTTCAGAGGGCCTTCAGTAACCTCACCCTTTACCTTTTGATTGCCATCCAGCTGTTCTTATTTAAGTTCGCCTGATTAACCATCAAACAATTTATAGACTGAACAACCAAGACCAATACAGACCTATAATGAATGAGAAATGATAATAAAAAAGTGATTGCCAATTGACCACATTTATAGTTGATATGGCATTGTAAGGATGGTAATATAAATGCGAAAAATCCAAAACTTTCAATGACTTTGCATTTATTTTTGTTTTCCTTACCTGCATTTGTCACCCCACTGTGCATCATGCCTAACATCTTGTGCCGTGACTACATTCAGAATACAGAATAAATTCTCATCGGTCATTGCTTATTGAGCCTAGCAAACTAATTTACGCAAATCTGTGCTGTTTCACGAGTCACATGAGTGCAGAAATTAGGACACACAGATATTTTACTTTTTCATTTATGTGTGGAAGAAAATGCCTCATAATTTGTGGCGCAATGTATAACAATTGTATCAAAAATAAATTTGACTGTCGTTCTACCAGTTAGTCTGAGCAACTGTTGCTAATCGGTTAAAGTCAATTGCGAGAGAGTCAGGTCATTCAGCGTCAAAAGGTTAGGTTTTCAAAGGCCTTTGTAATTGCATGCGGACTGCGTCTGGGCCTGGAAACCAAACGTTGTTGGGAGACGGACAGACTGGCACGAGGATGGACTGAATTATGGAAAGGCTCATCCACACAAGAAGATGTAGCATTTAAATTTTTTGAGAAATATTGAATGGCATAGGAGATCTGGCCTGGAGAAGAATGGGATAGCTGATATCTGGCCTGGAAACCAAACATGGTGAAGAGACAGACAGACGGACAGAAAGAATGAAAAGGCACTTCTGCACCATAAGTTGCATCCGAATATAAAATTTTGCTGAGGAATATTGAACAGTTAAGGAGTTTGGGCCTGGAAAAGAATGGTATAGCTGATATCTGGCCTGGAAACAAAACACAGTAGAGGAACAGACAGAAGTATGAAATGGCACGTCTACACAATAAGATGTATGGATATATGAAACTTCGTTGAGAATTACAGGACTGTTTTGGAATTCTGGCCCAAAGAAGAAGTGTGACGGACGGATGGACAGACAAGGACTACATTCATTCCTTCATCTCCATCCACTTCATGGCAGGGGATAACAATAATAACCATCTTTTTTTTTTTTTATGTGGCATCTACAATTCCACCGGAATCTGGAATGTCCAATTGAGGAATATGTACAAGGCTTTTCGCATATGTGGCCCCTATTGCCAACTCAGGAGAGTGAGACAGCTCGTGGCTCTCCTCAGAAGCACGCGCCTGTTGCCACTGCTTCTTATACACTCATTGGTTGAAACTTCTCAAGCTCAGAACGAGGGTGAAGGATTCCCGTACGTGATCAAGCTCTTCCTAACGAGCGCCCATCCGGCCAACAGGAGGCACCTGAGAACTTATTATTTACAATACCTTATCCCGGCAGACCCTTCCCATTTTGCATCCCTGTAGCGCTGGGCTGGGAAACCTTATGCAGAGAGGGCCGGCATGGGTGCAGGCTTTTATTTCAACCAAGGAGCTACACACCTGATTCTAATAATCTACCTCTGGGATCTTTGCTAAGGACCTTGATTTGTCGAATTAGGTGTGTAATTGCCTAGTTGGAATGAGAGCCTGCACCCACACCGGCCCTTTCTGGAAAAGATTCTCCACCCCTGCTGTAGCGCATTGGCCAATTGCGCGCTACTCTGAAAAGAGCTGCCGACCACTGCCGGCTGGTACGAGGCGGGGATCGAACCCGCGCCATGATAGTCACTTCTGCTTCGCAATGCGATGCTTTACCAGCGTAATAATAATCATCTTTATTAAAATGGATTATAATCATCAATTATTTTTGTGTTCATCCGATTGTATTTCTTTTTGAATTTAAATGTACTTCCATTTACAGTAATAATATAGTAGTATATTTGGCTGCAGGCTGTGTGCTCTGAATAACACAAAGCTATGTCTGTTATATGCAATGGCCTTTTTCATTGATCGCTCAGCATTTCATTTTTATTTTCTTCCAGGCTGTAAAGTAGAGATGTTCTACTTGAATGTGGAGGCTGTGAACACGCACCGTGATCGACCATTAGTAAGTACATTCAATTGGAAGTTGAGATTGATTTGGCCAATTTGTATTTAATGAACAGGTCTCATCCTGACAGATATCATAACCTGGCTGAAATAGCCTTGGACACTCTGTTATGTATTACTTTTTTATCATAACTGCTGCTTTTATCCAAAGTGGCTCACAATTGATTTGGCTGAGCAGGGGCTAATCCCCTCTAGACTTGTGTGGCTAGGGTCTTTGCTTAAGTGATCAACAGTTGCACTGATTGTATTGTGGCTTTAATGGGCCTTGACCACCAGCCCTCTTGTCCCAATCTAACATGTTAGCCATCAGATGGTGTTGACAAAGTTTAGTTGCACGATATGCATTGAAATGTCCTGTGCCACACTTCTGAACAATCTGTCTGACTTTTCTTCCAAGAGGACTATATGCCCTTACGGTCTCGCTCTCCCCACTTTCCAACCAGGGTAGAGTCTTGGATGAATCAGCCCCTATTCTGCTCCGGCGAAACAGCTACACTCCCCTGTCCACTCATGACCAGGTCAAACGACCACGACTGTACAGCGCCGGTAACTGGCTCCCACGTGCCCCATCTGACGTGATGTTCCCTGAGGGGCCAGAGGGGGCGCTGCTGCTGCAGCAGAGTCAAGTTAGTGTCAGCAGGGCCAGCCCCAATGGCCTTATTGTTTTCTGTGTATTATCACGTCAGTTAAAGGTGGGGTCAGCTAAGTGGGGAGAAAACGCAAATTGATTGTTTTCAAATTTTTTCAAACCACAACACCCAAAAAAAGCCCCACTTCCAAAATTCTGGCATGCAGAGCAGCGTCTCACTTTTTAATTGGAAAATTGCAGAGAAGGCAGTAAAGCAACCAGGGTAGCTAAGTTACTGGCTTGGCAAATGTGGGTATCGGAGTCTCCCATGAATATGTACAAACAAAAGTACCAAAAACAGTTGTATATGATGAAACATTAGCCAGCTTACTGTTCAACCCCTATTTTTATAGTTGCCAAGCTAAATGTGGGACTAGCCTCATAACAGAGGGTAAGGTTAAGTCGGAAGCCATTTCTGGCTAAAACTATATTTTCAGGAAAAAATGTTTCCAACGTCCGGCACAAGCTCACCTAGGATCCTGAATGCATTTCTCAACTGCTTGTAACACTGAAATATTAAAAAAAGTAGCATAATTTATGATTTACTGTCTATGCCATAGGAAGAGCAAGAATTGACAGTTATGCTCCACTAGATATCTTTCTGCCATATTATATTTTACGAGTATGTTGCCTGCTGAAAATCATTTTTTGCAAATGGACCTGAGAACCCCAGATTGGTTGAATTTGACCAGACCGGCATACAATTTTTATTTTGTTTGTTCCCACTATTACTGATCGGAGGCCTCGCATAGAGACTGGGTTTCTCCTCTAATGTTAATTAGCTATTGTTGACCGAGTATGAGATGAATATAGTGAAACATCAGTAATAGTGTACTGGATTTTATTGCTGACTCCACCTTTAATTTCTGTCATGTTTTATGTTAACCGTTTTAAATTATTTTGTGGAATGCGTCTTCCATGCTGAGTGTTCAAAGCCTGGCTGTTACATTGACTCCGTGTTTGCCTGACCGTGTGTCCAACTTCTTTGTCTTTTCTTTCCCATTTCTTTGTCTCCCATTGCTCCTCTTTGTCACTCACCTTGTCCTTCCTTGTCTCTCTCTCACCCTGTCCCTCCTTCATTTCACTTTCACCCTGTATCTCTCACTGCAACAGATAGGAAGTGGCTGTCTGTAAGTATTTTGGAGAACCTGCAGTTTCCACTGAATGTTATTTCATGTTCAAATCGATCAGCATTTTCCACGTCTGTGTTTCAATGGAATGAACTATCCTGCATAAAACATTCATTTTCATTTACATCTCTTCAAGTTCCATACATCGTTTCAAATGTGCTAATATTCATTATTTTAATATTGCCTCCTGCAAATATCCTTTTTTGTCAAGCATTACAAAATATATGATTTTAGGCAATATAGAAACATACTGGACTTGGGTATTGCTGATAACTGATTGAGTATTTAATTGTTTTATGCACAGTTAGTTCGGGAATACAAGTTTTCATGTACAGTCTGTCTCACAAAACCATGATTTACCGGTAAAAAACAAATTAAAAAGAGCAACTTCATGCGACAGAAACTTCTCAAGGGATTCTGTGACTGTGATGAATTATAATTATTCATATGAGGTTGCAAAGAATAAGTGATTTGCATTTGTTCTGATGTATCATCTCATCACCCCATGCGCGAACTTCACCCTTTAAACCAAAAGGTGCTTGTCTTCGAAAATTATGCGATTTAGAGCATGAAAAGAGAAATATATGGGTCATTCCATGCCAAACTGAACAAGGCTCCTCCCAGACGCCTTCTGATTTCCATGAAACTTATTTTGCGAATAGCCCATAGGACCAATAGTGATATACCAAAAATTCAGAAACAACGGTGAAATAGCTTTCAAGATGTACGTGATTGAAATTTGCTGACCACGCCCATTTTGCAAAGGAAAGTTCAGAGAAGAGCCACCAAGCTTATTCCAGGTATAAAAGATGAAAGCTATGAGTAGAGGCTGAAGATCCTTAATCTCTTTAGTCTTAGGAAAATGAGACTCAGGGGTGATTTGATTGTGGTCTTTAAATATGTTAAGGGATTAACAAAGTGAATCATGTAGGATTCCTTCGACCAAGTGTTGAGAGTAGAACTCGGGGTCACAAATGGAATTTGACCAAAGGTAAATTTAGCACTGATATTCGGAAATATTTCTTCACCCAAAGAGTAATTTCAATGTGGAATAGCTTACCTGACCATATTGTTGAGGCAGAGCCCTTGGGGGTTTTCAAGAGCAGGCTTGACCTAAAGCTAGATACCATTGAGTCATCTAGTATCTGAAGGGATATATTCACAATAGTATAAAGAAACTGGCGAGCGTAGTTGGGCTGAAAGGCCTGTTCTTGCCTTTTATGTTATGTTATGTTTTGTCAAATGTTAAATCGACTTTCTTCTTTTGGATATTGGTGTAAAAGCGTAAGTTGTGCTATTCCAGAGTTAGGCTGCAGTAAATCAGTTTGAACAGTATTGGATCCAGGATTGGGTGCCTAAGGTCCCAATGCCTTTATCTAGCCATTCCTTCCACAAGAAGGGAACTTTATCAATACAAACCTTCGGATTAAGCCAAATAATTGATAGACGTTAACCCTTATCTAAATTTTATAACATCCCTGAAAATTTCCTCCCCATACCCTGCATATGAGATATGACTGGATGAAATTTGTTACCCTTCCTAACCTTGGTTGATAGACACTTTATTAAAGGTAAAGGACCTGCTGAGGATTGCTCAATAGACTGCCATGGTGGGGCCCTTTCTGGGGGCAATGCCCAATGTGCAAGGTGTCTCAAGCTGTAAAGATAGTGATAAAATAATAGTTTTGGAAGACCCAAACCCCCTTTATTTACAGGTTGTTGCAGTTTCCCTAAGTGCGTTCGTGGAGGCTTACCATTCCAGAGAAAGTCTTTGCAAATAATATCAAATTTCTTAAAATAACTTAAAGGAATCTGCCAGGGGAGAGAATGCAGCAAATTGTTGAGTCTTGGGATTGAGTTCATTTTAAGAAAATTAAATTTACCCCACAGAGACTAGGATAATGATGACCAGCGTTTTACATCCACCGAGATTTTTTGCATCAGTGGTTCAAAATTCACTTTAATGAGATCATCCAGATGAGGAGGAAACAGAACGCCAAGATATTGTAGACCCTGCTTAGGCTAAATAAAATTGCCTGACTGAAACAATGTGGTGGAACAGAACTTTGTTAATAGCAGGGCCTCTGATTTTTGCCCAATTAACTTTGTACCCTGAAAATTTGGAAAACGAGTTAATTATGTTCAGCAATGAGGGAACAAATACCTGAGGGTCGGATACAAATACCAGAATTTCGTCCACGTATAACATCAATTTTTGAACAGAACCAGCGTGATTAATTCGATGAAATTCTCATCCTGTTGAATTGCTGCAGCTAGGGGTTCTAATGCTTCGCAAAACTATGAGGGGCTAAGTGGTGAGCCTTGGCGGGCACCCCTGCCAAATCTAAAATAAGGAGAATTGTATCTATTCATTTGATCAGCAGCCTCTGGCTGATGGTATAATAATTGTACCCATCAAATAAATGTTCGTCCAAATCCAAAAATTTTCAATATTTTATATGATATGTCAATGGAGTCACTTGACAGAGGGCCATTACCACCTACTTTATCTCAAGCCTTGATCATGCTGATCTTGAAAAAGGACAAGGATCCATATGAGTGCAAAAATTATCTGCCTATCTGTCTAATATCTCTAGATGCCAAGATTTTGTCCAAGATGTTTGCAATCCGGCTGAATAGAGTTATCACCTCTTTAGCACATGAGGAGCAGGTGGGGTTCATTCATAAACAGAACTTAGCAGATAATATTAGGAGGTTCATTAATATTATGTGGGCAGTTTCAGATCAGGAGACATCGATTGCAGCTATGTCACTTGTTGCTGAGAAAGCCTTTGATCGGGTAGAGTGGGGATATATGTCTAAAATTTTAGAAATTTTTGGATCTGGCCCTTGCACCTCATGAATTAAAACAGCCCCAAAACATGACTGACCCACCATCATATTTCAACATGGGTATAAGGTGTTTCTCCTTGTATGCACCTCAGTTTAGATGCCAAACATGCTAATGCCGTATCTGACTTAAAAGTGCAATTTTAGTCTCATCTGACCAAAGCACCATGTTCCAGTCATAATTTACTGGCAATATAAAGCCCTTGCTTCTGTGTTGTCTGGTCAGAAAAGGCTTTCTTCTGGCTACCCTTCTTAAGGACTTGTGGTTGTGGAGGTGGTGCCTAATGGTGGATTTTGAAACCTGAAGACCTCAAGATGCCACCAAGGCCTATAATTCCTTCAAAGTGATTCTTGCCGATTTTGTTGCTTTTCTCACCATCCTCCCCATATCAAAATGCAGTTGCTCCCTCTACCCTTGAGGTCTTCAACAGTTCCACCTCTTTGGATTTTTTAAATAATTGCCCTGACAGTGCTTAGTGTCATTCATTCATTTCTGAATCTTGTTTTAGTCATTATCAGATTTATGAAGGTCTATGACCATCTGCCTCATTTGCACTGACAGTTGTTTTGTTTTCTTCATGATGTTGGATACAAAAGGGATATTGCATGTGTCTTACCTCATTTTTATACCCCAGTAAAAAAAAGGGAGCATTGTAAAGGCTCAATAGTTCCTTAACGCAAAATAAATAAAACTTGAATAAGTGGAATTTAATACCTGGTTAAATTTTGGTAGATGTTATTTACAATAATCTACAAAGGTGCCATTAATTGTGAAACCTTGGTTTGGAGGAATTGATTATTAATTCAATCAGTAAATGATTTTGGTTGGTTCCATTGGAACATTAATATAGTACAGTATTTCTCCCATGCTGCTATTTAGATTTTCTTCGGAAATAAATATTTTGGAATTTTTTAAATGAATTGTTTGTGAATTGCCAGTCAAGGGTGCCATTAATTTTTGAGCCCTCTGTATGTGCCACTGTCTGTCCATAACTGTTGTGCCATCCTCGCTGAATGTTTTGATCATCCTGACTTGATTTCACCAAAGCAACCAGTTAATTTTTAGTCCAAGGGCCAATCAATGTCTTTCAGAAGAAGGGACGAACAGTCACCTCAGAGTGAAGAGGCCCCAGTGATGGTGAGCGTGGCTTAGAGTGACAGTTTGGCCATAGTCAAGCTTGCTTTCTCTCTTGTAGGAATCGCTGTTTGAAAGAACTGACAGTGACAGCCAAGAAGACGCTGCTGACCACAACCACGTCTGAATAGAGGACCGACCCCGCGTGCATATTTGCCAACACGTATCTACATACGCAGAAACGCATGCACACAAGCACCTTTCTCCCCACTCCAGCCTGCCTCTTTATACTATGCCTGGTAACTCCCCAAATCTATAGAATTGTGGGTCTTTCCTCCATTGTAGGCATTTACGTAGGAACAGCTGGCAACGCACAATAGAGCAGGCCACATGTGCTCGTAAACTGTATTTACTGATGTAGACCAATGATTGATGTAGTGATGCCTTAAAATCATAACTATAAACAGACCTGAGCCGAAATGTCTCCCTGAATGTAAGGGCTGTCGCACAAGATCAAATGTTTTTGTGATGAGATTTTGTCAGTTCTTCACTGCAGTGCCCATTCTTTCTTGCATTAACAGATGTATGCGTAGATATACAACATGTTGTATTTGCAGGGCTTGTCAGTTTGTACATACTGACTAGTGCTTCCAAAGGCTTTTCATTCAATGATGCAATATTCTGTAAAATGAAACGGTGATTTAGCTCCGAACTTGTGAGGTCTGAATAAAATTTAGATGTGGATTTAAGTACTACAGTACTCGCTATGATTGCTATATCAACAAAAATGAGAGAAATGAAAATGAATTATTTTTGGGGTATCTTTAATGGAATCTTAATGAAATTTTCATGTATGAAAGCATTGCACAACTTCGGAAATTTAGGATTTTTTTTTTTTGGATAAATTTTTTTGTGGATATACCTGTAGTGGTTTGCAGAAAGCAGAAGCAGATCTTGGTTTGTAATTAGAATATTGAATCTTGGAGTGATATGTCTTAGGGTGCCTATGTTTTGTAAATTCAGCTCATTTAAAGCTGTATTCCTAGAATGTGCCATGTAATAAATACAAATGCCCCATGTTTAATTTTCTGTAGTCCTGAAGAAATGGTATACTAAGCTGTTACAACGTTAAAACATTGTTACATTGCGATGCAGCAGTAAATAAATACACCAGCATTGCATCAAAAGGTACTTCTGCCATGTTATACCATTAATAGGGTGAACCCCTAGAATTAATCTGTTATTTTTTTACTTTGTAAAATCAGTGGCAAGCTGTTTGGCAGAAACATTGGTGTTTTATGCGTAATTCTTTTAGGCTTGACAGGCTGTGCTAGAAAAGGCAGACATTAATTCCTTTGAAGGAAAAATTGTGTTGGGGTGTGTGCTGCTCTGAAAGAAATTCTTGAGAATGTAAACGCAAAGTTTCCCCTTCATGCAAAATAAAACCTTCATAACCCGTGATCCTCTGTTGACAATGCACAGAAAGTTTGAGTCCTTTGCTTTACTGGCCTTCTTTATTGACTTCTTATGCATTTTAAACCCTAATGGCTGAGGCATCAATTATTTTTTTCAATCAGTATGATTCATGATTTCTTTATTTAACTAGACGTGCGCTTGTACATTGTTATTCTATTAATGGGTATATATTGACTCCATAGTAATATATTAATGTATTTTTTAACGTTATTAGTCTGTTTGGATCAGGTTGCTTGCTATGTTTTTGTTCATGGCCTGTTTATAACATAATATGCTGTATTACTAGTCATGTCTTTGAACGTTTTTGGTATCTTTTTGAATACACACTGGTGTTTATGTTCATTTGCTGACATGCAACTTTTTCATCATTACAATGAAGGTCAGTCTGTAAATTATTGGACGATGACACAGTTTTTACTTTCTGGCTCCACTCCAGCACATTGAAAATACATAAGTTTGAGTGACTATTGGCTTAAATGAGCAAATAACTGCGTCCATATCGTGTTAACCATGTACAAAATGTAGCAATTTTTAAAAGTCAATCTAAATACTTATGGGTTTCACAGTAGATCAGTTGTGTAGGTGAATATGTCCTGAAGCTATTTGGGTGAAGCACTTCGCTGAGAGTAATGCGTTCAGCATACTGTCTGCTTTGTGTTTTATCAGTCATTCATGTTTTTAATTGTGCCTTTTGGAAGAGAAAGCTTTTCAAGTCATACATTGCATTGTACGTGCTCTAATTTTCTGTCTGCTTGTTCACTTTGATGCAAGTCAATTAAAAAAACTATTAAATAATGCACAGGAAAAAAAAATGAATCCAATTTTGCTTGGGAAGGACAATGCTTTCCTGCTCATGATTGTAATCACAAACTGCAAACACTGTATCTTGCTATGGTCTGTAAGTGTGATGTCTTAAATTCAATAAACAATGTGTAAAGTTACTCGGCTATTATCATATTTCAAAAGTCATTATCAAATGACTGGCAACGAGCAATCCTGGTTGTAACCAACGGCATACCTGAATAGTAGCTGTTCCTTGTAACAAGTTGACGAAAAGGTTGCTAAAACGACAGAATCTTCTGAGATTGAGGTTAACCTAAAGTTCTGGGATTATATGCACCAGTTTTCCAACCCTTTCCTCGGAGCCAAATCCTGGTATTTGTTGCATTTCACCTTAAGCACACCTGATGCAGCTAATCTTGGGCTCGATTTACTTGGATCAGGTGTGCTTTAATGGTTCAACTCTATTTGCTGCAAAGTTGGAACACTGTAAACAAAAACAGTGTGATGATTTGCTAATCATTTAATCCTTAAATTTAATGGAAAAAAGTACAAAAGAAATTTACATTTTTAAAAAAAAATAATGCCTGCAACATGTTTCAAAAAAGTTGGTACAGGAGAATGTTTAGCACTGTGTTGCATCATCTCTGGTTTTAACACTCTGTAAACGTTTGGGGATTGAGGAGACCAGCTCCAGTAGTTTTGGGAAAAAAGAAAATGTTTTCAAATCTTGCTTGATGTCGAATTTCAGCTGCTCAACAGTTTTCAATTCCGATTGCACCAAATAATTTCAGTGGGTGAAAGGTGTGGACTGCAGGCCGGCCAGTTTAGCACCCAGACTTTTTTACTTCAGAGCCATGTTGTTATATGTGCAGAATGTGCTTGCTTTGTCTCTCTGAAGTAAGTAAGGCCTTCCCTGAGAAATGCATTGTCTGGATGGCAGAATACAGCACATCCCTCCAAAACTTGTTATAGTACTTGTTTGGTGAGTTGCTAGATAAAGCTAGATTTTCCTTAAATATCAGAATTTTTTTTCTCATGAATTTCTGGCAAAATTGGCTGCATTTCCCCGTCTTTGTTCATAAAGGACCTGGTCTTTCTGGAATGATGCTTTCGTTCCAAATCACGATTACAATCATTTGCTGACATCCACCTATTCAAGTCACATAATTATTCCAATTTTTTATTTTTTTGCCTCATTAGTGATTATAGGTTGTCCCCATTCTAATGTTTTTGGAATGTGTTGCAGGCCTGAATGGCAGAAATTGATATATTTTTAAAATAAAATGAAGCTAAACGGACAAAACATGATACTGTCAGCAATCCAATACAAGTCAAAGTAAAATCATTCCAAGAAAATTTGGGACAGGGGAAATTAAGGGCAATTGAGGATGGGGTAAAAAAAATTGTTTTTAATGATGTGATTTGAAACGGTGCTTTGAAATGTCAGCAGCTGATTTTTAAACATGATTTGGTTAAAAAAAACATCATTCAGGAATAACCAGGTCCGTCAAGATGCAAACACAAGCCAAGGATGGCCAACTGGTCAAAAAAATGCGTGGGAAAAATTTTAAAAGGTTTTGAAGGCTGCGCAGATGCGCAGATTCACATTCATACATTTGTATACATAATTCTTGTTTGGGCCGGTAGGCCACGAGTCAAAGTTTCCGTTTCACAACGGTTATCATTTTTTGTTAACCTCGGCTTAGTGCTTTTAACCCCGCCAACTCTCTCAATCAATTGACGCTTGGAACACCCTTTTACTGTATTTCCCTTCATACAATGATTGATCCCGTGCTGAATGCTCCTCTGAGGAAGCTATCCCTGATCCAGGATCTGGAAGACTGCGGGATGTCTCCCCGCACAGCACTAGGGGGCACCCCAACGGTTTAATGGGAGACATGAATTTTCACACTGATTGGTTGGACACTTTGAAAGACTTCACGATTATGCATGTGCTTACTCGGATAGACACTTGGGAAATTGTAATTGAGATTTATGTGAGTACATGTATCCTTGTTGGTTGTAATAAGGCCAGAGAGGAATTCTGGAGGAAAATTGCCGACCATGTGAATGCGCAAGTCCTCTGATGAAGGCCTAGTGCAAATCACTTTAGTTTCTCTGCCAAATAAAACCGAGTGAAATGAAATTATAGATTGAATATTATCTCATTGATAAATACCAATAGTAAACTCTGTTTTACTAATTTCTTTGTTTTTGGTTGAAAGTATTTTTTCCATTGCTTTTCTCTTATACAGCATGATTTTAATAAAATCGTATTCCACCACTAACCCAGTTGCACCTTTGCCAATTTACAGTAGTCCTGTAAAGTTTAAAATACTATTTCATAGTTGAATACGTTTTAATAGTTGCAGAATACGTTTTAATAGTTGCAGCACCAGCACTGTCAAGAGGACATGGCAGCAAGTTAAAACAAAGCATGAGAACATTTTTCAAAGTGATACGCCCTATGCTGCTTTGCTTTCATAGTTATTTATATTATTTTAATGGGATGCTGTGTAAAATGTATAGCGCGGCATACAATATTCTTAATATTTTCTGCATCACCACCTGACTGTTGTTGGTTCCCATGGCAAAAAAAAAAAAAAGCAATGTTATGGATACTGTTAACTGAAGTGCCTCTCTTTTCCACATTGCCAATATATGGCTCCAGTAGTTTGCATAAGTAGCGAATTCCCTCAGCAGAGACTCTGTAGCGTTCATAGAGAATATCGTCACAAAAAGCGAATAGGTCATGCCAGTCTCCCTCAGAAGAGAACCACGTACGTTTTGGGCACCCAAGTCCACAGGATTATTCAAGAAAGGTGATGCCAACTTCAAAGGAGGCGTTTACTGATAAGGCAGCCCATATATAGCCGATTACAGCCGAAACTCGGCACATAACCTGCTCTCGACCGGGTGAAGTTTGCAGCGAAAGTTACTATGGTAATCTAGCCACGTGAAAAGAGAGGCTCCTTCATAACACTGAAAAGCCTAGGTTTAGGCTCAACATACCTCGCTAACCCACTTATCTTGCTTTGTAGTTTACACCCCAGGCTCTGAGGAGCCTCTTGTTTTTTTTCGATGCCGCGCTTGTCCAGCTCACATGCGCATGCGGTTTCGTGATTGGCCCAGGCCAAGACCCGGCCCAAGCACAGGCACTGAGGAGCCTATTGTTATTGTTTTGTTATCAGAGTTGTTGTTGTTTTGTCATCGCTACATGCATTTAGCTTGCTAAAATCAATACTCAGGACATCCAGGATAGAGAAGAAAGGCTTTAAAGGAGACAGGCTTTGCTGCTCGCTGTGCTCACCCCAAAAATGCTCTGTCATGCAACTAGTTTATAACTTATAGGACCGAATCGGCTCAAAATCACTTAGGTGAACCTTTGTCAAGTATTACAATACACAATTACATCCACAAAAGCCTGTTAAAATTTTATTGTGCAAAACAAAGTCTCATGTTAAGAGCCATTCCATGAGAGATTGACATTCGGTCCGCAGTTAACCCCCTGGAATTGAATGCAACTTGGCACCTTGGTAGATACGGATGTCTCACAGAAAAAGCCAAACTTTGAGGTCCATATCTCACTTTGCCTGCTGGTGGCGCCACCTGGAAGCCACTAAAGTGGCTGTTTTGTTGTCCAAAAGTTGCTGACACCACATTTTACATCAGCTATCATGACTTAAGGGTAGACTGTACCAAATGTTATACAACCCCAATTCTGAAATAGTTGGGACAAAGTGTAAATTGTAAATAAAATCAAAATGCAATGACTTTCAAATCACACCAGCCAGTATTTTTTTCACAATAGAACAGAAATAACATGGCAAATGTTGAAACTGAGAAATTTGACAATTTTATTCAGAAAATTAGCTCATTTCAAATTTGATGGCTGCTACAGGTCTCAAAAAATGGGACAGGGGCCTGTTTACCATGGATGGTGTAGCATCCCCTCTTCTTTTTAACACAGAGTGGAGACGTCTGGGCATTGAGGAGACAAGTTTCTTTAGTTTAGCCATTGGAATTTGATCCCACTCTCGTTTAATACAGGCTTCCAGCTGCTGGAGAGTTTTGGTCTCCCTTGACAGACTTTTCATTTATGCGCCAAATGTTCTCAATCGGTGAAAGATCAGGACTGCAGGCAGGCTCGTTCAGCACACGGACTCTTTTACTACCAAGCCATGCTGTTGAAATAGCTGCAGTATGTGGTTTTGCATTATCCTGCTAAAATACGCAAGGCCTTCCCAGGAATAGATGTCGTCTGGAGGGGAGCATATGTTGCTCTAAATCCTATATATTCCTTTTAGCATTCATAGTGCTTTTTAAAACATGCAAGTGTCCCACCCCATATGCAATATGCACTAATGCATCCCCTTACCATCAGAGATGCTAGCTTTTGAACTGAACGCTGATAACAGGAGGGGGTGGTCTTTCTCCTCTTTAGCCCAGAGGACACAACGCCCATGATTTCCAACAAGAATGTCAAATCTGGACTCGTCTGATCTCAAGACACTTTGCTACCCTCCATTTTAAATGAGCCTTGGCCCACAGAACACGGCGGCGCTTCTGAATGACGCTCAACAATGGCTTCCTTTTTGCATGATCGAGTTTTAGGTGGCATTTGTGGATGGGATGGCGGACTGTGTTTACAGACAGTGGTTTCTTGGTGTATTTCTGGGCCGATTTAGTACTGTCAATGACAGAATCAAGCCAGTGATCATGGGCTTCCAGTAAAGGTCTTCAGCCTTGTCCCTCACTGGAGATTTTTCCGGTTTATCGGAATCTTTTAATGATGTTATGCACTGTTGATGATGAGACCTTCAAAGCCTTGACAGTTTGACTGTGTGGAACATTGTTTTTTGGAGAGCCATCTATACTTCTGAGTGAGACAGCCTCTTTAAGACATCCCTTTTCTAGCCAATCATGTTACACACCTGATGCCAGTTAACTTAATTTCTCGCTAGATGTTCTTTCAGCTGATTCTCTTATATATTAATTGCTTTTTCAGCCCTTTTTTTGGCCTGTGTCCCAACTTTTTTGAGACCTATTGCAGCCGCAAAATTAGAAATAAGCTCATTTTGTGGATAAGCTGTGTAGCTGCATTATTGAGCTGAAATTTTTATCGAAATAATAATTAAAAATGAAATGGGAATAAAAAAATCCCAGACGTATACCATTCTAAATGCTTTATTTTGTGTTTACTCACAACAAGGCTATCATTTTCAGTGAAAAGTACCTTGGTATCTTGCTGGGTTAGGGTAATGGACAGCGGGAAAGATGGTTGAAATTGATTTTTGGTGCATGTTTGCAGTATATTTTCTCAATCATCCAGATATGTCCCATGAAGGTAAATGCTGTTTTTTGCGCTTTTGGAAGTCTATTTACAGGAATACCAAGCATTTATTAGGTAATATCTACACTTTTTAAGCTAGAAGGAGCCAAAGTTTGAGGAAAACTCAAAACGGACCATTTCAAAGCAGATTGTGCCTGTGTTTAGGTGGCACTATTTTGTTTACCCTGCAAGGTGGAGATCTGAAATTCTCTGGATGTATAGCCTCTTTGGGGTACATTACTGAGTTATGATAATCTCAATGGTAGTATTTTCAGCGTAGATGATATTCAACATCAAATGTCGGAAAATTTCACCCCCATGGGTTGCTGCAGCCTGGATGCAAATACTGGTCATCTCCAGCAATCTGCCAAAGAAATTGATTTTGAATTGCAATACACACTGCTAGTTTTGCCTGAAAATTAAGAGTTTAGTTTGGCACTGTGCTCGATGGATAGCTATCTGAACAAGCTGTCCGCAAGGCCCACAGTCTGACCTCAACTGAATTGAGGTCAATTCTGTTCAGCGTGAAAGTGGATATTTTGTAAAAGATGGCAAGGAACAGGATCCATATTTGACCATCTGGTTAAAGAGAATGCGGCAAAACACCACAGTGAACAATTTTGAGCTTGTAAATCAAGTTTGAAAAAATAGGTGAAATACCAATATTTGACCTGCTAATTGCAAGGTCAAATAATAGGTCAAGGTCACTGATATTAAGTAAATTTTATATACTGATCTTAAATTTTCTTCTTGTGTTACTGCCACTTTTCGGACGGACTGACAGACCCACACACACAGACGCAGTGCATTCCTGTGTCTTCCTTTCGCTAGAGGCGATGGGAGACAATAAAGGTGGCACTCTAAAGAGCTAATGTTCTACCGACCTAATCTTCCGTATTTCCAGACAAATACCAGAGTTCTGTTTTCTGAAATATATGAAGTGCATGTACAGTTATGAAGTAATTTTATCTAGTTATGAGACTTAGTATTTTTTCTTTCATCAGAAGAAAATATTGGTTTATTTTAAATGACCGTGTGCTTGACACGTGAAATTTCCTTTGGCCATTGAAAAATCTAGAAATAAGTCAAAACCATCTCACATCAGTGGCTAAATTTTTATTTTAATGAGAAAATGGTAATATACATAAATGTCTTCACTCTGAATACAAGATCAAAATTCGTGTCAAGTTTTTTTTCCTCCATGTATATTGTCAAGGCATTTATACTAAAAATTCAAGGAAAAATAAACACGAATGGTCTAAGTATGGAGTTGAGCCTCGAACAGCTGCCACACCAGTTTCAACAAGCTTTGCCTAAGTTTTACACTAGTGAACTCTATGCTGAAGGGATGGCTGCTTTTTTTTGCAAAAGATATTACCTTGATGTCGTGTTCAGATGATGGCGACAGAGGGCGCTGTTTAACATATTATTCCAAAATCTCCTATAAGAGTGCAGTTGGTATGAGATCTGGTGACTATGAAAGCGGTGGCGGTGGTAATTTTCATATACATAAAAATATTCAGTGACCCTTTGTGCCCTGTGAGGCATGGGCATATGTCGACCTGGAAGACACCACTCCCATCATAGTAAGAATGCTTCATCAAAGGATAGGTAATTACTTAGAAGAACTGCATTGATTAGCAGTGACCCCTCTGCTTTTAAGGGGACGAGAAATAAAATGAAAATGAACAAAAGCATCTACATTGGTTATTTTTGTTCAAGCATTTATTCAGCTCCCCCCCCCTTTTTTTCTTTTTTTTTATCACCCGCCTGTATGTCTGTCTGAGATTCTCACATCTGCATTAAATATGCTGAACTGGTTTCATACTTGAGCATTAGAAAAATGTCATCCTGCATCATGAGGTATGGTGACCATCTCAAATTTCAATCACCACATCTCAGGGTTAACAGGTAACAGGTTACTTTATTTGTACCCATAGGTACTTTCCAGCCAGTGGGATGATAACATCCACATACAGTCAACACACTGTCACAACACATATTTAACATAAAAAATGCACATTAGATATCTGAAAAATACTATTAAACGTATGAAAACATGATAAAAATAATAAAATGATAAAAAGGTGAAAGTGCCCTGGGTTTCACCAATCAGGACATATAAAATAGAGGAAAACCAATCAGTCAAAATCATGAACATAAATAGCCTTTTAAAATGGCCCAATGGAAGTAAATATAAAGTCTTGAATAAATAAATAAATAAATAAGCAAAAATTGCTACGGCTTATTCAGATAAATGACAGCAGCAGGGACAAAGCCATTTTGTATCGCTTTGTTCTACATTTCAATTCTGAAACTGTCCGTCTGGAGGGAAGAAGTCAAAAATCATTGTGCAAAGGGTTATCCTTTAAAATAGAGGAAGCTATCTGCTGTTGTTGCTTCATGTACAGGCAATCGATTCAATAAAAGCTAAATAAAACATAGCCATGATGGTTTGGTCAACATGAAAGGATGACCCTTCTTACACACAGATTCACGGGTAGCTTCAAAGTTCAGCTTTGAGTCAATGATGGTCCAAAGGTATTTATAAGATTGCACATATTCTGTGGTCTGATCTTTGATTAATGTGGCCTTGTGCATGAGAGTATTCCTCCTAAAATCAATGAGTACACCTTTGGTTTTAGATATGTTTAGCTGGAGGTAAGACTCCTCACACAGCTGTACAAATTGGTCAATAACTGGGCTGTGGCTAGACTCAGTATTGTTAAGCAGACTAACAATAACAACTGATGATGTGTCCATCCATCAAGAACTCCCAAAAAGTGGTACAAACATTAGGGATTGTAACATCTAGTCCTTTCAACGAACGTTGAAGTCTGGAGTGATCCAGTGATGGCTGCAAAAGAGCAGCTGAAAATCAGGGAAAGACCAGATGACGGTCTAGAAAGACTGCTGACAGGAGGGAATAGACCCCAATGGGGCTAATGTGGGTTAGCGACCCACACCAGCAGGATCTAGCGCTGGTTAGCTTTCCTGGATCCACCCACCATTGCTACAAAAACCTCAAAGAAGAAAATACGCAGAGGGTCTGCGAGAGCAGGGGTGGAAGATGACCCATCATAGACGGATCTTATGGTGACTGACCATGGAACAGAACTGACAATGAATAGAACACCCAGCACTGCTACGGATGGACCATCAACATTGACAACACAAAAGCTGCAGATCTGCATCTGTGGCTGGTCAAAACTAACAACAGCGAGGAGCCTTAAAATCCATCAAGGCTTAAAGAAATGCCTCAGCAAGGGGTCTCGCATTGACGAATACCTCTTAAGAAGTCAGGCAAATCAGTCAAGTTAAGCCCAGCGGCAGGAGAACCCCCACAGTCCTCAGGGTATCAGCACCTCAGATGAAGCTCAGCATTGCATAGACCCTCCAGCAGTCTCCAGCCCAGAGTCCAGCCAGGAACAGCCAGCAGCTGTCTCCAGCCCAGAGCCCAGCCATCCACAGCCAACACCAGTCCCCAACCCAGAGCCAAGCTTGCAATACCCAGCAGCAGTCTCCAATCCACAGTCCAGCCAGCCACAGCCAGCAGCAGTCTCCAGCCCAGTGCCCAGCCAGCTGCTGCCAGCTACAGAAAGGAAGATGGAAGGAAGGTAAAATCAGATCCTGTGGCCTAAATCCAGCCAAAAGAGAGAGTAGGAGACCATTGATTCAGACCTTGTCCTCCTACTAGTACTACAGAAGGGTCCTGCTGAAAGGAAACTGGAGAACATGGGATCCATCATCTACAGCTATGGTGCTGAGAGGTTTGGGTTGAAGGGCAAAACGCAGAGGCAGCAGAAAGACCCTTTAAACCAGTCGAAGTCCAGGAGGCAGCGGGAACAGGATGGTGAAAGAAAGAAGACAACTGAGAAAGCAATGGAGGAAGGCCACAAAGATGGAAATAGTGGGACTTGATGATCTGCAGGCTGAAATAAAGCAGCAAATGACAAAGCACCTCAGACGAAAACGCAAGAGGAAAGAACGGACAAGGACCCACTTCTACAGCAATCCCTACAGCTTTGTTGAAGGCCTATTTGACTGAGAAAAGAGTGGGAGCCTCAAAGTGTCCATAAAAGACCTGGAAGAGCACCTGCGGAAGACCTACTTTGATGATTGGAGGCATAAGCCAGTCACCATCCCAAACGACATACCACCAATTCATACACCTGAACAGCAAATGGACATAAAGCCCCCTACATGGAGCGTGGTGGAGAAGACCACGAAGCAGGCTAGAACACCATCAGCACCTGGGCCCAATGGTATCCAGAACAGGCTCTATAAGAACACCCCTGGAGTCCTTAAATACCTCTGGAAGCTGATGAAAGTGGCTTGACAGAAGGCAGTAATAACGAAAGCATGAAGAAGAGCAGGAGGTATCCTGATCCCCAAAGAGAAGGACTCATCATCCATCAGCCAGTTTCACCAGATCAGTCTGCTGAATGTAGAGGGAAAGATCTTCAGTGTCCTGACCCAAAGGATCTCTGAATCCTTGCAAAGAAACAACTTTATTGATACATCAGTGCAGATGGCCAGGATCCAGGGTTTCTCAGGATGTCTGGAGCAAGCTCATTTCATCTGGCACCAGATACAAACTGCAATAAAGGAATGGAGAGACCTGCACGTGGTTTTCTTAGACCTTACCAATGCCTTCGGTCCAGTCACACAAGATCTTGTGGATGGCCTTCAACTACTTCGGCGTACCAAACCACATTACAGATTTGATCAAGAGCTACTTTCAGGATCTCCAGTTCTGTGTAACATCTGAGAACGACACCACTGCCCGGCAGAATCTGGAGATCGGCATCATGGCAGGCTGCACAATTTCCCCTCTAGCATTCGTCATGGCAATAGAGCTGATCATATGGGCATCTCGTTGGGTAGTGGGAGGCTAGAGGACCAACAGCGGCCTGCGTCATCCGCCAATTAGAGCCTACATGGACAACATGACCATCATCACAACAACAAAACCATGCACTAGACGCTTGCTTCAGAAACTCCAGGAAAACATCCAGTGGGCAAGAATGGAGTTCAAGCCAGGCAAGTCACGCAGCATCTCCGTTGTCAAAGGCTAACTAACTGGTGAGGAATTCTACATCAGTGATGAACTAATGCCAACAGTCCTAGAGAAGCCCATCAAGATCCTCGGACGATGGTATAATGCAGACCTCAAAGACACCCAGTAACGTGAGCAACTCTGGCAGGACACAGCTAACGCCTTAAGCAAATCAACAACACTCCATTACCTGGGGAAGCTGAAGCTCTGGTGTGACCAGTTTGGGCTGCTACCCAGACTCTTGTGGCCATTGACCATGTACGAGGTCTCTGTTATCCATGCCAATCCACTGGAAAGGCTAGTGAACTCTCATATGAGGAAGTGGCTCGGACTTCTCAAATGCCACAGCAGCACTGGACAGTGACAGAGCCCTGTCTCTGCCAATTTCTAGTCTGACTGAAGAGTTCTAGTGTGCCAAGGTGAGGCTGGACATGTCCCTCACTGATTCCTGGGACACTGTGGTCAGAGGCACCGCTCCACCCTGGCAACAGGGAAGAAGTGGACCCCAGCCACAGCTGTGCTACAGGCCAAATCTGCTCTCCTCCATCGTGATCTGGTGGGTCACGTCCAACAAGGCAGAGGAGGCTTTGGCCTTGGAGCTGCAACACCTCTCTGGCAAAATGCATCTGCAACCGAACATTAAACCATGGTGGTAGAGGAGGTGCGCTGACAGGAGGAAGCAGCCAGATGCTCCAAAGCCATAGCACAAGACAAACAGTACTGCTGGATGAGGTTGAAGGGTGTCGAGAAGAGAAAACTCACATGGAACAAACTCTGGGGCATGGAATCTAACAGGCTGAGCTTCATCGTCTGAGCTACTTATGATGTGCTGCCCTCTGCCACAAATCTGCAGCTCTGGCTTGGAAAGGACCCATCTTGCCCTCTGTGTACAAATTCTGTAACACTCAAGCACATGTTGGTTGGCTATAGGACTAGCCTCACTCAAAGCAGATACTCGTGGAGACACAACCACGTCCTCAGGTGTCTAGCCAATAAGCTCGAGTGCAAGATGGTATCCATCAATGTCAAACCCTTCAACAACCAGGATGTGCGCCGACACCCACCATTGTTTGTTTAGGAGACGGACAAGCCGAGGGTTAGCCCCTCAAACCCTAATCTGGCTCCACTGAATGCAGCCAGGGACTGGCAGATGCAAGCTGACCAAGATCAGAGGCTCATTTTCCCTCTGGAGATCCCAACAACCACTCTGCGACCAGACCTCGTCCTCTGGTCGAATTCCTGCCAGCTCGCCTACAGCATAGAACTGACAGTTCCCTGGGAGGACACCATTGAAGAAGCATATGAGCCTAAGAAGGTGCGCTATTCCAACCTTACAGCTGATGTAGAGAACAGAGGCTGGAAGATAAGGGTGCACCCGCTGGAGGTGAGGTGTAGGCGCTGTAGGTATAGGTGTAGCCAGCACAACAACAAAGCTCCTTAGGGAGGTCGGAGTCAGGGGACAGGCTCACAGGCAAGCCAGCAAAGAGCTGACCAACACCATGAGAGGACGAGCCATTGGCTGTGGCTGAGCGACACCACCTGGGCTGGTAAGGCAAAAACCTAACTGTGGGTCACACACCCAGGCTTGATCAACCTCTGATGGGCCTGCCTCAACAGAGGGTGTATTGTGATAATTGGCTGAAACACCCTGTGATGCTGAGGTACACAACTGACGATGTGTCCCACTAGTAAAGCCTTTTTGAAGCCATCTGTCAAGAACTCCCAAAAAGTGGTGCAAACATTAGGGATTGTAACATCTAGTCGTTTCAACGAACCAGTTGCGTACTTTACAATAGTTCTGTTCTCATGCCTGCTTTGCCACATGTTCGTGTAGAGAATATAAAGTAAAGGTGGCAGCACACACCCTACTGGGGAACCTATGGATGAGCATTTCTGATAAGAGAAAACACCATTTGCCCTCACTCTCTGTGTCCAGTTTGTTAAAAAGTCAAGAATCCAGTCCACCAGGTTATTTCTCAAGCCAAAGTGTTCTAAAAGCCTTCTGGTTAATACGTGGGGCTGGATCGTATTAACCTTTAGGGCGCTAAAAACAAATGGTGTCTTGCTCAATAATGTAAGATATCAAATTCAAAGCTGTTGAAAACCTATCATACAGAAATTTGTTTTAAAGAGCTCCCACAGGGTAGCTCTTTGAAACAGGTTGCCAGATGATAGTTCTTCAACAGCACAAGATAATTTAATTTATAATATTTTAAAAATTTAAGTCAGCGCTCTAAAGTTTAAAAGTGGAAGAAAAGTCCACAAATAAAAGTCTGGCATGAATCCCATTTCCATCAAGATGTTTAAAAAGCATGTTGACCAGATGACAGTGGCATCCTCCACTCTTATGTGAGGCCAGTATGCAAAGTGCATAGGACCCAAAGCACGTTCGGTTTGCTTCAAAATCTCAGACCTGACCAATGAGCTCAAAACCTAAAATCAAGATTATAGGGCAGCTAGATTTAGGACCAGTAAAGACCAGAGTCTGTCCAGAGCTTAGGGACTCATAATTAAAAAATACAGTGAAACACAGGACTCAGTTCTTTTGCTCGAGGTTATAATGACATTACTTTCTTTCTCTTATTTACTGAAATTTTGAATGGTGATAATTGAAAAGTTGGATGAGGAGTGGAGGGACTAATTCATAACCTGGTCGGACATGCAAAGGAATGAACAGCTGTGCTCCTGTGTGTAATTACTTGCCACAAAAGTGCTTTTTTTTATTGATTTCGCGTAGACCTGCTTTTGGTTTATGTTAGTGTTATATAATGCCATTGTATTACCAAAACTGCACAGCACCAGTGACTTGGACAAAAAGCACACTCAGCTGTGCCACTCCTCTCATATCGCGTTCAGTTTAAGACAGTGAAAATCCCAGAACGGTGGAAAAAAACTTGGTTGATAGCATACACTATTTGAAACTCACTGCATCACACCAGGTAACTGCCTGACACCGGACAAAAATAGTGCCTCTTATTTTACCTTTTTGTCCAGAATACAAATAATGCCATTTTTTGCTGTTGTGCATGAGCCTATTTAGGCTTTATGACTCACTGTTCATGTCACAGAGACTCTGGAAAATTATTCCAGTGCAGCAAGACATTTGAAAATTCAATTACAGAATTACTAAGGAATTACATGTTGGAATTTACAGACGCCAGCGTCAATATCTGTGCAAAGGGGTTTAAAGGGAGTCCCCCTCAATTTTATTGAAATGAAAATTAAAAATAGAATTGCCCTCTCAGGATTCAACACTCCGCCAAGTTAAAGTGCTGTAAGGGGAATACCAAATAATCCTTGATGCTGGTGGAAAATTAGAAAATACTGCACAGAGCAATCTGTGCGCATATCATCAGACATAACACTGCAGGCTACTTGGGCTTCTGGATATGTTCAATTTGTTTTGTGTACCCCCCCCCCCCTCCCCCACGCCCACTGCTGATCAAGAACAAAAGAGCCTTTCTATAAATGCTCAGTTATGAAGAAATGGGATTTATGGTGTTTCTTCATCACATGTTCACATTCACAAAGCCCTAAGTAATCTGCTTTAAAGTTTCAGCTTCAGTACTTACTTACCCCGTGAATCAATCGTCATGTTACATCAGAATTTTTATCCACCAGAAGGACGTTTACAGAGCCAAAGTCGCAAGCCATAATGCAGCTGACTCTTGTTGCACTGTCGGACTACTTCAATGAGGTTGGAATGTGATTTTGCAAAAGCTAAAGCATGTTGTACATCCAAATATTCTGTCCCGGATACTGAAATGGGTTCTTGTGTGCTTCTCATTAATCTTGCACAGATAATTATTCTCACCTGCTTATGTGAACGCTGCTTTGCAAGGGACTTTATCGACCATGAAACATAGCTTGAATATTATATTGTTAGGGACCTTAATAAGTGATGATTAAGCAATGAACTGCTTTTGCATGACATTCAGAAATGTGTTGTGTTCTTTCAGTTTGCTTCTTACTGTCGAGCTGATGATGATATTCAGTTAATTTATTTAGCAGGTTTATCCAAAGCAACATACAATAAATGCACACTGAATAACACTGGAGGAATCACTGAGGCCAAGTCAGATAATGTACAGTTTAAAGAAAGCATCTCTAGTTCACACAGTTATTATTGGTTATTGTCAGTCAAGCCATGGGTTCTAGAGGCTACCAGAAGTGAGGCATCATGACAGGAAATATGGGAAATATGATCGTATACATTTCTGCTTGGCTGATTTTACACACAGTGAGATACTGGTATCCTGTTCTGCTGTGTATCTGCAGGCCAAATGTCCTGAAGGAGGAGGATGTTATTTAGTCAATCAGGGAGCAACTCATGTTGTTTTTATCAGGCAAGCCTGAACAGATGCATGCAATACGCAGGGCCATGTGTTGGATTTTTTATTTTGCACCTAGTAACGCATGTATTGATTGTGAGTGTAACTGTAACTGTGAATGTATTTTTTATGGAGATTATACATTGAAGATTTGATCGGTTCTTGGAGGTTATAGCCAGCATAAAGTCTGAGGGATTTTAAAATATCTATCATTTATTAATTTTTCTGCCCCCGGTATCGATGATTCAGGGACATATAATTTTTCACCTATCCGTCCGTCCGTCCGTCTGTCTGCAGCTGGGGGAAAAAACTTCGACCTGCAATGCTTTAACCTGCAGCCCGGGGCATCAGTGTTCCACGAACACAGCTTGTTTTCAATTTATGTTTTTGTCTGTCCTCATATTGGCAGGTGTCAGAACCTTCGTAAGAATGCCTCCCGTCTTTCATCCCATTCAGCAACTTGCGAGCCATCAAAGGTACGGTATATATGTCTTCTTCGATTGGTTTACATCTCGCATGTTCCCTCACCCCCAGCGGTGCCTATTTCATTACTTCCTAATGCACCTGTGATGAGTAGTTGAACCCCCTGCTTTAAGCTGGATGTTCCTGAATTGTAATTTCCTATTCGTGCTCAGAACCAGTCAGTATTTCCAGGTAGAACTCTTCGTCTTTGGAGAGTTAGACTGAACCTTTAATGATAGTCATTTGCAGAGACCTTTCTCTTTACTTTTTTATTTGAACAAGCTTAAAAACCAGGGTCCAGGCTTCGGACTGCATTCAAATGAACCCAGCTCATGTCCTCACCTTAGTCCACTTTAATAGGAACAAGCTCCCAAGCCTAATTCAAGGTCCACGATTGGGATTGCGTTCTTGCTAACTTTGTCCAAGTCTGTTCCTCTGTCCAGTTCATTAGGATCAAGCTACCTTCTATAATCATCAAGGTTGGAATTAAGTTCCCCTCAAGCTACTCTATCCTCCTTGCGAATAGTTTGGCTCTGGTGTAGTGCGCATTCCACCTTGGAGTCATCCCGGAAAACCACTAGCGTGAGACTGGCTTTGCCCTGCTTCGCCCAAAACATCTGAACAGAAATGTGCCTTCTTCTTCTGGGATCCATCCCACTGTTACTGTATTACTACCAATAAACCTGACAATTGGATTGTACTTCACCTCTGCACTTAATCTCTGGTCTGGATCATAACAAGTGTGACTTGAATCAAGGAAAATCCATTCTGAGCGACAAGCTTGGCTGCGTCATAACCTTATATGGGACGAATGCTGGTGAAAACGTCCACTTGTTCAGGTCTGCAGCTCATGGTATGACCCTGTATATGGAAATAAATAATACAGTGAATGTATTTTTTCCCATGCAAAAGAACAGGCAATAGGTTGCTGAGGAAACCACACTAATGACGGTCAGGATGACTGCTTCCCAATAGATTTCCTTTGATGCGCTTGTACAAGTCATTGGTTTACAAACAAGTCCTGGGGAACGTCTTAGGAACTCCATGTTACTAGTAGTGATTTATGCTCCGCACATTCTTAAAATGCCTCTTTTGTGGCGAATTTCATAATAACCGCAAATGCACCACAGGGTATGAATGTTTCCACACAAATTATTTTCAACATAATATCATTCAGCGATTCCACTCCATAAAAATGTGGAAAAGATTTTCCATTCTGTGTGAAATTATCACACAGCAATAGTACAATTGTACATTCATTCCAAATTTCTGGCAGTGTTACAATAAAAAAGATATCTGAGAAAAGTATTGGCAATATTAGTTTTTCTTATTCTGAGAGATAAAGACTATTCCATGCATAAAATAGTAGAACACTGGGGCCTGATTTTCTAAACAGTTGATGTGCAGAAAGTGCTGAAGACTGTTAAATTAGGCACTGCAAAATGTCCTCCAAGGCATGCACCACTATCTTGAAGATAGCCAAAGTCATTTTTTTTTCAAGTTTTTGGGAAAACAAAAAACTTAACTGAAGAGATGATTTAGGGCAAAAACTCATTTTCATGAAATAATGACTTAGACCATTATTTTAATAGGGTGATGATATATGGGTCGTGTTTAAGATGCTCCTAATATAATCATATTTTAAGAAATATGAGCCTCACAGGCCTCCAGCGAGCAGCTCTAATGAACTAGAGGTGTAACGATACGGTGGGGTCACAATACAATACGTATCTCTATACAGGGGTCGCGATACGATGCGTATCCCGATACACTACAAATTATTTTACTGCTGATTTTCTTTCTACTAACAAGTAAGCAGCAACACTGAAAGATTTCCCTTGACGAGACTTTTTAAGTTTATTAAAGCAAAGGAATACAGTTAGTTTACCTTTAGGTACCACTGTGAGTTTACTGTTCAGGTCAATGTCTTCAACTTAAAAAACTGATCAAAGCTGAATAGGTCTCCACAGTCACACTGCAAACTACTTATCATTAGCAGTTAACTACAAGTCTGAAAAATTTACCTCAAACAAGTTGAAACAACACTTTGACAAATTGCACTTGGAGCAATGCAACCATGTGGAATATGAGGCAGATCACTATGTTTTCATTTGAAATGAAAATGTTGCAATTTCTGGGTTTCAGAAAATATGTGGACTATTTTACAAAGCCTTGTGTATCCCAATACACGTCCTCCAAATTGATGCATCATATCCGAGGCTTTGTATCACGATACGATACTGTATCAGCATATCGTTACACCACTACAATGAACAGTCTGCACCAAAAACCAGCATCTGCTGCAGTGTAAAGCCAACTCCAGCATGGTGGCCTGATAGGGTTGTAAACACTTCTAACACCTGTCGGTGGACTTTGTGTTGAACGTCACTCTGTATTAGTGTGTCTGCTTCAAGTCAATAACGTAATTTAATAGGCCATACCGATAGATCATCATGCTCTTCTGCAATTCTTAACTTCTTATTTACTCGATTCAGTGGTGGCTATTTTCCAGGAAAGTACCAGGAAGGTAAGTATCGAGGAGAGGAGTCTTGATATTTTGCAGGTGCTGCTCAATCAAGCCAACGGTCTGTTTCTCAAACTAAAAACTCTTGCCCAGTAGTACATTCAGGCTCACCACTTTTTTTTCTGTTGAAGGCCCACGTTGCAGTCTTCTTTCAGGACATTTGTGCACACTTTTCTTTGCGTTCTTCTGTTTCTTCAGAGGCATATGGGATAGTCTTCATTATTATTTTTCAGCTTATTGTCATACTCTAATTCTGTCAGTAAGGAAAATACAGTATGAATGAACAGTAAATTGAGTGAGTCATGAAAATTTTATATAATTTTTCAATGTTGCTGTATGCCTGTCAACATACGGGCCTATTTCTTTAGCTAAGCCTATATAGGTCAGTTTATTTAATTGATTCAAGAAGTGTAAGCAGACACCTTTGTACAGTCAGACATCAACAGGCATCAGCCTGAGTCAATTGCAGAAAAAACATCAATAATGAGAAAAAAATACTTGAGGGCAAACTGTGGCATACTATGTATCACATGGGAGGGTTTATTTGTTGAGTGTTTATCCCTATATCCCCCATATTGCTTCATGAAAAAAAATGTGAAAATGATTTCTGTTTCTATTTCTATTTTTTTAATGTAGTCTTCCGAACACATACTTTAATACATTCACATTAGTATTTTCAGACTGTTGGAAGAACCAGCTCTGAGACTTTTCTTGGCCAACTCTGATGCTATTGCCTGAGAACACACATTTGCTTCATATCAAATTTTATGTATTATCTTTCTTTATTAAATATTGTTTAGACTTTTCCCCTTATTTCCCACCCTCAAAACAGCCAAACTGTTTAGCCCACCGAAAGCAACCTGCTCCCATCGACTCAGGAGGACAATGCTGTGGCCCGTGATTCCTCTGTTGTGGTTTTCATTCAGACATATTTTCATATCATGAGGTTCCCCCATCCCCAAGCAATTGGAGAGAGACAGATTCTTCGGACAATTACGCGTTATTGAGGCATATTGATAAATATAAAGCTGAGTTCTTTTTGCGCAAGAAGAACTGACATCTTACTTTTCACACCCAGTTTTTATACCTTCATCACAGGAAATATCTTCCCAATATGGTCTTTCCACCTTCTCATTCTCATGCTACAACAGGATGGGCAAACCAAAACACTGCCAATTGCCCATGAGAACTACAACCAAAAGACAAGCATGCACACCACTATATTGAAGCGTAAAATTACAGTCAAGGGAGGAAAAATACAGCCAAAGGTATGGGATACAAGTGGATACATAAATGATTCAATTGATTATGTTTTCAGTAACAACTTATGATTTTGCTGTACAAATTTTGACCAAAGCTACAGAAATCAAATACATCACCTGATTGTTTTTGAATTAACAGAAGGCTGCTTACTAATCAAAGCTACAGAAGCCCGCCACTTGTGTGTGTGAGCTGCTCGTGCATGTGAGAATTGAATTGCTAGTATGCATGTATGTGTGCGCATGTGTACATGCGCTGCTTGTGCCCGTGCATATGTATGAGTGTGTGCATGTGTCTGTGTGCACTGCTCATGTGTGTGTGAACTACTTGTATGCTTTTGTGTGTGTGTGTGTGTGTGTTACTGATGCATACATAATCTCTTTATTGACTATGATAATTGATTATGGTTTTTCAACATGGCAATCGATCTACTGATGAATATAATGAGAAATATTGAAATATAATCCTCAACACCTCCAACTTACGTGACAACTAGCCCTCGCTTCTTTACAATATGCAGTCGCAATGCCAATTACTCACTGCCTATGCCGTTGGTGGACAGTTGGCGGGTTCAATTCTGCTCATACAGCTGCCATGCCCCCGGCTGACCAGACTTGGTCACTAAAGAGCAGTGATCAAATGAGTTTTAACTGGTTGAACCCCTATTATCCCCGGCTGGGCTGCGCCAATTGTTGCCTCGTCTATGCAGACCTTTGGCCTTAGCTGGTAATGCTTCCATTCCAGATTATTGCCAACATATATGGGCCTTGTACTAAACAGTCTGTGCTTTTTTTTTTTTTTAAATACATTGTACATCATGTTCTCTTGTCATCTGTGAAGAATAAACATTCTTCATGAGCACAGCTGGCCTTGATACGCGTGCCTTTGCAATGACGCGAGAGCGCAAGATTTCCCGATTTTGATTTAACACACTGAGGTATAGAGGAATAATGCACTGGAGGAATCCCTGCTTTCACCTTAAATTCCTCCTCAGCGCTATCTTTGTTCCCTGCCCTCTCCTCGGATATACACATGCACACACATGCTTTCACCTGCACTTTGGATCATGTACACATACGCTCATGCACACGCGCCCGCACAGATTAAAGATTACAAATTACTGTCTTGCATGCTTAAAGGATAAAGCTCTTTCTCGGGCTGACAGTGCCAGTGGGGACTGAGCAGTCCGGGGGAGCGAGAGAGAAGAGGACGTGTATTTTAACAGAACTAAAGTACGGTAGGACTATTTTCACAATTCATCTCTTTCATTTGCCTTAGGGAGTTATGAATTCTTAGCAAATCCTATTCGAGTTTGTCTTACTTTAAAACATTTCCTGGTTCTGGACTTATGAATACTTTTATGGTATTATTGCTCTTTTAGAGTAACTTTTTTAAAGGGAAGCATATGTAACTCCCAAAAAAGAGGAGTTTTATTTTGCTGGAGATTTCATTGGTCGCTTGTTGTTGGCAAATGTTGCAGTAATGCAATAATTAGTCATAAATGCTTTTATTTTAATGTTATGTGGTAGAGTTTACTTGAAAAGCACATATGGAAACATGGAGAATTAGTGGTATCCTTGCTTGAATTAGTGGCAAGCAAGAAAAAAGGCTTTATATAATGAACAACAGACGGTCAAAGTCCATATGAAAGTTGAAAAATAAGGGAAAACTTTATCCATTGATTTCAAAGCATTCGTTTACGTATTTCAATGTTTCAAAATATGTCAAAATTATTGGCACCCATTACTGTAAATTAAAAAGTAACTGTAAGATGCCTCCTCCATACCAATAGACCCCTTTAAGAGACTGCATGAAGAAAACGTTTCTTAAGACAAGAAGTACAAGGACAACTGGAGACAGCCAAATATTACTGGAATTATGACTGGAAAGATGCTATAGTCAGATGAGACCTCAAGTGATCTTTGCCATAGACACCAGGTTTTTTGTGCAAATAGTAATGAGTGCAAGGATAAGCAGTTCATGCCACTCATGCAAACACAGTTAAATATGTAGGTGATTCATTGATGATTTGGGATGGTTTTGCTGCAAGTGATCAATAGCACCTTGAACTCCATCAAATATAAGACCTTTCGAGTGAAGTGTGACTGTCCCTGCTGGGAGGATAAGATTTGGTCACAGGTGGAACTGAAAAAATGCGCTTGTGAAAACATCATATGTGTTCTGTAAAGGCAAACTCAGTCTCTTGAGTTAAAACCCGGTTTCCAAAATTGTAGGAATGTTGTGTAAAGTGCAGTGATTTCCAAACCATTTAGAATCTATATTTCATTGAAAATCACTGACTGTATAAAACAATGGCCATAGTCTCCGTGACGTCACCCACTGAGCTAAGCCAAAAGGAAGCCAAATCGGTGCTCCCAGTCACCGCCATCTTGGCTGTGCCTGCCTCAGCCAAACTCCAGCTTATCCAAAAATAGGCAAAGAGGTGGAGCGTTGGTTGAGCTGATGTGGACTGAAAGAAGCTTGTTTGTGAAAGACACCAAATATGCTCGATGCTCAGCTACTGTGGCTAGAATACGGTCCCGTTGGGTGTATCAGTAACCATGGTGATAGACCTCCAAGCTCTTGCTTTCTTAGTATTACTCGGCTACTGCTGAAAATCACTATATTTCTTTTGGTTGTGTTGTTCACTTTTTTTCTGGACCTCTCCTCAAAAGCTGTTTTTGCTTTTGTTTTTTTTTCTTTTTAACAAAACATCACTGGATGCAAAATGTAGGGTAAAGCAGTTAGCTACATTGTTTTCCATTGTCATTCGGAACACTATTTATGTTGCTAGCTTGGTGAAGAAACACATTTAAGGACAGCCAACAAGCTTAAAAATGTGGGATAGGTCCTATCTTTTAGCAAGTAAAACCGTCTAATTACAATTATACCATATCAGTAATTACACCAAAAACAGAATTAATCCATTTTTAGTGAAGCAACTGCAATTGTCACATGACAATCTCTTGATGTGTGCATTCCTTGATGGCTGAAGATCCCCTCCAATGCCATGGGAAAACAGCTGGGGAACGCTGCAATTGGCTGAATGCTGTCATTAACTTGCCAGCTACCTGGCTGGGAGGCCGTGAGGGTTTTCTGGCCTGACAAAACCATCTTTTGTTCAAAAGTATTTTCACCCTAAATTCTGTACTACGTTGTGATTTCGGGAGCCTGCCAGTTTGACAACTGTAGCAAGCATACGCTCCTGTGAGCACAGCCAGCTGATGTGGCGGGAACCACCTGTCAATCAAAGCGGTCACGTCCTTAAGTATGCATAATTTTAAGCCTCAATGTAATATAAATGGGTGAGTTATATAAAGATTTACCCCACTGAACCCCCCCATTTTTCATGGAAGGGAAAATTAGCTATGAAGACTAAAACGGTTTTTTGAACCAGGCTGTAATCAAGTAAATTTCTGCTGAAAAATGGGGCTTTTTTAACATGGGGGTCAATGAGGATTGACCTGCTTTTGCAGCCAGCCTCAAGTGGCCATTAGAGGAACTGCAGATTTCGGCAGTTCCTATTTTGGCCTTTCTTTTCAGTCCCAGAGGTTGCTGCTTGTTGAAAATAGTATAAAGACAACATGTTAGAGTCCAGGGCTCTCCAAATCCAGGCCTCAAATCCAAATACAGTCCTTACTTCCAGGCAGTTAAGTGAATAATTAATGCTGCTGATTGGCCAGATTGTCATCACACCTGACTCCCAGGCAAAGGGAGGGTGGAAAACTGGCAGTACTTGGTCTGCAAAGACCGTCATTTGAGAAGCCCTGTGTTAGACATTGAAACTCAGAAATGACATTGTTTTTTTTTTTTACAGTATTATACTTGTGGCAATATTTTTGGCATCATTTTGTTTGTACTGAAACATGCAAATAAATTTTAAAAAATTACATAAGTATTCAGTTTTGCTGATATATTTGGACTTATTACATGGGCAATTAATGATTTTGGTCACTATAAGCCGACCTTTCTTTAATTAGTCATTAAGAATGCCAATAATTTGGCATCTGACTGTATGTCTTTAATCACAGGAGTGGAACTCTAAACTCCAGCGGACACAAACGAGCAGTTAAACAAAACTATTTTGCTTTGTATAGTGATATATATTCGTAATAGACTGTCAGCCTTCTTGTCTATACATTTTTTTCCCCTGCAATATTACCCTTGATTTTGAGTGCTGCCATAACTCATCACTAAGGGATTTTGACTTTGACAGCACTAAAAGAGGGGAGAAATAAGTAAAGATTACATATTTCGCCAAACATATGACCAAGCATTTTAATCTTGCATTTAGATTTAAAACGCTCATTTCTATTACTTCTTGCTCATTAGGATCGCAATTCTGCTAAAGAGATTACATAATTTTGGTTCATTACTTGATTTGCCACTGGAATAGGAACTTTTCACTTGTCAAGGACAAAATTACTTAAAATATTCAATTATTTCTACTTGAGAGATAAAAAAAACGAGAAGTATCACAGTAAGATTAAAAGACTTGTCAGAGACTTTTCACTGTGTTATGCCATAGGTGGACAAAATTACAACTGGCAATTTTGAGAGTAAAAGAATTAGATGAACTCAAAAACTGTTCATGTATACTTGCTCTTCCTCAAATTCTCAAGGCTTTAATCGCTGTATCTAACAGGGTTTCAGCCACAAGCTGATTAGTAAATGAATAGCATCACTTATTTTCTTTCCTCTCCAATGTTTTCATTCTGAAAGGGCTTTATCTAAATATCTCTCATGCACTCTAACTTTGCTAAAACCCAAGCTGGGATCTTGGAGTATTAAGTTATGCACAATAACACACACACACACACACACACACACACATACACACGTGCACAGAAACTCAGTAATACATTCGACGTTTTGAAAATTTTCTGCCTCATCTGAGGGATTCACTTACCATCAACTAGCTCCTTGTCTTTCCTCACTGTTTCAGATAACTTCACAGCAGAAAACTCAATGAGTCAATGTCTGACTAAGGCACCAAAGAGGCTAATCAGGAAAATCAAATGTCAGTTTTGCTTTTATGTTTATCCCTGCCTGTGTGCCCTTGTTTTTGGGGACATTGATTCAAAAAGCAGCGTCATACGTAGGTAATGTCTGTGCTGACGGTGAAATGAAAAAGTGTTCCTGGCTTGCATGCAGGGTAAGAGTTATGTCTTTGTGGACTTTGATGTCCTCCTCATTAACAACACTCCAGTCTTAACCCCGCACAACCCCTGAATTCCATGCAAGTAGATGTGAGAATGGGATAGCATCTATGGAGGTCATGTAAACAGGTTGCATGAATCAACCAATGTAATTCCTTAAATAATAATAGAATCAAACAGTTTATATCTACATCCACATATGTAATGGCATATATAAAACGATGAGCCAAAACTTTAAAACCACTGACTGATGCAGTGAAAAATGTTGATTATCTCATAACAAGTAGATCAGAAGGATCTAATAGCTGCGACCTCGCCTAGCATCCGTCACGAGGCCTAGTGTCCATGACTGGTAGTTTCTTGTACAAGTGTGATGTCGAAATTGGCAAATGACCTTGAAAATCAAAAGGGGACCCTTCCTCTGTACCAAGAAGTTTGTTCAAAGATGAATTAGCCATCCATCAAGTTAAAGTGGAGTTACGGTGCGAAAACTGTGAAATCGGGGCAAAATCTACACTTTTTTGACCGGTGTGACCTTGGGATTCGACAGATGGCCTTGAAAATCAATAGGGAACCCCTCCTCTATACCAAGAAGCTTGTTGTAAGATTTCATAGCCATTCATTGAATTAAACTTGAGTTACGGTGCGAAAACCGTAAAATCGAGCAAAATTGACACTCTTTTTACCTTTGTGACCTTGGGATTTGACGGATGACCTTGAAAAACAATAGGGAACACCTCCTGTATGCCTAGAAGCTATTTCCAAAATGTCATAGCGATCCATGAATTCTAATTGGAGTTACAGCGCGAAAACCTGCAAACAAGGTCGTAACCTCTGTGAACTTGACCATTGACCTTTGACCTCGACCTTGTGCATTAACATCACTTTGGTGAAGGTCAATAACTCCTGAAAATTTCATGATGATATGACGACAGGAACATGGTGAAAAAGGTGTCACAGACGGACAGACGGACGGACAGACAGACAGACAGAAGCGTTCATAGAGCTGCTTGGTCGCAGCTAAAAACCTCACATGCCAAGGTCTGCAGACAGATCTTATGCAGTAAGTGAACTGCCTCTTCTTGTATTCAACGTGTTGGATGTGGGAGAAATGGGAACTGGACGAAGTTTTCAAGGGCCAAATCGTTATGGCTTGACGATTGGGTTAGAGAATCTCTGAAGTGGCAAGACAGGCGCTCCCTGTCAGCAGATGTGAGTATCTACTGACAGTGGACCAAGACAGGACAAACCATGAACTGGCGACAGGGTTTTGGGCGCCCAAGGCTCATCGATGCGCAAGAGCTATGATGACTATCCTGTCTGGTCCAAACCAACAGAAGGGAGACTGTGGCACAAGTCACTGACAATTTCAATAATATTTACACTATTTACAGGGATGTGTCGCAAGGCACAGTGCATCATACCTTGCTGTGTATTGCACTTTTTAACTTGCAAACCTGTCTAAGTGCCCACTCTAACTACGATCCACCTTGAAAAGTGAATTCAGTGGGTATTTGAGCTTCAGAACTGGACATTTGAGCTTAAACAGCGTTGACTCGAGGGTTGTGACAACTGTATTAATTTTATGCACAGACCAATGCATTTTTTCTGAAGTAGTTCTTGGAGTATGTGTCGCTTTGCCCTGATGCCCTTCATATACACACGCCACACACACACAGTGGGCTCAAAAATTAATGGCACCCCTGACTGGCAATGCACAAGAAATACTGAAAAATAAATCCAAAAAATATACTTATAAAGAAACTATAAGTAACAATGTCAGATATACTGAACAATATTAACGTTCCAGTTGAACCAGCCAAAATTATTTACTGATTTCATTAAAAATCAATTTCCTCTAAATCAAGGTTTCAAAATTAAAGGCACCATTTAAGTTTACTGTAAACAACATCCACCATAATTAAACCAGGCTTTAAAAGGTTCCGTGTGTGATGGACAGCCAAAAATTATATTCATACTCTTCACACTCCAAATAAAAAGGGGGCAGTATACCTGCAGAAAGTGAGTTGGTTTACCCTAGCGTAACAATCGAGAAATGGCACAGTCTCTCCTCCCATCAAGCCTACTGTCCATGATTCACCCCCACCTTACCAGCGACCCCATAGCCGACTATCTACAATCCAAACGGGGCCGCTCTGACTCCAAAACTCTGAGATATAAACACATGAAAGAACATCAATTGATGTCAAGTGATTCTGTACTATGACATCTTCAAGCTACTCCCCTTCACCCGATCCAGTAAATATGTCCAAATTACGTGTGATTGTTCATTCGAAATAAATTCATTAGCTAGATAACATTCACTGCTGTTGAGCAAGCTAGCGTCAACATAATGTTAGCTAATGTTAAGCGCTAAGGTTGAACTAACATCTGCATGAATAAATCTATCTAATGCTGGACTGTACCATAACCAGTCTCTGATCCCAAAATCAGCTGCCCTGTTGATCGCCCCTGTTAGTTGACCATAACTTTACCGCACATCGTCAAAACAGTAATAGCGGAGTTCAAAATTATGAAGTAATCTTAGCTGCACATGTACAAGTAAAACTAGGTACAAGCTCATTTTAGAATGTTATATTTGCAGCCCGCCTGATGATAATTTCCCAGTATATGGGAAACCTGCACCCTGATATGATATGCCTGATATGCAGTCTTCATTAGCAAGATCTCTTCTAGCAATCAAGTATCATTAGTCACAACTAAACATTCTGTAATGTTTCATTACATTACGTTTCATGCGTTCATTTAGGGTTCATTATCATCAAAGCCATTTCAAGCTTCTTAGCTAATGTACCTTCCACATGATTGACATCGGTTTCAAGTACGCCCTCAAGCCGTGTGACTTATTCGTGCACTGCAGTTTGGCTGGCTGTTATGTTGTCCGCATACCTCCACCTGTGGCAGAAACTAGTTTTATGACACAGGACGGTGTGCAGCTAGTGATTTAGCGTGCTAATTCAGGTTGATATCTCTGCAGCACTATACCTTGTCATCTTTTTTATGACTTCATTGCTCTTGTTTCTTCTCATTCTTTTGTGTCTAGCTCATTTTTTGGATATTTTGACCTCAATTCTTACACAGGGCACCTTTAAATTCCACTGACAAAAGTTTTATCTAAGTGTTAAGGATATCGAACCATTACATCACTTCCTGTTGAACTACAATATAAAAATGAGGTAACAAACATGCAATATCCCTTTGTCATCCAACACCATGAAGAATATAAAACAACTGTCAGTTCAAAAGAGGCAGATGGTCATAGACCTTCATAAAATGGCTTCATGAAGATTCATAAATGATGTCACAGGAATTGTTAAAAAAATTTCAAAGATAAGTATTTTAAAAATTCCCAAGATATGGAATTGTAGAAAACCCTTAGAGTAGAGGACACAACTGCATTTTGACCCCAGGACACTAAGAAGGACGATGAAAGAAGCAACAAAATCCCAAGGAATCACTGTGAAGGAATTATAGGCCTTGATGGCATCTTGGTCCAGGGTCATTGGTTAAGATTAACAGCATAATGAATTTCTCCAAGTATCAGGATTTTTTCGTTGAAAATCTAGTTGCTTCCGGCAGAAGGTTGGGAATTGGCCATAAGTGGACTTTTCAACAAGACAATGACGCAAAGCAAACCTCAAGACCTACACCGCAATGGTTCTGAAACAACAAAGTTAATGTTCTGCAATGGACATCTCAGTCACCGGACCTCAATTCAAATAAAAACCTGCAGGCTGAGTTGGAGAGGGCAGCTGATAAAGGCACACCCAAGAATGTGAAGGATCTTGAGAGGATCTGCTGAGAGGAATGGTCCAAAATCCCCCCAAATGTGTGCCTGAACCTTTTCAGAAATTGCGGGAAAAAACTCCATGCTGTTATCCTTGCCAGAGGTGGTTGCACTAAGTACTAAATGAAAACTGTTCATTATTATCAAACCTTGTTTTTGTTGGAATTTATTTAGCATTAAATCATTGTTATGATTTTGTTTTTTTCCACCAAAACATAAATGAAGTATCTCACACATGCTGGTATATTCAGTTTCTCTATAATTACATTGTTTTTATGTTTTTTTATTGTTTTGGCATTGCCCACCAGGGGTGCCAGTAACTTTGAAGCATTATATATACAGCCCCCTCCATAATTATTAGCCCCCCTGGTTAAGATGTGTTCTTTAGCTTCTAATAAATTCAGTTTTTTTCTAAATAATATAGGACCACAATGAAAAAAGAGGAAAATCCAACCTTTAATTCACCTGCATTTATTCAGTGGGAAAAAAAATCCCACAAAAAGAAATTATTCTTTTACATCAAATCATGCGTGCCACAATTATTAGCACCCCTGATGTTAATACTTTTTACAACCCCCTTCTGCCAACAAAACAGCACCAAATCTTCTTCTATAATGTTTCACAAGATGGGAGAATACAGAAAGAGGGATCTTCGACCATTCCTCTTTGCACAATCTCTCTAAATCATCCAGCGACCTGGGTCCTCTCCTCTGCACTCTCCTTTTCAGCTCACTCCACAGGTTTTCAATGGGGTTGAGGTCTGGGGACTGATATGGCCATGGGAGGAGCTTGATTCTGTGTCTGGTGAACCATTTCTGTGTAGATTTGGCCACATGGTCTTTATCTTGCTGAAAGACCCAGTGACGATCCATCTTTAGCTTTCAGGCAGAGGCCACCAGATTTTGATTTAAAATGTCCTGGTATTTCAAAGCATTCATGATGCCATGCACCCTAACAAGGTTCCCAGGGCCTCTGGAAGAGAAACAGGCCCACAGCATCACCGATCCTCCCCCATACTTCACAGTGGGCATGAGGTGCTTTTCTGCATACTCATCTTTTGTGTTCCGCCAGACCCACTTATCTTGGTCTCACCTGACCAAAGCACACGGTCCCAGTTGAAGTCCCAGAACTGCTTAGTGAACTCCAGACGTTTGCGTTTATGATTGTGAATGAGAAAAGGTTTTTTCCGTGCATGCCTCCCAAACAGCTTCTTGGCATGTAGCTGGTGCCTGATGGTGGTTTTGGAGCCTTTGTGACCCCAAGATGCTACCATTGGTTGCAATTCTTTAACAGTGAGCTTTGGAGAACTTTTTTTTTCCTCTTACCATCCTCCTCACTGTGCGTGGTAGCAAAATAACCTTGCGTCCTCATCCAGGCTTGTTGACCACTGTTCCAGTTGTTTTAAACTTCTAAATGATTTCTCTGACAGTAGATATGGGCAGATGCAGGCGAGTGGCTATTTTCTTGTAGCCATTGCCTGACTTGTGCAGGTCGACACACATCTGCCTTTCTTGAATAGTGTGTTCCTTTGTCTTTCCCATGTTGAAGAGTGGATAAGAGAAATGGCCTCTGTGTTACGTCATATTTATACCCCATGGAAACAGAAAGTGATGAATTACAAATTAAATGTTCCTAGATACTCTGATCAACTTTGTAAACTACTGTAGAAATGACAGAAATACCTCAATTACATTTATTTCCTAGGAATTGTTAGGAGTGCCAATAATTGTGTAACAGGTAATTTTATGAAAAATAATTGAAGCACTGAGTACTAAAACCCCACAAGTCAAGTGAAGTCAAGTCAAGTCAAGTGTGACTTATGGGGTTTTAGTAATAGGTGCTTAAATTATTTCTCAGTCAGGGATTTTTTTTTCCCTTTAAAATTCACTCGAGTTGAAGGTTACATTTTTCTACAATTTTCAGTGTGAGATTATGCTTCTGCAATAAAAATTGAATTTATTTTAATACTTTTAATACATCTTAACCAGGGGTGCCAATAATTATGGTGGGCGCTATATATATATATATATATATATATACAACTCATGGAATTTAAAAAAGCACCACCCATTTTCCTCACAATTTAAGAAATCTCATTTTATACTTCCAAGAATAAAAGTTAAACTTATACACTGAGCACATGATATTGAAAATGGGATGATAATTTCTCTCGATCCGCTTCAGTGATTTGGGAGAACCAATTTGTTTTATCCTCCAAGATTAAGCAGTAGCCCTTCCTAAAGTGAGTTGAGCCAGATTTTGACCACTCCCAAAAATGAAGAGGTCCATGGCTATAAAAAGACCACAAGATGAAATGGTTCGGACAAGTCTGCACAATGCCTCGACTGAGTGATTCACACAGGAACTGAGCCATTGGTTTGCTTCAGGCTGGTCAAGGCTGAAGAGAAGTTGCCAGGCAAATGAATGTCAGCCATTCCACAATAGTGCGCCTTCAGCAGCGATATAACGCCACTGGAACCATTACATACCGCCCACGGCCAGGCCAGCCACGCGTGACTACCGCTTGTCAGGATTGTCACATCCGCCTGGTTCATCTGGAAAACAGATTTCAACCAGCGTCGCAAACTGCTGCCACCATTGTGGGGAGGCACCACCGACCTATGTCTGGAGAAACAGTGAGGAACTGCTGGCGCGGCGATGGAATTCGATCGTTCTGTACGGCCACTGGGCCAATACTCACAGCTCACCATCAGCAGGACAGACTGCAGTGGTGCAACGGTCACAGATGCTGGACCATTGCACAATGGCCATCGGTGATATTCTCAAATGAGAACAAGTGTTGCCACTAAATATGGCCATGTCCCCTGCCAGGTCACGGAAATCGACTGGGGTCGGCATAACACACTAATACACATTGAAGCCAAAGATGAATGAAATCGGTCAAACCGTTCTTGAGATATCGCGTTGACAACAAACGGGACATGACGGACAGACGGAGCTGAATACTATGTTACCCGCTTCGCTCGCTACTGCAGAGGTGGTGGACAAATAATTCAGTGTTTCCTGTCAGACGGTCGAACAGGTTTGTACCAGAGAAGAAACGAACAGTATGCGGCTGCCTGCATACAGGAGGTGGACAGATGAGGCGGCCCCAGTATCATGGTCTGGGCGGCCATTACATCTGATCTCCGTACTGAGCTTCACTTTACTGACAGCAACCTGAATGCGCAGAGATACCGTGATTACATTCTGGATCCAGTTGTTCGGCCCTTCATTCAGTGAGTCTGAAGAGGTGCTGTGTTCCAGCAGGATAATGCCAGACCACACGAGGCTCGGATTTGCAGACAATATCTCGAGACCAACAACATCGAGGTTCTGCCTTGGCCAGCCAAAAGTCCTGACCTAAACCCCATCGAGTATCTGTGGAACTTGCTCAGCAGGCGGCTAAGACAGCATCCAAACCCACCAGAAACGGTGTGGAAAACCTCTCGCTTTTCTACCTCTCGCTATTATCCAGCCCTTTTCCCAGTTCTCCCCTGTGACACCACTGGATCTACCTACTTTTCTAAAAGGAATGAACACCTCCACCTGCGTTCTTGACCCCATCCCCTCCTCACTGGTGTTTCCCTACCATCTCCCCCCTCATCACCAACATCATCAACTCTTCCTTCATCTCTGGTTCATTTCCACTATCTCTGAAACTGGCATCTCTTACCCCCATCCTCAAAAAACATGGACTCAATCCCGACAACATGTCCAATTTTCGGCCCATCTACAACCTTCCCTTTCTATCAAAATTACTCGAACGCGTTGCTTTATCTCAACTCCATACCCACCTCACCTCCAATGATCTGTACGAGCAGTTCCAATCTGGTTTTTGGTCAAAACACAGCACTGAAACAGCCCTGCTTAAATTAATTAATGACCACCTCCTTTCTTCAGACTCCGACCATCTCAACATCCGCATCCTCCTGGATCTCACTGCTGCCTTTGACACTATTAATCACTCCATTCTTCTCCCCCCGCTAGACTCCATCTTCAACATCACTGGTGCTGCTCTATCCTGGATACAGTCATACCTAACAAACAGACAACAGTTCATTAACATTAACAACTGCACCTCCTCCATCACTCCCCTGTCCCAAGGCGTCCCCCAGGGTTCGGTGCTTGGTCCCCCCCTGTTCATCCTATACCTACTCCCACTTGGTAACATCATCCGTCAACATGGCCTCCAATTCCACTGCTACGCTGATGATAGTCAACTTAACATATCCACCAAATCCATCACTCCTGCCACCTACTCCACTCTCACCAACTGCCTGACAGACTTAAAATCCTGGATGCAAGCTAATTTCCTCAAACTCACCTGTGATAAAACTGATATCATTATCATTGCACTCAAATCCCTCACAAAATCCACCCATAACTTCTCCCTCACCATCGATAACTCCACCTTGTCCTCATCCTCGTTTTTGAGACCAACCTCTCATTTGAACCCCATGTCAGACAAATTACCAAAACAGCTTTCTTTCCCCTCAAAAACATAGCCGAAATCTGTCCATCCCTCTCCATGTCTGCCGCTGAAACCCTTATTCATGCTTTTGTCACCTCGAGAATAGACTACTGCAATACTACTGCAATTACGGTATATCGGCCAAAACTCTTAATAAACTCCAGTACATCCAGAATTCAGCCGCCCGCCTATTGACTCACTCCCGCTTCCGTGACCACATCACCCCTGTCCTCCAGAACCTTCACTGGCTCCCTGTTCCATATTGCATGCAGTTCAAACTCCTCCTCATCACCTTCAAAGCCCTCCATAACCTGGCCCTCTCTTACCTCTCTGACCTCCTTTACGCTCACACCCCTTCTCGCTCCCTCCACTTCGCTGATGCCAACCTCCTCTCACTGCCACACAGGACCAGACTCTGGACCTGGGGAGACAGAGCCTTCTCGGTTGCTGCCCCCTTCCTCTCCCCAAATCCATCAGTGATTGCAATAACCTCGCCACCTTCAAATCCCTCCTCAAGACTCACCTGTTTAGAAATGCTTTTAATTTGTGTCTGTTTTTATCTTGTTGTATTCCATTAATTTTAATGTGGTTTTATCTATTTTACTATGATTTTATGTAAAGCATCTGAGTTTTTTGAAAAGCGCTTAACAAATAAAATGTATTATTATTATTATTATTATTATTATTATTATTATTATGTCAGCTCCGGACTGCGTTGATGGAAGGATGGGCTGCCATCCCTCAGAACCAGATTATTACCGGTCTATGAGAAGGCGTATCATGGCTGTTATCGCTGCCAACAGAGGACACACTTGTTATTGACAAACGATGGTTTGTCTGTAACCTGAAATCTGCACTTGCTGTGTGTTGTGTGGTCTTGAACACTTTAATTTCTTCATTAACCTCTTAAACTCCAGGGTACCCCAATTGGGGGACTCTGAGACTCACCGCAGCAAAATACCCATAACGCAGCGCTAATTAAGTAGCAATATAGTCATATTACACATCCAATGAAACAGGAGAGCCTCTGCTACAAGCACATATAAGTCATTTTTACATACACCAAGCACAACTCAAACGCCAAGCATATTAATGTTAAAATATCAAAATCCGAGTAGCGTCAGAAAATCAGCCCTCTCTCCACATTTCCATGTCTCCCTCTCTGATACTTTATGCTACACAAACAGAGATATACTCTTTTCATTTTGGGTATGTCATTTTCAAACAGAAACCTAAAAAAGAGGCTGGGGCTTAAGACGTTAATAAAGTTTTACCATAAGCAACTGAACATTCCATTAATCTTAATTCCTACTACGCTGATCTCCAATAAATTAAAGTTGGAAAATAAAATATTAATCACAAAAATAGTGGTGTGTTTTTTAAATTCCATGAGTAAAACTCACACATTTTCCCTCTCTCTCACACACACTCACACAATACACTTAGCACACACTTGCATATAAGTACAAGCACACACATGGGCGGCGACACATTGACCCACGCACATTTACATATGCTCTCACATGCATGCACACACATAAACATACATGCAATTTCACACAAACACACACCAACAAACACACACTCCCTCTCACGCATGCACACACAAACACATGGGTATACACGCATTCACACACACGCACAAACACACACACGCACAAACAGTTTCACATGCACAGATTTGCACACAAGCGCGCACACTTCCACGCATATACACTCTCAAATCCACAAACTTTCTCACTCGTATACAAAAACGCAGGCATACTCATACACATTTACGCACACATACTGTCAGGGTTTGGCCTTGCAGCCCCTCCCCTGCTGCATCCCATCACCTCCACCTTGACGGGCAACAGGTGTGACCCGCTATGGTGGAGGTGATGGCAGAGTATAAATTGGCTCTGCATTTTAATTTTGTCCTGGCATTTGCTTCCTGTGCTGCTCCTGTCTGTAGCTCTGTTTTAGTTTTATAAATAAAACTGTCAGTTTTTTCTAACCAGCCTGGCATTTGAGCCTTTTGTCCACTTGAGCCCATGGTCCCAGTGCCCGCTGGATTGTATTAGACCTCTGACGGGACACTAACCATGACACATACACCCTCTTATACATGCACTCACACTCAATCACACACAAGCTCTCACACACAAACACTCTCATACGTACACATGCGCGCACGCACGCACACACACACACACACACACACACACACACAGACACATGCACAAACAGACTTCTAGGCACACACACTCACCCCTCCTCTCCCATCCTTCTCATCCTTAAGAGTCGCACTGATGGAGGACCTATGCCTGTACGTGCTCGTGTCCATACCGCTGGTGGTTTTCCTGGTGTGGCTGTGGAGAGACAGTCTACAGGTGCCCGCTGTCGCAGAGAAACACGTCCTCATCACAGGCTGCGACTCGGGCTTTGGAAATCTGCTGTGCAAGCGGCTGGACCGCCGTGGTTTTCATGTGCTCGCCGCCTGTCTGACGGAGAAAGGGGCCGATGATTTGCGGAGGGCCACGGGCCCCAAACTCAAAACCTTACTGCTTGACGTCACCGACTCAGCCAGCATACAGAAGGCCGTGGAATGGACTGAAAAGGAGGTCGGGAATGAAGGTGAGAGAGGGAGACTGAGAGGGAGGGAGAACATGGTGTTGTGACAAATATAGGGGATATAGGTTGGGAGCCAAAGAATGGAAAAAGATTTGAGAGTTAAAGGGAGAGGTAAAATCATAGGGAACACCACTATAATATACATATACCACTATATATATATGCCACTATATCTGCGAAGCTCACAACGTATTGTTTCATGGTTCAGATATGGATTGACTCAATTCTGTGCTGCACTTTTGAGAGCTGTATTTCTGTAGTTATTCACAAGCATCCTGTTCAGTAGTCTGTCTGACTACCTTTTTCTCCTGATGCTTTTTGGTGTTTGGCATTTGTTGTTGCATCTGTCATACAGTTCCCCTGGCTACATGAAATGGCATTTCTGTTTTGTGCCAAAAAAACCTGAATATGGACACCAACTATATAAACTCTTAGGAATTCTGATCAGATCCACATCTTGTTTTGGGAATTTAGCCAGCTAAGTGCTACTGGTAAGACATGTTAGCAGACAAATGTTGCAGATCAGTTTTAAAATTTATTTGAATGACCTGCGTCCTTCAAATTGGTTGGAAAGACCTGTGTTAATGCTTTTGTAATTTTGGTTTAGGATCTTTGAAGGTAGTGGCATTTTTCATGGGTGCTTCCGAAATACAGTATTTTCCACCCCCTGCATAGATTAAGACAAAGGTATTAGAATATTTAACAGAAGTTGCTTATTTCATTTAAATTACTTGAATTTTCATGAGATGAGAGTATGCACGTTTTTGCAGTGAAGGTATCCAAAGCTATATGCTAACTGTCTGTTTAAGCGCCACTGATTACATGAATGCAGAACTTGGGACTGGAACTTCTGATAATTTTGTGTAGAATCTGTTGTTGTAAATGTCATTTTAAAATGTAAGCGAATATTCAATTCAATTCAATTTTATTTGTATTGCGCTTTTCACAGGCAGGCTGTCACAAAGACGCTTTACAGAGAGAAAAGGGCAAAGCCCAGACAAATCCCTAATCGCGAAATAGCAGGCAAAAAAAAAAAAACTCCCTGTAGGGAGAAAAAAAAGCCTCGAACAGTGGTGAGAAAAAACTCCTCAGTGAGAAGAAATCTCAGGAGGAACCTGGCTTTTGTGGGGAAGCCCATCCTCCGCTGGCTGGCTAATTAATTGATGAGTAAATTAAAGTCCAAAGTTCTTAAACAAAAAGGTGTCCAAGCAGCGAAATTTGTAGCTCCAGGGAGCGAAGAGGCGGGGATGAGGGGATCAGGACAGCAGGAAGACAGCAGTTGGTGACCATAAGGTAAGTGACAGGGCTTAGGTGGTCCAAGGACTGAGTTCCGGGGGACGGCGTTCCTCGGAGAAAACACAAAAACAAAAGAGGGTTAGGTACTGGATACACTAATAAATAGTGCACAAAATGTTCCCCTGTGTCGGGTATCAAGTTACGCTAAAATACTACAACTCCGGGGTAAGCAGTATAGAGCAGTCAACTCTCCTTCATCCAGTTATTGCAGCACAGAGGCCCTGAACTTCATCTGACTAAGGCTGCGTAGTTTTTTAATTAGACACCACCAACACCATGTGGACCTGCTCGATGACTAAGGCCATAGCAAGCCCCACCGATACCGTGTAAGTGCAATCTCAGTGCCACTGGTTCCACATGGATTTAAGCAATTTTGATGACCAAAACCTAGTATCCTTTGTCCACTTATTGTAGCACAGAGGCCCTGAAATTCCATCCGACTAAGGCTGCGTAGTTTTTCAATTAGACACCACCATCACCAAGTGGACCTACCCGGTGACTAAGGCCGTAGCAAGCCCCACCGGTGCCGTGTAAGTGCAATCTCAGTGCCACCAGTTCCACGTGGATTTATACAATATTGACAACCAAAACCATGTCAAAATAAGTGAGCATACTAGGCAGTCTCCCTAAAACAGGTAGTATAAATGTTCATAATGTGTTAAGTATAGGCTTGATTAAAGAGGTATGTTTTCAGCTGACTCTTGAATACAGAGAGTGTGTCTGAGGCCCGAGTGTTTGTTGGGAGATTGTTCCACAAGATTGGGGCTTTGTAAGAGAATGCTCTGCCTTCAAATGAAACTCTGTATATATTTGGAATTTTCTAATGTCCAGCACCTTGCGAACAAAGTAATCTTGGACGGTAGTAAGGAATAAGAAGTGCACTAAGATATTCTGGGGCCAAATCATTTAAGGCTTTGTAGGTAAGCAGTAGAATTTTATATTCAATTCTAAATTTGAAAGGCAGCCAGTGAAGATTTTTTAGTACTGGGCTAATGTGGTCATATTTCTTCGTCCTGGTCAGAACCCTAGCAGCAGCATTCAGCTCTATTTGAAGACGATATAGGGTAGAACTAGAGCAGCCTAACAGTAAAACGTTACAGTAATCCAGCCGAGAGAACACAAATGCATGAACCTTTTTTTCGGCATCCTGAAGAGACAATGCTTTTCTCAGTTTTGATATGTTTCTAGGATGGAAGAAAACCACTTTTATAATGTTGAATAATTCAGAATTATAATGAATAATTCAGAACAGTTGCCTCCTGCGCTGTCAGGCCTTAAATATTTTTAAATGGTTTCATCTCGTCATGAGTATTTGGTGTTAACTGGTCTTGAAAAGTAACTTTCCTCAACACTGGTCCATGTGACTCATGTCAGACCCACTGATCTTCAAGTACAAAGTAGTATATAATAACTGGATTGCTGACGCGATAGTGAATTGCGCTGGGAAAACATGCTACTTGGTCCAACATGTGAGTCTAACCTGAGCCAGCTCTACCATAATGTTGACAACAGAAACCCAAAGGCTGTATTTGAAAAGCGTATGTCACGCCCTGCCACCCAGAGATGTTAAAATGGGCACCAGGGCAAGAAGTAGAGCACAGGACCCAAATGCAGGGGATGTGGATTTTATTAAATAAAGAGTGCAATATAACGAATGCAAATACAAAACTTCTCGGATAACAGAAAGGGAGTGCACCAAACAAAAAGGGGAACAGACTATCGCTACCTGGCCGCGAGGGGAGAAACAAAGCTTTAAATATCAAAGGGAATCTTAACTAAAAGGAAACCAGTAGAGAACTGATGATAATTGGATAATTGAATGAGGGCAGGTAGCCAGACAAAAGAATGCCAAAGGGGAGGGGCATTACAGCGTATCTGATTTAACCCCTTTGTGCAGAAGCCAAATCTGGCTATTTAGGTCTTACCTGATTTAAGGCTCTATAATTCAAGATTGCAGCTTTACAGACAGAAGAACTTTGGCTCTATTGAGTCTAGACACTTGAAGCATTTAGACTCCCATCGTATTTCAGTTTATTTTTATGATTTTGGTGGAGAAAAGGGGCTGCAAACACAAAAAATCTTAATGAAAATTCAACTTTGAATTAGCAAAAAAAATAATTCTGACAATTGAAAAACTGCTGGGGCTTAAAACTATACATTTGTGGAATCATAAACTTCTTAATCACAAGTACAATTCATGAACATTCTACATTACATTCTAGATTACTCGCTTGCTATGAGCCAAATTAGACAGCTACCCAGGAGTCTCCCCAAAGTCTGAGATCAATCAAAATAGTTCACTGTCAAATCATACATTAATCATATATTTAACACAAATTAACTTTTAGGGCATGAAATTCAGCATGAACTAATGATTTTCTGGTTGAGTTTAGCATGAATTTATCAATATCAGGGCAGTTGAACATCATTGGTCACCAGTGACCTCTCCAAACACAAAACATGCCTTTTCTCTATGATAAAGTTAACAATATTGTCCATTTTTCTTCAAACTCCCCCAAGCATTAAATAAACTGCTGATTAAACAGCTATAACATTCACGCTGCAATGAAAAGCTAACCGCTCTCACATTCGAGCTCATAACCTTACACCTTACAAGGGTAAAAACTCACTAACTCAGTAATATCTGAATTCTGAAATATGCCTTATTTTAACAGAACAGAAATGTCACTTTCAGGAAACGAGTTATTCGTCTGCCGAACGGGCTGCTATTACTTGAAAAAAATTGAAAATAGAGAAAGAACTCGATTATTTATTATGTGTGCTTCATCGACAGCAACAGCATAAATATTGTTTGAATATGCGGCATTCTGCAGCATCTTTTTCCACCGTTCACTTAGCCAAAACTCTGGAGAACGGTATACTATTGAAAACAATCCTCTTTCCACACTTCTCTTCTCCATTTCAATATCGACCAGACTTAAACTCGTTGCTTTCACTCCTATGTTATTCAAATAATTGACTTGATCCTTCATAAGGTTAACAAGAGGAGAAACAACAATAACAATAGGCGATTCTTTATTAGAAAACGCTTCCCCGAGGATTGGAAGAGCTTGGTATATGAGCGATTTGCCAAATCCTGTAGGCAAATTTACGTAGACATTTTTCCTCTGGATAACTAAGTTGTTCATTGCTTGTTCTTGTAAGCTATTCATACTTTCAATATTGAAGGCTTTGCAGATTTTCTCCAAAGCTTGAGAGAAAACATGTTCGCCACCGTCCGCCAATTTGGCTTTATCTGTTTCTGCATATATAATTAGCTCCTGGATTTTAGGAGCTAGTTTCTGATTGGTGGAACACAAAACCTCGCTCGAGTGCGCAGACGTTGTAGGGTGAGGGAAATTAACCGAACACCAGACGTCTGCAACGGAGGCTACCGACGTGCGTGAGCTGCATGCATTTGGAGAAACGAAAACCTCGGCATTCGCTGTCTTTAAATGCGATATAAATTCTACAGCAAAAAGCCATATTAGAGCAAAATGCAAACAGAGTAGAAGTATAACCTGTTTTCTTCATTGATGCCCTCCTCCAGAGACAGATGTATCGGGTAGAAGGAACCCTCCAGTACTGTTTCATTCGGAATAATTCCCTTTGACCGTGTCCAGACAACATGTATCTTGTAAATGAAACTGAACACTTCAGGCCGGTTTTGGGTGTCTTTGTTTCTTTGTTATCGCATCATTTTCAGCTGCGCAACCGTGGCCAACATTCGAAGAACACAACCGACCCTTCTTTTACGGTTAGCTTTGTATCCTATTCTTATTGTCCGATCAATGTATTTCAGTTATTGAGGAAAGTTTAAACACTCAGGAATTAGATAAGAAACGAGTCTATCAATAGATCGTTGCCGGGGAAGCTTCACGGGGGCGTGAACTATAACTGTAGAGTTACGCAGATGAATTTGAGTATATAATTGAGTGACTGGCTATCGACACCAGTACTTGGGTGGATAGAAGGGAGCGCTGAATTTGTCAATGGAGGAATCTACACGTTAATCCATGGGAGGGAACGACGCATATTTTGTATGTGATGACTGTAATTGACAGTAGAATGTGAGAGAATCAATACTATGTCGGATTTTTTGCTTCACAAAGCGTATTTTCTTAACCACTAATTGGAATACTGTTGGCTCACTGAAGCTAAAATGGTTGCTACAGAGTCGTAGTTTCTTTCTGTCGCAAGTGATAATTTTTTGAAACTACTGGATCGATACTATGGCCAAGGATATAGACCAGTTTGCACATCAGGCTTAGCTGAGGAATTTAATTCATGCAACTCCTGAAAAACAGGGATTGGAGGGAACTTCTCCATTCTCTAAATCGCGTTTCAGCTCTGCCTGCTTGTGAATATTTAATAACTGGTTCGGGGGTGCCATCTCGTGGTCGAGTACTGTAACTAAGTGCTTAAATTTGCAGCTCTATAGACGCAAGCGTCTACATCTGCAGAAAGGGGCTTAGGATTAAGCAAAATCTTGGTATTTACAAAACAGGGCCACAGTTATTCTCAGGACACTAAGTAGCTCCATATGGGTCCTCAGGACCAAACTGGGGAAACCATGTTCTTCAGGAAGCAGCATGTACAGTAAGTACGCTGACACCATTTGTTCTTTTGGGTAGTGTATTCCACCACAATAAATTAGACAGTGAATAAAATACATACGATATGAACTAGAAAGGAATTTGCATCCATTTTATACGGTGACCAAATACAGATTACTGTGTTCAATAAAGTAGAGCCCTTTCACATTCGCAGCGAGACTTCCTGTATCAATGTGGTGAACATCAATGTTGGAAAGGAGAAAAATAGCCCCGATTCTCTCCTCTGGTCCGCACGAGAACATATGAACCACTCTTCACTGAAATGCGCAATGTCTCCAGGGGTGGAAAGTCCTTGGATCAGAAAATATGTTGGATCATGTGCTTCTTCCACACGTGAAACCAAATAATTTAAGCAATTCATGCCATCTTCTTGTTGAAAAAAACATCTTGATTAATTAGTTACTTCTGGAATTTTCCAGCTCTTGATGTCACCAGGAATGTTACTAAACGGCTGCCGCACTTACCTCTGTTCTACAGGTCTGTGGGGCCTAGTGAACAATGCCGGACGCTCCCTGCCCATGGGTCCCACAGAGTGGATGAAGGTGTCAGACTTTGAGAGCACGCTGCGGGTCAACATGACCGGGGTGATTGAGATAACGCTCGCCTTCCTGCCACTGCTGAAAAAGGGCCGGGGGCGGGTGGTGAATGTGGCGTCTGTGCTGGGGCGCGTCGCTGCTAATGGAGGAGGCTACTGCATCTCAAAGTTTGCTGTGGAGTCCTTCTCCGATATTCTCAGGTACAGCACTGCTCATGTGGCTTTATATGCAGGGCTCCAGAGAGGAAACTCATCTTGCTAAATCAACAATTTTACGGCCTTTTTACTGCTTACCAGAATGATTATTTAGAGTGTTTTATTGTGGCCCCTGGATGATGTCGGGTGGCTACTATGGATTCATGCTTGTAGTCTCCGTCGCTGCCACCGTGTCTGTAGACACTTCTTTTTGGTCGTTGTGCAGGCTGTAATTTTTTACTGATTACTTTAATATTTGGTATGAACGTGTGTTATACTTAAGTTATGAAACTTATTGATTTTGGTTGCCATGGCAACAGTATTGGTAGAATAATGTGCAAATTTGGTCTAAAACTGAGATTTCCTTGTGAATGCAGTACAGGCTGCAATTTTATTTTTAAAGGCTGCAATTTTATTTATAAAAATAGATATATTTTTATCTATTTTGGTTGCCATGGCAACAATATTGGCCGAATAATGCGCAAATTTGTGCTGAAACATATACATTTCCTTGTGGACACAGTGCAGGCTGGAGAAGCAGGCTTTCGGGGGCTACACCCATGCGGTTGCAGGCAACCAGACTGTCTAGTTTTTATCAAGAAACAAGTAAAAAATGCTATTTATTAAAGTGGATCTGACACGCATTTCCAAGTGGTCGAATTGCTGAATCTTTCAAATGATCATGCTAAAGATATTGTAAGGACAACAAAAAATTCTACCATTCTTAATTATCTTTTTGATATTTTAAAATTAAGTAGCCGAGCTTCAACCACGTAACCTCAGCACGACTATTTGCAACAACATCAAAGCGAGAACTCTGTGGCAACACAAACCATTAATGACTATGACAGTGAGCCCGAGCGGCAAAGAAAGTTTGGTTTTGTCAGTGTCAGAAAGTTGTATAAACTAGATAATTCAGACATCGATTGAAATGCGAACATGGTGGAAATGGTGGGAAACTTACTGTATTTGTATGAGCCGTATGCGTCAGAAGGTGACGATAAAAACACAGACAGTGACAGTAACCAAGGTGCCACTGGCCCTAACCAGCCTTCAGGCATGCTCCGTCGACCTGGCGCGGCTGAACAATGTCAAATGGTATGTTAAAAAGTGGCATCTTGGTCGTCATAATTGTCATATCTTGCTTCAGAACAATTGTTTAATATTTTTTGGTTGACTGTGCGCACCACACGGCCATGAGAATTGCGATGGAATTGAGTTCCTTTTGAGTTAGGTAGCTGTAGCTGGGACTCGCACATCGAAGGCTATGGGCTCCAGGGAAAACACTGAACAACAGAAATTCAACTCAGCTAAATGATAAAGACATACTGGCCTGATTTCCTCTTCACCCCTGAAATCAAACACCTCCGAGGTATTTTGTACCGGCTAAAAAATTATTTTGTTCGCATTAACTCAAGTGAGAGGCAAGGATAGCCCTAAAGGGAAACGCTCCCTCATATGTCACTTCCACTTTCTCCTATGGCCAGCAATGTTGATTGGGGACTATAGGGCTATAAAATTTAAAGTTATCGGTACTTTAATGTTGAATTTTCTGTCATTCTTCTTGCCGTTTGACAGTCAAGACAACGGCGGAGAAAATACGTATTGAACGTGTCAACATTTTTCTCAGTAAATATATTTCTCTTGGGGATATTGACATGATATTTTCACCAGAAGTAGGTAACAACTCAAGTAATCCACACATACAAAGAAATCAAAACAAGTAAGTCCATAAATTAAGTTATGTGCTATAAAGTGGAATGACACAGGGAAAAAAGTATTGGAAGCATGAAGAAAGGAATTAATATCAGCTGGTTTAGTCCCAATTGATGGTCTGTTGCTAAGGTTTTGAGAGAGCTCTTTGCTTTTACCCATCATGAGATGCTTCTTGTGTGACACCTTGGTAATGAGAAACCTTTTTATTAGCCATCAATTAGGACTAAACCAGCTTATATTAATTTGCACTGATAGGGGGCAGGATTTCCTTCCAAATACTGACAGATTTCAGCTGGGTTCTTGGCTTTCCATGCCTTTTTGAACCTCCTTTTCTTCATGTGTTAAATACTTATTCCCTGTGTCATTCCACTTTGTTGCACATAATGTAATTTATGGACTTATTTGTTTTGATTTCATTGTATGTGTGGATTACTTGGGTTGTTACTGACATCTGGTAAAAATTTCACATCAATGGCCTCATTAGAATATATTTACTGAGAAATGTTGACGCGTTCAATACTTATTTTCCCCACCTTATATAAACTATCATTTATTCAACAGTAGTAAACAGGATGGCAGATTGACTTTAATGGGGTGGACAGTAAATCTGAAATCTATTTTTTTTCAGGAGGGACATTCACTACTTTGGGGTCAAGGTGAGCATCATTGAGCCTGGTTTCTTTAAGACCGCAGTGACCAACCTGGAGTCCTTAGAGCGAGAGCTGCATCGCTTGTGGAACCAGCTCACCCCAGATGTACGGGACAGCTATGGGGAGAAATACTTGCAAAACTGTAAGCTCACCGTCACACTCGGGGGAAAATCCAGGCTCAGAGAGTTTAAAGCTATGAAAAAAATATTTGCCCCCTCCCCAATGTCTTCTGTTGCACTTAATTACTCCAGTCTTGCGTTTATCACTGACACCTTTTTGGTTTTCGTCCATTATCTGTGATTGCCTCCTATGCTCTGATGTGTGACAGAACAGTCTAGCCAACTTTTGGAGCCAGCAGATCACCCTCTTCTTTTAGAGTCCATCCACTACCAGATAGTGGTGGGTTTTATGATTCCTGAGAGGAACACATATCCTTGGACTACGTTCCTTAGAGGATTTGTTCACTGATTTATTCATTAGTTCCTTCAGTGGGACTCTGGCGAATGAGAACTCAAGTCATGCAGTAACCAATTTCCACCATAGAATGTGGCCAAGAGTCTTACTTTAGACCCTAGGTCCAAGCTAATGTGACCAACAAAGACAGATCTTGAATGATGGCTTATGAAGGAAATTATTGAGCTTCTTCAGGACACTAGAAAAATACTGATGATAAATAACATAATGTTTTTTGTTGCTTTAGTATTAAGCACAGGGATTGTTGCTCATAGTATGAATGTAGCAGGATATGGGCTACCCTCCTGCAATTTATCAAACTAAATGTGAGCTTGTTTAAATACTTCTGTGTCTGTGAATCAAAAAAAAATATGCAGTTGTCTCAATAAAAATGTCCCCCACTTCCATATACATTTCCATCGAGGGATTAATATTGCCCATAGAAATTAATTTCTTGTAGCTTTGGGCAAAATTTTCATAGTCCAGGTGGATGCATGTTGGAGATGAATTGAAACCTACAGAACCTTCCCTGCTGAGATTTAATTCAGTATAAAGTAATAAAATTAAAACAAATTCATACTTTACTTTCATAAAATACCATGCATTTTATGTAACATAATTATATATTGTTTAACTAGTTCATTGAAAATAATTCCCAATAGAAGTAAAATTTTTTCGTCTATTAGCGCATTTCTAGTAGTTTAAGCACAAACACTATTGTTACCTTGTCAGTAATATGATGTTTAATCAATAGCTAATTTAATAAAATAGCCTAAATCCTACTTTTGTGCTATTTTCTGGACTCAAATTTTAGTCCCAATGGCCATGCAGCTTAACCTGCTCCATCAAATGCGTAATTTCGTCCAAGAATTCGTAAAGAGGATGGCTTTGCCTCAATTAAAAAAAAAAAAGTCTCACATGTCTATATTGCCTACAGGATACTTCTGTCTAACACAGTGCCAATGTTACATCTGCTTTTAACTTAGCTATAAAAAACAAGTCCTGAGTTCTAAGTCAATGGTGGCGATGACTTGTGAATTTCCAGGCTAATTCCTCCCATTTAGATTGAATCTTAATTAAAAATTGAACAGTCCACATTAAGAACAATTGTTTCTTCTGCGAAACTGCACACAACTTGGATAGTGCATATGAACACTATGGCCATGATGATACACGTGCCCTTCAAATCCTGCCATCAGCAAAGTATATGCTTTGCATTAAAATACTGCAAACAAAAAAATACTGTAGTAAAAAAAGGGTCCAGTGCGCATCACTATACAAAATTCAGCTGAATCAGGTGCTAAACAGCTTGCGGACAATGAACTTAAAGAGATAAAAGGAGACTGGTTCATGCTGATACATTCACAGCCTTTTTGGTGTAAACAGACTAATGTTTCGACACTACTGTATGTTCATTGGAGACAAAGAGGACAAAGACATGACACAAACAACATATATTTAACCTTAAATAGTCCCCCCAGGAATCCGCGATTCCGCGATCGCGGAATTTACCGCAGATTTCAAAGCCCTCCGCGAAAATCAAAGCAGTCCGCGGAATATAGGGCGAGGTGGAGAATTTTATATTTTACATGTATTTTTCATCCCGGCCGCTAGATTTTGTGGTCAGATAAACGGGATCAACGACTCACAGCTGGTGCTGCCTGTTACGGAAACTGATTTTTTTCTGCTGTATGCAGCATAAACTGTAAAAAAAGATGGACGCAGCACCCTGATTTGAAAAAAGAAGCCCATGTGGAAGTACTGTAGAATGGCATTCTATTTAATGGCCAGCAGATGTCGACGTCAGTGGTTGCAGAAAGAAGTTCAATGCAATAGAAGTCTATGAGAAAATGATCCTACTTTCCGACCTGATTTTTAATTTAAATAATGATTTTTTCACATCATTTTATGTTAGCTATAGCAAGTTTCAGGTCTCGTTCGATATATCATGACATTCATTTTCGTGAATTATGGTCCCATATAAACTAGAATAAAGAATAAAGCCAGAATATGCTTCTGGGGCATCGCTATCCTCTGGTCCTTGTCCGATACGGTCAGATCCAGAGCCACGTTCCTCCCCGGATCTTCCATTCACTTCTTCATCTTCGAACCAGTGGGTGACATCACGGTAGCTGCATCCATCTTTCTATACAGTCTATGGTATGCAGTAACGTTTACAATATCCTGAGGATACAGTGAAGAGTGTACACTTTGAGTGTAAACTTTACTTTGATCTTTGGCACTTGTTCAGTTACTAAGCCTCGTTCACCCATAGTTTGGTGAAATGTTTTGCACTTTATAAGTTATGCAAATAAATCTGCTCAAGAGGGACAAAAAGAATATTGATGCTGCTTATTTTATAACCACAATGTTTCGCAGTGTTTTGGTATTGCAAATAATTTCATAAGAGAATTTTTGCTTCATTATTACATAAATTTGCTTTATAACTGGTCATTTTAGGGTTTTTTTTTTAATGCCCGCGGAAAATCAACTTTCAAGCCGCGGAATCAAGAATTGCTCTCCGCAGAATCAGGAATGTTCTCCGCGGAATCAACACTTTTTCTCCGCAGATTCCTGGGGGGACTACTTAAACCAGTGTGTACAATTTTCATTGGATAGACTGGATTTCAATTTAATTGGATAATGGATCCAGACATGGGAGTTGCCAAAGTCAGTGTCTAAAGGCTACTCCCCCAATTATTCTGTCATTAAAGGCATAGATCACTCTTTAAGTGAACAAGGACCAGTAAAAAAATGATTAAATCATCTCCAAGAGATAGTAGTTATTCCCAGAACCTTAATTACTCTGCAGAACCATGTTTAGTCTGTGCATAATGTTGGGCAATGGCATAATCCATATTCTGGTTATGTTCAGAAACGTGAATCTTTAAAGCTCTTTCTGTTTCTGACATAAACCAGACCACAAGGACATTTCAGCAAATGGACAACTTGTACACTACTGCTCAAAAGTTTGGGATCACTTGGAAATTTTCTTGTTTTGCATGGAAACACACATGAAATTAGTCTGAATAGGAAAAATAGCAAATGAACAGAAAATGCTGACATTGTCTGAGTTAGAAAAAGTGATTTTAATGGAAAGTGATGAATATGTACTTCAAACTTTGCCTTCATCAAAAAAAAAAAACCACCTTCACTGTTGATACTGAAACTGGTGTTTGACGGGAACTATGTAGCACAGGTACACAACCTGTGAGGCGACTTTGTCTTAAACTACACACACTTAGATATTTGTCTTCTTGCACAGTTGTGCATCGGGGCCTCCCACTCCTTTTTTCTGTCCTTGTTAGTGTCAGTTTGTGCTGCTCTCTGAAGGGAGTAGTTGACAGCATGGTAAGAGATTTTAAGTTTTCAATTTCTCGCTCTGAATAGCCATTTTTTTTAAGCACAACAATAGACTGACGGGTCTCTAAAGGAAGTTTATTCTTTCTGGCCATTTTGAGCCTGTAAACAAACAAACAACTGCTGATGCTTCAGGTACTAAACCAACCTCAAGAATGCCATGCTCCCTTTTGCGCTCCCTTATTAGTTCAACGGTTTTCAGCTGTGCAACACATTTGCAGAAGGGTTTTCTAATAATCAATTAGCCTTATAATATGCTTAACTTGTATTAGCAGCCATACCAGGAGATTGATGCAGAGGACTGACAGTTGCTGATTATAGGCCTCTATGCAAAAATGTAGATTCTTTGAAAATCATCTGATTAGTTTTAATCGTTTGTGAAATGGATAAAAATGTTTGTGAAATGCATGAAAAACGTATTTTTCTTTTGCAAGTGATCCCAAACTTTTGAGCAGTACAGTATACTGCTGCAATTTATGAAGGAATTGACAGAGTACTTTTTACTCATATGTGGATGTGTAAAGTCCTTCGTCTCTGACGAGTCAGAGCACTGAGCACAGTGACTACAGCGGCAGAAACCTGCAGGTCGATTAAATAACCGTGAGACAGTGCAAGGTTGTCTTTTAGTGTCAGAATGAACTAGTCTCTCTCTAGGATCACGGCAACATTTAAATGTGCTAAGGGGAGGCACGGAACTGAAATTATTTTGAGAGAGATCACTTTAAAGGGCATTCCAATATTTAGGAAAGTACAAACAACCCTGCCTGCCAGAGGAGAGTATTTAGTGGAAAAAGTGACCCATGAGGATGTGGTGGTTACTCTAGCTTTTTTAACTTACAGGGATTCCTGCTTTGTATGTAAGGCCCTTTGATAAGCGGAAGAAACATAAAATCCAGAACAACCCCTATGCTTGAAAGGCTTTTTCATTTCAACAACTTTACCCTAGAAGTCTGTGATAGTATTGCAATAGGAATGCAAAGAAGCCAGGTAGGCGAGCGGCTTTTAGAAGCGTGTTTCTGCTTAAGGGTTTACGGCAGATTGCAGTCTCAATGGTACTGTAGTTTCCCTAAGGTCTAGTGTAAGGTCTAGAGGGGAGTGAGAAGGAGGTATGAAGCAAATCCTCTCAAACTTTTCTACGACCACCCAAACTAAAGAAGACCTGGCTCTATCTGAAATCTGAGCAGTGTGAATTCCATTAAATATTAATGCAGATCCTGGACTTCACAGTCTCCAGGGGGGTATCTGCATGGACTGGCAAAAGGTCCAGATCATCCTAGATGTGCACTTTCTTGTGTTCTAGATTCAATTCAGAATGGGTTCAATTGAAATTAATGTTACGCTAATAGTTAAATGTATATTTTTTGTTGACCATTATTCTGCCCAAAATTCTTCAGGCACCAGGGTAGGTAAGTAGTTGATAGTGTTATTGACAACTGTGGAGTCACTGGTTCAAACCCTTGAAGGGTTTGGGCGTTCTGACTTGCACCTGGAGAGAGGTAGTTAAGAAGATCTGTCCTGTTGGGCTCTGCACCCCAAAACCACCTGAGGGTCTTTACCACATTTCTTCTCTCTATTGCTCTTGTAACTGGCCTACCTATATACCTGGTCCCAGGGGAATTTCCCTGGTGAAATACAGGCTAAAAATGAAAAATATTACATAAATATTCTGACCATGACCACAGTTGACCTGTGGCAAATTCCGTAGAATGGACATGATTTAGAAAGACAAAAACTGGATAACATCCCACAATTGAATAGCATGTCACACCAAAAACCTAGGAGTGTGAGGTCTGCAGACTGATGGCCACAGCTGACAACTACCAGAGAACTATTTTATTATATGCGGCACAAAAGCAAACGTTTCAGCTTCAATTGACAATTATCAAAGCAAACGGAGCGAGACACCCGTTTCCTTAAAAACAGCAGGTTTGACAAGGTTTGTAATCACCAGGTAGGTTACTGAGAGAAAGACTGCAGCAGCAAGGAATCAGCAACAAATACCTGCAGTAGATCAGAGCAAATATGAAAAAGGTGTCAGAAAAATACATAGAGTTCATGATCGGCATTTCTGCAGTACGACATACACGCATCAATGCTCCTAAATCAAGACCATTATCTTTAAACTTTGGCACAAACTGTCTGCTGACCCTATCAGTAAACAAATATTCTAACATCAGCTGATGTTCACATATAGAAGAGTGCACAACCCATGTGATCATCTTGTCAGATCTAACTTTTTGGCAAAAAAAAAAAAGGAAGCTTGGCTGCATTCCCTAAAAATTCTTTCCTTTAAAAAACTGAGCAACTTGCGGCAATAGCCTTAAGACAGGCTCATGTAGCAGCAATATCACAGGGCATCACTAGGAGATCAGAGACGGGATCATATGTGTATGAATGATGATGAAGGACCAAAGGAGAGAGAATGCTAAATCTGTTATTGCTAGATATCTCACGCAATGAGGCCATAGTGTCTCCGATCAAGTTTTTGCAATTCAAAACGTTGCACTCTCAAAGAGGGGTGGCAACATTGATGAAAAACTTCTCCATGACTGATCCAGATGGATTTCTTATCTGCACACATGCCACCTGCTGGGCTTAAACTTAAACTTGTCCAGCATTCTATGATGATTATGACTATGGAAAAAATTTGACAGTGAATTTTCCATTTATGACATAGTCATTTTTTTACTCATGCTCCTGCCATATTTTATAAGTAAAATGCTGTAGTGAGTTGCTGTGCATAATTTGCATGTATATGGCTTCTGGTAATTATTCAATTTTTTTTAAATTCTCCTTGTGTCTCCCATCCCCAATATGCAAGGGGTTTTTCAAATTTAAGACAGATTTGCTCATGGCTTGTAGTTGTCTGCCTATCCCTTTGTTGTTTCTGCATTTTCGTGATTGTTATAACCTACACAACAGGTATTTTATTACGATTCCTTGCTGCTGCAAAGATGCAGTTGTCTTTCTATCAGTAACATACCTGGTCATGAGAAATTCAGATAAACCTGCTCTATATAAGACACCAAGTCATGCTCTCTTTGCACTGATTAGGGTCAATTGAGAGCAACACGTTTGCTTTTGTTCTATGAGCTATAAAGCTCTTACCGATAGTCCCTGTCTCTGTCTCCCTGTTTGCCGTGTGTGAGGCCTTTTCACATGACCAGTTTGGCCTTTACCTGCCTAAGGCTATGGCTGTATAACAGGCCCATAAATATTTGGACAGGAACACAATGTTCAAAGTTTTAATTTTATATGCCACCAAGATGGACTTGAAAATACACAATCAAAGTGTGCTTGAAGTGCAGACTTTCAAATTCAGTCGAAGAGTTTTTTCAAAAATATAGTCTGAATCATGTATGGATGACAGGCATTTCATGCACAGTCCCCTCAGTTTTAGAGGCTCAAAAATAATCGGACAAACTGACATAATCAATTATTAAATTGTCATTTTTAATACTTCAAACTCTTTGCAGTCAATAACTTTCTGAAGTGTAGACCCCACACATCACCAGACTCTAGTCTCTGGTGGAACACTCCACTTCCTTGCCTTAAAGAAGCCTTGGGTTGTTTTTGCTGAATGCTACCAAGACACAGTCCATCTGCACTGTTAATTGTTTTCCAATTAGTTCTGATTCATTAAGCTGAATTTTAGCATACATTACAGCCTTATACGCTTCAGAATTCATCCTAAAGCTTTTGTGAAGTCTCATCACCAGCAGAAACAAGGGATCCAGCTCAATTAGCAGCCATACATGACCATATGTTACCACTCTTCACAGATGTGGCAGTATGCCTCAGATCATGAACAGTTCCTTTCCTCCTCTATATCATTCTTTTCCTATCTTTCCAGTATAGGCTGATCTTTGCCTTGTTTGTCTATAGAATGTTGTTCCAGAACTAAACAAGCATTTGTAAAATTTTTTTGGGCAGACTTCCTGTTTTTGAACTTTCCCAATAGTTTACATGATAAAATCAACCCTCTGTATTTACTCTGGTGAAGCGGACAGCTGAAATAATAGTAATGTTTTAAGTGTACCGACATGCATGCACCTAACCTAAAAACACAATAAATACATCAGAAGCATTTTTAGAAAAGTGCACTTTTTTTGTCATAGTAAAAATAAGCACAGAAAAGCTTTCAAATTTGTTACTGTCTTTCTCGGTCTCAATATTCTGAGTCTCACTGGTATCTGCTTTATAACAGCCCCATCTAGTGGTGTAGAGATGAGAACTATAAATGAGGGAACACAACGTCTCCTCTCTATTAAGTGGGTGGGGACCTTATCCGTAAAGAGCCGGTGTGGGTGCAGGCCTTCATTCAAACCAAGCAGCTGCACACCTGAGCAAGGCCCCTAGCAAAGATTGGTGCACATAAAAAAAGTAAAAATTTTATTTTTTATTAAGCTTTCCCAATTAGTCAATTGCATTACCATAAATACTACCTTTGTTAACCATTCTAACTGTTATAAGGAAGTCTCAACAATAATTTCAGCTTTCCTACTCCCAATATAATTCAAGTTATGGAGTGACCTTGTCCTTGTGCCACTTTGGCTTGTAGTTAACATGCGGCTGTTTGTAAGGTGGATGCTGGTTGACGTGGGCATGTCACAGTCTTGTCCAGCCTCAGAGAAAAGATGAGCGAGGTGAGTGGCATTCCAGGTTTTTCCATCACTGAGTAAGAAAGAGTTAGGGCTGACTCTCTTTCTTACAGGGGGAGTGAACCTGGGGTTTGCTTTCGGCACATGATGAGGCTTCTCTATCCTCTCTCTCTTGCCTGGTCGAAAAAAGGTGTGTGCGCACCATTTTTAGCGTCAGTATAGTGCTGCATTTTTGTCTGTTGTCTCTGAAAGGAACTGAAAGCAAAAGCATCTGAAGGAGGCTTGGCACAGATGTTTAGCATGGTTTGCATGAATCTCTCACAATGGAGTTTATACGATGAGGTATGAAGGTACGAAGTTGTAGCATGTGGCACGGCATGGTACCCCAGGAGCCAGTCCATTACAGTCTCTTCCCATGGTTGCAGCTGTTAGATTACTGTTTGAAAGCACCACGATGGAATCTCTTAATAGCTCCATTAGCAGCTAGGTGCTAGAATGATGCCCTGCTATGAGATATACCGCAGTCATGCAGGAATGAGGTGAAAGCTGCATAAGTGATCTATGGACCGTTGTTAATGACAATATGCTCTGGGTTACCATGAAAACTAAAGACCGAGGCCACAAAGGGTGTAACATCCTCAGAGGTGGCAGCTTGTGAAAAGACGAGCTGAGGCCACTTGGAATAATATTCTGTCAGTATGACGGCATACCTGCAGGTGAGAGCAGCTGTGTCAAACAGTCAGACAATGTCAAGGACAAGTTTCTTCCATGGCCCATCAAGCAGTGGTTGCGGAGGAGCAGAATGAGTATGGGCCATTTTATCATTAGACTGCCAGACTACACATGAAGCTGTGCAAGACTGCACTTAAAAAAAAATAATAATACGTTGGCATCTCCAATCCCACTTGAATCTGAAAAGCCCAATTCGAGAACTATGTACAAGGCTTGCTCGTGTGCGACACGCTGTTGCCAGCTCAGGAGAGAGAGAGACAGTTCGTAGGTCCCCTCCGAAGCACACGCCTGTTACCCCTGCATCTTTACACTGATTGGTCAGAACTATCGCAAGTTCAGAACAAGGGTGGAGGATATCCGAACATGAGCAAGCTTAGAATCTCACTGACGAGCACCTGGCTGGCTAACAGAAGGCGATTGAGCAATGAACAAAGCAACCATTTTTAATATCCCTTCCTGGCAGTCCCCTCCCAATTTGCATCCCTGCAGCGCTTTTCAGCCAGTTGTGTGCTGCTCTGAAAAAGCTGCAAACAATTTTGCTGAGGCGGTTAAAGCTCTACTTTCACTTGTAGGCAGCCAATCACGAGGATTCTTTTCCACGTGTAGGTCACTTGCTGGCAACTAGGTGGGAGCAATGGAATGTCAGTTAAGTTTCCCAGCCATGTTGAGTGAACAGAAAAAAATGAGCAGCAAAATACGGTTCACCCTTCGCAAAAATGAGATTTGGACTCAAAAATGATGAAATGCTGAAGACTTTAACAACAACCATTCAATTCAACAGGTAGCGAAAACAATACATCATTCTCAACTGTAGGAGCACATGCAGAAGTCACCTTCTATCTCAGTATACAAAATTAATATCTGCTTCCTTGCAAGGCCACCCAGCAGCAGAGCTGTAAATGAGGGAACACAAGAACTACTGGCTTGCCAATGATGATCTTCTTGTAGTGCTGCCTCAAAAAGTAGCAAATGGCATTACTGCATTTTACATTGAAACAAAGTATATATATACACAGAATCTTCCATGCTGAGATTAAATTTAGTATATACACAACCCCAATTCCGAAATAGTTGGGACAAAGTGTAAATTGTGAATAAAATCAAAATCCAATGACTTTCAGATCACATGATGCAATATGTTATTTACAATAGAATATAGATAACATTTCAAATGTCTAAACTGAGACAGTTTACATTTTTTACCACAAAATGAGCTTATTTCAAATTTTCTGGCTGCAACAGGTCTCAAAAAAGTTGGGACACAGGCAAAAAAAGGGCTGAAAAAGGTATTAATATAGAAGAGAATCAGCTGAAAGAACATTTAGCAACTAATTAAGTTAACCGGCATCAGGTGTGTAACAAGATTGGCTATAAAAGGGATGTCTTAGAGAGGCTGGGTCTCTCAGAAGTAAAGATGGCCAGAGGCTCTCAAACCCGTGAAGACTTGCGTAATAAAATTGAGGAATACTTTGCAATGTTCCTCAACGTCAAATTGCAAAGGTGTCATGTTTTTTGGAGGCTGGGGAGCTTTCTTTGTTTCTCTCGTCCGGGAAGATATCGTTATACCCACAATCGGATTCTTTGGCCAGCTGGCACCAATTGTGGGTGGCGCCTGGACACTATTTAAACCCAAGCTCCGCCTCGCCGGATCTCACATACGATTGTGAGATCAATCTCTACCCTGGTACTACTCCTCCTACGGGGTTCGCTATACTCACTGTCAGGGCCTGAACGTAAGGCCATGCGAGAATATATTCAGGAAGCTCTCATTAATGGTTAAATTTGGCAGTCCACGTCTTCTGCCGGAGCAGGGTACTTTTTTGTGAGAAAAAAGGATGGCGGTCTTAGACCCTGTATTGATTATAGGGGTTTGAATAAGATCACCATTAAAAACCGATACCCCCTTCCGTTAATTAATTCTGCGTTTGAATGTCTACAGGAGGCATCATTTTTTACGAAGCTAGATCTCCGTAATGCTAATAACTTAGTTCGCATTCGGGAGGGGGACAAATGGAAAATGGCATTTAACACTCATGATGGGTACTACAAATATTTAGTCATGCCGTTTGGATTGGTTAACACCCCCTCGGTGTTTTACGCACTCGTAAATGATGTCCTCCAAGAGATGTTGGAGAAATTTGTCTTGTTTTTCTTGACAACATTTAGATTTTTTCTTCAACACTCTCAGAGCATAAATAACATGTCAGACATGTGCTTGAGGCCCTCCTTAAAGCCAAGCTTTTTGTCAAGGCTGAGAAATCTGTTTTCCACGCCCAAACTGTCTCATTCCTTGGCTTTATTGTTTCCAAGGGGTCGGTCCGCATGGACCCGGACAAGGTGACAAAGTGTTAAGGAGGTCCAATGCTTCTTGGGCTTTGCTAATTTTTATAGAAGGTTTATCTGTAATTTTAGCACGGTTGCTGCCCCCCTTATTGCGGTCACCAGGAAGAATACCTCTTCAGCGTTTTTTGGTCTCCATCAGCTGATGCTGCCTTTCAGGAATTAAACGTTTTAGTTCAGGGCCCATTCTGGTTTTGCCCAATCCCTCCCACCCATTTGTGGTAAAGGTGGATACTTCGGAGGTTGGTGTGGGTGCTATTTTGTCCCAGCGCCCACGTTGGGATAATAAGCTACACCCATGCGCATACTTCTCCCGGTCTTCGTCTGCCGCGGAATGGAATTACAGCATTGGTGACCGGGAGTTATTTGCAGTCAAGTTGGCGCTTGAAGAGTGGCAACACTGGTTGGAGGAAGCTGAACACCCTTTTGTGGTATAGACAGACCATAAAAATCTCCAGTATATTCAGCAAACCAAGCGACATAATTCCCGACAGGCGCGGTGATCATTGTTCTTTAACCGCTTTGATTTTACATTGACCTATCGCCCTGGCTCTAAAAACATTAAATCAGATGCCTTGTCGTGAATTTTCGACCGCTCTGACCGCGATCCTACCCAGGAGCCTGTTATTCTGACTGCTCATATTGTGGTGCCCATTCAATGGGAGATTGAGGCGGTGGTTCAGGAGGCTTTGAAGACCGATACTGGTCCTGGGGGGGAGCCTCCTGGCTGTTTGTTTGTCCCGCCTAGAGTTAGGCCACAAGTCCTCCAGTGGGGACACTCTTCCCGCTTGGCTGGGAACCTGGGGGCGCATCAGACAAAGCAGTTCCTGGCTTGACATTTTTGGTGGTCGGGTATGATGAGGGATATGCAGGAATTTGTTGCTGCCTGTGGCATCTGCTCCGGGAACATAACTTCCTATCTCCCTCCCTCTGGTCTGCTGCAACCATTGCCCATTCCCAAGCGCCCTTGGATGCATATTGCGCTGGATTTCGTCACTGGGCTGCCTTATCTGACGGTCATCCTGATCGTAATTGACCATTTTTCTAAGGTCGCTCATTTTGTCGTGCTACCTAAGCTGCCTTCAGTGCGGGAGATGGCCCTTCTTGTGGTTAACCATGTGTTCCCGCTGCATGGGCTTCCGCAGGATGTTGTCTCAGACCGAGGCCCTCAGTTTACGGCCAGTTTCAACAGTTGGGGGCCACTGTGAGTCTCTCCTCTGGGTTCCACCCAGAGACCAACGGGCAGACAGAGCGTACTAACCAGTCTTTGGAAAACACTCTTCGATGTTTAGCAGTGGATAATCCATCCTCATGGAGTTGATTTTTAGCATGGGCCGAGTATTGCCATAACTCAGTGAGTAAATCCCCGTTTGAAGGTCAGGTAGTTACCTGACTGTTCCCCTACTGTTTCCTGAGACTGAAAATGATTCCGAAATTCCCTCGGTCAACCATTTCATTCGTCGCTGTCGATCGGTTTGGACCAGGGTTTGTTCTTCTCTGTTGCGCTTGGGGCTCAAACAAAAATTCACTGCTGATAGAAGGCATTGCTTGGTGCCATCTTATCGGGTTGGTCAGAGAGTTTAGCTGTCTACTCGGGACCTCCCCTTGAAGGTAGAATCCTGAAAACTGGCGCCCCGCTATATTGGCCTGTTCAAGATAGTGCAGAAGATCAATTCGGTCACGGTCCAGTTAAAGCTCCCAAGATCTTTACTCATCCATCCATCATTCCATGTCTCCCGGATTAAGCCAGTTAGCACTAGCGTCCTGGCACCTGCTGACACACCCCCGCCGCCAGCGTGAATTGTTGGCGGGGGCCGATTTACACCATGCGCTGAATTCTTGCCGAGAGGTGTGTTAGTCGTGGGGTCCAGTTTCTTGTTGACTGGGAGGGATATGGCCCCGAGGAGCCCTGCTGGGTCCCTTCTTGGGATATTCTAGATCCCACACTTATTTCTGAGTTCCACACCTTGGGTTCCATAGGGACTTCTGCAGCTCTCCCTTAGAGGCAGGGGTCCTGTCATGGTTTTTGGAGGCTGGCGAGCTTTCTTTGTTTCTCTAGTCCGGGAAGATATCGTTTTGCCCACAATCGGATTGTGGGTGGCGCCCGGACTCTATTTAAACCCAACTTCGCATCGCCGCCTTTGCAAGACTGTCAGTGTAACTTTGCACTATAGCTGGTAAGGTCTCTAGCTAGGGAATTGTTTGAGGAATCAGTTTCAAAGAGGAAAGTGCTCGTTAGCAAGGGAATCTTTCTCTCTTTATTTCTCTCTTTCTGACCCATTTCTCGTTATCTCAGTAGCCAAGATTTTCTCTTTATTTCTTTTCAGTCCTGCTCGCATTGCTTCCTTTTGTACTAGACTAGATCTTTGTCTGTTGGAAGCGAGAGTCTCTCTCCCTTTTTGTCGGTTTATCTCTCTTATTTTGCTGGACTTCCTTTTGTTGACATCTTGAAACACCAGCCATCACAAAAGGCTTTGAAGGTCTCATCATCGACAGTGCATAACATCATCAAAAGATTCAGAGAAACTGGAAAAATCTCTGGGCATAAGAGACAATGCCAAAGACCTTTACTGGATGCCCGCGATCTTCAGGCCCTCAGACGCCACTACATGAGTCACTGGCATGATTCTGTCATTGACATTAATAAATGGGCCCAGGAATACTTCAAGAAACCTCTGTCTGTAAATACAGTCCGCGATGCCATCCACAGATGCCACCTAAAACTCAATCATGCAGAAAGGAAGCCATTGTTGAGCATGATCCAGAAGCGCCACTGTGTTCTGTGGGCCAAGGCTCATTTAAAATAGACTGTAACAAAGTGGCAAAGTGTCCTGTAATCGGACAAGTCTCAATTTGACATTCTTGTTGGAAATCATGGCCATCGTTTCCTCCGGGCTAAAGAGGAGAAAGACCACCCCTCCTGTTATCGGCGTTCAGTTCAAAAGCAAGCATCTCTGATGGTATGGAGATGCAAATTAGTGCATATGGTGTCGGAGACTTGCATGTTTTAAAAAGCACCATGAATGCTGTAAGGTATATAAAGGTTTTAGAGCAACATGTGCTCCCCTCCAGACGACGTCTTTTCCAGGGAAGGCCTTGTGTATTTCAGCAGGACAATGCAAAACCACATACTGCAGCTATTACAACAGCTTGGCTTCATAGTAGAAGAGTCCATGTGCTGAACTGGCCTGCCTGCAGTCCTGATGTTTAGGTTTTACGAAATGAACCAAGTGTGAACACCAGTAAAATGCAAAAAGGAGGCTTTATTTCTGAAGGAGGAAACCCCCCAACAGAGCAGGCGACAGTACAAAGTCCGCAATCCTAAAGCAGAATCCAAGGGGCGAAATCCAGAACCATAAACAGGGTACCAATCACAAAAATCGTAGTCAGACAAAAAATGGATCAATAAACAAGAATGTGGCAAAGTACAGGGAGAAGGCAAAGCTCGAGGTCTAGGACGGTCCAGTCAGAAAAGATAATCACAATGATACAAGGCGAGAGAAGCGTGGCACAGGTAGCAAGGGAAATAACGATCTGACTAGGAAGTGTAACAAACAGACATCTAATATACATTTCTGGGTGTCCTCATGACAAGGGAACACAGGTGCAATCAATGGGAATGATAATCATGGAGAGACACATTGGGAACAAACTAATTACAAGAAATTAGTCGTAGCCAAAACGCAGACAGGGATCACAAGACAAACCTATAGACAGATAAACAGCTCCAGTCAGGGTGTACCAAAGTGCATAGATAATGAGAGTGGAAGAACAGCACAAAGCAGTTTGTGGAGACCCACAGAAACGCAGCAGAGATAATTAGGGAGAGACAAGAGGTAGAGACTAGAATAGGGCGAATGCTGAGAGATCGTTAGTCATTTAGCAAGTGCGGCTATACAATCCCAAGTGCTCGTTAGTAAGTTAGTCAAAATATACAAGGTTAGTGTTGGTTAGTAATTATCAAAAATAACAAACTGTTAGTAGGTGTTAGTAATATAGTGAAAGTCAGAGGAAGAAGGAACACGAAATAATGAAAGAAGATTGAAACCCAGAAACCAATAAATCACCCGAAGGAGAGGCACGCGAGACTAGGGACTGTGAGCAAAGACAACACTCATGACAAGACGGGGGAGACGAAGTGCAATGCATTAAAATGAAACATGGCATGGTAAACTATGAATAAACTAAAATCTGGAAAATAATAAAACATGAAAATCTGAATTACCAAAACACAATACATAATCAAAGAATGGTCAGACATAAGCAGAGGTCAAGAAACACATGGATCAGTCAAACATGGCACGAGGCCAGGCACAGAACTTGAAACTTGGGCATGGCATAAAACATGGTACATGGCTTGGCAGATGCAGAATCGCAACAGGAAAGTCAGTTGAAGGAGACCCAAAACTCTCCAGCAGCTGGAAGCCTGTATTGAACAAGAGTGGGATCAAATTCCAATGGCTAAACTCAAGAAACTTGTCTCCTTAATGCCCAGATGCCTCTGCTCTGTGTTAAAAAGAAGAAGGGATGCTACACCATGGTAAACGGGGCCCTGTCCTAACTTTTTTGAAACCTGTAGTGGCCATCAAATTTGAAATTATGTTATTTTGTGGATAAAATAGTAAGATTTCTCAATTTCAACATTTGCTATGTTATCTCTGTTCTATTGTGAATAAAATACTTGCTGGTGTGATTTGAAAATCATTGTGTTTCGATTTTATTCAAAATTTACACTTTGTCCCAACAATTTCAGAATTGGGGTTGTGTAATATATATATATATATATATATATATATATATATATATATATTATTATGAAGGCCGCGATGGAAAAATGATCAGTCACCTTTTCACATTCACTGGGTTGGGGTATCTCACCATTTCTGACGGCTTGAATGTTCTCAGGCCTTGAGAAAACAGACTGTAGAATCAGTTGGTTCTAGGTTCCTAAAACGACAACCATCCCACAGCTTCCTCATTAATGAGGCCTTTATGGAGTAGCTGGATTGGTAATAGCATATGTAATCCCCCCTGGAGTTTGCAGAACACCATTTAATGCCTTTGCACAGAAGCCAAATCTGGCAGTTTATGCCTTTCTCCACTGAAGGCTTCATTATATGAGATTTGAGCATCACAAAGAGCGGTAAATTACTTATTCATCTCCGCCAAGGAGGTGTATGTTATCCTCAGAATCTGTTTGTTAGTTAGTCTGTTAGCAACATTATGGAAAACGGATAATGGATTTACACGTTATTTGCACAGTACGTGGGAATTGGTCTAACCTAGATCCCATTAGATTTTGGGCTAGATCCAGAAGGGATTCTGGATCCTTGAATTTTTCATTTGTTTGATACTGCATTTCAAATCTCAAGGCGCAGTGCAATATGACCACCAGAGGACAGCATCAGAAAATTACAAGATGACATTTTGGAAGTGATCCGGGTTTGGGGTTAGGGTAAGGGTTAGGGTTAAGGCCCTGGGCGGAGGTGCTGCGGTCTCTGAGTGCTCTTGTTTTAGTTTATTTTCATATTTTTAGTACTGAGTGAGGGCCACAAACACACAAAGTCCACATGAAAATTCAACATTTCAGTTGTAAAAAATTACCGAGGATTTCAAAATGGAAATGGCTTGAAACAACATCTAGGATCATAATCTCCTTGAATGTACAATAATGCCTCTAAAAACAAATTGGCCATTAATTCAGCTGGTTAGTCTACGCAAGTGAGCAAATTAATGTTTGTTTGATAATAAGTAAATTAGAACCACTTTGGTGCAATCGGCCATTATCGGGGGAAGTTAGTCAGGGGTTTTCATTTTGTGTTTCTTAAGGAAAGTCATTGAAGGCTCCAGGTATAAGAAGTTAAAATGCTTGAAAACACCCTCAAATAAAGCAAACAGTCTGCTGTACAACCTCATTGCATTTTTCAACTCAATGTGCTTAAGTACAGAAACAAAATACTGTTCATACTGTTCAATGTCCAAGGAATTATGGAGCTCACTGTTAACATGGACATATTTGCTTGATATCATACTGGGAAACAACCCTTTTCTGATTAGTGCAAGAATTTTTATTTCCCTGTTGCCATGTGACTGTCTGTCACATCTCACTTTGTTTTATTGATTTGTTGATTCCAGACATTAAGGTGCAGCGTTTCATTCTGAATCTGGTGTGCGACTCTGATCTGAGCAAAGTCACTGGCTGCATGGAGCACGCTCTGACCGCCCTCTACCCACGGACCCGGTACAGCGCCGGCTGGGACGCCAAGATTGGCTGGATCCCTCTCTCGTATGCCCCAGCCTGGGTTGTGGACTATGCACTCAAGTTAGTGCTGCCACGCCCAGCCCAGAGTGTCTCCTAAATTTTACTGGAAAAGATGGGGTGTCACAAAATGCCAGTATTATTCTACGAACATGGATCACAGATCTGTTCTGTGACCCGATTCTTTTATTTTTTAAAAAACAACAATACGTTATGTACAATTATTTTTCATCAATAACTCTGTGACTTAAACTGTTTTTGTAATAGGCTATTATGGAGGTTCTCTAACATTGTAGAGGTCATGTGCAAACTTGTTCAGTATTTTGTATTATCGTTTACATCACTTGGGCACCCACAATTCTGTCCATGGCTTCTTCTAGGTGGCTTGTGAGGCATGACAGTATTTTTTCACTGTTTAGTGTAATTTCTCAGGTTTCTAGAGTTACTTAAATCAAGTGTGTGCTTATTTTTGAATGAACCGAAGACTGTTCACATACATAATGTATATTGTGAAATGACATTGGTTCACACATAATATGTTCCCTGCCGAACTGCTCAAGGAAATAAATATTATTTGACTTGGTAAAAAGCCATTCAGATAAGATACTTTGACCCTTAATTCTGATAATAGTGCCTTCGACAGAGCAGTGCTATCAGGATGGAACTGGGCAGCGAATTAGAAATGGGTGAACAATACTTTGAGTGGTGAGCATGGGTAGCATAAGATGGGGTTTTTTTTGGGTTTGTTTGATCCTGCCATAAAGCCATTAAAAGCATGCAAACTGCCTGTCTCATTATTTACATACAAAGCCATTTTTAAATTTAATGCCAAAATATTTTCTACATTTTGACAAATGATGAATGTGTTTTTTTTATTTCATTTTGAATTGCCGATCATGACACATAAGAGAGACAAAGCAGTTTGTCAGTCAAACAAGTCATGCATCTCAGGAAACACAAATGATTTTACTTACTTCATTTTAAAATTTTATATTGTGTTTCAGAGGACCAAACCAGGATCTTAAAAATGTGACAGCTTAAAGATTTTAATTTTCACATTATGGAAATATGAAGCATAGATGATGAACAGCATAATAAACTGAATTATTCTTGAGAGTGTTCTGTGTCCAGGCATTGAACTAATAAGACACCACAAACCATAAAAACAAGCAGTTATGAGGAGCACGGAGAGATTGAACTTGTTCATTATGAACGGCAAAGCAATGGGATTTTGCAGCACTATGGTGGAGTCGCGCTGTGTTACTTTTGGAAAGGTCATTTGTAAACGGTTAATTAATTAGGTATTAATGACTTTTAAAGTGTTTGTTAATAGTTTGTTAAGGATTTATAACTTGCCTTATAAATGCCTTACAGATAATTAATAGACCATTTATAGACTGTTAGTTAATTACTTATAAATAACTTGTTAACTGTATGTTAATGATTTTTAACTATACCTTATAAACTAGAAATCATGAACAAGCTATTAGTGAATTACTTATTAATGACTTGCTAGGTATCAGTTAATACTTTATATATGTTATTGGGACGTTATTCTAAAGTTGCAACTATTGCTCATTTATTAACTGTTAGTAAATGAGGAATAGTTGCAACTTTAGAATAACGTCCCAATAACATACATAAGCTAATAACTAATACTTTACTAATATATTAACTCACACTTTACAGATCAGTTGTTAACAGTTTGTTAACTGAAACTTTGTAGAACAGCAAATGGGTGTGAATCAAGGTACAGAAATTAGATGTGATATTTAAAATATCACATATTTGTACCTCAACCTTGTTCCACCCATAGGCTTTTCTGTGTACTGTATTTTACCAAAGACACACCACAGATGAAATGTTGAACTTTGTGTTTCATGTATAGAAACACACATACTGAGCCATCACATGGCAGAACAGCAGTATATAACGGTATACAAACCCATGAGGCACTTTTTTTTTTAAAGTTATTTTTTGGGGTTTTATGGCCTTTATTATACAGTATAGCTGAAGACAGACAGGAAAGCGGATGAAGAGGGGGAGCGGATGACACGCAGCAAAGGGCCGACGTCGGGAATCGAACCAGCAGCCGCTGCAGGGGGTCGGCAGCCCCCGTACCTGGGGCGGACGCTCTACCAACCCTGAATAAACAAACTTTCAGAGGGACATTTAACGTCCATACATCACAGCAATGTCATGGATTATCCGTCCTAATGGCCCTTTGCGATGCTTACGGGCAAGCCACTCATACCATTCAATAACTCTGAGATGGTCTACCAGTAACTCCTCTGTACGATTCCCCCTGAGTCTCCACACATTTTCCTTAACTGTTCTCCAGGCCCTCTCTATGTGCTGAGTATGTGCACCTGTTTGGGCATCGACATATGACACACTGTGATTGACAGTGAAATGGGTGTAACCTAGCTGAGGCAAAGCATTGCGATAAGCCCGCCACTCATCACATATTATTGTAGATCCCACTTTAACATGGTGAGCTATAAGTGGCACCAGATCTCTCCTTCTTCTTCTCTCGACTAAGCGAAGAACAGGCTTTGCGTGTCTTCTCCCTCTCCGGTTCACACCTAGCATCCCAGACACCCATTTCTTCCTCTTCCAGCCACCAGCCATTCGTCCCCGTCCGTACTGTTGAAAACATAAAATATTAGGAATTATTCTTCTTTAAAACAAAATAAATATCTGTCATTCAATGGTAATGTGCATTACTATCTTGTTAATAGTGCTTGCTGCTTGCCTTTCTGAAGTGGCTCTCATCAATGGTGACAAACTGCTGTCGCCCTCAAATGTACTGGCCTCTTGCTTGCTGATATCTGTCCATTGCAGTAGTGCACACATCTCGCAGTTTTTGAGCTGGAAGCTGAGCTTCCAGAGATGTCATCATTGATCATGTCCACTTGACATAGACGCAGGCCTTGTGCAAATCTGATAGAACAAGGCAAATAATTATTCTACCACAGTTCTTTGGATCTTTTTAGTTTGATTCACAAAGTTTGCATCTACTGCACCCCAGGATATTGCAATTGTCCACTACTATGTAGACAAAAACAGCACTAATGATGGAAAATATGGGTAACACTTTATATTGAGTACACATTATTAAGCATTAGTTAAGCATTAATAAATTTAAAGTTTGAAAATGCGATAATTAAGCATGTTATTGATGAGCTTACTAATGAAGAGAAAAAAATAACTGATTATAAGCTACTTACCAACGAGTATTCATGTTAAAAACATGATTTATAAATTATGAATTCAGTATTTACCCAATCCATAACTAACATTCTTATTAATGATGAGTTGAGTAAGACATTTACAACTGTTTATAAACTACATACTAATGAGTATTAAGATGACAACAATGCTTTATACATGATGAATTCAGTTTTTATCAATGCTTAACTAACACTTAGTAATGTGCACTCATTATAAAGTGTTACCAAAATATGTTTTGTAGTATTTTCTACTACGCTCTGTCAATACATTTGGGACTAATAGGATATTTGTAAAATGCAGAATTTGTAAAATATTAATTGCCAGAGCCTATAGATTGAGAGCCAATTGCCATTGAGCTTCAAGAGGCAGGGTCAGACACTCATGTTTCTCCATCAGGCCTAATGCTGGCCAACACAGCATCCCATAAGTAACAGCAATTAAACATATTTTCCATCATTAAACTGTTAAGAATTCAAGCTCTAAATTACACCTTTAAGCAAAATAAATCACAAAAGTGAAATAACTCCAAGCACCTGTGAGTCTAGAGATGCTCCCTAACATAATAATCACAAACTTTGCTACATAGTCTCCAGTTATTGTTTATGATGTGTTATGACTTGGAAAAAATCACAACAAAGAAAACTGAAAAGTACAACTAAAACAAATTTATTCTTCAATAAAAAAGTTGTACAAAAAATGATCCACTATTTAACTGTTGCCAAAACAAAACTCTGGTCTGCTCTCTTCTGCTGTCTGCTCTCTTTGTTGTCTGTCTCTCTGTGCTTAAAATCACAGCCTTTTTATAGCCTAGCAACCTTCCAGAAAGATCTACTGGATTCTAGGGAAATCCCGCCCCCTCTAAGCAGGAAAGTGCCAGAAGCTTCTATAAATTACTAGACTTTTCTTAATGATTTTACAAATACGCCACCAGATGGTGCCAATGAACAAAATAAATATAGCTGACCAGCAAGGCAGCAAAACAGCATGTAACAAATCTTGTGAGTCAATGCATAACTATCAGCTAGCGTAGAAACATCTTGCAAAGTAATGGCTTGTTTTTCTTCAAGGAAAATCTTAATATCAGGCTGGACACACCTTTTGAATTCCTCAACCAGAATAAGTTGCCTCATTCTATCAAAATCTTTTTCGACTTTCATGGAATTACACCACTGATCAAACAACTGTTCCTTTAAACTGCCAAATTCAACATGAGTTTGACTGGCTTCCTTGCGAGAATTCCTAAATTTTTGCCTGTAAGCCTCGGGGACTAATTCATAACCCTTCAGAATGGCAGATTTGACAAAATCATAATCAGCACACTGTTGGACAGATAACTGGTTATAGATTTTTCTAGCTTTACCAGTAAGAACACTTTGTAACATCATTGTCCAATGCTCTTTTGGCCATTTCAAATTTTCAGCAATTTTTTCAAAATGGGTAAAGTATTGGTCAACATCATTTTCTAAGAAAGGAGGAACAAGTCTGATATGTTTCACCACATCAAAATGATCAGAAAGTCCAGATGATTTTGGAACAGTACCTGCTTCTATTCTCTTCATTTCCAATTCGTACTGCATTCTTTTTTCTTCTAGTTCTTTCTCCAATCTTCTTTCTTCCATTTCTTTCTCCAACCTTCTTTCCTCCATTTCTCTTTCTTTCTCCCTCTCCAACCTTCTCTCTTCCAGCTCTAGTTGTTTTTGGCGCAGCTGGAATTCAAGCCTTTGCAGCTCCGTTGCAGGCACTTCCACAGCTTTAATTAATTCTGCTGCTTCTTCCCCAAAGATATCTTCATCGATGAAGTTGTTACGGATACACGAGGGAAAAAACACAGGGAAACTCGGAAAATCGGAATATCTCGGGATACCTTACTGGAAACAGGAGGGAGACACAAAAGGGGAGTGAGACGCCAGATGCGGGGATCCAAAATAATATTTATTAAAATAAACACAGGAATAAAACAGGGGGGAAAAAGGGGGCACTCCGGCCAACAAAAACACCGTGCCTCGCACTGAAAAAAGAGAACTCAGAATCCAAAACATAAACAAAAACCAAAGGGCAGACTCAGAACAAACACCAGGGGGCAGACTCGGAACAAACACCAGGGGGCAAACTCGGGAACAGGAACAGACGCGGAACCGGGACTCGGGAAGCTAGGGAATACTCACAGGACAAGACATTTGGCACAGCTGGCAGATGGCTAACTCGGGTAGCACAGCTGGCCAGGAAAAGGGTAAGGGAGAACATCAGGAGGGGGACAGACAGGACACAGGGCTAAGGGCAGGCAGGAATGCTGGGGCTCGAGACAATGGCAGGGCAGCTGGTGCTCGGGACAATGGCAGGGCGGCTGGTGCTCGGGACAATGGCAGGGCGGCTGGTGCTCGGGACAATGGCAGGGCGGCTGGTGCTCGGGACAAAGGCAGGGCGGCTGGTGCTCGGGACAATGGCAGGGCGGCTGGTGCTCCGGACAGGCAGGGCAGCTGGTGCTCCGGACAGGCAGGGCAGCTGGTGCTCCGGACAGGCAGGGCAGCTGGTGCTCAGGACAGGCAGGGCAGCTGGTGCTCAGGACAGGCAGGGCAGCTGGTGCTCAGGACAGGCAGGGCAGCTGGTGCTCAGGACCGGGAGGGCAGCTGGTGCTCAGGACCGGGAGGGCAGCTGGTGCTCAGGACCGGGAGGGCAGCTGGTGCTCAGGACCGGGAGGGCAGCTGGTGCTCAGGACCGGGAGGGCAGCTGGTGCTCAGGACCGGGAGTGGGGGAGAGGTAGATAGAGGAGATGTGGGTGTGCGTGAGTGAAGAGCGCGAAGTCAGATCTGCACGCGTGCAGAAACTGCTCGGATTTATAGGGCAGGGGCACACACAGACACAGGTGTTGAAACTTAATCTAATTAACAAAGGGTGGAACATGAGGGAAACCAATTACATGAAAACAGATAAACATTAACACACAGGCAAGGATCACAAGACAATCCCAAAGATGGGATAAATCAACTGGATAAAAAGACTCCTAAGTGTACAGAAAGAGCCAGAATAGATTAAAAGAATGCAGAGATTCGGCAGGAAACTTTAGCAAAGTAAATGAACAGTAAAGCGAGGGGCGTAGACTAGAACAGAGCGACTGCTGAGAGATAATTAGTCAATTAGTAAGTGCAGCTATACAATCCCGGGTGCTCGTTAGTAGATTAGTATTATATACAAGGTTAGTTTGGTTAGTAATTTTAGAAAACAACAAACTGTTAGTAATGTTAGTATGTATAGAAAAGCAAGGGGAAACTAGTAAACGAGAACAGAAGGAAGGATGAAACCCAGAATCCATTAAATCGCCCGAAATAGTGTCACAATCAATTAAGACAGAAACTGCTACAAACAATGACGCGACCGGGGAGAAAGCAAAGACAGTGCATGGGTAAAACGTGGACTGGACTACACGGGAGAGGAATGAAATGTGAACACTAAGACATGGACTAAAAAACTGACATACCAAAATAATAGAAACCTAAAATTGACTAACCAGACACTCAGACCACGGAACACAACAGAAGTGTTGCACCAAAATGTTGAATATTTCTTGTTTCTTCATTGATGACCTCACATCAGATAATCCAAGGGTTGAGGCTATTTGTAGCAAGTCCTTCTTCTTTGCCAACAAAATTAATTCCTGGGTTGGAGTTTTCAAAAAACTGTCCACATCAAAAGTCATGATTGCTGGTTTTTAAACTAGTCAAAAGATTTAAAATAATAATCTTCGGTGAATCCAATCTCGGTGGAACCTCCAATTTGTTATGACTTGGAAAAAATCACAACAAAGAAAACTGAAAAGTACAACTAAAACAAATTTATTCTTCAATAAAAAAGTTGTACAAAAAATGATCCACTATTTAACTGTTGCCAAAACAAAACTCTGGTCTGCTCTCTTCTGCTGTCCGCTCTCTTTGTTGTCTGTCTCTCTGTGCTTAAAATCACAGCCTTTTTATAGTCTAGCAACCTTCCAGAAAGATCCACTGGATTCTAGGGAAATCCCGTCCCCTCCAAGCAGGAAAGTGCCAGAAGCTTCTATAAATTACTAGACTTTTCTTAATGATTTTACAAATACGCCACCAGATGGTGCCAATGAACAAAATAAATATAGCTGACCAGCAAGGCAGCAAAACAGCATGTAACAAATCTTCATTTACAAATGAAATATAATGCTGTACAAAAATTTATCATACATAACAGATGGCATAGTTATACAGTATTTCTGTTGAAATAAACACTTTTCATCATAGACAGACTAAAATCATAAACCTATGCCACAGCGTACCTGCACACAAAGCGCATCCAGTTGAAGAGGGAGACCTTTGACTTGCTGAATATTGATTTGTGTCTAATTGACCTCTTCAGTATCCTCCCTCTGTGGTTATGCTGTTTGCAAACCCTGAAGATATACAAATAAAGATAAGAATGACAGAGGGCAGGGTAGAAGCTAGAGCAGTGATTCTCAAACATTTTCATGTCAAGGACCCCCAAATTAATGTGTATTTGGACATGGACCCCATCTGAAATTATTTTGTGCCAGGAACCCCCATAAAATATGCGTTAAAATGTTTCAAAAGTGTTTTTTTCAGTATTTGTTTTCTGAAAATAGAAGATTTATAAGCTCACAATGTTCTAGATTAGTATTAGGTAGTGTAGTGTACAGTGGTGTATTTCTAGAAATGTTAACACGAATTAAGATCTATTGGGCACTGTTAATAGCTCATAATTAATTCAATTTCATTTCATGCAATAAAAATAAAACTTACCATGCATAGTTGTCCACACAAACTGATTCCTTGAATTTCATCTTGTGTTTGCATTCTTGGCATCTCATCCCTCTTCTTAGAAGCCTTTTCTTCTGCATCCATTTGATTATTTCTCTGTGTCTTCTTTTAGATTTAGTTCTGCCTTCAACAAGCTCTCTTAGCTCAGTGGCTAAACCAGGCATTAATTAGCTAAGATATTACAATATGACTTGATACCTATTCTCTTATCCTCTGTTCTTTCCATGCACATCACACAAACTTCTCAGTCTCAGTGAATAGCTCCCGCCAGAATACTTTGTATTATAGGTCGGGGGTGACGAGAGTGAAACAAGCCAATCATAAATGTATTCATGGGCTGCGTGCGGCCTCCTCCATTATATTGGCTGGTTGTCAACTTGTCAATCACCTCGCATCACCAATGTACATGGTGAATGACAACCGGTGACAACCTAAACAGACACGCCCATTAGTCACTCACTCAGCAAGTTCTTGATGGGCAGCCGCGTTAGCATTGATTTTAAACAATGAATTCACGGTCTGGGAAAATGTCCAATACCAGTGTTCCCAGCGGCGATGCGCCAAATACCGAGATAAATCCAGGTACTGTCGGGAGGAAGAGAAAGAAGTCAACAGTGGGTACTTCCAGTAAAAAGAAAACTACACCTGTTGACCTCGCTGTGCACAAGGACAACAACGGTGACGGTAAGCAAGACTGCCTGTTATCAAAGTCCTTCTAATTCGAGGGTTAGCCTGAGGCTAATCCACTAGCCACCCTGGTCTGCTTCAGACCCGTAGACACATCGGCTTTATTAAACAGTAAATTAAATGTCTGATTGAACCAGATGGTGAAGTGTCCAATGATTAATTGTATGTGTGTGTGCGCGTGTGAGCCTAATAGAAGATTTAGCCTATATGAGTTGTAAGACTTGTTGTAGGCGTACAGTTAGTAGAATTGTTATTTTCGGAGAGCAACAGAGGGTGCATACAAAATATTAATCAATGTTGATTGAATGTTGCAGCTGTCATATATATATGAGGGCTGAGCAATATATCAATATTGTTATATAACATAATAGTTGTCTTTTCCTGGTTTTGAAAGCTATTACAGTAAAGTGATGTAATTTTCTGAATTTACCAGACTGGTCTAGCTGGTAAAACTTAGTCTAGAATAACTGGCTAATAATAATAATTGGCTGCAAAACAGTAAAACAAGAATACAACATTGAAGTTAGCCTTTTCCAGCTTCAGCACTTTAGGAGAAAGTTAAGGGGAAACTAACTTAACCTGCAGTGCATCTGTTTATCCACTGATAGCCTGTTTTTTTTTACACTTCTTGATGTGAAAACATTTTATACGTTTTGGGTAAGAAATAAACTTTGCCTGACACCCACTATGGTATTTGTGAAACTTTTATTTTATTGTGAAAATGCCAAAGGGGATATTTCACTGTTTTTGTTGAAAACCACTGTACCAAGACTTCTCAAATCTGGACTGGATCATCTTACAGTGGCTAAACATTCATTAAAAAACAGTTTCTGATTTGTGAAACCTTTACTCTATTGGTGAAAATGCGATAAAGGCACATTTCACCATTTTTTCAGCATGTAGACCACATTAGACGAGGTCCAGATGAAAAACCACTGTATCTAGACTTCTCAAATTTGGACTGGATTATTCTACAAACCCTGGAGATAAAAAAAACACAGTTTTTTATTTGTGAAACTGTTTGTGAAAATGCGATACAGGCACAATTCACCGTTTTTTTTATTATATATATAGCATATAGACCAGATTATACCAGATCCAGATCGAAGACCACTGTACATAGACTTAAAAAAAATAAAAGTTTCACAGATACAATAGTGGGTGTCAGGCAAAGTTAATTTTCTTACCCAAAAGGTCTAAAATCTTTTCACATCAAGCGTAAAAAAAAAACAGATAATTAGTGGATAAACAGTCGCACTGCACGTTAAGTTAGTTTCCCCTTAACGATCCCCTTAAGTGCCGACTCAGAAGCAGAAAAATTGGAAGCTATCTTCAGTGTCATAATGAGAATCATCATACTGGTGTGATTGTATGCAGCAAATCTTTAATTCAAGGCTTAGGCAAAATATCAAGATATATATTATTTTATTTTACTTTCACCTGGCTTTTATGATTAAAGCTTTTTTAATGGGTGGCTCACATGGTTAAGGCACTGCGCTACAGTGCAGAGGTGATCACCACGTCGCGGGTTCGAACCTCGGCGTACCCACCGGCAGGGGTCGGCAGCTTTTTCAGAGTAGCGCACAATTGGCTATCGCGCTACAGAGTTACAAATTGGGAAGGGACTGTCGGATTTGGGTAAAACGATAACAGCTTTGTTCGTTGCTCCAGCGCCTCCTGTTGGCCAGACGGGCGCTCGTCAGGAAGACTCCGGCTTGGTTCATGTCCGGGTATCCTCCGCCCTCGCTCTGAACTTGCGAAGATTCAACCAGCGAGTGTATAAGAATCAGTGGCTGACAGGCACGTGCTTCGGAGGAGAGCCGTGAACTGTCTTCACTATCCTGAGTTGGCAGCAAGGGGTCGCATACGAGCAAGCTTTGTACATAGTTCCCCAATAGGGCATTTCAGATTCGGGTGGGATTGGAGATGCCAAATTTAAAAAAAAAAAAAAGAAGAAGCAGCCTCAGCTCCGTGAGGCCAAGAAGAAGCAGCACACACTCACAGAAAAAATCAGTGACCTGACTAAGGAGAGAGACTCCCTCCGCCAACAAGTAGGGCTAACACTTTCCTGGAAAAACATGTTTGCACACCTGTCAATGATACTTGGGTGTTTGGTAAAAATATATATCCAGTTGAGTGGAAGAAATGCCAACATTTCATGGTGACAAGACCTTAATCAGAGCATGAGTATATTATTACCCAAACAATACACGTGTACAGTAAATACCTGGAAGATAATATCTGTAGCACTGATTGACAGCAGATACATCTGTCCAACTGATGAGATCACAATTTGACGAATCAGTGAAAATGAAGGTCTTAATAAATGTAAATGTTGATAAGAATGTGTGTGAGTTGACTTGTATCATCACAGTTAGTAATGCATTTGGTATTGTATTTTCTATTATGTTGTATATACAGATGATGGTGGGACAGTTGACAAATCTTCCGCAGCCAACTCGTCTCCTGGTGCATCTTCTTTTTCATCATCCTCCAGTCCATCCAGCTCCTCTTCATCCAGCTCATCATCCTGTGGGGGATTTCCCCTTCTGGGTTGTGTATTTTAAGTATTGTAAGCAATAAGTAATAACACACTCAGTCAAACGCAGTTGATATTAGTTTATACGTGCACGGGAAGCCACACTTTACACACAACAGTCCTATGTGGAGCCCTCCTAGAAACGGGGGTGACCCCAGATCTTATTCACAACAGGAGGGGAGGAGTTACAGTGAACAAAGAGAAAGGGCTGGAAGGTTACAGTAAGTAAATCCTTATATAAACAGCGACACCTACAGTTCAGGAGGTACACACTATGAAATAAGAATTTCCACCACAATCCTCATCAACTGATTCTTCCGATTTAGACAAGAAATTGAAGAAAAGACGCAAGAAGAAAAAGAAGCACCACCACCAGAGTCGCAAGAAAAAGGACAAGAGGAAGAAAAAAGAGAAGAAAAAAAGGCAACATGGCAAACAGGGAGGTAAGTGTAAAGAGAGGAAGGCAATAAGGCTGCTCCCCTCAGGTGTGTAAGGCATGTAGACATCACAACGTCTGTCAGTGTCTGTCTCTGTTTGTGTCTCTCTTTTTGTCTGTTTGTCTATGTCTCTGTCTGTATCTGTCTGTCTATCTGTCTCTCTATCTGTGTGTGTGTGTGTGTGTGTGTGTGTGTGTGTGTGTGTCTCTCTCTCTCTCTCCCTCTCTCTCTCTGTGTATTAAGTTTATTTTCCAAAATGTACTTTCTGGTGAGTATATTATCTTGGACCCTCCAATTGCTCTGTGCCCATGTAATCTTCATTACTTTTTGCAACCACTTTGCATCTGTGTGTGTTTCCCTGTGTCGATTCATTACTTGTAAGTTTGTTATTGATATGGGATCAGGTAGACACCAGAAGCGAGGTGAAGGGGAATGAGGATTTATTGAAAAACAAAACAAAACAGGCACGAGGGCCAACGAAAAACTTGGCCCAAAGGGTTGCAAAAGGACAAACTAAAGTACGCTACACAGAGCTATAAATAAAGAATGCAAAACGGCAAAAAACAAAAGGCACTGGAAACTCCAGGCAAGAGATCAAGAAAAATAAATAACAAGACTATATATATATACACAAAACAAGAGGCTAGGACAAGACTAGAAACTAGAAATGCTAGGGAACTTGACAACAAGAACTTGGCTAAACTTGAACATGCAACGAGACGCGAGACACTGTCTGCCAGCCAACTTCCACCGCATCCAGATAAAGGCTTGGAAATCATGACATGAGGGGTAACACCTGGAGAGAGAGAAACAAGAGGCATGGCAAGATCAAGACATGGACAGAGATTGGATGACATGACCTGCTCATTAAGAGAATGAGCGTGCTCAGCTTAAGTACCAATTAAGTATGCAGTTTGAAAGCAGCATGAATGTTAAGAACAGAAAAGCACAGCAAGATCTTGAAATAGAAAAGCAGGAATCATGACAATAAACTCCCTGTCTAAATTAGTAGTATTAGTAATGTGCCTATCTAAGAGTTCCACCAACCCAGTGAGTGTTAGTAAATGTTAGTAACTTAAAAACAGTTAATTGTCAATTAAGTTTAGAAAGGCCCAAATCCAGCACAGCATGGAAGGAAGGGGAAATACCAAAGCCAACCAGAGCTCAGAAATGTGCAACAACGAAGGCACGGGGCGGAACGCAGACAAGCGATGGAGTGGCATGGCAGACCTGGCAAAAACAAAAACATGAAAAAGTAAAAACATGGAATTTGAAACATGAAATGCAAAAACTGTGACATGAACTATGAAACTATGAACTATGGAATCTTGATACATGAAACTGTTAAAACCATGAATAATACTGTTCTGGCCAAAGGCCAGAACCCTGGAACACAACAGTACCCCCCCCTTACAAAAGCGGCACCTGACGCGGACAAAAAACACCAATAACTAAAATACATGAAGCCGCAAAAAACTAAATACAAATCCCACAAGACTAATAACCAAGTAAATACTATGGACAAAAACCCGAAGACACAAAACACCTAACCAAGAAACAGGACAACAAGAAACACTCAACATAAACAAGATTACTTGGGGTCTCCAGCAAGCTGGGGCTAAGGCTTAGGCTATGGAAATGGCGTGATGGTTATGGCTAGAGGCTATGGTAATGGGCTATGGGCAATGGGGTTGGGGCTGTGGCTATGGCTTGGACTTGGACTATGGCTTGGCTTGGCTAGGCTTGAGGCTATGGCTATGGCTTGGGGCTATGGCTTAGGGTGATGGCTATGACTATGGCTTGGGGCTGTGGCTATGGGCTATGGCTTGGGGTGTGACTGGTGGTAATCACGGATGAGAGATTTGTCTAGGATGTGCCTGGCCGGGACCCAGGAACGCTCCTCTGGGCCGTACCCCTCCCAATCCACGAGGTACTGGAGGCCCCGGCCCCTCCGTCGGCAATCCAGTAGAGACTTGACTGTGTAGGCCTCCCCTCCGTCGATGAGCCGAGGAGGAGGCGGAGGCTCAGGTGGGGGCATGAGGGGGGAGGTGGCAACAGGCCTCAGGCGTGAGACGTGGAACACAGGGTGGAGCCGTCGCATGGTGGACGGGAGCTTGAGCCGAACAGCAGTGGGGCTGATGATCCTTTGGATTGGGAAAGGACCCAGGAAGCGAGGAGCCAGCTTGCGGCTTTCCACCCGGAGTGGGATGTCCTGCGCAGCTAACCAGACCTTCTGGCCGACCCGATAGTGAGGGGCTGGGCGCCGACGCTTGTCTGCCGTGGTCTTCATGGTCTTGCCCGGCCGAACTAAGGCGCGGCGAGCAGACAGCCACACACGGCGACACCGTCGGATGAATGCCCCGGCTGAAGGCACCCCGACTTCCTCCTCCTGGCTGGGGAACAATGGAGGCTGGTAGCCCATACAGCACTCGAAGGGGGAGAGGCCGGAGGCAGAGGCGGCGTGGGAGTTTACGGCGTACTCGACCCAGGGTAGCATGGTAGACCAGGATCTTGGGTTGGTCGAGCACACGCATCGGAGGACCGTCTCCAGGGTTTGGTTGGCCCGCTCAGTCTGTCCATTGGTCTGTGGGTGGTAACCGGAACTGAGGCTGAAGGAGGTGCCAAGAAAAAAAAATTTTTTGTTTTTCGAAAAACACCAAAATGTCTAAATGAAAGAGTGAGTGGTCAAAAAATCGTTTCCCACCACTGTCAATTCATCCCACATTTGCGGTCTGAGCTCCTCAATATTGTCACCGTGACATACAGTATATAAACCCCAACTACCGTAAATACCAACATGTGCACCCTACAAAATTAGCCAATGGCCATAGTGACCTAATACAGGTAACCTTAATATTTACTTATACTGTAATACAATACAAATGAATAAAAAATGTTATAAGATATTCAAATTACACTACACTAAATACATTAGACAATATACACAATACAAATGGCTGCAACAGTGGGGTTAAGGGGTTTTCAAGAACCCAAGAGCTGCACTATTCTTAGTGCAGCTGCTGCGAACCTTAGCTCTTAGGCTGCAGGGGATTCAAAAATATAGCATTGTTTCAAAGGACAGAAACTACAGGATATATAAAACATATTAAGGTCTGATTTGTTATGACTGGGATGTGAATTAGACACTTTTTCTTCACCTCATATGTTTGACATAACAGTGACATAACTTTGAGATAAATTGTTCAAAATTTTAATTGCCCAGTAATTTCTTCTGAAAGTCAATGTATTGATGACACAATTGCCAGTTGGATTGTACTTTATTTTAGAACTGCTGTTCAGAGACGTAGTGGTCAGGCTAATTGAAGATTCTGAATTGCCCATCGGTAATAGTGCTTAAGTGAATGATATGTGATTCCCGTGATTGACGATAACTTCCGACTAGTGTATTCCTGGCCAGTCTATTCCTACCTCCAGTGCATTCTGAGATTCCCATCTCCAGAGGCCTTGACCAGGAATAAGGCGGTGAGACGATGATCCCTATCACATTCATTTCTGGTCCACCCAGGTTGTGGTGCTATTACGCCACTGGGTGGTAATGTTGAGCTGAGATTTTGTTGAATGACGAGGACTGGTTCTTGAGTAATCCATCAGTCAGACCCGGCGCTAGTACGGGGAATTGGGGAGGCACAGACATGTCCCTTTATGACAATTAGGATATTCCTGGCTAGTTCTCAATTATTTTCCTTTATTGACGGACTGAAGACACGGTTTCTCTCCATATGCGATCTAACAGTGATGAAATCATGGGGTAAATTCAGTCGAACTGAGAATTGGGGTGGACAAAACATCCGTTTGAGAACTGGTCAGGATAAATAATTGTTTCAGTCATTGTCATGATAAACAAAAAGTTCACTCCGAGAGCACTTCGCACTTAACAGGTGTTGCTTGTTCTCCCCGATTAGGCAGGATGACAATCATTCATCGGGACGCATATCTGCTGAATTTAAATCAAGGTTACTCAAAATTGCATACCTGCGCAAATAGCTTGAGCCGCATGCTTCTGATAGCCTATTTCACTGCCGAGTGCCACTTTTTTCACTCAATACCGAGAGTAATTTTGAATACATACACATACATATATCATACATATGCATATAATAATACTATTTGTTATTATTATTATTATTGTATGCATTACATCCATTTTATGCATAGCCCCTCAGTTTTAGAGGCTCAAAAATAATCGGACAAACTGACATAATCAATTACTAAATTGTCATTTTTAATACTCTGTGGCAAACCCTTTGCAGTCAATGATTGTCTGAAGTCTGGAGCCAACACACATCACCAGACACTGGGTTTCTTCCCTTATTACGCTCTGCTTGGCCTTTATGACAGCTGTCTTCAGTCCTTGCCATTTTGTTGCAATGTCTTACCTTCAGCCAGGGAGATGTGCGCTCACTTGGATTCAGGTTATAAGACTGACTTGTCTATGGTGGAACACTCCACTTCCTTGCCTTAAATAAGCCTTGGGTTTTTTTTGCTAAAATCCATCTGCATGGTAAAGTTTTTTCAATTTAATTCTGATGCATTAGGCTGAATTTAAGCATACATTACAGCAGTGCTTCTCAACCTCTCCTGGAGGACCACCTGTCCTGCAGGTTTTAGATCTTTCCCTGTGTTAGCACAGGTGATTCAAATGATCAGCTCGTTACTGACCCTCTAAAGCTGATTGATAACATCCTGATTATTGGAATCACCTGTGCTGGGGCAGGGAAAGACCTAAAACAGGCAGGGCAGGTGGTCCTCCAGGAGAGGTTTGAGAAACACTGCATTACAGCCTTATACACTTCAGAATTCATCCTCATACTTTGGTAAAGTCTCATCACCAGCAGATACAAGGGATCCAGCTCAATTAGCAGCCATACATGACCATACGTTACAACTCTTCACAGATGTGGCAGTATGCCTCAGATCATGATCAGTTCCTCTCCTCCTTCGTATCATTCTTTTCCGATCTTTCCAGTATTGGCCAATCTGTGCCTTGTTTATCCATAGGATGTTGTTCCATACAGGCATTTATAGAATTTTTTGGGCAAGTTTCCTGTTTTTGAACTTTCCCAATAGTTTACATGTTTAAATCAACCCTCTTCATTTACTCTGGTGAAGTCGACAGCTAAAATAATAGTAATGTTGTAAATGTACCGACATGTATGCACCTAACCTAAAAACGCAATAAATACATTAGAAGTAGTGATGTTACGTCTGACACTGAGGCCCCGAGGTCTGTATTGATCAAAGGGGGCATGTCCAAATGAAGCCTGTTGCGAGGCCTGTATCGTTTTTCAGAATATCACGTGACCAAAGACAAACGAGGCCCCGGTTCTCTGAAATCTCGTGATTGCCTCGTTAAATGAAATTCACTGAAAAAGCCGTGAGAAATTCTGATGTGTTCTGTGTTATCTGGTGAGGTACACGCAGAACACTGGAGATAATGGAGCCAACAAAAAGGAGGACATCATCCATTGGGGTACATTTTGATGATATCTCCTGATAAGATAAAACATCATATACATCTGCTGAAATCAATCACGTGGAGGATGAGTTGTGTTTGTGTCTACATAGATACAAACGCGCGCGCACACACACACATGCACAGAGAGAGAGAGAGAGAGAGAGAGAGATGTGTGTTTGCAAATGTAGCCTACATGTGATCAGAATAGCACTGCTGCACATCAAATGACCAGCAGATGGTAGTGCTCTCAAATGAGCTTTTAAACGGGGCTTCATGATCAGCCTTTTCATAAATCAATTGGGTGGAAAGATTCGAAACATTCACGGGGCCTCATCACACCATCACTAATTAGAAGCATCTTATTTGTTACGGTCTTTCCCTCTCTCACTATACTGAGTCTTACTGGTGTTTGTTTTATAACATCGCCATCTAGTGGTGTAAAGTAGCGGAACTATAAATGAGGGAAAACGTCTGTCAAAGATACTCTCAAATTAAATAAGTGCCAGTTGAGAAGAGCAGATCGTAATAAGTAAACTCCCGCCAGGATACGGTAAAACCTAATTTTACGAAGTAATTAAATGCAGGAATTATCACAATAGCACGGGAAAATCAAAATAAGGTAGCTTACATAACACACATTAAATGTGCAATGGTGCATATAGTAAAAATAAAAATTATTTTTTTATTAAACTTTCCCTATTAGTCAATTGCATTACCATAAATACTATCTTTGTTAACCATTTTTAACTGTAAGAACCAAGTCTCTACAATAATTTCGGCTTTCCTACTCCAGTTGTGCCACTTTGGCTTGAATTTAACATGCAGCTGTTTGTAAGATGGATGCTGGTTGACGTGGGCATTTAGCGGTCTGGACATGTCACAGTCTTGTCCAGCCTCAGAGAAAAGGTGAGTGAGGTGAGTGGCATTCCAGGTTTTTCCATCACTGAGAAAGAAAGAGTTAGGGCCGACTCTCTTTCTTACAGGGGGAGTGAACCTGGGGTTTGCTTTCAGCACATGATGAGGCTTTTTTATCCTTGCTCTCTTGCCTGGTCGAAAAAAGGTTTGTGCGCACCATTTTTAGCATCAGTATAGTGCTGCATTTTTGTCTGTTGTCTCTGAAATGACCTGAAAGCAAAAGCATCTGAAGGAGACTTGGCAGATGTTTAGCTTGGTTTGCATTTTTCCTCCACAGTGGGGTTTATACGATGAGGTATGAAGGTATGAAGTTGTAGCATGTGGCACTGCATGGTAGAGGTGTCAACGTTTACAATTTTTTCTACACGTGTACACAGGACTACTAATCGACGTGTACCCGGTTACACGTTCGGAGATTTATGAGCTTTTTCTATCGCAGTTGCGCTGTATGACCACAGAAAGTCAAATGAGTTGAAAATAAAATCCTCTATCTATCATTTTGACAGATAAGAAAACGCACAAGTGAAAGCCGAAAAAGGTTTAACCTTCTTTTAAACACTGTTTTAACGATTGCTCACTTTTGTACATTTTTTTTGTTAAACTTAAAGTGCAAACTGCATCCCTCTCTCGCAACGGGAGCTGCGTCTGAATTTGAATATGCGTCTCATTGTAAAAGCAATCTGGAATTGGTGAGAGAAAGCAACCCAAAAAGAAACCAAAGTAAGGTAAAATGAGAGGAAAAAACTTCACCTTTATATCCTCAAAGTTAAAAAAGTAGAGGGGGACTCTCACAATTATTCACTAAAATTGGCGAAAAAAATGTGTTTTCTTCCTCCTCTTTAGACGCGAGGATGCGTGATCAGGTCGTGAAAAGCCGACAGAACACCAACCAACCATATAATGTACAACAACACGCAACAAAATAGGCTAAAATAACAAGCCATTAACAGTTTTTGTTTTCAGCTGCACGACATTTGCACGTGGAGATTATGATGAGCGCAGGGCTCTTCTCAAGTCCTCCGCAGCCTATTCTTGATGTGGCTATCAAGGTAACATTGCGCCCCATGCATCTGTAGGCTATGCGGATTACTGCACTAGTGGGAACATTTAAGTGACTTGTTGGTTAATGTTATTATCTGAAGCTTTCAGGCAACATTATCACCCCTAAAAATAGGCGACTATGGGCCTGATTTACTAAGACCTTTAGCACATGCAAAATCATTTTGCCTGGCCAAAACCAATAACATTGCCCATGATTGGTCAGGGTACTTGCCTTGCACCAATAAGTGGCCATGTTATTGGTTTTGCACGAGCAAAAAGATTTTGCATGTGCTAAGGTCTTAGTAAATCAGGCCCAATATGTATTGGTGAGAAATGAACGAGGAGGAAAAAATGACGTGTACACGGTTATTGATTTTTCTAAACGGTTATGATTTGTTATCCGTGTAACCGTTTACGCGTGTAGATGTTGACACCCCTACTGCATGGTACACCAGGAGCCCGTCCATTACAGTCTCTTCCCATGGTTGCAGCTGTTGAATTACTGTTTGAATGCAGCTTCTGAGGGCAGGATGGAATCTCTCAATAGCTCCATTAGCAGCTGGGTGGTAGAATGATGCCCAGCTACGAGATATACCGCAGTCATGCAGGAATGAGGCAAAAGCAGCATAAGTGAACTGTGGACCGTTGTTAATGACAATATGCTCTTGGTTACCATGAAGACTAAAGACTGAGGCCACAGAGGGTGTAACATCCTCAGTGGTGGCAGCATGTGAAAAGGAGATCTTAGGACACTTGGAATAATAGTCTGTCAGTATAACGGCATACCTGCAAGTGAGAGCTGCTGTGTCAAACAGTCAGACATTGTCAAAGACAAGTTTCTTCTATGGCCCATCTGGCAATGGTTGCGGAAGTGCAGAATGAGTATGGGCCATTTTATCATTAGACTGGCAGACTACACATGAAGCTATGCAAGATTTTATATTTAAAAAAAATAAGTTGGCATCTCCAATCCCACCGGTATCTGAAATGCCCAATTCGAGAACTATGAGCGCCTGGCTGGCCAACAGGAGGTGATTGAGCAATGAACAAAGCAACCATTTTTAATATCCCTTCCCGGCAGTCCCTTCCCAATTTGCATCCCTGCAGTGCTTTTTAGCCAATTGTACGCTGCTCTGTAAAAGCTGCCGACCACTGCCAGTTGGTACAACCAGGGAACGAACCCGTGTTATGGTAGTCGCAACTGTTCCGAAAATGCGGCGCCTTAACTGAGTGAGCTAAGCCAGCAGCTTTGCAAGACAGTTGATAGGCCACAAGTAGAGGTTTCGCAAGCGCTGCTTTGTTTGGACAATCCCTTGGTGACTCTGGTGTTTTTGTCGCGTAGGGACAATGGTAGAATGAATCTTGAGCCTCTGAGGATATAGTTACCTTTGACTGAGTGCTCATCTCTGACCTTGTGATATGGACCCACTGTATCTCTCACTGTTTTGATGGAGTAAGGCTGACCGCTATGCATTTGTGAGCGTAGAGCTGACAGTTCAGGTCAAAGAGGAGCATTTGGTGTCAAAGTCGGGCACTGGGAGGGAGCTCAGGGTAGCAGAAATCTGTGCCACCAACTTAGGTTTTGCATCAAGGGTGGAGTCTGGAGGCTCAAGCAAGGTAAGGCGTGAAAGAAAATCAGTTATGGGAACCTAGTGAATAGATCACATAATACTGAAAACAGTGCAAGCGTTCTGACCAGCAGCAACATGTCTTCCAGCCAGACAAATTTCTTTTGAGCTGTGTTACCGCTTGGTGGTCCATGTGGAGAGTAAAGCATCGTCCCCACGGGTATTTCCCCAATTTTTCCGCAGCCCTAACGCAGGCAAGTGCTTCCTTTTTAAAAGTGGAATATTTTTGCTTTTTCAGGCAGGGTGCAGGAAGTAAAAGCCAAGGGCTTCTCTATGCTGTCAGGCTGTACATATGCAAAGACAGCGCCAAGTCCACAGTCACTTGCATCTGTAGATGCCACAGGATGTAAGGATGGATTAAACAGAGCAAGTGCTGAGCTGTCCACAGGGAGTTGCTTTACTTGCTCAAAGCTGGTTTGGGCTGCAGGGGTCTACATGACTGTGTCTTTGTCACTGACACATGCACCCATAGGAGCTACAACTGTTGTAAAGTTACGTGAAAGCTTTGAGTACCAGGACGCTTGGCCCCGAAAGGGCCTCAGGGCAGCAGCATCAGAGGGAGGAGGTTTTAGGACGAAATCAATGTGCTCTGGGTCAAGAAGGATGCCATCGGCAGTGATGATGTGACCTAGGAAGTGTGCAAAGGGCTTCCTGAAGTGACACTTGTTGTCGTTGAGTACTAGTTCAGCATCTTTTACTTTTTGGAGGACAATGCTGAGGTTCTGGTCATGTTCAGCAGGGGTGTTGCCATAAACAGCGAGGTCATACAAAGCATTCAGGACACCCGGGAGGCCAATGAGAATGTCAGCCATCATTTTCTGAAAGGCTGAGGAGCAGATGCAAGTGCATAGGGACCCTACAGGATATAAAATGGTTGTTCTGTGAGATAAATGCTGTAAGGTCTCTGTTGCCTTCACAGAGAGGCAGGTGGTAGTATCCAATAGCCTGGTCGATTGCTGTGAACACTGGTTCACCCTGGATCAGGGATGGAATAGTCCTTCCACGCAACACAGGGGACAGCAGCCTGTAACCACTGCTTTGTTTGGTTCTTGTAGGTCTGTACACATCCTTATACCACCACTTTTCCATCCTGTTACCACAATAGGTAAAACCCAGGGTGATTCCTCAATTTAGTCAATGACACCAGCTTTATGTAAGTGCTTCTGTTCTGCTGACACAGAAGTTCTTACAGCAAAAGGCAGATGTTTCAGTTTCTGGCGCACTGGTTTGACTGGTTCGGTCGATTTTCACCTCATGCAAAGTTATCGGCGCAGGGATGCAGGGAGTAGTTTCAGGGTTTTTGGACAGCACAGGAGCAGGTGAAACAATGGTTGACAGAAGAACAGTGTAACTTATAATGCAGGTGTTTAAGGCAGCCAAAGTATGTCTTCTAAAGAGAGGGGCACCCTCTCTCACCACAAACAATTTAGCTGAGGCGGTTAAAGCTCCACTTTCACTTGTAGGCAGCCAATCACAAGGATTCTTTTCCGTGTGTAGGTCACTTGCTGGCAGCTAGGTGGGAGCAATGGAATATCAGCAAAATTCTGTCAGTAAAGGTCTGATGATAGCTGTAGCATGGCTAGATAGACATCGCAGAGCCTGTTTCTACAACCAGTTCATGCTCTTTAGGAAGAGAATCAGGTGTACTGATAATTCTGCACGGGAGTGACTGGTGTATGGCAAGAGTCCCTTAAATATGGAATAGTTAATTTAGGAAGCTGTATCTCACCTGCATCACTAGTCTTGGAGGAGCAGCAAACAGGGGCAAAATGTCCTGACTTCATGGGAAGACTTACAACCATAGACGTTATAAAAACATGGAGGCAGCATCCCGGTCTGAAAACTGAGGCCAATGCGGAAATCTCTAAAATTTGCATTCTATTTAAAGGCCAGCAGATGATGACGTCGGTGGTTGCAGAAAGATGTTCAATTCTATAGAAATCTGTGAGAAAATGACCCTTCTTTCCCACCAGATTTCTTCTCTCAATAATGATTTTTCACATTTCTTTATGGTATCTATCAAGGATCAAGGATCAAGGATATCTTTATTATCCCCGTGGGGCAACTTGTTTCACAACCAGCAGCAAAACAACAACAACAGCAATTAAATAAATAAACAAACATAAAAACAGAGTACAACAATAAATAACAAAAGCCGGAAAGCTCAAGTTTCGCAAGCTTCAAGTATCAGATGTACTATGATGTTAATTTTTGTAAATTAAATAGACTAGTATAAGGGATAAAACCAGAATATGCTTTAGGGGTGTGGCTATTCTCCAGTCGTCGTTTGGTACGGTCAGATCCACCCCTCACTCCTCTCTGGATCTTCAATTTATGCTCTCATCCAATAGGAATCACATCCAGTTTCAAAATGACAAAATGGCGCTGTTCAAATTGCCAAAATCGAGGCTACCTAAATGGTAAGCTGAAACCAATGGGTGGCGTCAGGGGTGCTTCGTTCATCTTTTAAAACAGTCCATGCTTACAAGTTGCCTTAGCGGCACGGCACCAAGGAAAATTAGCCAGATAACAGGAGGCTTATTTGGGTGAGTGAACTGTTCATATCTCTTTTTGGAGATATGTGAACAGAACTGTGTACTTTGCCCTGGGACACTGCCATCTGCTGAAATTGTTTAAGCTTATCGAATTGCTGATTTCACTTGCGTTAATTGTAACTGCTTTGTCCAATGACAGGTCTTGCTCAAGGAAAAAGCCTTTCCCTAATGCTGGCATTAGTCACATGTTCAATTTGCTGGTCAAGGATCATTTTGTCCATTTTATCATCAAATCCACATTTTGAAGCAAGATCATGTAATGCAGCCACATACAGAGCAACAGTCTCATGAGGTGCTTGTGTACACGTCCTGAAGGCATGTCTTTCTACAACATTAACTTTTGGTGTGAAGTGTTTGTCTAATGCAGCAACAGCAGAAGTGAAAGTGTCACCTGTGTCTGCCAAGGAGCAGAAAATCCGCTGCCCCTTTGAATCAAACCAGTGAAGCAAAGCTGCTCTCTTGTGAGCTTAAGGCCAAGAATTTCTGGTGGCATCAATCACCACCAAATAGTCATTGAAGATCTGCATCCACATATAAAAAGGTATCGATGGCTCTCCTGGCCAAGGCAAAAACATCGGGGGTGGAGGTATTTTCCTAGCCATATTGAGTGAACAGAAAAAATGAGCAGCAAAATACGGTTCACTCCTCGCCAAAATGAGATGTGGACTCAAAAATGATGAAATACTGAAAACTTTATCAAGAACCATTCAATTCAACAGACAGTAACAAGAGCAATGCAGAGCGTGGAATATGCCCCCGCCTGTATGTTGATGAAGGGCATATTGAGATGGCTGCTGTGGCGGCCATATTAGATATCGCACGATGCTAGTTTTCGAAAAGAACCTTCCTCTAGCCACTCCCAATACGCTATGAAGAAATGGCATCAATCCGACGAGGGATTCAATAGTTATCCCACGGAAATGAAAAGTTTACGGACGACGGACGGACATGGTGTCGACTTAATGCCCCCTTTCCTCTTTGGAGGGCGGGGGCAGAAAAACAATACATCATATTCAACTGTAGCAGCAAACTAGTATGTACATCCGGTAGTCACCTTCACGAGAGATCTCTCTCAGTATACAGCGTATTAATTAGTATCTGCTTCCTAACAGGGCCACCTAGCAGCAGAGCTGTAAATGAAGGGAACACAAGAACTACTGACTTGCCAATGATGACCTTCTTGTAGTGATGCTTCAAAAATTCAAAAGTAGCAAATGGCATTTACTGCATTTTACATTGAAACTTCATTTATATATAAACAAACAAACTGAGAGGTAGCGATCTGGAACCAAATGCGAGGACACAGGATTGCAAAAATTTGGAGCTTTATTGAGTGAGGGGGGTAACCCCCGCAGGGCAGTTGGCAACAGTACAGAATCTGCGATCCAAAAATCAAATTCCAGTGGGACAGAGCAGAGTTCGTAAACAGGGCAGCAATCACCAAAATCGTAGTCAGCCAAAATAGATCCGGTACACAGGCAAAGGTTTGTGGGAGAAGCAAACTCATAAGCCAAAGGACAGTCTGAATCGTTATCAGGACAGCAATCCACAAAATCGAGGTCGGGCAGAAAAAGGTCAAAACACACAGATGCAACAGTAATCAAGAAGGGCAAACCAAAAATCAGTTGTCGGGCAATCCAGTCAGAATCAAGAGACTTGAACACGGGGCAGACAAGACAAGGGCGCAGCAAAATATAAGACTCGGGAATCATACAAGGAAAAACTCGGAAGGCACAAAGAACTAAGATTTCACCAAGTAGAACAGAGTCAATACGAGGATCCGTCTGACGACCGCTCTTCCAACTCTGCCACATATAGTCACAAGAGGCGGGGACTCGGAATGCAATCTCGGAAGGAAAGAGAAACACATGGGATTAATAAACAATTACACGAGAACCGAGTTAACAATAATGACTGGAGACAAGACGCTGAGACCATCTATTAAGCTAGACGGTTTAGATTAAGGTAATCTAAACGTGACGAGTAAAATGCACCACAAGAAAAGTGAAGAAAATCACAGCTTTTGATTCAGTTAATCAGAGATAGCTCAGGAAGAATTACGAAAGCCAGAAACGCACACACTCGCTAATGAGTTAATTAAGGTTAATACTACGTGACAAAATATTTACAATCACCCTTAAAGTGCTGGTTAGTACGGGTTGGTAATTATCCTATCAGAGAACGTATTCACTCAGAGTTTCGCGAGACCCTGAATTAAACACAGCTGGAAGCAATGAAATACCAAAGCCGAAACCGAAAGAGGAAACGTGATTGGACAAAGAGACGCAGGCTTGCTGAAGGCAGTCACGCGACATCACTGGAGAATGCAGATTGGGAGTGGATCGTCAGACGGCAGAAATGAAAGCTGAAATATAAAACGAAAGTAAGGCACAAGCACAAATAAGCACGAGACAACACACAAAAGGCAGTATCATTACAGTACCCACCCCCCCAAGAAGCGCCAGGTGGCGCTTAAACGAAACACCAAGAACTAACAATACAAGAAACATCAAAAAACTAAATACAAAACTCCACAAGACTATTAAGAAACATCTAACCAAATACTAAAGACAAAACCCTAAAGACTAAGAAACAAAACACCTACCCAAATACTAAATAGAACAAAAAGGAACATTAAACATAAACAAGAATACTAGGTCTCCCGCAAAACCTGGGGCTAATGCTTTGGATGTGTTTTGTGGAACTCGGTAATTAATTTCTTATCTAGGATGAATCTCGCAGGGACCCAGGAATGTTCCTTGGGACATAACCTTCCCAGTCCACGAGGTACTGTAGTCCCCTACCTCTCCGCCGACAGTTGAGGAGCTTGTGGACGGTGTAGGCTTCTCTTACATTGATGATCCGCTGCGGAGGTGGGGGCTCGGGATCCGGGTGGAGGGGGTGGGTGACAGAGGGCTGGATTCTGGAGACATGAAAGACAGGGTGGATACGGCGCATGGTGTGGCGGAGCTTCCAGTGGATAGTGGTGGGACTGATGACTTTATCCACTGGGAAGGGGCCGAGGAATCTGGGGGCCAGCTGGTGGGACTCAACTCTGAGGGGGATGTCCTGGGCAGAGAGCCAGACCTTCTGGCTAACTCGGTAGGTGGGGGCTGGCTTGCGTCGTTGGTCCGCCGCGTCCTTCATCCGTTCCCCAGCACGGATGAGAGCGCAGCGTGCGGTGTGCCAGGTGTTTTGGCACCGCCTCATGAAGGCCTCGGGAGATGGAACCCCCACCTCCGCCTCCTGTGAGGGGAACAGGGGAGGCTGGTACCCCAGGCAGCACTTGAAAGGAGTGAGACCAGAGGCTGCGGATGCATGTGAGTTGTAAGCGTACTCAATCCAAGGCAGATGGGCCGACCATGAGCCTGGGTTCTTGGCGCATACGCACCGCAGCATGGTCTCCAGGGTCTGGTTGGCCCACTCAGTCTGGCCGTTAGACTGGGGGTGAAACCTGGAAGTGAGGGAACAGGAAGGACCTAAAAGGGACAGGAAAGCTTTCCAAAAACGAGAAGTGAACTGGGGACCACGGTCGGAAAACAATGTCGGCAGGGATACCATGGGGACGGACGACGTGCTGGATCAAGAGGTTGGCTGTGGATTAGACTGAAAGAAGCTTGGGGAGTGCTACGAAGAGGGCTGCTTTTGAAAAACGGTCAACAATAGTGAGGATAGTGGTATTGCCTTGGGAGGGAGGAAGGCCGGTGACAAAGTCTAGGGCTACGTGGGACCAGGGGCGACTAGGGATAGGGAGTGGCTGAAGGAGACCAGGGGGGGTGTGTGGGGTGTTTTGGCAGTGGCACAGACCGAGCAGGCACTTATGAAACCCTTGACATCGTCCGGTAGGTCCGGCCACCAGAAGCGATGCCGAATGAAGGCTGCGGTCCTCTTGACGCCCGGATGGCCTGAGAACTGGGATCTGGGTCCCCACTGAAGCACCTCTGACCAGGAGCCCTGGGGAACGAACAGACAGTTATCGGGACAGGCACTGGGTGCGGCCTGCCGGCCCAGTGCTGCCCGGACCCTTTCCTCAATGGGGAGCTGGATGGCATTGAGGAAATGACTCGGGGGGAGGATGGTCTCGGGAGGATTCTAGGGAGCGGCCCCTGTCTCGAATCGTCGAGAAAGGGCATCAGTCTTGGCATTACGGGACCCAGAGCATGTAAGCCAAGGAGAAGTTAAATCACTCGAAAAATAAGGCCCACTGAGCCTGATGGGGATTAAGCCTCTTAGCTGTCTTCAAGTATTTGAGGTTTTTGTGGTCCGTCCACACCAGAAATGTAATAGTGGCTCCCTCTAGCCAGTGACGCCACTCCTCCAGAGCCAACTTGACTGCCAGTAACTCCCAATTACCGACGTCATAGTTGACCTCAGTAGGAATGAGGCGGTGCGAAAAGAAGGCACAGGGGTGTACCTTCCCGTCTTTGGTGGATCTCTGGGACAGCACCGTTCCCACGCCCACGTTGAAGGCATCCACCTCCACGATGAACTGGGACGCCAGGTCCAGAGTCATCAGGATGGGGGTAGATGTAAACTGCTGCTTAAGCTGCTGGAAGGCCTGGTCCGCTTGGGGGTTCCGGCGGAACGGCTGCTTGATGGAAGTCAGCGCGGTCAGTGGGGCTGCCACCGTGCTGTACCCTCGGATGAAGCGGCGGTAGAAGTTTGCAAACCCCAGGAATCCCTGGAGAGCTTTGCAGTCCTTGGGCTGGGGCCATTCCAGGACGTACTGCACCTTGGTGGGATCCTTTCTCAGGGACCCGGGAGAGATGATGTAACCCAGAAACGTTGTGGAGCAGGTGTGGAACTCGCACTTTTCAGCCTTCACGAAAAGTCGGTTCTCCAACAAACGTTTCAGGACTTGGCGCACATGCCGAATGTGCTCCTCCTGGGTGCATGAGGAAATGAGGATGTCATCCAGGTAGACATAAATGAACCGGCCGATCATGTCACCCAGGACATCGTTCACCAGGCGCTGGAACACTGGGGCACGTTGGTAAGGCTAAAGGGAACCACCAGGTATTCCCAGCGGGCACTGGGGGTGTTGAACGCGGTCTTCCACTCATCCCCCTCGCGTATCCGCACCAGTAGGCCTTCCGCAGATCCAGCCTGGTAAACACCTGGGCCCCCTGGATGATGTCGAAGGTGGACGACATGAGGGGAAGGGGATAACAGTTCTGGACCGTTATCTTGTTCAACCCTCTATAGTCGATGCTGGGCCGGAGGGAACCATCTTTCTTCGCCACGAAGAAGAACCCGGCTCCTGCTGGCGACATGGAGGGCCGAATTATCCCAGCCGTGAGAGACTCCTGGAGGTACTTCTCCATGGCGACTCTCTTAGTCTGAGACAGGGAGAAGACCCGCCCCCAAAGGCGGCACTGCTCCTGGCAGGAGGTTGATCTCGCAATCATTGGGCCGGCGCGGTGGCAGAGACACCGCACTAGACTTGCTGAATACTGCACCCTGGTCATGGTATTCAGCAGGGTTCGGGAGAGATCAGGCACTGGCTCAGAAGACACCTGTGACCTCGGCACAGGTGAAGCCACGTGGCGAAGGCAGTTTGCGGAACAGGAGGACTTCCACTCACGAACCTCGTGGGTGGACCAGTCCAAAACCGGGCCATGCTTGCAGAGCCAGGGGTGTCCCAGAACCACCGGGGATCCGGGAGACTGGATGATCAGAAAGGAGATTGTCTCACGGTGGTTGCCAGAGACCAGAAGCTGGACTGGAGCCGTTTGCCGTTGAATCTGAGCCAGTCTTTGGCCCCCAAAGACGAAATATTTACAATCACCCTCAAATAAGTGCCAGTTATGAATTATCCTATCAAAGAACGCATTCACTCAGTTTCGTGAGACCCAGAATTAAACACAGCTGGAAGCAATGAAATACCAGAGCCGAAACCGAAAGAGGAAACGTGATTGGACGACAAGAGGCAGGCATGCTGAAGGCAGTCATGCGACATCACTGGAGAATGCAGATTGGGAGTGGATCGTCAGATGGCAGAAATGAAAGCTGAAATATAAAACGAAAGTAAGGCACAAGCACAAACAACACACAAAAGGCAGAATCATAACAACAAATCCACGTAATTTTATATGAAGAGCTGATTCTGTCTCTCACCAACTATTGTCCCAGATTTCTTTGAGATGGCGTTATAAAACAAGATAAGCACTGCGCAGAGTTACAGCCAATGGTCTCTCTTTCCTTTGTTTGATACTTGAGCCTAGTTTAGCATTTTACTGGAAATCTGTGTGAACGCAAAGATTATATATTTTTTATTTCCAGTTTGTAGCTTCAGATATTGATGTTGTACGTGGGGTGATTTCAAACGACTTACCAAAGTATACCTCAGTTTCATATTTTACTCAAGCCTGGTTTTAATTTTAATTGAAGTTTTATGCACCGATCAGCCTCAGCATTAAAACCACCTAATATTGTGTAGATCCCCCCTGTGCCATCAACACAGCACCATTAAACTGACGTCCAATTGAATTTCTGGACCCAGGTTTTCTCATCAAAACATTTCCCAGTCTCCACCAGCTCATCTTCTTCCCACAGTGCATCCTGGTGCAATCGCTTGCCGGGGAAAATGGTGGACACATACTCGGCCAATGCACAAGATGTAAAAGAAAAAAAAAAACAGGACTCATTGGACCAGACGACTATCTTCAATTGTTCCAAGGCCCAGTTCAATGTGCCACATTGTACGTGTTTTTGGGAAAGGAAATATGGCCATATAACACCAGTGCAGAGGTTGTACGCTGGTTTCATGTACATTTTGGATTGATTTTGATATTATAACGATTGTTTTTAAGGCCCTACATGGTCTGGCGCCCAATATCTTTCTGATATGCTTGTGAGCTATGAAGCAGCTAGACTACTCAGGTCATCTGGAACAGGCCGTCTGGTTAATTCCTGGGTCTCCAAGCAAACTGGTCAATCAACCTTTAGTTTTTATACTCCAAGATGCTGAAACATCCTACCTAATCTTGTAAGGTGTGCCCCAATGCCGTCATAAGTTAACGTTTTAACATAATATAACATATTGTAGCAACATCCTCTCCCATTGATACATTAAAAATACATGAAGGTAAACTGCTAAATCACATGTTCTTCCTATAACTAGCTACAGAAAGTCAACAACTAGACAGATTTAAGGCTACAAGAGATACAATTCCAAAGATCCAACCGTGGGCCGACAAATGAGCAGAGCAATACTCGTACAATAAAAAGGGCTTTGCCTACTAGCTACATTTTCAAAGCATGGATTTGATGTTACATATGTTTGAACAGCAAGATTATCAAACATTTTCAGCGACTGACCTTATGTTTACCCTTCGTGGACTGCAATTTTCTATGTAATCACCAGGAACTAAGCATCTAATTACAGCTCAAAGCTGTGGTTGGAACTACACTACTTAACGCCAGTGGTTGCGGACGTTTGTTTGAACTATGGGTTTCAGGAACGCATCCTTCGCTTAGGCTCGTAGGTTCACACTGGCGCAAAATATGACGGATTGGTCACATATTTTTGTTGACGTATTTTTAATGGAAAAATGGCGCTAAATGTATACAAGACCACCAATCTGAACAGATTGACTTTCATCAATTAATTTCCCATGCTTTTTTGACGCAAAACGAAATCAATAAGTCTGCGCATAGGTGTTATCCGTGAACAATGCGCAGAAGAGAAGGCCTTAGCACAGTTGCACCAAGATCAACTAAATTCAACCAAGCGCTGTACAACCTGACTTTTTATAACTTTGCACTGGGGAAGATGGCAGAATGACAATCCATCGATCAAGTTTTGGTCAGCTCAAAACATTTTGGACGAAAAATTAGCATCCCCAATATGCCACATTTTCATGACTTTTGGTTGACACAGTCCAACTTAGATGAACTGTTGATGACTTTGCACAAAAGCCCAAAATCATTCTGTAGTGATGCGTTGACCCCTTTTCTGTGGGAAAAACACCAGTGTGAACCTAGCATTAAGGATGGTTTGTACTATGTAAGTTACCTCAATAGTTTGAACTATTGTTTTGGGAAACACCATTTCTACGCAACTACACAGTTCAAACTATGCAAGTTGCTCCCATAGCTGGCAACTGCTCTTGGGAAATGCACCCCTGGACCAGTTCTCCCTCCCAATCTTGTCCACACTAGGAATGGGACCTTCTTACAACCCTGGTCGCCGAGCCAATTTTGTCATGAACCCCCAGGGAAAAGATCTCACAAATTTTGGACAGAGTTTCCTCTAATTCTGGCTAAAAAGAGGTCAAGAGGATGAGGAAAAACCTTAAGAATATCAGACTTTATTGCTCAACAGAACACAAAGCTGAGTTGTCTCTGTAGAGTGACCCCAATCCCGCTTTTGATATCAGCCATTTTTGAGCACAAAAACTCCTCCCAGAGGCATATCCAAAATGTATGAGTGTGCTCATACTTTTGGCTCTACAATGGTTAACCAAAGTACATTTGAAGGGCTGGGAGCCAAAGAGGTCTAACTCCAAAGAATAGTGGCAAAGCCACTGCGCCCGCTTGGCCAAACGTGGCCAAAATGGAATGCCCCCTATAGGCCAAAGTATCAGTCCAATTGGGCTGAAAATGGAAGTTGGTCTAGACCTTATGACACTACATACACATTTGAAATTTGAAAAGGAGCGGTGAAAAACTGAAGAGAGCAGACAAGCCAAAAGTTTACGCACGCATGCCCGCACAGACGCACAGCAGACCACCACTAAAAACTCAGAGCATAGCATAAGCTCCTTGGGCCTTTTGGCTAAGCAGGCAAAAAATTTGAACATCTTAGCACGTAGAATAAGGGAGCTAGAGCTGTTTGAAGTTTTGCAGAAAAAGCCGCCTGATGGCCAAACCGAGAATGGCAGCATGACCAAAATCAAACTTGGTCTCCATCTTGTGCATATATACATGCTGTAAAGAAATCGGGACATTTTATGACCTTTGACCTATATAACCTTTAAAATTAGGTCAAATAAAAAATCTATTACACATATGATGAACCCTTTGCAGAACAAACTACAGAAAGAATTTGAGCATCTTAGCTTCTAGAATAAGGGGACGAGAGCTGTTTGAAATTTTGCAATAAAAGCCTCCTGGTGGCCAAACCAAGAATGGCAGCAAGCCCAAAATCAAACTCGGGCTAGATCTTGGGCCTATATACATGCATATAAAATATGAAAAGGATCTGTGTAAAACTGAAAGCTGTATTGCATTGAAACGACAACTGTGGACAAACTATCGCACCCATGCGCACACGGACGCATGACAGACCACCACAAATGACCCTAAGCACAACATAAGCCCCTTGGCCCTGTTGGCTAAGCGGGCTAAAAATGAAAATTATAGTTTGGATCAGATTGTGACATGCTGATTCATAATGCAAAACTGGTGTCATGATGTGTCTCACATCTGTGAACACATCTGTGATCTAAAAAAAAAATTTTTTTTTTTTTAATTTTGACATTTATTATTTCAAAAACAATGCTCTGATGTGGGTTAGATAGTTCTGGTTCCGAGCCCATCATTCTAACAATTTTTGACATTTGTCAGTTCAGATCAGCTTACTTCCTTAAACCATGGTAGTTCCGTTGGAAATTACCCACAACTCCTGGTCCCTTAATCTTTACTGAGCTTTTGTTCTAAAATGGGCTTCTCAACCACTGAACAACTGTACTGTGTCAAACTAAGTCAAAATATAACTGATTGTATTGCGTCAATGCGACTTGACATGCTACTGAGGAAAAATAAGGAAAAATACTGATAGTGTGTTCAAGACTTGGCTTTCTGCAAATGGCAGATACCCTCTGTCATGGTGTTCGGGGTGATGCAAAGCAATGAGCCTAATACAGAGATATAAAATAAATCAGATACAGAGATACAGAATGTGGATTTACTAACAGAAATGTGTTTATGAAAATTATACATGGCAATATGAAATCTCCATTTCCATGTATGTGAATATGGAATTTCCTTCAATGCATGAATTCTCGAATACTTTTTAGTTTCCAGTGAATTATTTCATAAGATTGTGGATTTAAAGATATGCAATCGTATGGAATCTGACCATTTGCCACTATTGTGCACTATGCTTATATTCCCAAAATTTCTTGATGCGAAAAACTCAGCAGAGTACAGAGAAAAGGGGTCAGATGCATACTGGGTGAGCACTGCACCGGTTAAAAAAACAACTCTAGTTGGCTGCTAAGTGCCTGTGGTTGCATCTTGTACCTTACTCTGCTGATGCAGCATATTAAATTTGTGATAACCTCATTAAACTATAGTCCCTGTGGATAGATACTGTACGTATTAGTACTGGGTCATGGTACTATGACTGTCGATCACGCTTTACATGAGTTGGCAGTTGAATTTCAGTTGTTTTAGTGGCAGTATCATAGCTAAAGAAACTTCTTTGACCAGTGATTAATTCAGTATTTAAAGGCACACTTATTCTTATTTAATAGCAGGTGCTATTCCAACATGAATTTCACCTACACAAATACTCATAAGTCTTTAAACATGCCACATAAGCATTTAAACTGAATGCTACATTTTGTAATATCAGTCATTTTCTTGCTAGTAGTTGAACTTCTATTGACTGACCATTGTTAGAATGCTATGACAGTGTAAAAGAAAACCTCAGTAATTTTTTGTGCTACTGATGATGAGAAAAACAGATCTGCCAAACTTGATCTTCAGCTTTATTGCTACATATCATGCTGAACGATGGTAACAACGACAGCAAGGGAATACTTCTCCAAATTTATACAGTACATTGATCACGGGGTTTGCTTTGAGCTGTGGGCGAAAACGAGAATGGCTTTCAGCAACATGGTGTTCCAAAGTATTCTTATCCAAGCTCGATCCAGGATGGCTTTCAAGATCAGATGAGTTTGGGCATTTACAGGTTGGCATGGCAGTAAGCCAATGGGTTGCCAACTAAGTCAGCATAAATAGTTGTATCATAAAAGCTACTGACCTCCAGTACAGTAACATCTGCGGGGGAGGGGTTAAACATTTACAGTAACATCTGTGGGGGAGGAGTTTAAGATTAACTTTGTTAGGATGCGCTCATGTCTAAGTGAAATAAATCAGAAGACACTCCTTAATTGTTAGTCCGTAAATGAAATGTGGGATAGATTTAAGGAAGTGCTACTTGATGCACAATGCAAATTCATTCCAATGGTGTGCAAATGGACAACCCCAGTTCGGAAGTAGTTGGGACAAACTGTAAATTGTGAATAAAATCAAACGCAATGATTTCAAATCACACCAGCCAGTATTTTATTCACAATAGAACAGAGATGACATAGCAAATGTTGAAACTGAGACATTTTAAAATTTTATCCAGAAATTGAGCTTATTCCAAATTTGATGACTGCAACAGTTTCATAAAAGTTGGGACAGGGATCTGTTTACCATGGTGGAAGCATCCCCTCTTCTTTTTAACACAGAGTGGAGGCGTCTGGGCATTGAGGAGACTAGTTCCTTGAGTTTAGCCATTGGAATTTGATCCCACTCTTGTTTAATACAGGCTTCCAGCTGCTGGAGAGTTTGGGGTCTCCTTTGAAAGACTGTTCATTCAATTATGCGCCAAATGTTCTCAATCGGTGGGAGATCAAGACTGGAGGCAGGCCAGGTCAGCACACGGACTCTTCGAAGCCATGCTGTTGTAATAGCTGCAGTATGTGGTTTTGCACTGTCCTGCTGAAATACACAAGGCCTTCCCTGGAATAGATGTTGCCTGGAGGGGAGCATACAGCGCCCTCCATATTTATTGTCACCCCTGGTTAAGATGTGTTCTTTAGCTTCTAATAAATTCAATTTTTCTCTAAATAATATAGGACCACAATGGAAAGTAAGAGGAAAATCCAACCTTTAATTCTAGTGCATTTATTCAGTGGGAAAAAAATCCCACATTAAGAAATAATTCTTTTACATCAAATGATGTGTGCCACAATTATTAGCACCCCTGATGTTAATACTTTGTACAAACCCTTTTTGCCAACAAAACATCACCTATTCTTCTCCTATAATGTTTCACAAGATGGGAGAATACGCAAAGAGGCATCTTCGACCATTCCGCTTTGCAAAATCTCTCTAAATCATCCAGCGACCTGGGTCCTCTCCTCCGCACTCTCCTCTTCAGCTCACTCCACAGGTTTTCAGTGAGTCGAGGTCTGAAGACTGGGATGGCCATGGGAGGAGCTTGATTCTGTGTCTGGTGAACCATTTCTGTGTAGATTTGGCCACATGTTTAGGGTCATTATCTTGCTGAAAGACCCAGTGATGACCCATCTTCAGCTTTCGGGCAGAGGCCACCAGATTTTGATTAAAATGTCCTGGTATTTCAAAGTGTTCATTATGCCATGCACCCTAACAAGGTTCCCAGGGCCTCTGGAAGAGAAACAGGCCCACAGCATCACTGATCCTCCCTCATACTTCACATTGGGCATGAGGTGCTTTTCTGCATACTGATATTTTGTGTTCCACCAGACTCACTTAGAGTGTTTGTTGCCAAAAATCTGACCAAAGCACACGGTCCCAGTTGAAGTCCCAGTACCACTTAGCGAACTCCAGACGTTTGCGTTTATGATTGTGAGTGAGATAAGGTTTTTTCTGTGCATGTGTCCCAAACAGCTTGTTGGCATGTAGATGGTGCCTGATGGTGCCTTGTGATGGTCACTCACAATCATAAACGCAAACGTCTGGAGTTCGCTAAGTGGTACTGGGACTTCAACTGGGACCGTGTGCTTTGGTCAGATTTTTGGCAACAAACACTCTAAGTGAGTCTGGTGGAACACAAAATATCAGTATGCAGAAAAGCACCTCATATGTGACCCCAAGATGCCACCATTTGTTGCAATTCTTTAAGAGTGAGCTCTGGAGAACTTTTTATTTCTCTTATCATCCTCCTCACTTTGTGTGGTGGCAAAATAACCTTGTGTCCTCGTCCAGGCTTGTTTACCACTGTTCCAGTTGTTTTAAATTTCTTACCGATTCCTCTGACAGTAGATATGGGCAAGTGCAGGCGAGTGGCTATTTTCTTGTTGCCATTGCCTGTCTTGTGAAGGTCGACACACATCTGCCTTACTTGAATGGTGTGTGCCTTTGTCTTTCCCAAGTTGAAGAGTGGATAAGAGAAATGCCCTCTCTGTCACATCATATTTATACCCCAGGAAGTGGTGATTTATTAATTAAATGTTTCTCGATACACTGATCAACTTTGTAAACTACTGTAGAAATGACAGAAATACTTCAATTACATTTAATTACAAGGAAATGTTTGGGGTGCCAATAATTGTGGAATAGGTGATTTTATGAAAAAGTAATTATTTTTTAGTCAGGGATTTTTTTTCCCTTTAAAATTCACTTGAGTTTAAGGTTACATTTGAGAGTATGCTTCTGCAATGAAAATTGAATTTATTTTAAGGCTTTTAACACATCTTATCCATGGGTGCCAATAATTATTGAGGGTGCTGAATGTTGCTCTAAAACCTTTATATTCCTTTCAGCATTCATGGTGCTTTGTAAAACACACCATATGCCCTAATGCATCCCCATACCATCAGAGATGCTGTCTTTTGAACTGAACGCTGATCACAGGAGGGGGTGGTCTTTCTCTTCTTTAGCCCGGAGGAAACAACGCCCATGATTTCCGACAAGAATGTCAAATTTGGACTCGTCTGAAGACAGAACACTTTGCTTCTTTGTTACAGTCCATTTTAAATGAGCCTTTGTCCACAGAACATGGCGGCGTTTCTGGATCATGCTCAACAATGGCTTCCTTTTTGCATGATAGAGTTTTAGGAGGCATTTGTGGATCATGCAGCGGACTGTGTTTACAGCCAGTGGCTTCTTGAAGTATTCCCGGACCTATTTAGGAATGTCAATGAGAGAATTATGCCGAAGAGTGATGCAGTGGTGTCTGAGGGCCCGAAGATCATGGGCATCTAGGAAAGGTCTTCAGTCTTGTTCCTTACGCAGAGATTTTTCCAGTTTCTCTGAATCTTTTGACGATGTTATGCATTGTCCATCTTCAAAGCCTTTGCAATTTGATGTTAAGGCACATTGTTTTTAAAGTGATTTTGTGCAAGCCTTCAGAGGTTGGAGAGCCTCTGGCCATCTTTACTTCTGAGAGTCTCAAAGATATCCATTTTATAGCCAATCATGTTACACACCTGAGGCTTAATTACTTGCTAAATGTTCTTTCAGCTGATTCACATATTTTAATAGCTTTTTTAGCCCTTTTTTGCCTGTGTCCCAACTTTTTTGAGACCTGTTGAAGCCAAGAAATTTGAAATAAGCTAATTTTGTCGATAAAAATGTAAAAAGTCTCAGTTTCAACATTTGAAATGTTATCTATGTTCTACTGTAAATAACAATGGCTTGTGATCTGAAAGTCATTGCATTTTGCATTTTGCATTGCATTTCATTCACAATTTACCCTTTGCCTCAACTATATCAGAATTGTAAGTTGAAAAAGCAGAATCCTCAGTGGATGACTACAGCTATTCATGAGAGTGTGAGGGAGAAGAGGAATTTTTCTAAGACATACATAAAGGACTGTAATGAGAATACTAAGGCTGCATGAATTCTGTAAAATGCAGGTTGACGTCATAAAAGGACTGATGAATGCTAGAAGACTGTATAACAGGCAAATTGCAGAACTACCGGTAAGTACAGCGGTTCTTCTACTAGCTAGGATGCAGGGAAAGCTAGAATCCACAACATACAAACACATTTGTAGAACGGGTTGCTTCGGAATGACCAGCTTTTCCTCATGGAAAATGGCCGAGTTATGGAGAATGCGCGAGAGCTAGATAAAGCTCTGGTTATGCCATGAACAATAATACAGGTTTTACAGACTATAAGTTCCGTCTTCGAGAACTGTTGCTGATGTGGAGCTAGCGAATATATCACTTCTACAGAAAAGAATTACTTAATTAATCTCCGCCTTTTTCAGCTTTTTATTAGCCACAACAATATCTAAAGGGGGATGAAATTATGTCAAGGTAGTGCAGAGAAATCATTTGTAAACCGGCAGAGCTTCTGCGTTTTGCATTGCTTTCATAGTAGCACCAGAGAGCTTGCTCAGACATTTGTGAAGTATCCGGCTGATCCCAGTCATGGATAAGTGAAGCAACACTAACTGTAGTGGCTACAGTCGGGCAACGTTATGATGAAACTGCCACAGTGATGCTTACCGAAGTAGCACACGCATACTGATCAGAATTACTGCATATACGTTAACCAGCAGCATTTTTAATTAGCACGGCACGCAAACTAACATGCAGTAGCTGGTAACCGAGCGGTCATAACCACAGAGACAAACCCTTGCAATACAGGTTTTACCCACAGCAAGTTCTGTTACTGTGAACAGTTGTACCAAGCATCCAAATTACAAACAAGTATTAAAAGTTAGCTTCAAATGAGGTTTATGTTCACGCACCTACTGTAGAATTTCCCCTCATATCACTCTTGGATAATTACGACACAAACATTAGCAACAGTATCTTGGCTACGTTAGGCTCTGTGCTACAGCCACAATCAACTGGCTATCATGTCAAGTTGGCTTATGCAGTTAAAGGAACTTACAGTTTCTTTGTCTGTGAGCCACAGACAGACAGTCACGACAGATACAGGATTTATCTTCAGATATTTTACAAAGCCTGTGTTTGAGGCCAGTTGTTAGTGCTAACTATCGCTAGCGGTCCTGCTAGCCACCTGTAACACGTTAGCTTCCCTTACATTATTTGCTGTTATTTGGTCACTTACTGCTTGTGGCTCCAAGCGCTTGATCGATGCAACTGCTTCAGGTTTGAGGAGCAGCTGAAACACTTATTCTGTGTCAAATTATCCTTTATTGACAAAGCTGTCTTTGGTGAAATGCTGAGCACAAACAGCTGACGTTCCCTTTGGCCGTGGCTGTTTGCTGCCAGAAAACAAAAAAAGCTACCCACTGATTTCTGGTGGCATCCTCTTTTGGAAGAGAAATATTTGTTTTTTTTCCGTCCAAAAGTAAACAGACAAGTAGCTTTGGGAGAGAGACAAAATTGCACCTCAAACGATCTGCGGTTCTTCTTTTGTATTTCCAAAAGTGTAGACACTACTAAGGCATAGTATGATCTGCCGTTGTTAGTGCCTGCTAGAATAGTTTCCGATGTGGACAGGTGCAGCGCAGTGGTTGGCTCTGGCTAGGTCTGTACTAATTGGACGGCACAAGCTGACGTCAGGTTTTACCCAGATCTCGTGAAGATCTCAGGAGGAGCTGTTCAGAGAAGAAATCACGCTCACGAAATCACGTTTTTGGATTACGGCAAAATCCCTGTATCTTACGTTTAGAAACTTTTCAGAGGTTGAGCATGGACAACCAACGCTATAACATTACTAATATGTATTAAAAGAAGGATCAGCATGTTAGGTCCCCTTTAAATAAAAGGCAAAATTTTTTCACGATGAGTCATATTTTGAGAATGGCAACATTTCACAAATTCAGCTAGGGTATGCAAACTTTTGAGCAGAACTGTACTTTGTTGAGAATTTTACCACAAAGCGGATTTTTATTTGGCCAGTGGGCATTTCCAATGCTGAAAATTATTTCATAGAAATTGAGGTCAGGGATAATGAGGTATTAGGATTACAAATTGCATAAACAAAAGACAAATAAAGTGGCAGGTCCCAATGGCTTATAGCTTACAGTGGTCAGGGAAGTTAGTGAGATCTGAAAACCCCTGTCAGTTCATTTTTACTGGAGAAATACCAGAAGATTGGATGCAGGGCAGTATATTAACAATATATAAGAAAGTGACCGTACTGATCCAGGAAATTTCAGCCCTAGCTCTTTAACTTGCATTGCTTTCAAGATATTGGAATCTATCATAATAGACAAGCTGTAATTATTTATTGAACGTAATAATATCTTGAAGGATAGCCAACATGGTTTCCATGAGGGAATGTCATGCCTAATAAGCCTTTTAGAATTCTGTGAAGCAGCCACCAAGACTTATGACCAGAGCAGGGCTTATGACATCATAAACTAGGATTTTCAGAATGAATTTGATACGTTACCGCATGACAGACTAATTTTTAAAATGAGGTCCATTGGACTTATAGGAGATATTCTGAAGTGGATTCGGCTCTAGTTACAGGACAGAACCCAAGGAGTTGTGGTCAGAGGGATCTCATCTGAACTCAGTATTGTGGATAATGGAGTCCCTGAGGGATCAGTTTTGGGACCTTTGCTCTTTCTGATCTACATTAATGACCTTGATAGGAGCATTGAAAGCAAATTTGTTCAATTTGCGGATGATACTAAATTGGAAGGTTTGGTGAACAGTTTAGAGTCCACTAAAGTGATTCAGGATGATCCTGATGGAAAATAGAACTAGGCAGAAATGTGACATATGAAATTCAATGTAGCTAAAGTAGTTCTACATGGAGGTAATAAAAACATTTGACAGGATTAATTCATGGGAGGTTTAAAACTGGAATGTGCTCCACTTGAAGAGGATCCAGAAGTGATTGGTGACCAAACCCTTACTGGTTCTAGCCACGTGCCTTAGCAGTTAAGGAGGCCAACAGGATGCTGGTATGTTTAGCCAAAGTATAGAGAATAAATCTTAGGAGATTATACTTCTCTTATTCAACAGGCCATATCGAGAGTATTATGTACAATTCTGAGGACTATACTTTAAAAAAAAGATACAGAGGCTCCAGAAAAAGTTCAGAGAAGATGTACAAAGTTAATTAATGGGTCCTTCTATCTGTGATGTCACAGTGCTAACCATCTGTCCTGGGTCCTCCTCGCTGTGAGGTCGCAGTCCTAACCATCTGACCTGGCCCTTCTTGCTGTGAGGTCACAGTGCTTACCATCGAACCTCGGTCCTTCTCACAGCAAAGTCACAGTGCTTACCATCGAACCTGGGTCTTTCTCGTGAGACTGCATTAATAAGCACTGAGCCACTATGCTACTCACTCCTTGCTATTGTGCTGTGGTATGTTATTTTTGTGGAATTCCTATTTTTTTTTAATTGGACTACAAGCATATCACGATGTTACAAGCAGTCCCATTTGCTCAAAAGAGTGTACAAATAAAGAATTTGGAGACCACATTGTTTTTGATTGCTTTTATTTATTAAGTAGCAAGCAGAAGCAGTAAAATATTCCAAGTTTTGAAATCTTATAGTCATATAATCATACTTATGTTTATAGTCGTTAATAGTTGTAGTCATATTAGGCACCCCTGTTGCTAGAAGCAAAAGTCCAGCACGGATAACTTTGACAGCCAAAGGAGGATTCCAAACACAGGTCCTTTCATTTTCTCTGGGGAAAAGAAAAACACAAAGGATAATATTGGGTCAACAATTTAGACATTTTTTAAACTTCAAATATGGGTGTATTGATGGGAACCCAATGATCTGAAGCGTCAAATTTGATGCAATTCGGATACACGACACGTTCAATATCAATAAACTTTTAGTGAACAAGCAAACAGTGCTCTGTGCAGCATTAGGGTTGGGGCTTCAGGACTCAGCGGACTTAGTTGAGTATATTGTCACCTATATCTGCCGCGAGTCTTTACAGGACAAAGCTCATAATCTGTTTTGAATGGACACTGCAGTAATTCACATTAATTTCGCAGTAAAATACAAATAACGACAACTGTACAGTGTGACTTTGAAAATATGGTGTCTTTGACTTATTTAGGAAGTATACAGTAAAATTATCAGATTATTTGCATATTCATGAGAAATTAGTTTTTCAAACATTTCATTGGACTCTTCCAAGTTAACTTTTACCCAGCAGGCAAATAATAATAAAGTTTTATATTCTCTTAAGCTTCCAAATTGAATATTTCTTTCAAATTGCCAACATATTTATCTGGAACATGTCCCCACCACAAGCTGTCAATTTTTTGTAGCATGATCAGAGAATTGTTCCAAAAATATATAAATGAATAAATAACTTCCCAAGAAATGAAATGGGGTAAGACAGCCAATTTAAAATGCTTTACAATTTGTAACCTCAGGGTTGGGTTTCATGTACACAAAATTGTAGATGCATACATGTAAAATAATAAAATATGATATGCTATACATAAATATTAGTACTCTCATAGTTGTTCATATTTGTGTAGTAATAAATATACTGTACCTTTCCCCCCTCATTAAGTATGTTGGATAATATGTAAATTGGAGCAACCAAAATTATATGAGGTTTGTGAATTAAGCTAAATTATTTTAAAGCTGTGTTTCGAAACACTTTCATTTGAAGATTTAATTTTGTTTTGGAAAAATCAGAAAAAGAAACCTCACTCAGTTCAAATTTGAAACAGACCTGTTGTTGAATGGACTTAATACAGCTACTGAATACTCTGTAGCTGCAATAAAAACTGTACACTCTTTTCTGTTTAAAAAGCCATTTTCTGGTTAATTCTGACATCAGCATGAGGTTTCGAGATAAATTTGCTACTAGAAATAAAAGTAGAACAAATAAACTGTAGCTTTCCAGTAAGTAGTTTTATAGACCTTTGTCAAAATAATTTAAACTCCCATAATACCAAGTAATTTACAGTTAAATATGTTGGTTGAGCTGTTGGAAGCTGTGAGGCTCTACAACGCATTTCACAACACAGTTACACTGGTTTAGTGTTGAAAACTGCTTTGAATGTGCAGAAGTAGCTAACAGTGTTGCAAAGTGGGCTCGTAGTGTTTGAAGAATGTTTTGAGTGGTCAGTGAGGAAGTCAGGAATGCCTGCAGGCTCTGTATACGACACATACATAGTGGCATGCATATGAGATTCACTCACCTTTAACACTGTCATCTCTCCGCAAAGGTTCTTCTTCAGCAGCTGAAAAGGTTGATCATACCAGTCAGGTAATTTTATTACATGTAGCTTAGGCCAAGCTTATAAGTAACACAGGAGAACATGACCTGAACCGCTGAGGACAGGGTGAGGTTTTCATTAAGTTCAAAATTACTGAGAGCTGTAATGACGGTGGATATTTGGTGACCAAATGCAGCGAACTGGCGAGCAAAAGGCCAGCAACAGAGAGCGCTAAAACCCACTGAAAAGAGGAAGGGAAGGAAGGCAGAAAATAAACTCTCGAGCTGCCCGGAATATGAACTCAGCGACCAGGAATCGGAAGCTGAACAAAGCAAGAGTAAACTGGCAGAAACAAAGAAAAGGCTCCACACGGAGGCGTCCAAACAAGGCAACAAAATATACATCTCGAGGGGCGAGAAATCCTAAGCACCAAAACCGGTGCAGACAGGAAGAGGAGCAGGGAGGAACTCAAAAGGAAATCTCCATTAAAAAGTAATCCAAAATAAACGCGAATGAGTTCGCTAAATTCCTATTCTAGAAATATCTTCTGGCTGAAGCGCTAAAAATGCATCATATTGACTTTCCAAATTGTTTTGCTCAGTGAATTTGCAATTGTTTAATTTTAAATGAAGAATCAAAATCCGTATTTCATAGTCCTCCATTAATTGATTCAAATGAATGTATTTCATATCACTTTCATGGGTGTTTTTAAGTGCGCTCAGAAAACCAATGAGTATTATTTACACTAACTGGGTCTCATTCATGAAACTTTAGTAAATTTCTGCGTAGATTTGCACATAAAAGCCTATGCTACTAAAAACCTACTCCGGATTCATGAACACCGCGGGAAACTCAGATCTGATCGTAAACACTTGTGCATGATCATGAATGCCATTCCATCGTAAAGTGACAGCTTGCTCCCGGTAATCAGCTATTAGCATAAATCCCCGCCCATGAATTGCCAATGACCACCACATAAGGTGGTGCAGATGCATCCAGTCGACCTGTCAGTCATGGCGCAAACAGAGAAAGAGAGAGAAAGAAAAAAAATTTTTCTGAAGCGGAGATAGAAATAATTTTGGGTGGAGTGAAGAAAAAACATTTAACCATTTATCTGTTAGCAGTGGTGTGACAGGGACAGGCAAAGCGAAGACAGATGCCGTTAATGTTGTCTCTGTTGTCCTTAGAATTACGCGCAAGGTGAAGCATAAATGGTTTGACATGAAACTGGAGGCAAAGAAACGTATAAGTGCATGCAAAAAAAAAAAAAAACATCAGCCACAGGAGGAGGAGGCTCATAGTCACAACTCGTCCCATGAATAACAAAAGGTCGCAAGTGACATTCCTGATGAAACCTGTGGTGCAGAAAAACAGGTTTCATCAGGAATGTCACTTGCCACCTTTTGTTATTCATGGGACAAACTATCAACTGTAGACAAGCGCATCGCTGGCATAATTGGGGAGACCTCTCTGTCAGGAATTATGCCTGATGGAGACAGCGACATGCCTCCACTTTTATTTTTTTTACAATCATCATTCAACCTGTAGAAAGAACGTGTGATCTATTGAGTCGATTCACAATCATGAACCTAATCTGGATCTTAAACCTGCCAAATGCAAACTAATTTAACTAAATGTGTTATATTTTTAATCATTTGTCATGTTTAGGCTATGTCACGTGTTTCAAAGGCATCTGCATATTGTGTACGTAACAGAGCGCAATATGAATTAAAATTGTAATTTACAATAGTGACAAGCATTATTTATGTGCATTCTAATACTTACACAAGCACTACGCGCGGTCAGCAGCATGCGTTGATTTTGCTAGTAGCTACGAAAAGATTGGAGCTACTAAAATATTGATCAATGCGGAGATGCACGTAAATTTCCGTCTGCGGACAGTTTACACACAAATTCGTTCTGCTCACGTTACATGAATGAGACCCACTGAGAGGTAACTTCATCAATATCGCCTCAAAATTTATTCTTACATCCAATGCATTTTTGGTCTTTTTCTTTTTTTTGCAAAATTCATTTTGACTGGGTAATATTTAATAATCCAATTTAAATCACATTTATTCAAATTAATGTATTTATATTTGAGGTTGCTATTTCCATAAGCACTCAAGTCCATATTCATTAAAAATTAAACAACACAACGAATCCATTCTTTCATTGATGAAGAATTGGCTCCAGAAGCTAATTTTAGCCAAGAAGTACTCAAATTCAATATGAAATGAGAAGTGAATTGGAAATTCCCCAATAAACTACTTCTAGCTGTGACCAAGTCCAGTCAAACTTCAAGAAGTACAAAAGTCCAGTCAGCCAATCAAAGCATGGCTTAGAAAATTGGTTGGCCAATAAGCAGCCACTGTAGCTTTCTTAGCTTACCAAAATGGCTGCCTCTAGAGACTAGGATTTGTGTGTGTAGAATCAACCCAAAAGAGCAAGAATAAGTCCCAGGCAGCCAGAAACATGGGCTAAAAACAAGCCAAAAAGAAGTCAAAAGGTAAAATGTTTTTTAAGCTGCTTATTCTCAAGCTGAACCTTATAATTACAACACCACATCCATATCGATGACGAATGAAAGTCTTTAAACCTGTCTGGACGTTGGTAGTGTACTGCCCATTCATAATTCGTGAAGATTGGTTTTTACTTTAACCTTTGTTCAGCTGCCTTTACCTTCCATTTTATTGTATATAGTACCAGTCAAAAGTTTGGATATACCCCCATTTGTCTTAAAATGTATGTTAAATAAAAAAGACCCACCCTTTATTTAGCAAAAAATCCATTAAACAAACCAGCATTTTGTTTAGCGTCATTCGCAGATGAGTGGCCATTTAAGTTCCCAAAAAATTGTGCCACATTTGCGGTTTGCTTTTTATTGTCCTTTTTGCCCCATAAGTCCCAAAACAATTTGACTTTACTACAGTTGTTGGAAAAATGAAGGGAGCTTGTCTGTCTGTTTCCTTCGCAAAATATTGCTTCTTTCCCAATTCTAAATTTTGGACACTATTCAAACAAGTAAATCATTTTCTTTTTCACTTCTGACTTTACCGCTGACAAGATTCCATTTGAGATTATAAAGAGAAGTCATTTAAATTTCACCGAAAACAGAGTGCTGCAACATTGGCAAAGCATGTCAAAACATTTGACTGGTACTGCATATCTTCAATTCATTTTGTTCAAGAAACATTTTGACATCCATGACTATAGCACAGTGGTCTGACAATATTTGCTGTTCATTTTCATTAGAGTGTGGTGTGTTTTGTTTTCAAAAAGATGCTCTGTTTTAGTACTCAACTCAAACAGTTTAGTACTGTTTTAGTTCTAAATTTCATAAATAATGAAATTTAATGCAGTGAATTTGTCATGGTTTGGGAGCTTTGAGAGCTCTGTTAGTTGCTCTCGTCTCGGAAAATATCATTTCGCTCCCTATCGGATTCCTGGGCCAGCTGGCAGTAATTGGGGGCGTTGCCCGAACTCTATTTAAGCTCCAGTTTTGCCTCGTGTTCCTTGCTAGAGTGTCAGTGCTTCTTTGGCGCTTTAGCCAGTAAGGTGTCTTGAGAGATTATTGTCAGGGATTTAGCTGCACACAGGATCAGTGTTAGTGAGTAAGGGAATCTTTGATTTATTTACATTTTCTTTTGTTTTCCTCGAGCTCGCCTGTTTTCTACCACGGACGGCATCTGGTCCGTTGGTAGCGAGGGTCTAGTTATTTCTATCTGTTTTTAGTCTCTCTACACTGAGATTTGCCTTTTATATTTGGCCACTGCGCTTGGCGTCCCCTTCCAGCAGCTACCACAGAATTTTTAAAATCAAGTTCAATTTTTGTGATTTTGAGGTATTTGCTTCTAAAAGAAATCAAGTTCGCAGACTGGTGTTTGAAATATCTGGGTGAAGAATCCAGATAGCGGCTAGAAGGTCTCCTAATATGTTTTAAGACATCTTTTCTGATATGTCATTATGTTTATCATTATCAGCTTAACACATGTAACATGATCCCCACAAGTTGTCAAATTCTTAAAATATTTTTTCTCTAAAAGGATGAAATTGGACTTGCGCACTTCTGTAAATCAACCCTTCATTTGAAGACCACAATGGAAAAATGATCATAGTCACATTTTCACATTGAGGAGAAATAGTGAATTAAAAATTCTCATCGATCTTAGAAACAAAGCACTGAAAAAATATGCAAACAATATAAAAAATAATACTATATAATATTATTGTAGCCCCGGACGGAGTGTCCAGGGGTATGCTGCACTTGCGGTGGTTGCACTTCCGCGTCCATTGAGATTTTCTAGTGAACGTTCTACAGACAGCAATTCTTCTCCGATCCTTTTGACATTTCACATGCACGTTGATACTGGTTAGAGGATGAAACCTATCGATTTTGGGTTTATTGTGCAGAGTCCAGAATATTCCCAAAAAACCAACAAAAATTTTCCCACTGGAGAGAATAGGAGTTGGGTTCTCATTGCTAAAGCGTGTGATGTCACACCTAGAGTGGGAAGCTGGGAGCACAGAGGCTGAAAAAATACTTTTCATATCACGATAACTTCCACAAATTTGAATCCCTCTCCATGAAATTTCACGAAAACGTAGGAAAATTTGTTTTTGTCACAGTACTATAGTTTTTGTAGCGCAGAAGTACATAGTTTTGGCTCAGGGAACAGTCAAAGGACATGAAACACATCAAAACACAGAGTGTTTAGATCGCTGTAATTCCAACATTATATCACTCCGAGAAATAATAAAGACAACCACACACTCCACAAAGTCTCCTGCCTTGAATGACGTGGTTACCTTGGTGACAGGTTGAACGTTTTTTTGCATGAGAAGCAGGAGTTTGAGGTGTGCGCAAGCAAGGATTTCTTTCACTAAGTGACAGCGATTCTCTGTGCATGGGGAACCAGTCCTGCCATGGCCCTCTGTGATTGGCTGATTTGATATCTGACAGCTCAGCTGAGTTTCCATGGAGATGATTTGGTTAGAATAGGGCGCGATCAAAATGTACACTCAGCCACTAGGTACGGCATTATGCTGTGAATGTACAACATTGAAAGCAATACAAAGACAGTGAGGAAGCGAGTGGACAAGTGTGAATCTGTGTGTCATCATCAGAACAAAGTTCAACGAGTCAGCCATTTTGCGCTCATTGAAATGCACCCGATGCTATGAAATCCCAATCTTAAAAAGGTAACCCACCTAATTTTCCAGGCTGTTTATTTTCACTGCCAGGTCTAAGGTAATTCAGCACTATTTTAAAACGTTGCTTTCTTTGTCAAACAATCAAACACAAAGAAGCATTCGATAGAAATGTAACATTAAAAAGACAAACATATGTTCATGAATGCGATATGCCACTGTTTGAAGTCTACCTTAAATGTAATTACAAGGGTTTTTTAGCAAAAATTTTGTCTTCACTAATTACAATACAGGCTCGCTAGGTCATCAGCATCTGTTAGCCGGCGTTACCATTAAGATAAGCCAATTCTCTGTGGAATATTTGCATACATAACTTCATGGCTTAGCAGCCTGTCGTGCTGACATAATTTACGAAGAATAACTACTGCATGAATAAATGAACTGAATATATTTCACAGAACTAATGTGGAATCACAATGAAATACAATTGAAATAACATTTGTACTATTTCGCCATTTTTGTGGTTAATGGTTTCAACTGTGGTTTTTAGGTCTTCAGTTCGTACGTGTGAGTGCGAGTATATACGTTCCGGTCCAACCCACAACCCGTCAGTGCAGATGTTGATGCCAGCGGACATGGAGGTGCTCTATTTATGCATACGGTTACCGTATTCTCTCACTAGATGGCACACCTGGACCAGTTATTGAATATTCACCAGCAAGCCAACCTCGAACACAGTTTACAATATTGGCGAGTTCAGTCCTAACCCTGTTATTCAAGACTTGCATGAATGAAACTCCTCAGCTAAGCCTCCTGTGCAAACTGCTCAATATTCTTGCCCATACTATCTATGCAGCAATTCCAAAAATGCTCTCTTGTAACTGCAAAATTTGTTATCCTCTGTAGCAACCACTTCATCTATAGTGAGCCAGTGGTATTCAAATTAGTAGTTAAGAAAAATTGGTTTTCTGAAGCAAAAGTTTGACCTGATATTCATTGTGTTATTCTTCCATCATTATCATATATTTTCTATCGTTTCCCTCATGCAGAGGTATTTCTGGGCCAAGACGCAAATGCTCGGCCACCGCAAATCCTGGACACTCCGTCCGGGGCTACAGTAATGTCTTTTTGTGATAAAAAAGTCACTATCTAGTTAGAATAATACCGCTGGCGTTTACACCCATTTGGATTACCAGTGTTTTCAGATCATTGTGCTCACTGAGGAATCGCTGTATTGAGAATAATACAGTTCTTTAGTGTATATATTCTTTCTTTTTCAGTCAAAGGAATTTTAAGGCAGGTTATAGTACTCACCTCTCTCTTTTTATTGACGCTAACTGGAATCTGCAGAACCCAAATCATTTTTGTCAATGCTGCCTCTGCTGTGATGTCATGTCCTGAGATCACACCTGCCTTTACCATCCACTGAAAAGGAACAAGAGATAAAATGAAGAGAGATAAGAGACACGTCAACATAAACTCAATAAAACGTCTGATGTTGGGCTTTTGAGCACCACATGGAGTAAAAGCAAACGTTTGCAGTGTAACGCATCCACCAGCGTCAGTTTGCGCTGCAACGCAGCATGAAATTCTGGGATTAGTTGCTTAAAAGGTGTAGAATCTGAATGTTGGTTGATTTTGCTCACAACAGATATGTCAAATGTCAAAAATAATATTGTTGGAACACATACTCATTACGCGTGTAAAATCTGAATATTTGGTTAATTTAGCGCAATCCAGAGCCAACAGTAAACTTTTATAACCTAAGATGTTCTTGCAATCTGCCTGTGGGGGTAGCATCCCTTGTTCTGCACGGCAGGGGGCCGGAGCCACAAAAGCTCTGCGGGTCTCATGTCTCCTGTAAAAGTCAAATCACTGTCCCCACTGGAGTTAAAGTCCAGTAACATTAATATGTTTAAAACAATCTAAATCTCTGTGAAATTCATAATATGTTTATGTTCAATATCCTGTAAAGAAATCGCATAGATATTTATAACACAACAGACTAATACTCCATTTTAAGGCTTTTCCATGACAACTGCATCATATTAGCACATATTCCTATCATGTTTGGTCTTTTTATTCTCGGGGGAATCCAAGGAGTTGAATGGAGCATGCTTCAGGAGTTGAATGGAGCATGCTTCATTTCCCTTGAAATTATGGCTCATCCTGTTTGTAAGATTCGGACAATTACCCTAGTCTACTCCTTGCTAGGAATTGTATTACACCCCCAAATGGGGGAAAAACCCAGATTCGGCCCCTCCCTTCCTCTGCCTTGATCGGAGGCGTGGTTATGGGTGCTTAAAGGCAAGAGATTCTAACCGGAAGGGGCTCTTCTTTTCAAGATCTGACGCGCGAAAGGTGAGTGAGGGAGAATCACATTCCACCTTGTTCCACCCACTTAGGCCTGTGCGTGGGCAGCGGATCGGAGTGGCATCTGAGCCCTTCCCGGCCACGTGGTGCGGCCTCGTTCTGCGTGGCCGCCATCTTTTCCAGGTATGAATTTATTCTCTCTTTCTGAATTGTGTGTAACGGAGAATTGGCTTACCGTTGATACGTTTGATCCAAGTTTGTGCCTACCTGGTAATTAAATTATTGTTATTCCTTTTCCAGCTTGCGTCGTCTCCATGACTCTTAACTCTTGTATATTCTTTCTAGCCTTTTTGCGACCGGTACTTAAGGTGCGATTCCTACCAAGACATGTGTAGGTAACGATATTTCTAAGTTAGATTTGAGATTGCGTTCTACCTTTATAAGGGCTTATGTGGTACCGGTCCTGAAGATTTAGCTCTTAAAAGGTCCCCTTGGGTGCATAAGCTGGTACCTGGTTAAATCTTCTTAAGGGACCCTTGGGTGTACATAAACCTGGGTTCGTGATATGTTCATGCTCAGTGCTACTTTGTTTATGCCTCGATGCTGCTATCATGGTAATTTCCTCTACCCGCTGGACTTACCGTCGAATTAAGTTACGGCAGCTGCACTTATTAACCCTGGGGTCGCTTTGCTGAGCAAGGATGGTTTCCACTGCTAAGCCTGATGGCATAGCTGTCTCGAGATTCATGCAAGCTGTCCCAAAACTATCAATTCTAATTCTAATTTGGAGTCAGATATTTAACGAGGATATAACTAAATTTGGTATTCTAACTGTTTTATGGAGTCAGATTGATTGTAACTGTTGTGTTTTTACGCCCGGTCTTTGAACAAAGAAAAATATCCATTCACACCAGCCAGGAAATTGCTCGAATTAAAGTTAGCCAAGAAGAACACGTGAAACCTTCAGCCCTCTGCAATGTCCGTCTTTGGTATTGTTTTGTGGGGCTTTACAAAAGGATACTGCAACATTTTGGCATTTAAGTCCTTTGATCCACTAACAAAGCGCAGTGTGGTTGACAGTACGATTTTAATGTCTGTCGTGCCACTAAAGACATATCTACTCAACCAGTCCTCTGGAGATTAACTGTGTTTGCTTGTCATTACCTCAGTGACTGGATGCCAGAAAGAAGTTTAAAACATTGTCCTGCGTGAATGTACCGAACGTAAATATGTAGGAATGTATAAACATTTTCGTGCCTTTATTTCTAACACATTCAAATACATTTGTAACCATCTTTATTCAAGCAGAATCTATAATAAGCGTAAGTTCTTACCGAAGACACGTCATAGATTGGCTCCACCACACCTTTGAGAACCTGACTGCAGTTCAGAAACAGTACACCTTGTTCGCTGGCTTTGGTCACTGCATTTATGAGCCACTCAAAATTGGGAACATTTCCAGTGCCAAAGGAAGCCAGCACCACCCCACCTGCATTCTGCAGGGCAGAGGACACCTGTATAATAACATTGGAAAAGAGGGAAATAATTCAGAGCAGCACCAGACAATTGCACAGGAACATAAATACTAATAGAATGATAATTTACACATTTCCCCCTACTAAACCCCATAAGTGTATGATTAAGTAAAACCACACAGCACTTTGTTTTATATTTTGTGTTCTGAATGCATTCAAGATTTCAAAATGAACACGACATCAGTTCAGAAGTCACCTACAGTGGACTTGATGTACTGAAAGCATCGGTCTCGTCAGGTATGTGATTTACAAAGCTTTTAAAATGCTGCAGCAGTCTGGATCCGACAGCATTTACTTACATCACTGTTAATACTATTCTACCTTACTCCTGCTTTTTAAGAATGTAAAAGAGACCAAAATGACAAAATTAAGATAAAAAAGCAGGAACACATAAGGACACTTACAAAACTCTCCTGTATTCCAGGATACAGGTAAATCAGACGTGCATCTGAGGCATCATTACAGAGTGGTCCGTAAGGAATCATCCACGGTTCACAGTTGACTTTAGGTTCATGGAAATTCACTACAGAAAAGTGAAATTGAAGCACAGATATTGTCTTTAGAGAACGATATCCACATCATTTTCAATTTGAAAAGACTCTTTCTAAACACTTCATCAAAGACAAGTTATGAAGCTTTTCTTTTCCTTTTGTATTTTAAAAATCATATCCGTGACTCTTTTGTATCATTACCAGTGAGATGTATACATGTTTATTAGAAATAATTACCTTTTATACCCACGCCCATTTTCATGAGGGGTTGAAATTTTGAACTGTCAAAGGCCTTAAAGGAATTGCTGTCAACTTTGGTCACTCTGTTTCCTTGGAATAATTTGTTGTCAAAAAACAGAGACACCTATACGCAAAGCCAGGAAATGAGAAGAGAAAATTTTTGTAACTTCAGAAATGACATTTCACATTGTGCTGAATTGATGATCTTACTCTGAATATGACATCCCATTTCAGGGACAGATATTTGTAATGCATGATTTCTGGAGTAGTTATTATGCAAAATGTCCAGGGTGTTTGGCACTCAAGTATTTTTAAAATAATGAACTCAGGTGTATTGTTAATCTGAACAAATATAGTGGAATCTTACAGATACGTATAGGGTTGGAATGGAATGTGGTAATAATAAACCTTTGAAACTGACATCAAAATACAATTAAACAAATGAATCTTTTATTGTTTGAAATTGTTACTTATGTGAATGAGCAATTCTAATTGAAGCACTGATTACTAAAACCCCACAAGTCAAGTCAAGTGTGACTTATGGGGTTTTAGTAATAGGTGCTTCAATTTTGTCGCTACCAACAATACAATCAGCTACAAGAATTCCTGCAAACTATCATAAATAAACGCTATAATTATTAATGTCTTCTGGAAGCGGATAAATTTCTTGTTAAAAATGAATATTTTATTCACGGTACAATGAAATAGCAAAGGGGAATGTAATGTGTAGTTTTTATTTTTTTAAAAAGGCAAGAAAAAGAACCTAGAGAAAGGCTAGATAACAAGCTGCATATTATCTGTATCACCAGTCATTGCATTCTGGAGTAAGTCACCTAAGAATTGTCATGTAAGGCGATGTAAGCACAAGCTGCATTTTGAGCATTGCAGCTCGTGGATGGTATAGCATGAAACAATACAAAGAATGGTTCACCTTTGCATGTAAATACTCTGATTAGCTCTATCTCGGCCCTTTGAGGACTGATGTTTGTTACCTTTACCAGGTGTAGGAACGCACACTGAGTATTTTCAGAGAGCATGCACATGTCTTCTAGCTGGGCCAGTTACTGTCATTTACATTTGCGTACTTGCTTGGACCATGTTTCTGTCATAATACAGCTGTGTAACAATTTCTTTCTTTTTTTTTACTAACCATCACCCACCTTTCTCAGTCTCTTACCTTTTGGAGTGATTTATTGTCAGAATAGCTGCCAGCTACCAGTAGAGATCCTAGAATGTTCTCCACTGCGTCACTGCGTGGTTCAAAAAGTGTCCTCTGGGCATGGATATTGATTAGACAGATAAAAAAACATGACATTTTAATGAAAAGGATCCAGCAACTGCATGGCATTTAGATCAGTAAATGGAGTTCTGTTTCAACAAATTTAAATTAGGCTCTTGTCTCGGAAGGTGCCAATGTTCAGTAATTTAATAATATTGATTTTTATGATCCAAAAGCAAATTCAGACTGACAGATCCTTTAACCACGACTATTGCAAATTGGTAGAATCTGGTATATGTTTCAAAAAACAGGATTAACCCATTTGTGCAAATGTGTCTGCCCGCAGACATGGAGCGACAAAATTATGCACGCAGTTACAATATTTTATCGCTAGATGGCACACGCAGATCAGTTATTGAATACTCACAAGCAAGCTGAGCTTGAATACGGTTTAGAATATGGACGAATTCAGGCCCATCCCTGTTTTTCAGGAGTTGCCTGAATTAAATTCCTCACCTCAGCTGGATGTGCAAACTGCTCAATATACTTGCCCATAGTATCTATCCAGCAGTTTAAAAAAATGATCTCTTGCTACAGAAAAAATCATTGTCCTCTGTAGCAACCACTTCAGCTGCATTAAGGCAATTGATTTCCAATTAGTAGTTAAGAAAATATCAGTTTTCTGAACTCAACATGGTACTGATACTATGTCATTCTACTACCAGTTATAGTCATCACATATGAAAAATGTGTAGTTCCCTACTATGGATTTACGCGTAGACTCCTCCATCGACGATTTCAGAACTCCCTTATATCCTTGTAAGTTAGTTATCCAATAACTCAATTATTTACTAAGGCTCATCTGCATAACGCACACTCATAGTTCACGCCCAAGTGAAACTTCTGTGGTAATACTGGATTGATTGACTAGTTTCTTATCCCATTCCAGAGAGTTTAAACTTTCCACAGTAACTGAAAGACATTGATTGGACAACAAGGATAGTACTGTATACAAACCTGCACGTAAAAGTAAGGTAGGGGCATGGTTGCGTAGCTGAAAATGAGCAATGAAAAAAAGACATCCAAAACTAGCCTGAAGTGTTCAGGTACATTTACAGGATTTAAATAAGGTATGGACATGGTCAATGGGAATGAGTCAGTGAGTTATACTTGTTCCTTACAAGGTGTGGTTAGTGTTTATATAAGGTCGAGAGCTTGGAGGTGGGACCTGCCAGCTTTTCATTGCAGGGTGAATGTTCTTGGCATTAAATAAGCAGTTGCTTTAATGAGTATTTGTGCTGGCTAGTGGGACTCTGAAGAAAAATCAACAAAATTGTAAACTTCATCATGACCATTGATGTCCAACAGCACCTATATAGATAAACTCATGATAAATTCAACAAGAAAATAATTACTTCAGATTGAATTTCATGCACCAAAACTTGAAAAATATGATAATTTTTTGATTTGACTGCACCATTTTGGGGATGTTAGAGTTTGGGAAGCCACCTGGAGAGCTGTCTTATTTGACTCGTAGAGAGTTGGTCATTTAGAATTTAATGCTGAGATTAATTATGCTTGTGGTCAAGGAGTTTATGATCCCAGAAATATATAATTTACACCCCCAGCCATTTTTCAATTCCCAATATTATTTTTTGACAATTTCAATGCTGAATTTTCATGAAGATTTTCTTTAAATGTTTGCAACCCTTTTTCTTTTTTCAAAATCATGAAAATACACAGAAATACAATGGAATTCTCGATGCAGCAAGTGTCTTGATTCTGTTGAGCCATACTCTTCCTCTCTGTGAAGCTGCAAACTTGAATTATTAAGCCTTAAATAAGGTAACACATAAATAGCCAGATTTGACATCTGCACAAAGGAGTTAAAGCTGCAGTGGGTAATCTTATTTCAGTAGAATTTTTAAAAAAATCATATTTGCACAAATTGACATTATATACTGATTGAGATCAATGAGTGGAGTATTCTATTAGAAAAGTCATGGCTCTCTGGCCCCTCCTCTTTGTGTTTTCCAACATGGAGCAGTCCACTGCGCCCGATTGCAAACGACCAATCACAAGCAGGGGGCCTATCTTACTGTACTGCAGTCATGCTATGTTTACGAGAAAGTTTGCCGCACATCCCCTCTCCAAGCTGTGGTTCCGCAAAAAACAAGTTAAATATGCTGCTATGGCAGAGAGGCAGGTTCTTCTAAAGAAGGAATCCGATTTCTGTCAAATGTGACTTAGGTTTTTCCTTAATTTTGTTTGGGCTGTGCAGAAAAGAAAATCTGAGCTGGAAAGATGGGTAAGTAAAAAAAATCAGTTTGCGCTAAATAGCTGTCATTGGTAAACTGTTGTTTGGTTTGGCAATAATTTGTGTTTGTTCAACATATCATATCACAGCCTAGTCATTTTATTCAAATAAAAAGGTCCATAATATAGATAATTTATCCACAGGTATCCACTAACATAAGCTAAAATCATGATTTTGAATTGATTTACATTATTTATTTGAGTCCTTCCCCAGAGATAATTTTTACCTTCACAAAATACTCCAATTATGGAGTCCTGCACAAAGAATTTAGGGCCAATAAGATAATACAACAAGCGTCAATCTATAGAAATCTTGAGTATTATTAGTTGACCTGAAACATTCTAGGTCTATTTGTGTAGATTTATACAGTGGGGAAAGTAAGTATTGAACACGTCAACATTTTTTTCAGGAAATATATATTTCTAACGGGACTATTGACATGAAATTTTCTCCAGATGTCAGTAAAAACCGAAGTAATCAACACATACAACAAAATCAAAACATGTAAAACCATAAATAAAGTTATGTGTAATAAAGTGGAATGACAGAGGGGAAAAGCATTGAACACACTTACTGAAATTTATTTAATACTTAGTAGAAAAGCCTTTGTTGGTAATGACAGCTTCAGGAAGCCTCCTGTATGGAGAAACCAGTCGCATGCATTGCTCAGGTGTGATTTTGGCCCATTCTTCCACACCAACTGTCTTCAAATCTTGAAGGTTCCGAGTGCCTCTTAACTCTGATCTTCAGTCCTTTCCATAGATTTTCAATTGGATTCAAGTCAGGTGATGGGCTGGGCCATTCTAGCAGCTTAATTTTCTTTCTCTGAAACCAATTGAGTTTCCTTGGCTGTGTGTTTCGGATCAAGGCCACCTTGATTTCATCTTTAGCATCCTGGTAAATGGCAGCAGATTCTCATCAAGAATGTCTCGGTACATTTTTCCATTCATCCTTCCTTCAATTATATGAAGTCTGCCAATACCATATGCTGATGTTCCCACCTCCAAATTTCACTGTTGCAATACCCAAAAAGTGGCTTGTTTATTAGTATTTTCCGATTGGAAGACAAGACTTGGCGAATGAACACAATCGCTGGGGTGCAATTTCGTGGCTTAAAAAAACACTTTTCTGTAGCAATAATTTGCTATGACCAATTTTAAACAACTGTCTTTTAGTCAGGAAAACGTGGCATGGATCGATGCCACTGATTCTAGCTTTGGATAGGGTTGCTATGGACAACGCAGAATGACCCATTCAACCTCGGCTATCGATGACGTTGCTTGTAGTTCAGGACAGCATTTCCTGAAATAACAGATGCCAACTTACATACTTCATCCATTCACAGTCAATGGTTCCAACTTTGTATGTTGCAAACAGAGTTAGCAAATACGCTGCTAGGAAACGCACCCCAGGTGTGTATCCTCTCCCCTGTCTGCCGGAAAGTGCGATGGTATGCGAGTTTGCTGAAGTGCGCTTGCACTAAGAGATTCATATTGAAAGATCGCACTTGCACATTACAGACACACAGTCAAAACAACCCTCTTTGAGTGCCGTTTCTCGCCTTTTATCAGTCTTATGATGGGTCACAATGTTCCTCAAACGATTACGAAAGGAGACAAGGTTGCAGTTGATAACTCAGACCCTCTGTGACAGTTCTTTTTATAAGACCATATTTTATGGCCACTTTAAGGGGCCGATCACATTGAACGCTTTATCGGCATGTAAATGCGAGGTGCGCAGCAAAAATCCCAGAGTTACTTCAACTCCAGTAGAGTTTATATGAGACCAACCCATCCATCTTGGACTCAAATGAACTCTGTTGGAGTTGAATTAACATTCAGTTTTTTTTTTTTTAAGCCAACATTGTAAAAAGGCGCTGGACGCGTCTTTTCTGTGTGGGTAAGTAATGCTCCTGTTACTCATCTTGAACATTGTGAAATTAACCATTTCAATGAATTAGTCAAAAGCGAACTGATTTCAGGTTTTCTTCCTTTTTTTTTTTTGCTCACTGAAACATTCAGAAGTTTAGAAATCCATATGTTTGCTCTTGTGTGATACCTTGTTCATGAGAAACCTTTTTATAGACCATCAATTTGGACAAAACCAGGTGATATTAATTTGCATTGATAGGGGGGCAGGATTGATTTTTAAATACAGAGATTTCAGCTGGTTTCTTGGTTTCCCATGCCTTTTTGCACCTCCTTTTCTTCATGTGTTGAATACCGATTCCCTGTGTCATTCCACTTTATTACACAGGACTTCAATATTTGGGCTTAATTTTTTATATTTCTTTGTATTTGTGGATTACTGGGGTTGTTACCGACAAAATTTCATGTCAATAGCCCCATTGTAAATATATTTATTATGAAAAATATTGATGCATTCAAGACTTATTTTCCCTGCTGTAAATGTTTGAGATGGTTTCAGGACCATAGACGAGCACACTGTTTCCACAGCTGGATAATGCGATCCCTGAGTTTATTATATTGAATAGAGAAAGCATCTCGCAATAGTGACATTATGAGCTTTCAAACATTTCAATGAATGCTCAATAATTTGATGAGTTTGGCTCCAAAACGCAGTAAGTGCCAAAATTACAAAAATTGAGATAATACCATCAAGCAATAGCCCTGTGCTTCTTACACTTGGTGCAAATTTGCATTTTTAGAAATTCGTACTATAGAGTGTATTTTTTCAAGGTCAAAGTTTGTGTTTCTCTATAAAATGCCATAGGCGCCAACATAGAAAAAGTTGATTTACTCAAAATGAGTATAATGGATATATTGTGTTCTGGGAGCAAACTCTTCATTTATTCTTCAAGTAAACATGGCGCTACGAGCTGTCATTCAGAGTAGTCTTTTGAAGTCTTATCATTCTTACTCTTGGTAGATTCCAGCGAGAGGAGCAACACCCTTCAAGAACCACTGCCTAAACCGATTACCAGCTAGGACTTGCGTGTCAGCGCATTCTCCAATGAGACGCCGTGTTGATACAGAGCTGAGGTGCCAAAAATATTGGAGATGGCAGTTTTTATCATTCAAAAATTGTCCCACGTTTCCCCCATGACAAAAAATCTGAAGAGTTGTCAACAACAACTTTAAAGGTACGTTTGTCAAGTTCATGCTCCTGATAGCCAAGAGAACAACGTATTTAACAGTCACACTGAAACCGTAACAGTCTTTTCTCCCCCTTTTCTGGAGTTGGCTCTCGCAAATGAATACAGTAGTGAAAATGGTTACATTACACTAATGAATAACCCTACAGTGGTGTATATGGATACTAAGTATATAGGCACATAAAACATTCTATACGGAGTACAAATGAAAACGCACCACTCACGAAATCTGGAATAGCTCCACGGATTGATATGTGAAGTACATACGTATGATGCACTTGAGATAATGAATGATTTAAGAAGACATGTAAACATCATTCAATTTCATTCACGATAATGTTAATGCGCGAGAGAGGTTTAACTGGTGTAGGGGTCAAACAGGAAAGTCAATAACGGGTGTGACCGCCATTTGCATTGACACATGCGGTGCATCCTCATCGCATGGAGTTGATCAGTCTCTGGATAGTGTTCTGAGGGATAGCATTCCACTCCTGATCGAGGGCAACCAAGTTCAAGTTCTCGGATGTTGTCCATCTGGCGTTGACGTGAAAGACGTCGTCCAATTTCATCCCATAAGTGCTTGATAGGGGAGAGGTCGGGTGACAGAGCTGGCCACTGAAGCACGGGGATGTTCTGCTGTGCAAGGTACTGCATGGACACCCTTGCAGTGTGTGCCCTAGCGTTGTCCTGTTGGAACGTGTGGACATCGTGGTGTTGGTTGAAGAACGGCACAACATGGTTATGCAGCACCTGGTCCCGGTAGTAGACGCCGTTCACCCTTCCTCTGCAGATATGGAGAGGGGTTCTGTGACGGTAGCTTATTCCACCCCACACCATAACGCTGCCACCACCCCAACGGTCCGTTTGAACGAGACAATCGGCGTTATAACGTTCACCACGTCTCCGCCAAACACGTATATGGCCATCTGCATTCCTAAAGTGAAATCGTGACTCGTCAGAAAAGAGGACACCGTGCCATTGTCGTAATCGCCAATTCTGGTGCCTGTTTGCCCACTGTAGACGCTGGTTTCGGTGACGATCCGTCAATATGGGGCCGAAATAAGGACGTCGTGCACGCAGGCCTGCAACTCGCAGACGGTTCCGTATGGTGTTGGGGTGAATGAATCCACGTCATCCTTGGACTTGAGCAGCCGTTCTTGTCGCTGGTAGTGTTCGGTCTCGGACATGATCCCATACGATCAGACGGTCCTGACGTGCCGTTGTCACACATTGTTGACCCGGTCGAGGACAGTCCCGAGTGCTCCCCGTTTGCAGAAACCTTTGATGGAGTCTTGTGATCGTTGTGTGTGCGCAGTGTAGTCGTCTGGCAATTTCCCTGGTGCTGGCGCCAATTTTGGCACGTTCCCGTTCAGGAGCTGTAAGTCGCGGCATAGTGTCGACGTTTCACAAGTGTCAGTGAAGAAGTGAAATTTTATTCGGATTCACATGCTTTTTTAAAGGCAATGTGTGCACTAATTCAGAGTGAAATTCATGTTTCCCGTGGTGTGCGTGCAAGATGTTGCGTTTTTGCAAAAAATTGCCTAGCGTTACAGTTAACTTGAAATTCTCACATTTCTTGCACCTGGCATGTCGGGTGACGTCACTGTAGTGTTGTTGTTGTATAAAAATTATATTGAAGTTCATTTGAACTTAAATATTGACTTTTTTCAAGTGGTGCGTTTTCATTTGTACTCAGTATATTTACAAAATTTTAAACTGAAGGTTGGGACTGTAAACACAGGTAAAGGGTAAGTCAAAATGTCAATGAAATTTTTTTACAGTGATAGAAAGGAAATTATTGTTACCTTGATATTTTAGGATATTTTAACTAGAAATTTTCATATTATGCCTGTAATGAGTTAGCTGGCTGTCTCATAGATGTGTGGGTGAGGACCAGTATGACCCACACTGGATCAGCTCCCTTCCAGGGCAAGTAACGGCATTGCTGGGAATCAAACACCTAATAACAGGACTATTTACTTCTTTTTGTTTAAAATTTCAGGATTTCCTGAGGTAGAATTTAAAAATATTGACCATGGATAGCTGGTTAACTCTTTTATCCTGCTTCCCCCAGGGTAATTAATTTCCATTGTATGCAGATTCATAATAAAGATTAGGAAAGGTATGGTTACTATACAAACAAAGATTGGACACAAATGAAATTACCAGAGAAACAGTGCTGACTTGGATCATAATTATCACCTGTGCTCCTGTAAGTACCACTGGTTTACAGAAGTTCATCATGAGGAAAGAAAGAGCAGAGGAGGTGTACGCCATCGTGTCTGTTCCATGCAGGATGACAAACCCATCATAGCTATCAGCATGTTCCTAGACAGAGCAGGACATTACAACAATCGTAAATCCAAAAAGGTCTGGAAGGTGAGTTCAATTATGATTAAAACTGATTTGAAAATTATCTTTGACATACAGTACAATGAAAACAATATATTGGCACATTATTTGATGTTGTACATCATAAATGTTTTGTTTTTTCAAAATAAACACATTTCAATTTCGCACATAAACATTCATGACTTCATCCATAAACATGCACGATGACTTCATCTATACACATATATGACTTCATCCATATATACTGACCAAAAAAAGAAACACAATTACGTAATACGGTGCCAAATTTTGAGAAACAAATTGAGAAAGATGCTCTTGCTCTGACTTATTTTTGGAGGTGATTACTTCTACCATATAAATTTTTGCAGTCGTGTGTATTCTGGAGTTGCCATTCGTCCAGAGCCAAACAATTGGCAGTGCTTGGGTTCGAGCACTACCATTGTCCTACACTCCCATTTTTGTTTTGAGTTTTTTTTGGGCCTATAAAATTCCAACCGAAAATGAGTAAAAATCAGGCTGGTTACTATGCTACGAATAACAAAATTTGAACAAGAATGCGCAATTGGGATGCTACAGGCCGAAACTCGGGTAGATAGAGTTGCCCGTCAATTCGATGTGCATTCTGTCACAATTAGTCGTCTCAGAACCAGGTTTAATGCCACTGGACACACGGCTGATTGCCCCAGATCCGGTAGGCCACGTTACGACTCTAGCGTCTGACCGTCATATCTGCTTCTTACATCTGTGGGATCGCTTCCGGTTGGCAACTCAAACTGCCGCTGAGATTTAGTTGACAACAACCGGATCAGTGGTCAAATGGTTCGCAACAGACTACACTGTCAACTTCAGTTTAATAAGAGATTTTCTCCGGCCGAAGTGCTAGAAACAAACAGACACTCTAGCAATAGGCGTGATGAACCCCCGGTCATGTATAGGGTCCGGAAAACTCCGCCCCAGCTCAATCAGCCAGCTGGGCCAGGAATTTGATGGAAAAGAACTCCGATATTGTCCTGGACGATAGAACAAAGAAAGGTCCGACAAACAAACGCATGCCTAAACCATGACAGACATTCCAACCCGATTATCTGTTATATCTAGCTATTGTCTGAGATTCCCTTTTCCATTTGATGCCAATGAAGTGTTGATTAATAATAGTTACACTTGATCAAATCAAGAAATAAAAAATTGCGGGGTTTTTTTTTTTTTGGTCAGTATACATACAAAATGACTCTGCATGCCAATCCATGCACGCTTTATCTATACGCATGAATGCTGAATTAATAAGTGGCAGTATTTCTATTCTGTTTCCATTTAAGCAACAATTTGATGGCATAACAGAACTAAAAGAATGTGTTTTCATGCAAACACATGGGCGCCTCTGCAAAGGCAGAGGGCTGGTTTATTACCTTAAATGCAAAGTACATTACCTTGATTTTGTCAACAATATCACACCAGTCTTTAGGCAACATCATGCTTGAGTCGATTGGCTGTTGAACTTCCTCGATACGGTATTTCACTTTGGAGGGCGTTGGACAGTCATCAGTTGCCTTTTGACTAAATGAGCGAGAGATATTTTCAATTACGCAATTCTATTCGAAAGGACATACTTGTAAGTCTTCTGCCATAACATCTCAAATTTACGTTATTTCATATTAAGAGCTGATCCTGTCTTTCACCACCGATTAAGGTTGTCCCAGATTTCATTGAGATGGCAGAAGAAGATAAAACAAACACTGTGCATAGTTACACATGGTCTCATTTTCCTTTGTCTGATGTTTAGTTTCGCATTTTCCTGAATCTCTGAGTAATCGCCGAGATTTTATATTTTTGATTTCTAGTTTGTAGCTTCAGATATTGATATTGTTTGTGGGGTGATTTCAAACAACTTGCCAAAGTGTACCTCAGTTTGATATTTTACTCACGGCAGCACAAACCAGTCCGACTCCTCCTTCGCAAAGAGCTCCGGGTGTCTTTTAATCTCTTTCGTGAAATCACCTCGCTTTCCTGGTACTAATTCCCCTGAAACATATGATACATACTGAAGTTCAGCAATCTGAGATTTTCTGTGATCAGAGATATTTTTGTGATTGTGACTTTTTTAATATTGCTGAGCATAACTTGGATGCATAATAAACTCTTATTTTATAAAAATTTTATTGTTGTCCCCCGCCACGCGGAATGTGCGAAGCAGCGGGATATAGTATTCACGTCCGTCCGTCCCGAATCCTTGTCAGCGACAAATCTCAAGAACGAATTGACGGATTTCCTTCAAATTTCATGTCAACATGTATTAGGGTGATACCCCAGCACCAGTCGATTTTGGTGACCTTCGCGTCACTCTCAAGGTCACACCGAGAGATTGCTGATTTTGACACGATTTCATATCTTGTGATGGGGGACAAAGACACATTAGTGGCAAATACTTGTTTATTTTGATCTTAAGGTCCATGGATCAAGGTACACTTAACTTCAAAGTTTCACACGCCGATCAGCCTCAGCTTTAAAACCACCTCCTATTATGTAGATCCCTCCTTTTGCCACCAATACAGTGCCATCAAACTGAAATCCAGTTGAATTCCTGGACCCAGGGTTTCTCGGCAGAACATTTCCCACGGCATTATAATCTCCACGAGCTCGTCTTGTTCCCACAGTGCATCCTGGTGCTATTGCTTGCCCGGGCAAATGGTGGACACCTACTCGGCCAATGCACAAGATGTAAAGAAAACGGGATTCACTCAACAGTTCCAAGGCCAAGTTCAACATACCACATGCCCATTGTAGGTGCTTTCAGAAGAGAAAAGGAAATATGGCCATAGGGCACCTGTGGAGAGGTTGTTACATGTACATTTTTATGGAAGTAAATATGTCTCATACTCCAAATTAAAATGGATTAACAGAAATGCTTTTTCATTTTCAAGATATAGCTGCATTTTTTCTACTCATAAATAAAATGAAAAATAAATAATCCAAACTGCATTTTCATTTTCTTCTTCAAGATTGCTCATTCTGTGACATAATTAAAATAAAAAAGAAAAGCGCATTTAAAATTTTATTTTCCAAAGATGCCCCAGCAAATAGCTACCAAAATTCAATTTGAAATGTCAAATTTGAAAATGAAAATGCATTAGGAGAAAGGCTTTTTCATTTCAAGGCTATGGCTGAATTATCTGACTCATAAATAAAATTAATAATAAATCGTCCAAACTGCATTTCCATTTTCTTCTTTAGGTTGCACATTTCATGACACAACTGAAAAGAAAACTAAGAGGACACTTTTCGTTTTTCGTGTCCGCCGTGCAAAAAGTGTTCCATAATTCAATATGAATTGGCAATCCCTAACGGCGCAGAAGAGTGACGTCATACAATGGTAGGAGTCTAACATGTCCACCAACAGTTCTCAAAATACGAGTGTGGATGATTCTCAGAGGAGGACTGAGCTGAGAAAGAGACTCATCCTGTTTGATTGCGGCCTGCGACTGCAGAAGAAAGACTTACGAAATCCATAGATCTGTGATTTTTGTTATTATATCGTAAAGTTTCTAATTATAATACTGTATGTTGTCGACACAGTGATATGTTTCAGCCAATTGATGTGTTGTTCATGTACAGTCAGATGGGTAGACTAACACGATGTTAATTAGCTAGTTAACTACTTTCCTGCAAGATGACGAACATTTCAATGAACTACTGCATAAAATGTGCTTTTAATCCATTTGACTTGACCAGATTGTGATCAGTTTCGCACGTCTGTTTTATGTGGCAACACTATCTTTGCAGCAGGATGCATCTCTCTCCCGCAGCTCAGTGCACCCCTGTGATTCTTCCACAATTCATCCAGCCCTTTTATCCCAAATTCATGAGGAAAGGCACGGAAGTAGTTACATAATGCAGCCCCGTTGGGCAGGACCGTAAGAACCTGACCTAACCTCGAATTATCGAGTTAGTCTACCAATCTGATCTGACTGTTCATGAACAACACATCGATTGGCTGAAACATATCACTGTATCGACAGCTGGCTAGATGGCCATCCACAACATATTATTACAAGTGACTTTACAGTATAGTAAAAGAAATCATAGATCTATGGATTTCGTAAGACTTTCTTCTGCAGCAGCAGGATGCAAGCGAACAGGATGAATCTGTCCCTCTCTTAGCTCAGTACTCATCCACAGACTCGCAGATAGAGAACTGGAGATCGACGTGTTACGCCGCTACCATTGTATGTCGTCATTCTCCTGCGCCGTTTGAGATTTCCAATTTAAATTGAATTATGGAACACTTTGCGGGGCGAACACAAAAATGAAAAAGCAATGTCCTCTTTGTTTTCTTTTTAGTTGTGTCATGAAATGTGCAACCTAAAGAAGAAAATGAAAATGCAGTTTGGTCAATTTATTATTAGTTTTATTTATGGAGTCAGATAATTCAGCCATAACCTTGAAATGAAAAAGCCTTTCACCTAATGCATTTTAATTTTAAAATTTGACATTTCAAATTGAATTTTGGTAGCTTTTTATGGCCGTTAGTAGTTGGACGCCAAGAGCAGTGGCCAGAAATAAAAGGAAAAAACCAGCAGAGTGCTGAGAGACTAAAACAGATAGAAATCACGAGACTCACGCTACCAATGGACCTGACGCCGCCCGTGGTAGGAAACAGGCGAGCTCGAAAAAAAGGACAAAAGAAAAGGGAAATAAACCAAAGATTCCCTTACTCACTAACACTAATCCTGTTATGCGGCTAAGATCCTGCCAATACTCTCTCTCTAAAGGCCTTACCGGCTAAAGCACCAAGGAGACAATGACACTCTAGCAACACGAGTGAGGCTGAACAGGAGCTTAAATAGAGTCTGGGTTACGCCCCCAATTAATGCCAGCTGGCCCAGGAATCCGATGGCGAGCAAAACGATATCGTCCCAGATGAGAGTAACAAAAGGAGCTCTCAAAGCTCCAAAACCATGACAGTAGCTATTTGCTGGGGCATCTTTTGAAAATTAAATCTTAATTAGAATGAAAAAGAAAAGGATGAATGAGCAGTCTTGAAGAAGAAAATGAACATGCAGTTTTGATTATTTATTATTCATTTTATTTATGAGTCAAAAATGCAGCTATATCCTGAAAATGAAAAAGCATTTCTGTCAGACAGATTTGCTTCATTACATTTAAGGACTGATTTTGAAATGATCATGCTTCTTTATAAGGCCCTATGATCTGGCGCCCCATATCTTTCTGATATGCCTGTGAGCTTTGAAGCAGCGAGACGGCTCAGGTCATCTGGAACAGGCCATCTGGTTAATTCCTGGGTCTCCAAGCAAACTGGTGAATCTGCTTTGAGCTTTTATGCTCCAAGACGCTGAAACTACCTTCCTCATCATGTTAGATGTGCCCCAGCGGCGTCATCTTTTAAAAGTTCTAACGGTTATCCTTCATGCTCAGTTCAGATGCACAGAGGACAGGAAGTAAAAAATGCTCTAAGCACGGTTGGGTGACATCACTCCTGTTGACGTTTGAAGTTTTTTTTTTTTTTTTTAAACTTTGTTGGCTTGTATGCTTGCCTGACTAGGGTTAGAAAGGCCCTTGGTCTTCAGCCAAAAGGCACTATAACATAGCAGGGTGCAATACACCGTGTGTTGTGAAATATTACTCATGTCAGTATCATTAACGTTCTGTGCGACTTGTGTCACAGTTGCCTTTCTGTCAGCTCAGACCAGGAGGGATAGAGCTTGTTGCCCAAGTGCATCATTTAGTGTTTGGCGCCTAATATCCTGTCACCAGTTCTTGGTTTGTCCCTCTTTAGACCGCTGTTGAAATTGCTCACCACTGCTGAGCAATGGGAGCACCTCAGAAGTCTTGCCCCTTTAAAGATGCTCTGACCACCTTTTTTGACCATAACAATTTGGTTTTTGTCAAAGTCACTCAGGTCCCATGCCGCCCACATCCAACACATGGACTATGAGCAGTGGCGGTCTGTCGGCAGGAACAAAGGCCAGCTGTAACCTCACCTTTCACTGCTTAAAGCTGTCCTTGCCTTTCTGGCATGTGGCACAGCACTTAGTCACAAGAGCAAGAGCACCGCCAACGATGCATAATACGCCCGTCATGAACATGGATCAGGAAGTGGACAGACAACATCTGGGTCCCATGTGACCTTTGACCTTTGGCAGTGACCTTGACCTTGGAGGGAGGGCCATAAACATGGTACGCGACACTCCGCTCAGTGATGGTACACGTGTGTATGAAATATCATGGATCTATCTCAAGCGGTTGAGAAGTTATGCTTCGGACAAGCCCCATCTGGGCCCCATGTGACCTCTGACCTTTGCCAGTGACCTTGACCTTGACCAGGTGAACGAAATCATGGTGCGCGACACAGCGCCTAGTGATGGTGCACGTGTATGTGAAGTATCACGAATGTAGCTCAAGCGGCTCAGGAGTTATGCCCCGGACAAGAAATTGCTAACAGACAACAGACAGACGGACGGATGGGGGTGATGACATAATACGTCCCGTCTTGAGTCCCACCCCCTTCCCCCTGTCTGACCTCTGAGGCTCCTCTCCTCCCCTGACACATGCGGTGAGAAAGTGAGCAGCACGAATTAAGCTGCTTTCTCACTGAACGCAAAACTAACTTTTCGCACAACAGATCACGGTCAAAGTCAATGCAAAGACGCGAATCTCACGCGTATTCGCGTCTTTGCATTGACTTTCAATGTAATCAGTCATACAAAAAATTTCGTCCTGTGTGAAAGCATGTTGAAACGGGGCAATGGAGTCAGATTCAGAGGCACCAGTTAGAGAAAACTAACCGACAGTATTTACATGATATTCAATTCTATATGTGGTATAAAATAAAATGCCCTCATAACTGCAGGATCTGAATCCTTCGTTGATTTAGTTCACAACAGATATGTCAAATGTCAAAAATAATTTTGTTGGAACACATGCTCATTATGCGTGTAGAATCTGAATGTTTGATTGATTTGGCTCAATCCAGAGCCAGCAGTAAAACTTTTATAACCCAGGATGGTCCTGCAGTCTGCCTGTGGGGGTAGCGTCTCTGGCTTTGCTCAGCAGGGGGCCGGAGCCACAAAGCTGTGCGGGTCCCATGTCTCCTGTAAAAGTCAAATCACTGTCCCCACTGAAGTTAAAGTCCAGTTACTTTAATCTGTTCAAAATAATCTAAATCTCTGGGAAATTCATAATATGCTTATGTTCAATGTCCCGTGAAGAAATCACTTATATACTTATAACCTAATACTCCATCTTAAGGCTTGTTCATGACAACTGCATCATACTAGTACATATTCCTATCATGTTTGGTCTTGTTATTCTCGGGGGAATCCAAGGAGTAGAATGGAGCATGTTTCATTTCCCCTTGATATTATGGATCATCGTGTTTGGGAAACTCTTAAATTGGTCAGATTCCGCTCTCCTCTCTATACTAGCACCTCAATGAGGAAAACCCAGATTCGGCCCACCCTTCCTCCGCCTTGATTGGAGCCGTGGTTTCGAGTGCTTTAAAGCAAGAGATTCTAACCGGAAGCTTCTTCTTTTTGAATTTTTGAAGATCTCATGCGCGAAAGCTGAGTTAGGGAGAATCACATGCTGCCTCACTCCACCCGCCTGGGTGTATGCGTATGTAACGGATCTAGGTAGGCGGAGAGGGATGGCATTCGAGTTCTTCCCGGCCGCGTGGTGCGGCCTCGCTCCGCGTGGCCTCCATCTTTTCCAGGTATGAATTTATTCTCTCTTTCTGAATTGTGTGTAACTGATAACCGTGTCTCTTAATCTTTTTATTCTTCCCCCGTCTCAGCGGATACCTAGAGGTATTATCCCCACTGAGGAACGACTGGCCAGCGGCCCGGTGTGGGAATTGGTTTGGTTAAGTTGGATAGACAACCATGATCTACATACAGAAAGGATTGATGTATTGTTGGTTCTGGGGTTTTAGCCTTAAGGAAACCCATGGACGAAAAGTCGGTTATCTATTAAAATTCCCTTGAGGAACCCATGGGCATGCATATAATCTGGGTTTGCTGTAGATATATGCCAGCAGAGGCTATTGCAGTGATGGTTGACTTCCAACCTCTAATCTCCAGCTCCAAAGCTGGTTCACTTTCTGTGCAGTGGTAATTTGGCTGACCTGCACACTGTGCGCACACGTTACCAAAACCTCACAGGCAGGTTTCCAGAATGTCAGGCACATTTCAATACAGTAAATAATTACAGCAAGCGCTGTTCAATGTAACTATCTGAATCAGCACATAAATTGTAGTATCTATATCGATTGTCCTCATGTCAGATCAAAGGCGGCTGGAACGCTTGATGGAAACTCGACCTGACTTAATCAGCGCAACTGAATCAATGATGCAAATAAATGACTTCACATCTTTCTCAGCCAACCACAAACTCCCTCGGCAACAGGCAGTACGTATATAATGCTTGCGTTCTATGCTCGGTAAAGCCGCTTGCACACTGGGCGCGAAACAAATTTTTTGCACGACTGATTACAGTCAAAGTCAATGCAAAGAGCTATGGACTTATCTTGGTCTTTTTATTCATCTGTTTTCTTCCTTTGAAGATAGACAACAGTCTTTATTCGGTCTTTCTTTGGAAAATTAGTCAGATGGATCGAACAGATTCACGCTTTATTTCCACAGCAGAGATAAAATAGTGCTTGCAATCAAAGAGCAAATCAATTCCATGACCATTGACTGTGTGAAAAAATTATTGCATGCACGATCAAGACTGTCCGACGCGAAATGCAAAATGCTCCATATCCGGCACCCAGCAAAAAATGACAGTATTGATGCGAGAACAGATTTATAATGGGATTAAGAATAAAAATACATATAGGGCCTACATCACCAACGAACAGAACATCCCAAAAAAGATGACCCGCAAATAAATTAATCGCAGTGCTCGTTGGCTGTTCTGTTGTTAAAATGTTGCATTTTATTCTTTATTTCGTTATCGGTCTGTTCTAATCGTCCTCTTTTTTTTTTTTGGCTGTCAGACACGGAGGCATTGTACATTGTCTCGCACCAATGTTGACTCACTTTATTGAGCAGAGCTTAAACAGAAACATTGATTGAAATTCTCGGTACTCATCTTGAAGAACTGAGCTCTCTTATCAAAACATTCACGTTTAATATCTAAAAGAGTCAGTAGATTTGAAGAAATTAAAAACAATAATAGACCGTCGGACACGGAGATATATTCAAACTCTGTCAGACTTTCGGACACAAGACACCGCTTTCAACACAATCTGTCGAGAGAAAAATTAGTTTCGCGTACAGTGTGCAAGCGGCTTAATACTAGGCTACTATTATTGTCTCTTAGGTTTTATCGTTATTAGTGGGGGAAAGGAATACAGCCTGATTGCTATGATCACGTACTGAGTTAAGATCACATCATGAAAATAAATGTGTAACGTATCTTGCATTGTTGTCCATGCATGTTAATCCCAAAGTTTTAAGCAGCAACAGGCTGTAATAATAGGAACACGCTATCCATCGTTTCTCTAGCGAATGAGCAATATTTGACTCGGCTGTGTAATACCCAAGCACGCCTTCTCTGCCAACTTGCGCTGGAAGGAGGGACAGAGGCGGGACAGAGGAGTACTTGCGCCAGGCTATGCCGGGCACGAAATTGCAACATACGCCTGGACACACCCCGTTGGCGTGGCGCATACCCATTCGCCGCGCCTGCGCCGCGCCTACGCCTGGTCTACGAAATTAGAGCCCATGGTGTTAAAACCCGGGAACATCAATGAAGCGGCGGTGGTTGTCTTTTAAGAATTCAAGGTATAATCAACTTCATGTTTTTCCCTAGAGTGTGAGTAAGTGGTTTTCACTGCCCTGAGATTCATGCAATGCTGTCCCCAAACTATAAATTCTAATTCTAATTTGGAGTCAGATATTTAACAAGGATATAACTAAATTTGGTATTCTAAATGTATTATGGAGTCAAACGTTGTGCAACCGTTGTGTTTTTTTGCCCGTCTTTGGACGGAGAAAAATATCCATCATATTGTGATTCACACCAGCCAGGAAGTTGCTCAAATTAATGCCAGCCAAAAAGAACACGTGAGACCTTCAGCCCTCTGCAATGTCCGTGGTATTGTTTTGTGGGGTTTTACATAACATCTTACGAACTACCATTAACATTAGTGATTATAGCATTTCAGCGCCTGTTTGTTTACAGTCAAATGCTTGCGTTTTAGCAGAATTCATACATATTTTCTTGCAAAAACTCCTGTCATAACGTCTTACCTCACCAGAACTGTCCCGGTAAAGTCAGTCATTATATCAAGAGCAGTTGCAGGTGCTTTGTTTGCAGGCTAACTTCGTTGAGCAGCTACCTGCTTTGTCCCTGCCGCTCTGCTGTTTTGCCAGAGAGGCGCGCGACTCGCAAGCAGTGAGAGCGGCAAGCAACTGGAAGGGGCACAGCGACGGATGACAGACAGGAAGCTCAGCAAATCATTTTATTCGGACCGAAGAAAATGATTGGTCAGACTTTTATCAGAAATATATGAAAATTGAATATCGATTGAGTTTCAACACCTGGTGGATTTCTTTTACATTTTAGTGTGCCATACACTTATTAGGAGGATTTTAAGATTACAAAAGAAAAGTATAAAAATTCCAGAAAGGTAGGAATAGCTTTAATAACCTAAACCTCTCACAGTTTACTTCTGCCGATTAGCAACACTTGCTCAGACTAATTGGTGGAACCAACGACAGTCTAATTTATTTTTGATAGCATTGTTGTACATTACAACACAAAATTATAAGGCGTTTTCTTCCGCACATAAATGACAAGGTAAAACATCAATGTCTTTATGATTTCTGTGCTTGTGTAGCTTGTGAAACAGCATAGTTTTTCGTAAATATGTGTCATTATTTTGTAAATATGTCATTAAGCATGTCATATGTCATTTCGTAAATATGTCATTAAGCAATTAGCCCGAGAATCCGTTCTGTATTCTGAATGTAGCCACAGCTAAAGGCCATTGTTGGGTACAATACACAGCTGAGTGATGGCGAAAAGTAAATGCTGTGAACCAGAGGCTCAGGGCTTAAGAGGTTTAAGTACTATCAAAAGTTTGTCTCTAGACCTTGACATGTGCCTTTGTTGTAAGATTATTAAAGTTATTACTATTAAAGTATTAAAGTATATGCATCATTATCAAGTGGTTTTAATGTTTGGCTGGTTACAAAAGCCTTTTCCAGGAATTTGACCCATGGAAACCTTTCCATGACATACAGTGCCGATGCATTTTGTCATGACAAATATTCAAATTTTGATTCATTTTGATGAATTGTGGTTTAAGATGGCAAACTTTCCATAATGACTCTAAAATTATCTACAACCCCAATTCCGAAATAGTTGGGACAAGTGTAAATTGTGAATAAAATCAAAATGCAATGACTTTCAAATCACACCAACCAGTATTTTATTTACAATAGAACAGAGATAACATAGCAAATGTTGAAATGTTGAAACTAAAATTTACAATTTTATCCACAAAATTAGATTATTTCAAATTTGATGGCTGCTACAGGTGTCAAAAAAATTGGGACAGGGGCCTGTTTATCATGGTGTAGCATCCCCTCTACTTTTTAACAGAGAGTGGAGGCGTCTGGGCATCGAGGAGACAAGTTTCTTGAATTTAGCCATTGGAATTTGATCCCACTTTTGTTTTATACAGGCTTCCAGCTGCTGGAGAGTTTTGGGTCACCTTTGATGGACTTTTCGTTTAGTTATGCGCCAAATGTTCTCAATTGGTGAAAGATCTTTTTAAATTTCCTGCAAAACTAGAAGAAAATTGACTCACCATCTTCGTCCAGAACCATTCCAATCGTACCACCGGTATAGTAGACAAAAACCTTCTTTTCCATGATGAAAGTGTAATTTCAATGTCGCGTCTTCTTGAGGAGTTTTCTAGGGGAGAATTTGTTGTTACCTGTTTTAACAGTTTGTTGCCCTTCAAAAAGATTTTTTATGAGTCTGAGGTGAGTGTAAAAAATTAACTGCAGCTGATACGCTGGGAGAAAAGAAAGTAAACCTCACCACTGATTCTGTCAAAATGTTCAACCCCTTCCTATTTAATTTCCTTAATCAATGATAAAACAATGCAGTTCATGAATAATTTACACCAGCAGACAAAAAGAGAGGAAATAATCACAAATTCTGTTTTTTTTTCTGTTCTTTACTACCTTGTGCAGAATATGTCATCAAGTTCAGAGAAAAAGGTTACATGCATATCACATAGAGGTGCAAGACACTCAGTAGAAAGATTCACTGAAAAAGTAGCGCCTGTACACTAAGTCAACACCTCACAAAAAATTATTAAATCAAGATAACATTCTGATCCTACTTGGATCTTTGTCTGGTCAACATATAAAAAACCACTCACATATTTACTCTATACATCATCCACACAAATAGGCTGACAAACTCAATGATGGGAGGTGTTTTTATGCATCCAAAAGCCCTACATTGATAAGCATTAAAGAACTTCAGATTCAATCTAATACAGAACAATCAAAACATTGTCTTGACAACATGACTTTTTGCAGCATATGTTATACCCACAGGTTATGATCTGTGGATAACTTTTATTTTCATTCTGTGTTTACATTCTGGAAACATTGATATAAAATTTGTGAAAATGTGATTTCCTTGTTGAGTCTGCATGTCTACAGTGATGCTGGTGAGAATGTGAACCCCTTTGGAATGGTCTGTTCTTCAACTATTTTCATTTAAATATTACACTGAATTTTGCTTTGTATTGAAATCTTATTAAATCTTTGTGAAAGGAAATGGCACTTCACCAGTAATGCTTTGAACAAAGACACCATAACAGAATGGCTTAATTATCATCAAACAAGATTCTGCATAATTAGAAAAATATTTAGTAGTACAGCTTTCACGTGAGAGTCATGGATATATATATATATATATATATATATATATATATATATATATATATATATATATATATATATATATTGTCCAACAGGCTGCAAGCTTTGGTGTTCTGCAATGTAAGAAATGCTGTTTTGCGCAGGCACAGCACAGTCATCTCACCAGCTCAGGTAGGTGGATTGGGTGTGGTCACAGGAGATGGTCCCAGGTAGAGTAGAAGATTTTCAGAACATCCCTTTCTGGACTCCTCGGCTTATATATATCATGGAGAGGAAGGTACGCCCCTATACCACACATCTGTTCTCGGAAGTCCCAGTTTCTCAATGTCTGTGGTTTTTCCTAATTTTAATAATAAGATTTCATACTCATGATGACAGGCAGGGTGTGTCTTCATTTTATGATTGATGATAACAAGCTGTTGCAAGATATTCTTTGAATTTGTTCACTCATCAGTTTCTGGACACTTTACAACAACTCTAAAAATAGTGCACTCAAATGTACAGTACAGTCTGTAAAGTTTGTTTCACAATTCTAACTCACAAAAAGTTGGGAGATGGAAATGCACATAAGAACAGAGAGCAGTCATTTCTTTTTTATGCAAGGTTTATTTTCTGTTTTAAAGTATAAACAATACAATCCATGAGAAGAAAAAAGGACATTGAACTCAACTCCAACAACCCTCCCACCCACCCTCCACACAGGTCCTTTCAATAACCCCCACCATATTCCCTTCCCATCAGCATGTTGTTCAAAATAGTATAAATTACCTTTAAACCATAATAAAAATAAATAAGAGGCCTGTCGGCCTAGAGAGCTCCGCTGAGGATGACTGAAATATCCATGTCATAACATAATTTCAGAAATCCTTGAAAACTATTGCAATATTAACGCATATGACAAATTAATGAAAGACTGAAAAAATGAGCATAAACACTTATTTTCTAAGTCCAAAATGCTGGATTTCTCAATAACCGGGATGTAGAATTTTCTCATTTTCACAAGGGAGATTCAGAACATCATAAGAAAGGCTCAACAAATTATACAAAAAGTTATCAGACAGTTTTTGAGATATTAATGAAAGACTGAAAAAAATTAGCACAAACACTGATTTTCTAAGTCTAAAATGCTGAATTTCTCAAAAACCAGGAAGTAGAATTTTCACAGTGAATATTCAGAATATCATAAAGAAGGCTCTCACCAAATTAGAACAAAAGTTATCTGACAGTTTTTGAGATATTCAAAGTGAGAAGTTGATGCCGGACAGACAGACGGACACCGGACGACTCGGGAGTAGAAAAGCTCTGCTGACTGTGACTAATGTCACAGTGGAGCTAAAAAGGAATAAATATATTACTTTATTTCAATATAAAATACATAAATACAACGTATTAAGCGTACGTTAAAAGGAAACAATGAGAAAAAAACTGGAAATTTAAAAAAATAATAAAACAAATACATAAAATAAGCAAAATAGGGGGATACTTATTGGGATTAAAGAGCGAGAGAGAGGAAGATTGAGAACTAGATCAGTAGCCCTCAACCTGGGGTCCCCGACATCAAAAAGGGTTAAAAGCCACCAGTCCAGATCCCAAGACAATCAAATCCCAATAGAAACAATTAATGCTCCAAGTCCCGCAATGTCGACTTATCTATATTGAGCAGAGCGTAAACAGAAACACTGGTTGAAATTCTCGGTACTCATCTTGAAGAACTAAGCCATCTTATCAAAACATTCACATTTAATAGCCTATCTGAAAGTTTCAGTAAATTTGAAGAAATTAAAAACAATAATCGACTGTCTATCATGGAATTATATTGAAACCATCCGACTGTCAAACATGGAATTATATTAAAACCCTGTCCGACCTTCGGACACGTAGACATTGTGTTAAGCATAAAATTTTATTTTATTTTGCGGCATCACCGACACCGCGCGGCCAGGTCTTAGATGAAAATACCTCATGATAACTGATATACCTTGTTTTTAACCAGTCACACATGTCTACTATCCATTACAAAAGAGATAAACATCACACAAGATGATACATTAAGCTGGTAACCATTCTACTTTAACCATATGGAAAAATCACTCGTTCATCACTCGCGTTTCACCCGGCAATACAATAGGGAAATCAGATCAGTTGAGGCCATAGGAGCTGGTATGAATAAATTTTCTTTATTATTTTACGTTTCAGGTTGCTACATATACCCTGTAACTTTGTTTGGATGGTAGGAAGTATAGAAATTAGCAGTAGTTTGTGCTATATATAGGTAAATGTCAGTGAAATGCGAGTGACAAGGCCGGTGTTGAAAAACTGTTTTTTTCATGCTGCCACAGGCTCTGGTCAATGTATGTAAAAAATATTTCTATGAACATGCAGCGCCCTTCATAATTATTGGCACCCCTGGTTAAGATGTGTTTAAAGCCTTGAAATAAATTAAATTTTTCCTGCAGAAGCATACTCTCACAATGAAAATTGTAGAAAAATGTAACCTTCAACTCAAGTGAATTTTAAGGGAAAAAAATCCCTGACTAAGAAATAATTATTTTTCATAAAATCACCTGTTCCACAATTATTGGCACCCCTAACAATTCCTAGGAATTAAATGTAATTTAAGTATTTTTGTCATTTCTAAAGTAGTTTACAAAGTAGTTTACACCATTAAAAGCTGTGAAATAGAAATTGAATCCCAACTGGAATGTTTAGCTGTGCGAATTACCCTGTTACCACAAATGTCTTTTAAAGTGCTGGTTCCATCTCCATCACATGATGCTTCTTTCTATCCTGATTTTGAAGCACTCCTGAAAAACTTGATCATCATAAAGAAATTTATGTTCTTGGGGATTTCAAGATTAATTGGTTGGACAAAAAAATAAGGTAAAACTCAAAAACATAATTTCAAAGTTCAATCTGAAACAAACGGTTATAACTCCAACAAGAATAACTAGAAATTCTCAGACCTTGATTAATACGATTTTTGTAAATAATCCTAGGCACGTAACTAAAATATATAATTTAATTACGGGCCTATCTGATCATAATATGAGGTTATTTGCTCGCAAATTAACCAAGAAGAGATTTTCAGTGTACGCCAACAGCTCAGTAACAATAAAAGGAATTCCAAAATTCAAATTGGGCCCAATTTCAATCTGAGCTTCAGCAACTTAGTTGGGAGGACATATTATGACCAATCATACAATATGATGATCTGAATAACACTTGCTACAAATTCATGGGTGCAGTCAAAGACACTATGGTGAAGCATTTTCAGATTTGGAAAACGAAACCCAGGAAAAATGACCTGCCTTGGCTGACAAAGGAAATCTGGGATTTGATGAAAAAGAGAGATCAGGCCTTAAAACTCTCTCTTAAATCAAAAAACAATATTGACACCTTGCTTTTAAATCCCTAAGAAATACGGTAGTCAAAGAGATGCGTGTTGCAAAAGCATAGTACTTCACCAGGTTGATTGAAAATGCCAAAGGGAAGGGCTCTAATGTCTGGAAACAAATATACAAATTGGTCAATCCAAAAAGTCAGAAACAACATTCAGTCAAAGAGCTTAAAATTGAGAATGTCACTACTACAGATCCTACGGAGATTGCTAATGGTTTTAATATTTTTTTATTGACTCTGTAGATGAACTTGCGAAAAATTTTCTGCCACCTCAAATAGTGAAGCATGCTGCAATAGACTCCAACAACCTTTTTTTATATTAAAGGGACCAATCAAGCTGCAATACATAAAATCATTACCAATCTCAACACTTCACATTCTAAAGATGTTTTCAATTTAGACACTGCTTTCCTAAAGCGACTCTCATCTATTTTTGTAGAACCTTAAACTAAACTCATAAATTTGTCTAAAGCTACAAACAGATTCCCAGATCACAGAAAAACAGCTGTGATTACACCCATCTTCAAGTCAGGGGCAGCTGATATAGCGTCAAATTATAGGCTTATTTCTATTCTCCCAATTTTCTCTAAAGTTCTAGAAAACATGGTATTGCAAGAATTAATAGCATATTTAGAGGATAATAATCTCTTGCACCCAAATCAATTTGGCTTCAGGCCCAAGTATTCAACTGAATTAGCTAGCTGCTGTCTGCTGGAAAACATCAAGACCTCCTGAGACAGAGGGAATGTTGTTGGCACAGGTTTTCTAGATCTTAAGAAAGCATTCAATACTGTCAATCATGACATTTTATTATCCAAATTAACCAAATTTAATTTTTCTGATCAAGCAAAATCATGGTTTGACTCTTATCTATGCAACAAGAGTCAACAGGTTATGATTAGTCTGTCTAAATCTAATTGCTGTGACAGTAAATTGGGTATACCACATGGGTCAGTTCTTGAACCTCTGCTGTTCAGCTTGTATATAAATGAGATCTCTGATTGTTGCACAGCAGTTGGCCAACAAATGTTTGCTGACGACATGGTTTAATTTGTGGCGGCAAAAACTCCCGCTATTGCTGCAGCCAAACTAACAGCCTGCTTAGATAAGGTGGCACGCTGGCTTAATACTTCCTGTTTAACATTAAACATAAAAAAACTGCCTGTATGTGTTTCTCAATCAGGAAGCTTCCCTCCATAGACTCTTTTAAAGTAAAAATCAAAGATAATGAATTAGAGATGGTTCAGGATTTCAAATATCTTGGAATTGTTTTGGACTCGCAGCTTCGGTTTGACAAACATATAAAAAAGCTGCATAGTACTTGTAGGGCTAATCTCCAAACTTTCAGACTAAACCGACACTGTTTACCGTTTAACGCAGCTCTCATATTTATGCACTCAATGATCTGTTTTCATCTTTCATTCAGTATCACTTCTTCAGAGCATTAGCCTCTGCCATTAGATTGCTTGCATCCATCTACAATCAAATAGTCAAAGTTCTAGATTAAAAAAAAAAAAGATTTCATCACTGCACTATTCTAAAAAAAAATTTATTCAGCTTTGAAAATTTCATTCATTACACCAATCTCATACTTGCATTTAAATGTCTTCACCATTTAGCTTCACCCATCTTTAACACTTTTATAACTAGACTTCATTACGCTGCCACCAACACCCGAAGTACATCAGAGGGAAACTGGAGAATCAGGTGCTGTAAGACTTCCTTTGCACGAACTGCCTTCTTAATTAAAGGTACAACTCTGGAATTCCTTACCTGCGAGTCTAAAACAAATCCAGGATATTAAAACATTTTCTTCTGCAGTCAAGTCCCGGATTAAACTCGGCCAGAACTGTAACCATGACATCAATTAACTTACAAGTGAAGTTTGAATATGGCAGTATTTTTAATTTGTTTGTTTGTAGTCATGGTGGGTTACCACGAGTAACTATTATTCTGTTACTGTTGTCTGCTGTTATTCTTTGTAACAATTATACTGTTATACAATACTGAGCTGATTATTAAATTTTAATATAATGTGAACTTTTATAATGTTTAGAATATCAATGACCATCAAGGGACTGGTGTTGGAAATTAGCTTTGGCTATATACACTTGTACATTACATCGAATACTGCGTCTGCAGCTGTCAATGTTTTTTTGTACGTGTCCCTGACAAATAAATTAATAAATCAAATCAATCAAATCATAAACGCAAACGTCTGGAGTTTACTTAGAGGTACTTGGACTTCAACTGTGACCGTGTGCTTTGGTCAGATGAGACCAAGATGGAGCTTTTTGGCAACAAACACTCTAAGTGGGTCTGGCGGAACACAAAAGATCAGTATGCAGAAAAGCACCTCATGCCCACTGTGAAGTATGGGGGAGGATCAGTGATGCTGTAGGCCTGTTTCTCTTCCAGAGGCCCTCTGAACCTTGTTAGGGTGCATGGCGTCATGAACGCTTTGAAATACCAGAATATTTTAAATCAAAATCTGGTGGCCTCTGCCTGAAAGCTGAAGATGGGTTGTCACTGGGTCTTTCAGCAAGATAATGACCGTAAACATATGGCCAAATCTACACAGAAATGGTTCACCAGACACATAATCAAGCTCCTCCCATGGCCATCACCGTCCCCAGACCTCAACCCCACCCCATTGAAAACCTCTGGAGTGGGCTGGAGAGGAGAGTGCAGAGGAGAGGACCCAGGTCGCTGGATGGTTTAGAGAGATTGTGCAAAGAGGAATGGTCGAAGATCCCTCGTTCTGTATTCTGTATTTGTTGGCAAAAGGGGGTTGTACTAGGTATTAATATCAGGAGTGCTAATAATTATGGCACTCATGATTTGATGTAAAAGAATTATTTCTTAATGTGGGATTTTTTTTCCCTCTGAATAAATGCACTTGAATTAAAGGTTGAATTTTCTTCTTTTTTCATTGTGGTCCTATATTATTTAGAAAAAAAAAACTGAATTTATAAGAAGCAAAAGAACACATCTTAACCAGGGGTGCCAATAATTATGGAGGATATTGTGACCATTATTAGGACCCTCTTAGCTGAATGTAATATTGTAAACACCGTGAAACTAGGCCAAGGGGGGTCCTAGCTGAGGCGGAAGGTCTAAGCGTGTTTGCCTTAACAGCCAGCTAAAAGATGGTCCTCGCAGTCTCCATTATAATAATGGGGTCTGGCTACAGCGTCAGTACTAGACCCCTACCCCAGGCCTCACGTGATGACGTCTTTCACGTTCTGCTTTTAAGTGGCCTGAGACGTGCCAAGCGGATGCTGCAGCCTTAATGTCTTAGTGGTTACAATATATCAGACTCCATATCAAATTTAAGATACAAATTTGTAGTTGCAATCATTTGCGGTTATCATGCGTTTTGCATGAATATGTTCGGATTTTAATTCGTCAATTTATTACCCAATTTGGAGCTCTGTTGTGCATCGGACCCATAACAGGTTTATACCCTACTCCGCCGGACCAAAACCATCTGAACTATCCAATCCGGCGAAAGAACTCAGAGGCTGGCAGCCTATTAAGCCAGTAATTTGACATAGCCTCGCTATGACTAGGGATTACCAGGGCCCACAGCGAGCAACTACAAAGGCATAACGGAAACACATCGTTCAGAGGCCTTGCGTCTTTTAAGATTTCCACCTAAAAATATAAACAGAATCTTGCTCGAAGCCAATATTAATAGCGTCATACACAGCATGGAAAATCCACCTTATAACGCAGATGCCAAGCGTGTTGATCAGGCACGCGATTACGGTCTACGTTACTCAACTGGGATCCAGGAGTCCGAACCGGTAGGTATATGTTCGTCCAAAGTCAGAAACACACCACAGATGCGAATATCAATTTATTTCGCCAGGCAGGCACAAGCTTAAATCACAAGACCTAATTACATCGTTACAGAGGGAAGGATGAATACAAGCTTCCTCGACTTCTCTGTTTCCCCCTCTTTTATGCCCAATCTCTAGGGTGCGTCCTATGGCGGGGTCATAGGTCGTTTTGGGTCATTTGAGCCAAGAATTCCAGAGGGGCTTTGGGAGGAGACATGACCACAAGGAAAACTGAAGCATAATTTTACCTTAAAGTTATTGAAGGAGGGTATGGCACAAGTCCAATTCCTTTGAAATATTCCCTATGAGATTTCAGAAATTACGAGGATTAAAATGATACCAAACACAACCTACTTGCGTTAGAGTTGGTCATGAAACGTCCGACACAATACCGAATTACAAGAATAATCTGCATTAAGGTTATTATTCCACTCTTAATCTTCAGTGTAGCAAAATACACATTATTCTGTGACATCGTGAGTGAGATTAGTGTTTTACTCAGGAAATTAAAAGTCCTTAGAAATATTTACCTAAACTGTAATGTATTGAAATTGTACGGGTGCAGTTATGTCAGAGTCCATTGGATGGCACTGTGGAGTTGTCCGGCATGAGTCTCGCTGGCCAAAGGTTTGCGGACAGCAGTTTTTTGGTAGATTCCCAGGCATCTGCATTAACCATTAACCCTGTGGCAAAATGAGATTGGCTCCCGATAGTCTGGTTGAGTCCATTCCCATGACCCTGGGGTCATCTGCTAAATGTTGGAGCACGTATCCCAACAACGGTCAAACTGTTGTTGTTAATGATTATGGCGCTAGATAATCCAGCCAGATAATCTTCTCTGTCTTTCCCGCTTACAAATCCCCCCTTTGACCCTGCTAGGACAGACTCTTACCGTCCCAAGGGGTCACAGAAGTTGCCCTGTGTGGCTTTTGCTAATGTTCCTGACCCACTGGGAATTGAGGGTAACTGCAGTGGGCTTAGGATAAGTGTGGCCCGTGTCGAGGCCTGCAGGGAACGGATCAGATGTCGGAAGTAGTAGCACTGGATCAGGGTTGAGCTGAAGATGAGGGCACTGCCGACGACGCACCCTGGAACACCCAGTCCCACCAGGTGTATGCGTCCTGGGCAAAACGCGTGGATGAGCTGGCCAGGATGGTTGCCGTTTGTTTGGCCAGGTTCACCTCCACCTGTGCCTGGTCGATATGATATTCAGTTTCCATGACGACCTGTTGGACAAGGCGCATCAAGGCATCCACCTCCAGCGGGACCCTTCCCAGGATGTTGATCAGACCCATCGTGAAGTCCTCTGTGACTTCTAGGCAAAAGGTGTGGTTAGCAGGGCAGGTCAGACCTCCATAGGTGAAGGAGTCCATTTCACTGATGATGCACCATTGCGTGTGGGAGACCTGAACTGCATCAGCACGGCCATGTAGAGAATGAACGCTAATGAGTTTAGCATCATTCTGTGAGAATGGCTGCAAAGTGTTACAAGTGCATGTAATATTGCTGGACGTTTCATGACAACCTGTACAAGTGGTAAAAACGGTTTCAGTGCCCTTCATGGTCATGTATCCTGTTATGGTCTAATTTAAGAATTAGATTTTTCACTACAACGCCAATAGAGCGTATAGTAGTAGAATTTGGATACACCTGATCTGGGTGAATTAAAAGGGAAGGAAACAAAGAAGCCAATACATCTTATATATTTTATACTGGTGTACAATCTCACAGTAGTTACTCATTTAGAGAAAGGTTCTGTCTTATGCCTAAGTTCTGCAGGCTATGGCACGCTCGATGGTACGGGTATGATTGGAGAATGAATGGCTGATGGTGAGAGGGGCCTGCGCTTCTGACCGTACCGCCCTTGATATTAATTTTGTTGCTATTGGTAGGGTGTTGGAAACCGGGGGCCCACTGGTTGCCAACTCCACTGGTGGCAAATCTGCCCGAGTTATCAGGAATTGAATCATCGAGCCGTACCAGTAGCCATGCAGTTGAGGTTGAACTGAGTTATGACAATGTTTAAATAAAAATAAAAACATGTTAAATGATAAAATAGGAATAGACACTACCCACATAGGGCATACAGTAAAACAGATGAAAATACAAACACAACACAATGAGAGAACCATCGGAAGTAAATGTTCTGACGTGAGGAATAATCCAAACTGGTATTAGCTATCACAAGTTACAGTTGTGTTTATGAATAAGAAAGTCTGATAAAACAGGCAGAATGACTGACAACACCGTAAACATGTTTCTTAAGTGATGATTAACATGCCACATCATGGTGCAAGTAAAATACACAAAGTCATTCATACATACCAATATGAATACTGAGAAGATTTTACCATACACAGTGTAGACATGAGTATATTCATTCACGATGGACAGTAAATTCAAGCATATAGAACAGAATTGCTGTCAGTCGACTGGGTCTAGACAATAAGGAATCGGATATTTGAAGCAGTACACACAGTTAGCCATTGTTGGTCAAAAATAATTACATGGCATTATGTCATTCCTTTGCAAAACCTACTGCATGCATGTAACAACAGGATGATAATAAATAAAATGGCAATAAATGAAACTACTTCAATTGAACACAGTTTGCATTTTCACCCAGAGAACAACAGAAGACACTGAAACACACCCACACACAAAGACAGACAAACATCGAGAAACAAATGTGAAATTGATTTTGCATTCTCCTTTAGAACTGTAGTTGTGTTAAGATGTGTGTTGTTATATTTGAGGTTGTGGACTTAGGCAACTCTGAGGAGTTGTCTTGAATGGGATGGGGGATCGTCTAGTCAAACAAATCAGTGCTGCGAATTTTGCTCTGGTGCCACACCGGGAGTGCTGAATGAGTTTATGGTCCCATTAAGGATCCAAACTCATCTTCCACATGGAATGCAGGCACCCTCTGACCCCTGACTTGAGGCTGTCAGTATATCAAAAGTAAATCTGTAAAAAATGCACTATACAGGGTTAATGTCTGCATAGTTTAGAATCTGACATAGGTTAACAGCAGTTAAAAACAGACAGATTAAACATAAATGAAGTAATGCATTCAGATAGGAATGCAGGTACAAGCTTTTAAGTTACTTATTGAACTCAGTCACAAGGACTGACAGAGAGGAGTGAGAGCAGGGGTGGAGATAGAGGAAACAGACAGAGGAATGGAGGGCTGTGAGGATCTGAAAAGACATAGGAGTGATCAGATTTCACCGGCATTCAAACAGCATGCTTTATTATGAAAGAAAGTATAGACAATAATGCAATTAGATTTTGCTGAATTGCCTCAACTCCCGTTATCGGGGACAGTATTCAAGAAAGTCTGTTAGTGAATAACCTCTCCTGAACATAGCGCGCACATGCAAATTAGTTCATGCAGCTTGCAAACCGCTGGTTCCATCCTAATGAAGCAAAACCCAGCGGCACAGCAACAGGAAACAACACAGTGCTGAGTGCTATTCAGCAACAAAACTACTGATGATATGTTTTATCTTTCTGCAAAGATTAATTTTTGCAGTTCTCCAATGATACGCTGTCTTCGCCGATGCAGACATCCAGGCTGTGGAACAGCGCTTTAATTTAAGACAAATTTAGTCATATCGCAGCTTGTACCTCTCCGCTAGATATGAACAATTCGGATTTACGGTTAATTTTTAAAGACTGATGATAATCAGTGATGAGCCGTCAGCTGCTCAGAGGCCCCTCAGTAAACCCCCACCGCTTGACCGTTCCCAAGCTGCTTGTGTCTAAGTGTGCTTGGTCAACAAACAATTAGTGGACAAATAACCACGGCCAATTCACGATCACTAATGAGGAATGATAATGAAAAAGTGAATTTTTGTTGTTTGCATTTAGCTATATAATTGACATCCCGTCCAGGGCGGCAATAGAAAAATGCCCAAATTCCAAAACTTTCGCAGACACTGCAGCATTTATTTTCAGCCTCTCTGCAACTGTCACTCAGCTGTGGATCGTATCCAACCGCACCTTTTAGCCGTGACTACATTCAAGAAATAGAACGGATTCTCATGGATTATTTCCCAATGAGCCTGCAAACCAATACACGCAAACATGCCCTCTTTCAGGAGCAACATGAGCGCAGAAATTACAAAGACATTACTGTTTGACGGCATAATTCAGGGGCGGAAGAAAACGCCTTATAATTTGGTGATGCAATGCGTAACAATGCCACCAAAAATAAATTACTCTTTTCAGTTCTACCAATTAATCTGTGCAACATTTGCAAATCGGGAAAACAAACTGAAAGTCGTCCAGGTTATTTAAAGGTGGATTTTCTGGAGGCCCCCTTCACTGCCAACGGGCCGCCACAGATAATGAACCTGTTATTCAGCAGCTGACATTTAATGATACAATTATTGAATTGGTTATTACAATATTTTCAAAGCTCTCGATCCAAATCTCCAACATACGAGTTTCCTTCTAATCCCACTGTCTTTTCACCAGTGCTTCACTTCCTCCACTATTTGAGCAAGATTGCCTGCACAGTTACTGCAGGACTTTGCTCCAAATCCATCTGGCTTAACACATACACTTGCCTTTCACTCTCAAAACACTTACAGAACCCTTCACACGCAGTCTCTACCATAGGGTAGATTTACATCCTGCGTTCCGTCCCAGCTTCAAGCACAATCCAGAATATTTAACATTTTCGGTGGCGAGCTTAATCTCTGCTATGACATGGCTACAGGACCCACTCGCACTGCCTATGAGAGTGAAACACCAACGACCTGCAGTCTAAGAAGCTCCCAGCCCATGTGCAAACAATAACAGCAACAAATATTTGCTTCCACTTAAAATGCCGAAAACTTCCGGTTTCACAAAGAAGCACAATCTTATCCGTGTCCTTTACTCCCTCTTCATAAATCGCTTTAAAATACCGCAATAAAACCATTAGATTGATAACTGAGCATTCTGTCAAGCTCCGCAAAAAGTTCTCAGAAGCCATCATAAGTGAAGGCCGTGCAGCTGAAAACTACCCAATGCTTTGCCACATTAGCAGTGGACAAGACTGAAAACATGTTTATCAGTAATTTCTCTTAATCTGTCCCTTAGTCCCCACTCCCATGGGGGGTTGTAAACCAGATTATGCCTGGTTTCTACGGTCCCAGGCCTATTGGGGATATTTCGATCCTTTAAAACGTGTCTATAATTGGTGGAACAGTAAAACTTTCCCTAACATACACTTGTAGATAAGGTAATTGTATTACTTACTACTGCAGCTGTAGGCCAACAACTACATCAAACCTCATTTCCCAGGGAGCTTTGGATACCGCTCCAGAAGTGTCGTCACGCGCTGGGGGTCACGTTGCTCTGGGAAGCCGTTGACGTATTTACGACGGGGTCACCAATCTGTAAACACCGTGCAACTAGGCCAAGGAGGGTCCTAGCTGAGGCGGAAGGTCTAAGCGTGTTCATCCTTGGTTTGCCTTAACAGCCAGCTAAAAGATGGTCCTCGCAGTCTCCATTATAATAATGGGGTCTGGCTACAGCGTCAGTACTAGACCCCTACCCCAGGCCTCACGTGATGACGTCTTTCACGTTCTGCTTTTAAGTGGCCTGAGACGTGCCGAGCGGATGCTGCAGCCTTAATGTCTTAGTGGTTACAATATATCTGACTCCATATCAAATTTAAGATACAAATTTGTAGTTGCAATCATTTGCGGTTATCATGCATTTTGCATGAATATGTTCGGATTTTAATTCGTCAATTTATTACCCAATTTGGAGCTCTGTTGTGCATCGGACCCATAACAGGTTTATACCCTACTCCGCCGGACCAAAACCATCTGAACTATCCAATCCGGCGAAAGAACTCAGAGGCTGGCAGCCTATTAAGCCAGTAATTTGACATAGCCTCGCTATGACTAGTGTTACGGATTCATAAGCTCCTCTGTCACTATGGGCTAATTGTAAGTCCTTTACGGGTGCAGCGCCGTACGCTTTGATTGCTGAGGTGCGGTGTTCAGCTGTGCATCATTACCTGGAGCGCTTTAAGAGCCAACTAGACCGGGCGATGGGGGCCCCGCCGTCTTCTCCTCTCTTGCACCTTTTGGTTTCTTTCCCATATGTTCTTTTAAATACTTCCGTTAAAGCGTATTCTTTAATAAATTAAGTTAAAACTTTATTCTGCGTTTGGTCTTCCCTTTTCTGATACGTGGGCCAATAGGGCAGAGCGTAACACTAGGGATTACCAGGGCCCACAGCGAGCAACTACAAAGGCATAACGGAAACACATCGTTCAGAGGCCTTGCGTCTTTTAAGATTTCCACCTAAAAATATAAACAGAATCTTGCTCGAAGCCAATATTAATAGCGTCATACACAGCATGGAAAATCCACCTTATAACGCAGATGCCAAGCGTGTTGATCAGGCACGCGATTACGGTCTACGTTACTCAACTGGGATCCAGGAGTCCGAACCGGTAGGTATATGTTTGTCCAAAGTCAGAAACACACCACAGATGCGAATATCAATTTATTTCGCCAGGCAGGCACAAGCTTAAATCACAAGACCTAATTACATCGTTACAGAAAAGAAGTCAATTCATACCTGGCGCAGCCAAAACTACACATATACACAACGTATATGAGGGAAGGATGAATACAAGCTTCCTCGACTTCTCTGTTTCCCCCTCTTTTATGCCCAATCTCTAGGCTGCGTCCTATGGCGGGGTCATAGGTCGTTTTGGGTCATTTGAGCCAAGAATTCCAGAGGGGCTTTGGGAGGAGACATGACCACAAGGAAAACTGAAGCATAATTTTACCTTAAAGTTATTGAAGGAGGGTATGGCACAAGTCCAATTCCTTTGAAATATTCCCTATGAGATTTCAGAAATTACGAGGATTAAAATGATACCAAACACAACCTACTTGCGTTAGAGTTGGTCATGAAACGTCCGACACAATACCGAATTACAAGAATAATCTGCATTAAGGTTATTATTCCACTCTTAATCTTCAGTGTAGCAAAATACACATTATTCTGTGACATCGTGAGTGAGATTAGTGTTTTACTCAGGAAATTAAAAGTCCTTAGAAATATTTACCTAAACTGTAATGTATTGAAATTGTACGGGTGCAGTTATGTCAGAGTCCATTGGATGTCACTGTGGAGTTGTCCGGCATGAGTCTCGCTGGCCAAAGGTTTGCGGACAGCAGTTTTTTGGTAGATTCCCAGGCATCTGCATTAACCATTAACCCTGTGGCAAAATGAGATTGGCGCCCGAGAGTCTGGTTGAGTCCATTCCCATGACCCTGGGGTCATCTGCTAAATGTTGGAGCACGTATCCCAACAACGGTCAAACTGTTGTTGTTAATGATTATGGCGCTAGATAATCCAGCCAGATAATCTTCTCTGTCTTTCCCGCTTACAATATGAACAGTGGGACTACCCTCTTAGTATGCTAGTTGATGGTCTAAAACTTTCATCTCTCCTGTTACAATAAGTTGAAATATCCATGAAAAGATTTAGGGAAAAAAATGTAGGTAATGACATGGCTACACCACATGGAAATCTTAGATATGACTCCCAACTAAGGAAAAAATAAGTTTATGGTAGTCTAGCACTATTTGGTTTGACAATACATGGCTTGGAATGAGGTGAAAATGGCCCACTTTGGGGTTCGAATATCTTATTGGCTGTCAAATGCAAATTTGCTCTTTTTTTGAAGCCCTGGATGTTTTCTTTCAAATGACACTAGAAAAATGAAGAATGATGCATTTTTTTCCTATTCCACTCTGAAGTCAAACAGACCCTAAACGAGGCCCAAACATCGTTTCTTGGACCCACCCATATTTATATATATATATATATATATATATATATATATATATACATACAGTGCCGTGAATTTGTATTTGTATTTGCCCCCTTCCTGATTTCTAATTTTTTGCACAATTGCCACACTTAAATGTTTCAGATCATCAAAAAAATCTTAATATTAGACAAAGATAATGCGAGTAAATACAAAATGCAGTTCTTAAAGGGGACCTAATGAGCTATTTTTCCAAGTCTATATTTTGGTCTGTGACTCCCCTAGAGTACTCCTGATCGCGCAAAGTAAAAAAAAGGGTACTTATTTCGCTCATACTGCCATCCTCAAAAAACCCCATTTGTAGTCCATAGTAGTCTTTGCCTGAAACGCCTCATTGGGGTGGCTCTTCCGCTATGGCCCCCACTCCCCATGTGCCCACTTTCTTCTGACTGGCCAGCTCTGTATAGGGCGGATCTGGCGAGACGAGGCACGCAGTTTTCCTGTTTCGGCAAAAAGAGTGAAACTGACGGGAATCGACGGGCATATTCTGTACTGTGTCGATTCTAACACGTTACATGTGTATAGATCTAATGAACTTAACTTGTTCGAATAAACGCTACGGCAAAAGTGGAGTACGCAGTGCGAAAGTCTGGCAGCTCAAGCACGAATTTGCTATCGGCTACAGTTTGCTACGGCAACAGTTGGTGAGTACAGCGGTTTTACTACTACATAGCTCGGACACAGGGAAAGCTAGAATCCACCCCATGTAGACACATTTGTAGAACGGGTCAACATGCCCTGGTGTAGACCAGGGACATAGAAATCCGGTGGGTCTGAGTTAAGAGGGAAACATGGACAGTGAGGAGCAGATAAAAGTGGACCAACAGCTTATGGACTGTTTCGGTGCGTATTAGGACCTGCTGGTTCGTGTGCATAGCTGTGGTGTGTTGTTAGCGTGGAGAAACGAACAGCTTCCGGGAGGGTATATGACGGAGGGGTAAAAGCTCCAAGCTAAACGGCCTTTTCTGAAATTATCTGTGGTAATGGTTTACTTATTGCTTCAGAATGACCAGCTTTTCCTCGCCGAAAATGGGCACATTATGGATAGCGCGCGAGAGCTAGACAGAGCTCCGGTTATGTCATGAACAGAATACAGGTTTTACAGACCGTAAGTTCCGTCTGCGTGAACCGTTGCTTATGTGGAGCTAGCGAATCGATCACTTTTACAGGACATAATTTAATATTCAATTGATGGCAATGCAGCGTTTGTTATACTGTGTCAGAGAGTTTGCCCAGACATTGGAGATGTATCAGGCTGACCCCAGTCATGGATAAGTAAAGCGATCGTTTCAATAACACCCAAAAACGCACCCCAAGCTCTGCAAAATCTACGTCTGGTCTTACTGCTGCCCAAATCGGCAGACACATACAGCTTGTGGCTCCAACTGCTTGATCGATGTGACTGCTTCAGGTTTGAGAAGCAGCTGAAACGCTTATGCTGCATTCACGTGCGATGGAAAAGATGATATTTTCCACTTGAGAAGTGGTATTTACCAGTGTGTTGTGTTCACGTGCTTTTGTTGTTGTTCTGGGAAATTAAAGATGGCGGACTCACAGATTTAGGGCTGTTTCTCGGGTAAAACCATGTTGAAAAGGTTAAAGGTTATCTCATCTCGGCAACTCATGTATCAAAAATTTCTACGAGTTGCCCAGTGGAAAATACCACATGGGGGGGTGTTCATGTGAACTTTTCACGTCGGCTTTTGGTATTTACCATAATTCCCATAGCACATGAACGCAGCATTATGGCATCGTTTTTTTTAAGAGAAATATTTGTTTTTCTTCACGTCCAAAAGTAAACGGACAAGTAGCTTAGGGAGAAATACTGACAAAATTGCACCTCAAATGATCTGCGGTTCTTCTTTTGTATTTCCAAAAGTGTAGATTCTAGTAAGGCATAGTATGATCTGCTGTTGTTAGTGCCTGGTAGAATAGTTTCCGGTGTGAGCAGGTCCAGCGCAGTGGTTGGCTCTGGCTAGGTCTGTACTAATTGGATGGCACAACCTGGCGTCAGGTTTTGCCCAGATCTCGTGAAGAGAGAGAAGAAGAAATCATGCTCACGAAATCATCAGAGAAGAAATCATGCTCACGAAATCACGTTCTTGGATTATGGCAAAATCCCTGTATCTTATGTTTAGAAATTTTTCAGAGGTTGAGCAGAGACAACCAACATTATAACATTACTAATATGTATTAAAAGATGGATCAGCATGGTCGGTCCCCTTTAAATTATGATTTCATTTATTGAGGGAAAAAAGCTCTCCAAACCTACCTGGGCCCATGTAAAAAAGTAATTCCCTCCTTGTTAAATCATGAATTAACTATGATTAACCACATTTTTGAGTTCAATTTCACTAACCACTCTCAGGCCTGATTACTGCCAGACCTGTTGCATCATGAAATCACTTAAATAGAACCTGTCTGACCAAGTGAAATAGGCTCATGGATTTCAAAAAGCAATACAAAACGCCACAATCTAAAGAAATTCAAGAACAGAAAGAAAGTCATTGACATCAATCAGTCTGGAAAGGGTTACAAACTCGCTACAAACTTGGGACTCGCGTGATCCACGGTGAGAGCCATTATCTACAAAAGAAGAAAACTTCCAGGGGTGGTCGGCCTAGCAGAATTACTCCAAGAGCACATTGATGATTCATCCAGGAGGTCACAAAAGAACCTAGAACAACATCTAAAGAACTGCAGGCCTTACTTGCCTCAGTTAAAGTCAGTGTTCATGATTCAAAAATAATAAAGAGACTGGGAAAAAATGGCATCCATGGGGGAGCTCCAAGGCAAAAACAACCATTGAGCAAAAAGAACACAAAGGCTTATCTCACATTTGCCAAAAAGAAATCTTGATGATCCCCAAGACTTTTAGGAAAATATTCTGTGGACTGATGAGACAAAAGTTGAACTTTTTGGAAGGTGTGCATCCTGTTACATCTGGTGTAAAACTAATACAGTATTTCATGAAAAGAACATCATACCATCAGTCAAACATGGTGGTGGTAGTGTGATGGTCTTGGACTGCTTTGCTGTTTCAGGACCTGGACGACTTGCCATAATTGATGGAACCATGAATTCTGCTCTCTAGCAGAAAATCCTGAAGGTGAATGTCCGACGATCAGTTTGTGACCTCAAGCCCAAGTGCACTTGGATGATGCAGCAGGACAATAATTTGAAACACACCAGCAAGGCCCCCTCTGAATGGCTTAAAAAAACAAAATGAAGGTTTTGGAGTGGCCTAGTCAAAGTCCGGACTTAAATCCAATTGAGATGCGGTGGCATGACCTTAAACAGACAATTCATGCTCGAAAAACCTCCAATGTGGCTAAATTAAAACAATTCTGCAAAGAAGAGTGGGCCAAAATTCTTCTACAGCAAGGTGAAAGACTCATTGCCAGTTATTGCAAACGCTTGATTGCAGTTGTTGTCACCGAGGGTAGGTTTTGGTTCAGGGGGCAATGACTTTTTCACATAAGGCCAGGTAGGTTCGGATAGTTTTTTCCCTGAACTAATGAAATCATCATTTAAAAACTGCATTTTGTATTTACTCGGGTTATCTCTGTCAAATATGAAAATTTGTTTGATGATCTGAAACATGTAAGTGTGAGAAATATGCAAAAAAAAAAGAAATCAGGAAGGGGCAAATACTTTGTTACGGCACTGTATTTTATATATATATATATATATATATATATATATATATATATATATATATATATATATATAGGCACTTAACTTTTTTCATGATAAAATGTTTGAGCCCTGCCTGAATTGAGTTGCTCTTTCATTACTTTGAATACCTGATCACCGATTTGTAATACTGTGTTTGCAGTTGACGTACAATATGTTATTCGAGAGCCATTGACTACATCCTATAAGTGAAATGAGCTGCACAAAATTTATTCAGTCTGAATACAACACAACTTTTTCCAAAGGTTACAGAATTATTTCATACAACAATCAAACTTGTATTTTATATATCTGCCATGCGGCAGCATGAGGCAAACAGGCACACTGTCCGTTGTTTACTCTTTATTAAATGTTGATAGTTTTGAGAACGTAACGCAGGAAAATTAGTCAGAGTCATAATGAAAGGGCAGGTGACACTGAGTTTGTAAGCAGCGTGTGAGCCACAGGAGAGTGATGCGTGGTGATCTGATGAAACCGCTGAAATCCATGCACTCAAAGAAAGAACAAAAGTTCACAGAAAGAAAATGACTGGCATTGCTTGAGTAACTCACAGAACTCAGACTCTGAACACAGGCCCAAACAGGAAATCAATTTCAAAAGTTTATTTAGGAGCCTGCTCGTAGCGTAGAGTCGTACGTAGTACAGTCCAGATCCTAACCATTGTTGTGGTTTTCAGACTAGAAGTTTACATATTTTTGAGGTCGCCTTGTTCGTGAATAATTGGAGGGAGACAAAATCTTCAGAAGCCATCTTTATTCCCACGGTGAGCAGTCCCTGACGGGGCAGTGCTAATTCGGCATTCTTTACAGAGCAATATTTACGGGAAAAACTGAACCAACTTTGCTCCAATCAAAATACATGGGTTGTAACTATCTTATCTTTAACTTTATTAACTCTCCAACTTTGTTTTGTTAAACCGTGGTGGAATATAGAAGTATAGGTGTTAACATTATATTCCTCGTATCACCTTCACATAAGAAACCCAGACTACTCAGGGAAAAAATCAGTCAGAGGCAGAGAAGTTAGTATTCAAGCCAAAGTCCGTTTACTTTTCTGCAGCAAAGGATCCCCATACAAGTCAAGTCAAAATGGAGGATAAGGACAGTTCCTGATTCTGTGGCTTTTATAAGAAAACATATCGACGTTCTTCTCCCCCCCGCGCTGTTTTACACATCATGGCATCTGCTGGAATGCTTTCGCAGACGCGCGTAGTCCACGTCAGGCGCGTAGCCCACGTCAAGCCACCCCGTGGTATGCGCAATAGGCAGGTGGTTTTCTTATTATCTCCTAGGCCTATCTCACCCAGGCTCCCCCGTGTCCATCTCCTGGTAAAACAAAAGACTAGAAGAGACACACACTGCTCTTGTTTATGGTCCTGAGGTCTGCTTGGTCCTAGATAAGCTACATGCCATGACACACTGGAATTCACAGTTATGCAGGCCCCTGCTAAATAAAAAATATGTTAGCACACACTGGACCTATGATCTGAAACAGAATATGTGCAAGCAAGGATAATCAATTAATAATAATGAATCAATAAACAATCAAATGGAACCAAATAAGCGATTAATAATGATTAAATGAATCAAAAAAAATGTTTCCACATTTCCCCCCTTTTTATAATTGATTATCCGCCAGCATGCCACTTCTCTCGATTTTCAGCATGTGCTTCATTAACGGGGAAAACATGTCATCATTATTCCCCATTCTTTTGTTCAAACAAACCCTCCAACTCAATTACATCGTTGTATGATTCCTTAAGCTCCTCGGGCAGAGTATTCATCTCGTTCCTGTCCTGCAACAGAAACCTCTGATACTGTGGATTTGCACTCAACATTCTTGATATCATTCCTTTAATTATGGGAATTCCACAGCAACTGCAAAAGAGCAGTACTGCGAATCCCCCAGCTATAAGACTCATTGCAGATGTAATTCCCGTTTCCCAACCCCCAGACAGAAGCCAGTCACTTAGAATTTGTCCCTACTGGTACAAGGTCTCGCTGTTGTGAATCAGATATGTCTTTTAAACGTTGCAAGGCTTGATCAATCACCCCTCCGGCCTCATCATTAGCGGGTATATAGGTACACACACTGGCCCAATAAGCTGACAGATCCCCCCTGTGCTGCTGTCAAGAGATACAATAAGCAGAAGTAGAATCCTGCAATTCCAACTTGGACACATATTTTTTGCACTTAGATCCTTTGAAAACTCCCATCTAGGGCGCAGTCCCCGACTTGATCCCTTTCCGCAGAGATCTCCACCCGGGCTCCCCCAGGTTGAGAACTCTGCTTTCTGCTTCCTGGTGTCTCCTTTTCAGAGCTCACCGATCACAGAAGCACCACTCGCTGACTGGCGCATTCGCTTTGACAGTTTCACCCACTTCGCCTGTTCACAGAGTTCGTCTCCATCGCCCCTCTGCTAGGTGTGGGCTGTCGCCCACGTACCACGTGTTGTCCACCACCTTACATGCGACAAACACGCCGACTAGATAGTACCATGGAAATATGTCAATTCATACTTCACCAGACACTACTTCACCAGACACAGGGCTCTTCAGTCCTCTCCGCAGTACTATTTGCAACATTTCTGTAATCTGCTTACGAGGGGGCGAATCTGCAAATTGCAACGCTTAGTAGATTGCTGGGGTCCGGTTCCCAGAACCACCATCTGATCCCCTGCAACCTCACTTTGTTCGTTTCCCTTGAACACACGCATTGTCTCCCAGGTAGTAGGACCTGTAGGAACCACCCCGAGCCCCAGTTTAGATATTTCGTCCCTCCCCAGGAGGTTTACTGGGCACTGTGTGGACACCATTACAGAGCAGAGTGTAGCAATCCCCTCAGGATTGTCAAATTTGAGTTCCTCTGTTGCTACGCTGTCCCATTGCCCCATTTGCAGTTTGTGTCACATTAGTGCTGAGCCGATGTGGAAAAATTGCACTTGCTTTTCTGATAACAGTTCAACATGCCCCCATGTCACATAGAAAAGAAATTGGTGCGTCATTTACAATCAGGGTTTCCCAAGCACTTATTGATGCAGCCATTAATGCAAACAATTTAATTTCATCATAGGGAAATGGCTCCCCAGATGCTAACCCTTCCCCCAGGGCGGTTAGTCATTCCGAATTGTTCCCGTCGCTTGTTTGTGGATACCCACTCAAAATCAATAGCTTCCCCTGGCACCCCTGGGTTACTCCCACAAACCCTGCGCCATTTCCTTTGACACATCGACTATATTAAGTGGGGGTAAACTGGGGTCTATTGAAACTAATCCATTACGTGCAGTAGACACTGCCATGGAGCATTTAGCTATCACATTCATTGTAGGCGCAACATATGTTTAAAAATGAACAGACACAGGGAGAGATAAGTCATTTTATTAAACCCCCGTTTTTTTTTTTTTTTAAATGAATAAGTCCCGGAGTCTCTACTGACTTGGAGCGTAAATAAACTCTTCACCGGGTTTGAGACGGACGGGCTCTATATGCCACACCCCCCTTAGGTACCCAGATGTACCTACACACCCGCTGGAGGAGGAGATACCACCTTACAATGTGACTGATGTATCCACGCCTCCCTCTCCTGGATTTTTACTGCTGCCGGTGTGGTCAGGAGCACTTGATATGGACCCTTCCATGCCGGCTCACTCCACTTCCGTTTTTTTCCTACACTCCGCACCAGGATCCAATCCCCAAGCTTTATCTCACCAGGCGGCAATTCCGCTACTGATCTAGGAGGAAGCATATTTCGCATCTCACTTTTGTTAGTCAACATTCTATTCATATACTCTGCCAGAGTTGCTTCTTCTATTTAATAAATAATAATAATAATATTAATATTATTATTATTATTAATAATAATAATAATAATAATAATTATTATTATTATAATAAATGTGGTAACTCAAAACGTTTCCCATGTACTGCATCATAAGGTGACAACCCCAATCCCTGCTTTTGGGGTTTTCCTCATGCCAGTTAATACTAATGGCAGACATGCTACCCAATTCCATTTAGTTTCTGCCATGGCTTTGCGCAGTTTTGCTTTCCGGGTTCAATTAGTTATGTCCACTAATACTGCTGATTGTGGATGATCTGCACAATGTTTTTTCAATTCTATTCCCAATTTTACTTCCCAAACGCACCAGTACTTCATTTCTAAATTCTGGCCCATTATCATTATAGAATGCTTTTGGAATCCCCCACCTAGGAACAATTTCCCTACTCAAAATTTTCCACTTGTGATGGCATCTATAGCTTCTCACTTCATTTAGAAAAAGATCATATCAATACTAACACATCGCTTCTTCAATTTACATGGTGTTAAGTGTATATAAAAAACATTTTTGTAAAGAAGTGATAGTACTCTCATCTATTAACCCCTTGGTCCCCCCTCTTGGTACATGGCACTGCCCATGAACCAAACCTACAGCAATATGGATGAGGGATTTTGGTAATATAGGCTTTCCATTGGGAAGGGTATTATTAGATAGGACTTCTTTAACACAACGGAGAATACATTTTTATTTTTTCCTCTCAATGAATTGTGATTAAGCAATCCACCTCAGGCTAGGGTTCCGCTAACAGCATGGAGGAAATGCACAGTCAGGGCTTATTAGCCCCAAACATTCTTACATTTTCCTACATCATCAGCAGACCCGGGTGGAGTCACTTTAGACTATGTTCCCATTTCCAAGAAAAAAGTTTATATTTTAGACACCTCCTAGCACATAACGGTACTTATTCAAAAATAAATTTAGAAATCGCAACCAAAGTAATATGTGATCATGTTACTGGAGGACTTTTGAATTTAGTCTTGTGTTAATACTTCAAATTGTATTTCCCCAAATCTATTTTAGAAGATAAACTCTTAAGCTAAAGCATTCCCAGCTGGCCAGCAATTCACTTCTCTTCAGCAGTGCTCTCTGTGGAAAAGTTCCAAGAGGAGTTTGAGACAAACAATAATGTACAATTTTGTTTTAATTTAACTCGTTCGGATCATTCCCTGTAAAAATTAAATAAACAGATTAAGGTTCACTTCTCAGTTCCTTTGCCATGAAGACACTCGTTGACAATTCCTGTTCAAAATGGAGAAAAGATTTTTAATTGCATTTCTTTGGTCAGGGAAACTTTCAGTCACATTCGTTTATCACCCTCAGATAGCAATCGCAATTTTTCAATGCTTGATAGAAAACACTTCTGCTGTTCTGCATCAAATGAATTTGGCACACAGTCTCTTATTGTATAAATTTGTTAAACAGTACTTTGGCAATTTTTGAACACACTGTTATTTTTGTTTCCATTTTCTCTTAATTTTCTTTTCAGAGATATGCTTCTAGCACACCAATCTCACACAGCCTAATTATTTATAGAAAAGTGCTTAGATTTTCTAGCTCTTTAAAAATATTTCACAAATTAATAGTGTAAATAGTGTAATTAATTCATGCTCATAGAGGATATCACTGGTAGTTTTCTTTGCAATGTATTACTACTGCCAAATATTAGAGCATTTAAATATTCACTTTGTCTTGCATCTTAAAGAAATTCAGTTAGCCGCAACATTAGAAACACTTGTCCATGTTTGTATAATTTACATTCAATTGTTACTTCATCTAAACTTCCCACTGTTTATAGTAACCGATCATTTAAGAGGAGTTAGCATTTATTTTATCAAGAAATAGTGACTTTTGCTCGGTTTCATAAGGAATAATTATTCTGTGCACTTCTGCAACTTTGTCCTTTAACTACTCCATAGTCATTCAAATGGCTTAACTCCTACACATTTTTTAAAAACAGAATATGTGCAAGCAAGGATAATCAATTAATAATAATGAATCAATAAACAATCAAATGGAACCAAATAAGCAATTAATAATGATTAAATGAATCAAATAAAAAAAATGTTTCCACAATAGGATTTTTAAAAAATAAAAGGAAAATATACTAAAATGGACTGGGAAATTACAGTTTATGAGCAGAGTTGGGAGTAACTAATTACAAAGTAACTAATCACTGTAATCACATTACATTTATCAGTAAGGCAGTAATGTAACGCATTACTTTGATAACTTAAGTAATCAGATTACAGATTACTAACAAATAAATGATCTAGTTACTTGCATTACTTTAAATTCCTCAACTATCGGCTGGACGGGAGGCCAGAAAAACATATTCATCCTCTTGTCTTCTTCTTCCTTTTCAGTATATTGGCGATTGAGACTGAGGACAGAAATCAAATCAAACGTCCTTTTTCATGCGTGTTCATGCCAGTACTGTAGCCTTTTACTTGACTCACTTTTCTGTAAAATGCTGTTTGGGCAGATTTTTAAAACTTTGCTGTCGGCTCTGCTGTATTAAAGAGCATGAAAGACAGATCTTGTATATGCCCTAGAAGAAAGATTAATGAGGATCTGGGCATATGCCAGGTTTTAGCATGACATGGTTTATTAATTAACTTATGGTGAATTTCAGATGATGGCGGTGAGTAATCTGAAAGTAAAGTAACTAGTAGTGTAAATATTTACTTTAAGCAGTGAGTAATTAAGTAAAGTAAGGGATTACTTTTTTAAAAAGTAACTAGCAATGTGTAATGCATTACTTTTTTAGAGTAACTAACCCAACACTGTTTATGAGTGGAAAAACACTTTCAGATGAATAGGATACAAGCAGATACATAAATGATTCAATTGCTTATGTTTTCTGTAAAAACTAATGATTTTACTGAACAAATATTGATCAAAGCTAAAGAAATCAAATGTATCATCTGATTATGTTTTTCAATCAACTAAACAGAAGCCTGCTTACTAATCAAAGCTACAGAAGCATGCTGCTTATGAGTGTGAGCTGCTCATGCATGTGTGAACTGAATTGCTTGTATGTGTGTGTCTGTGTGTGAACTGCATGTATGTGTATGTGTGTGTGTGTGAATGTGTACGTGTGCTGCCTGTGTATCAGGGATGCAAACGGCGCGCCTTTTGGCGGATGCCTTTTTCACGGCTGTCTGGGCGACTTGTGTGAATCGTGCAGATCCGATGAGTTTTTTTTAGGGGGGGGTCCGTTGGAGTGTCTGATTATAATTATAATTATTATAAATCAAAGGAAATTCTGTATTAAAATGACTGATTAAACAAATGCCTTTACAGTCCATGAAACATAGGAAGTATAAGTATGAGAAGAAAACAGTAAATCAGAAAGCTGTGCACGTAAAGCCAATTGGCTGCGCACCGTTATCTGCTGCTGGCTGCACTTCACTGCACTACAAGGATTTCCGTCAGTCCGAGATCCCGGAATTTCGTGCCGCACCTGGTCTTTTTACAAGAGAGGTAAGGTTAACCATATTATTTGATATCTCCTAATATCATTTCAATATTCATAGCAATTCTACCATTTGCAATGTGTAATGTTTAGGTAGTCCTAATGTGTCATTACGTCTTATTATAACTATGCGAGGTTCATCTGTAAGACATAGTGCCAGCTAGCACATTAGTGCTACATTTTAGATAGCTAGCGAAAATACAGTCGGAATTTTTTTTTAACCTTGTTGCGTCAGGCAGTTTAATAGTATTCCGGATAGACTAGCACTATCTTGTCCAGTAATATTTTAGTAGCAGCCTAACGTTATATCCAACTCTACCCCCTTTCCAATGTGTAGCCTAATGGTAACGTTAGGTTAGGACTTGTGCTAGTTTGAGGCTAGCAGCTTGTTGACGTCTGAACAGTAATGAGCCGCTGGTCTTGGCTTTTTCGCGAATGCAACCAGAAGTGACAAGTGACGAACGGAGTTATTTTCAATAACACCTACCACCATAAGGGCGAGGAACTGATACGTGGGCTTATCTTAACAGACCGCACTGTGGCAGACTGCATTTTAACTGTACATTTTAGTGCTGAAGGACGTTATTTTAGGGCGCATTGAGAAAGGAGGGCAGAGTTAAGTGAACTATTTTGCACTCTGTTATGATGCAGTAGGAGGTCTATGATAACCAGACGTCCTGGTTTTAGACGTCTGGTCGCTTTATGCTGCACTATGGCTAATATATGCAACTTTTCATTTGCGGAATGAGAGAATTTGATGAGAGCGAGGCACTTACAGTGCAGGAAGTGGATGAGGGCTGTAAAACAAGGTGGAACTGGTCTTGGTTACAGGTTGAAACAGAGATTGAAGTCAAGGCAGCCAAACACAAATTCAAAATGTCAGAAAAAAAAGGATATGCTAAATGTACTCTCTGCATGAAAGAGATTAATTATGGTAACAAGGGGGTGCATGCACTGTTGAAACACTGCCAGAGTGCTATACACACGCAGAGAGTGGCTACCATCATATCTACCCAAAGTGTGGCCCAGCTCCTCTGTCAAGACAAACCAGCTACCAGCCAAAGTCAGGCCCCCACAGCAGACAGAATAAGGGAAAGTGAAGAGCTCCCGATTCCAATGTGTAATCGTATTGCCAATGCAGAGGTGAGCCTTTGTGTGTGTGTTGAAGACTAGTTACGGGTTAACAAAATTAACAAGAAGTTTAGTGGACATGATGAGGACAGGACACTGAAAGCAAATGATGAGATGGTAACTTTCTTTAAACTGTAAACTACGATATAATTGTATCACCTCTGAAAAATGTCAGTAAGCTACTGCAAATGAATATTGATGAACAAAATGACTTTAAAATGAAAACTAATTGAGTAATTTATGCATTTTTCATCTTCTATTTTTTTCTCTCTAGGCAATGGTCCTGGCAGTTATTGCTGAGCATTCTCTTCCCCTCAAAATGGCACCTGCGTTGGTTGAGCTTAGCCAATGCCTAGCTGCAGACAAGGCAGCACTAACCCAATTGAAGCTATCCCGCACTGCAGCTTCTTATAAAATGATTTATGGTTTGGGCCAATCGTTCTCTGAGAAAACCTTCGCCAATCTGCGTGCCTGCCCATTCTCTCTGAACATTGACGAGAGTACATCTAATAGCTACAAGAAGGTCCTTTCCATGCTTGTCAGCTATTTTAACCCAGAACTAAATGATATTGTGGTAGAACACCTGGGTTCTCTTGAAGTCATAAAAGTCAGTGCAGCGAATTTGGAGAGGGTTATATGTGATTTTTTTCAGGAAAATAACATTCCCTGGTCAAACCTTATCAGCATAATGCTTGATTCATGTAATGTGATGCGTGGAAGCAAATCAGGACTAGAGACAAGGATACGCCAAAAACACTGTCCCACTCTTCTGGATGTGGATGGGGACTCATGTCATCATGTCCACAATGCGGCAAAGACATTCGCTGCTCCATTCTCGAACTTCTTGGAGGCCCTCTTCACAGACATCCACACAGATAATCAGTGGGCATCAGATCAGGTATCTGAACATGCATTTCTCTTTCTTTCTTTCTTTCTTTTTCTTTTGAAAAAATGTGTTGCGCCTAACTGGATTATTAATTGTTTTGGTTTTGCTATTAGTTTAAGATGATATGTCTTAACTTGCAGTTTTATTGCTTGAAGACAATTTGCGAGTTCTTGGATGTACCTGCCACAAATCCCCCAAGATTTATCTCCCATCGCTGGCTGTCAGCGTATGATGTTGGACTTTGCACCAAAAGAATGCTACCAGCACTAAGGATACTTTACTATGGTTTCATGAAGAAGCAGGACCAAGATGTGTACAAGGAGGTTCTACAAGACATGTACAGAGAGCATGAAGTGAGTGACCAGGCTCAAAGGAGGATGGAATTAATTCACAAGGATCTCTGCAAGAAGGGTATGTTTGTACCCACTGTATGTATGTGTGTATGTATGTAATGTAACCATGCATGATTTAACCATGTTGAAGGAACAAAAATCCTACCACAAATTTTAGTGCTCTGTTGTAGTAAAATGATGTAGGCTATGTGACTTATCTGCATGTGAGAGAAAATCTATAGCTGCTGTATCAGTACAAGCACAAGTACTACTATTACTGTTATTACTGTTATAATCTGGACAACATCTAAACCATACCATTGGTATGTTGCACAAACTTTAAATCTGTATGTCCTGTTATCTATACATTATTTCAATGTCTTTTTGAAGCAATGACTGATCAGGGGAAGAACAGGAAGGCCCGAATTTGTCAAAAGATTTGGGTGGAAAGCCGAAAAGTGGACTTGCATCTAAGTGTCTACCTGGGTGTTCTCCCAATTTTGAAAGAGTATGTCATGGTCTTTCAAGTGAGTATTTTCCTATATAGTTTAATGCAACAAATCAACATAAAGAGATTTCTGATATTTATAGAAAAACAGCAGCAAGTTCAGTGTGTTCTAAAATGCTTTTTTATGTTCATTAAAGGGAAGCAAAACTCTGGTGCACAAGCTGCATGACAAGCAGCTTGAGGTGTTTGTCAACTTTTTAACCTGTTTCATAAAGCCTGAGCACTTTAAGATGTCACCAATCAAATTGCTGGAATTGGATTTGGCCCAAAAAAACTTCACTCGCAGATTTACCTTGGGAAAGTGGCAGAAGACCTGGTTGCAGCCCACCCAAAGCATCCAGTTAGTATTTTAAATAACCTTCACTTTATTTTTGAATAATCCCCTAGGACATGCTGCCCATGCAAAAGCGTAATCATGAAAATTCATCATATTGGAGAAATAAAAATATGCATTGTAATCCACCATTTCATTTCATGGACTAATTTGAAAATGTACATTTAGTGTTTAATATCTTGTACTACTATCTTAATGTTATTTTGATTAATTGGTTAGAAGATTTGGACATTTTCCAATTCAGTGATGGTTTTTATGTCCTGTATGATGCTACCATCCATGTTTAAATACATCATATGGGACAAATATAAGTATGTAATGTAATCACCCATTTCATGTCATGGACTGATTTGAACACTTATTTAATGGTCGTTAGGTCAGAATCCTGATTTCATTTGGGAGAAAAGCTGTATTAAAAATCTTGTCATTGTACTGCAACAATTAAATTGCCAATATAAATGTGTGTTTTGTATGATATGTGTTGCAGGTAATCATGGATTTTATTGAAAATGTTACCAAGGCGTACATCAATTGTGGCAAATACATGCAGGACAAACTACCCCTGAAAAGTAAAACCCTGCAGGCCTTGTCCTCCATTGATCCTGTGGTGAGGGGCCATTCACAGGCTGTTATCCAGCTGAAGGAGTTGGCTAGTATCATGAAGCACTTGGTGCCCGCAGAGTGACCCCAGCATGGAGATCCTAAGGTACAATGTGGACCCCAACCTGGCCAACTATGAAGACGGAGATGACGTTGTGAAGTGGTGGGCCCATGTCATAAGTCTGGGAAAGTATCCAGCCCTCACGCAGGTCATCAGAGGTGCCCTGTCCATCTTCCATGGGCCACTAGTAGAGTCCTCCTTCAGCCTCATGGGTGATGTGACTGACAAGAAAAGTGCCAACATGAGGATAACTACCTTTAATGCTGTGCAAACAGTTAAATACACCCTAAGATCAAGGGGGAGGACAGGAATCACCATGTTCAAGAGGGAAGATGTGAAACTTGGGCCAGTGGACAAAACTGTCTGCCGCAACATCAGGGTTGCAGGGAAAAAGGATAAATCCTTAAGAAGGAAGAGAATTGAGGAAAAGAAGAAGAGGCAGGCAGAGTATGGCTGTAGAGCTTCCTGCGGAAGTGCTGAGAGGGCCAAGACCACTGCTCAAGCAGAAGAAAGGCAGGCACGGCTGAGACATGTGGCAAAGCAGAAAAATGCAGCTAGACGCAAGGCCCTGGAGACATTGGAGATAGCAAAAAAGAAGAAGAAACAGTAGTCGAGACCTGGAGAGCTGGAAGAAGTGTACTGTACTGAAGGGACTGGCACAATAGTCTAATAAGTTCTATTTTGGAATAAAATTTCCGTTCAATTTTCCAGCGTTGTCTCAGTGTTCTTTATTTTTAAGAATTTCTAAGGAACTGGGACGGTGTATTTTCATATAAAGAACTTTGTGTGTGTATAGGGTGACCCCTGGATGGCAGAGGTTGGTGGCAATGTAATTATATGATATTTGCTGCGGGGGCGTGGGCTTCGATAATCTCACTCCTTTTTGACCATACCTCTGTTTGTATCCCTGGTGTATGTGTGAACTACATGTCTGTGTGCACTGCTCATCCCCTCCCTACATGTGTGAACTGCTTGTGTGTGTATGTGCTATGTGTCTCTGTGTGTGTGTGCATGTACAAAACCCCAAACCAGTGAAGTTAGCACGTTATATAAATCGTAGATAAAAACAGAATTTGCAAATCCTTTTCAACTTCTAATCAATTAAATACACTGCAAAGACAAGATGTTTAATGTTCAAACTGAGAAACTTTTTTTTTTTTTTGCAAATAATCATTAACTTAGAATTTAAAGGCAGCAACACATTGCTAAAAAGTTGGCACAGGGGCCTTTTTACCACTGTCTTACATCGCCTTTCCTTTTAACGACACTCAGTGAACGTTTGGCAACTGAGGAGACCAATTTTTGAAGCTTTTCAGGTGGAACTCTTTCCCATTCTTGCTTGATGTACAGCTTAAGTTGTTCAACAGTCCGGGGTCTCCGTTGTCGTATTTTACGCTTCATAATGCGCCACACATTTTCAATGGGAGACAGGTCTGGACTACAGGCAGGCCAGTCTACTACCCACACTCTTTTACTACGGAGCCATGCTGTTGTAACACGTGCAGAATGTGGCTTGGCATTGTCTTGCTGAAATAAGCAGGGGCCTCCATAAAAAAGACGTTGCTTGGATGGCAACATATGTTGCTCCAAAACCTGAATGTACCTTTCAGCATTAATGGTGCCTTCACATATGTGTAAGTTGCCCATGCCTTGGGCACTAATACACCCCCATACCATCACAGATGCTGGCTTTTGAACTTTGCGCCTATAACAGTCCGGTTGGTTCTTTTCCTCTTTGGTCCGGAGGACACGGCGTCCACAGTTTCCAAAAACATTTTGAAATGTGGACTCGTCAGACCACAGAACACTTTTTCACTTTGCATCAGTCCATCTTAGATGAGCTTGGGCCCAGCGAAGCCAGCGGCGTTTCTGGGTGCTGTTGATAAATGGCTTTCGCTTTGCATTGAAGAGTTTTAACTTGCACTTGCAGATGTAGCAACAAACTGTAGTTGCTGACTGGTTTTCTGAGCCCATGTGGTGATGTCCTTTACAGACTGATGTCGGTTTTTGATGCAATACCGCCTGAGGGATCGAAGGTCACAGGCATTCAATGTTGGTTTTCGGCCTTGTCGCTTACGTGCAGTGATTTCTCCAGATTCTCTGAACCTTTTGACGATATTACGGACCGTAGATGATGATAATCCCTAAATTTCTAGCAATAGCTCGTTGAGGAATGTTGTTTTTAAACTGTTCGACAATCAGCTCACGCATTTGTTCACTAAGTGGTGACCCTCGCCCCATCCTTGTTCGTGAATGACTGAGCATTTTAGGGAAGCTGCTTTTATACCCAATCATGGCACCCACCTGTTCCCAATTAGCCCGCTCACCTGTTTACCTGTTCGAACATTAAGTAATTTGTCTTTGCGGTGTATTGAATTGAATATACACTACCTGACAAAAGTATTAGGACGATCCTCATTCTCACTCAACCTTTGATGTACGTGCTATATTACACATGTGAGCGTTGTAGGAATTTAATGGTGTCCTAAAATGTACATGTAAACATCACAGAACATTATTTTTTGGGTTTTGGGTTTTGTATACGTGTGTTACTGCTGCCTACATAATATGGTTATTGATTATGATTATTGATTATGGTTATTCAACAAGAAAATTGATCTACTGATGAATATGATGAGAAATATTGAAATATAATCCTCAACACCACAGGGGAGTATCACAGGACAAACAAGGAAATCAAAATCGTAGTCCTATAACAGTCTACTAGTCAAAAACCGGACAGCAAGATTGCTATAGCCTGAGGAGAGCTGAATCATAAATCCAGCAGCCAAACTGAAATTGTGACCAGAGATGTAAAATTCAAAAAGGGATAGGCAAACTCGTAAACTATGGAACTGACAAGAATCAAACCAAAAAAGCTTCTCCAAAATCGAAAGGCTTGTGGTGCTACAGATCAAATCCATTACAAACTTGCAAAGCTCTAGCAGAAGTACTGATATAGAAAGGGGATAGCCAATGAGAAAGGGAGATGAAATCAGGTGTGCGGGCCACAGGGAAGGTGGCAGGGGTGTAGTAGCAAACAAGGCAATGAGTGAATTATTTAACTGAACAAGGAGAGATGCACAACAGAAAACCACAGGTAATACATAAATCAGTTAAATACAACAAAAAACCATGGAAAACAAACACAGAACTCAAAACAGACTGTAATACCTGTATTATACCTATAAGGGTTGCATACCTGATGAAGCAACAGGTTTCATTGTTTTGTTATTTTACCACTACATAGTGAACACTGAGGTAGCTCAATCTGCATTCTACCACAGGTATGACAAAAAAATCAGGGAGCTACTGGCAATGATTATGAGTCAGGCAAGTAACATTTGATCATTCTCCTGATCAAAATTGGCTATCTATGTGACTTTAACGCATGGAAATTTATTGAGCTTGGGCACCGTGAAGGTATCCTCTTGAATCCGGTAGTGACAGTCAGCGGACTAATTGACAGTCAGTAGACTATTTGTATCATTGAAAGATGCATTTAATTGATGAAAATGAGAGAAAATTAGTCAATAACCTTTAGTTTGAAGGGATGTTCTGCAAACTCCTTGATATCTGTTTTCCAGCCATTACTGATAATCAAAAATGCGAGGATGGAAATGAATAAGACAGAGGGGGACTTAATTCTTATCAACTCTAGTTTATGTCCTATAAGTATTTAAACCCAGCATGGCTTGTCTCAGTGGGCTAATTGCATATTTGATACACAGCACTGTGGGCCATAAAATGTCATGCAGTGGTGTGAAGAATTATTTGCTCCTTCCCAATTTCTTCTATTTTTGCTTATGTGTCATATTTAAACTTTTCAGGTCATTCAAATAATTTAAATATAAGGGAGAGACACTGAGAGTGAACACAGCATGCACCTTTTAAATTATTGTTTCATTTATTGACAGTACGGAGTCATTTGAAATTTAAATCACCCATGTGAGTACAAAAAGTTATAGCACAGCAGCAATAAAACATTTGCGATTACTGGCAATGAGTCTTTCTCATCGCTATGGGGGAATTGTGGCCTGTCTGCTTTGCAGAATTGTTTTACAATTCAGCCACATAAGCTGGGATTTTTAGCATGAGCCTCCTGTTTCAGGTCATGCTAGAGCATCTCTATTGGATTCAAGTCAGGACTAGGCCACTGCCAACCCTCACTTTGCCTCTTTTGAGCCATTCAGAGGTGGACTTGTGCTTGTGCTTCGGATCATTGTCTTGCTGCATAACCAAACTGCACTACAGCTGAAGGCAGTAAACTGATAGCTGGACATTCCTCAAGATTTTCTGGTAGGGAGCAGAATTCATGGTTCCATCAATTATGGTGAGTCATGAAGGTATTGAGACAGCAAAGCGGCCCCAGACCATCACACTACCACCACCGTGTTTGTGTTGGTACAATGTTGTTTTTGGGGAATGTTGTGTTATCTTTACCCCCCAAGATACTGTTTTTTTCCCCAGTCTCTTTCTTACTGTGGACTCAGATTTCTTAGATGTTAGTCTTTGTGACTTCATGTATGAGTATGAGTTGCTGATGCAGTCTTGGAGGAATTATGGTTGAACGGTCAGTCCTAGGAATGTTCATCAATGTTGCAAGTTCTCGACATTTGTAGATAATAGCTGTGTGATTTGCCAGAATCCCAGCACCTTAGACTTTGTTTCTCATTTGTTCTTTAATGCTTTAGATTGCTACATGATTCACTGGTTTTTGCCAATTTCACATTGGCAGGCAGGTTTACTGAAGTGATGTTTTGATTCAGGGCTGGCAGTAATCACACCTGGGTGTGTCCAATGAAATTGAACCCACTCATCAATTAAATTAGTTTAATTGGTTGATTTAGTGAATAAGGGGGTAATAACTTTTCATACAGGGCCAGGTAGGGTTGAGTAAATCATCATGTAAAAACTACATTTTGTGTTAATCTGGGTTACCTTTGTCTAATATTAAATTAGTTTATTGATCTGAAACTGATATTTGGGTCATTCAATGTCAAATCATCAACATTTGTCACCATATAGTCATAGATTGCTTCCATATTTTCACATTAGATAAATATGCATTAGTGATGAACAAATCCTAAATTTTAGCTCACAGAATTACAGCCCCAAAACCAGTGAAGTCGGCACGTTATGTAAATCGTAAATAAAAACAGAATACAATGATTTGCTAATCCTTTTCAACTTATATTCAATTGAATAGACTGCAAAGACAAGATGTTTAATGTTCAAACTGAGAAACTTTGTTTTTTTTTTGCAAATAGTCATTAACTTAGAATTTAAAGGCAGCAACACATTGCAAAAAAGTTGGCACAAGGGCCTTTTTACCACTGTGTTACATCGCCTTCCCTTTTAACGACACTCAGTAAACGTTTGGGAACTGAGGAGACCAATTTTTGAAGCTTTTCAGGTGGAACTCTTTCCCATTCTTGCTTGATGTACAGCTTAAGTTGTTCAACAGTCCGGGGTCTCCGTTGTCGTATTTTACGCTTCATAATGCGCCACACATTTTCAATGGGAGACAGGTCTGGACTACAGGCAGGCCAGTCTACTACCCACACTCTTTTACTACGGAGCCATGCTGTTGTAACACGTGCAGAATGTGGCTTGGCATTGTCTTGCTGAAATAAGCAGGGGCATCCATGAAAAAGACGTTGCTTGGATGGCAACATATGTTGCTCCAAAACCTGTATGTACCTTTCAGCATTAATGATGCCTTCACATATGTGTAAGTTGCCCATACCATGGGCACTAATACACCCCCATACCATCACAGATGCTGGCTTTAGAACTTTGCGCCTATAACAGTCCGGATGGTTCTTTTCCTCTTTGGTCCGGAGGACACGATGTCCACAGTTTCCAAAAACAATTTGAAATGTGGACTCGTCAGAACACAAAACACTTTTCCACTTTGCATCAGTCCATCTTAGATGAGCTTGGGCCCGGCGAAGCCAGCGGCGTTTCTGGGTGCTGTTGATAAATGGCTTTCGCTTTGCATTGTAGAGTTTTAACTTGCACTTGCAGATGTAGCGACGAACTGTAGTTACTGACAGTGGTTTTCTGAAGTGTTCCTGAGCCCATGTGGTGATGTGCTTTACACACTGATGTCGGTTTTTGATGCAGTACCGCCTGAGGGATCGAAGGTCACGGGCATTCAATGTTGGTTTTCGGCCTTGTCGCTTACGTGCAGTGATTTCTCCAGATTCTCTGAACCTTTTGACGATATTACGGACCGTAGATGATGAAATCCCGAAATTTCTTGCAATAACTCGTTGAGGAATGTTGTTTTTAAACTGTTCGACAATCAGCTCACGCATTTGTTCACTAAGTGGTGACCCTCGCCCCATCCTTGTTTGTGAATGACTGAGCATTTCAGGGAAGCTGCTTTTATACCCAATCATGGCACCCACCTGTTCCCAATTAGCCCGTTCTCCTGTGGGATGTTCCAAATAAGTGTTTGATGAGCATTCCTCAACTCTCTCAGTCTTTTTTGCCACTTGTGCCAGCTTTTTTGAAACATGTTGCAGGCATCAAATTCCAAATGAGCTAATATTTGCAAAAAATTACAAAGTTCACCTGTTCGAACATTAAGTAACTTGTCTTTGCAGTGTATTCAATTGAATATAGGTTGAAAAGGATTTGCAAATCATTGTATTCTGTTTTTGTTTACGTTTTACACAACGTACCAACTTCACTGGTTTTGGGTTTTGTATTTTCTAAGGGTACTGTCCATCAGTTTTTTTGTCAATTTACATTTTTCTTGTATTTAACATGGCATAACTTTTTTTATTACACTTTACATCTAAGCTAATGCTATACTGCGTAATCAGAAAATGCAGTCCATTTTACTTTATCTTTCTTGGTTGTGGAGCTATGAGGACACCAAAAGTGCCTTTTGTTCAGGCAGTTCTTGCTATTGTTTCTCCTGAAGTGAAACAAGGATACACGCATCAACATGGACTTGTGAAAAATGCTGAGTACCATTCAATAACATTCTCCGACCTGTTCCAACTCCGAATGTCACTGGATGCACAGCCTGGCAGTATAAGTTGGACAGACAACACTGTTGTGCTCTTTGCAGCATTTAGGAAGCAATAACTTAACATGGCATGGAATACAAAATTTTAATTTGACAGTCAGTTGAGAAGAATTAGTGTAAGTAAATTTTATTGATGCAAAGAAGTGCGATTTTCAAAAATTGCCTGACCCCTATTAAGACAGTCCAAAAATGTCACTCAAGTCACATTAACAGTTTTTATGTCTACTATAATACAGGAATTAGTACAATTTAGTTTGTGATTGCCTGATGATTGAAAACACTTAAAATGTTGCATAGTTAATTGTGGAAGAAGCTTAAGGTGCCCCACAATTCTCGAGATTACCCTACCACTGTTCAGACACCTGCTAAATTTATATTGGTCAAAACAAATCAATTTTTGGAGTGGTCTTTCTAATAAAATAGAGGAATCAGTAAAACAAAAAAATAGATGAAAATACAAGGTGTGTCCCTGGAAATATGGGGGTTTGAACAAGTGGCATTTTAGCATTTATTTCAAATTTGGCACGGTACTGACTGCAGTTGGTCAGCCTGATATATTCAGCAGACACAAATGAGTGGAAAAAATGCCGGAGAGCCTGTGCAAGGGTTTTTTTTTTCTTTATAAAGCTCCAGTAAGTTGATTATATTGTTGCAGTGTACAGACTGTTCCATAAAAACAAGTTAATTGTTTGTGAGACATGAGTTTATCCTCATTTTTAAGAAATCCCTTATAAAATTAATACCTTTATCAAACATAGGATGATGATTTTTTGGAAATCTATCAGCAAGTATATTAGAAGTTAGCTATATTATTTGTTGTAGAACTTGTTCTGCATTTTCTGGTGGGTGAAACTGATATTGTAACCAGCTTTGTAGAGCTTCTTTCAGAAAAGTGGAGACAACAGAAAACGTCATTAATTAATGCTAGATGCATAGGTTTAATCCGCAGGAATTGAAAGAAGCCTCAGATGGACACTTAAGTAATTTGCATGAAAACCAGTTTGGATTGAAGTAGAATTTTGGAATAAGGGAAGCCTTCAGTGAAATATTTAAAGCTTTTAAGTTTAAGAATTTTAGCCCACCAGATACATAATCGTTATCAAGATATGTACACTTAATTTTATTAGGTTTATTATTCCATATTATTTGAATATCTTCTGTCATATTTTGAAGAATGATCCTTTAGGGGTTGGTAATGCTATAAAGTAGTATGTAAACTGGGATACAACTAATGAGTTAAAGTTATTTTGCCATAAATGGCAGGGCAGCAGAATTCTCTCAATTTTACTTAGTTTATTAAAATTAATAGATGAAATTTCACTCATTTTCTGGGATATGTATACCTGTAATGAACGTACGGAGTCTCCAATCGTGGTTCAAGCTCGGAAGAGCGTCTTTTATTCACATTACCGTTGCTCATGGTCAGACAGAAACAGAGGTCAATAACCTCTATTGATATCAGGAATAATCACAGAAAAGCTCAATCGTAGCCAGAGACGGGCAAAATGCCAAAAAACCAGGAAATCAGTCAGCACAGAATACAGAAACGAAGGAAACAAATCTAAGGGAATGGGAAAGGGAAAAGAGGGAGACACAGAAATAAACTAAACAGTCGAAGTATAAAGGGAGCTAGGGAAACGGGAGACTCAAACTCACCACACTCACTCGACGAATACAATCAATTACTTGAATACAGAAAATCACAAAAGACAAAAACTCTCAATAATCGCAGAAACACACAGAGAAAAAGCGCAGAAACAGAACGACTAGGCAGAGCAAGGAACGGTCACGAATTGACAAAGACAAGCGGAGAAGTGGGGTCTTTATAAACAAACTAATTAGAGTGTTTAGCCCAAGAAATGAAGGACAGCTGAGAGGAGGCAGAATCTAGAACAGCAAAGGATAGTGATAGGACAGATTGAGCAAGTAGGTGTGCCCTGCTTCTTCAAACTAACTAATCACTGTGCCTAACTACTCTGCTCTAATGTGTAGTCCTACCCTTTTCTAATCACCAGTGCCTCAGCAAAACTATTCTCAGGTGCAGACAGTTAACAAGCACAGGGAGAAGGAAGCAGGAAGTACCCAACCAGAAAAAACAGGGGAAAAGACTGTGAATGGAAACAAGACTCCACACTTAGACACACAAGGGAGTGAGTGACAAAAGACAAGCATTCATGAAACATGAACAGTCACACTAGAAATAAATCTAACACAAAGAAACAAATAATTCTAAACATCATGAAACTAAAAACATACCAAAACAAAGCATAAATTACTTAATTCACAACAATACCAAGTACACTAACCAGTCCATCTGTCCAATGAATTGGTAAATTGCATGGATGTGTGAACTTTCTATTTTTCAGGGAACTAAGTTTCAATATTTGGCAATTCTCATAATTTGGCTTCAGTCCAGATAGGTTTGAAAAGTCATCCAGATCCTTTGATAGGCTTTGTAGCGATGTACAATGAGGGCTCAGTAGAAAAATTGTATTATCAGCAGACATTGAAATGTTTGTATATAGACTATGCATTTCCGAGCCTTTGATATTATTATTTGTTCGTATTTTTATAGCAAGTATGTCTATACCCATAATAAATAAATACGGTGATGCTAGGGTTTATATTGTGGGTGCTTTGGGGACCTAAACATGAAACTGCCTGAACAAAAGGCGCTTTTGGTGTCCTCATAGATCCACAACAAAGAAAGGTAAAGTAAAATGGATTGCATTTTATGATTAAGCAGTATAACATTAGCTTAGAGGCAAAGTTTCAAAACTATAGGTGTGATAATAAAAAAAATTATGCCATGTTAAATACAAGAAAAATGTCAATTGACAACAAAAAAAACTGACAGACAGTACCAGCAGCAAATAATTCACCAAAAATTAATTTCTGGTCCGAATGAGCTGAAATTTAGGAATTCCCATTGATACAGCGACATCCATAATTATTGGCACCCCTGGTTAAGATGTGTTAAAAGCCTTATAATAAATTCAATTTTTATTGCAGAAGCATACTCTCACACTGAAAATTGTTGAAAAATGTATCCTTCAACTCAAGTCAATTTTAAGGGAAAAAAAATCCCTGATTAAAGTTTTTCATAAAATGACCTGTTCCACAATTATCAGCACCCCAAACAATTCCTAGGTAATAAATGTAATTGAAGTATTTCTGTCATTTCTACAGTAGTTTACAAAGTTGATTGAAATGAAAAACACCACATGTGAAATGACAAATATAGTCTGCTTCCCGCACAGACAGGATACTGAGAAAATGAGAGGTGATGACACAAATTCGGGAACTAAACTGAGGTCATAGTGACCAACCCAAGTGACCACTTCACTTTTCTCTTCATTACGGATGCAGAAACTGTCGGTGTTTTTTTTTTACCAGATATAAAAAACAACATACACCAGATATCTACTATCATATTTTATCATCAAATATCAGACTTATTTCCTGAGAAATTCATCTCCAAGGTCAGAAAAGGGTGTGAATATGATCCAGACCAGGCAACAATCATTTTTGCTGGACCAACAGATGAGAAAGGAGTCCTGTGGCTTTCACACTCAATAAAGTCATGGACACAGGGGAAAAAAATTCTCTGGCATAACAAAAGAAAAAAAAAATCCTGTATTTCCAGTAACTGCACCCTAAAGCACCGACCCTAAAGTTATCGCACCACCATACTATAGTGACAGCTGGTGAGCAGAAATTGACGAGGCGCAGAACATCTTGAGAAACCAGCGATTGATTTTGACCTGTTTTCAATGATTTATTTACATTAACATAGCTTAAACTCCAGATGTGGCCAGTTTCCTTCATTAAAGAAACACAGTAAATGTAAGGTGTCCTTTTGACACAAAATTGCATTTCAATCAATGTCAATCCAGTTGTGACTACTTGTTACTAATCTTCATTTCCTTTATTGTAGCCCCTGACGAAGCTGGGCGGCTACTATGGATTTGCGTGTGTCGAATGAAAGTTAGATAGTATACGATGTGTTAAAAGCAAGCATGGAAGTTAACGCAGTAGTTTATCTTTTTTCCAAAGTGATCAAATCATTGGAGAACTTTTTAATCAAGTTACTTATTTAAAACAGGTCAAGAGTGGCTTACTTATTAGTTCTCATCTTAACTTAACTAAAATAACTACCTACCTCTGTATTGAGTGTTTTCACGGTTAAATTCAAATTAATAATTCAAAACACATCAGGAGCCTTCATTGGTTTCGAGGGATGTTTTGTCTCCCTCAATTTTCAGTTCACCAGCTTTCACTGATCAACAATGGTTTTCAAAACTTCAGGGTCAGTGTATTAAAGGATCCCTTCCAACCATAATACCTTGCCCGCCTTTGTTGTTGTTTTCAATTTGATGTGAAGAAAGGTCAAGAGATCTGAGACAATTCCGCTAAATTGGAGGAAGTTGACCATGATATGAGTGTGGACGTAGAAATGGAGACTGTACGAATATCAATAGCTTTCATCTTTTATACCCTGAATTAGCTTAGTGGCTCTTCTCTGAATTTTTTCTAGAGCCTCTATATCTTTCTTAAAGTATGGTCCCCAGAACTGTACACAACACTCCAGATGTGGTCTGACGAATGTGTTGTACAAAAGAAGTATCACCTCCTTGGATTTGTACTCAATACTTTTGGCGATGTATCCCAGCATCCGATTGGCTTTTTTAACTGCTACGGCACAATGGCTAGAGCCTGTGAGGGTTTGGTAAACAATCAATCCCAGATCTTTTTCATGTGGAGCACATTCCAGTTTTAAACCTCCCATGAAATAATCCCGTCTAATGTTTTTATTACCTCCATGTACAACTTTACATTTTGCTACATTAAATTTCATTTGCCACATTTCTGCCCAATTCTGGATTCTATCAAAATCAGCCTGAATCACTTTAGTGGACTCTAAACTATTTCCCAAACCTCCCAATTTAGTATCATCTGCAAATTTAACTAATCTGCTCTCAACATTCCTTTCAAGGTCATTAATGTAGATGAGGAACAGCAGGGGTCTCAACACCGATCCCTGGAAGATGCCACTCCCCACCATACCTAGCTCAGACGAGATACCAGTGACCTTTGTGTTCTGTCCTGTAACCAGTTTTGAATCCACTTCTGAATACCTCCTGTAACTCGAATGGAGCTAATTTTAAAAATTAGTCTCTTATGCGGTACTGTATCAAATGCTTTCTGAAAATCCAAGTATCTGATGTCATAAGCCCTGCTCTGGTCATAAGTCTTGGTGGCCTCTTCAAAAAATTCCAGAGGGTTTGTCAGGCATGACCTTCCCTTACGGAAACCATGTTGGCTATCCCTCAAGATATTGTTATGTTCAAGAAATAAGCCCAGCTCATCTTTTATGATAGATTCCAATATTTTGCACTCAATGCAAGTTAAACCGACCGGCCTGTAATTTCCTGGCTCCCTTTCTTATATATTGGTATTATATTGCCCTGCTTCCAATCATTTGTTATTTCTCCAGTTTCTAAAGACCGTCTGAAGATGGCGTATAGCAGCTTAAAGATGATCTCACTAACTTCCCTGAGCACTCTAGGATATAAACCAGGGGTGTCAAACAAGAGGCTGCAGGTCTTCAATCCTCCCAAGCAGAAGCTCACCTGAAAGCACTGATTTAATCAACTGATCTAGGCCTGCACAACTGATTTATTGTATCAAGTGCGCTTCTGCATTGTTGGAGTGAAAACCTGCAGCTTTTGGCCCGTTTCCGGGTGAGTTTGACACCCCTGCTCTAGATTCTGTATTCATTACTATGGGTTAGGCCAGTGGTTCTCAAACTCAGTCCTGGCGCCCCACTGTGTATGCTTGTTTTTGTAGATGAGAGCTGGAGACACAGTCAAGATAAGTACGTCCAACGCCTCACCGCTGACTCGCTCGCTCACTCATTCATCCATTCCTCCACTCAGCTGGGCGGAGGAGGAGCCGTGAAGCCGCTGACTCGCTCGGCGGCGCCGCTCCTCTGCTGCTCTCCTCTGCTCTCCGCTCAGAAATGAAGGAGGCGCTGTGACCTGTGATCCAGCCTGTGTCTGTAGCGATCTCGATCATCCGTGAGGACGCTGATATCTCCATGGTCGCGGTGATCGTTAGTGCTTGGTGTGGACTGGAGGCTACAAACTTCCGCTGTAGCGACAATAGTTTTTCAGCCCCGGAATCTTCAGCGGAATGGAGGAAGTTTGAGGAGAACCTGGCCGATCGCACTCAGAGAGCAGCTGTGTGTTTGTTCTTCTCCGAAACTCCTACTACTTCTACCTTAGATTTCCGCTCACTCAGCAAGCCGAAGCTTCTTGTTCTACAAGAGTCTTTTCGCTTGGGGTCTGCCCCTAGCAGTGACCGGTGGGATCGTGCGTTCAGCAAGCAGCCCCTTTATACTTAACGCGCGGTGCGAGCCAATATTATCCAGCTGTGAATGGCGCAGTGCGAACGGCGCGTAGTTGTTGCTGCTGAGTGGGACAGAAAAAGAAGCGAAAATGACTCACATTGCAGAAATTAAGTTCTCTGCGCGTCGGCGAAACACTGAAAACTGAAATTTGAACGCGACACTGACTCCAAGTGGAATTATAGGTATATATTACACAGCCCCAACATGTCTTTTTCAAAGCCCGCAGTGAAGAGAAAGGTCGGTGATGAGCACAGACAATTTCAGGAAAAGTGGGGAGTGCAATATTTCTTTGTTGAGCACAGGGGCACCCCGACGTGTCTTATTTGCACTGAGAAATTTGCGTTGCTCAAGGAATACAATTTGAAACGTCATTACACTACTAGACATGCTGAGGAGAATGAAAAATACCAGGGAGATGAGAGAGCCAACCGGGTTGCCAATCTTAAAACACGTCTACTGAGGCAACATGATTTCTTTAAGAAAGCAACCAAAGAGAATAATGCCGCAGTCGAAGCTAGCTACGTGGTTAGTGAGATGATTGCTAAAGCAGGAAAGCCATTCACAGAGGGTGAATTTATCAAAAAGTGTATATTACAGGCTGCACATATTGTCTGTCCAGAAAAGAAAGGTCAGTTTAGCAACATCAGCCTTTCTGCCAACACCGTGGCAGAGCGCATTTCTGACCTGCCAAATGACATTTATGATCAACTGTGAGAGAAAGCAAAATGTTTCAGTGTATATTCAGTCACTCTTGATGAGACCATAGACATCACAGACACTGCCCAGCTCGCAATATATGTCCGTGGTGTTGATGATAATTTTGAAACGATGGAGGAGTTGCTTACAGTAATTCTAATGCACGGCCAGACCACCGCTCAGGAGATATTTCACCAGCTGTGTGATGCCATTGAGAATGCCGGTTTGCCATGGAAGAGGTTTGTTGGAATAACAACCGATGGAGCCCTATCAATGTCAAGGAGGAAAAATGGACTGGTGGCACTTGTTCAAAAAAAAACTGGAAGAGGAGGGTGTGGCAGAGGCCATAGCTCTGCACTGCATTATCCATCAGCAAGCTGTTTGCAGCAGATGCCTGAAGTATGACAATGTGATGTCTGTCGTTGTGAAATGCATCAACCAAATCAGATCCAGGGGCTTAAAGCACAGAAGGTTCCATGCTTTTTTTTTGAGGAAATGGAGTCAGAATATGTGGATGTGCTCTACTTCACCGAGGTACGTTGGCTCAGCAGGGGAAATGTATTGAAGAGATTTTTTGAGTTGAGAGCAGAAGTGAAAGCCTTCATGGAGAAGTATGGGGTGGCTGTTCCTGTGCTAAGTGATCCCAAATGGCTCATGGACTTAGCTTTTCTTGTTGATATAACACATGCGCTTAATGTACTGAACAAGAAGTTACAAGGCCAGGGGCAACTTGTCAGTGCTGCCTATGACAACGTGAAAGCATTCTGCACAAAACTTGTGTTATGGAAAGCCCAGCTCTCTCAGACAAACCTTTGCCATTTTCCAGAATGCAAGGCACTCGTGGATGCAAGCACACCATTCAGTGGTGAGAAGTATGTTGAGGCCATTTTGAAGCTACAGGAGGAATATGATCACAGATTTGCAGACTTCAAGACGCACAGAGCCACATTTCAAATTTTTGCGGACCCCTTCTCCTTTGATGTGCAAGATGCCCCTCCTGTGCTTCAAATGAAGCTCATTGACCTGCAGTGCAACTCTGAACTCAAAGCCAAGTTCAGGAAGGTGAGTGGAGAAGCAGACAAACTTGGGCAATTTTTGAGAGAATTGACCCCCAGCTTCCCTGAACTTTCCCGAATGTTCAAGCGGACCATGTGCCTTTTTGGGAGCACGTACTTGTGCGAAAAGCTCTTCTCAACCTTGAACTTCAATAAGTTCAAGTACAGGTCCAGACTTACTGATGAGCATCTTCAAGCCCTACTGAGGCTCTCAACTGCTTCCACCCTCAAGCCAAATGTGGCTCGGCTATGCGAGAAGAAGCGCTGCCAGGTCTCTAGCAGCAAGAAGTAGGCAAGAGAAGCCATGTTCAGAACAGTTCATGTTCAATGTTCCATTCATGTTCAGAAAGTTAAAGGTTAAAGAACTGTTAATACAGACATTTGAATCAGAATAAAAATAATTAGTTTTCTCTAGACAGCAACTATATGTGGTTTCTTCAGTCGTCTATATCTTCTGTATGATTATTATTATTATTATTCTTATTATTATTATGATTATTTACTTATTTATTTATTTATTTATTACTGATTGATTGATTTATTTTCTTATTAATTCAAAATTTGTTTATTAATTTTTTCATCTTATTTTGTGTTAAAAAATGAAGATATTTGAGAACATTGGAATGTTTTTATCAGAGCTTTTCTTGTGGAAATCCTGATGCGGCCCAGCCTCACCCAGACTCTGCCTCCAGTGGCCCCCAGGTAAATTGAGTTTGAGACGCCTGGTTTAAGGTATCTGCAATATCCTTGTTATCATATAGCAGCGATCCATTTTTATTCTTAATGCACTTGACCTGCTCTTTCACTTTCCTTTTTCTGCTACAGTACTGAAAGAAGCGCTTAGGGTTAGTTTTTTCCCCTTCTGCAATTTGTCTTTCATACAGTCTTCTAGCATTCATCAGCACTTTTTTGACCACAGCCCGCATTTTACAGTATTCAGCCTTAGTGTTCTCATTGGTATCCTTTATGTACATCATATAAAGATTCCTCTTTTCCCTCAAACTCCTACAAATAGCTGTGGTCATCCACTGAGGATTCTGCTTTTTCAGCTTACTTTTGGACACCTTTGGAATGAATCTGCATTGTGATTCAAGTAAAACCCCCTAAAAACTTTCCCACATCTCATTTACAGACTCACAGTCCAGGAGTGTCTCCCATTTATTTCACTTAGATATGAGCGCATCCTGTCAAAGTTTGCTCGCCTAAAATTGAAAATTTTTGTTTTTGAAGACACTTTTTTAACTTCCCTTGAAACATCAAAATTAACAGTAGAGTGATCACTTGTCCCAAGTGGCTCCAGTACCTCAACATTGCTAATTCTATCTGGGTCAGTACAGAGCACTAAGTCTAAAATTGCTTTCTATCTTGTAGGTTTATTAACATGCTGCACCAAAAATGATCATTTAGAAATTCTTCCTCCCCCCTACCCTGGCCTTTCACCATTTCCCAATCGATACCAGGATAATTTAAGTCTCCCACAATAATAGTCCCTCCTCTTCTACAAGCTTGCGTAATCCTCTTAAAGAACATTTCATTGACAAAACTGTCCAAAGCTGGCGGTTGACAGCATACTCCTATGTTTAAACCAGTCTTGTGTTTGCCAATGAGCCTGACTCAGATATCTTCACAGGGCAAGGAATGTTCAATTTCAGGAATTTCCTGCACATTTATGTTTTCATTCACACAGAATGCTACATCCCCTCCTCGCGTATTGCATCTATCCTTCCAAAAGAACTTCTATATTATATTCATCTCCATCCTCCTCACTAAGCCATGTCTCTGTAATCCCAACTATGTCATAACCTTCACTAATCATAACAGCCTCAAGCTCTGGAAATGTATTTTTTATGCTTCTTGCATATAGGTTCCTGGATTATAATTTTAAAGTGCTGAACATTGACTCTTAATCTTAGTGCTGTTAATGTTTAAGTTTTAGACAGGAATGTGGGAAAAAGTCTAAACAAGACTAGAGAGTAAATACAGGCTTGTGAGGCTTACGAGACTTTGCACCGAATGAGTGTGAACAAAAGGTAAGGCTATCACATTAAAGCAAAAGGGAACAAATGCAGGTAATGATCATGCGGTCCGGGTCTTAATAGGCTGGTGAGTTTGAGCGCTGGAGGCGTGGCTTAGTTCAGCCGCAGCAATCAAACTTTTGCCAAGTTGCTTGAATAGAAGATAAAAACTGAATGTCACCAACTCCAACAGTGATATAGAGCAAATTGGCGATTGGCCAACTATCTTGTGAAAGGTTGCAAACTAAAGTATGTGCTCCTTAACAAACACATGCTGTTGTTGCTTGTCAATGATAGCTAAAAAGCTAAACTATCAATAGGGCAATAGGGAGCCTGGAATTTGTTCTTGCCCTGCCATTGATGTATAACCTCCAGAACAAAAATATAGCAAGCATTTCCAATAATACAGGTCTGAAGTAACGAAAAAAACTCCTGCACACGGTCTTCTCACTAGCAATTAATTTATTAGTCAACGTTTCGGTCAACCGACCTTCCTCAGGACAACAAACAGAATACACTGGAGAGCATATCTTAAATACAGGCTGGTAGGCCTACGTGGCCCAATCAGATAAAATCACATGACCACTAGTAAGACGCATCTGATAACTAAAAACATCAATACAAAAAACTATATAAAAAGGTAATAACAACCTTATTTAGGGAAGACATAATACAGTATTTGCAATACATAGCAAAATAGAAAAAAGTTTCAAGCCTTAAGGATAATCACATTTTTACAGTGCAATCATAAGATAGAAGACATGATGGTATGAGAATGAAAATGGAAAAAAATTTTGCAAAAACATTTTGCCACCTCCTAATCCTCCAAACCCCTGAAAACAGGAGGGGAGACCAGATTAGAAAGGCTTTGTCATCCAAGTGAAAACTGTAAATATCAACAGTGAACAAAATAAAGAAACACAATCAATAAAAGACAAGTGTTCTTTTGTTGAAGAGTCCCATCAAAATTAGGAAACAAAATTCACAACATAACGTCGAGGGGAAGTTCATCATTCAATCCATCAGGTGCTAAAGTTCGTAAAGTAAATATCCAATACACCTCGCAACGTTTGAGCAGCAAATCAAGATCACCACCTCTCCGTGGAAGGCTGACTTATTCAAGACCACAGAAACGTATGGTAGAAATGTCATGTTTTTTATCATTAAAATGGACAGCCACAGGATTATTTCTGTCATTTCTGCATTGAGAGCTTTTCTGTTCAACAACGAATGCGCTGTTTCAACTGCCTGGATGTCTTACCCACTTTAGTCCTTATTCGGCCTTTCTCCAACGCACCTGTCTACTTATTGGTGTGCAAAAGTTTTTTTCGCTATTCCAATAATACAGGCCTAAAATAACCTAATTCAGATGCAGCGCTGAGAAGGACTTCTTTTAGCTGACTTTTCACATACTGCTTCGTAATTACATCAAAATTCATTATCAATGTGTGACCGCAGATGTCAATTTGATAGTTCCTCATTTTGGTCATAATGTTCAAATTAAATTTGAGATTTGGTTAAATGGCTTTCAAGAGAAATAAAAAAATCGTATTAATATCTCTATTTTTTGGTGGTATTTCTCATTTTTGGGCTAATAAGCAAAAACAGATGTGATTAATTGGTGCATTGTTAGGCACTAGATGCCAGAACCAATCAGAAGCCTGAATACTCCCCATTGATATGTCGTTTGATGAAAAAAAGATTGCTTGCCGCGCTAGCATTTTGTGAACATGGCCCATCTTTTCCTTGTATCAAGAGATTGTGAGATTAGCCGATAGCCTAAAGGCAATAAAAATGTGAGTTGTGTTATTACCTGTTATGTGTTTAAAATGCTACATTATGGACAATGTACAGAAGATATCATACAGTAGCTTACTGTGTTTTATATTTTATTTTTTCTTTATTTAATGGATAATTGTGCTATAAGACATGCTTTCAAAGCACCATTTTATTAATGTAAATCTGTCAGGTTGATCTACAACAACATGATCACATTTGATCAATACAATGAAAAGTCACAGGGTTTAAAGATACTCCAAAAAGACAAGCAATGAAATATTGTTCTATTGCTGTTCAACAAAATTCAATATTTTATATATAAGTTTTATATAATTGCACACCTCTCATTTATTTTAAATCAGACATATTCAATATTTAACACAAACCTTTCATGTTAGAATGATTGTTGGGCCGAGATGTGCTCCCCGCTTTCAAAAATAGCACAGCGACACTTTTTGGACAGGGCCGTTGTTGTGCAATTTCCATGTAGAAGGCGTAGGCGTGTATTAATTTCTGAGAAAGAGCATGAACTATTCCACAGACCTGCCCTATACTCTTAAGCTCATGATAAGCAAAAGAAAATCAGCGGAGCCCATGCAGCAGCTCAGCTGTTCTGAGACCACCAGCTTTGCACTTATTGGTGTGCAAAAGTTTTTCTCGCTATTCCAATAATCCAGGCCTAAAATAACCTAATTCAGATGCAGTGCTACGGGATTGTCTGAGAAGGACTTCTTTTAGCTGACTTTTCACATACTGCTTCGTTATTACATCAAAATTCATTATCAATGTGTGACCGCAGATGTCAATTTGATAGTTCCTCATTTTGGTCATAATGTTCAAATTAAATTTGAGATTTGGTTAAATGGCTTTCAAGAGAAATAAAAAAATTGTATTAATATCTCTATTTTTTGGTGGTATTTCTAATTTTTGGGCTAATAAGCAAAAACAGATGTGATTAATTGGTGCATTGTTAGGCACTAGATGCCAGAACCAATCAGAAGCCTGAATACTCCCCATTGATATGTCGTTTGATGAAAAAAAGATTGCTTGCCGCGCTAGCATTTTGTGAACATGGCCCATCTTTTCCTTGTATCAAGAGGTTGTGAGATTAGCCGATAGCCTAAAGGCAATAAAAATGTGAGTTGTGTTATTACCTGTTATGTGTTTAAAATGCTACATTATGGACAATGTACAGAAGATATCATACAGTAGCTTACTGTGTTTTATATTTTATTTTTTCTTTATTTAATGGATAATTGTGCTATAAGACATGCTTTCAAAGCACCATTTTATTAATGTAAATCTGTCAGATTGATCTACAACAGCATGATCACATTTGATCAATACAATGAAAAGTCACAGGGTTTAAAGATACTCCAAAAAGACAAGCAATGAAATATTGTTCTATTGCTGTTCAACAAAATTCAATATTTTATATATAAGTTTTATATAATTGCACCCCTCTCATTTATTTTAAATCAGACATATTAAATATTTAACACAAACCTTTCATGTTAGAATGATTGTTGGGCCGAGATGTGCTCCCCGCTTTCAAAAATAGCACAGCGACACTTTCTGGACAGGGTCGTTATTGTGCAATTTCCATGTAGAAGGCGTAGGCGTGTATTAATTTCTGAGAAAGAGCATGAACTATTCCACAGACCTGCCCTATACTCTTAAGCTCATGATAAGCAAAAGAAAATCAGCGGAGCCCATGCAGCAGCTCAGCTGTTCTGAGACCACCAGCTTTGCTTTCCTAATTTCCATACAGAGATCCAAACTCAGTGCAAAATTAATCCAAGTGTAAATGCTAAAGCCTGGAATCAGTGTAACTGCATTAAAACAGCCTTTTGCTGAAGAGTTGCTGGTCACATTTTCATGTTTATTGTCACTTAGAAAGTTTTTGAGCTCCATTAGAGCAACAATCTTAATTATTCTGTGAATTTCACGCTCTGGCTCTCACCCCAGCAGGGGCGGAGAGTTATTGAGGCGCCCCTCAGATAGTCATTGCAGTCAACTGTAAAATAACGGACAGGCCTATATCTTATCCTATCCTATCCAACACAAATCATCATTTATTAAGCCTGGCAAATTAAGGTTTAAGAAAACACAGTGACGTTACTTTGTCAGTTAAAGTTGTTCTGAGGGAAGGGGGAGAAAAAAAAAAGTTGCCAGTGTTTTGGCAAAAATAGTACAACGTTGACGTAAGCGCTCTGTTATGGACCACGCCCCCTACGGTCACAGATTACGATGGGTCACAAATTTCGGTGGAACAGAGTCAGCCATGTTACTGATGGCATATCGGATTCCTAGGGCAAGCACAGCACATGCATTTGCGATATTAAATATTAATACTAAATTCTAATACCCTTTCTCACCAATAACCCCCCCCCCCAATATATTAAATAAGCAGACAAAAGTGGAGGTTGGGCACGGTGGTCTTTCCATTAGCTTTATAAAACATGGCCTCAATATATCCAAAGATGCATATAGATCAGTGAAATCATAATTTGCACATGATACGCAAACCATCCTCATTTATTGCCAACTCTTTCTCCTCTACCGCGAAAATTGAGTCAGTTAAAACATCCGAAAACTTGAAAAGCGAAGAGACGGGGAAAAAAGCTTAAATATTTAAGGATGTTTAAATATTTTTCAAACAATACCGCTATATCCCCAAAATTGCCCGGCAAAACACCATCTGCATAAACCCCATACAATGATCCATTTACTGCACACAAACTGCCTCATTTATGCCATTCATCGTAGATATAAAAATAATGGCAAAGTCACTGCGTCCGCTTGGCCCAACATGGTCAAAATGGAACGCCCCCTATTGGCCAAAGTATCGGTCTGATTCGGCTCAAAATTGAACATGGCCTAGAACTTATGTCCATATATACACTCGTGAAATATGAAAAGGATTGGTCAAAAACTGACAAGCCAAAAGCACGGACGCATGCACAACAGACCATCACTAAACACCCCGAGCATAGCATAAGCCCTTTTGGGCCTTTTGGCCAAGCGGGCTAAAGATAATGCAATCACCACTCAGACGATGTTTATCTAGCTTTTTTACTTCATAGATACAAAACAATTGTTGTTGATTTGCCTAACATTCAGGCTCCATGAAGCACTCCCCTATCAAATGACAATTATTTTATTTAATGGCATATTCATAGCGATAACTCCTACTCTCATTATTTCTTGTTTAACCCTCTTAGGCCCCATGTCACAAACATTTTTGTGGGGTAGGGGAGAGGGTCAAAAATTCAACTATTTTACCATTTAAGCCCAAAGTGACACTGTTGTCACAGTAGTAGGGCCATTTAGAGTCAGTTTCATACACAAGACCAGGCAAGCCTTCCCAATATGGCAGCCCACATGAATTTCTGAGAGGCTGAAAGTTTGTCAGCGAAAGTGCTCCCTACTACAGTCTTCAGGTAAACATCCGCAAAATTTACTTGATATTTTGGATTGATGTAATCAGTAGAACATGTAGAAGTGGTTGATAGTGATGAGGTTTTTCCCTTGAAAACTGTAGTTCACTTTTGGTTAGCGTGATGCGGGTGTAACATCGGCCTTAGTCATCCCCAATAGTGCACATACAAAGTTTATTAGTACAGTAATACTTGCAGATGATTGTTGCTGCATTTGTCTGCTGACTGAAAGCATGCATCTGAGATGCATGGACCTTGGAGGAATCCACCATGATCTATCCTATAGACACTGCCGCCAGGAGTGAGGTCTACAGCTTGATAAGACCACTCTGTGCATCAAGACCTAACAACGGGAGCAGTTTCACAAAACTCTGGTACACCTGAGCTCTGATCAATGTTTTTCCTGAGTTGTTTCCATGAATGATTATGTCCATCATAATCCGATGTTACATATATGTAACAGGGCGTAGAAACAGCCAAAATCGAACTTGGGCTAGATCTTGGGTCCATATACATGCATATAAAATATGAAAAGGATCCCTTGAAAACTGAAGGCACTGTTGAATTGAAACAAAATCTGTGCATTTTAGGACCTTTGACCTCCATAACCTTAAAATTTTGGTCAAATCAGAAACCCGTTGTATATATAAGGAAGCCTTGGCAGAACAACCCACAGAAAAAATTTGAGCATCGTAGGTCAAAGAATAAGGGAGCTCGAGCCGATTTACGTTTTCCAGAAAAAGCCCCCTGGTTACCGAATTGAGAATTGCAGCATTTCATATAAAATATGAAAAGGATCCGTGGAAAACTGAAAGCTGTATCGCACTGAAATGACAATTGTGGACACACGGACGCACGACATTCCACCACTAATGACCCTAAGCACAGCATAAGCCCGATTGAGCCTATCGGCCAAGCGGGCAAATAATGACCCTAAGCACAGCATAAGCCCGATTGGGCTTTTCGGCTAAGCGGGCTAAAAAGCAACTCTGGACGAAGAGAAAAGTCACTTACCAGTGTTCACCACTTAATTTTCCTAACCATGTTGTGGTACCTCCCGCTCTGAGCCAAGTTTGCTGAAGTAAAAATAAAACTGTATACAACCAGTGACTTTACTATAATGCAGGTTAAATGTCAACCTGTTTCTGATAAAGAATTAGACCATTAATTTACTTAATTTACTGAGCAGACAGGCTATCAATAATCTGCGTTGCCGAAGAGAGATATAGCCTAGTGTCAGAGAGGAGGCTACAGTATGAGATTGCATGGATGGCAATTAACTGAAATTTCTAAATTCCTTCTTCCTTGGAGTAGAATGTTATATAGCAAATGCCGCTGAAGATGGTATTTGGATAAGGTTTAGATTTCCATTCTAATGAATTGATTTGATAATTGCCATCCATGCCATCCAATCTCATATTGCAGCCTTCCAACAATTTTACTTGCACTCCACCGTGCTCCAGGAAAGGTTCAACGGTTTGGCAATGATCTCCACTGAGCATAAACTTTCCCAGAAACTTGACTTTTAGAGACCACATCAATGATTATGCTGCCATGAAAGTTTGATGCATAACATGCATTTAGAGATCAAACCTAAACATATTAACACTAACAAAATCCAAAGACACTGGAACTATTGGGTCATGATACTGACAGCCTCTTTGTTACATCAAAATTTCATGTTATGATATGTTACGAGCTACATTAGGTAATCACTATAATGTGCCTATTTTGCTCAAAAATACTGTGAGTATAAGTCTTTAAGCATTGGCATATGTAACACAACCAGTATCTGTTTTACATATTTACATTTGAAAGACTGGCTAAAAAACAAAGGTGGTTTACTAACAGTCATTAATTTTATGTAACGGAATGTCTCTAATGTCTTTGTCTGGGAGATAGGGTGCGTTTGTCAGTTGGGGCTGGGCGTGTTGAGAGGGGGGGCCTTGGGGTTGCCTTGTCCTGGGCCCAGGCAAACCTGTCATCCGGCCTGCTGGTCGGGTACCTATACTATGTGCGCTAGATGTAAAGTAAGTTGCATTCTTTAAGTTGATTGGGGCGAATTTCCTTGTCCACTACATATAGAAAGAAAATTTGGGGGTATATGTTAACTGTATAACTGTCTGTAGGTGTGTCCTGTGTCTGTGCACAAGTCTATCAGTGTGTGTTCAATGGAAAAAGTCTAGTTTCTGGGGAAGATGTTATCAAGGAATCTATGTATTAGCAGAAAATGTGAAAGAGATAGAAAAATTATTGTGTATTGGACTCTCTGGTGATTCTGGAAATCATTGATTTTTTAATTTGTTTTGTCATGTATGAGTATTGTATGTACAGCATTATATTTCATTTGTAAATGAAGATTTGTTGCATGCTGTTTTGCTGCCTTGCTGGTCAGCTATGTTTATTTTGTTCAGTTGGCACCCTCTGGTGGCGTGTCTAGCAAAACATAATCTGAAGTAATAGACTAGTGCTTTCTAGAAGCTTCTGGCACCTTCCTGCCTGGAGGGGGGGGGGGTTTCCCAGGAATCCTGTGGATCTTTCCAGAATGTGGCTAGTCTATATAAATGCTGTGATTTTAATCAGACAGCAAAGCACAACACAGTAGAGCAGAGCAGAAGCAGAGTTTTGATTTGGCAACAGACTTAATTAGTGGCATTAGAGTGTTGTTACGAATTAAATAGTGGATATTTTTTGAAGAACTTTTTTTATTGAAGAATAAATTTGTTTTAGTTTTCTTTGCTGGTTTTCTTTGTTGTGATTTTTTTCAAGTCATAACAGTTTATATGAGGCAAAGACTTACTTCCGGTGTAAATTTATTTTTGTCTTTTCTGCTGTCAGTTGTTGAAACATGTATCGTCCAATAGGTGGCCTAACAACTGGGGAAAAGTTTGAAATGTTTCATATATAAGAGAGCAATATTCTGCGAGCAAAGAGTTGGCTGGTGATTGTGAGATTATAGAATTCATCACCTAGCAGTATGTGCTCTGATGGTCTGCTGTAAGTGCAAGATGGTTTGTGGAAGTTAGCTGATGGTTGGATCACATTAAACCTGTGATATGCATGGTGGGATGGTTCTTGTTGATTATGGTTGGTAAAAGTAAGGTCAATTAATTTTTTGGAATAAGGATAAAACTAGACATTTCAAAAAGCTTTAATGTTGGAAAGGGCAATTTTGTTTGGCTACATTTTGAAAGTGTCAGTAATGTCTGTTGTGTCTGATTATTGCAAAAGTAATTGGCCTATTGGAAAGTTTAAAATCCTGAAGAATTTAAGTACATGAGAATGCGAATGAATGGGACAAAGGAAAGTGTACTGATGTGTGTGTGTGTGTGCGTGTGTGTGTGTGTATGCATGTGTGTCCATGTGTGCTGAGCTCACTATTGAAGGAACAAATTGTTTAAGAGAACTGACTGAACTAAATAACTTTCTTGGATTGATTTGGTCATCTCTCAGTTCACTTGTGCTCAGCAGCAAGGCCACCATGCCTGTTATGACTTGTTTGCTATGCTTCTGATCTGTCTGCCATGTTCATGATTGCTTGGATATTGATCTTTTACTTGCCTGACCATGTCTAGATTTGTGTATTGTATTTTGATTCTGGTTTATGTTCATTTATTGTCTAGTTTAGTCTTTGCCATGTTTTCCATTTTACTATAGTTTCATTCCGGTTCATGTTTTTGATTTTGCCATGCATTGCACTTTGTCTCCCCCTGTCTGGTCTCTTGTCTTGACATTGCTCACAGCCCCAGTATTGCGTGCCACTCTTTCGGGTGATTTAATGGTTTCTGGATTTCAACCATTCCTTCAAATCATGTTTTCTTCCTTCACCTTGCTTTTTCTATATTACTAACCCATACTAACAGTTTATTATTTTTGCTAGAGTTACTAACACAGACTAACATTTTATATAATACTAACTTACTAACAGGCACTAAGGGATTGTATAGCTGCACTTACTAATTGATTAACAAGCTCTCAGCACTCACTCTGTTCTAATCTCCGCCTTTCGTCTCTCCCTAATCTTCTCTGCTGCGTTTCTGTGGATTCTCCACACCTGCTCACGCTGTCCTTTCTCTTATTATCTATGCACATTAGAACTCCTTGACCGGAGCTGTATATCTGTCTATAGGATTGTCTCGTGATCCCTGTCCGCGTTTTGGCTGTTGGCTTTTTCATGTGATTAGGTTCTTCCTCTTGTTCCCTCCTTTGTAATCAGTCTGACTTCCTCCACCTGTATTGTGTTTAGCATGTGACTTCCCGTGAGTGTATATTAGTCTTTTCACAGCACTTCCTTGTCAGAACATTTCTCTTGTTTACCTGTGCTGCTATCGTCTTCGCCTTGTACTCGTAGTGTTACTCTTCTGACTGGACCGTCCGACTAACGATTTTTGGCTCTGCTCTTTCGTACTATTGTCTGCATCTGGTTACGAATCCTTTTCGCCCGACTACGAGTTTTGTGTTTGCTGCCCTGTTAACAGTTTGGATTACGCCCACTGGATTTTGGCTTTCGTTTCTCTGACATGCCTGTGTACTGATACTATTTTTGCCCAACCTCGAGTATTGTGATTGGTGCCCTGTTTCCGGGTCTGGATTTCATCCTAAGGATTCTGAATTTTGTATTGTGGACATTGTACCGTTTCCTGCTATGTTGGGGCGGAGATTGATCCTTTCATTGCGAAGGATCTGTTCAATCACTGAATGTTTTGTACTACACACAGTGAACACACCACCAGTCAGCCCTGATTCGGTCAGTGAACATACTGCTGAGAGAAGTGTTGTGTCACTGGGGAACGTATTGTACACAGAGAGGACAGCCAACGTCCCGCCTTCCAATCACAGCCCTCCTTTTACATGCCTGGCGTTATGCACAAGCCAATAGTTTGTTCATGCGTGCAGAAGCGCCAACTCCTCAAAAAAAAATCTACTACCACATAACACAACCAAATATATTTTTTGTATCACTTTGCAAACTTAAAATGGAACCAGTAACAAAAAAGATGAGGTTATGCAGCTATATTGAGCAATGGGAAGCGAAAAAGCCCTGAATGAAACCAGTCAGTGACGACTGCACGAAAGCCTTCCTCACAATTTTGCCGAAGAATTCTCAATTAGCTAAGGCTGTGAAAACGATTTGACTTGGATTATCTTTCCCCAACTGATGGTGAGCCTGTCTATTTTCTGTCGCCACTGATGCCTCCAATAAGGGAAATAGAAAAATGTTACAAGTGTGTGAGGTACTTCTCTGCTGTTGATGGAGTACAATCCAAGCTGCTTGACTTTTATGACGACAGCGATGAGACCGCAAATGGCATACATAAAGCCCTGCTGACCTGTCGAGTATCTGTTTGGGGACAGTTTGGATGTTAATGGAGAGACAGTATAAAATTCAACTCATTCATGAATGATAAAATATTGGGGTGTAACGATTCTGAATTGATGTTTTAAGACAGGACCGCCATAGGGCAAACATCTGAGCTTTCCCTTTTCCCTCATTAAATCCGACGCAGTCTTGAACTAAAGTGCCAAACATCAAAGGGCATGAGAAATGCTTCTGGAAAAAAAAAACTTGTCTGACATCAGTATTTTTCGGTGACATGCTGCACGGAGCCAAGTTAAGGACTACAGAATCCTCTCCTTTTAAGCAATTAGGTAACTCAATCTTGTCCCTGTTTAGTCTTACTTTGCTCAATTAGCAATTAAACAGGGGATTTGCTTATTTACTTTGCTGAATGAGTAGAGCAGTTTATTAAGACAGCATGTTTGATTGCCGCATTCTGAAAGTTAAATGTGCATAGATTTGCATGAAGCGTATTTGGCCATTTCATGTGATTGTGATAATTTATATCTCACATTCACGTTTCATCCGCTTTAATGTTTTCCACCTTGTGTATTTTTTAGACGTTTGAAATCCAGGGCGATCTGAAAACAAATCTCTTTATTTTTATTTTATCATTAGGCCTATAGATCTCCTAAAATACTACAATGAGAGGTGAAATGCTGAGTTGGGATGTGGCGATGTTGAACAAGGATTTTTTTTGTGATGAGACAACTTGCTGTCATGGGATGTGTAGGCACTAGGCAGTCACGTGTAATATCTTGAAACATAAACCCCTGAAGCGGTTTAAAACGATTTAAAATGCTGTCGGGAAGAAGCCTGAGTTTAGATTTCGCTAAATGCAGGTGCTCCGCCCTTACTTAAATTTGCGCTTGTGTACTTGGCCTTACATAACAATCAAGAAATTCAGCCAGTAGCCTATAACGATTCAGATGTGATGGTGAAAGGCAGACAAACCTAACTGAGCTACGGTGTTAGATTGAAAGAATGCCAATTTGAATAATTAGAAAAAAATCTTCCTCTGAATTACATCTCTCATTGTAGCATTTTAGGACATTATTCAAGATTAATTTAAAACAGATTAGAGAGATAATAGCATGCTCCTTGTGTCAAAAAAAAATGATTGATGGCTTTTTAATGAGTTGAAGAGCTCACGTTAGTTCATATGAAGAATAAAAAAAAGAAAAAAGTTCATTTTGTATTTCCCGCCCTTCTCCTAATCCTCCCCCCTCGCCTCTTCTCTCCCTCTCCGGGGAGGCTGTGTGTCAGTGAGATTCAGCATCGGCCCCCCTTCCCCCTTGAACATTCTGGTGCTGGGAGAGAATTTTATACATTTTAGTGTATTTTAGTGTGTTTTAGCGTGTTTTACGTTTTTTTGTGGGTATGAGCCTTTTAAAGCATTTATTTTCTTGTGTTATAGTTTGGTGGTTTTAAAACGGTTATTATATGCGTGGTTGGAAGGGGGATGTGAAAGTGATAAAAGTGGTAAAACTTCATCTCAAGAGTTTTGTTGGTTGTGTGGTTTAACGAAAGAAACGAAAGAGAGTTTAAATTCGGAGAGTTTCGGAGCGAAAAGAGTGTTTTTTAAAGCAGAAAAAATGAGAGTATGAAGTGTTAAAACGGGTAAGATAAAGGAAATAAATAAATAAAGGAGAAAGAGAGAAAGAAGATTATTTACCAGTTTTTCGGCGCGATGTGCGTGGAAAAGTAAAGTTACCAAAAAGTTGTAATGAAGTTGACGAAAGAAGTGCAAAATAAGGATGGTTTCCATGCAGTGTTAATTCCGTACGTCTTCTCCCCTGGTCTGTCTCTCCCATCTGTGTGCCTGACTGTAGGCATTGAAAGTGAGCGGACCCCATGGGCGGGCAGGGCTTGCGGGGAGGGGGTAAGCCACGGAATGATTGATTGCGCATTGATGCGCGATCAGCTTCTGTCAAAAAGCAGGAGACCGATAAAACTTACCCAGGCGGGGAGGGGTTGAATCCGACAGGTGTTTTAGCGCGTTGCTGAGTTGGCGGAACTTGCGGATGCACACAGCTGTCATTTTTTAAACAACAGCTGAATTCGGGATGATTGATGTGCGAACGACTTCTGTAAAAAAGCAGGAGAACAATTAACTTACACAGGTGGGGCGGGGTTGAATCCGGCGGGGTGTTGGTGTGTGGGACAGCATGGGACGGTGGAACCTGCGTTGGGGTAGCGATTCATGAATGAAATCTTCTGTCGAGAATTAATGGGGTAATGAAACTTACCCAGGGCGGTGGTCTGAACGATACGGGTGTCTGCGTGTTGTGAGATTGTTCCTGGCGGTCATTGCTATGTATTGGGGATTTTCCCGGGCCTTCGTATTGATTTTAAAAAGTGTGAGAAAATCATTCATTAAGCACGTTCACAATGTCAAGTTATTGAAATGAGGGAGCGAAATTGTTCAGAACTATGAACGACCGCATATAAACATGACTGAATAATTATTTTTGAAATTACAACCGCAGTATACGCAATCTTAATTTAAAAAGTTTTGAGGTGGCCTAGGCAACAGGGTATTCACATTCCAAAGTTTTTGAAGGCCTGGGAACTCTCAAGGTGAAAGAGTAAACATGAAATGATATATTATTCTGAAATTGTGCATGGGAATGCGCTGGTTGGTGGTCTATATGTTTTTGAAGGTGCGGAGATGCGCACAGCTATGGGGCGTGAAATTGCTCTCTGAGTTCATAGGTCTCAGGATGTTTCATTAATAGGCTTTTGGGACACTGCGCTAAATATTTTTCTAACGGGTTGTCATTATATTTTAAACAATCATACTTTCCCACCACTTTACCACCCTTCTCTCTAACTCCCCCTCTCCTCTTCTCACCCTCTCCGGGGAGGCTGTGTGTGAGTGAGATTCAGCACCGCCCTCTCACCCTCCCCTTGCACGTTCTGGTGCGGGGAGAGAATTTTATACATTTTAGTGTGTTTTAGCGTGTTTTACGTTTTTTTGGTGGGGATAACCCTTTTAAAACATTTATTTAATTGTGTTAAAGTTTAGTGTTTTTAAACGCGTATTATTTGCGTGGTTGGTGGGGAAGTGAAAGTGATAAAAGTGGTAAAACTTTATTTCAAGAGTTTTGCTCGCTGTGTGGGGGTAATGAAAGAGTTTAAATTCGGAGAGTTCTGGAGAGAAAACCGTGTTTTAAAGCTGAAAAAATATGAGAGCAAGAAGTGTTAAAACGGGTAACATAAAGCGGTGCAGTGGATAAGTGTGTGTAAAGGAAAAAGAAAGAAAGAAAATTTACCAGTTTTTCGGCGCGATGTGCGTGGAAAAAGAAAAGTTACCAAAAAGTTGTAATGTAGTTGACGAAAGAAGTGCGAGTAATGCCTCCACAAGCGCATCTTTAAAGAACCATCACCGGTGAAAGATTTCAGGCCTACGTCTAGTTATTTGTCCCAGGTTCACTTATTGAATAGGCTACATGGTTAATCGCAGTTCCGCACCAACGGCGAATTGAAGTCGTGCGACACCATCTACTTCTTGATTAAGGATTTTTAACTGGCCGTGTAAAATATTTTCAGTATTTTGTATTTGATAATGCTTAGTATTTATCACTCACAAGTACTTTATTTGTAATATATTGCATCCAGTCTTGAGAATGAGTAACAATAAATAAATACCGATATTCTCGATTACAGATAAACCATTTTCATAAATATCAAGCAACATTAGTTTGTTAAGTCTTTGTTTCTAAAAATGCGAGTTTCAAAGTATAACCTGGAATTTTATGTTGAGTATAGGTTTTAACTAAGTTTCTCATTTGAGTGGGAGTGCTTGCAGGTCGTGTGCGAGTTTGTGTGTGTGTGTGTGTGTGTGTGTTAGTTTGTTAAATTACAAGCAAGGTCTTAGTTTTTTAAAAACAGTCAAAGAGTCGAAAAATACCAGTTAATTTTTCTACCAGTGTGAATAAACTAGCAGGGCCTTTTTAGGTCAATGTATCAGCCATGTTTTTCATGTGTCATTTTAAAGTTTTTTAACTTTAATGAATGATAAAATTGTGCGTAGAAAGCTGGTAAATGAGAGTTTCAAAGTATATCCTAGAATTTTAAGTTGAATATAGGTTTTAAAGAAGTTTTTCATTTAAGCGGGAGGGCTTGCGAGTCGTGTGTGTGTGTGTGTGGGTCCCCCCCATTCTGAGATTCGGCAACAGAAATGGCAGACATGTCAGGCAAAGGATCTCATGTCGGCGCCGGTGTTTTGCACTGAACAACATGGCATTAAGAGGAAGATCTCCGAAAAGGAGTTGGCAAGACTACTTCGACAAGAAAGATGGGAATGGACAATGGAGAGAGCGTTATGAGAAGGACTCGATCGACTGCTGACCAAAGTACACAGGGTAGAAGACAGTGATCATTGGATAACTTTTCATGTGGGAACAGTTCTGTCTGACTTAAGGTGTGGTTAGAGTCCACTGACATAAATATCAAGGCAGGAGTGTGTCTTGAGTGACATTGTTGGGGTGCCTTAATTCCTACCTATCTCAATTTTGTCTGCTTTCTTAATTACCTCAGTGCAGAAATATCTTTTACTATGGACGCCATATCCAGTAGTCCGACAGGATTTAGAGTATTGGAAGTCGGGCATATGACAGCATCAGAAAAATTGAATTCTTGGGCTGAAAATGTGGTTGACAGGTGTGAATCAGCCCACAGATTTTTTAAACTGTTGTACCGAAATAAGGTGAGAGCCATGCGAGTCATATTGACTGATGCCGTGAGAGACGAATGTACTGCTGAGGCCTTCTTATCGGCCCTCAGGGATGAAGATCCTTTCCTTTTCAACGACCTGGAAACAAACGGCCCTAGAAAAACTTGTGGTTAGTATCAACATCGATGGCCTCAGCCTCCGATCTCACTAAATAATTCCACGTCGACTTACCTGTCGTTTTCCTCTTTGTATGCCTGTCCTGTTACCTGGTCTGTTCTTGTCATAACCGTGAGGAGTCGTCCACCGACTGAGCCGTTTGACTTATGGAGCGCAAACCGAGGCCCGCGCAACTTTTTTGAATGACGAAGAAAGGAATTAAACGTCGTGGATATACTTGTGGAATGCAACCTTTTGACTGTGGAAGAGTACGATGACATACGGCTTGCTAGAGAGAGGCCGCTGTTTCTCGCACTGCACGAAATTATGACACGGGCATCTCCGGAACATGTCGCATTTCTGGAATGCCTGGAGGGACTGTATCGAGATGTGTGGCCGTCACCAAACACGGAGGTTGTTTCACAGGACGACACACACCAACAGAGAATCGACAAGACTTTCAATGGAATTATGTACCAAAACCTGTGTGAAACTTTGCTATTAAGATGTCTGTTTTGTTTTTTTTTTGTTTTGACAATAAAACAACCAGTGTATGATCAATTGACACTGCTTACAGCCACGCAGCAAGTTGTATGCAATAAAAGAGGCTTCACGCTCACAAACTGCCAAGTTTCGAAAAAACTTTTTCCGCAGCCAGATTTCAAGACTTTACCATGCGGCTTCTAAAACTGTGTTTGGCGATGAGAGAGCCATCTCATCGTGTAAAATATTGAGGGCGATTTCATAAATAGCTTTTATCAGTTCTGGGCTGGTAGATTGAAGAATGGCGCTTCGCTGACGTGCATGGCCTTCAAATTTCAGAGCTATTACTGGCCGCTTCCATGAGGTCATCAATAATAACCAAATGGGTTTTATGCAAAGGAAGCAGTGCTTCATCAGTCAATGATTCAGGCAGACCTTCAACAAAATGTAAATTCTTTATTTAACGAAGCAAATCATCAAAATCATCATTTTGTAAAAACAAATAAACAAAGGTTACATGCCCACACCCAAAAGTGTGTTCCGCTCTGTGAATTGTACAAATTGGGCACCACCACACGTCTTCTACTGTGGCCTCAGGTGTCATGGCACTGTTCACATGTATGATGTCATAATTCCCCTGTCCATTGAAAGTCTTCTCTATTTTCTGTTGGTGTGTGTCGTCCTGTGAAAGTACATGCACGAAGTTGAATTCCTCTCTTCGTGTTTCAAAGAGGTTGCGCAGGCCTCGGTTTGTTCTCCATAAGTCAAACAGCTCAGTCGGTGGACGACTCCTCACTGTTCTGACAAGAACAGACCAGGTAAAAGGACAGACGTAAAAAGAGGAAAACGACAGGTATGTCGACATGGAATTATTTAGTGAGAACGGAGGCTGAGGCCATCGATGTTGATACTCACCAAAAGTTTTTCTTGGGCCGTTTGTATCCAGGTCGTTGAAAAGGAAAGGATCTTCATCCCTGAGGGCCGATAAGAAGGCCTCAGCAGTACATTTGTCTCTCACGGCATCAGTCAATATGACTCGCATGGCTCTCACCTTATTTGGGTACAACAGTCTAAAAAATCTGTGGGCTGAATTACACCTGTCAACCACATTTTCAGCCCAAGAATTCAATTTTTCTGATGCTGTCATATGCCCGACTTCCAATACTCTAAACCCTGTCGGACTACTGGATATGGCGTCCATAGTTAAAGACGTTTCTGCACTGAGGTAATTAAGAAAGCAGACAAAATTGAGATAGGTAGGAATTAAGGCACCCCAACAATGTCACTCAAGACACACTCCTGCCTTGATATTTATGTCAGTGGACTCTAACCACGCCTTAAGTCAGACAGAACTGTTCCCACAAGAAAAGTTATCCAATGATCACTGTCTTCTACCCTGTGTACTTTGGTCAGCAGTCGATCGAGTCGTTCTCATAACACTCTTTCCATTGTCCATTCCCATCTTTCTTGTCGAAGTAGTCTTGCCTACTCTTTGTCGGAGATCTTGCTCTCAATGCCATGTTGTTCATTGCAAAACACCAGCGCCGACATGAGATCCTTTGCCTGACATGTCTGCCATTTCTGTTGCCGAATCTCAGAATGGGGGGGACCCACACACACACACGACTCGCAAGCCCTCCCGCTTGAATAAAAAACTTCGTTAAAACCTATATTCAACATACAATTCTAGGATATACTTTGAAACTCGCATTTACCAGCTTTCTACGCACAATTTTATCATTCATTACATTTAAAAAAACTTTAAAATGACACATGAAAAACATGGCTGATACATTGACCTAAAAAGGCCCTGCTAGTTTATTCACACTGGTAGAAAAATTAACTGGTATTTTTCGACTCTTTGACTGTTTTTAAAAAAACTAAGACCTTGCTTGTAATTTCACAAACTAACACACACACACACAAACACGCACACACACTCACACATACACGACCCGCAAGCACTCCCGCTCAAATGAAAAACTTAGTTGAAACCTATATTCAACATAAAATTCTAGGATATACTATGAAACTCATATTTTCCAGCTGTCTACACACAATTTCATCATTTCTTAAAGTTAAAAATCTCTGCAATGATGTCATCAATACAGTCCATGCCCACTTACAAAGTGAGCTCACTGGTGAAGCCTCATATCTTTGAGTTGAAAACTGTCTGTTCTAGTGCCAAAAACAATTTTTCAGGTATGAAAGTACATATTTTCATCACAAAAATTTTTGCATTGTGTCCATTGTGTTGTAGATACAATTGTTTCACGTACATAAGCTCAAGTAATTGTTTCTCTAGTTTCATTTGACTTGTTGCATTAGTGCTAGCTTTGAAGATAAATGTTAAAAACTGTTACCTTTTTAATGGTTGTCTGGCATGGGGAGGGGTGTAACTGTTCTTAAAAAGTGTTACAATCTTCCCCTTATGTTGACATTTTGTACTGGTCCCCTTTTTACAGCATGCCTAGGCAGTTTGCTTCGTCAATAGTTACTTACTAAGTACTTCTGCACCTTCAAAACACAGTGTTTAAAAGTGTTTCGTTTATTGTTCAATAGACTGTTCAACTGTTCATATGCCTTGCAGCACTTATTAAGTACTTAGTGCCGCTTTGCACTACACTGTTCAAAAGTAGTTTTATTGATTGTTCCACAGATCTCCAAGTGTTCAAATACTTTTTCACATTAACCTGTTTCAGGTTACAAAACACACAAACACACACACACACACACACACACAACACATGCCAGTTTATACTTTATATTTCTTCATATTATATATATTTATTTATTTTATTGTATTTATTTTTATCGTATTTAACTTATACTTCTTAATTATTTTATTATTATTATTTTGTGGTCTTACAAGTTTATGGTCCCATCTTTATTATTCATTAAAGTGCTTCCTAACATTTAATAGCGTGTATCTTTTTTAAAGTCAAAAGACTTTAATATGATACATGATATATAAAACGCAAAACCACTGAAGTTGGCACGTTATGTAAATCGTAGATAAGAACAGAATACAATGATTTGCAAATCCTTTTCAACTTATATTCAATTGAATACACTGCAAAGACATGATGTTTAATGTTCAAACTGAGAAACTTTATCTTTTTTTTTGCAAATAATCATTAACTGAGAATTTAAAGGCAGCAACACATTGCAAAAAAGTTGGCACAGAGGCCTTTTTACCACTGTGTTACATCGCCTTTCCTTTTAACGACACTCAGTAAACGTTTGGGAACTGAGGAGACCAATTTTTGAAGCTTTTCAGGTGGAACTCTTTCCCATTCTTGCTTGATGTACAGCTTAAGTTGTTCAACAGTCCGGAGTCTCCGTTGTCGTATTTTACGCTTCATAATGCGCCACACATTTTCAATGGGAGACAGGTCTGGACTACAAGCAGCCCAGTCTAGTACCCGCACTCTTTTACTACGGAGCCATGATGTTGTAACACGTGCAGAATGTGGCTTGGTATTGTCTTGCTGAAATAAGCAGGGGCGTCCATGAAAAAGACAATGCATGGATGGCAACATATGTTGCTCCAAAACCTGTATGTACCTTTCAGCATTAATGGTGCCTTCACATATGTGTAAGTTGCCCATGCCTTGGGCACTAATACACCCCCATACCATCACAGATGCTGGCTTTTGAACTTTGCACCTATAAGAGTCCAGATGGTTCTTTTCCTCTTTGGTCTGGAGGACACAAGGTCCACAGTTTCCAAAAACAATTTGAAATGTGGACTCGTCAGACCACAGAACACTTTTCCACTTTGCATCAGTCAATCTTAGATGAGCTTGGGCCCAGTGAAGCCGGCGGCGTTTCTGGGTGCTGTTGATAAATGGCTTTCGCTTTGCATTGCAGAGTTTAAACTTGCACTTGCAGATGTAGCGACGAATTGTAGTTACTGACAGTGGTTTTCTGAAGTGTTCCTGAGCCCATGTGGTGATGTCCTTTACACACTGATGTCAGTTTTTGATGCAGTACCACCTGAGGGATCGAAGGTCACGGGCATTCAATGTTGGTTTTCGGCCTTGTCGCTTACGTGCAGTGATTTCTCCAGATTCTCTGAACCTTTTGACGATATTACGGGCCGTAGATGATGAAATTCCTAAATTTGTTGCAATAGCTCGTTGAGGAATGTTGTTTTTAAACTGTTCGACAATCAGCTCACGCATTTGTTCACGAAGTGGTGACCCTCGCCCCATCCTTGTTTGTGAGCATTTCACCCAGCATTTCGCTGCTTTTATACCCAATCATGGCACCCACCTGTTCCCAATTAGCCCGTTCACCTGTGGGATGTTCCAAATAAGTGTTTGATGAGCATTCCTCAACTCTCTCAGTCTTCTTTGCCACTTGTGCCAGCTTTTTTGAAACATGTTGCAGGCATCAAATTCCAAATGAGCTAATATTTGCAAAAAATTACAAAGTTTACCTGTTCGAACATTAAGTAACTTGTCTTTGCAGTGTATTCAATTGAATATAGGTTGAAAAGGATTTGCAAATCATTGTATTCTGTTTTTATTTACGATTTACACAACGTGCCAACTTCACTGGTTTTGGGTTTTGTAACATGGTTTATACATTGACCTAAAGGGGGCTGATTGTTTATTCATACTGAAAGAAAAAATAACGGGTATATTTCGATTCTTTGACTTTTTGAAAAACAAAGAACTTGCATATAATTTGACAAACTCACACACACACACTTGTCTTGTCTCTCTGATAGAACTATTCCTGTGTACCAGACCCATTTCTGATCGACTACGATTACTGTGATTGCTGCCCTGGTTTTTGATACTATTTTCGCCCAACTGGATTGTGACTTTTGGATTTTGGACTTTGTACTGTTGCTTTTCGCCCTGCGGGGGTTACCCCCCTTTACCAATAAAACAAGCTCTACTGCATTTCCTGGTTCTCGTGACTGGTTCCTGATCGGTACCCAACACATGTTAACTGAGAAACACAGACAGCAACCGAGACAGAGCAGCAGACACAAAGCAACAGAGACAGAGCAACAAACAGAGACAGACAAGGAGGGACAATTCACAGTTCACTTTAATTCAATTCATTTTATGTTAAAGGAAAGTTACTGAGAGAAAATTAATAAATAATAAATTAATAAATAAATATTTCTAGTGTTTTTCTAGTCCCCCCGGCAAAAAATATCCCTCATTGGAGAGTCAGATTGTTGGCAACCCTATCTGTCAGGGTGGGGGGGAGTGATTCTCGCTCATTGAACGCTCTGCACACAGAGAGGGGAGTCTGTCAAGGAGGTGGAGTGATTCTCGTTCACAGAACGAACTGCCGACAGTAGCCCTCTGTGTAGCTCACTCGCGCACAGGGAACTGTCGCTGAGAATGTGATTCACCTTCACATACTGCGCATTCATGTTCATAACTGTAGCCTGCAGCTAAAATTAGCACTGTGTCCAGGGCTCTCAATTGCACAGCCATGGCTACACCTTGTATTTTTCAGGTCCTATTTTGGGCACACTTGCACCATATCCAGCTTGCTGTTGCAGCATTTCCAAAGCCCAAATCCACATTTTTACTCACCCAGACACCTACTAGGGTGCACCACTTCCCTGCTGCATGGTCTCAAGAGTCAGAGAAGCAATTTAAATGGTTGTTTGGGGTTTACAATGGTTACTAGGAAATTCGACAGGAGAGCCAGCGTTACTTTCCTGGTGGCAGAACCATTGGACAACCAGCAGCCCCCATTAGTGCTCTGCCATCAAGAAAGTTATGGTGGGTCCTGGAATGTGGAGATAGGGGTGTGAGAGACTGGTGGGGACCAGTTGCTCCTTTTAAAATTCAGTTTAATAAAGACAGATTTAACAATTAACAAATTTGTATTTTCAAATTATTTTATTTGTAGCAGGTAGCAGCAGTACCAGACTAGTACAGTGTCAAGACTAGTTTCATTCTAACACAATGGGAAGTTAGTGACTGGTGACATCTATGAATCTGAGGTTTAAATCAAATTAAGACTCATGATAGCCTGGCAAGCAGGGCTCAGCCAAAACCGATACAAAACACTCAGAAAAGCAGGATAATGCTTTTCTATTTTTATTTTTTTTTACATGATTTTCATGATTGATTGATTTACTTGATTGATCTGATGCGGCCTAAAATCAATTTTATTTTTTGGTCAATAATGTTCAAGTCCCAGTCCTGAGGGAGATTCAGTAGAGATTCAGGCAAAAAACTTTCAAAAAAAAAAAAAAAACTGCGGCCAAGGCCCAACAAAACTTCACACCCTGATAGAGACTGCTATTTAGATATTCCCTCTGACAACTGACATCATATGGTTTTTCTGTAAAATGATTTACCTACAGCATTAGACAAGATTTATACCAGTCCAGTTTCACTATTTAATCTTGAAAGAAGAATCGTTATAAAATCTTCGTATAAAAACAATGTCACGTGATTGCTACTTCACCCAGACACACCAACTTCATTGACAACGAATTACGTTGTTGTGGCCCTACAGACTACATTTGAACTCTTAATAATGGGAATTTCCTTCTTGGCTAGCAATAACATCTTCACGGAGAGCACATGGTATACTGTTTAAAAACAATGTCACGTGATTGCTACATCACCCAGACACACCAACCTCATTGACAACGAATTACGTTATTGTGGCCCTACAGACTACATCTGAACTCTTCATAATGGTAATTTCCTTCTTGGCTAGCAAAAACATTCGACAGGATGCAGTATTTTAGATTCTTGTATAATCAGCTACAACTCCGACAATTCGACTAGATTTGCATGCATGAAATTGGATGAGCTGTTGATAAAATTAGCTTAACAATGATAATGTATGCAGATATGCCGGAAAATTTCATTGTACTTGCGTCTTTTTGCTTGTGGGAAAAAAAAATCGAAAGAGTCAGCATCTGGCACTTCTTTGCATTCAGGAAATTCTAGAAACATCCTCGTTCGGCGTAAGAATCAAAACACATTGGAGCAATACGGCAGTACATCCAAACCAGCGGGTGACAAGGTTGGGAGAATAGATCGTTTCGGCACATCCTGGTATTTCGCAAAACGTCAAGGCCCCCTTTTGGGGGATAGAAAACCTCAGATCCCATTGTCCATAATGTAATTTGATGTCTGTTTAGCTGTGGAATTTATTAGATTTCTTCAACTTTATTTCTTGTTTACATTCATTTCTTGACTTATTGATATGTCTAGCGATTATTTTGCTACCTTGTCTGAACCTGAGCGTTCGCGTTATCTTCATAATTAAGGTTGATCGATCAACCCTCTTGTCCTTTCACTACTGCGAATTTCGAAGTCTGTGTCAGTTTGGGGTTAAGAATGACTAAGAAATGCACATAACGTTAGAGCGCATACCTGACTTGGTTGGCTGACGCTACAATACTTAAGTTAAGCAATTAAAGAATAAATAATGACACAAGACAAAAATCGTAGCAAATAAACCTACTATAACAAGTCTTACATATTAAAGGATACTGGTGTTACTTTCTAAGTTTAAAAAAAAGAGTGGCATGGCCTGTTATGAAGTGTTTCCTACACATATAAACATGGGAAGACACTGGATATATAGCTTTCCCTCTTCATCTTCTCACAACTCTCCTTTTTGGATTCTTCCCTTTTCCTGGTAGGATAGGGAACCTGACATCCAGACTGCTCGTTTTATTTGATGTGCAATCCGGCACACAACAACTTTTAGATATTGTCCTGCTCGATTTTTACACTTGTTAGTCATTGATTTAAGCAGATGAGCGCGATTGTTTTCCCCCAAAAAGGGGCGCGGCCTTGGCTCTGAGCGCTTGATGACGTTGAACCGGTCGGGTCTATACTCGCGAGCCACGGAAACTACCTTGTGAAAATTCTAGCCCAGCAAGCCAAATATGCCACAAACATGACGCCTGAATAAGGTGTATCTCACAGTTAGGGGGTAAACACGACCAGCTGATTGAGCGATATATCGGATTTCCCTCGGGTTTCTAGGCAGTATTTCTGGCTGAATAGTTCATGTAATATGGGATTAGCAACATGCTTCATTTTTTTTGTGACCATTGATTTTGGGCACATTTCCCATAATTTGGGTGCGTTTTTTGCCAATTCCTTTTTTGGGCCAAATTCGCTACAACATCTTTTAAAATTGTTCCGACGAGTAAAAAGTCAAGAAAAGGTGGAAGTTAGATATGGTATTTTTTCTATTAGTTTTATATGTATGGCCTAAATACACCCAAAGACGCATATCATGAAATCATAATTCGCACACAACAATGCTAACCATCCTCATTAATTGCCCTGTCTTTCTCCTCTACCGCGAAGATTGGGCCACTTGAAACAGGGGTGTCAAACTGGTCGGTAATAGGGCCGGAGGGGCTCCAGGTTTTCAATCCAACTGAGTAAAAGCACACCTGATACAACGAACTTAATCAACTGATCTCTTCCTTCTCGGTTGATTAGTTGTATCAGATTTGCTTCTGCTTTGTTGGATTGAAAACCTGCAGCCCCTCTGGCCCTTTAAAGGACCAGTTTGACACCCCTGACTTAAAATGTCTGAAAACTTTCCAAAATAAATCCTTTGTGCAGCTACCTCACTATCTGACATTAAGGCAGGACATGATAGTGACAAAACGCGACGAGACGGACAAAAGCTGCAATATCTAACGATATTGAAGTATATTTTAAACTAGGTATGTTACAAAAATTTTCTAAATGGTTCTATGCTGAAATGAATTATTTATCTTGAAAGAGCTTTAAATAAACTTTCCAATGACACCAAGATCAATGTGGTAGATTAAGAACTGAAAAAGTTATTAAACTTGGAAATTAGGAAATGAGGGGTAAAAAATATCCTTCGTTTTCTATCGAAAAAAAAAGAGAAATCTGTGACCAAAAACATGGTTTGCATAAAATGCTATAACTTTCTTAATTCTTTAGATATTCTTATGAAACTTTCAGATAATGTTCATTGGAATATTATCTGCCTATTCCAAAATGATGAATGATAACAGAGTTGAATTTTGCTGTGCAACCCTCAATGGGGGCGCCATTTCTGGAATTTTTACCACAGACAGTTTTTTTTGCTGACAGTCGAAACAGGCTGCTGGCGCTCCAAATCTCATAATTTTTTTGTCTGTTGGATCTTGAATAATTAATCTAATAGTCTGTGCAGTTTTTGTTAGAATTCCTACCGAGCTTCTATAAAATTGAAGGGTGTTTTTGTCACCTCAAACTATGAAGCACTCAGGCGGCCATCTGGGAAATATAAATATATAGAATTTTACACTTTAGCTTTAGATGCTGTTAGTGGGAAAAATAGGGACATTATTTCATCAAATAAATTACACTTCACGTGCTAGCGTAACATTATATCTTAGGCTACATTCCTGCTAGACTCTGTAATGGGTGGTGATAGGAAACCAGGTGCCGCGACCAGCGAGAGAAAGAGCAATGAGCAGCCCAGATAACAGACAAACAGACACAATGTAACTCCAAGTCAATCACACTACTGAGAAATCAAACTGTCCACCTAGGAAGCAACACTGATTGACAATCAATTTCACATGCTGTTGTGCAAATGGAATAGACAACAGCTGGAAATTATAGGAAATTAGCAAGACACCCCCAATGAAGGAGTGGATCTGCAGGTGGTGACCACAGACCACTTCTCAGTTCCAATGCTTTCTGGCTGATGTTTTGGTCACTTTTGAATGCTGGCAGTGCTTTTACTCTAGTGGTAGCATGAGACGGACTCTACAACCCACACAAGTGGCACAGGTAGTGCAGCTCATCCAGGATGGCACATCAGTGCGAGCTGTGGCAAGAAGATTTGCTGTGTCTGTCAGCGTAGTGTCCAGAGCACGGAGGCGCTACCAGGAGACAGGCCAGTACATCAGGAGACGTGGAGGAGGTCGTAGGAGGGAAACAACCCAGCAGCAGGACCGCTACCTCCACCTTTGTACAAGGAGGAACAGGAGGAGCACTGCCAGAGCCCTGCAAAATGACCTGCAGCAGGCCACAAATGTGCATGTGTCTGCTCAAACGGTCAGACACCGACTCCATGTGGATGGCATGAGGGCCCGACGTCCACAGGTGGGGGTTGTGCTTACAGCCGAACACCGTGCAGGACGTTTGTCATTTGCCAAAGAACACGAAGATTGGCAAATTCGCCACTGGCGCCCTGTGCTCTTCACAGATGAAAGCAGGTTCACACTGAGCACATGTGACAGACGTGACAGAGTCTGGAGACGCCGTGGAGAACGTTCTGCTGCCTGCAACATCCTCCAGCATGACTGGTTTGGCAGTGGGTCAATAATGGTGTGGGGTAGCATTTCTTTTGGGGGCCGCACAGCCCTCCACGTGCTCGCCAGAGGTAGCCTGACTGCCATTAAGTACCGAGAAGAGATCTCCAGAACCCCTGTGAGACTATATGCTGGAGCGGTTGGCCCTGGGTTCCTCCTAATGCAAGACAATGCTAGACCTCATGTGGCTGGAGTGTGTCAGCAGTTCCTGCAAGATGAAGGCATTGATGCTATGGACTGGCCCGCCCGTTTCCTAGACTTGAATCCAATTGAGCACATCTGGGACAGTCTCGCTTCATCCACCTACCCCACGTTGCACCACAGACTGTCCAGGAGTTGGCGGGTGCTTTAGTCCAGGTCTAGGAGGAGATCCCTCAGGAGACCATCCGCCACCTCATCAGGGGCATGCCCAGGCATTGTAGGGAGATCATACAGGCACGTGGAGGCCATACACACTACGGAGCCTCATTTTGACTTGTTTTTAAGGACATTACATCAAAGTTGGATCAGCCTGTTGTGTGTTTTTCCACTTTATTTTGAGTGTGACTCCAAATCCAGTCCTCCATGGGTTAATAAATTTGATTTCCATTGATCATTTTTGTGTGATTTTGTTGTCAGCACATTCAACTATGTAAAGAACAAAGTATTTAATAAGAATATTTCATTCATTCATATTGGAAGATATGTTTTCTCTGCAAAGGTTGATGAATAGGAGCTACTGAACTATAAAAGCAGATTGTACCAGGGAGGGGTCCTTATAATTCTATGGGAATTTCCCCCTTGGCCAATGAAAGCAACAGGCCTAATTTTGGAAGTTTAAGTTCTTATTTATCATCTAGTTCTGCAAGGTTCCTCAGACTGTGTTTGGTTGTCATGGTTACGAAATGGTTTAATGAAAGTATACAAACCCAAAAGAGGAATCTGAATAACAGTGAAATTGTCCCAATTTGGGTTAAGCAATCCAATCAAAAGAGAAAAGTAATTTTGATCATGAAAAAAGTTCAGGGCCAAGTTGCTGCTGTTCAGGAAGTGCACTTGTCCCAGTAAGGGCATGAACATTCAGCAGACGTCAGCGAAGTAGTTCCTATGGCTCGCTGGCTGACTCTTCATATGGCAATGAAGCATAACTAGATCACTCATTGGAAATGGATTAGTGGGTAAGTCACTGACTATTGAGTTGGTGACGGCCGTATATAAACTTGCATTTTGACACCTTTGCAATCACAGTTTCTGTGTATGTAGTTGCTGGGGTGGCAACAAAATTCCCAAGAATCACTATGAAGGAATTGCAGGTCCTTGTGGCATCTTGGGGCCAGCAGGTATCAAAAAGCACCATCAGGCACCACCTCCATATCCACAGGCTCTTTGGAAGGGTTGCTGGAAGAAAACCTTTTCTGACCAGAAGACACAGAAGCAAGCGCTCGGAGTTTGCCAAATGTTATTTAAATCATGACTGGAGCAAAGTACTTTGGTCAGATGAGATCAAAATTGCACGTTTTCGTCAGATAGAGCATCGGAATGTTTGGCGTCGAAACAGAGATGCATACAAAGAGAAACAGCTCATACCCATGGTGAAATATGATGGTGGGTCAGTCATAATTTGCGGCTGTTTTAATTCAAGAGGTCCAAGGGCACTGGTTTCAGAATTGTTTAAATAAAATAAGATCATTTGAAATGTCTTTATGCAATTCTATTGCTTCCAATGATCTTATTTCATTTAAACAATTTAAACTTTCATGAAACACATGCATTGCTTCCGACCCCTGAGTAAACAAAAGCGTGAGAAGTCCAGAGTCATAATAGGTTTCCAATTACTAGTGGTGAAATCCACCATAACGTATGTGAACCTGATAAACCTCCATTCACAAGGACTTCAATTCCGCAAGAGAATCTCTTACATATGCATGGATTGAATAATCGCTGACTATAGCAGGGGAACGTAAATATGCCACGACAACTCACGCTGAATGCATGAGAGTTGACAGGTATGCGTTATTGATGAAAACTGACGACACCTGATAATGTTGAGAGTTTTTCCAGTTTCTGTAATGGTAATTTAAACCTGGTCGGGGTCATGGGTGGGTGAAGCCAATTACAGCAAGAATTGTGTGAGAAGCATGAACACAGTCTGGACAGTTCGCTGGTCCATCGTAGGGATCACACACCATTCCCTCACACACACATGCTTATGTGCAATTTAGAGTCTCCAGTTAACATGCATATCTTTGGACTGTGGGCGGAAACTGGGCACCCAGAGGAAATGCACGTGAACAAGGCGAGAGCATGCAAACTCCAAACAGAAAGGCTTAGGCCTCGCATTTGATCTGAGGGAGATTGATGAACTAGACGGAGGACAAGAAAAGCAAGGAAAAATACAAGTAACGGCAAAATAATTTTGCCCCGAATCAACCTGCATAAAGGATCAGAGAAAGCATTAAGAAGTAATTACTATGTCCTCAGAAGCTTAAATAATTTTCAAACACGCCTTAAGCTCAGAGCTCACTCTCACCTCCATGTTGAAGTGCACATCTGCTGAGGGATAATTGTAAAGGTGAACTGGAACACCCACAGCTGCCACAAGCTGCATGTATTCCTGATTGCTGTCAGTCATGTGATCTCAGGAACACCCACAGCTGCCACAAGCTGCATGTATTCCTGATCGCTGTCAGTCATGTGATCTCAGGAACACCCACAGCTGCCACAAGCTGCATGTATTCCTGATCGCTGTCAGTCATGTGATCTCAGGAACACCCACAGCTGCCACAAGCGGCATGTATTCCTGATCGCCGTCAGTCATGTGATCTCAGGAACACCCACAGCTGCCACAAGCTGCATGTATTCCTGATCGCTGTCAGTCATGTGATCTCAGGAACACCCACAGCTGCCACAAGCTGCATGTATTCCTGATCGCTGTCAGTCATGTGATCTCAGGAACACCCACAGCTGCCACAAGCTGCATGTATTCCTGATCGCTGTCAGTCATGTGATCTCAGGAACACCCACAGCTGCCACAAGCTGCATGTATTCCTGATCGCTGTCAGTCATGTGATCACCGCAGGTGAGAATTCATCCCTGAGGAGGGAGATGCAGGATGAGCATGCACGCTAATGAACTCACCCATGAAGTCATGGTGATGTGAGCCTCTGACGTCTGACACAGGAGAGCACAGTGTATCATTACCACTTTAGCAAGAAGCTCAACTGGCAGAAATAAAAGAAAATTACCTATGTCTGTCGGCTTGCATATAGCCATCTGCGTAATCTGCTCAGGGTGTGTTTAGGCTGTCCCTGAGCATACTCACAAATAAATTGCAATACACTTTATTCAGCACACCCCATTATCCTCTGGCTTGCAACTACGCACTCAGCAGTGTGGGGTTTAGGGGTTTTCAAGAACTCAAGAGCGGCACTATTCTTAATGCAGCTGCTACGGGGCCCAAAATACTAACCTTCCAGAATTGAGGTAAGAACCTCAGCCCTTAGGCTGCAGGGGATTCAAAAATATAGCATTATTTCAAAGGACAGAAACTACAGGATATACAAGACAGATTAAGGTCTGATTTGTTATGCCTGGGATGTAAATAAGACACTTTTTCTTCACCTCATATATGTTTGACATAACAGTGACATAACTTTGAGAAAAATTGTTCAAAATTTTAGTAGCCCAATAATTTCTTCTGAAAGTCAATGTATTCATGACAAAATTGCCATTTGCATTGTACATTAATTTAGAACTGCTGTTCAGAGACATAGTGGTCAGGCTAATTGAAGATGCTAAGTTGCCCATCGGTAATAGTGCTTAAGTGAATGATGTGATTCCTGTGATTGACTGTATCCTCTGACTAGTGTATTCCTGGCCAGTCTATTCCAACCGACAATGAATTCTGAGATTCCCCTCTCCAGAGCCTTGACCAGGTGAGATGATGATCCCCATCACATTAACTTTTGGCCCACCCTGGTTTTGGTGCTATTAGGCCACACAGTGACAATGGTGAGCTGAGATTTTGTTGAATGACGAGGACAAGTTCTTGAGTAAACCGTTGATTCTCCTTTTGTCCTCGTGATTTCTCAAACACACTCGCGCTCTGTGAATACACACTGTCATTTCCTCTTTACCTGAGTGCCTTTCACCGTCGTATTAATTATAAACAACAGACACAAGGCACAACTGCAGATTCAGGTTGAAAAAATAAATACTGGGTTGTAGCCAAGGTAATTTTTTCACACAACACTGCTCAGCCTTCAAACATAAAAATGCCTTCTATTCTCCATGCTGGCACACCATATTCACTCAGCTTATAGGCGGCACAGGGGTACAGTGGTTAGTGCTGCTGCCTCACAGCAAGATGGGCGTGGGCTCAAATCCATGTTTGCCCCACGCAGAAAAACATGCACTATAGGAACACTCCTGCCAGCGCCCCTGACCAAGGAACTGGCTTTCGAACTGGAGTTGGTCCCTGGGCTGCCTACTGCTCCTAATGGGTAGGGTCAAACGCAGAGGATAAATTACCTCACGGGGTTCAATAAAGCATCTCTTATTCTCCTCACTTTCAAAGAAAACCAAACACAAACTGAAGCAACACAGATCAGCAGGCCTGTGCGCCTATATTAAATACTAGACCTCGGGTGCACAGTAATAGCTGATCCATTTCAGGATTTCTCGGCAGATTATGCAAAAATGATACATTTAGCTAGATCAATGTATTAAACTGACATTTGTATCAGCCCCCAGAGCAGCTGCAGACTGCAAGGGACCCATATGAAAAAGATTTTTATAAAACTTGTAATGTTTATATGTGTTTTATGAAAAACATATATGCATCTTGTAGGAGATACAATATTCATATAAAATGCCTACAAAATCAAACTTACACAATTTTACACCATAGAGGAATCATAGATGGCACTAAACCCTCATGTAATATCATTATAAGACTTTTGTACTACTTGACATATAACGCCAAACCTTGTATGAGAGATATAGGCAGACAAAGAATACATATAAAATCCTTAGCAAAGACATGATGAAAGTTCGTCAACAAGTTAAGGGTTGTTTTTTTCATGATGATACGCCAGGCCAAGGTAATTTCCAAGCTGTGGTCAGTGATGGCATTTTCTCGCGTTTTCTGTGGAAAAAGAATAATATATTAATATATATAGCCTATATAGCCTGTATATATTAATATATATAGCCTATACATATATATAAATTTTTATTTATTTAGCCTTCATTTTACCAGAAAAGTTCCAAATTTCTATCCACTAAAATGGCATGCTAAAATTGGATAGTGACACCTCTGATTATTATGCATGTATGAACTCATGTATTATCACCACCTGGCCTATGACAGTTTTTGTTTTTTTCACTCACACAGAGGGCTTTTAAAACCCTTGAGCTAAGTAATTTTGTTTCCTAGATAAGAAAATATTCATGACCAGAATTTGTAGGTATCTATTTTTCAGAAGTAAATACTGATTGGGAGAATTATACATGTTTGCATACTTTATGCTTTACACTTTAAAGGAACACGCCACCGTTTTTCAATACTGACATATGTTCGTCCCTGCTTTTATACAAGTTAATGCCGACCTGTCTCGTCTTCCTCCATCTAATCGATCTCGCTAATGAAGGGTGCAAGCATGTTAGCATGTAGCTTAACACAATGATTTCATTAGGATCCAAGCATGTCTGAAGTTGGAGGCAACCAAGCTCTTCCAACACTATTTAAATATGGTTACCCGAGTTGTTATAAGACCCAGGAACTCTACTTGTGAGTACTTCGATATTAGAGCAGTGGGGAGACATTAAGAGAGAGGGAGACCAATCACTGAGGAAATCCTCTCATTGAAACACATTGCGGCCATTCTGAACGCAAGTTCTGACTTGTTTTGAAAGTAGTCAATCGCATTGTTGGACGTGGAATTTATTACTGGCGGTTAGCCTTTTGTTTACTATCTCCATCACCAGTGGTAGCCATGCCACGAATGTCCAATGAGCTCATTCACATTTGAATTAAGTATGTACAACCCACCAGTCTGGACTTTTGGATATCTCCCCATTCATATTGATAGGGCCTGGACTTGTTGTAGCTGCCTGCAGGCGTCACCAATATGGCGACTGAGTGGAGGAACTTGCCCAAAAGGACTTTGGTAATATCACCAAAGGGTTGTTTGGGAGTTGTGGTATCAATGCTGTTGAAGTACTCCCAAGCAGCCTATAGTTCCGCCATACATTATAGTTGTCCTTTGTATCTGCTTCTTAAAATACCCACGGATGCTCACATAACTGTATTTAAATTGGGGAAACATGGAAGTTGTTGGTTGCCTCTCACTTCACCAATGTTTGGATCCTAATTAAATGCTAACACGTCTACGCCAGTGTGACAGAGCACGCATGAAGGCAAGACATATGCCTCAACTTGTCTAATATCAAGGAAGAACATTTCCATATTGAAAAACTGCGGCGTATTCCTTTAAAATGGTGTCAGTCAAGAAATGAATTGAAATCAGGCATTTCTTAGGGATTTAATTTTCATAAATGACCAGTAGCACATACAAAATTTAGGTTGCAACATCATGAGCAGACAAAAAAACATTCAATTCAATGCATGCATGCAACTGAACATGCACAAAACATGTATGGACTTTGACATATTCATATAAGAATAGATATTTAAATATGTAAGAAATCTATATGTTTGTACACATAACATACAGAAAACATGTATTGGCTTCCAAATATGCATATATGAATATTAATAGAAATATGTAAGTAATCTATAAATGTTTTACACATGTCATACAAAAAGCATGTATGGGCTTTGACATATTCATATGTGAAAATTGATGTAAACATACAAAAAACCTACATTGTTGTCCATACCTCATATAAAACATTACACTTAACATTAAATGTTTCACAAGCTGACCGTATATGTTGGCTTATATGTAATTTATACAAATCCTTTATGATCTGTATTCCATTCATATATATGAAGTGGGCCACTTTTGTAGCATGTGCCATATATGCCATTTCATGACAGTTTTATACTTATCTTTGTAAGTTTTTTATGAATCTTTTTCATATGGGGAAGCCCAATGATTGTACTGCGCTGAAGTGCAGGAGTGAATTTGAGTTGTTTATATAACTAAAATAAGGTACTTGGGGCCGTGTGGTAGTGCAGTAGGTGGCGGTGTTGCCTCATTTGACCTGGCCACTTAGAGGCAGGAGGATATCACTCAGAATCAAAATATACACAAGTATGTATTTGAATCAAAGAGGAGGAATGAGCATCATAGTTTCCTAATTGGACTATATTAGCAGTGAAAAATTTGAGAGAAAAACCATTGGGAATTCATGGTGCAGTTGATTGTGTTCTGGGTGTTTGGCAGTTAGCCTTTTAAACCCTAGCCCATTTTTAGACCTCCGCTTAAAAAATTGCATGCCCAAATTGAAAAGGGCATATCTCTGCAACCATATGGTCTATTAGAATAATTCTGGTCTCAAAATGAAGGGGACACTTGTGAGATTTGTTCAGATTTGTAAATATTCGTAAATATGTTACTGTTTAAGAGAAAATTAAGTTGGTACACTGCGTAAATGAAGAAAAAAATTACTTTCAGGATGATTATCTTGTTGTAATGATGCAGCTGCAGCTCTAAACCGCAACAAGAGCAAAGCAAAACATGTGAACATTACCTCTGCGAAAGTTGATTCTGATAGAGTGAAGCAAAGCAAAATGAGAGTTTTTTAGTACACATTGGTCAGGCGAAGTCTCCGAAATGGCATGGTTCGGCACCATCTGTGCCATTTGAAATTTCTCAAGAGACAAACTTTACACTTAAAATATACATCCCTAATGGTGTTCAATACATCCAAATACAAGAGTTTTTGGCTTTTTTCCCCCCAAAATCAACAAGACCCCTAAATACATTCCTGTTTAAAAATCCAAAATGGAACAGATTTACTGACATTGAAAGAATACAACCATAAATGTACAAACTGTAAAAGACAGCTAAAACCAAAACAACTATTGACAATATTTACAAAATTGTCTGTTGTGGCAGCTCTGGGATATTGAGGCACGAACGTTCTTCAGAAATAACTGTCTGTTGTGCCACAGTTGGAAGCAGTTTTTTTTTTTGGAGGACAAGCAGAGAAGAACCTGACACTTCCTGCAGTACGCATTTGTCTTTACCCATGGAATCCCTGCATCGGTGCACCTCTAGCAGTGCTTCCTGTTCCTAGACTCCTCTTCACTTGGGTAGAACATGGGCTGCAGGTGGCAGGTGGGGGTGGGTGGCTGCTGAGCCGTCAGCAAACTGCTGCATCTCCACTGCAAGCTGCTCCCTGAAGGACTTCTGTGAATCCAAATGAGGAAGAAAAACAAATAATCAGTGCTTTGGCTCTAAAAGTGCATTACATCATAACAGATATGCAAATTAACTTATGCAAAATGTACATACACAAGTAAATATAATTATACATACACATATGCATATAATAATAATATTTAGTCCCGAGCCTGGCCGAAGCCGGTGAGGGCCTATAAAAACCGCATGGTTCCATTATTATTATTATTAGGCCCGAGCCTGGCCGAAGCCGGCGAGTGCCTATTAAAACCGCAGGGTTCCGTTATTATTACAAATATTATTATTATTATTATTATTATTATTATCATCCTTTCCGCACTTTGAACCCAAATTTGACCCCTTGAACATTAACGAAAAGTCAATTTTATTTGACCGAAAATTCAAGGCTGAACAAGGCGAAAAATGTTTTTATTTGAAGTCCCCAAGAAAAAATACTGAAAACGACTCGGCCACGCCCTGTCAAAAATCAAAATACATTATGCTAATGGGAGCCCACCCCAAACTTTTTTCCACAGGGGACTTATGAAATCACACCCCGCATACTTTCAACATCTCCTTCTAGGGTTTTCATCCAATTTGAACCAAGCTTGGTGAAACTCACCGAGACACATACGTGGTCAAAAGTTACTATTGACATTTTTGATAAAATGTTGGGCGTGGCTGTGATTAGCTTACAACGAAGCGTTTTCAGAAGTATAAAAGTATGCATGTCTCATGCATACAGTGTCGGATTGAGTTGGAGCCAATGTAAAATCTGTGCGGAATGACAATATGAACACAATGATCTGTAACTTGTATAGCTATATGGCAAAATGGGTCTTTGACGCCCCCTACATTTTTTGAATGGGAGAAAAAAAATTTGTTTTGAAAAAGTAACGAGAAATTTGGTAGACACATTTTTCATAACAAACTGAACCAAAAAGCAAAAGAAGACACACCCCTATATTTTTATCATGTTCCCATGGCAACAAAAAAAAATGCGCAATTGAAATGAATGGGTTTTTGGCTTTGACCCCTTAAACAAAAACAACAAGTCAATTTTATTCGACCAAAAATTCAAGCCTGGCAAAAAAATTTCTTATTTGAAGTCCCCAAGAAAAAATATTGAAAAATGACTTTGCCCTGCCTCGTCAAAATACATTACGCTAATGGGAGCCCACCCCAAACTTTTTTCCACATAGAAGAATGAAACTTGGTCGAGACATAGCCCATGTTGGCACAAGTTAAAAACTGCATTTTGGCCCCACCCTAAACCCAACAGGAAGTCGGCCATATTGGGTGGAAGCGTGGGCATATGAAATGACACCCCGCATATTTTCAACATCTCTTCCAAGGGTTTTCATCCAATTTGCACCGAACTTTTTAAAAATCACCTCCACATGTCTGGTCAAAAGTTACCATTTTCATTTTTGATAAAATGTGGGGCGTGGCTGTGATTAGCTTACAATGAGGCGGGCATTTTCAAAAGTATAAAAGTATGCATATGTCACGCATACAGTGTCGGATGGAGTTGGACCGAATGTAAAATTTGTGCAGAATGACAATTAGAACACAATGATCTATAACTCATATAGGTATATGGCAAAATGGCTCTTTGGCGCCCCCTACATTTTTTGCATGGGAGAAAAAAAATTTTTGGTACACACATCTATCATAACAAATTGAACCAAAAAGAAAATGAGGACACACCCCTATTTTTTATAGTGTTCCCATGGCAACAACAAAAATGCGCAATTGAAATGAATGGGTTTTTGGCTTTGACCCCTTAAACATTTTTTCGACCGAAAATTCTGCTTGGCCTTCATGAGGGCTGTCTTCAGTTCTTGCCATTTTGTTGCAATGTCTTACCTTCAGCAAGGGAGATGCGCGCTCACTTGGATTCAGGTTATAAGACTAACTTGTATATGGTGGAACCCTCCACTTTCTTGCTTTAAAGAAGCCTTGGATTGTTTTTGCTAAATGCTCCCAAGTGACTGTCCATCTGCATGGTAGAGTGTTTTCCATTTAATTCCGATGCATTAGGCTGAATTTAAGCATACAATACAGCCCTATACACTTCAGAATTCATCCTCATACTTTTGTAAAGTCTCATCACCAGCAGATTCAAGGGATCCAGCTCAATTAGCAGCCATACATGACCATACGTTACCACTCTTCACAGATGTGGCGGTATGCCTCAGATCATGAGCAGTTCCTTTCCTCCTCTATATCAGTCTTTTCCTATCTTTCCAGTATAGGCTGATTTTTGCCTTTTCTGTCTACAGGATGTTGTTCCAGAACTAAACAAGCATTTATAGAATTTTTTTGGACAAGCTTCCTATTTTTGAACTTTCGTGTATTTACTCTGGTGAAGTCGACAGCTGAAGTAATAGTACTGTTGTAAATGTACCGACATGTGTATGCACCTAACCTAAAAACACAATTAATACAATTGAAGCATTTTGAGAAAATTGCTAATTTTTTGTAACAGGAAAAGTAAGCCCAGAGAGCTTTCTTATTGGCTACTGTCTTTCTCTCTCTCTCAATCTACTAAGTCTCACTTGTATCTGCTTTATAACACCACCATCTAGTGGTGTAAAGTAGCAGAACTATAAATGAGGGAAAACAATGTCTCCTCTCTGTCAAAGGAGGTACTCTCAAATAAAATAAGTACCAGTTGTGGACAGCAGATCATAATAAGGAAACCCCCACCAGGATAAGGTAAGATCGTAATTTTACTATGGAATGAAATGCAGGAATTGTCACTATAGCACAGGAAAATCAAAATAAGGTAGCTTTAGGGCAATGGTATACACAGTAAAAATAAAATTATATTTTTTATGAAACTTTCCCAATTAGTCAATTGCATTACCAGAAATACTAACTTTGTTAACCATTCTAACTGTAAGAACCAAGTCTGTACAATAATTTTGGCTTTCCTACTCCAGATATACTTCAATTTATGGAATGACCTTGCCTTGTGCCACTTTGGCTTGAATTTAACATGCGGCTGTTTGTAAGATGAATGCTGGTTGTCGTGGTGAGCGAGGTGAGAGGCATTCCAGATTTTTCCATCACTGAGTAAGAAAGAGATAGGGCCTACTCTCTACGAAGTTGTAGCATGTGGCACTGCAAGGTACACCAGGAGCCAGTCGATTAAAGTCTCTTCCCATGGTTGCAGCTGTTGGATTACTGTTTGAATGCAGCTTCTGAGGGCAGGATGGAATCTCTCAATAGCTCCATTCGCAGCTGGGTGGTAGAATGATACCCTGCTATGGGATATACTACAGTCATGCAGGAATGAGGCGACAGCTGCATAAGTTAACTGTGGACTGTTGTTCATGACAATATGCTCTGGGTTACCATGAAAACTAAAGATCGAGGTGTAACATCCTCAGAGGTGGCAGCTTGTGAAAAGACGAGCTGAGGCCACTTGGAATAATAGTCTGTCAGTGTGATGGCTTACCTGCAGGTGAGAGCAGCTGTGACAAACAGTCAGACAATGTCAAGGATAAGTTTCTTCCATGGCCCATCAGACAGAAGCAGAATGAGTATGGGCCATTTTATCATTAAACTGGCAGACTACACATGAAGCTGTGCAAGACTGCACTTTTATTTGAGTTGGCGTATCTAATCCCACCTGTATCTGAAGTGTCCAATTTGAGAACTATGTACAAGGCTTGCTCGTGTGCGACACCACATTGCCAGCTCTGGAGAGAGAGACAGTTTGCGGGTCCCCTCCAAAGCACGCGCCTGTTGCCCCTGCATCTTTACACTGATTGGTCAAAACTATCGCAAGTTCACAACGAGGGCGGAGGATATCCGAACATGAGCAAGCTCAGAATCTCACTGACTAGCCCCCAGCTGGCCAACAAGAGATGATTGAGCAACGAACAAAGCAACCATTTTTAATATCCCTTCCTGGCAGTCTCTTCCCAATTTGCTTCCCTCCAACGCTTTTTAGCCAATTGTGCGCTGCTCTGAAAAAGCTCCCGACCACTGCCAGTGGGTAAAACCAGGGATCGAACCCGCGCCATGGTAGTCACTACTGTTCAGAAAATGTGACGCCTTAACCGAGTGAGCTAATCCAGTAACTTTGCAAGACAGTACTTTTGATAGGCCACCAGTAGAGGTCTCGCAAGCACTGCTTTGTGTGGACAATCCCTCGGTGACTCTGGTATTTGTGGCCCGTAGGGACAGTGGTAGAATGAATCTTGAGCCTCTGAGGATATAGTTACCTTTGACTGAGTGCTCATCTCTGACCTTGATATGATATGGATCCATTGTATCTCTCACTGTCTTAATGGAGTAAGGCTGACTGCTCTGCATTTGTGAGCGTAGAGCTGACAGTTCAGGTCAAAGAGGAGCATTTGGTGTCAAAGTCCGGCACTGGGAGGGAGCTCAGGGTGGCAGAAATCTGTGCCACCACCTCAGGTTTTGCATCAAGGGTGGAGTCTGGAGGCTCAGGCAAGGCAAGGCATGAAAGACAATCAGTTATGGGAACCTGGTCAATAGATCACATAATACTCAAAACAGTGCAAGCGTGTTGACCAGCGGCAGCATGCATTCCATCCAGACCAATTTCTTTTGAGCTGTGTTACCCCTTGGTGGTATATGGGGACAGTAAAGCATCATCCTCAATTTTTCTGCAGCCCAAATGCCGGCAAGTGCTTCCTTTTTAACTGTGGAATATATTTGCTTTTTCAGTCAGGGTGCAGGAAGTAAAAGCCACGGGCTTCTCTGTGCTGTCAGGCTGTACTTGTGCAAAGACAGTGCCAAGTCCACAGTCACTTGCATCTATAGATATCACAGGATGGAAGGATGGATTGAACAGAGCAAGTGCCGAGCTGTCCACAAGGAGTTGCTTTGCTTGCTTAAAGCTGGTTTGGGCTGCAGGGGTCCACATGATGGTGTCTTTGTCACTGACAAATGCACGCATAGGAGCCACAACTGTTGTAAAGTTAAGTGAAAGCTTTGAGTACCAGGACACTAGGAACAGAAAGGGTCTCAGGGCAGCAGTATCAGATGCGGGAGGAGGTTTTAGGACAGAATCAATGTGCTCTGGGTCAGGAAGGATGCCATCGGCAGTGATGATGTGACGTGTGGAAAGGGATTCCTGAAGTGACACTTGTTGTCGTTGAGCACTAGTTCAGCATCTTTTAGTTTTTGGAGGACAATGCTGAGGTTTTGGTCATGTTCAGCAGGGGTGTTGCCATAAACAATGAGGTCAACCAAAGCATTTAGGACACCCGGGAGACCAATGAGAATGTCAGCCATCATTTTCTGAAAGGCTGAGGAGCAGATGCAAGTTCAGAGGGACCCTACAGGATATGAAAAGGTTGTCGTGTGTAATAAATGCTGTAAGGTCTCTGGTGTCTTCATGGAGAGGCAGGTGGTAGTATACAATAGCCTGGTCAATTGTAGGCAACACTGGTGCACCCTGGAACAGGGATTGAATAGTCCATCCACGCAACACAGGGGGCAGGGGACTTCAGTTTTGCTGACTTATAAAAGGCAGATGTTTCAGTTTCTGGCGCACTGAAGTGACAGTTGGGTCGATTTTCAACTCAAGCGAAGTTATGTGCACAGCCAGTGCAGAGATGCAGGGAGTAGTTTCAGGGTTTTTGCACAGCACAGAAGCAGGTGAAACAGTGGTTGGAGGATGGACAGTGTAACCTTTAAAGCAGCCATAGTATGTCTTCTTAAGGGAGGGGCCCTCTCTCACTACAAACAATTTAGCTGAGGCAGTTAAAGCTCCTCACTTGTAGGCAGCCAACCACAACGATTCTTTTCCATGTGTAGGTCACTTGCTGGCAGCTAGGTGGGAGCAATGAAATATCAGCAAAGTTCTATCAGTAAAGTTCTGATGATAGCTGTCGCATGGCAAAATAGACATTGCAGAGCCTGTATCTACAACCAGTGTTGTGTTCCGTGGGTTTTGGTTAGTCCATTTTAGGTTTTTATTATTTTGGTGATGTCTGTTTTTAATCTGTGTTGTGTTTCAGATTTTGTATCTTTCCCGTGTTATTTCCAGTCCACGTCTTGCCCATGTACGGTCTTTGCTTTCTCCCCGGTCGCGGCATTAGTTTGTTGCCGTTTCTGTCGAAATAGATTGTGACACTATTTCAGGTGATTTAATGGATTCTGGGTTTCAGCCTTCCTTCCGTTCTCGTTTGCTAATTTCCCCATGCTTTTGCTATCTTACTAACCCGTACTAACAGTTTGTTGTTTTCCTATAAATTACTAACCAAAACTAACATTGTATATAAGACTAAAGTACTAACGAGCACCCGGGATTGTACAGCTGCACTTACTAATTGAGTAACGACCTCTCCGCATTCGCTCTGTTCTAGTCTCCGCCTCTTGCTTTCGTTTAACTGGCTTCGCTATGTTTCCTGCCAATTCTCTGCATTTATCTCATCTGTCCTGCTTCTCACTCTATGCACTTAGAAGTCTTTATTCAGTTTATTTATCCTGTCTTTGGGAGAGTCTTGTGATCCTCATCCGTGTGTTAATGTTTTTCTGTTTCATGTAATTAGGCTTCCCTCGGGTTCAACCCCTTGTTAATTATATTGATTTTCAGCACCTGTGTTGTCCGTGCCCCCTCCCTTTATATATATCCCCGGCACAGCAGTGTAATTCAGATCGGTCTTCGCACACGCTCATGCCTTCATTCCGTTCACCCCCCTGCTTTGTCATGAGCCAAATTCTCGTCACTCTGCTTTTCTCCTCACTCCCTTCAGTTCCAAGGTCTGTGTTTTCTGAGTGCCCCTTCACCTTCTGAGTCTGCCCACCCCCTGCTGTGTTCCGGAGCCTGCCCCGTCAGAGTCTGCCCTCTGCCAGCTGTGCCGCCCGAGTTTGCCATCTGCCAGCTGTGCCCGTCGCCTGTGTCCTGAGTCTGCCCCCCGCCTGCTGTGTTCCCGAGCCTGCTTCGTCCGAGTCTGCCCTCTGCTTGCTGTTCCCGCCTAAGCCTCCTGTGTCCTGTTTGCCCTAGTCTGCTTCCTAGTGTTCCCTAATGCCCGTGCCAGCCCTCTAGTGTTCCCGAGTGCCCCAGTCCGTGTCTGCCCACTAGTATTCCAGAGTGCCCCGTCGTAGTGTTCACCCAGTGTTCCCTAGATTTTTGAGTTTTTGCTTCCTGAGTTTTTTCCCTTTTCAGTGCTGGAGCATGGTGGTTCTTTTGGCCTGTGTGCCACGTTATTTATTTCCCTCCGAGTTTTTTAGTTTTATTAAATATTTTTTGGTATCCCTGCTTATGGCATCTCTCCCCCTCGTTTCCTTGTTCCCGAGTCCAAGTATGATCCGAGAGTTCCTTGTGTTTCCCCTGCACTCCGTAACAACCAGTTCAAGTTCTTTAGCAATCTAGTGTACTAATAATTTTGCACGGGAGTGACTGGTGCATGGCAATCCCTTAAATATGGCATAGTTAATTTAGGTAGCTGTATCTCACCTGCATTACTGGTCTTGGGTGAGCAGCAAACACGGGCAAAATGTCCTGACTTCATGGGAAGGCAATCAAGGAGTCCCATCTGTTGTGATCATTTAACTTAGTAACCTCCAATGACAGAATCGCATGTAATCTAGGAGCAGGGCTCCAGACTTACTTTTTTTACTAGGAGCACAGTCGCCCTTAACTTAAAATTTTAGGAGCGCAAGCAGAAAATTTAGGGGCGCACACTGAAATTGACTTGCAAAGTAAATATTCACATTTCCTCTCATTTTCACTGTATTACTGATAAATACCAGCACAATAAATGCAGAATCTATAATGTTTTCAATTAACATTTTATTGTGCAGCAGTTGACACAACAAAATAAACAGCTTACTGGCTGCACTAACCAATACAGAAACAGTAGACATATAACTTGTGTCTACACTCCTTCCACTCCCTAGAACAGATCCCCCCTTGGTGGGGGATAAGGTGCCTGTGTATGCCAGCCTTTGTAATTTGGCCTCCTTGTGCGTCGAGCTTGACTGAGCCACATTTGTACAGCCTCCTTGGCATCAAAGTCGTCAATGCTTGGTCCCTCCATACTTATTCTAATTAGGTCCTCAACAGTGTCCACATGTAGTGACCCCCTGACATCAGACTTGATCCTCTTCTGAGAAGAGAATCTTCTCTCACAGACAGCAGAGGACACTGGGAGGGCAAGCATGATCTGAACAAGATGTAGGATGTTCTATAAAGAATAGAACAATAGTTTAGTTTTATTCAATCAAAAAGTCATATATGCCAACTAAATTAATGAGAACATGATATTTACTTTGTAGTCGGAGCAGAACGGCAACTTTGTCACCATCATCCCCCATTGGGCATGGTATGACTTGTCCATGTAGTTCCTGGCAATAAACAGCTTAATGGACTGATACTCCTCTCTTGCCAGATTAGCATCACAGCCATTTCTGAAAATAGTGAAAGGAAAAACTGATCAAACTAAGTTTCTGTAGGATCAAGGTAGGTGTTTGAAATGCTGTTCTGTGTAACAATTTTTATATTTTATCATGATCATTGAAAAGAGCCTCTGACCTTGTTAGGATGGGGGAGAAGTGGTCCAAGAGGAAGTCCAGCTCCTCTGTACCATAGTCTGTCAGGAGATCTCTGGCCAGGAATCATGATTGAATATCTTGAACGACCTCACTGCCTTTGCGGTTGCTGATGAGGACCCTTCATCTATCAAGGAATAGAAAGAGAGAAAGAGATTAAAGGAAGAGAAACGTGTCATAATGATATAATAATTATATATATATATATATATGTTATCATTTGTTTTCACTTGCCAAGTAGACTGCTGAATCTCTGCTTTAAGTGCAGCACAGTGCAGTCGACTGTTGCTTTTACTGCTTGTTGCAGGTGTGGTGTGCCTGCCATTGAGAGTCCATCTGTTCCCAGTCCAACAGCTTCTCCTTTGATGGTGATCCTGAGTTCACACAAGATTTAACTTTAAGACAAATATTAAAAAAAAAATAAAAAATCAACTCAGAAGCTAAAATTGTTAAAATAAATTCTCACCTGATATTTGTTCAAAAGCTGAGCCTCACCATCACCCTCTTGTTGTCTTCTCTGTGCCTGAAGGTCTGCCAGTAATTCTGCTTGCCTACCACCTTGCTTGCATCTCACTGACATGGCCTCAACAGTTGCAATAAGATTCTCAATCCCATTCACAGCCTGTAAAATATTTTCCCTTGACACGTGAAAAACAGTCAGGAGAAAATCTATATATGACTAGATTTTTTGTAATTTGTACTCTGAATCAATGAGGTCAAACAATATTCTTATTAACATCTCAACATTACCTCAGGCAAAATAACATCATTTCTTTGGAGAAGAAGGCTGAATTTGCTGATGGCCTCGAACAAGTCAGCCAAGAAGTGACAGAAACCCACAAAGCTCCCATCTTCCATCATCTTCTTGACCTGCAAGACATAACCAATCTGTAACCACTAACTACCAATATCAGTAATTTGTATATATCACAAATTTGAAATCATTTTGAAATTAAATACAGACCTTCCTTGCTCTCCCAGCAATTTCAGTATTGGTGGATGATGCAGTCAAATGTTACATGAGGAAGTAAACTGCTGTGAACTGGCTAGGGTTCTGCAGGTTCCAGTCCTTTCCTCCAGGTCTCAGTAGGGTTTGCAAGGCCCGGTTTACATGTGCAAGCCAGCGTGTCCCACTGACACTACCTGGTACATTGACGCGCACACCCAGCTCCTCTCCAAGTGCTCGCAGTTCTCTCAAAGACTTGCTGCTGTAGTGGTAGGTCTTCCAAACCATGTTGAGGAGACTGTAGACATGATGCACCATGGGAATTTTCCTTTGCACTGACAGCATTACCAGCTCCAGTCTATAATTAAAATGGATTCAACTTAAATTGAAATATACAGTACACTGCTTAATATCCTATCTTTAGCCTGAAGGTTCACCTGATGCAATGAAATGGGACAATAAAAGCTCCTGCCTCAGCCTGGAGAAGGGCTATGACACCTCCTTTATGCCCAAGATTGACAGCTGCACCATCAGCTCCTATGGCAACTGTCTTCTCTAACCACCCAGTTTCTGTCTCTAGCTGCTGGAAGGCCTCTTTGGTGGCATCATATACACCTTAAAATGAAATCATATGTTATGACTGTTGTGCACAATTATTTATTACTCCTTCAATATTTACTGTTGACCAGAAACCACCAGCTTGTCATCACACCTGACAGCTTAATCATTAATAATTATCATCATATGTTTAGTTCAAACATAGTTTGATTTAAAACATACCTTGAGCATGTGCATGTTGCACTTCGATGTGGCCAATCAAAACATTTGTTGGTTTCCCTTGTTGCAGGATCCTTGCATATATGATTTCACACTCCTTTGTTGAGATATCGGTGTCCCCATCGATCATGATTGACAGATAAGGAGCGTCCTTAATCTTGTCGTACGTCTTCCGTTTCTGTGTATCTGCGATGATGGCAACAATCTGTGCACATGCTGTGTCGTTACTGTAGGTTGCGTTCAGTTTTACACTGTTCTTCCATTGCAGATCGATTTGGCCTTTAAGTTTTGTAAAAGGCAGTTCTTCCTTGGCAATGCAATAGGCCTCCTCGGCGCACTGGTTAGCAGTCTCTTGTCTTCTAAATGCAACTGGGAGTGGAGTTGCACTTTCATTACACAAGTCACGGCACATTTTATGTTTCAGGCTAGCACTGTGTTTTCTCAGAGTGTCATGTTTAAATTGTGTGGTGCCAGTACTATCCGCGAATTTCGTGTTCCCCGCATGTTGTGGGTATCTACAGCAGAATTTGCAGTTCATTGAATTCGTCTGCTTTAAATACCTCAGCCAGGTGAACTCCCGCAGCCACTCCTCGCGAAAACTGTATTTCCTTGCTTTTTTCGCCACGACCGGTTCCTCACCATCTGAGTCAGAGTCGTTTGTCTTCTCTGGAACACTAGGTTTACTGGTCACAAAGTACGAGCTGATAGTCCTGTTCGCCATTCTTTATTGTTCACAATAGTTATGTGAAACCTGTGGATTCGCGCGATAACCCCAAGACCCGCATCTTTTCTCACATAAGCCGATCACAGTGGTCATTCGCCCCCCGCTCTCACACTCATTGGCTCTCTTTCTTCTTCTTTTGGACTCAATGTCGGTCGAAAAACCAGCTCATTTGCGCATTACTGTCAACTACTGGGCTGAAGTGTGGAGCAGAAGTTTGTCAGGCAAAAAAAAAAAAAATGGCAAATTTACTTATCGCACATGCGCGAGTAGATAAAAAATTTACTAGCGCTGTCTCAAATTTTAGTCGCAAAATGCCACCATTTAGTCGCAGTCTGGAGCCCTGAGGAGATATGTAACACAAGATTTGATAACGTAGAACAATGCTCCAGTGAACGTAGCAGCTAATAGCAATTAAGGGAGATTAATGATTAGTATTGACGACGCTCGAGATAAACAAATAAAACTCAATAAACTCCAAAGCCACAGAGAACTTGGCAATTGTTGAACACCTAATGATACGGAATTCACTTTAGAGAAGTAGACCACACGAATGCCCATTCGGAAAACCGCAATAGAAAATGAAGACCCGACAAATTCCTACCTTGTAGTACTTGAGAATTAATGAGGATAAATAGATGTAGCTGGTGGCATGTAACCTATCGCTCGATGTCAGGAATAGCGAAAGCCAATCAAGAATAGAAGATACTTAGGAAACACCGCAGAGCTCCGATTTTGTCGCGAGGGACGAGCCGGCTGAATGCTGAAACTTCTCCTGCTGGACCTGCTTTCAAATGCTTCCGCGATATCACCAGGGTTTGGACGGCTGGCATTCAGCACCAGGACACGACAGGGAGGCAATGTTTACGCAGGAGGCCACTGAACTGTTCCGAACTTAGAACTCCGCTGTAGAGAGGAGGATACGCGTTGGCATTGGAAGAGCAGGTAACACCAGTAACTCTGAACGAAGAAGTTCGAGGTTGAACGAATTAGTAGGTCTTCTTGGACGATTTCAAATACTATAAAGAACAAATGAGGAGGCACTTCGCACATCTATTTCTAACAACAGGTGCGTTGGAGTAGGATGAACAGTTCAAAGGAAAACTAAGGAGTCCCGCACACTGTCTAACTTGCAAATAGAAAAAGTTTTATTGTGACGTTTCGGTACTTAAACCTTCATCAGACAAAAAAAATAAAACTTTTACTGTTTATAAGTTAGACAGTGTGCGGGACTCCTTTGTTTTCCTTTGAAATATAAAGCACGGAATCGTGAGCGGACTAACATTTCGGAAGCCACGTGATGCGAAATCTCTGCAAACAGCGAATGGAAACGCATTATGGGGATTTAAATAAAAGACCCATGGTTGCAATTGGGTGAAATTTCTTAGGCGTTCCTTCGTCTCGTGATTGAACTTTTGTTTACTCTTCCATTTTATTTTCATAATATTAGTTCAAACTGAGGGCCACAAACACAAAAAATCTTCATGAAAATAAAAAAAAATTTAAATCGTTGGTTGAATTAATGACCAATTTGTTTTTAGAGGCATTATTGTACATTCAAGGAGATTATGATCCTGGACATGTATTGCTTTTAGCCATTTTAAAATTCTCAGAATTTTCTACAACTTAAATATTTTAGATATAAAGATGCTTTGAGCCTTAATTCTGATCATCATGGAATTCTACCTTCCGCAGAGCAGTGCTATTAGGATGGAACTGGGCAGTGTATTAGAAATGGGTGAACAATACTTTGAGTGGTGAGCAAGGGTAGCAAAAGACAGGTTTTTTTTTTTCCCCCTCGGTCGAGGGATATTGTCGTCCCCTGCAGCGATCGTCTGTCCTGCCTCCCTTCTGTCCATCGCCGACGTTACCACTGAAGCGCCTTCAGCTTTGCTTCTAGGGTTCTCATTTTTGGGTGGGTGGTACGTCTATGGATCCTTCACTTACCTATCAAATTTCGTCCATTTTCGGCTCTTACTTTGGCTACCAGGGGGCTTATAGTGCTAAATGAAAAATTGCCATAACTTCCTTATTATTTCAGCTAGGATACTCAAATTTTTACTGAAGGTACATGGGATTACCCTTCATCACATATCAGACGCAATTTTCATTTCACCTATTCTTTACCGTTTTCTAGGTCGAATAGCATAAATGCTGCCGAACTTTCAACATTCAACAACGTTACCGCTTCTAGGTTTCTCATTTTTGGGCGGGTGGTACATCAATGGATCCTTCACTTACCCATCAAATTCCAGCCAATTTTGACTCTTAAGCAGCCGAGGGGTCTTAAGTGCAATTAGCACAGTATTTTTTTGTTTGTTTAACCCTCCCTGAAAGCCATTAAAAGCATGCAAACTGGCTGTCTCATTATTTACATACAAAGCCATTTTTAAATTTCATGCCAAAATGTTTTCTATTTTGACATTTTTATTTCATTTTGAATTGCCTGATCATGACACATAAGAGACACAAAGCAGTTTGTCTGTCAAACAAATCATGCATCTCAGGAAACACAAAGGATTTTATTTTGGTTTAAAATTGTATATTGTGTTTTGAAGGACCAAACCAGGATCTTAAAAATGTGAATGCTTAAAGATTTTAATTTTCACATTCTGGAAATATGAAGCATAGATGAAGAACAGCAAAATAAACTGAATTATTCTTGAGAGTGTTCTGTGGCCAGGCATTGAATTAATAAGACACCACAAACCATAAAAACAAGCAGTTATGAGGAGCACGGAGCGATTGAACTTGTTCATTATGAACGCCGAAGCAATGAGGTTTTGGAGCGCTATGGCAGAGTTGCGCTGCATTACTTTTGGACTTTGTGCAGGCACAATATGGGTGCAAAGCACTTTGATTCAGTCAATCATTTTATGCAGATGCCAAATAAAGCCAATCCTTGCCTATGTGTGCATTAACCCTATCCAAAACAAAATTCAGGATTTGAGCGCTACCAAGATTTAAAAAATTTAAACGAAATAAGACAATTGTATCATTAAAATTAAGACATACAGCGCCCTCAATATTTATTGGCACCCCTATTTAAGATGTGTTAATAGCCTTTTTTAAAAAAGCCATTTTTATTGCAGACGCATACCCTCACACTGAAAATTGTAGAAAAATGTTAACTTTCAACTCAAGTGAATTTCTAGGGGAAAAAAATCCCGGACTAAGAAATAATAATTTTTCATAAAATTACCTTTTCCACAATTATTGGCACCCCAAACAATTCCTTGGAAACAAATGAAATTGAAGTATTTCTGTCATTTCTACAGTAGTACAAAAGTTAATCAGAGTATCTAGGACATTTAATTAGTAATTCATCATTTCCTATTTCCCTGGCTTATAAATATGACGTAACACACTCTTCAACATGGGAAAGACAAAGGAACACACCATTCAAGTAAGGCAGATGTGTGTAAACCTTTACAAGTCAGTCAATGGCTACAAGAAAATAGCCACTTGCCTGCACCTGCCCATATCTACTGTCAGAGGAATCATCAAGATGTTTAAAACAACTGGAACAGTGGTAAACAAGCCTGGACGAGGACAAAAGGTTATTTTGCCACCACGCACAGTGAAGAGGATGGTAAGAGACATAAAAAGTTCTCCAAAGCTCACTGTTAAATCTACATGCCAACAAGCTGTTTGGGAGGCATGCACGGAAAAAACGTTTTCTCACTCACAATCATAAACGCAAACATCTGGAGTTCGCTAAGCTGTACTGGGACTTCAACTGGGACTGTGTGCTTTGGCCAGATGAGACCAAGATAGAGCTTTTTGGCAACAAACACTCTAAGTGGGTCTGGCGGAACACAAAAGATGAGCATGCAGAAAAGTACGTCATGCCCACTGTGAAGTATGGGGGAGGATCAGTGATGCTTTGGGCCTGTTTCTCTTCCAGAGGCCCTGGGAACCTTGTTAGGGTGCATGGCATGATGAACGCTTTGAAATACCAGGACATTTAAAATCAAAATCTGGTGGCCTCTGCCCGAAAGCTGAAGATGGGTCGTCACTGGGTCTTTCAGCAAGATAATGACCCTAAACATGTGGCCAAATCCACACAGAAATGTGTCACCAGACACAGAATCAAGCTCCTCCCTGGGCCATCTCAGTCCCCAGACCTCAACCCCATTAACACAAGAAACGCCATGACGGTCACTTTGACCGTTTTGAAATTTGTTTGCGTCATACCCAGATAACAAAATCATTTTGGCCCAATATTGGCCCAAATGAGGCAGGCTGTTTTGGTAAAGCTTTGGCAGGATGTACGGCCCCTAAATGGCCCAAATTTGGCATGCCAACATCTAAACAAAAGGAGTCCAAACCTTGCCCAAAACTGATTCCAGAATTCCACAATATTGCCATAACCGGCCCTAAAAAAAGTCCACAACTCCCAAAATCCATCCAAAATATAGCCATAGCCAACCCAAAAGAGTGCATAATCCAGCCAAAAAAAATAGCCATAACTATCTCTAAAGACACCAAAATTCAGGCAAAAAAATTGCCTAAACAAAGCCAAAGTTGGGCCATAATTATGCCAAATTTTATTCTAAAGGGATGATTGAAAACTTATGAGCCTGTTCCAAAAAATGTTGGACGTGGTTCTCCATCTTTTGTATTCTGAGAAAGCAGCATTTCTCGAGTATGCATGAGATTTTGACTCACTGGGTACAATGCTACAAATACAATATTTGAGTGAAGAGAGAAGCGAGGGGTGGGTCAGATTGGCAAATGGACAAAGCTGGTAAGCATGCAGTGATCCTGTGTCTCTGGAAAAAGGGAACGTCTCCAAAAGAGATCCATGAGGACATGATAAAGACATTAGAGAAGGATGCCTCATCTCACTTGCACAGGATCAAAGCATGCTCCCCAGCTTTGTCCATTTGCCAATCTAGCACACCCCTACTCACTTCACTCTAATATTGTGTCTGCAATATTGCACCCAGTAAGTCAAAATTTCACACATACTCAAGAGAAATGTTGCTTTCTAAGAATAAAAAAAGATGGAGAACCATGCCAGACATTTTGTGGGTTAGGCTCAAAACTTATCACCCCTTGTACACTGAAACCTTTCAATAATCTTCACTTTAAAAAGCGTAATGTTTACATGGCTTCATTGCAAATAATTGTTAACTTCTATGTCCTAGTATCCAAGGCTCATGTTCTTATGTTGTTAAATTACATTGGGTTAATAAACAAGGAAAAACGAGAACAAAACGCATGGACTGTAATGTTTTATTTTGGAAAAGATTATTAATAAGAAGTCATTCCAGAATTAACGCATTTCAAGGTTTTTTTTCTTTTTTAAGTAGTAATAAGAAAGATGTCATTCTTGAATTCATGCATTTCAGTGCATTTTATTCTTTAAAAAGAAGTAATTAAAAAGTCATTCCTGACTTCTTGCCGATTGCCGGCTGGCAGGCGGCAGGCGTTTTTTCCGCCCTCCTTCTCTATCCCCTGCCCAATAAAACCATCTTCTAACGGCCTGTGCTATGTCAGCATCTGTAGCAGTGGAGAAGGCGGGGTTCCTTCTAACTGCATCTGCAATTGACAACACACACACACACACACACACACACACACACACACACACACACACACACACACAGAAACAGACAAAATAAAATCACTCAATCTACTATATTTGAAAAATGTTTAGTGAAGTCAGTTTGAGTCAGTGAAATACCTCCTAGAAATCATTGAGATTTTAAAGAATTTTTATGCAAAACTAAGGCCCTGTTTACACAGGAACGATCTGCTGGAAACAGTGTCTTTTTTCATTTTCGTGTTAAAAAAGTATCACATACAGACATTTTGAAAACGACAGGCATTCACATGGGACCACAAGAAACACTGAAAACGCTGTTGTGTTCATGCCAGGCCACAGGCTGGCGGTGTGAGTTTTGCAATGCAACAACCAGCACATGCACATGGACACTGCCTATTTAACTGCTTCCGCCAGACTCTAGAGTCCGCCATTGTTTTTGTTGTCGATCTGCACACGCATTTGCAGAAAAACTACTTACCGGCTACCGTAGTGCGCATGTGCGGTACGACTAGGTACAGAAAACTTGTGTTTTCCACTTGACATGGAGACAGAGACCAAAGCGTTTCGAAAACGCTCCACTTTGGGACCTGTTTTCAAAAAGTGCCATTTCAGGGACTCAAAATGACGTTGTCGTATAAACGAACAGAGAAAAAACAGAACTTTTTTGTTTTCACCTGAAAATGTTATCGTGTAAACAGGGCCTAATTCAAGAGTATTCTTCGCATAAAAGAAACAGTAACTGCAAGACAAGACAAGAGCAATGCAAGGTGTGGCATATGCCCCCGACTGAAACAGTTGAAGAACACGTACAGAAAGCGAGTGTTCGGTATAATCTGCCATGTATGACCATTCAGGTCACCAAAAAGCAAAAACCTCTGGCGAGTGCGCTGAAGGATTTCAAGATGGCTGCCGTGGCAGCCATATTGGTTGGCGGAGTGAGCATCGTCCCCAGTTTTCAACCATTCACCCTAACAAAAATCATAAACCTCCGTTTAGCGGTGTTCACATTAGAGCAGGACAAAGGATTTCAAGATGGCTGCTGTGGCGGCCATATTGGTTGGTGGAGCAAGCTCAAAATCGATAGGCATCATCTCCTATGCATGACAATTCACCCCGCCAAAAATCATAATCCTCCGACAAGTGGTATTCACATTAGAGTGCGACAAAGGAAAAGTTTACGACTGGACGCCCGGACGGACGGACGGAAGGGGTGAAAACCTAAAGCCCCCGACCGACTCTTTCGAGGTCGGGGGCATGATAATAAAAATGCAACCCACTGAACAGAGAACTGCTTTTAGCCTTGATTTTAAACTGCAAATGATTGTGGTACCTTTCAGTGTTTTCAGAAAAAAATTGTTCCAAAGGTGAGAGAGGAAAGGGAGTCGACCTCAAAATAAAAATGATTAATTTTCTATTCAGGTTTTGAATTTATAATCAGCTAACAAAAATGTGACTGTTACTGAAAAGCTGAGTGTATATGGTAATCTCACAGGTCAAGGTGGGTGCAGAAACCTTGGGAAAGATTGAATGTCTGAGCCCAAGGCAGATATGTGACTGTATAACAGTGGTACAACTTACCCTTTATTACTGCTTGAAGCTGGAGCTTTTCAAAAGCTATTTTTCCATTCAGTCCTCTCCAGGTCATGACTTTCGCCAGGTCATTTTTAATGGCCAATTGAAGAATCCTCCAAACAGTCTCCTTCACTGTGGAACCCCCAGTCAGTCCTAGAGTGATGACCTAAAAACAGATGTATGGAATGAATTACTCACACTGATTTTCCAATCACCTTTTACATAATGAACCCTAAAAAATTTAAATGAGACTCACCAATTCCTGATGTAAGTCTGGGATTGTTTGGAGGTCTCTCTCCAGGGCCATTAATGCCTGTGGGTCGGCAAGGGGAAAATGCCTCCAGTGCCTCTCCACACTTGTATTTCTAATGCCTCAATTGAAGGCAGCCTGGATCATTTGAATTACGGTCTTTTGCTGCTCAATAATTATCTCCTGTTTCACGAGGAGGTCATGCAACAGAGCTGAAACGCATTTCAAACAGAAACAAGCAAGACACATTTAAGTCATACAAGGCATTTTTAAATGTTTAATACAACATTCGTCAATCTGTCTGATTGATTGATTTGTGACAAGTAAAGGCTGTGTACACAAGGACTATAACACAATCTACAACACAATTCTTACATCCACAAACGTTACTACAGACAGGCAAATTTTTCAGCCGCTGCCCTGCTGCTGTGTTGTTCAGACGAGGTTGCTCCTGGCTGGATGGAGCTGCTGCCTGGGCTACTGGGTCCTCTAATGCTTTCCTCACAGACTGGCCCTCGATGTGAAATGGACCTGCGACATCCCTCATCATTCCCTGGTTAAAACAGCCTGAAACCTGTCCCTGATTGCGCATTTGCCCTGTGGTCCTGCTGTTGCCTGTCTGAGGCTCTGCCACAGGGGTCCTGCTGTTGCCTGGCTGTGGCTCTGCCAACTCCCCCCGCTCAATAGCTTGGCGCAGAGTTGACCCAAGGATCATCACATGCTAGGAGTGGATGTAGAAAAAAGAAAAAAGTTATGATTCATATCTTTAAATCTGATCAAATTAAATATCCAAGAATGGCCTGTCCTTTCACTTATAGAAAATAATATTTTGGTTGCATTTAACTGCCAGAATCAATTGGCTTCCCTTATCATGTTTAATATTTCAGTTTAATGAACCTTACTGAATTATGAATGAACAACCGTTTTTAAATATAAATTAGAACAAGCCATCAGCTGACGATGTACATAACATATCCTTCCCCAACTTTAGGCAATTAGGCAAAAACTGGGAATTGCAGGGCGCGGCATCAATTCCAATAGGGTCCGAGGTCTCATTAATATGTACCCTGATACAAAACTGGGTGAGGTTCTGTACAGTCTTTCAAAAGTTATTGCGTTCTCATTTATGATGCAAGACTACTGCACGCGGCAGGCAGTGTGTGGCCCGATGCCAAAATCAATACCTAACCCTCTGGATACAGGGGATATAATAAGACTTTAAGACATAGGTCTGACTTTATGTAACATTGAGAATTTTAATTAATTGTGAAATTGGCATATTTTCTACCTGGAATTCGGTATTTTCAGTGGGCCCACAGCCATCAGGTGGAATTTCAACATTCTTGATTTGTTGATTAGATATCTTATACCGTCTGAAAGGCTCTCTGATGGTGGGGGCTTTGGGGAGGCTTGTCATTTTTGGACCAATGGTGTCCTCCTCGCTGTCATACATTTCCTCCATGCGTCTACTTGGCCTTGGAGAAAAACATACACAAAAGGGCAAAGACATGCTTATACAAAGAGAGAGTATATTGTAATGTGAATATAGGCCACTAGATGGCAGTATTTACCTTTTTTTTGTTAAGCTCAGACTGGAGTCATGTTTAGACATGTCCTGAACATGTCTGGGGCAAGTCTCAGAAAGTTAAAAAAAAGAGGTCTAAATGTGGGTGGGGTCTGCAAAAGAGTATATAAGGAAAAGAATTGAGACAGTAAAGTAGTAGGAGAAATTGCAAGAAGATGACCAGACCTGCCATTCTGTTCAAGACCTGTGACGTTTCTTTTGTGGATTTCTTTGCCTGTGTTTGAGCATTTTCATTATCCAGGACATCACCAAGCCACCCCACAAAAAGGGACAGTAAATATTTCTGTTTTTTTTTTTTATTCAATCTTGGTCATTAGTTGTTAGTTAGTTGTTATTGTCTTTGTCTGTTGATTAAATGTGTTTAAGTTTTTAAAACAGTTTCTGTCATCCCTTGCTGTTGCTGTTGCTGTTTGAGTTGTAAATGTAATAACAAATTGGGGCCATAACGAATTGGGGGCTCAAGGTCCGGGATAGACCATTTTGTGAGTCATTTATTAAAAATCTAGCATTTCAAATTGTAAAATTAATTTTTTTAATTGAATACATATATATTGACAACAGCAATGGATGATTTCTTGGCATCACCAACCGTAGGGGTTTTGAAGTCTTTTAAAAAGACAGAACTGCTAGAAATTTGCAGACATTTAGAGCTGACAGAGGTGAAACCAGCCATGCGAAAAGCAAGACTGGCTAGAGAGATAGTTGAATATTACATTGATGAAAATGTGTTTGCACCAGGAGATCTGCAACAGTTTCCAGTGGAAAATCCAAATATAGAAATGGAACTTAAATTAAAAATGATAGAGATTGAAAGGGAAGAAAAAGAAAAACAAAGGCAGTTTGAGTTGGAAAAATTAGCAAGAGAAGAGAAAAAAGAAAGGGAGGAAAGAGAAAAAGAAAGGGGGGAAAAAGAGAAACAAAGAGAATTTGAGAGGGAAGAAAAAGAGAAACAAAGAGAATTTGAGAGAGAGAAAGAGGAAAGAGCAGAAAGAGAGAGACAGAGACAGAGAGATTTTGAATTAGAGAAATTCGATAGAGAAGAAAGACTCCAAATGGAGCAACTAAAAATAAAAATTCAAACTGAAAATAAATTTCGGGTTAGCCAGGAGGTAAAACTGGTGCCTCCATTTTCGGAAAAGGATGTTGACAACTATTTCCAGTGTTTTGAAAAGGTAGCAAAGAGTTGCCAGTGGCCAAAGGAACACTGGCCTCTGATGTTGCAAACTGTCCTCAAGGGTAAAGCTCAACAAGCCTATTCAGCTTTGTCTGCAGATGATTCCTCTGATTATGAGGTTGTCAAAAAGGTTATTTTGAGAGCTTATGAGTTGGTTCCAGAGGCTTACCGACAGAAATTCAGAGGTCTGAAGAAATCTGAAAATCAGACTTATGTTGAATTTGCTAATGAAAAGCAGGTTTGCTTTGAGCGCTGGTGTACTTCTATGGAGGTCAAGGATGATTTCAACTCACTAAAAGAGATGGTGTTAGTTGAAGAACTGTGTTAAAGATGATGTTAAGACCTACCTTAATGAGAAGCAAGCACTGAATTTGCAATCAGCTGCCAAATTTGCAGATGAATATGTTCTCACACATAAGTCCAAATTTCAGTCTAGCAGTAATAATAGATGGTCCCAATTTCAGAAAAAGGGTTATGGTGATACCCAAGATTCCTCACCCAAAGACAAAGACAAATCTGGTGATGGTGCTCAGAAATCCAGTAACAGGTCTGATCAAAGTGTGAAAGCTGACAGTGACAAAAGTGGTCTAGTTTGCAGTTATTGCAAGAAATCTGGTCATGTTACAACTAACTGTTGGTTCCTTAAAGCTAAGAAAGAAAAAGAAAAGGATACCAAACCAAATGCCTTTGTGAAAACAAGGTTAGAAACCCCTGTAGTAGATGGCCGATCTGCTAAATTGCCTGCTTCTTGTGGGGCTAAAAAGCCTGATACAGCTGACTTTGTGAGGGAGGAATTTCTTCCATTTGTGTCAGAGGGATTTGTGGCTCTGAATGAGCATACTACTCCTGTCCCCATATATATCCTAAGGGATACCGGAGCTTCTCAGTCACTTTTGTTGATGGACTCCTTGGAGTTACGTGATGAGACCGCTTCAGGGGATTTCATACTTGTACAAGGTATTGAAGGGAGGACTGTATCTGTACCCCTGCGCTCTATATTCTTGAAGTCAGATTTAGTTACAGGACAGGTAAAGGTGGGACTTATGTCAAGTCTACCTATAAAGGGTGTTTCTCTGTTGCTGGGCAATGACCTGGCTGGGGGCAAAGTAATTCCCCCTGTTCATCTTACTTCACAGCCGAGCACTGAAGATGGGGATGAGGACCCATCTCTGTATCCTTTTTGCGCAGTGACTCGTGCTATGGCCAAGAAGGCTAAAGAAGAAGATGATGTGGTGCCGTCCAGTACATTGAATAGTCAGGACTCAGGTGGTTCGCCTCATGACTCTGATTGGCCTACTATGGTTTCTCCGTTTGAGGACTTATCAGATACTTTTATCAGTTCTCTATTCAGCCAGCCGGATGGGTCTGGTGATTCTGATGTGTCTGGAGACTTGTCTCTGTCCAGAAAGCGGTTGATTGAGGAGCAAACTAATGATCCTGAAATTTGTGTACTAAAGAGGAGAGCCCTTCCTGATAAAGAAATAGACGCAGTTCCAGTTGGGTATTATCTCAAGGATGGTGTGTTGATGCGGAAGTGGCGCCCTCCTGATATCCCTGCCAATGCAGATTGGGCAGTGGTCAGGCAAATTGTTGTTCCGAAGGTGTATAGGAATGAGATCTTAACAATGGCTCATAGTTTACCTTTAGGAGGTCATCTTGGTGTTAACAAGACTGTTGATAAGATCATGAAACACTTCTTTTGGCCTGGGCTTCGGAAAGACGTTTCCAACTTTTGCAAAACCTGTCACACTTGTCAGGTAGTTGGAAAACACCAGTTAGACCCACCTGTAGCTCCATTGCAGCCTATCCCAGCATTTGGGGAGCCATTCTCGAGGGTCATTGTTGATTGCGTTGGTCCATTACCCAAGACTAGATCTGGAAATCAGTACTTGTTGACAATCATGTGTGCATCTACCAGATTCCCTGAAGCCATACCTCTACGTAACATCAAGGCAACTGCAATCTCAAAGGCTTTGATAAAGTTCTTCACGTTGTTTGGCCTTCCCAGGGAAATTCAGTCAGACCAGGGTAGCAATTTTACTTCCAGATTGTTTCAGCAGGTTGTGTATGAACTAGGTGCGAAGCAGATTCTTTCCAGAGCCAATCATCCAGAGAGTCAGGGTGCCTCAGAGCGGTTTCATTCCACTCTCAAGACAATGATGAGGACTTATTGTTATGACCATGAGAAAGACTGGGATGAAGGGGTTCATTTGCTGTTGTTTGCAGCTAGAGAAGCAGTGCAGGAGTCTACTGGATTCAGTCCATTTGAGCTAGTGTTTGGTCATGAAGTGAGAGGACCTTTGCTATTATTGAGTGAACAATGGCAAGAGAAAGAGCCGCATATCAGTCTGTTAGACTATGTTGGCAAGTTCAAGGAAAGATTGCGTGCAGCTTGTGACCTTGCCAAAGAGAACTTGAAATCAAGTCAGGGAAAAATGAAAACTTGGTATGATCATAAGGCTAGAAGCCGTGAGTTTAAACCAGGAGAAAAGGTCCTTGTGTTGTTTCCCTTGCAGTCCAATCCATTGCAGGCTAGATTTCATGGTCCTTATGAAATTCTGACAAAACTCAATGATCTCAATTACATTGTGAAGACTCCAGATAGGAGAAAACCAAAACAATTGTGTCATATTAACATGCTAAAGCCTTATCATGACAGAAATGCTAGGGTTGCAGCTGTCACTTCAGATTCTCCAATGGTCGAAACGTGTGAAGATGAGGGGGAGTTTCAAGATGATGAACCTAGAATTAAAGCTGAAGTTCTTTCATGTAAATTATCAAACACTGAAGTGTTGCAAAATCTTGATGTAAAACTCCAGCACTTAGAACCCTCACAGAGAGATCAGTTTGAAAGGTTGATCAAGAAATATGAGGATTTGTTTCCTGATGTTCCAAAGAGAGTTACTATAGCCTCTCATGATGTAGATGTTGGTGATGCCAAACCAATAAAACAGCATCCATACCGGATGAATCCTGAAAAGAGAAAGATTGCTGAGAAAGAGGTTGAGTACATGTTAAAACATGATATTATCAGACCCTCCAACTCCGATTGGAGTTCACCCTGTGTGCTAGTTCCAAAACCTGATGGAAGTACTAGATTCTGTACAGATTATCGCAAAGTCAATGCTGTAACTAGAACTGATGTGTTTCCAATACCTAGGATTGATGATTGTATTGATAGTGTAGGGCAAGCAAAGTTTCTGACCAAGATTGATTTATTGAAGGGTTATTGGTGTGTGCCTTTAACTGAGAGGGCCAAGAGCATCTCTGCTTTTGCCACACCATCTGGATTGTACCAGTATGAAGTCCTACCCTTTGGCATGAAAAATGCCCCAGCCACGTTCCAAAGGATGATACAGTCTACAATCGCCGGATTGCCACACACGGGTGCGTACATCGACGACCTGATCACATGGAGTGACTCCTGGGAAGAACATCTAAAAGATGTAGAGACGTTGTTCCAGCGCCTGACCCAGGCTAACCTGACTGTTAACCTGAGCAAGAGTGACTTTGGTTGTGCTACTGTCACCTATCTTGGCTACGTCATAGGCCAGGGTAAGGTGGCACCCATAAATGCTAAAGTCCAAGCCATCATGGACTTTCCAGTTCCTGACAACAAAAAAGCTTTGCGCCGCTTCCTTGGAATGATCGGGTACTACCGCAAGTTCTGCAAGAACTTTGCTGAGATTGCTCTCAGTCTAACTAACCAACTGAAGAAAGGCGTAAAGTTCACCTGGGATGATGCATGCCAGAGAGCCTTCGATCACCTGAAGTCTCTGCTGTGTCACTTCCCCGTGCTCAAATCTCCTGACTTCAACAAACCGTTCTCCATCGCGGTCGATGCTAGCGACCAAGCTTGTGGATCTGTGCTCCTACAGAGAAGGGACTCTGATGACATTGAGCATCCCGTGGCATACTTCTCCAGGAAGTTCAATCGCCACCAAAGGAACTATTCCACAATAGAGAAGGAACTGTTGGCTCTGGTCCTTTCTTTACAACACTTTGAGGTTTATGTTTGTACAGGACAAAAGCCAATGATTGTGTACACTGACCACAATCCGTTAATGTTTTTGAGTAAGATGAAAAACAAGAATCGGAGATTGTTGAATTGGAGTTTGATTTTACAGGAGTTTGACTTGGAAATTAAGCATGTGAAGGGTACAGACAATGTAATTGCTGATTGCTTATCCCGTGTTTGAATGTGTATATATATATCATGTGTTTGAATATTGTATGATATGTATATATAGACAAGTGTTCACTTAACCATTTTGTATTGAAAAGAAAATTTTTGCCTTGATGAGTCAAAATTTTTCCCTTTTGGAATGGAGGTGTAATGTGAATATAGGCCACTAGATGGCAGTATTTACCTTTTTTTTTGTTAAGCTCAGACTGGAGTCATGTTTAGACATGTCCTGAACATGTCTGGGGCAAGTCTCAGAAAGTTAAAAAAAAGAGGTCTAAATGTGGGTGGGGTCTGCAAAAGAGTATATAAGGAAAAGAATTGAGACAGTAAAGTAGTAGGAGAAATTGCAAGAAGATGACCAGACCTGCCATTCTGTTCAAGACCTGTGACGTTTCTTTTGTGGATTTCTTTGCCTGTGTTTGGGCATTTTCATTATCCAGGACATCACCAAGCCACCCCACAAAAAGGGACAGTAAATATTTCTGTTTTTTTTTTTATTCAATCTTGGTCATTAGTTGTTAGTTAGTTGTTATTGTCTTTGTCTGTTGATTAAATGTGTTTAAGTTTTTAAAACAGTTTCTGTCATCCCTTGCTGTTGCTGTTGCTGTTTGTGTTGTAAATGTAATAACAAATTGGGGCCATAACAATATAAACATATTAAAGCATCAAAGCATCAGTCAGTGCATTTACATAACACTTAAGAAAATCAAATTATTGCATTAGTCCGACTAAAATCAGACTTTTAAAATGCACGCAAACACCTTAGCTCGACTGAAATCAGAGTTCTAATAGTCGGACTAACACACCCAGATAATGCGATAGTAATTTGATCGACTCCTGCATGTACACGCTTCAGTCGAACCGAACTGGACTGTGCGCTCTGCGAATTCTCCACAGTTTTTTCTGCTGAGCTTTGACTCAGAAGTTGAACAGCAGGCTTAAGAAGAAGCCGGTAACAACACAAACGGGAGGCAACATGGCGAGAGAATGTTCAGGGGGCAAGAGTACCATTCACAACCTCCACTTTTTTTGGGTTTTTTTGGCCAGAATAATTTTAAAAGGGGGCACAAATATTTTTGGGGGGTTTTTATGAGTGAGAAGGGGGTTTAGAATGATGGGGGAACAATTTTAAAAGGAAGGGGTAGACGCGACGCGCGTAAAAAAAAAAAATCGTGCTAATGCCGTTGCACGTATGTGCATTGATACCTCGTACCTTCCACGCTATGTCCTATCTCTTGAACTATTTATGTTTTTTTTTTGGACTTTAGTGTTTTTTTTTTCTGCTCTCCGTCGACGATGCTGTGAGCAAAGCTTTGCATGTGAAGTCATACATTACATTAGTGTCTGCGGTGAAATTCGAACCAGGAACCCTGTGGAGAATGCAATGTTAATCACACCATTGACTGTGGCCTTAACCACTATACCAACTGAGATTGTTACCAGCTCAGATATCAGATATATATGTATATATAAAATACACACACACAGGTTATATATACACTCTTCTTTTTTCTCATATATTCATTTTCTCTTTTATTTATTGTTGTCAATGAGGAGACGAGTGAATATCCATTTTGATGTCTTTCATGCTGGTGGCCGATCGGAGACACTAGGTAGAATAATTTGAGCAGAACAAACTATTTGTGGCTGAGTTGGGTTAAGGTGAGGGTTAGGGATAGGGATAGCATTCCCTATGAGTTGGATAGGGATAGAGATGGTTCAGTTCGTTTGGTGATAAGTGTGCCGCGCGGCACGCGGCGAATACGGTTGGAAGAGGAGGAGGGGGATTCGGCACGATATATATATATATATTGTAATGTGAATATAGGCCACTAGATGGCAGTATTTACCTTTTTTTTTGTTAAGCTCAGACTGGAGTCATGTTTAGACATGTCCTGGACATGTCTGGGGCAAGTCTCAGAAAATTAAAAAAAAAGAGGTCTAAATGTGGGTGGGGTCTGCAAAAGAGTATATAAGGAAAAGAATTGAGACAGTAAAGTAGTAGGAGAAATTGCAAGAAGATGACCAGACCTGCCATTCTGTTCAAGACCTATGACGTTTCTTTTGTGGATTTCTTTGCCTGTGTTTGAGCATTTTCTTCATCCAGGACATCACCAAGCCACCCCACCAAAAAGGGACTGTAATTATTTCTGTTTTTTCTTATTTATCAATCTTGGTCTTTAGTTGTAGGTTGTTATTAGTCTTTGTCTTTGTTAAAAATTAAATGTGTTTTAGTTGTTAAAACTGTGTTTGTCATCCCTTGCTGTTGCTGTTGTGTTATAAATGTAATAACAAATTGGGGCCATAACAAATTGGGGGCTCAAGGTCCGGGATAGACCATTGTGTGAGTAATTTATTGAAAATCTAACATTCCAAATTGTGAAATTGTTTTTGTGAATTTTCCTAGATATATATTGACAACAGCAATGGATGATTTCTTGGCATCACCAACCGTAGGGGTTTTGAAGTCTTTTAAAAAGACAGACTGCTAGAAATTTGCAGACAGTTGGAGCTGACAGAGGTAAAACCAGCCATGCGAAAAGCAAGACTGGCTAGAGAGATAGTTGAATATTACATTGATGAAAATGTGTTTGCACCAGGAGATCTGGAACAGTTTCCAGTGGAAAATCCAAATATAGAAATGGAACTTAAATTAAAAATGCTAGAGATTGAAAGGGAGGAAAGAGAAAAAGAAAGGGAGGAAAAAGAAAAACAAAGAGAATTTGAGAGGGAAGAAAAAGAAAAACAAAGGCAGTTTGAGTTAGAAAAATTAGCAAGAGAAGAAAAACAAAGAGAATTTGAGAGAGAGAAAGAGGAAAGAGCAGAAAGAGAGAGACAGAGACAGAGAGATTTTGAATTAGAGAAATTCGATAGAGAAGAAAGACTCCAAATGGAGCAACTAAAAATAAAAATTCAAACTGAAAATAAATTTCGGGCTAGCCAGGAGGTAAAACTGGTGCCTCCATTTTCGGAAAAGGATGTTGACAACTATTTCCAGTGTTTTGAAAAGGTAGCAAAGAGTTGCCAGTGGCCAAAGGAACACTGGCCTCTGATGTTGCAAACTGTCCTCAAGGGTAAAGCTCAACAAGCCTATTCGGCTTTGTCTGCAGATGATTCCTCTGATTATGAGGTTGTCAAAAAGGTTATTTTGAGAGCTTATGAGTTGGTTCCAGAGGCTTACCGACAGAAATTCAGAGGTCTGAAGAAATCTGAAAATCAGACTTATGTTGAATTTGCTAATGAGAAGCAGGTTTGCTTTGAGCGCTGGTGTACTTCTATGGAGGTCAAGGATGATTTCAACTCACTAAAAGAGATGGTGTTAGTTGAAGAATTCAAGAACTGTGTTAAGGATGATGTTAAGACCTACCTTAATGAGAAGCAAGCACTGAACTTGCAATCAGCTGCCAAATTTGCAGATGAATATGTTCTCACTCATAAGTCCAAATTTCAGTCTAGCAGTAACAATAAATGGTCCCAATTTCAGAAAAAGGGTTACGGTGATACCCAAGATTCCTCACCCAAAGACAAAGACAAATCTGGTGATGGTGCTCAGAAATCCAGTAACAGGTCTGATCAAAGTGTGAAAGCTGACAGTGACAGAAGTGGTCTAGTTTGCAGTTATTGCAAGAAATCTGGTCATGTTACAACTAACTGTTGGTTCCTAAAAGCTAAGAAAGAAAAAGAAAAGGATACCAAACCAAATGCCTTTGTGAAAACAAGGTTAGAAACCCTTGTAGTAGATAACCAATCTGCTAAATTGCCTGCTTCTTGTGGGGCTAAAAAGCCTGATACTGCTGACTTCGTGAGGGAGGAATTTCTTCCATTTGTGTCAGAGGGATTTGTGGCTCTGAATGAGCATACTACTCCTGTCCCCATATATATCCCAAGGGATACCGGAGCTTCTCAGTCACTTTTGTTGATGGACTCCTTGGAGTTACGTGATGAGACCGCTTCAGGGGATTTCATACTTGTACAAGGTATTGAAGGGAGGACTGTATCTGTACCCCTGCGCTCTATATTCTTGAAGTCAGATTTAGTTACAGGACAGGTAAAGGTGGGACTTATGTCAAGTCTACCTATAAAGGGTGTTTCTCTGTTGCTAGGCAATGACCTGGCTGGGGGCAAAGTAGTTCCCCCTGTACATCTTACTTCACAGCCGAGCACTGAAAATGGGGATGAGGACCCATCTCTGTATCCTTCTTGCGCAGTGACTCGTGCTATGGCCAAGAAGGCTAAAGAAGATGATGTTGTGGTGCCGTCCAGTACATTGAATAGTCAGGACTCAGGTGGTTCGCCTCATGACTCTGATTGGCCTACTATGGTTTCTCCGTTTGAGGACTTATCAGATACTTTTATCAGTTCTCTGTTCAGCCAGCCGGATGGGTCTGGTGATTCTGATGTGTCTGGAGACTTGTCTCTGTCCAGAAAGCGGTTGATTGAGGAGCAAACTAATGATCCTGAAATTGGTGTACTAAAGAGGAGAGCCCTTCCTGAAAAAGAAATAGACGCAGTTCCAGTTGGGTATTATCTCAAGGATGGTGTGTTGATGCGGAAGTGGCGCCCTCCTGATATCCCTGCCAATGCAGATTGGGCAGTGGTCAGGCAAATTGTTGTTCCGAAGGTCTACAGGAATGAGATCTTAACAATGGTTCATAGTTTACCTTTAGGAGGTCATCTTGGTGTTAACAAGACTGTTGATAAGATCATGAAACACTTCTTTTGGCCTGGGCTTCGGAAAGACGTTTCCAACTTTTGCAAAACCTGTCACACTTGTCAGGTAGTTGGAAAACACCAGTTAGACCCACCTGTAGCTCCATTGCAGCCTATCCCAGCATTTGGGGAGCCATTCTCTAGGGTCATTGTTGATTGCGTTGGTCCATTACCCAAGACTAGATCTGGAAATCAGTACTTGTTGACAATCATGTGTGCATCTACCAGATTCCCCGAAGCCATACCTCTACGTAACATCAAGGCAACTGCAATCTCGAAGGCTTTGATAAAGTTCTTCACGTTGTTTGGTCTTCCCAGGGAAATTCAGTCAGACCAAGGTAGCAATTTCACTTCAGGATTGTTTCAGCAGGTTGTGTATGAACTAGGTGCAAAACAGATTCTTTCTAGTGCCTATCATCCAGAAAGTCAGGGTGCCTTAGAGCGGTTTCATTCCACTCTCAAGACAATGATGAGGACTTATTGTTATGACCATGAGAAAGACTGGGATGAAGGGGTTCATTTGCTGTTGTTTGCAGCTAGAGAAGCAGTGCAGGAGTCTACTGGATTCAGTCCATTTGAGCTAGTGTTTGGTCATGAAGTGAGAGGACCTTTGCTATTATTGAGTGAACAATGGCAAGAGGAAGAGCCGCAAATCAGTCTGTTAGACTATGTTAGCAAGTTCAAGGAAAGATTGCGTGCAGCTTGTGACCTTGCCAAAGAGAACTTGAAATCAAGTCAGGGAAAAATGAAAACTTGGTATGATCATAAGGCTAGAAGCCGTGAGTTTAAACTAGGAGACAAGGTCCTTGTGTTGTTTCCCTTGCAGTCCAATCCATTGCAGGCTAGATTTCATGGTCCTTATGAAATTCTGACAAAACTCAATGATCTCAATTACATTGTGAAGACTCCAGATAGGAGAAAACCAAAACAATTGTGTCATATTAACATGCTAAAGCCTTATCATGACAGAAATGCTAGGGTTGCAGCTGTCACTTCAGATTCTCCAATGGTCAAAACGTGTGAAGATGAGGGGGAGTTTCAAGATGATGAACCTAGAATTAAAGCTGAAGTTCTTTCATGTAAATTGTCAAACACTGAAGTGTTGCAAAATCTTGATGTAAAACTCCAGCACTTAGAACCCTCACAGAGAGATCAGTTTGAAAGGTTGATCAAGAAATATGAGGATTTGTTTCCTGATGTTCCAAAGAGAGTTACTATAGCCTCTCATGATGTAGATATTGGTGATGCCAAACCAATAAAACAGCATCCATACCGGATGAATCCTGAAAAGAGAAAGATTGCTGAGAAAGAGGTTGAGTACATGTTAAAACATGATATTATCAGACCCTCCAACTCAGATTGGAGTTCACCCTGTGTGCTAGTTCCAAAACCTGATGGAAGTACTAGATTCTGTACAGATTATCGCAAAGTCAATGCTGTAACTAGAACTGATGTGTTTCCAATACCTAGGATTGATGATTGTATTGATAGTGTAGGGCAAGCAAAGTTTCTGACCAAGATTGATTTATTGAAGGGTTATTGGTGTGTGCCTTTAACTGAGAGGGCCAAGAGCATCTCTGCTTTTGCCACACCATCTGGATTGTACCAGTATGAAGTCCTACCCTTTGGCATGAAAAATGCCCCAGCCACGTTCCAAAGGATGATACAGTCTACAATCGCCGGATTGCCACACACGGGTGCATACATCGATGACCTGATCACATGGAGTGACTCCTGGGAAGAACATCTAAAAGATGTAGAGACGTTGTTCCAGCGCCTGACCCAGGCTAACCTGACTGTTAACCTGAACAAGAGTGACTTTGGTTGTGCTACTGTCACCTATCTTGGCTACGTCATAGGCCAGGGTAAGGTGGCACCCATAAATGCTAAAGTCCAAGCCATCATGGACTTTCCAGTTCCTGACAACAAAAAAGCTTTGCGCCGCTTCCTTGGAATGATCGGGTACTACCGCAAGTTCTGCAAGAACTTTGCTGAGATTGCTCTCAGTCTAACTAACCAACTGAAGAAAGGCGTAAAGTTCACCTGGGATGATGCATGCCAGAGAGCCTTCGATCACCTGAAGTCTCTGCTGTGTCACTTCCCCGTGCTCAAATCTCCTGACTTCAATCTCCATCGCGGTCGATGCTAGCGACCAAGCTTGTGGATCTGTGCTCCTACAGAGAAGTGACTCTGATGACATTGAGCATCCCGTGGCATTCTTCTCCAGGAAGTTCAATCGCCACCAAAGGAACTATTCCACAAAAGAGAAGGAACTGTTGGCTCTGGTCCTTTCTTTACAACACTTTGAGGTTTATGTTTGTACAGGGGAAAAGCCAATGATTGTGTACACTGACCACAATCCGTTAATGTTTTTGAGTAAGATGAAAAACAAGAATCGGAGATTGTTGAATTGGAGTTTGATTTTACAGGAGTTTGACTCAGAAATTAAGCATGTGAAGGGTACAGACAATGTAATTGCTGATTGCTTATCCCGTGTTTGAATGTGTATATAAATCATGTGTTTGAATATTGTATGATATGTATATATAGACAAGTGTTCACTTAACCATTTTGTATTGAAAAGAAAAATTTTGCCTTTATGAGTCATAATTTTTCCCTTTTGGAATGGAGGTGTAATGTGAATATAGGCCACTAGATGGCAGTATTTACCTTTTTTTTTGTTAAGCTCAGACTGGAGTCATGTTTAGACATGTCCTGAACATGTCTGGGGCAAGTCTCAGAAAGTTAAAAAAAAGAGGTCTAAATGTGGGTGGGGTCTGCAAAAGAGTATATAAGGAAAAGAATTGAGACAGTAAAGTAGTAGGAGAAATTGCAAGAAGATGACCAGACCTGCCATTCTGTTCAAGACCTATGACGTTTCTTTTGTGGATTTCTTTGCCTGTGTTTGAGCATTTTCTTCATCCAGGACATCACCAAGCCACCCCACCAAAAAGGGACTGTAATTATTTCTGTTTTTTCTTATTTATCAATCTTGGTCTTTAGTTGTAGGTTGTTATTAGTCTTTGTCTTTGTTAAAAATTAAATGTGTTTTAGTTGTTAAAACTGTGTTTGTCATCCCTTGCTGTTGCTGTTGTGTTATAAATGTAATAACAAATTGGGGCCATAACAATATACATATACACACACAGACACTAAACTTTGTACGCATTCGCCTGCTTATGAGAGAACAATAGATCAGTGTCATGACAAATTAAAAACAATGTGCGCGGTGCCAAAGTCTTGCAGCTCAAGTTATGAGGCAGACAGATTGATTTCTCGCGGTGTGAGGCGCGGATAACATAATCAGCGAAATTATAGATAAGGTCCTTTTCCTTCTTAATAATCTATTATTGTCGTTAACGTCATATAAATGGGCAGCCTTAAATGCACTCGCGCGTTTCCTATTTCGAATGGACATAAAGGGCACGATGAAATTGGACATACGTGCACAAAGTTTATTTCGAGACTATAAAGGGTCCTCGCCGACAAACGAGAACCAAAATGAGTGATTGCACAGTGCAAGATGAGTGGAACTTGTGGCGGCTGTCTCGGCAGCTGCGGACTCCAGAGGCCGCGGTTGAATTCTGTAAAGAGCGGGGTCTGATTGCTCCCTCTCCGCTTTGTCGGCGGTGTCGCAGAGCCCTCTCGCGGTTTGCGAAGGCAGATTCTCGAGTGGGCTTTGTACGGCGCTGCCGCAATCAGAGATGCAGCAGCAGCCACCACTCGGACCTCCGACCGCAGCATTTGTAGTGGCAGCTGGTTCGCTGGCAGCAGGATGTCATAGGAAGCCGTCCTGGTGCTCACCTACTGCTGGGCGGCGCAGATGTCAAAAAAAGTGGCGGCGGCAATAAAGAAATCCAGCCTCGACGGCGAGCTCACAAGCAAGGAGACCGTCGTCAAACGGTTCACTGATTGCCTCGAAGTTTGCCTCCACGTCGTCCAGCAGTGTAGTACCACCGCTATAGGGGGCCCGGGACATATCATGGAAATCGACGAGTCCAAATTTGACAGCCGCCGAAAATACAACCGCGGTGGGGTTTTTTTTTTTTTTTTCTTCGAGGTTGAGAACCGGAATTCGGCGACGTTAATACCTCTTATTAAGGAGTATGTTGCCGCCAGTTCGCAAAGCGTAACCGACTGCTGGCGGGCATACGATTGCCTCAGCGAGGAAAACTTCCAGCATCTCACGGTGAACCGCTCCTTGAACTTCGTCAATCCTGCCTCCCCTGGCGCGCACACACTCAAAATATTGAGTGCCAGCGGTGGCAGATCAAGAGGTCCTCGCCATCCACGCACACGAGCAGCAGCGGCGACGGCTTAGGGTCCTATTTGGCAGAATACACGCGGCGACATAAACACAGCGGCGTCGACCACTTTGCTCAAATTTTAGCCGACATCCCGTTGCTGTACGCGCCACCAAAGAGCACGTAACATCTCGTCGCCACTACTCTCCAGACTTCTGCTTCGGCAGAGGTCTCCTATAAGGTCCAAAGAAAGAACAATTATACTTTGCGCCCGGAACCGCATTATTTACGGTTCCGGGCACCACCACACAGCATCATTTGCACACCGAGATGACGACGTCCATTGAATAATATCATAAAGCCAACTTCGCGTAAATTCCAAAATTACTGTCGTCAAGTGCAAAGCAAACTTAAGAACGCGAATCATTACTCAAACAGAGGTCCAGCCGCGAATGAATGAAGCCCCACAATGACACAAGCGGCTGGGTGTGGAACACAGTAGCGCGCGGAAACTAAGCGCTCGCCCTTGCAGCACGCGCGTTTTTACGCTGCGCAAAGTGCGCATGCCCTAGTATTGTCAACAGTGTCATGGCTGCCACCTTTATAAGCTAGTAGCACGTATAGCCGCTGTGGAAATTAAAGTGTAAATTATCTTTACTGGATGTACGGTCGACGTTTTTCCACACCCGAATACTTTAATTGGTATCTAAACATTAAGGTAAGCTGAAAAAGTTGTGATTTTTTTCAATTTTGCTGGAGGTTGTGTATGGTACTCTTACCGGCACTCAACATGCTTCCAGGTTGCCACATAGACAGCAAACTTGTTTATTAATTGTTTAGGCTGTAATGTTATAAATCAACCCGGAAGAGGTCCAACGCAAAAAAACTGAAAGGTGGCAATAAGCCACCTAACCCAGGGGAGACAGACGTGTTTTGGTTAATAAATCGATTTATCTCCCGTGCATGTATGAGGGGTGGAAGTAACAAAAATTAATTGATAAAAATGGAGGCGATTAAAGCGCATGAGAATTAAAAAGGGAGGTAATGAAAACACATGAATTGAAAAATAGAGTCATAAATTATCAAGTGAATTGAAAAACAGAGTGATGTATTGTCAATTAATTTGATAAACTGATAAAATGATATGATATTTGATAAAATTCTAATATTCATCATTTACCACACCTAACTGACATTTATCGTTTACAGCAAGCAATTTTTGTTACTTCTGCCCAAATGACGAATCAAAAACCACACCCACTGACTAGCTGATGTTTTTGGCTCTCAACTTGCAGGCCTTAATGCACGTCAATTTGTGTCATGATTACGCCGACAAAATAAGGTTACAGTTTGCGTACAGTTTTATTCGCTAGCAATAGTATAGCTAGCGCCAATGTATTTAGCTACTTAGCCAACTGGCTAGCGAGCTGAAAAGGCCGCAGTTCGCTTTCAATGCGTACACTGTCATACTTGATAGCGAGCTAGTTAGCTTCCTAGCTAGCAGGCCAAAGTGATATTGAACTGTGTGTCATAGCTAGTGTGATGAGACATAGCTTTTATTTTGATAGGCTATACTGTATAGTATATACGTCACACGCACTGCGTCAGGAAGTAGATTCAGGTTCAGGTTAGCAAAGCACACTGTGTAATCTGTTGAGTTCTCTCAGTAAAGCACATAAAACCATACTTCTTGTCGGTCAATTTCGTGACAGCTAGCATACCAATGTATTAAGCTACAAGGCCAATTGGCTAGCAAGCTAAAAAGACTAAAGTTCGCTTACAATGGAATTCTTGCGAGCGAACTGTTTGGCTACCTAGCTAGCAAGATAAAGAGACATATCTATTATGTTACAGCTAGCATGCCAATGTATTTAACATCCTAAAGTCGCTTTCACACCGGGCGCAAAACGAATTTTTCGCACAACAGATTACATTCAAAGTCAATGCAAAGACGCAAATACGCACTAAAAAATACTTACTTGATCTTCCTTTTTGGTGGCCTTCCTGGCTCATTTTCAGCCTCAGACTGCAAATCAGTCTGCTGCTCTGCGAGTGGCAGTTTTCTGCGAGCCTCTTGATAATAACCTGACAATAAAAGAGCTCAGATTAAATATTATGTCACAGACTTTAAAACTGTGGTCAGTTCATTATTTAAAGTATTCTTATACATACTTCCTGTGTACAACACCCTAGCCCTGTAAACAGCCCAGGTGTTACTTGGCTGCTCCATAGTCTTTATCGCCCTCTGAACCCCATCTCGCTTGTAAGGGGGCCACTGGCACACTCCCTCGCTGACCCACAAGGATGGCACCACCTCAACCTCTTCTGTGTCTTCAAAGCTCACAATGTGGAACATTTTTAAGTTCTTGATATGTTGTTCTGTGAAGGGGAAACAAACCTGCCCTAGTAATCCATTTAATCCCGATGGCAACAATTGACTGAAGTTTTTAAAAAAAATTGATTTACACTTCAGCATGTAACAGACACTTTTATCCAAGGCAACTTAAAAAATCAACCTGAACTTGAAAGACGTTTTTGAAAAATTATAGAAAAGACTTATTTTGTAGTCCTACATACATTTCTAAAAAGTGTTAAATTTGCTAGAGAATTACAAATGTTTATATATACTAGCCATGGAAACCAAGTATTATAAAACCAACTTCAATATAAAAAGGTAATGTTTTCAGAGAAGAATGTACTAAAATTAGGTACAAATCAAAATCTGGATTTTAATAAGTGACAGGGTGATTGGATCTATATGAAAAAAAGTGTAAATATGACAATGTTTCCCAGCAATTAAAAGGACAAAAAAAAATTGGCAAGAAAGTCCAATAAGTAAATTTGAGGAAAATTGGGGCAGCTAACAGGTCAGTTTCATGGGACAATAATTCAGGTGTAATAGAGGGAGAACAACAAAGCTATCCCTAATCTCAAGAGGAAATCTAACACATTTTTTTATACTGGCCTCAATTTGAAGTCTGGGGACAGACCTGAAACAACCAGAATGTCCAATTCAGAAGAGTCAATTGGATAATTGAAAAAAATTATCTTTTTTGGTGTACTCCTTATACACAACATAATAAAACCCTTCATGCAGAAAAATGTTTTGCACTAAAGCAACATCATTATTAATTCTAAGGCAGTCATCACAGTCATGTTCTGATAGTCACACCATCAATCAATAAATGTTTAAACTGCTTGAGACTGCTATCCGTTAGCTGAGACACAGGCCCTTCACTATGCAGCCCTTTGGCTATAGGTTTCTGTTTTTTAATAACACTCTCAGCACCGACACTGTCCGTTTCAGAGACACGCCGAATAACTTGAGTCAAAGGATTGTGTGGTTTCCTAACCTTTTTCTTCAATATCTGTAAATAATTTTCAAAAGGAAATCCAGATATGAGGTCTAAGTGACCATGAACCTTGACATCTTCACTGAGATGAACTACACCATGTATGTTGTACACTACATGTTCCGCACCATATAATTGACTGAAATGATCCACAAATGAGATGAGTAATGCCTGAGCAAATTCATTCAGCACTAAACATAACGAAGGATTAGCTAAAACATGAATGGCAACTGAGAGCAGCATGAAGTTGTTGTAAACCTCTTCAGCTAACACACCCTTTAGAACAAGCGGGCCTGTATACAGTAAAAACTGTCTCAGTTCAGTGGCTTTCCACCTCATTCTCTCTGTAAGTGCCCTCAGTTTTCTTGCAAATTCAGCAGGTACAAAGGCTTTCAAACTCATCAGTATGTCAGATATGATACTGCATTGACCAGCAGAAATGCGACAACGCCGAGGCCCAGCAGTACCCATCCTCAAATCTAAAAGCTTGCGTACCACACCGAGACAAACTAAATGCATGTAATCATGGGGAAAACAGCTCACCATGCCAATATTCAATTTCGAAAAAGGTGAATGCCCCTGATGGTGATCTTCATCACTACAATCCTTAAAAAGCTTGTCAGTCCTACGAACAGCATGCATATCTGGGAAAGTCATACGATAGTTACTATACACACCTGTCTGAACACATTTATCACATCCAGAATACCCTGTGTGAGACTTCACTCAGGGTTCCTACAGATTTCCCTCTTCAAAATTCCAGACTTTTCCAGACTTAAATTTTCAGACATCGAGATAGATTCTTCGGACCATATTTGACGCCGCAGTACTAGCAGCTACAAGTCCCTTTTCGGATACATAATTTTAAATCCAACCGTTATCATGTATTTTTGCATCATAACTGTGCAAGATGTGAATTTATCTTGGCTGTGTAACAGTAGGATCGTGTGCAACAGAACACAATTGTAAGAGGAGTCAGTAACAGGAGGCCTTTGACATTTTATGAGACCACATTAACGGCGGGGGATAAAGTCACTTTAGTGACAAACTCTTGTTATTTGTGTCATCAGTTTCCCCCTCTTTCTTCTCACATAACACATGCCATCCCCAGGTAATTTATTTTGGTTGCATCTGCGCAAGTTTTCTCACTGTTGTCGGCTACGGCTGAGGTGGAGAGACTGACACGGCTGCAAAATGTAGAAGATTATAGCCTCGCAAAAAAGAAGTATACTTCAAGTTCATTTTAAGAGTAAACTTCAAGTATATTTCAAGTATCACAGAAATACATTCTGCTCAGTATTTACGACCATATCATGTCAATTGTTCTTTTCTAATCACACATAGGAATTAATTGACACAATATCCACTTAAATATTCAAATGAAGGGAAACCACTCCAGGCAGGATTTTGATACAGCTACAAGGCTGCAGTTTTACCCACAACACCAAAGCACATTTTGAGAAAGTTGTTTGGTTACTTAGAACCAGTCCACTTTTAGTTTATGAAAGCATACTTTACACTTCAGAATAGAAAAGAAAACAGCACACTATTTTCAGGTAGTACTATCAGTGCAGTAGATAAAGCAGCTGCCACCTAACCAGAAGACTCTGGTATCAAATCCATTCTATAGCATTCCCTTGTGGAGTTAACAATTCATGTGAGTATCTAAAATAGGAGTACAGTAATTATAAATAGTGTATTATGTAATTCCAGTGTGTATTTAGAAGAAAATAATGGAAAAGTGATCCTCATACAATACTGGGCTAGAAGTGTTATTAATTAGGATCTTTTTATGATGCAGAAATGAGTTTAGTAGCAGTATTCTTCAAAGTATACTTTCATGAAGTAAAACTTTTGAATTAAATGAAGTTCAGTCAGGACAACTCACGTTTCAATGAAATAGAACAATTTATTCATGGATATGAGCATTACATTGTATTTTGGCGGCAGTTCTGCTCTGGAGGAATAATCTACTTAGGCACAGCAAACATACAAACATAGTCAGGAACAGAAATCAAAATCCCCCCGATGTGAGCAGAACCAAACAGGTGGAGGCTGGGGTGGAGGCGGCAAGCAAAAACCAAACAGCATGTTGCATAGCATGAAGCGTCATTGCGAACAGCAGTGGAAGCAAGTGAGCTTGACGTCTTTCAAATAGACCGCTGCATGACCTCGTGATGTGTATCCTCCAATTGTTCGCCTGCTGGTGCTGACGTGCTGGTAGCTTACCAGGCTGCTGTCAGCTGACGTAGCTTTTCTCGAGTTTCCTGCCTGAACTAGTTACACTCATTTATGGTATGCTCAGTTTAGTGCTCTTACACTAGAAGTATACTTATAAACTTGAAGTGAGTCAAATTAATCCCAAGATACTGAAGTGCAACGTAGTATACTTGCAAGTTCAAATATACTTGAAGTTTAATTTTAAAATGAACTTGAAATATTCTTCTGTTTTGTAAGGGTAGTTCAATTCATGCCTCTATCAGTACTATATTTGTTAAAAATGGATAAATAAACGACCACATTTCTCTAAATATATATGTCAAACATGTAGCATTTTTAAAAAACACCTGAGTTAAATGAGCACGATGGTATTAACCAGATGGCAGCATGGTCAGACTGAAAGAGATTAACAGACCAGCGAGTCTGGAGAGGTCGCCGTTAGAACGTCATCGTATGTGCCGTGATGATTAACTAACTAAGGGTCTCTAGAATGTAAGGGAATAAATTAACGTTACTATAAAGTCTAAAGATGGCTGGTTCCAAGTGCTGAAAATTCACGTTCGCTTTTAGTACTTTGGCGGTGAAAATAGACCTGGCGACTGCGGAAAAGTGTCCCGGAGCTGTGACCCAAAAGCCAGCCAGGCCCAACAAACACCCCTGACACTGAAAGTGACTCAACAACTTAAATTTACACCAGCAGTCCCATTTAAGATGTTCAATATACCAGAATGTGTATCTTACCAAATTGTTTAAGATAACCTGGGATAAAAGCCAAAACGTATGGAATACTGTGACTTTACAATGGCTCCAATTCTCACCTTTCATTATAAGATGTGATGGAGGTTCGTAGCTGGTTGTGTTTCTTGGTCTCACGGTCGGTTGACTGAAACATTGTGAGACTCCAAATGCAGAAGCTGCTGTCACAAGAGCACGGTGTGTTTTTGCCCTTGCATATGACTTAAAATCACAGACTTGGTGATAAAAACAGAATACAATGATTTGCAAATCCTTTTCAACTTATATTCAATTGAATACACTGCAAAGACAAGATGTTTAATGTTCAATCAGAGAAACTTTTTTTTTTTTTTTTTGCAAATAATCATTAACTTAGAATTTAAAGGCAGCAACACATTGCAAAAAAGTTGGCACAGGGGCCTTTTTACCACTGTGTTACATCGCCTTTCCCTCTAACGACACTTGGTAAACGTTTGGGAACTGAGGAGACCAATTTTTGAAGCTTTTCAGGTGGAACTCTTTCCCATTCTTGCTTGATGTACAGCTTAAGTTGTTCAACAGTCCGGGGTCTCCGTTGTCGTATTTTATGCTTCATAATGCGCCACACATTTTCAATGGGAGACAGGTCTGGACTACAGGCAGGCCAGTCTAGTACCCGCACTCTTTTACTACGGAGCCATGCTGTTGTAACACGTGCAGAATGTGGCTTGGCATTGTCTTGCTGAAATAAGCAGGGGCATCCATGAAAAAGACTTTGCTTGGATGGCAACATATCTTGCTCCAAAACCTGTATGAACCTTTCAGCATTAATGGTGCCATCACATATGTGTAAGTTGCCCATGCCTTGGGCACTAATACACCCCCATACCATCACAGATGCTGGCTTTTGAACTTTGCTTCTATAACAGTCCAGATGGTTCTTTTCCTCTTTTGGTCCGGAGGACACGACGTCCACAGTTTCCAAAAACAATTTGAAATGTGGACTCGTCAGACCACAGAACACTTTTTCACTTTGCATCAGTCCATCTTAGATGAGCTTGGGCCCAGTGAAGCCGGCGGTGTTTCTGGGTGCTGTTGATAAATGGCTTTCGCTTTGCATTATAGAGTTTTAACTTGCACTTGCAGATGTAGCGAGACTAGCGACGAACTGTAGTTACTGACAGTGGTTTTCTGAAGTGTTCCTGAGCCAATGTGGTGATGTCCTTTACACACTGATGTCTGCTTTTGATGCAGTACCGCTTGAGGGATCGAAGGTCACGGGCATTCAATGTTGGTTTTCGGCCTTGTCGCTTACATGCAGTGATTTCTCCAGATTCTCTGAACATTTTGACGATATTACGGACCGTAGATGATGAAATCCCTAAATTTCTTGCAATAGCTCGTTGAGGAATGTTGTTTTTTAACTGTTCGACAATCAGCTCACGCATTTGTTCACTAAGTGGTGACCCTCGCCCCATCCTTGTTTGTGAATTACTGAGCATTTCAGGGAAGCTGCTTTTATACCCAATCATGGCACCCACCTGTTCCCAATTAGCCCGTTCACCTGTGGGATGTTCCAAATAAGTGTTTGATGAGCATTCCTCAACTCTCAGTCTTTTTTGCCACTTGTGCCAGCTTTTTTGAAACATGTTGCAGGCATCAAATTCCAAATGAGCTAATATTTGCAAAAAATTACAAAGTTTACCTGTTTGAACATTAAGTAACTTGTCTTTGCAGTGTATTCAATTGAATATAGGTTGAAAAGGATTTGCAAATCATTGTATTCTGTTTTTATTTACGATTTTCACAACATGCCAACTTCACTGGTTTTGGGTTTTGTACATGCCTGCTCCATCCTCCCCTCTTCTGGACCTGACCATCACCCTGGGGGATAGCACCATCTCCCCCTTGCAGAGTGTGAAGAACCTTGGGGTCCTGTTCGACGACAGTCTGTCCTCAGCTGCAAACAATGCAGCAGTGACTCGGACCTGCAGGTTCTTCCTCTACAACATCCGTAGAATCCGGCTCTTCCTCACCAGCTACTCAACGCAGCTCTTAGTCCAAGCGCTGATCCTCTCCCGCCTGGACTACTGCAACTCCCTCCTCGCCGGCCTCTTAGCATCTGCCATCAGACCCCTGTAGCTCATCAAGAACTCTGCAGCTCGACTGGTCCACAACCTCCCGAGACACTCCCACGTCACCCCCCTGCTCACAAGGCTCCACTGGCTCCCTGTTGCCGCTCGCATCAAATTCAAGACTTTGGTGCTAGCCTACCAGGGAGTCAACAGCTCCAGCATACATCCAGAGACTATAAAGACCTTACACCCCTGCCAGAGCACTCCACTCTGGTACTTCTGGTCACCTGGCTCCTCCCCCTCTCTGCTCCTCCCCTACCTGCTCAAGACTGTTGTCTGTCCTGGTACCTCGTTGGTGGAATGATCTACCTATCGAGGTCGGGACAGCAGAATCCTTGAGCACCTTCAAGCGCCGCCTGAAAACCCATCTCTTCAGGCTCCACCTTTCCCCCACTCCACTGCCCTGAATCCTGTCCCTTCTTCCCTTAATTTGTTGCCCTTTACACAATCTTGTTGCATTTAACTTTGTTTACCTTTTTTCCTGATTTTGTTACCGCTTGATTTGGTCGCCCTTAATTTTGTGGCACCTAATTTTGTTGTCGGTTTACCTGATTTTCTTGCCCCTTTGTTGCTCTTGATTTTGTTGCCCCTTCTTTGCACTTGGGCAAGTGCGTCCTATTATACGCACTTTTGTGCGTCGCTTTGGATAAGAGCGTCTGCTAAGAACCTGTAATGTAATGTAATGTAATGGATTAATTCATGGGAGATTTAAAACTGGAATGTGCTCCACTTGAAAAAGATCCAGGAGTGATTGTTGACCAAACCCTTACAGGTTCTAGCCACGTGCCTAAGCTAAGGAAGCCAACAGGATGCTGGGACATTTAGCCCAAAGTATTGAGAATAAATCTAAGGAGATTATACTTCTCTTTTTCAACAGGCCATATCTAGAGTATTGTGTACAATTCTGAGGACCATACTTTAAAAAAGATACAGGCTCCAGAAAAAGTTCAGAGAAGATGCACAAAGTTAATTCCTGGGTCCTTCTATCTTTGAGGTTGCAGTGTTAACCATCGAACCTGGCTACACCTCGCTGTAAGGTCACAGTGCTAACCATCTACCCTGGGTCCTCCTGGCTGTGAGGTCACAGTGCTAACCATCTGACCTGGTCCTTCTTGCGGGGAGGTCACAGTGCTTACCATCCAACCTGGGTCTTTCTCAAGTGAGACTGCATTACTAAGCACTGAGCCACTCACTCTTTGCTATTGTGTTGTGGTATATTATTTTTGTGGAATTCCTATTTTTTTTATTAGACTACCTGCAGATCATGATGTTACAAACAGTCCTTTTTGCTCACAAGAGTGTACAAATAAAGCATTCGGAGACCATGTTTTTGATTCCTTTTATTTATTAAGTAGCAGAGCAAAAGCAGTAAAATATTCAAAGTTTTAAAATCTTATAGTCAAGTAATTATATTAATAGTCATAGTTGTTATAGTTATACCAGGCATCCCCTGTTGCTAGGAGCAAAAATCCAACACAGATTACTTCGACGGCCAAAGGAGGATTCCAAAGAATGGTCCTTCAGTTTTTCTGAGGAAAAGAAGAACATAAAGGATAATACCAGGTCAACAATTTACACATTTTTTAAACTTCAAACATGGGTGTATTGATGGGGACCCAAGGATGTGAAGCGTCGAATTTGGTGCAATTCGGACACACGACACGTTCAGTATCAATAAACTTTTAGAAAACAAGCGAGCAACGCTCTGTGCAGCAGCAGGATCGGGGCTTCAGGGCTCTGCAGACTTAGTCGAGTATATTATCACCCATAACTGCAGCGAGTCTTTACAGGCCAAGTCTCAATTTGTTTTGCATGGACACTACCGTAATTCACATTAATTTCACAGTAAAATATAATTAATGACAACTGTACAGTGTGACTTATGGTGTCTGTGATTTATTTAGGGAGTAAACAGAAAAATTATCAGATTTGCATATTCATGAGTAATTAGTTTTTCAAACATTTCATTGGACTTTTACCCAGCAGCTTAGTTCTAGCTAGCGAGCCGTGCAGCCGTGATTTGCACGGCTAAATTTCAAAAAACACGGCCAAAAAAATGGCGCACGGCTTGACAAAAGCCGTGCTAAATATGTATTATTAAACGGGTGCTTCCCATCCTTAAATGTGATTGGCTGAGCCGCGTTCCATGGCGGTATAAAATTATTGTAACCCAATGTGGCAGGCCGCAGCACAAAATATCCCTGCGTGCAATTACCCTCTCTGCATTCAACTGACTTGTTAGGTTACGTTTGTTTCAAGACTTTTAGCTTGCCTTTTCAGTGTCAGCGATGTTTAGCCTTTTAACTCGATGACCAGTTGGATATCTACCTTGCTAGCTATTGCATTACAGAGATCGATATCACTTTTGCATTGCAACCTATGTTGCTAACTTGCTCGCTATTTCAGTAGCCTATTGGCGATAAATTTTTGACTATTTCTTGTGTGTTTATTTTATGCGCGATGTGTAGGGTAACCACATCCATTGTAGTGAACGCTAGCTAGTTGACAAGCTGGCTAGCAAACTAATGCACAATTCAATATATTTTCTCGGACACCGGCAAGTGTGGAGGACAAAAGTCAATTGTTCCCTACTGTTGCTGCTGGTTGTAATGATATGGCCGATCAGCGCAAGTTGAGAACAAGGAAACTCGAAAACCAGAATGAACATAATTATTTAACGGGGTCTTCAGGAGACCGAAGGAGACATTCAAAATAGCCTCTTTTCATAGTATATCTACATTAGCGAGCCCAAATAGCCTGATGTGACATGACAATGGCGCTAGATGAAATCTTAGCATCTGTGTTGCTGGCCTTCCATTCTGTCCACTCCATCTTGCTTGGTGGAAGAAGTTTTCAATTTTATTGTTGCATTATTACCAATAAATTGTAGATTTTTTTTTTCTTGTGTGTTTATTTAATGGGCTAGTTAAATGTAGGGTAACCGTTTAATAAAAGGAATAAGCCCCTTGAAGCACTGGGTTACAGTGATTGTAAAATTGCGGAGGGGCACTAAGGCACTCTGCTGCGCGTCCGGCCTAAGAACACCCCTTCGCCGTTATAAAATCACAATAACCCACTGCTTTTCTCGGGACTTATTCCTTTATTTAATAATTTGTCTCTCACCTTGTCAGATGCAAATTTTGGCTAAATCCATCTTTTTTTCACCTAAGCTAGAAAAGGTGTAGAATGCATTGACAACATTAGAAAATATAGCAATATATCAATGTAATGAAGAAAAAACTAAGCCATTGTCTTGTGTTGAAATGTAATATTTTGTCTTCAGAATGCACTAGAATGCACCATTTAGGCCCTCTTTTTAAAAAATTTTAAATTAATTAGTAAACCCCCTCCCCCCACAGCCCCCAGCTTTGCTCGTCGTTTTCAATTTCAATGCAAAATTATCAGCACACCCAAAATTTTGTTTTGCACTCCCAAAATTTCTATTTCTACCTAAAACTGTGCCCAGCAGTCAAATAATAATAAAGTTTTATATTCTCTTAAGCTTCCAAATTGAATATTTCTTTCAAATTGCCAACAAATTTCTCTGGAACATGTCCCCACCACAAGCTGTCAATTTTTTGTAGCACAATCAGAGAATTGTCCCAAAAAATAAAAAAAAAATGAAAAATGACTTCCCAAGAAATTAAGTGGGGTAAGACGGTCAATTTAAAATGCTTTACAATTTGTAACCTCAGGGTTGAGTTTCATGTACACAAAATTGTAGATGCATACATGTAAAATAATAAAATATGATATGCTGTACAAAAATATTACTACTCTCATAGTTGTTCATATTTGTGCAGTAATAAATATACTGTACCGTTCCCCCCTCATTAAGTATGTTGGATCATATGTAAATTAGAGCAACCAAAATTGTATGAGGTTTGCGAATTAAGCTAAATTATTTTAAAGCTGTATTTCAAAACACTTTCATTTTAAGATTTAATTTTGTTTAGGAAAAATCAGAAAAAGAAATTTCACTCAGTTACCATCACAGACCTGTTGTTGAACTGACTTAATACAGCTACTGTACACACTGTAGCTGCAATAAAAACTGTGCACTCTTTTCTGTTTAAAAAGCCATTTTTTTGGTTCATTCCGACACCAGCATGAAGTTTAAATTTGCTACTAGAAATAGAAGTAGAACAAGCAAACCATAGCTTTCCAGTAAGTAGTTTTATAGACCTTTCTCAAAATAATTTAAACTCCCATAATACCAAGTGATTTACAGTTAAAAATGTTGGTTGAGCTGTTGGAAGCTGTGAGGCTCTACAACGCATTTCACAACACAGTTACACTGGTTTAGTGTTTAAAAGTGCTTTAAATGTACAGAAGTTGCTAACAGTGTTGAAAAGTGGGCTCGTGGTGTTTGAAGAATGTTTTGAGTGGTCAGTGAGGAAGTCAGGAATGCCTGCAGGCTCTGTATACGTCACATACATCGTGGCATGCATGTGAGATTCACTCACCTTTAACACTGTCATCTCTCCGCAAATGTTCTTCTTCAGCAGCTGAAAAGGTTAATCATACCAGTCAGGTAATTTTATTACATATAGCTTCGGCCAAGTTTATAAGTAACACAGGAGATCATGATCGGAACTGCAGAGGATAGGGTGAGGTTTTGATTGCTTTAAGTTCAAAATTACTGAGAGTGATTTCAAATTCAAGTTAACAATTTTTAATCCTCTGAATGAAAATTTCATTTAAGAAGTAAACATAGAAAAAAAAACCGCAGACTTTACTGCGCATTACTGGACCATTTTTTGTCAGAAAAATCAGTTGTGTTGCTTATTTAGTGAAATTTACAAGGTTTGCACCTATTTTGCATCCACACTGGCAAGCCATTTTTTATATCTAAAAAATGCAGCATACAGACTTTTTTGCTCAACAACTTGCAATTGTTTAATTCTAAATGAAGAATTAAAATCCGTATTTCATAGTCCTCAGTTAATTCATTCAAATGAATGTATTTCATATCACTTTCATGGGTGTTTTTAAGTGTGCTCAACAAACCAATGAGCATTATCTACACTAACTGAGGGGTAACTTCATCAATATCGCCTCTAAATTTATTCTTATATCCAATCTATTTTTGGCTTTTTTTTTTTCTTTGCAAAATTCATTTTGACTGGGTAACATTCAATAATCCCATTTAAATCACATTTATTCAAATAAATGCATTTATATTTGAAGGCATTATTTCCATAAGTGTTCAAGTCCATATTCATTAAAAAATTAGACAACACAACACAACAAATCCATTCTGTCATTGAAGAGGAGTTGGCCCCAGAAGCTAATTTTAGCCAAGAAGCACTCAAATGCAATATAAAATGCAGGGAATTGGAAATTCCCCAAGAAGCTACTTCTAACGGTGACCAAGTCCAGTCTAAAACTTCTCAAAGCACAGAAGTTCAGTCAGCCAATCAAAGCATTGCTTAGAAAATTGGTTGACCAATAGCAGTTACTGTAGTTTTCTTACCTGACCAAAATGGCTGATTCAACAGGCTAGGATTTGTGTGTGTAGACTCAACCCAAAAGAGCTAAAAAAAAAAGACCCAGGCAGCCAGAAACATGGGCTAAAAACAAGCAAAAAAGAAGTCTGGCAAAAGCTAATCTTTTTTAGCTGCTTATTCTCTGGCTGATCTTTAAAATTACCACACCACATCCCTATCGATGATGAATTGAGTCTTTAAACGAGTTTGGATGTTGGAACTGCCCATTTATAATGGAGAATGGGTTTTATTGTGACATTTTTTCAGCTGCCTTTACCTTCCCTTTCATTGTATATAGTACCAGTCAAAAGTTTGGATATACCCCCATTTTTCTTGCAATGAATGTTAAATCAAGAAAGGTTCACCCTTTATTTAGCAAATAAAGATCAAGTTCCTAAATCCATGAAACACTTCATCGTTTGTTGTCTTATTTGCTCAGCATACCCACTTTGTTTTTTTTTTATGAAACTTAAATGACTTAACTTCTCTTTATAATCTGAAATGGAATCTTGTCAGAAGTGGGGAAAAAAATGTACTTGTCTGAATAGTGTCCAAAATTTGGAATTGTCAAAGAAGCCATATTTTGTCGAAGTAAACAGACAAACAAGCTCCCTTCATTTTTCCAACAACTGAATTTAAGTCAAGCTGTTTTGGGATTTACTGGGCAAAAAGGTCAATGAAGGACAAACCGCAAGTGCAGCACATTTTTTGGGAACTTAGATGGCCACTCATTTGCCAATTCATTATAGCCATATGACTGCCCTTTTTAAAAATAAAGAGTGCTGTAATATTAGCGTAGTGTGTCAAAGCATTTGACTGGTACTGTATATCTTCAATTAATTTTGTTCAAGAAACTTTTTAACATTCATTACAATAGGAGAGTGGTGTGACAATCTTCGCTGTTCATTTTCATTAGAAAGTGGTGTGTTTTGTTTTCAAATGGATGCTGTGTTTTAGTACTCTGAAATAATGAAATTTAATGCAGTGAATTTTCAAAAAAAAAAATCAAGTAAAATTTTTGTGATTTTGAGGCATTTGCTTCTAAAAGCACTCAAGTTCGCAGACTGGTTTTGGAATATCTGGGCGAAAAATCCAGATAGAGGCTAGAAGGTCTCTTGGTCTGTTTGAAGAAATCTTTTCTGATCTTTCATTATGTTTATCATTTCATTATCAGCTTAACACATGTAACATGATCCCCACAAGTTGTCAAATTCTTAAAATCTTGTTTCCCTAAAAAGACAAAAACGGACTTGCACACTTCAGGAAATCAACCCTTCATTTGAAGACCACAATGGAAATATGACCATTTCACATTGTGGAGAAATTATAAATTAAAAATTCACAACGATCTTAGAAACAAAGCAAAATATGCATATATATATATATATATATATATATCGTCCTCCATAATTATTGGCATCCCTGGTTAAGATGTGTTCTTTAGCTTCTAATAAATTCAGTTTTTTTCTAAATAATATAGGACCACAATGAAAAAAAAAAACATGAAAATCCAACCTTTAATTCAAGTGCATTTATTCAGTGGGAAAAAAAATCCCACATTAAGAAATAATTCTTTTACATCAAATCACATGTGACACAATTATTAGCACCCCTGATGTAAATACTTTGTACAACCCCTTTTGCCAAGAAAACAGCACCTAATCTTCTCCTATAATGTTTCACAAGATGGGGAATACAGAAAGAGGGATCTTCCACCATTCCTCTTTGCACAATCTCTTCAAGAGATCCAGCAACCTGGGTCCTGTCCTCTGCACTCTCCTCTTCAGCTCACTCCACAGATTTTCAATGGGGTTGAGGTCTGGGGACTGAGATGGCCATGGGAGGAGCTTGATTCTGTGTCTGTTGAACCATTTTTGTGTAAATTTGGCCACATGTTTAGGGTCATAGTCTTGCTGAAAGACCCAGTGACGACCCATCTTCAGCTTTCGGGCAGAGGCCACCAGATTTTGATTTAAAATGTCCTGGCATTTCAAAGCGTTCATGATGCCATGCACCCTAACAAGGTTCCCAGGGCCTCTGGAAGAGAAACAGGCCCATTGCATCACCAATCTTCCCCCATATTTCACAGTGGGCATGAGTTGCTTTTCTGCATACTGATCTTTTGTGTTCCGCCAGACCGACTTAGAGTGTCTGTTGCCAAAAAGCTCTATCTTGGCCTCATCTGACCAAAGCACATGGTCCCAGTTAAAGTCCCAGTACCGCTTATTGAACTCCAGACGTTTGCGTTTATGATTGTGAGTGAGAAAAGGTTTTTTCCGTGCATGCCTCCCTAACAGCTTGTTGGCATGTAGATAGTGCCTGATGGTTGTTTTGGAGACTTTGTGACCCCAAGATGCTACCATTTGTTGCAATTCTTTAACAGTGAGCTTTGGAGAACTTTTTATTTCTCTTACCATCCTCCTCACTGTGCGTGGTGGCAAAATAACCTTGCGGCCTCCTACAGGCTTGTTTCCCACTGTTCTAGTTGTTTAAAACATCTTGATGATTCCTCTGACAGTAGATATGGGCAGGTGCAGGCGAGTGGCTATTTTCTTGTAGCCATTGCCTGACTTGTGAAGGTCGACACACATCTGCTTTACTTGAATGGTGTGGTCCTTTGTCTTTTCCATGTTGAAGAGTGGATTAGAGAAATGGCCTCTGTGTCATGTCATATTTATACCCCAGGAAAACAGAAAGTGATGAATTATTAATTAAATGTTCCTAAAGTTGTTCTGACCAACTTTATAAACTACTGTAGAAATGACAGAAATACTTCAATTACATTTATTTCCTGGGAATTGTTACGGGGGCCAATAATTGCAGAACAGCTGATTTTATGAAAAATAATTATTTCTTAGTCATGGATTTTTTTTTCACTAAAAAATTAACTTGAGTCGAAGTTTCCATTTTTCTACAATTTTCAGTGTGAGAGTTTGCTTCTGCGATAAAAATTGAACTTATTTTCAGGCTTTTAACACATCTTAACCAGGGGTGCCAATGATTATGAGGGCGCTGTAATATTATAATAATATATAATATTATAAACAATATTATATATAATATAATAATATATATGAAATATACAAAAATGCAAAATTTGGAGAAAATTTGATCTTTTTCCTTTGTGGTTTTCATTAACTCTCTTAGCTGGATCTACTTGTAGGTTAACCTCTTAAGCCCCAGCCTATTTTTTAGGTTTCTGTTTGAAAACGACATACCCAAAATGAATAGAGTATATTTCTGTTTGTGTAGCATGAAGTATCAGAGAGGGAGACATGGAAATGTGGAGAGAGGGTTGATTTTCTGACGCTACTTGGATTTTGATATTTGAACATTAATATGCTTGGCGTTTGAGTTGTGCTTGGTGTATGTAAAAATGACTTATATGTGCTTGTAGCAGAGGCTCTCCTGTTTCATTTGATGTATAATATGACTATATTGCTACTTAATTAGCGCAGCGTTGTAGGTATTTTGCTGCGGTGGGTCTCAGGGTCCCCCAAGTTTAAGAGGTTAAAACTATCAACTGTTATATGTTGCCAACAATTTTTTCCAGTTAATGCCTTTGTCCACTCAAATGCATAAGGTTTTAGATTTAATAGCCACACTTACAACCAATGCTTTAATTTCCACAAAGCATTATTAGTATAATACCACTGGCGTTTACACCCATTTGGATTAGCAGTGTTTTCAGATCATTGCGCTTACTGAGGCATAACTGTATTTAGAATAATACAGTTCTTTAGAGTATATATTCTTTCTATTTCAGTCAAAGGAATTTTAAAGCAGGTTATAGCACTCACCTCTCTCTTTTCATCGACGCCAACTTGAATCTGCAGAACCCAAATCATTTTTGTCAATGCTGCCTCTGGAGTGATGTCATGTCCTGAGATCACACCTGCCTTTACCATCCACTGAAAAGGAACAAGAGATAGAATGAAGAGAGATAAGAGAAACATCAACATAAAATCAATAAAACGTCCTATGTTGGGCTTTTGAGTGCCACTTGGAGTAAAAGCAAACGTTTGCAGTGTAACGCATCCACCAGCGTCAGTTTGCACAGCAACGCTGCAGTAAATTCTAGGTTTAGTTGTTTAAAGGCATACTGTAACATTATGGCATTTAAGTCCTTTCCTCCACCAACCAAGCACAGTGTGGTTCACAGTACAATTTTAATGTCTGCCATGCCGCTAAAGACATATCTACCCGGCCATTCCTCTGGAGATTAACTGTGTTTGCTTATTACCTCAGTAAATGGATGCCAGAAAGAAGTTTAAAACATTGTCCTGCGTGAATGTGTCTCGGGTAAATATGTAGGAATGTATAAGCATTTTTGTGCCTTCATTTCTTACACATTCAAATGCATTTGTAACCATCTTTATTCAAGCTGAATCTTTAATAAGTGTAAGTTCTTACCGAAGACACATCATAGATTAGCTCCACCACACCTTTGAGAACCTGACTGCAGTTCAGAAACAGAACACCTTGTTTGCTGGCTTTGGTCACTGCATTTATGAGCCACTCAAAATTGGGGACATTTCCAGCGCCAAAGGAAACCAGCACCACCCCACCTGCATTCTGCAGGGCAGAGGACACCTGTATAATAACATTGGAAAAGAGGGAAATAATTCAGAGCAGCACCAGACAATTGCACAGGAACATAAATAGAATGGTAATTTACACATTTTCCCCTACTAAACCCCATAAGTGTATGATTAAGTAAAACCAAACAGTGATTTGTTTTTTATTTTGTGTTCTGAATGCATTCAAATTTCGCAAGATTTCAAAATGTACACAACATCAGTTCCGAAGTCACCTACAGTGGGCTTGATGTACTGAAAGCATCGGTCTCCTCAGGTATGTGATTTACGAAGCTTTTAAAATGCTGCAGCAGTCTGGATCCGACAGAATTTACTTACATCATTGTTAATACTATTCTACCTTACCCCAACTTTTTAAGAATGTAAAAGAGACCAAAATGACAAAATTAAGATGAAAAAGCCGGAACACATTAGGACACTTACAAATTTCTCTTGTATTCCAGGATACAGGTAAATCAGACGTACATCTGAGGCATCATTACAGAGTGGTCGGTAAGGTATCATGCACAGTTGACAGGAGTCTTTTGGGTCAGGGAGATTCACTAGAGACAAGTGAAATTGAAGCAGAGATATTGGCCCTTATCAAATAGGATCTGGTGTAGATTCTGGTGTAAATATCAGCGTTCTCCAAGTGTCACCTCTGATTTACTAAAAGTGTATACGTCGCTGATTTTGGTGTAGAACTGGCGTGGCGCTGATAAATTTGGCAGCTGAAGCCGCCGTTATTTACATGACATACCCCTATAAATTCATGCTCCGGGAGGCATAGTCCTGCCCATTTTACGACATGGACTCTTGAAAGACGGTAAAGAAAGAACTTCACTGAGGAGGAAATATCGTCGGCCTGCTGATAAAACCTCGTATCTACAATTTGGTAACAAAAACTCTTATGCCCACGATAGTAACATAAACACTGCAAAATACAAAATTTTACTGATTGAATACATGCTAGGAAGAAAAACAGTCATCCTACCCAAACACAGCTCAACTGCGTTCTTGCATGAAAAATTAAACTTTTTTTTTTTTTGCTCTCCAATTAAGGTTAATTATTAATGATTTAATTATTAATTAATCATTTTGATGATACGAGGTTTTATCAGCAGGCTGGCGCTATAAATTATCACGTCTAAGATGGAAAAAAACAAAAATATATTATTTGGAAGCCTTAAGAGTGGCATAAAGGGAGCCCAGAAGGCTGCAGTTTGGAAAACTATTGCTGGCTGTGGAAAACACCATTGGGGTCGAAAACCGGAGTGCAGCAAAAGTTTGATTCATTTCATTAATAATTCAAAGTGCACTTATTTAAGTGCGTCCAAGCACAAAAATTTATCGAAATTTGCATTAGACGCACTTATAAGTGTGACTAACAAAAAAAAAAAAAAAATCAGCATTGGCCACACACAAGTGCGAATAACATCAGCCTTAATAAATTGAATGTATAGATCCATGATATTTCATGTTATATAGCCTACATAATTTACAATCCAAACGCTTTACATGTAGGTTAAAAAAAGTGGTCCGATTTTAAGATCGCCGCCTAAGAACGTGTTGCGGGCACTGATCTATACAGAATTCTACAGAGATCAGTGGTTGCGGCGTTAAGACGCAGCAGGGCACGCCAGAGGCGTTACCAGGATGCCAAGCTTGGGTGGGCATTTGTCCTCTTTGGGGGGGCAAAAGAAATAACCTCTAAATCGCCAAAAAATATTTATACATATATGTAAGGGATAATTAACGAGAAGGTGTGCATTCCACGGTTTTAATGCACGACGCGGAGGCAAATAACCACCCGACGCTAAGCGGAGGGTGTTTGCCTCCGCGAAGTGCATTAAAACCGTGGAATGCTCACCTTCGAGTTGATTATCCCGCTTATACCATGGTCATTTGCCAGCAATATCGAATCGCAGCATTAATCTGAAACGGAGATTATGCATAACCCAACATTATGCGCGATCAAGCAGACTGTAGCTAACTTGCTACCCACAATTACAATGAACTTATGACGGTTTCGGTAGAGTCAGCGAGCTGAAATCAGTCTGCTGACATAGCACGTAGCTAGCAAACTGCCAGCAGTCGCTGATACATGAAGTGGACACGTTAGCTTCATTTGTAGCCGTACTCAATTACAATCTTTTAATGGATAAAGGCTGATTATTTCACTGCTAGAATATTTACGATCATTATCGCGTGAGTACGAGTCAGCGAGGTGAAATCAGTCTGCTGGCATAGCACGTAGCTAGCGAACTGTCAGCAGTCGCTGATACATATAGTGGACAAGTCAGTTCATTTGTAACCGTACACAGTTATAATCGTTTAGCTATTGGATAAAGCCTGATTACTTCGCTGCAACAATATTTACGGTCATTATCGCTTGAGTGCCTATTGTTAACCGCCCCGCAGGACGCAACTTACATGATGCTGCTAAATTTACTGGAGATAAATGGCCAGCTAGGTTTCTGTTGCACCCAGTCAAATATCAGCTCTAACATTGCTATGGTTACAAGTTGGCCAGTGGATGAATTTCGAATGGTGAAACGACCGTAGCCGAACTACCTGTGCGGTTCCACGGTTTTAATGCATACCTGCCAGCCAATCAGAAAAAAGTATTCACCCAGACCATGGTATAAATAAATATATATGTAAGGGATAATTAAGAGAAGGTGTGTATTCCACGGTTTTAATGCACGATGCGGAGGCAATGGTTGCTTCCGCGAAGTGCATTAAAACCGTGGAAATTCTCACTTTCGAGTCGATTATCCCGCTTATACCATGGTCATTTGCCTGCAATATCAAATCGCAGCATTCGGAAATTTTTGGTTAAAGTTCTGCACTAAAAAAAAACATTATGCGCGATTATGCAGACTGTAGCTAGCTTGCTACTCACAATTACAATGAACTAATGACGGTTTCCGCAGTCAGGGAGCTGAAATCACTCTGCTGGCATAGCACGTAGCTAGCGAACTGTCTGCAGTTGCTGATACATGAAGTGGATATGTTAGCTTCATTTTTAACTGTACACACTTACAATCGTTTAATGAATAAAGTCTGATAACTTCGCTGCTACAATATTTACGGTCATTATCGCTTGAGTAGGCTACCTATTGTTAACCGCCCCGCAGGACGCAACTTAGGCCTATATGACGCCGCTAAATTTCCTGGAGATAAATGTGCAGCTTGGTTTCTGCTGTAGGCCTACCCAGCCGAATACCAGGTCTAATGTCGCTAAGGTTACAGGTTGGCCAGCGGATGAATTTTGAATGGTGAAACAACCGTAGCCGAGCTACCTGTGCATTCCACGATTTTAACGCCTACCTACCAGCCAATCAGAAAACAGTATTCATCCAGACCATGGTATGTGTGTGTATATATATATATATATATATATATATATATATATATATATATATATATATATATATATATATATATATATATATATACACACACACACACACAGTTTTCATTAATTATGCACACTAGGGTTGTGCAAATCGTGGACCGCGATTCTTTTAAGGCGTAGCACCACCACCTGCTGCCATGGGGCGAAAATCCGAGCTTTCCGTTTTCCTTCATTAAACCCAGCGCAGGTTGAACAAAAGTGCGAAACATCAAAGGGCATGTGAAATGCTTCCGGTAAAAAAAATGACTGACATCAGTATTTTTCGGCTATATGCTGCAGGGAGCCCAGTAAAGGACTACAGAATCGCCTCCTATTAACCAATTGGGCAACTGTCAGAAAAACAAACCTGTTCCCTTTTACTTTGCTTGATTGGCAATCAAATGGTGGATTCGTTTACTCTCCAAGTTGAATGAGTAGAGCTGTTTAGACAGCATGTTTGGTTGATGCATTTTGAAATTTAAATGACCATAGAACAGCAGATTTGCATGAACGCGATTGTCATTGCCACGCAATTTCGTGCAACTGATCATTTATATCTCACATTCACGTTTCATCGGCTTTTGGGGAAGACAAAGTTTTTTTCTAATTATTCATACTGGCATTCTTTCAATCTAACACCGTAGCCCAGTTAGGTTTCTCTGCTTTTCACCATCACATCTTAATCGTTATAGGCCACAGAAATTGCTTGATTGTTATTGAGGCCAAGTAGCTACACGAGAGAAGATTTAGAGAAGGGCGAAGCACTTGCAAATTGCGAAATCTAAACTCAGGCTTCTTCCCGGCGGCATTTTAAATCGTTTTAAGCCGCTTCAGGTGTGTATGTTTAAATAAATTACACGCGACTGCCTACACGCCTCATGACTGTAAGTGCTCTCATCACACGTAAAAAAAAAAAATCCTCGTTCAACATCGCCACATCCCATCTCAGCATTTCATCTCTCGTTGTAGTATATTTAGGAGATCTATAATGATAAAATAGAGATTTGTTATAAAAGCTCCCTGGATTTTAAGCGTCTAGGAAAATACAAGGTGGAAAACCTTCTGGAAAGCGGATGAAACATGAATGTGAGATATAAATGATCAGTCGCACTAAAGGCGAGGCAATGACATCAAGTTCATGCAAATCTGCTGTTCTACGGCCATTTAAATTTCGAAATGCATTAAACATGTCTTCATAAACAGCTCTACTCATTCAACTTAGAGAGTAAACGAATCCACCATTTGATTGCCAATCAAGCAAAGTAAAAGGGAACAGGTTGACTTTTCTTAGAGTTGCCTTCTGAAGTCCTTTACTTGGCTCCGTGTAGCTCGTCGCCGAAAAACACTTATGCCAGTCAAGTTTTCTTCCCGAAGTGCTTGCAACAACCCCAGTGAGTGACTAGCAACTCCAAACTAGCTGCCTGGGCTCACGCGGTAGCCAACTCAGGTTATAACCACACGAGTCAATACAGATGACAAACTAGTACACAAATGACCTTAATGTCAAACAAGACTAACAAAATAAGCGGTGGCAGAAGTAGCAACAAAAGAGATATGGGCGAAGTTTTAATTCCCCGAGAGGCACAGGGCCGGAGATGTGACCTCAGACTGATGCGCGAAGACAGCAGTCTAAGAACATAGGAGGGTCCTAGTAATTCGATAGTGCTGGTTGGTTTCAAAGCAGAATAGACTGGCAAAGGAATCCACCAATCACACATAGTGATAGATAAATGAAGCATACGTAAAGCTCACTCTAAATGGCTGTCTATCTCCGGCTGTGAATCAGTTGGATATCGCGTGTTTGCTGTCAAATTGGAGTAAATCAGCTTTTTATTCTTGAGTTTTAATTTGGGCGGGCAGAGCTTTTCTCAGGGTAGGCATTGCCCACCCCCCGCCCCCCCTTGGTAACACCCCTGGGGCACGCATCAGTGGCAGCCAACCAGACTCGAACCTCCAGCTGTCACCGTTCGAGGAGAGGGGCTCCCCCTCCTTCGTGGGAATAGGAGGCGGTGAAAGGAACAGGCTTACACTCCAAATGCATTTCAGCATCGGCAGGGTGTCTATTACGATTAAAAAAGCTCATGGTCAAGACTGAAATGGATCAATAGCCTGGCAAACAAAGTAATGCAGAATCGAAGTCAGGGGACAAGCAAAATAATCCAGTAACCAAAGAATCAGTCCACACAAAGACAGTAACAAAGAGTGCTGAAACTAAGGGAATGGAAGGGGAAGGAAAAATAGAGTTGGATGGGATAAGGGAGAACACAGGACATACTAAACAGATTGGTACAAAATGGGAATCAGGGAGAACGAAGTACCCACAGCCCACAGGCTCGCCTGACATGCGGTATTTCCGAGGCTGTAGCAAGCTCATTTTCAGCTACAGTGAAGATACTCACATCAAATGAAACTAGACAACCTAAGGGTGCCGCCGCTGCTGTTGCCGTGGTTGTGGATTGCTCTTGACTACTTGTGAACGGCCTGCTTCGTATTACCTGACTGGATTGTCTAGCCTTGCTTGCATCTTTTCCACCACGGTGGTGTGTCCGCGCTGGTAAGTAAATCGCCGTCTGCTTATCCAGTGGGACTTTTAGTTGAAGCCCAGATCGTGAGTTTTACTGCGCGGTTTGTGTTGAAACTCGCCGCTTGAGGTGAATGGTTGTTTGCTAGGGCGACGGCTTCCCAGTCGGTGTTTTTTTTGTTGCTGGGTTCGTTTTAAGGAAAGAGCGTGGTGCTTCTAATAAAGAGGAGAGTGCGTCTCGATTTCTGTGTCGGCTGGGTTTGGCGTGACGAAAGCTTATTATTAAACAGTTCAAAGTTATACAAAACTAGCGTGTCAGCTTTTAACTTCTGGTTAAATTGCTTTACCATGCCACCCAAGCAAGCAGCAAAGCCTAGTGAAGATGACTTCATGTCCACGGGCCAGGCTAAGGACTTATTACAACAGCAAAAAGACCATTTTATGGACCTGCTCCAACAACAACAAGACGCCTTCAAATCCTTTGTTCAAATAATAATGGACTCTACGAATAAACGCCTTGACGAAATGTCGAAAGAAATTCAAGAACTTAAACACAGCATCCAGTTTACCCAAAATGACGTGGATGACATCAAAAGTAAAATACATGTGCAATCCAATCAATGTGATGCAATGCAACAAGATATTTACAAACTCTGTGAGGGTTTGCTCTCTGTCACTACCTCTACGGATTATTTAGAAAATCAATCGAGAAGAAATAATCTAATCATTGAGGGGATCAAAGAAACTGAACATGAAGGATGGCTAGAAACAGAGAGCAAAGTGCGAAATTTAATTTCCGAAAAATTAAACTTGAATCAAAAATCAATAGAAATAGAACGTGCGCATCGGACAGGGAAACCAGATGCAGACCGTAATAAATTTAGACCCGTGGTGGTTAAATTTTTAAAATATAGGCTAAGGACAAGATGTCAGTCATGGCGAACGCAAAGAAATTGAAAGGAACCGGAATCTACATAAATGAAGACTTCTCTGATGCTGTGCGACGGAAAAGAAAGGAACTTCTTCCAGCAATGCGAGCTGCCCGTGAGCGCGGCGACATCGCCTACCACCGATATGACCGTCTAATTGTCCACCCACCAGGCAAAAGAAAATCAGAAAATCAGAACGAGCCTCAAAATAATTCCCCATTCTTACAGAACACTCCTGTAGTTCTGGCCTCATTATACGCTCCAACCTGGGATGACGACAAATTTATGTCCAATTTCTTTTCCTCTATACCCAATATCAATGACCACTTTATTAGTATCGGAGGTGACTTTAATCAGGTCCAGAATACTGAACTAGACAGGTCATCCTCCAGACGCTCAACTATGTCCAAATCTGCCAGCGTCCTAAAATACCATGCTGACCATCTGGGTTTGATAGATCCCTGGAGAACCAAATTCCCCTCTAACAAGAGTTATTCTTTCTTCTCACACGTTCACCATACTTATTCACGGATAGATTTCTTCTTACTTGATAAGAAACTACTACATAATATTCACTCCAGCGAATACCATAGCATAGTTACTTCTGACCACGCCCCCACCTCTGTAGAAGTCAACTTTCCTCACAGCAGACAACCATCCAAACCATGGACATTTAACACACAAATGCTATCTGAGCCGGATTTTAAGACCTTTCTCTCTACACAAATCAAGGTCTTTTTTGAAATAAATGATACACCAGACGTTTGTAGCGACATGCTCTGGGAGTCTTTCAAGGCATGTCTCCGTGGACACGTAATCTCATTTGTTACTCATTTCAAAAAATTGGAACGCTCTAAATTGACAGACATCTTAGACGCAATACAAGAACTGGATAGTCAATACTCAGTGAATCCTTCCCCATCCCTATATACAAAGCGGCTTCAACTCCAGTCCCAGTATGATTTACTATCAACCGGTAAGGTTGAAAGGCTTCTCCTGCGCACAAGGCAACGCTTTTTTGAGCAGGGTGACAAGGCGGGCAGACTTCTTGCGTACCAAGCCCGCACGGAGAGTGCATCTCGGCTGATACCCAGAATACGATCACAGACTAGCGAGATTACGACAGGCCCTCTAGAAATTAGTGACATCTTCTCGAACTACTACTCTAGACTATACTCCTCTGAATCAACACTGTTTGATTGGGATGGGCCGAACCCCATAGATTTACTGGAGTTTCCACAGGTGGATGACCCCAGTCAACTGGGCGCCCCCATAACGGTCTCTGAAATATTAGCAGCAATTAAGTCTTTACAAAGTAGTAAGGCACCTGGGCCTGACGGCTACACCACTGAGTTTTACAAGACCTTCCCAGAATTACTTGCCCCGATCTTAGTCAGAGTGTATAATGATGCCTTTCAAAATGGCCGCCTACCCACTACTTTATCAGAGGCATCAATCACTCTGCTACTCAAAAAGACTACAGACCCTCTCCTCTGTGGCAGTTATAGGCCAATCTCCCTTCTCAATGTTGACTATAAAATACTCGCCAAGGTTCTATCATGTCGTCTCCAGAAGGCTGTCCCTACGCTGATACACCTCGATCAGACTGGGTTTATCCAGGGAAGACAATCCTTTTTTAATACAAGGAGGCTGTTCAATATTCTTTTCTCTTCCACCACTGAATCACCTGAAATTGTGCTCTCCCTAGATGCAGAGAAAGCATTTGATAGAGTGGAGTGGAGGTATCGGTTTTATATACTTGGAAAATTTGGCTTAGGTGACAATTTTGTTTCATGGATTAAGGTCCTCTACTCCTCCCCTGTAGCTTCGATCCACATTAATGGGATTAGGTCCAGCCAGTTCGCGCTTCATCGCGGCACCCGCCAGGGGTGCCCCCTATCCCCTTTGTTGTTTGCCCTTGCTGTGGAACCGCTAGCCATATGGCTTCGTGGGGATGACAAATTCGAGGGCATAACACGGTTTGGGGTATCCCATAAGCTGTCATTGTATGCAGACGACTCGTTACTTTATGTTTCTAACCCTTTGACATCCATCCCTATAATCTTGAACATTCTAAAGCAATTTAAAATAATTTCTGGTTACAAACTTAACCTTGAGAAAAGTGAATATCAACCCCCTGGCTGAAAGACTCCCCTTGGTATCATTCCCTTTTAAGCGAGTCACAGAAGGATTCAAGTACCTTGGAGTTTTCTTCAGTAAATCATTTTCTGAGCTCTTCACTAAAAATGTTCAACCCTTGCTGGATCACCTTAAATCTGACTATCCAGATGGTCCTCCCTCCCTTTATCACTTTCAGGTCGTGCTAACTTGATTAAAATGACAGTCGCCCCTCGATTTTTGTATGCCTTCCTACATATCCCAATCTTCATTAGTAAATCCTTTTTTTCCACCCTTGATCAGCTGACCACCTGTTTTTTATGGGGCAACAAAGGGGCGCGTATTAAGAGAACAGTCCTTCAACTACCCAAAGGCGAAGGCGGTCTAGCTCTTCCAAACATCCGCCACTATTACTGGGCGTGCAACATCAGTAAGATACTCTATTGGAGGAGCTCAGTGGCGCAGGTTGACATGCCCCAATGGATACGGATGGAGTTGGCCTCCTCATGCCTCTCACTCTGGTCTGTGGTCTGCTCACAATTCCCCCCTTCACTTAGACAAATCTCACAAAACCCAGTAGTAATAAACTCTTTAAAAATCTGGAACCAGTTCAGGAAACAACTAGGTCTACACTCTCCAACGGGTCTAGCCCCAGTCTACCAAAATCACCTTTTCCTGCCATCTTGCTCTGACCCAGTATTCAGAACATGGTCAGAAAAAGGGCTACTAACCATTAATGACCTGTACACCGAAGGTGTTTTTTCTTCCTTTGCTCAGCTATCGACAAGGCTCAACCTCCCATGTACTCATCTGTTCCGATTTTTCCAAATCAGGCACTTTGTGCAGAACCAATTTCCACAGTTCCCTGGCCGCCCCCCAGAGACACTGTTAGACTCTTTTTTGTCTTTGGATGCTGGGCGTAAGGGTCTCATTTCAGTCCTATATAACAACATTGCTGGAGTAAGATTAACTCGCTTAGACTCCTTACGAGCTGCCTGGGACCAGGACCTCGGGATCACCTTGTCAGACGAACAATGGAGACAGGCACTGGACCGTGTACACACCTCCTCCATTTGTGCAAGACACAGTCTACTGCAGTGCAAGGTTATACACAGAGTTTATTACACCAATGCGAAACTGGCTAGAATATACCCAGACAGAATAGACTCATGTAACAGATGCAAACAGTCACCTGCTGACTACATTCATATGTTTTGGTCATGTCCGCGGCTTTCAGAATTCTGGATTGGAATTTTTGACATGCTAAGCAGTGTTTCCGGGACTGCGGTAGACCCTATCCCCTTTACTGCCCTTCTAGGAGTCTCAGACCCCCCAGCTATCATGTCTAAGGCCATGAACCAGGTTATTGCATTTACCACCTTACTTGCCAGAAGGCTCATACTTCTTAAATGGACTCATTCCTCCGCCCCCACTCACAATAGCTGGATACGCCAGATACTACACTGTGTTAAGCTGGAGAGAATCAGATACTCACTGAAAGGTTCCTTAGAGACCTTTCATAAGACCTGGCAACCTTTCTTAGAGCACATTGGCACCTTGACTATTAACGAAGAAACTGACTGACCAGAGCTGCCCCCCTCCCCCTCTCCTCCTCTCCTACCCTCCTGGTGTGTGTGAGTGAGTGTGAATGTGACCCCTGGGGTGTGGGTGGGATGATGGGTGGGGAGGTGAGGTTATGGGATGGGCAAAGTTGTGGGGAAGGGTCTTCAATAATTGTAGAACATCTCTAACACAGCTACTTCAATGTAACAATGCTTTTATTGTCACCTGCTGTGATACCATATGGATGTATCAATTTTTTTTTTGTACATTCTGCTTGAAAACAATAAAAATTATTTTGAAAAAAAAAAATAAAAATAAAAAATAATTCCCCATTCATCGCTACGTCCACCCCTGAGCAAAATGCGCCTAGAGGTAGACGGTCCGAAACAAACCGGATTCAAAACAGGACTTATGAGTGACATCCTTTCAAATTCTATTAACTGTCAAAAAAGCCAGAACACACACTCGTTCGCGGAGCTGGAACACTCTTATAAACAGCTGAAGAACAATTTGATGGCTACACTAACCCCTAAAGACAAAAATGTCTGTCCTAAATGTAAAAAAAAATTAAAATCGCAAAATGTAAACTGTGGTATATGTAAACTTAATTTCCATTTAAAATGTTCTCCTGTTCCCAGTCCTAACTCTAAATTATGGGTATCGTGGATTTGTGATGAATGTATTTTTTTGTTTCCATTTTTTAAGCTGGATGATAATGATATTTGTTCTCTTTCTTCAGAAACGTACAATATTACTTGTTTTGAAAATATGCTTTTCAATCCATTTTATATCAACCCGTCTGCAAATGCTGGTCTTAGTGATGTAGATCCCGATACAAACAGCATGTATGTAATGAAGGAGCCTTGTAGATATTTCAGTGAAAAACATTTTAAACATTTGACTAGAACTCTTCCATCTGATACTTATCTGTTTTCTGCTTTCCACCTTAACATTCGTAGTCTTTCAAAAAACTATGACCATCTTGCTCATTTCCTGGCATCACTAAATTATGATTTTTCAGTCATTGCTTTAACGGAAACATGGCTCACAGAAAACACAAAAAGTATTTATGAACTCCACCAATATAACTCACTTCATTCTACCAGAGTAAAGAAAACCGGTGGGGGAATAGCATTGTACATTCGAAATGATTATGATTATGTGCAGAGAGTGGACCTGTCTGTAAACTCTGAGGATGCAACAACAGAATCTGTTTTTGTTGAGTTAACAGTACCCAATAATGGTCGAAAGGTTATTGTTGGCTGTGTGTATCGTCCACCAGACACGGATATTAACAACTTTAATGATGCTTTGGAGAATACTTTAGATGTAATAACTAAAGAGGGTAAATTGGGTTATATTCTCGGTGACTACAATATCGACCTTTTCAAAAGTGAAACACATTCACCCACTCAGGATTTTTTATTTATTTTTTTTATTTATTTATTTTTTAATAAGAAATTTGGCATCTCCAATCCCACCCGAATTTGGAATGCCCAATTGGGGAACTATGTACAAAGCTTGCTCGTATGGGACCCCTTGCTGCCAACTCAGGATAGTGAAGACAGTTCACGGCTCTCCTCCGAAGCACGTGCCTGTCAGCCACTGATTCTTATACACTCGCTGGTTCAATCTTCGCAAGTTCAGAGCGAGGGCGGAGGATACCCGGACATGAACCAAGCCGGAGTCTTCCTGACGAGCGCCCGTCTGGCCAACAGGAGGCGCTGGAGCAACGAACAAAGCTGTATCGAATACCCAAATCCGGCAGTCCCTTCCCAATTTGTAACCCTGTAGCGCGATAGCCAATTGTGCGCTACTCTGAAAAAGCTGCCGACCCCTGCCGGTGGGTACGGCGAGGCTCGAACCCGCGACGTGGTGATCACCTCTGCACTGAAGCGCAGTGCCTTAAACTCAGGATTTTTTTAAAGCTCCATATTCCAATTACTTTTATCCTGCCATTCACAAACCCACCAGAGTTACTGACAGGTCGGCTACTCTAATAGACAATATATTAACAAACAGTCTGAATGAAGTGCTCCATTCGGGTATCTTATTTTCTGACATCACTGACCACTTCCCAGTCTTTCAATTTACCATGCTTGACAATGTTAAGAATAATCAAACTGAAGTCAACATAACTTATCGCAAATTTAATGATCGAAATATGGCTTGTTTTAATCAACTTATCAATAATCATTCCTGGACAAATGTATACACTCAAACTAACCCTAACGGTGCTTACCAAACTTTTATGGACTCTTTTATCTCTATCTTCAATAAGTGTTTTCCCTTAGTCACTGTAAATAAAAAAACTCGAAAACAGGACTTTTCCAAACCATGGTTCACCACTGGATTACTGAAGTCTTCAAAGAAAAAAAATAAACTTTATAAAAAATTCTTAACTAACCCTACGCCAATGAATCAATCTAACTACAAAACATATAAAAAGAAATTTACTCATCTCCTTAGATCAGCAAAAAAAAGATTTTACTGACAAATTCAAGGCTTCCTCAAATAATATCAAAGAAACATGGACTATTATAAATCAAGTATTACATAAAAAGAAACCTGTGACAAAAACACCATTTTGTTTCGCTGACAGAGGGAAAACGCTTATTACAGACTCATATGAGATTGCATGTAGGTTTAATGATTTCTTTGTCAATGTAGGTGCCTCTCTGGCAAAAAAAAATAAAAAACCCAGGTGGTGGTCCCCTTGACTATATTGATGGTTGTTTTCCTACCTTTAAGATCTTTGATCAGCCTGATGCAAATGAAGTTATAAGCATTATTGTGAAACTCAAATCAACCAGTTCAGGACACGATGAGGTCAGAAATTCTCTTGTAAAAGAGGTCAAGTATTCAATAGCAGACCCCCTAACGTTTATTTTTTCCCTGTCATTGGAGACTGGTGAAATTCCAAGTGATCTCAAAATTGCAAAAATCATCCCCATATTCAAATCAGATGATCCAAGTTCCTTTACAAATTATCGCCCAATTTCAATATTACCCTGTTTTTCAAAGATTCTTGAAAAATTAGCTTACAAGAGAATTCTACAACATATTAATTCAAATAATATACTATACAACCATCAATATGGCTTCCGCAAGAATCATTCTGCTTACATGGCTTTGTTAGATCTTTTTGAAAAAATCTCTACTGCTCTTGACAATAATGAATATACTATAGCAATTTTCTTTGACCTTTCAAAAGCATTTGATACAGTGAACCACAAAATATTGCTATCAAAACTACATAGATATGGTTTCCAAGGTAATGTTTTTCAATGGTTAAAAAGCTATATTACTGATAGGCAACAATACGTTCATTTTAATAACTGTAAGTCTAACACAGTAACATTGTCATGCGGTGCGGCTCAAGGCTCAATTCTGGGTCCGTTATTATTTTTAATTTATATCAATGATTTTGCCACAGTTCCAAGTACAATTTTACCTCTTTTATTCACAGATGATACAAATCTTCTGATTCTAATAAACACTTAAAAACTCTTTTAAAAGAAGCCAACGTGGGCCTACAAGCTTATTGAAAATGGTTCAAATTGAATAAACTGTCTCTTAACATAAATAAAACCAATTTCATACTATTTTCAGGAAGGAAAAAGTATAACCCGGATGAAGTTAAGCTCTTTATTGAAGGCTCCGAAATTAAAACAGTATCCTCTGCTCGCTTTCTTGGTGTCATGGTTGACGAAAATTGTACTTGGAAAGAACATATTGCTTTTGTGACAAAAAAAAAAAAGTGTCTAAGTCTCTGGGTATCATCAGAAAGATCAGTTCATTTCTTAATAGATCTAGTTTACTGGTTTTGTATTATAGCTTAATATATCCATACCTAATTTATTGTAACATAGTGTGGGCCAAAACCAGCCCAACCAAACTCAATAAGCTTCACTCACTGCAAAAACAATTTGTTAGAGCTGCCACAAACTCAAACTTTAGTGGAGAGGATGGAGCTCTATTTTATAAACTAAGGATCCTAACCATATTTGATATCAATATCATACAAATATGCACTTTTGTTTACAAAGTAATTCATCAAAACTGCCCAATCACTTTCAACAATATTTTTGCAGAAATCTCAGTTTTCATGCATATAGGACAAGACAAGCAGAACACTTGCATCTTCCCCTCCGCCACACTTGGGGCAGTACTCTGTCAAATACAAAGGGAGTACATTGTGGAATGAACAGCACAATCTTGCTGACAATGCCCCCTCCTTGCCAATATTTAAAAAGAGACTATTCTTGAAATTATTAGAACAATATGTTTAGCGGTCTCTTAGAACCATGTTCATCTTGTGGGGCAATCTATGTTTGCTGTTACTTCTTTTAATTAGTTTGTTCTTGTTTACCTTCATTTATTATGATTTTTTTTCTTTTCTCTTCTTTTTTGTTGTCTTTCTGCCGTCCTGTATTTTATCACTCTCATCTTATTTTCAATTACTTATCCTTTATTTTTGCCATAGGATGTACATTAATTTTTTTTCCTTGAATAAGCATTTCATAAGGTCAGGGTGAGGCCGCTCTATAAGCCCTTTCGGGCTTCAGACCTCATCTGCACATTTTTTTTTTCTTCTTTTTAACTCACTCCTCTTGAGTGATCTCTTTTGTAATGCGTCTCTCGCGTGTGCAAATAAATTAACAATAAACAATAAAACAATAATCAAACAACCGCAATCTCACAACGCAATACAAACAATCAAATACAAGACTTACGGGAGAATTACAAGAAACAAGCTTTCAACAATCGAAACGCAAAAAGAGCGCAGAAACGAGACTGACCAAGAAGGAGGTGTGGTAGAAACAAGTTGACAAGAAACTGAGGAAAAGTGGGTCCTTTTATACACAAACAAATTAAGTGGAATCTCAGCTAAACACAGGACAGCTGTAGAGAGAGGTGGAACTAGAAAAGCAAGGATGGTTATAGGAGAGAGAGAGGAAACAGGTGGAGTTCTAACTCTAATCTAACTAAACACCCGTGCCTCACTAAACTATTCTCAGGTGCGGATAGTCAATGAGAACAGCGAGAGAGAAGGAAGAGGAAATACCTAACCGAAATTACAGGGAAGAGAGTGATGAAAAACACAAGACGCTGCGAGCAATCTTCCAGAAACATACATGCTCTAAAATGAATAAATATGATAAATATATAAATAATAACAAAACTAAAAACTACCGAAAAACATACTGAAAACTAGATTTAGTCAGTCAGCATGGCTTACAGGATACCCCCCGCAAAAACAAGTAGTCGGGCAGTACCACAGTCAATAGACCTTCCAGCAAGAAAAAAAATTTTCAAAATCGGATGAGTAGGTTATGAGATCTAGGTCCGGACGCACAGACGCACGCACACACACACAGACACACGCTCGCACGCACACACGGACGGACAAAGCAAATCCAGTATAGGTGGATAATACTGGAGGTTTATAATATACCTGGATATAATATTATATTATAAACTGGAGGTTTATAATAAACCTACAATCCACCGATTTCTCACAGGCGGTGGGGAGACTGATGAGTCCCCACCGCCTCGATCGGAGCTGAATGGCCGTAACTGTTAAAATACTGTCTGCGGAGATCACTCTTTATCGTACTTTTATAAGTAGACTATTACTCCATGACATTTTATTGGGTGCCACACAAAACGAGCAGCCACTCGTCACTTTTTCGTCACTGTGCCGAAAGCTCCGCTCTCGTTTGATGAAATGAGTGTAAATATGCACTAAATTCGATTTTCTGAAATAATTACGCGCAAACTTATTTTCCAGTCTGCCTTTAATTAACTTGCGTTTCTTTTGTTGTTCAGCGTAGGCTATATCTGACTGGATGAGCATCTGACATGCCACACTGCTTATCTGCCAAGCCACGCATTGCGCTTTATCAAATTGATTGTTATTGTCAGCCGTCTGAACTGACAAGCAGGTTGTCTCAAAATACAAAAGTTTAATTAATTTCTCGGCACCGGTGTCTCATTCATTCATTCATTCATTCATTCATTCATTCATTTATTAGTTTAACCTATTTAGCTTATTGATTAATTTTACTAATAAGAGGAACAACAGCATGACATCCGCATCGCTGAATATGGTTTATTACACATTTTGACAGCTGCACCTGTTCCTGCATGTTGTTTTCTGGTTTCAAATTTGCGTACACCTGGTCAGACCTGGCGTGAGATTTTTGCGAATCATTCACTCGCGTCCAGATTGATAAATACCGATCCTTGCGGGAGATTTGGCGTACACCCATTTTTTGGTGTACGCACGTTTGCGAGGGCCAGTGTGAGGGAGAATGAAGGCCTACCTTGCGCCACACCACTATAACGATGAATATCCACGGTATATATACAACCATCACCTGTACGGCTGTACCTACTGCTTGTCACACTATTGTTCACTTTATTTGCGAACTGTTACTTCTTGTAAAACCTGCTGTTAATTTTTTTCAGAATGATGAGAATAAAACATATTTTCGTATTAATTACACTTTATTCCATTCAGACATACCACACTGCATATCTGCCAAGCCACGCATTGCGCTTAATAAAATTGATTGTTATGGCCAGTCGTCTGGCCTGACAAGCAGGTAGTCTCAAAATATAAGTTTAATTAATTTCTCAACACAGGTGTCTTATTTATTTATTTATTCATTCATTCAATCGTTCATTCATTTATTAATTTAGCCTATTTATGTTTTTAGCCTTTTTATTCATTTTACTAGAGCAACAACAGCATAATGTTCGCATTGCTGCATATGTTTTATTACTCATTTTGACAGCTGCACTCGTTCCTGCATGTTGTTCGCTGGTTTCAAATTTGCGTACACCTCGTCAGACCTGGTGTGAGATTTTTGCGGAGTGTTCACTCACGTTCAGATTGATAAATGCCGATTCTTGCAGGAGTTTTGGTGTTCACCCATTTTTTTGGTGTACGCACGTTTGATAAATGAGGGCCATTGTCTTTAGAGAATGATATCCACATCATTTTCAGTTTGAGAAGACTCTTTCTAAACACTTTATCAAAGACTGGTTACGAAGCAATTTTTTTCCTTTTATATTTAAAAAAAGAAATCCATGACTTTTTTGCATAATTTTTGGTGAGATGTACAAAGGTTTATAAGAAATAATTACCTTTTATATCCACGCCCATTTTCATGAGGGGTTTAAATTTTGGACTGGCAAAGGCATCAAAGGAATTGCTGTCAAGTTTGGTCACTCTGTTTCCTTGGAATAATTTGTTGTCAAAAAACAGAGACACCTATATGCAAAGCCAGGAAATGAAAAGAGAAAATTTTTGTAACTTCAGAAATGAAATTTTACATTGTGCTGAATTGATGATTTTACTCTGAATATGATATTCCGTTTCAGGTACAGGTACTTTGAATGCATGATTTCTGGAGAAGTTATTATGCAAAATGTCCAGGGTGTATTGTTTATTTAAAATATATATATATATATATTCATATTTTGCACTGGTGAATCATAACCAGGTTGTAAGCTGTGCTTTAAAGTCCAAAAAGAATAAACTTGAGCAAGAGACAAAGAATAGAAAGTAGGCAATTTATTGAAAACTGTATTTAAACTGAAACAGCCTGTTCATCAGCTGATCAAAAGTTTAAGACCATAGCCTTAAAAAGTCAAAATCTGTGCAAAAATCTGGCCTCCATGTCATTTTCTTTCATGCATTTGCACTGTCATGACCTCCTGACGGCAAGGGCAAAAAAGCTTTGAACGTGGCAGGATTGTTGAGCTGCACAAGCAAGGCCTCTCGCAACGTGCCATCGCTGCCGAGGTTGGACGCAGTAAAACAGTGATTTTAAATTTCCTAAAAGATCCTGAGGGTTATGGGACAAAAAAGTCAAGCGGTAGACCCAAAAAAATTTCACCTGCACTGTGCCGGAGGGTCCTACGAGCTGTCCGTGAAGACCCAGGCCAATCTTCAACCCAGATTAAGGCCCTTACTGATGCTGACTGCAGCCCAATAACCATAAGACGGCATCTGCGAGAGAAGGGCTTTAAGAACAAAAAACCGATTCACAGGCCACACCTCCTTCCGCGCCACAAACTTGCGCGTTTGGACTTTGCAAGGGAGCACCAAACATGGGACATTGAGAGGTGGAAGAAGATTTTATTCTCTGATGAGAAAAAATTTAACCTGGATGGTCCTGATGGATAACAACGTTACTGGCATGACAAGGAGATCCCGCCGGAGATGTTCTCTACACGGCACAGTGGAGGAGGTTCCATCATGATCTGGGCTGCTTTTTCCTTTAGTGGAACAATGGAGCTTCAGGTTGTGCAGGGGCGTCAAACAGCGGCTGGCTATGTGGAAATGTTGCAGCGGGCATCCCTCTTGACTGAGGGCCCACGCCTGTGTGGTAATGATTGGGTCTTTCAACAGGACAACGCTACAGTTCACAACGCCCGCCTGACAAAGAACTTCCTCCAGGAGAATAACATCTCTCTTTTGGACCATCCTGCTTGTTCCCCTGATCTAAATCCCATTGAGAATGTTTGGGGATGGATGGCAAGGGAAGTTTACAAAAATGGGCGTCAGTTCCAGACCATGGATGCACTTCGTGAAGCCATCTTCACCACATGGAGCGATGTTCCCACCAGCCTCCTGGAAACACTTGCATCAAGCATGCCCAAACGAATTTTTGAAGTAATCAACAAGAATGGTGGGGCTACTCAGTTCTGAATCCTTTTTTTACTCTTTAGTTCTGTTTTTATTTGTTTTTCGGGGCCATGGTCTTAAACTTTTGATCAGCTGATGAACAGGCTGTTTCAGTTTAAATACAGTTTTCAATAAATTGCCTACTTTCTATTCTTTGTCTCTTGCTCCAGTTTCTTCTTTTTGCACTTTGAAGCACAGCTTACAACCTGGTTATGATTCACCAGTGCAAAATATGAATTCTTGTAATTTTTTCCCCGGTCTTAAGATTTTGTTCAGGAGTGTATATATATATATATATATATATATATATATATATATAGTTGAACCTTACAGATACATACAGAGGTGGAATGGAATGGGGTACTAATAAACCTTTCAAACTGACATCAAAATACAATGAAAAAAAAGAACCCTTTATTCGCTGAAATTGTTACTTATGTAAATGAGCTATTCCAATTTTGTCGCTACCTACAATACAATCAGCTACAAGAATTCCTGCAAACCAACATAAATGCTATAATTATTCATGTCTTCTGGAAGCTGATTAGTTTCTTGTTAAAAATGAAAATGTAATTCACGGTACAACTGCAAAAGGGAATGTAATGTGTAGTTTTTATTTAAAAAAAAAAAAAAACCCAAGAACAAGAACCTAGAGAAAGGCTAGATCAAGAAATAAAACTGAGGATCAAGTAATGGAGTGGTGTAGTTGACCAGCAGGAAGCTTGATTAATTGAAGCCTGCAGGAGTAAGGACAAAATCATGATCCAAGCAACTACATAAACAAAAATGGTTCAAACTACGCATTATCTGTTTCAAAAGTTGTTGCGTTCTGGAGTGAGTCACCTAAGAATTGTAACGCAGTATGGGGTCTATTCTTCCATTAGCGCGTAAGTCTTTTTTTACGCGCTTCGAGTTAAGCGCTTTTGAGTTACGCGTATTCTCCCCTACTCGCTTCGATCACGCCCACAGCGCTTAACTTCAGAATGTAGGCGGCCTTATGAGAGAGGTGTGACTGATCCAAAAGAGAGGCAGACTCTGTTCGAAGCTCATTGATTATGGCTATCAGGAAAACATGGAAAAATGATTTTCTGATTAACCATGAAAACGCATTTGTGGTCCATGGAAAACGCAATCCAGACTTTAAATTTGAATATCGTCGGCCTGCTGATAAAACCTCGTATCTCCAAACTGATAAGAAACGAAAACTCGGAGGTCCACTATTCTTACATGCAAAATTAAACATTTTTATTTTAAACTATATATAGGCCTATCCATTTATATTATTATAATAATTATTATTTTATTTTATATTTATTTTTTATTTTCCTGTGAAGTTTGTCATTCTGAAGATACGAGGTTTTATATGCCGCTGTAATAGTAGGCCGTACAAGACGCAATTCAGACATCTCTTTATTTATCCCCCGCCGCGCGATTAGCGCGAAGCGGGGGATATAGCATTGGGCTCCGTCCGTACAACACATAAAATTGCGGCGGTGGGGAATATGTTAGTGACAAACACTTGTTATTTCTTACTCTAGCCACCATGGCATTAAAGCTATGCATACAAACAAATTGCCGCGATAATGAAATTATAAATAAAGAATTTAACGCTTCTCAATCAGCGCAATCAGATCATTGAAAATGTGCCCCTCCTACACCAGCCTGTTTGTTCCGTGGAAGACAGGGAAGAAGACAAATGGAACATTATAGTCACACAAAGACAATCAAAGACTATATGATCTCACATATGAGATCTCATTTAGAAATTGCGCACTTGAAAACTACTCCGATGTCAGGTTTGCAACTAAAGGACATGGAAACGCTTTAACAAGGATTCTTACCCCGCACGCGGTCATCTCCCCGCCCCGAAACCGCCTCAGTAATGACGGAATTCCATATCCATAACCTATCATCCTATTTGATTTGAGCGACACATTCTCTTGAACTTGTGCCTAATACTTAATCATAATCAATTATCCCATTTACGGATAATGATTCTTCCCATGTCGGCTATTCTTTAAAGGCTAAAATTGATTAACAAATGGATAGTGCTTTGGTATTTGCCAGGGTAGGGCTCAATCTAGAGTAGCCTATTTAATAATATCTTTATTCACGCATTAAATTACACAGTATTACCAATGGTAAAAAATTACTAGGACTCGAGTTAGTTTATACCGATATCCTCAATTAGAAAATCAATCCCCTCACTCGTGAGAATATCACAACTTTTTAGATTATCACGAACATACAGGGCAGTCGCATTTGTTAATAGAACACGGAAGACAATGATGGCGACGTCGAGCCAAAGCCGAAAACCAAATTTCACAGATGTTGGTGTTGTATGGCAAGCGAGCAATGAAGGCTGATCCGAGGAATTAAGCTGCGGATCGTTCTGGATGTGGCGTCGGTGGGGAGATGTAAGCGCAGTATCCCCGATTTAAAGCATAAATGGAGAGATCTGCGGGGCGCTGTAAAAGCCAGGTTCTCTGCACACCGGAGAACTGTACTCGCAACAGGTGGTGGGCAACCATCATCCCCTGTGCATTTCACTGCACAGGTGGAGGGGATGGCATCCACTCTTTCTGCAGTGGAAGTGCATGGAGAAGAACTTGAAGCGCCAACGAACTGCGTCAGACACCTTGACACAGATGCCTGTGATGTGAATGACATTACCAGCCACTCTCTGGAACGACCCAGATGCCAGGAGCGACAGCGCAGTTCTGACGTTGATGACCACGGTTATGTTTTGTGGATAATTGCTGCGGCTTGATAGCTGTTCATCCAGAAGTCGACAAAGATAGATGATTGCCTCATGCACGGTCCAGGCGAAAGCGCTGGATGCACTCGATGTTTGTTTGTCCCAGGATGTCCAAACGAAGCCGATATATGCGTGTTCGTCTTCGAGCTCGGCGCGCTCCTCTTACTCTTTCCCAATCCCGCAAGAGTGCAAGCAAATGCAGGACTGGCATTTTGGCTTTAGATTTTGAGGGCATGGTAGAATGATGGTCTTATGTATACTCGTATTAATTAATTGTTTTGCGTTTGTAATTTAACTGATTGGAGAAGAGGCTGATGCGTAATATCATGTGATGATTTCGTTTGATAAATTATCATGGCTTTGAGAAATGTAGTTTAGAAATAAGGAAGAACAATCGAATATTCAATGTCTCAACCTTTACCATGTTAAATGAAGTAAAAGTAATGTTAAAATTCGGCCTATAACCGACATCAAACGCAATATTCAATTTCGCCTAATGTTGGCGCTTGACCTTAATACAGCCCTCAAAAGCGCTTAAGGGCCTGGCTACACATTCGCGGATTACGCCGCGTGTTACGGCCGCGTGAAGCGCGGCGCTAAAACGCTTTGATTGTAGTAATTGATTTATAATGATCGGGTCTACACATCGGCGGGACGGGAAAAAAAGAACGCGCTGCCACCGCCGCGTGAAATTTCAGAAACCTCCAAGGGTTTTCTGAGCGTATGACGCGACGCGTCCAGTTAAGCGTGTTCCATAGTCAGCCAATAGAAATTCAGGAAACTCTCCCACGTGATGATCTGCAGGCCTGACAGATTTTTAAACAAGGACGTGGCTAATCATCCTGTCAAACAGAGTGCAAGACCTAGCAATTAACGTTAATATTATCCTTGGAAATTTCTTTGTGCATAAAAATAGATTCCTGAAGACTATACCTAGATTCTATGCTTTTCAGAAAGAGCTTTGTCACTATTTCTTGTCTCTGAAATGTATGAGAAAAAAGAATGCATTGAAGCTTTTTAGCTTAGTAAATGAATTGAATCTCAGCGAGGATCTCTAGTAGATCACCTGTAATTTTGTTTTTGTTCCTTTGTTTTTTTTTGTTATCCCCCAATTATGATTTCTGATGTCTGTTTTATTCCTTGTATGAATGTTTTGGAAATGTATATCCTCTGTAAAGGAATTATTGTTTAAATAAAAAAAAATTATCCTGTCAAACTCTGAGACACAACCCTGTTCGCATTCATTTACATGCAGAATGGGACGAAAGGAAGAAGACAATTAAACTGAACGTTTGATTAGCGAAGTGAAGAAAAACAGAGTGCGAGTCCTAGTAACTCATTTTGGTAGAAAGTAGGTTAGAACAATTTTTGAAATTACTAAGTTACTAATCATCAAATAAAGTGCCCAGTCACCAATTTGCTCTTTTTTATTGATTTTTTTTTTTACAGCAAGTTTATCTTGAAGGACTTCTGTTCTTTTGTTTTCTCAGCCTCATGAATAAGTGAGTGACTTGGTTTTTCCCAGATTAGGGTGGGAGTTTCCAGCTAACTCGGAGGACAAAGCGTGTACACCCACTTTACCTGCCAAGGTGTAGACCGTTCACCGCTGCGCATTACGCAGCGTCTGCTCAGAGCGTTTTTCGCGACTTTTCACGCGACGTTAACACGCGGCGTAATCCGCGAATGTGTAGCCAGGCCCTAACAGAAAAAGCGCGTAAGCCAGGGGGAGAATACGCGTAAGTGTTATTTGCATGAGAAACGCCCGGAAACGCCCCGATTTTGGCCTTGCTCCGCCCCAAGCGCGTAACTACCTTCAAGGCGCGTAATGCACAGACTTAAGTCGAGGGGAGAATACGCGTAGGCTAAAAAGCGCGTAGCTACGCGCTTTTTTCGACTTAAGCGCATGGGAGAATAGACCCCTATAAGCGCAACCTGCATTTTGAGTATTGGAGCTAGTGGATGGTATAGCATGAAGCAATAAAAAGAATGGTTCAATTCCGAATGTAAATACTCTGATTAGCTCCATATCGCGCCTTTGAGGACTGATGTTTGTTACCTTTACCAGGTGTAGGAACACACACTGAGTATTTTCAGAGAGCATGCACATGTTTTCTAGCTGGGCCAGGTACTGTCATTTATATTTGCGTACTTGCTTGGACCATGTTTCTGTTATAATACAGCTGTGTAACAATTTTTTTTTGTTTACGAACCATCACCCACCTTTCTCATTCTCTTACCTTTGGGAGTGATTTATTGTCAGAATAGCAGCCAGCTACCAGTAGAGATCCTAGAATGTTCTCCACTGCATCACTGCGTGGTTCAAAAAGTGTCCTCTGGGCATGGATATTGATTCAACAGTTAAAAAAACATGACATTTAAATGAAAAGCATCCAGCAACTGCATAGCATTTAGATCAGTAAATGGGGTTCTGTTACAACAAATTTAAATTAGGATTTTGTCTCGGAAGGTGCCGATGTTCCGTGATTTAATAATATTGATTTTTATGTTCCAAAAGCAAATTCAGACTGACAGATCATTTAACCACGACTATTGCAAATTTATAGAATCTGGTATATCTTTCAAAAAACAGGATTAAAGCTGCAGTGGGTAATCTTCTTTCAGTAGAATTTTTTTTATCATATTTGCACAAATTGAAATTATATGCTGATTGAGATCAATGAGTGGAATATTCTATAAGAATCTATAAGAATCGCTGTAGCGATCGGGACCCCTCAGCATTGCGCTTGCTCTGCCGTGGCAGCCATATTGATCACTGCAGCAAGACAGAAATTGTTAGGGAGCTTCCTCCAACCACCCCCAACATACCAACAGAAAATGAGAGCATTTGGCCAAGGCATTTTTCAGCTATCGCCCGGAAACGAGAAGTTAGTGGACAGACAGACAGACGGATGCCGCTCGCCACGACAATACCCCTCCATGACTTTTGTCGGCTGAGGGGTAAAAAATCCTGCCTCTCTGGCCCCTCGTCTTTGTGTTTTCCAACATGGAGCAGTCCACTGCACCCAGTTGCAAAGGACCAATCACAAGCAGGGGGCCTATCTCACTGTACTGCAATCATGCTATGTTTACGAGAAAGTTCGCCGCACACCCCCTCTCCAAGCTGTGGTTGCGCAAAAAACAAGTAAATACGCCGCTGTAGCAGAGGGGCAGATTCTTGTCAAGAAGGAATCCGATTTCTGTCAAATGGCACTTAATTTTTTCCTTATTTTTGTTTTGACTGAGCAGAAAAGAAAATCTGAGCTGGAAAGAAGTCAAAGCATAAAATTCAGTTTGCGCTAAATAACTGTCATTGATGCTCTGTTGTTTGGTTTGACAATAATCAGTGTTTGTTCAACATACCTATATCATAGTCATTTTATTCATATTAAAAGGTCCATAATATAGATAGCTATTTATCGACAGGTATCCAATAATATAAACTAAAATCATGATTTTGAATTGATTTACATAATTTTTTTGAGTCTCTCCCCGGAGGTAATTTTTACCCCCACAAAATACTCCAATTATGGAGTCCTGCACAAAGCATTTAGGGCCGATAATCTAATGAAACAAGCATCAATCTATAGTAATGCTGAAATATCTTTATCTTGAGTGCATTGACCTGAAACATTGTAGGCCTATTTGTGTAGATAATTGCAGGGGGAAAGTAAGTATTGAACACGCCAACATTTTTCTCAGTAAATATATTTCTAATGGGGCTATTAACATGAAATTTTCTCCAGATGTCGATAACAACCCAAGTAATCAACACATACAATAAAATCAAAACAAGTATGACCACAAATTAAGTTATGCGTAATAAAGTTGAATGAAACAGGGAAAAGTATTGAACACACTTACTGAAATTTATTTAATACTCAGTCGAAAAGCCTTTGTTGGTAATGACAGCTTCAAGACGCCTCCTGTATGGAGAAAATAGTCGCATACATTGCTCAGGTGTGATTTTGGCCCATTCTTCCACACAAACTGTCTTCAAATCTTGAAGGTTCCGGGTGCCTCTTAAGTCTGATCTTCAGTTTTTTCCATAGATTTTCAATTGGATTCAAGTCAGGTGATGGACTGGGCCATTCTAGCAGCTTTATTTTCTATCACTGAAACTAATTGAGAGTTGGCTGTGTGTTTGGGATCATGTCCACCCTGATTTCATCTTCAGCATCCTGGTAAATGGCAACGACTTTTCGAGTACTGTGTTGATATGGTGTTTTGGGGGTGATGTGCAATGCCGTTTCTCCTCCAAACATGCTGTGAGCTTTGACATCCAAAGAGTTCAGTTTTGATCTCATTGTTTTCATCTTAGTTTTCTTTGAAACAACTGTACCTGCTATTTCCAGGTCTTTCTGACGCTCTCTGCAAGTGGTCCTTGGCTTTCCACTTACGGATTATGGCCCCAAAGGTACTCACTGGAACATTCAAAAGTTTAGAAATACGTCTATAACCAATGCAATCAGTATGTTTCGCAACAAGAATATTGCAGAGGTCTTGAGAGAGCTCTTTACTTTTACCCATCATGAGATGCTTCTTGTGTAGTAATGAGAAACCTTTTTATAGGCCATCAATTAGGAATAAACCTGCTTATATTAATTTGCACTGATAGGGGGCAGGATTGCTTTCTAAATACTGAGATTTCAGCCAGTTTCTTGGCTTTCCATGCCTTTTTGCACCTCCTTTTCTTCATGTGTTCAATACTTATTCCCTGTTTCATTCCACTTTATTACACATAACTTAATATTTGGACTTATTTGTTTTGAGTTCTTTGTATGAGTGGATTACTTGGCTTGTTACCAACATCTGGAGAACATTTCATGTCAATAGCCCCATTAGAAATATATTTATTGAGAAAAATATACATGCGTTCAATACTTATTTTCCCTGCTGTAAATGTTTGGGATGGTTTAAGGACCATAGACGAGCTCACTGTGTTTCCACAGCTCGCTCTGCAAACCCTCAGTTTATTATACTGGATAGAGAAAGCATCTCGCAATACTGACATTATCAAATAATGACATTATGAGCTTTCAAACATTTCAATGAATGTTAAATAATTTATTCTTCAGATAAACATAGTGCTATGAGCTGTCATTCAGAATAGACTTTTGAAGTGTTATCATTCATAATCTTGGTAGATTCCAGCAAAAGATGCATCACACTTAAAGCACCACTGCCTAAACCGGTTACCAGCTAGCATGGGCGTGTCAGCGCATTCTATGACGAGACGCCATTTGGAGACAGGGCCAAGGTGCCGTAAATATTGGAGATGGCAGTTGTTATCATTCAAAAATTCTCCCACGTTTCTCCCATGGCAAAAAATCTGAACAGTTGTCAACAACAACTTTAAAGGTACGTTTGTCAAGTACATGCTCCTAATAGCCAAGAGAAGAACGTGTTTAACAATCACATTGAAACCGTAACAGTCTTTTCTACCCCTTTTCTGCAGTTGGCCATCACAAATGAATATAGTAGGGTAAATACATTAATTACACTAATGAATTCATTGGTGTATATGGATACTAATAGGGACATAAACATTCTATTTACAAAATTTTGAATTGTAGGTTGGGACTGTGAACACAGATAAAGGGTAAGTCAACATGTCGATTAAATTTGTTTTACAATGATAGAGAGGAACTTATTATTACCTTGATATTTTAGGATATTTTAACTAGAAATTTTCATATTATGCCTGTAACGAGTTAGCTGGCTGTCTCATAAATGTGTGGGTGAGGTCCAGTATGACCCACACTGGATCAGCTCCCTACCAGGGCTCCTAATGGCATTGCTGGGAATCAAACACCTAATAACAGGACTATTTACTAATTTTTGTTTAAATTTCAGGATTGCTGAAATCATCCAGGGTAATTAATTTCCATTGTGTACATATTCATAATGGTCACAATAAAACAAAGATTAGACACATGAAATTACCAGACAAACAGTTCTATGACTTGGATCATAATTATCACCTGTGCTCCTGTAAGTACCACTGGTTTACAGAAGTTCATCATGAGGAAAGAAAGAGCAGAGGAGGTGTACGCCATCGTGTCTGTTCCATGCAGGATGACAAACCCATCATAGCTTTCACCGTGTTCCTAGACAGAGCAGGACATTAAAACAATCGTAAATCCAAAAAGGTCTGGAATTTATGATTAAAACTGATTTGTAGATTATCTTTGACCTGTAGTACAATGAAAACAATACATTGGCACATTATTTGATGTTTTACATCATTAATTTTATTTTTTCAAAATAAACACATTTCAATTTCGCCCATAAACATTCATGACTTCATCCATAAACATGCATGATGACTTTATCAATACACATTCATGACTTTATCCATATATACTGACCAAAAAAAGAAATGCAATTCCAAAATCCGGTGCCAAATTTCAACAAACCCATTGAGAATGATGCTTTTGCTCTGAGTTATTTTTGGAGGTGAGTACTTCTACCATACAAATTTTCGTGGTCTCAGCGTGTATTCTGGAGCCTCCCTTCATCCGCAACCAAACAATCAGCAGTGCTTGGGTTCGAGTACTACCATTGTCCTAACACTCTCATTTTTGTTTTGAGTTCCTCGTAGACATCGGGGCCAATAAAAGTCCGACCATAAATGAGTCAAAATCAGACTGGTTATAATGCTACGACTAACGAAATTTGAACAAGAACGTGCGACTGCGATGCTACAGGCCGAAACTCGGGTAGATAGAGTTGCCTGTCAATTCGGCGTGCATTCTGTGACAATTAATCACCTCAGAACCAGGTTTAATGCCACTGGACACATGGCTGGTTGCCCCAGATCCGGAAAGCCACGTGTTACGACTCCAGCATCTGACCGTCATATCCACTTGTGACATTTGCAGGATTGCTTCCGGTCGGCAACTCAAACTGCCGCTGAGATGCCTGGTCTCACTGGGATCTAGTATCCAGTATAACAACTGGATCAGCAATCAGATGGTTCGCAACAGATTGCACCCTCACCGACTGACTTTCCAACAGGACAACACGCGTCCAAACGTGGCATGTATCTGTATGGAGTTCCTTCAGGCCGAAAATGTGCAAATCCTTCCCTGGCCAGCGTTTTCTCCTGATCTTTCAGCTATAGAACACTTGTGGGACATTCTGGATAGAGCGATCCGGAGACGTCAACCACCACCAGCTACAGTACATCAGCTAATACACTCACTGACCGAAGAGTGGAACAAGCATTTCACAAGCAAGAATCAGATGTCTGGTGGTGTTGATGAGACACAGGTGTACCGCAGTGCGCGACTCTAAAGTGGGACATACGAGATAATAGTAGTGTCATTTGTGTTTCGTAATGTCGAACTTCACCTTGTTAAATAAAAGCCAACATGGTGATATTTCAACCTGATTTTCGTTATACAAAATCTATTGTCTTTCATTTGATACCAGTGAAGTGTTGATTAATAGCAGTTACACTAGATAAAATCAAGAAATAGAAAATTGCGTTTCTTTTTTTGGTCAGTATTCATACATACAAATCCATGCACACTTTTTCCATACGCATGAATGCGGAATTAATGAGTGGCAGTATTTCTATTCTGTTTCCATTTTACAGAAGTAACGATTTGACGGCACAACTGAACTAAAAGAATGTGTTTTCATGCACTCACTCTAACAGCAAAGGCAAAGGGTTGGTTTATTACCTTCAATGCAAAGGATGCCAGGATTTTGTCAGCAATGTCACTCCAGTCTTTAGGCAACATCATGGTTGAGTCGATTGGCTTTCCAACTTCCTCGATGCGGTATTTCACTGTCACTTTCTTTTTACCTATTTCACTTAGACAGTCTTCAGTTGCCTTTTGACTAAATGAGCGAGAGATATTTTAAATTACGCGATTATATTCAAAAGGACATTATAAATCTTCTGCCATAACTTCCCAAAGTGTACCTCAGTTTCATATTTTACTCACGGCAGCACAAACCAGTCCGACTCCTCTTTCTCAAAGAGCTCCGGGTGTCTTTTAATCTCTTTTGTGAAATCACCTCGCTTTCCTGGTACTAATTCCCCTGAAACATATGATGCATACTGCAATTCAGCAATCTGAGATTTTCAGTGATCAAAGATATTTTTGTGACTGTGTTTGTTAGAAATCGGTGATTTATATGTTTGTTTTTAGTATGTTTTATGAGTTTTAGTTGCTATTTATTTATTTATCATATTTATTCTTTTAGAGTATGTATGTTTCTGTAAGATTGCGCTGTCCTTGGTCTTCAGTGTTTTCCTCTCGTTTCTGTCTTGTGGTGTCTTGTCTTTTTCATCACACTCTCTTCCCTGTAATTTCGGTTACGTATTTCTTCTTCCTTCTCTCTCGCTGTTCTCATTGACTATCCACACCTGAGAGTAGTTTAGTGAGGTATGGGTGTTTAGTTAGATTAGAGTTAGAACTCCACCCTTTTCCTCTCTCTCTCCTATCACCGTCCCTGCTTTTCTAGCTCCACCTCTCTCTACAGCTGTCCTGTGTTTAGCTGGGATTCCACTTAATTAGTTTGCGTGTTTAAAAGGCCCACTTTTACCCCAGCTTCTTGTTGACTTTTTCTTCCCATAGCTCCTCTTGGTCAAGTCTTGTTTCTGCACTTTTCTAGTTTTGATTGTTGATTGCTCGTTTCTTGTGAACCTCCCGTATGTCTCGTATCTGATTGTTTGTATTACATTGTTTGATTGCTGATTGATTAGTACTTTGTTTCCCCTTATTCCCATTTTGTATCACTGTTTGTTTAGTTTTCCTGTGTTCTCCCTTATCCCATCCAACTCCCTTTTTCCTTCCCCTTCCATTCCCTTAGCTCAGCCCCCTTTTGTTACTGTCTTTGTGCGGACTGATTCCCCGGCTACCAAATTATTTGCTTGTCCCCTGACTTCGATTCTGCCTGTTCTGCATTACTGTTTGCCTGGCTATTGATCTATTTCTGTCTTTGACCATGAGCTTTGTCAACCCAATAAACGGCCTTCCAATGCTGAACTGCACTTGGAGTCTAAGCACGTTCCTTTCAGTGTTTCTCTATATTAGTGAGCATGACTTAGATGCATAATAAACTCAAAGGTTTTTATTTTATTTCAATGTTAAAGTCCATGGATCAAGATACACTTAACTTTAAAATTTCACACGCCGATCAGCCTCAGCTTTATAACTACCTAATATGTAGATCCCCCTTGTGCCACCAATACAGCTCCATCAAATTGACATACGATTGAATTCCTGAACCCAGGGCTTCTCAGCAGTACGTTTCCCACAGCATTACAATCTGCACGAGCTTTTCTTCCCACAGTGCATCCTGGAGCCATTGCTTGCCCGGCCAAATGGTGGACACATCGGCACAAGATGAAAAAAATGGGACTCACTAAAGGGTCATTCCGTGACAAAATGTCCCCCTGGTACCCCCCCTGATTTTCATGAAAATATATCATTTTGAAGACTCTGTTAGAGGTCAATAACAACATGTGCAAATTTCATTACCCAGCTCCTAAGCGATCATGAGATATCAAACTCTCAAATTTCCATGTATATTTAACTTTACCCTCACTTGATGGGAAGCCTGAGTTTTAGGGCTCTGCATATCCAATACCATAAATGAAACTGCAAACGTTGTTAGTGTCTAGTCATAACACCCATCCAGAGTAACACAACATGCTATTTTGTCAACTCTGGGGATTTTCGTTTTTAAATATTTCACCTGAAATTCCAGTTAAATGGTAATTTGTATTTTCTGCTCCGATTTAAAAGGCCTATTTCTCGCAATCGGAGCAAAACTTATAAATACTAGGATAATTATTATGAAGTACATGTCAATGCTTAATCAAACTAGGCTTATGCCGTCGGAGGCGACGGCTGGGGGTATATCCCCAAACGCCCCCAATCCTCCAATTCCCCAATCCTTGAATAGACTTTCATTTGAACTTAATTTCAGGTCAATCGGTCAAATGGTTCTGAAGATATGGCCAAAATGGTAATTTTTCATCACAAAGCGCCACCTAGTGGCAAAATATTGAACCATACAGGTATGATATCATGTGATACGTTGTGAGGTCATGACCTTGCAGTTGCACATTGTTTCATGTCAATTGGAGAAATAGTTCCAAAGATATAGCAAAAATGGTAAATTTTATGTGACAAAGCTCCACCTTGTCAAAATTTAGAAACAAACAGGTATAATGTCATTGTGGGACACATCCTCAGGTCATGACCTTTCCTTTGCGCTTGATTTGAGGCCAATCTGACAAATATTTTAGAGATATGATTTTCCCAGTTTTTGGCCCCTGGTGGCCAATCTAGAAATTGTAAGTTGTCCAAAATTGAATCAGTTCTTCCTCTTTATGATACTTACTTAAATGCAAAACTTGGAATTTCTAATTGAAATATTACTGCAGTTATCGCGTTAACCTGTAAATCAGTTTTTGGCTCCTGGTGGCCAATCTAGGGATCGTAAATTGTCCAAAATCGAATCAGTTCTTCCTCTTTATGATACTTACCTGCAAAACTTGAAATTTGTAATTGAAATATTGCTGAAGTTATCGCGGAACAGTGATTTTTTTCCGTTTTTGGCCCCTGGTGGCCAATCTAGAAATTGTAAATTGTCCAAAATCGAATCAGTTCTTCCTCTTTATGATACTTACGTGCAAAAGTTGGAATTTCTTATTGAAATATTACTGCAGTTATCGCGTTAACACTGAAATCAGTTTTTGGCCCCTGGTGGCCAAATTAGACATTGTAAATTGTCCAAAATCGCACCAGTTCTTCCTCTTTATTATACTTACTTATGTGCAAAATTTGGAATTTGTAATTCAAATATGACTGAAGTTATCGCGTTAACACGTAGTGCGGCGTTGGCCGGACCAAAAACATAATATCCCCCGAAACGCCATTAGGTGTTCGGGGATATAATTAAGACCGAAGACCAGAGCAGGTTGCACCTTCAGGGATTTACAAATTTATTAATATTGTCACATGATCAGAAATTCCACACTTCCACTCTTTTGAAGCCTGAAAATGACATGGTTGACAGTCAGATTGTGATATACTGTATAATCTTCACCACATTGAGCAATTATACGTGATTAATAAGTTTACAAAGTATCATGGTCAAGATGAAACTCCTTCCCTAAAATATTTGATGGCAGAAGTGGGCTACTTACAGTCCTAAACAGTCAGATGCCTACAGTGTGCTGTATGGTGTCAACTGATAATCGCTTGAGACTCAGTTTGTTTTCAGACAAGAGCATGAACTAATGAGTTTCTGTGTTCCTGCTTTCGTTTTGCAAGTTTCATAACAGCTAGGGACAGAACAATGATGTTTTCTTTTCCTGTGATGATTTTGAACGCTTGTTCAGCTACGGTGGCCAACTGAGGGAACAGATTACTAAACTATGTGCACAGTTTACTTAACTGAGGGAACAGATTGCTAAACAGAGGGAACAGATCACTAAACTGTGTGCACAGTTTACTAAACTGAGGGAACAGATTGCTAAACTGAGGGAACAGATTACTAAACTGTGCGCTCAGTTTACTAAACTGAGGGAACAGATTACTAAACTGTGCGCACAGTTTACGAAACTGAGGGAATAGATTACTAAACTGTGCGCACAGCTTACTAAACTGAGGGAACAGATTGCTAAACTGAGGGAACAGATTACTAAACTGTGCGCACAGTTTACTAAACTGAGGGCACAGATTGCTAAACTGTCACAGTGGCGGACAATCAGAAAGTGTAACGCGACCTCTGCCATAAACTGATGCATTATTATTATTATTATTATTATTATTTATTGATCAATGTAAAGACTACAGCTTTTACGTTCAGAATGGATCATGGTTCTTTATTTCCCCAAATCAATGATGAGCCTATATTACGATATTTGTTAACAAACACAGAATCTGTGTGCCTTTTTTTTGTTGACTGTTCTGCTCTGTTTTAGGAAATAATAAATAAATATTTATGCTAATAAATATTCACATTGTTTTTTTATTGTTTCTCCGACTGCAATGTCTCATTTCACTGGGATGTCTATAGCTATAGACGGTTTTGTGATCCATCAGCTTAAATAAATATTTGGCAAAATATTGTTCTCTTTATTTAACAATGCAGTGTAAATTGATGGGAACAGAAAGGTAAGGGGAGAAAAGACAGAGGTTAGCCTGAACTCGAAGATGTGTCAGATAAACTGTCCCCGAATGTTCAATGCTCAATCAGTCCAAGGGCTCTATTTTAATGGTCTGAAACCCAAGTTTAAACATGAAGTGCAAGTTGCTTAGGGGAGATACGAGGACACCGTTAGGCTATTCATGTTAAGCATATGCCTACCCTTGCACCCAACGCAAAGCTTAAAAGGGTTGGTCTTAAGGCTAATTAATATTTGTGTTTTGGGCACAACATGATAAACCAATGAGAATGCCATCTGCCATCTCCAATCTCAATTTAGAGCCAGAAGCGCAAAGTTGGTATAATGCAGGTTCCAATAGCCCGAGTCTCCGCTGAGAAAGATGCATGACGAAATTAACTTCAAACGTCAAATGACGCTGTGCTGTCAAATATTGTAACACACATGAAATTAGGCACTTCCACTTAAGATACCCTTAGTCGATAAAATTTTAGCAAGTAAAAGAAAGTGAACTGGCCTTAAATGCTGTCTTTCCCAGGAAAAAAAAGAGAAAGAAGAGAATTAAATTAAAATAAAATAAAGAAATTGTTCAGATCAGTTTTGAACATAACATCGTTCAGAAGTTTAGCAATCTGTTCCCTCAGTTTAGTAAAATGTGCGCACAGTTTAGCAATCTGCTCCCTCAGTTTAGTAATCTGTTCCCTCAGTTTAGCAATCTGTTCCCTCAGTTTCGTAAACTGTGCGCACAGTTTAGCAATCTGTTCCCTCAGTTTACTAAACTGTGCGCACAGTTTAGTAATCTGTTCCCTCAGTTTAGTAAACTGTGCGCACAGTTTAGCAATCTGTTCCCTCAGTTTAGTAATCTGTTCCCTCAGTTTAGCAATCTGTTCCCTCAGTTTAGTAATCTGTTCCCTCAGTTTAGCAATCTGTTCCCTCAGTTTAGTAATCTGTTCCCTCAATTTAGTAATCTGTTCCCTCAGTTTAGCAATCTGTTCCCTCAGTTTAGCAATCTGTTCCCTCAGTTTAGCAATCTGTTCCCTCAATTTAGTAATCTGTTCCCTCAGTTTAGTAAACTGTGCGCACAGTTTAGCAATCTGTTCCCTCAGTTTAGTAATCTGTTCCCTCAGATTAGTAAACTGTGCGCACAGTTTAGAAATCTGTTCCCTCAGTTTAGCAATCTGTTCCCTCAGTTTAGTAAACTGTGCGCATAGTTTAGTAATCTGTTCCCTCAGTTTTGTAAACTGTGCGCACAGTTTAGCAATCTGTTCCCTCAGTTTAGCAATCTGTTCCCTCAGTTTAGTACATGGCTTTTTTTTTTCTCAACTGACACCAGGGGGGCTCCGTAGGAACGCACAAAAGAAAGAGGCTTTTTTTTTTGGATATACAAAGCGGCAGGCCAGGACAAAAGCGGATGTTGCCACGTCATCACACCCTCTCCATCTTGGCTCTGGGCAGGGCCTCTTATATAGGTCGAGGCGGTGCAGGTGCACATCCAGAAACGAAAAGAAAGAATACTAACTCGCCACCAAAGGCAGTTAGAAACAAAATAACAATTTGGGCAGAGGACCACCATTGGAGCAGAGAGATGTAACAATCAGCTAATGCGTAATCTGTAAATTATTCTGCTTAATCGTTTATTTTTTGAGCAAAATATCATTTAAAAAAATAAAATTACAATGACGGATAATAATTGATTATGACAGAATTTTTATTCCCCTGTCCGTCACAATGACGGACAATCAGTAAAGTGTAACACAACCTCTATAAATCTTGAACAAGTAGATCGATAAGTCATTCGAATTAAAAAACTGCTTCATAAAACCTTTATGATACCTTTCTAAATTTCCTGCAAAACTAGAAGCAAATTGACTCACCATTTTCGGCCGGAATCATTCCAATCGTACCACCGGTATAGTAGACAAAAACCTTCTTTTCCATGATGAAAATGTGATTTCAATGTTGCGTCTTCTTAAAGAGTTTTCTAGGGGAGAATGTGTTGTGAATTGTTTTAACACAGTTTTTTGCCCTTCAAACAGATTTTTTATGAGTCTGAGTTGAGTGTAAAAAAATTAACTGCAGCTGATAAGCTGGGAGAAAAGGAAGTAAACCTCACCATTGATTCTGTCAAAATGTTCAACACCTTCCTATTTACTTTCCTTCATCAACAATAAAACAATGCAGTCCATGAATAATTTACTCCAGCAGACAAAAAGAGAGTAAATAATCACCAATTCCATCTTTTTTTTCTGTTCTTTACTACCTTGCACAGAATATGTCATCAAGTTCGGAGAAAAAGGTTACATGCATATCACATATACAGTATCTCACAAAAGTGAGTACACCCTTCACATTTCGACCATTAATTTAGTATATCTTTTTAAGGGACAACGTTACAGAAATGAAAACTGAATATATTCTAGAGTAGTCATTGCACAATATGTGTAGCAGTGTAGATTTACTGCACTGTCCAAATAACTGAACAAACAGTCACTATATCCAAAATGGGTGGCAACAAAAGTGAGTACACCTTACTGTCAACATGCCAAATTGTGTCCATTGTGTCAATATTTAGAGTGACCGCCATTGTTGTCCAGCACTGCCTTGATTCTCCGAAGCATGGAATTCACCAGAGCTGCACAGGTTGTTGCTGGGATCCTCCACTCCTCCATGACAACATCACGGAGCTGGTGTATGTTGGACACCTGCTGCTCCTCCACCTTCCTCTTGAGGATGCCCCACCGGTGCTCAATGGTATTCAGGTCTGGAGACATACTTGGCCATACCATCACCTTCAGCTTCTTCAGGAAGGCAGTTGTCATCTTGGAGGTGTGTTTCGGGTCGTTATCATGTTGGAAAACAGCCGTGCGGCCCAGTTTCTGAAGGGAGGGCGTCATGTTCTGCTTCAGAATCTCACAGTACATGTTGGATCCATTATTCCATTAATGAAGTGCAGCTCCCCAGGACCAGAAGCACTCATGCAGCCCCAGACCATGAAACTGTCAGCACCATGTTTGACTGTAGGCAGTACACACTTGTTTTGATACTTCTCACCAGGGCGCCGCCACACATGCTGGACACCATCTGAGCCGAACAAGTTTATCTTGGTCTCGTCAGACCACAGAACATGGTTCTAGTAGTTCATGTTCTTGGACTGGTTGTCTTCAACAAACTGTTTTCGGGCTTTCTTGTGGGCTATTTCAGGCTTTCTTGTGGGCTAGCTTCAGAAGAGGCTTCCATCTTGGCTGACGGCCATGCAGACCAACTTTCCGCCGAGCATGGCGTATGGTCTGAGCACTGACAGGCTGTTATCCCAGTGCTAAAACCTTGTTAGCAATGCTGCCAGCACTCCTGCGTCTGTTTTCTGAAGCCAACTTGTGCACCTGACGCAGAGCACGAGGACTCAACCTCTTCGGTCCACCCTGACGAGGCCTGTTCTGAGCAGAACTCGTCTTGGAAAACCACTGGATAACCTTGGCCACTGTGCTGTAGCTCAGTTTCATGGTTTCACAGATCTTCTTGTAGCTTAGACCATCTTTGTGGAGAGCAACAATTCTCTTTTTCAGATCCTCAGAGAGTTCTTTCCCATCATGTGTTACAACCCAAAACGTAATAACTGCCAATAACGTAATAACTGCCAATAATGTAATAATTTGGGCCCATTTGAAACGTAATAAAGCCAATAACGTAATAACCTGCCAATAACGTAATAACATTTCTCTATCAATAACGTAATAACATTTTGCCAATAACGTTATAAGGTATTACATTATTGGCCTTACACTAAAAAAAGCTTTGATAATGTAATAACTAAGCCAATAATGTAACAAATTGTGTTTTACTTTCATTTATTTTTACATTCATGTTAGAAAATGTCTAAATATTGCCTCTTAAAAAGAGGGTTGACCAAATCTGCTGTCTGCCTACATTATTGGCAGGTTATTCGGAGGGATATGTAGCACAGATGACTTCAATATTTGCAATGTACTTTACTATTTTACTGTTCATATTTCTTCTCACCTCTGCCGTGTAATGTAGCAACACATAACAATGACTGGATGTATTTTAATCTGTTATCCTCTGCATTTCCAGCATTTCCTACATATGAAATCAAATTGTCTTACTTCAAAGTTTTTATCTAAAGCAGGGGTTCCCAAACTTTTCCAAATCAGGGCCCACTTGAAAATCTAAAAAATGTACGCAGCCCACCTTTGTCCTATAAACAGTACATAGACGAAATTATGCATTCTCAGAACACTTAACAGCAACAATAATCGTTGTTGTTGTTAAGAAAATAAAATAAATAAAATAAATAAAAAACAACAATAATTATTTGTTTTTATTAATAATTATTATAAAGATTCAGGATTGAAATGAAAGCAGGGGGATAAAGGAAGCTCAAACTTTTAATCTGTGGTGTACACACAAGACAGAATTAATTATCGAACACAGTACGTGCTCCTCCGATTATGACCCCCGGTCATGATGACCAGAAAGCTACGTTCCAATGATAAACTTTATAAAGTTCCTAAAATATTGTGAGGTCAATAACAATCAATAAGTTATTACTTCTAAATATTTTTTAAAATCGTGCAATAAATATTTTACAATAAAAATTATTTAAAAAATCATATTTGCAAAAATGAATGATTTTTAATGACCTCTCACGGCCCACCTGCAGTACCACTACGGCCCACCAGGGGGCCGCGGCCCACACTTTGGGAATCACTGATCTAAAGTATTATAATAATGACAAACACATACAGTATGCTCAATTTAAATTTCTTTAATGCTAAATTTTGAACTGCAAATTTGAAACATGAACTACAAAAATATTTAAATAAAATGACCCTTTTGTTTGTAACATTAAAAAAAAACATAAAAACTACAGACTACTATTACTATTACTATTAGGGTCTAAATGCGTCGATCAGACTTTTCTTGCCTTAACTAAAAAATTTGATACCGGAGTGTCTCAGATTTCCTCCTTTTAATGTTTGATACACACAAAAACTGAAAGAGCACTTGTGTTTCCTATGAAGAGTCAAGGGTCCTTGTAGCACTTCCGTTTCTTCTTTTCTTTTCAGTGTGTTCTTTTTTTATTTTCAAGCAAAATTGTAAAATAGCCCCTGTTGGAAAACAACCCACTCAATTCTAGTGAATCTATCCTCTTAATCCACTTCAAACTCAAATGCAAAATATATTTCAAAGAAATAAATCTACAGGAAATGTATTTTACAATATACGGTATCGCATTAAGATAACATTTGATGTTCAGATTTTGTCATGTGTTAATTTAATTTGGTAAACTGGTACAACCTGCGCAAACGTGTATTGTTTCCATGCTGTCTTTCAGATCGGAACGATCGGATAAGGCAGCATGAGATTTCCTAGGCTATAACTAGACTGCATTCCCACAAAAAATGCTAAAAGTGCTGTGTGTGCTGAGTGTTAGCATATTTAGCATAAATAATCTACCCTGAGCTACTGTATATAGCACTGAAAACAGTCAATAACTTAACAGACAGAATAATTAACATTATTAGCATCTTTGTTAACCTACTTTTGTTGAGTAAGGCTAGCTTCATAGTTAATCAGTTAACATTGTAACATAATTAGCATTTTTAAGATAGTTAGCATAGTAATCACGTCAGCTAACCTACTTCAGCTTAGTAACGATAAAAAATATAGTTAATTATATCACGTTAACATAATAAGCAATGTTACCATAATTAGTATTTTAGCATCATCGTTAATCTACATTGTCACAGCCCCTAGATGTCTGTTCCACCAGGACATAAGAACAACATTAGCTAACTAAAACTGAATTCACATTTAGTTAGTGAACAATTTAGTATTATTGGCATGGTTAGCATACCTGTCAACCAACCTTAGCTAATGTTAACTTAAAATACTGTTTATTAGACTACTTAATATTATAATAATTTAAGCACAATTACCATTGTTACTAGTTGCTGAAAATTATTTGCCTTGCTCCCATTCTAAAAAAATGGAAGAAAAGAAGCCTTGGACTTCTTCAGCTGTCTTCTTCTACCTCTCTCGCGCGCAGTCTGGCTGCGTTGAACAAGTCATTGCAACATCATCAGCCTGAACATTCCACCATTCATTTCAATGGGTCAGAATGTCGTAGAAAAAAAGACAATAATGGATAAACGACTAGAGGTGGGGTAAATCCATAGCATAGCAAGCATACTTAATAATCAGCCAATTGTGTAGGCTAATAATGTAAGCAGGCAGTAGGTTGGGTCAATCATCTATTCATTCTAACAGGAATGTAAGCAAAAGAATATTTCAAAAAATGCTTTCATTATTGGCATAGTTATTACATTATCAAAGTTTTTTTTTTAGTGTAAGGCCAATAACATAATAACCTGCCAATAATGTAATACCTTATTACGTTATTGGCAAAATGTTATTACGTTATTGGTAGAGAAATGTTATTACGTTATTGGCAGGTTATTACGTTATTGGCTCTATTACGTTTCAAATGGGCCCAAACTATTACGTTATTGGCAATTATTACGTTATTGGCATAGTTATTACATTATCAAGGCTTTTTTTAGTGTAAGGCCAATAACATAATAACCTGCCAATAATGTAATACCTTATTACGTTATTGGCAAAATGTTATTATGTTATTGGTAGGGAAATGTTATTACGTTATTGGCAAGTTATTACATTATTGGCTTTATTACGTTTCAAATGGGCCTAAATTATTATGTTTTTGGCAGTTATTACGTTTTGGGTTGTAACGCATGAGGTGCCATGTTGACCATCCAGTGACCAGAATGAGAGCATCGCACCCAAAGCACCACAATTTAACCCTTCAACAAGTTACACAACCTCATATGGCCCAGTCAAACAGACAAAAGCATGAACATGATGAACAAGTTGCGTTTAATTGCTTGGTTGACCATTATCAATTGGGGTGTGTACTCACTTTTGTTGCCATCCATTTTGGAAATAGTGACTGTTTGTTCAGGTATTTGGACAGTGCAGTAAATCTACACTGCTACACATATTGTACCATGACTACTCTAGAATATATAGAAGTTTCACTTCTGTAGCATTGTCCCTTGAAAAGATATAATAATTTAATTGTCAAAATGTGAGGGGTGTACTCACTTTTGTGAGATACTGTAGGTGCAAGGCACTCAGTAGAAAGATTCAATGAAAAAAGAAGTAGCGCCTGTACACTAAGTCAACGCCACAAAAAAGGATTCAATCAAGATAACATTTCAATCCTCTTTTGATCTTTGTCTGGTCAACGTATAAAAAATGGAAACCACACCCATATTTATTCTATATATCATCCACACAAATAGGCTGACAAACTCAGTGATGGGAGGTGTGTTTATGCATCCAAAAGCCCTTTATTGATAAGTATTAAAGACCTTTAGATTCAATCTAATACAGTACAATCAAAACATTGTCTTGACGACATGACTTTTTGCAGCATATGTTATACCCACAGGTTATGATCTGTGGCTAACTTTACTTCTCCTTCTGTGTTTGCATTCAGGTAACATTGATAAAAAATTAATGAAAATGTGATTTCCTTGTTGAGTCTGCATGTCTACAGTGATGCTGGTGAGAATGTGAACCCCTTTGGAATGGTCTGTTCTTCCACTATTTTCATTTAAATATTCCACTGAATTTTGCTTTATATTGAAATCATATTAAATCTTTGTGAAAGGAAATACCCCTTCACCAGTGATGCTTTGAACAAAGAAACTGTATCAGAAAGGCTTAATTACTATCAAACACGATTCTGCATGAATAGAAAAATATTTAGTATTGCAGTTTTCATGTGATCGTCATGGATATATAAATTGTCCAACAGGCTGCAAGCTTTGGTGTTCAGCAATGTAAGAAATGCTGCTTTGTGCAGTGACAGCACAGTCATCTCACCTGCTCAGGTAGGTGGATTGGGTGTGGTCACAGGAGATGGTCCCAGGTAGAGTAGAGTTGAAGATATTCAGAACATCCCTCTCTGGACTCCTGAGCTTATATACATCACAGTGTTTCCCCAAATAGGCTTTTCTTGGGCGACCCGCCCAAGATTATGAAATTCCAAAGAAAAAGAACACACACAAAAGCACGCGTGGTCATACACACACACACACACACGAAGAGGAAAAGCTCCATTCTGTCAATCTCTGTCTCTCTCTCTCACTGCTTTGCCAGGCTGCTTCGACACGCACTCGCACACACACGCGCGCACACGTCCTTCCGCCGGCCCCACCCACCTTGTTTCGCACCCATTAACTTGCCTCGCTGATCACCATCACAACCTTCAAAGCTGGCATTTCAGAGGGAAGATGAACAAGTATACATGGTGAACAACATCCCCCGCCAAATGCCTGAATTGCGCGTACCCCATTTTCGAAGTCCATCAAGGCCTTGATAGTCTGAAGCTACACAGCAAATTGAGAAGTGTTGTATTTTTGGTGTTAATTATACACTGAATGGAGTCAAATCCCTTCTATGTAACTCAGTGCATAAATATTTGGTGTTAACCAACAGAGTCAAAACGAAATGTCTTTAAATCAAATCTGTAAGTGTCATCATCATAATATAAACACATAACTAATTAAGTCTCCACTCCAGACCTTGATGTGACACTTCAGGTGTCAATTTTATCCCGCCCTAACCCTGCCACACGCGGGCTGAGTCGTCTCTGGTTAAGCTGCAGGCTACGCAGTTCACTTCGCTTTTCACTTGACTTTCGTTAGTAGTTGAGTTAAATAATTTACTTTCCATTAACGTTAGGTTTTGATATTTATATCTCGCCTGTGGCACCTGGTCTTTCTTCAGTGGTGAGACATTGTCACGGCAAAATTCTGTCGCCACAGTAGCCAAACCAGCGACGATTTTACTTGGTAATTCGCTAAAACTTAACATTTGATGGTTAAGACTGTATCTGCTATGAAAAGTTTAAGACCTGGGTTTTTTTTTTCTCATCTTTGCTAAACAAGCAAACGCTAAATAAGTAGTATTTGCGTTGTGGGTAGTAGCATGGAGTTAGCATTATTAGCCCAGACTGTGTTGGATATGCAGCCCAACAGTGTGTGGTGACCGCAGACACCGAGCGAGGGCTCGGTGTGACGAAAGCCTAGAGTTTATTTCTTAACGAATAATAGCGTCTGTCGACAGAAACACAGGACAGACAGCAGGCATACTGATATCTGCCTTGCTGCTTCACGTTGTTTGGGCTCAAGTTGCTATGGTCAGGTGCTGCCACAGGCCGCTTCTCTCAAGCTAATTGCGCCGATACAGCACGTTGTCTTTTTGGTGTGTCCGACGAAAATCTCAACTCTATTTTATTTTGCATATAAATACAGTAAATATAGTTAGCTAAGTTGGCTTAAGGGCTCTCTTGCTAGCTTGCTAACGTTATATTTCATTAATGTAATCTGTCGTGTTTTGTGTCTACTGTGAACACGACTTTAGTTGGCAGCCTTTTTATTCGGAGCATTTTAATGCCAGGTAGCAAGCTATGTGCTTGCAGTACAACTCCAGCCAAATTAGTTCGCATAATAATGGCTATACGCTTTTTTTTTTAATAGATTGAATTTAAATGCATGAAATGTAATGTTAGCTAGATGGCAAGAGAGCCTTTATGCCAACTTGGCTAGGTGTATTTAATGTATGTATATGCGAGCTAGGTTCTATGATCAAGTCCAAAAATAATACAACTGCGCATGTGTACCAGAGGTTGCGGCCAAAATAACAATGTAAAAACGGTTGCCGGCAAAATATACATTGCCTTAAATGTGTTGATTTATTGCTTGTTTTATTTCGTTTTTGTATTCATCACATAGTTTTATTGTGAAGAGTAAGTTTTGTCGCGATATCCAAAGTTTTAGGTGCTATCTATTCCAGAACTTGTCGTAGGTTCTCTTGACGGAATAACGGAAGATGCATTAATATCTTCTCCTGTCATTTCTTGTGATAAAATACTTATGTTGTAAAAGTGATCTGATAAAGATTCAAGCTGACTATTCATTGAATTACATTTGGCCAGAAAATTTGTACAGAAAGCTAACCTCATTAATTTATTCAAATGCATGCAGAAAATGCTGGCAAAGGTAGAATATGGAGGAGTCAAAAAATACATCAAAGTTCCACAGACTAATGAAAACTTTCATTTCCTTCAGTTTCTTCAAGAAGGTTTGCATACATGCATATTTTAAACTCAAAGAAGATATCACTCAAATACCTCAGTATACAAGAAAATGAGATGCTTGATATGGTAGCTTAATTTATTTTCTTTATGATTTTTAGGAAAATTTAGTCTGCAGGCTCAACTTATAACTGAGGGTGTACTCGCCTTGACTGATGCATCAGATACCAAGGTTGACGCAGACATATTTGATGAGCTGATAAAATCAGGGGCCCGAAACTTCAAGGTTGAATACTGCCAGTGCCCAGTAACAGGTAAGGCTATAACAAACTCAACCTTGGTCTAAGTATTGCTCATAATATTTAACTAATACTTTGGAATACCACTTTATTTTTAGGAAATGGTGATAAATAAGTTTAATGTGCTCTCCATGAAGTTGATGACTTGCGCTGTAAATTATTTGATAACGTAAAAGTGTGTGTGTATTTTTAATTCCTGTTTCGAACAATTTTCAGATTTTAACATTGATTTGGTGGAAGATGGATCCCAGTCATCAGTATTGTCAGGCCCATCAGCATCATCAGCTTCATTGGCAGACCCCTCAGCATTCCATTTCATCGGGTTCCACTTTGATCCTCCCATCCGCAAAGAGCTGGAAGAAGGGCCCGAGAGAGCCGGAACGCAATGAAGCAAGACAGGTAAATCTTGAAACTATCTAAAAATGTATTCATAATTTTAAAATCTAATACAAGATTAGCACCATGAACGGTTATAATGGAAGTCATACCAGTGTACTATAGTGCATCAAATTAACACAAATCCGACAAAACTTGCTTTCCAAATATGCAATTTGCTTAAACGTGAAGCTGAGTTTGGGGAAAATGTTTTCTGCAGAATGTGGATACTGTTCTGAGGTCCAATCCAAAGGGTGAAGAAATCTTCAAAGAGTATGACAAAACTAAGACGCTGTCAGATGCAACACGTAGACAGATGGTCAACATTCTGGTTGCAGAAATGACAGAATCATATGGGTAAGAAGTCGCTTCAAATGACTGAGGAAAACGCATGAATTGGGCACAAATGTAATAAATATTTTGTTTCAAAAGGAGGATTCCACCTTCAAGTGTGCGAACCAGTTATGCGCTGGGAATTGTGACCCTTTTTCCATATCTCCAGGATCCAAACTCAAAAAATGGATTTGTAAGTTTGAGTGTGTCTTTGAAATCTTAAAACTGTTGTTTTAATACTAATGTTAAAAGCCCACATTTCTACTTAATATTTCCTATGTCTCTGATTGTGTTGTGAGTAGGAACATTACTACGATCCTGAGGGAAATACTGGCTATCTTGCTTGGCGACTCAAGACAGTCCAACGCAACACCCATGATGGCTACTGTGGGCGTTCCAGGCCAGATTTCCAGGACAGTCCAACAACCCAACAGAAATCACTTTTGGTTGCTGTACAGCTTCTGGGTGAGGGGTGCAGTGAGGCCCTCCTCTATAATCAGATACTTAACAGATAAATCTGTGGTCAAAGAGAAAATGCGAGCCACCTTTGAGTACAGACAGAAGCTGGTTCGCGACCAGGATGCGACATCTTCAGTCCTGGATGTCTTTCCTCGTTTCCTTGACATACCTGGATTGGTAAGGATATCTATGGATTATCTGTCGATTTAAATATTTGAAATTTGAATCATTCTAAATGCAAGTAATCTGTATGCTGACAATTTTGCCTTTGTTTAAAGATTGACCAGGATTTTCCCATGATGTTTGGGGATGAAGTATCTGGAAAGTTTCTTGCAAAGTTGCCTTTGTACTTCAAACCCAAAGTCATTGCAGAAAGCCAGAGTCTTCCCTCCAGTCTTTATGTTGATGAGCTGCGGGCAGCTTTTGACCCTGAGATGGAGAATGACTATGGTAAATATGGACACTTTTTCTGTATCCAAAATGTACTACGTTGCTTGCTTTAATAATTTTAATGCGCAGCAGTAATTTAAATCTAAATTACCAATCCTGGAATAAATGAATTTATCTCTGGTAATTTAAAATATTGACTGCAGCTTCAAAATTTCGAAGAAGTTTCACTGACAGCTATTTAAAACAGTCAGAACAAAAAGTTACTGATTTCAGCTTTGTTAATGGGATTATCATAAGGCTGTTGTTTTAGCTAACTGGCAGCTGTATTCAGAAAGAAGTAATATTGTTTTTCTAATTCTTTTCCCTCCTTTTGTCTTAAATGCCCCTTTTGTCTCTCGTGTTGAAGGCTGGGACAGTGACCTGTCAGCTCTCCTCCTGCTGCTGCACCTCCTGCCCCCTACATCAAGAGGCCAGAAGAAAACACCCAAGATTAGCTGAGCACAGGCAGCCAATCATCTTGTAAGATTTGTTAAGGTATGTAAACATCAGCTTTTTGTACTACCAAATGAGAATTTTTGTGCACTGCAGTTGTATTTTAAGATGTATGAGATGGAGGTTGATGTAGGACTAAGGGGCAATCTGGTACCCTAAGTGTACTGTATGCATCGGTGTCTTTCTAACTGCAGCATGGAGCCAGCCTCACTACATTCCTGGAGAAAGTTGATGCCAGACAGCCCTTCCTCCTCAAGAAGATTGAAAGGTTCCTCATCGTTGTGGACCAGAAGGCTCTTCCATGCAACGCTCTGACATCGGTGGCTGCTTTTGATGGACTCTTTATAGCTCACTATGTTTTTAGCATCTCTTATGATGAAACCCTTTCCAGTTTCTACACTTTCATCCAAACCACAGTCTACAACATCGATGTTGGAAACGCAAAGGAAAGCCCACGAGTCAAGGAACTGAGAGCACGACTGTTACGAGAGCATTAAAGAGCCACCGCTGCACAAAGGTCAGAGCATTGTCAAAAAAAACTGTTCACTGTATGTTCACGTGTTGTGTGTAAAACACACCACAAAAATTGTTCAGTTCTTTGCCAACATTTAAAGTTTCAACATGGTTTATATCCAGCCAAAAACTTGCGTTTGAAGTGTGGAGAGTAGGCTGACCACCTGTCCCGCTTTACGTTGTAGTGTACAGCAATTTTACCCTTTGTCACGCCTCACGCAAATTGGGCATCTGTCCCGCTTTTTCATCAGACCCTGCCTAAAAAAAAAAAAAAACATGGATACGTCCATAGGCGTAAGCTACTGAACGATTGGACATTAACAGGAGAGGAATACAGGCGGTAGTCGATTGGCTGAGTCGTACGACAATCAAACTATTGATTGGTGCACGAACGCTTCCTCAACTTTGTCAACAGTCTCAAATGGGAGAGCGCGCTGTTCAGTCATGTCTGCAGCTATGGCGAGTGTGGCCACAAAAAAGAGATGTGCGTTTAATGGTGAATGGACCAAAACCTACACTTGGTTAAGACCAGTAACTGGTGAACCAGAAAGAGCTTTTTGCGTTTTATGCAAAAACAGTTTTTCAGTTGGGCATGGTGGTGAGTACAATGTGAAGCGACATAGTGCATGTGAGTCGCACAAAAAAAAAGCACATCACCAGGAAACATCCAAATCAGTGCAATCCTTTTTCAATAAGCCAAACGATTCAATTGCTGACAAAGTTTCCGCAGCAGAAGTAACGAACATTTATCATTCCGTTTAGCACGCACATTCCTATCGCTCGACCGACTGCACTACAAAATTAGCCCCAGTCATCTTCCCTGACTCGGAGATAGCGAAGAAAATGTCTTGTGGCCGCACAAAAGCAACGTCTGTTGTAACCGATGTCCTTGCTCCGGCGTCAGTGGAGAGATGTATTCAAGAACTGACATCACCTATGCTCGCGGGTGGAAAGCACACGCCTTTTTTTCAGTGGTGTCAGATGCTTCGAACCGCGGTAGCACTAAGCTTTTCCCCCTGGCAGTGAGATACTGGACCCCAGATCTTATCCTTATCAAAAAGATTTTCCTTATTTGGACTCATAGTTAAATGTCTTACAGACAATCCCTAAATATTGTGTACTATAGGCTATAGCCTATGACTTATATTTTGTTGAAATTGAATAGGCTAGGCCTAATATTTTTTGTATGCCTTTTATTTTAATTTGATTCACTGAAAGCATATTTTATAATGCCTGGTCCTTTGAACTTTTGACTTAGTTGAAAGCCCCAATAAAGGCAAGATGTTTCAAAATTAGTGTTTTGTCTTGTATGCCTAGCGTATCCCTTAAGCTGTCGAAACTGTGGGCTATATTTTGGGTCAGGTAGTGTCTTAAGTTTAAAGTTATTGCGTCTGTCCCACATTGTCCCACTTAACCATGCTACTTGTCCCACATTTTGTCAGTCTGAAGGTGGTCACCCTAGTGGAGAGCAAGGATGTCATTTGACTTTTTGTACATACAATGGTTTCAGAAAGCACCTTAACACTCTACATAGTTATTCCCATGATGAAAAGGTTGATACCAACCAGCAAGCAGACATGCAAAGACATTTTGAGATTGAATTTGCAAGTGATCAGCCAACAACCTCTGCATCTATGTTGCCGGTTCCTCCTGCTATCACACAGAACTCGCTTAATAGAATGTGCAGTTCTATTGTTGCACACTAAAAAGCTTCTGGTCTTTCTGAAAGCATGGTCCAAACAATAGTAAGTTCAATGGAGGAAGTTGTCAATGATGTTCAAAGACAAGCACGAGAAGCAGTTCTCCAAACATTTTCTCCTGAAACTAAGGAGTCAGACATTTATAAGAAAATAGAGCACAGTTTAAATTAATTGGATAATCCTTTTTCAACATTAAACACAGAGACAAAGAGACAAAAATATTATGATGAAAAATGGGACATAGCTGAGCCGAAAATTTGTCCTTGGTGTGAGATTGGATACAGGTAGAGACAGAACTACTGGTGTCCATAGTCAGATTCCTGTTACAGACAAGTATATGTATGTGCCAATTTTAGGCACACTGAAGTCCATTTTCAAAAACAATGAGATAAGAGAGTGCTTTTTGCAAGAGAAACAGAGTAAAACAGGGATATACAAAGACATTAATGATGGGTTATATTTCCAAAAACATCCTCTGTTCTCACAATACAGGCATGCTCTACAAATTTTGCTCTACTACGATGATTTTGAAACTGCAAACCCCTTAGGTTCTAAAAGGAGAATCCACAAACTTGGTTGTATTTATTTTACTTTAAAAACACTCCCACCAAAGTTGAACTCTGTGCTAATGAATGCACACCTTGCGGCTCTTTTCTACACAGAAGATTTAAAGATGTATGGTTTTGATGAAACACTTAAACCTCTAATTGATGATTTGAAAATTTTAGAAACAGAGGGAATCCAGCTTCAATTTATTGAAAAACCATTGTTTGGCTCTGTTACTCAAGTGACAGGAGATAACCTTGCGTTAAATAGCTTGTTGGGTTTTGTTGAAAGTTTCAGTGCAACACATTGGTGTAGGTTCTGTCTAATGAATAAGGAAGAAATTCAGTCTGTATTTCCTGAGAATAATCCTGGACTCGTTCTGCGTTCCAAAGAGCTTTATATTGAACATTGGAATGTATTAAGTGAAGATCCTGCTCTACCTTCCATTTATGGTGTAAAAAAATCCTGTGCGCTCAATTCACTGCAGTATTTTCATAGTACTGACAACTATGCAGTTGATATAATGCATGATTTGTTAGAGGGTATCGAACAGCATGAGCTGAAGCTGTCTTTTGAGTACCTGATTAAAAATGGTTACACCTCTCTCAACATGCTGTTACGGATTGCTGGGAACACAGGAGGCTCGGGCGGGCACAGCAGACAGAGGGCAGGCTCGGGAACACAGAAGGCGGGGGGCAGACTCGGGACTCGGGCGACAGGCACAGCTGGCAGATGGTAAACTCGGGTGGCACAGGTGGCAGAGGGCAGGCTTGAGAAACACAGCAGGCAGGGGGCAGACTCGTACGGTGAAGGGGCACTCAGAAAACACAGACACTGGAACTGAAGGGAGTGAGGACAAACCGTTAGTACGGGTTAGTAAGATAGCAAAAGTAAGGGGAAATAAGCAAACGAGAACAGATGGAAGGCTGAAACCCAGAATCCATTAAATCACCCAAAATAGTATCACAATCTATTTCGACAGAAACAGCAACAAACTAATGACGCGACCGGGGAGAAAGCAAAGACCGTACATGGGCAAGACGTGAACCGGAATAACACGGGAAAGATACAAAATGTGAAACACTAACACAGACTAAAAACAGACATCACCAAAATAATAAAAACCTAAAATTGACTAACCAAAACTCACGGAACACAACACATGCTGTTAAACAGAATAGAGAGTTTTAATTATGGTTACTTAGAACATAAAAACAAACCTAGTGTTTTAAAGCTAGATGATAACAGCAAGCACTTGGGTTTAAACGCTATTCAGTCGTTGTGCATTCTCTGTGATACTCCACTTATTTTTGGTGATATGGTTGAACGGGACAATAATCACTGAAACTTTGTGCTTCTTTTGTTACAGATTGTTAATAGTCTTCTCCCCTGTCCTCACTGATGGCATGATATGTTATCTAGAACATTTGATTTCTGACCACCATAACATGTTCAAAACCTTGTTCCCTGAGAAAAAATTAATTCCCAAACACCACTTAATGATCCATTACCCAAAATACATTTAAAAAAATGGACCCCTTATCCATATATGGCGTATGCGATTTGAAGCAAAACACAATTTTTTTTTTTTTAAAGTTTGTAAAAAAGTCTCTAGTAAAGCAACACCAGCGTCAACTGGCTTTTTACAATGAAAATTATTATTTTAAGAGATTTGAGTTTGGTCCTTTAAAAACCATTGATGGCTTGAAAGGTGGAGAATTTTATGTTTCAACTACAAGTTGGGTCAGAAATTATGGCACTGAGACCAAGTTGATCTGTTTTTATGCACTGGAATATTCCATTACCTACTTGTGTTCAAGAAAATCTGTAATATTGTAATACATGAACAGCGTGCTTTCATAATGGGTTGTACTGTTGAGACACTGTACTTTGATGAACATTTTCATGCATACTGTATAGAGGAGCAAAACAATGCAAATTCTATGATTTGTATTGACCAGCTCACACATTTTAAACCCTTTGACAAGCAGTATTCTAATGACAGTGAGTGAGCATACATTGTTCCATTATTGTCACGCTTTTAAAAAAATGTTTTTAAATGTTGCCATGTGGTGCATGTTTTAAAGAAATGTTTTGGCCAAACATGACCTCAGTATTTTTTTTTAATGTGTTTTACTTTCTAAATACTTTTTTTTTAGTAATTCAGAAGAGCTGTTTTTACACCTTAGTGTTAAAATGAGTGTAAAATGAGTTAAAAAAAACGCTTCTATAGTTAACAAACAAATCCATGAGAGAGTCATTATCTAACACTTCATGAAAGTGTTGAGAAATACTTACACTGGTTAGTGTTAAGAAGTGTTAAAGTTTAACTCCAAAAAGAGCTAATAATTACCCTAGGTTAGTGTTAAGATACCAACTCTCCAAAAAGAGTGAAATTAACACTCTGTGGTGTGGACCCATATAGACACTTCAAAAGTGTTAATTTGGGTATGCTGATTTTGCTGTGTACACAGCAAATTTGGTTGTCCTATCTCTAATAGTTCCTGAGAAAAGCTGTCCCCTTTTCGGACGGATGGACAGAGGTACGGACGGACGGGGCTCAAACCTATATCCCCCTCACACTTTGTGGCAGGGGATAATAAACTTTCCACCGGTTGAAAGCATTGAAATAATGCATTGCTGTGTTTAACTGTACCGGTATCTTAAGTGTAGGGTTAATGTAAGACTGGTTATTAGATCTAGATTAGGTGTCAGTAAGTTAATTGAAATGGACACGGTGCCGTGTTGTCCCTCTAACCACAAGGCCAGTTTAACATGCCCTGTTTTGAACTGGCTGCTGCGCCTTTGCAAGAAAGTTTCCTGATTTAAAACTACAGCAAATAAACTCACGTCTCCCAGTGTCTGCATAATCACGCTGGACATCCTCAGTAGCGTCAGTTTTCTCCTATTACGGCAAATGTGCGTAACGCTAATATGAACATGAGCAGCTAGCCTGATAGCTAACAGTAAGTTGGATAACAATTAACGTATCGTGATAAGCAGCTAAAAACTGTACAATGTGAGTAAAAGTGGCTAAAAGGCTGAGAGAGCTATGAGTGCTTGAGTAGAACTAGTGTAAGTAAAAATTAGGTCAAGAACACCTGTGTGCTGTTCTCGAATACACTCCTAACTGTTGATGAATGAATTCTCGACCACTCCCAAAGTAGAGGAGAGCATTGGGTGGGATTGCGGATAGGAGATTGGAGCGGGAACTTTCCGATGCAACAGGAAAAATAATATAACTTGAGTATGAAATAGGCCTCATAGTACATAAAAGCATAAATTATCTCAGAACATAAAATATTGCAGAAATGATACTTGACAAACAAAATCCTCACCAAAAATAGCATTGCATTTAATAGGAAGTGGCTATATCTACGGCGCCTTACACGGTGATTCGGGGCTATATTTTACAGCGCGTGTGCGCATTGACGTTTTTTCACATACAGCGCCCTCCATAATTATTGGCACTCCAGGTGAAGATGTGTTACAGTCTTAAAATAAATTTTATTTTTATTGCAGAAGCACACTCTCACACTGAAAATTGCAGAAAAATGTGACCTTTAACTCAAGTGAATTTTAAGGGAAAAAAATCCCTGACTAAGAAATAATTATTTTTCATAAAATCACCTGTTCCACAATTATTGGCACCCCTAACAAGTCCTAGGAATTAAATGTTATTGAAGTATTTCTGTCATTTCAACAGTAGTTTACAAAGTTGTTCAGAGTATCTAGGAACGTTTCCCTGGGGCATAAATATGATGCGACACAGAGGCCATTTCTCTTATCCACTCTTCAACATGGGAAAGACAGAGGAACACACCATTCAAGTAAGGCAGATGTGTGTCGACCTTCACAAGTCAGGCAATTGCTACAAGAAAATAGCCACTCACCTGCACCTGCCCATATCTACTCTCAGAGGAATCATTAAGAAGTTCGAAAACAACTGGAGCAGTGGTAAACAAGCCTGGACGAGGACGCAAGGTTATTTTGTCACCATGCACAGTGAGGAGGATCGTAACAGAAATAAAAAGTTCTCCAAAGCTCACTGTTAAAGAATTGCAAGAAGTGGTAGCATCTTGGGGTCACAGTCTCCAAAACAACCATCAGGTGCTATCTACATGCCAACAAGCTTTTTGGGAGGCATGCATGGAACAAACCTTTTCTCATTCACAATCATAAACGCAAACGTCTGGATTTCGCTAAGCGGTACTGGGACTTCAACTGGGACCATGTGCTTTGGTCAGATGATCACCTCATGCCCACTGTGAATTATGGGGGAGGCTCGGTGATGCTGTGGGCCTGTTTCTCTTCTAGAGGCCCTGGGAACCTTGTTAGGATGCATGGCATCATGAACGCTTTTAAATACCAGGACATTTTAAATTAAAATCTGGTGGCCTCTGCTCGAAAGCCAAAGATGGGTCTTCACTGGGTCTTTCAGCAAGATAATGACCCTAAACATGTGGCCAAATCTACACAGAAATGGTTCACCAGACACAGAATCAAGCTCCTCCCATGGCCATCTCAGTCCCCAGACCTCAACCCCATTGAAAACCTGTGGAGTGAGCTGAGGAGGAGAGTGCAGAGGAGAGGACCTAGGTTGCTGGATGATTTAGAGAGATTGTGCAAAGAGGAATGGTCGAAGATCCCTCTTTCTGTATTCTCCCATCTTGTGAAACATTATAGGAGAAGATTAGGTGCTGTTTTGTTGGCAAAAGGGGGTTGTTCAAAGTATCAATATCAGAGGTGCTAATAATTGTGGCACACATGATTTGATTTTTAAGAATTATCTCTTAATGTGGGATTTTTTTCCCCACTGAATAAATGCACTTGAATTAAAGGTTGGATTTTCCTCTTTTTTACATTGTGGTTCTAAATTATTTAGAAAAAAACTGAATTCATTAGAAGCTAAAGAACACTTCTTAACCAGGGGTGCCAATAATTATGAAGGGCGCTGTATGTTGGCAGCTTCCAAGCTCAGCACGCTTATCTGCGGTCTACAGCGGAGTATTTGTTCTTAAAACAAACTGTCAGACCGCTTTCGCACAAGGTACGATTGTTCGGTACCGTGCCACAGTGCGATTGGGTAATATGTTTTGGGGGATTTTATTATTGAGAATGGGCTTTAGAATATCAATATTGCGAATGCATGCGGCGCGTGCCCTTGCAACCTGGTGTGCCATCACTCAGTAACATGGATTACCACGTAACGCAGCACAAGAAATTAAACTCAAAATTTTCTTGACTGAATTTCAGTGGCCAAATCATCAAAATTGCTCCCCACAACACTAAACAGTGATATGCAAGAACGGATGACAATGAGCACAAAATCTTTACTCAAGTAGCAATTCACTTATGCAACTGAAGATTAACAAAAACAAATCAACCCCGATGCTTAAACATCCATATTCCAGAATGCAAAAAGAGAGAATAAAAGCAATGAAATGAAATATAACAAATTAAGGCGGGGTAAGTGTTAAGTAGCGTTCAGGATTCAGACGCGAGAACCAAGCAGTGCAGTAGAACTGGATTTCATCAAGGAAGGGGGAGAAGCCCCGCAGAGCCGGAGGCAACGGTACAGAGTCCACAAAAAAGGGTTTGATACGCAGATGCAGACAGTAATCCAAATCAGAGCCAAAATCGAAAACAGGAACGTCCAGTCAGAAAAGAATCTCAAAGAACACAAGGCGAAAACAAGTTTGGCACAGGCAAACCAAGGGAAACGTGCTGACAAGGAGCTGGCTGTGAAAAGAATGCTTAAATTGACAAACGGGAAGTCACATGCTACAAAGGGAAACAGGATCAGACTAATTACAATGGAATGAACATGAGGAAGTTCCTAATTACAAGAAATGACAAGAAACATGGCATGGATCAAGACATGGCGAAACATGAACAGGACAAGGCAGAATCATAACAGCACCCCCCCGCCTCATCTCGTAGGCCTAGGATGAGTAGCATGAAAGTCCGTGATCAAAGTCTTATTCAGAATGTAGCGGGATGGGACCCAGCTACGGTGTGCAGGACCGTAGCCCTCCCAATCGACGAGGTACTGAAAGCCTCGTCCTCTGCAACGACAGTCCAGCAGTGTCCGACCTGTGTAGGCCTCACCTCCGTCGATGATGCGCGTGGGTGGTGGGGGATCAAGACCAGAAGACAGGGGGTGGGTTACAGCAGGCTTATTCTGAGAGACATGAAATGTGGGGTGAATGCGCCGCATGGAAAGGGGCAGACGGAGGCGAACAGCAGTGGAGCTGTACCACTGAAAGTACTTTTTCAATGGTAAAGGGGCTAAGAAATTTCGGGAAAAGTTTAGCCCCACTCCCCCTTAAGAGAATGTCCTTGGAGGACAACAATACATGCTGCCCAGGTCGGTAGGATGGATCGGCAGTGCGTCTTGTCCGCTAGGGCCTTCATACGGGCCACCGACCTGAGCAGCGCCTCCCATGTACTCCTTCAGGTGCGCTACTCACGGGCAGATGGAACAGCCATCTCCTCCTCCTAGCAAGGGAACAAAGGTGGTTGGTAGCTAAGGTATGCTTTGAATGGGGAAAGTGTCGTGACCGAGGCCACCTAGTGGACCTTTGTTTTGCGGGGATTCTACACCAAATTTTCTGTTCCCTGCACAGAAACGTTTAGGACCCCCTAGCCATAAGCAGCATGGACACCAAACGTTAAAATTCAAGCTTTTATTGTCAGCCCCCCACAGACACTCTTACATTCCATCAACAGCAGACAGCCACAGCAAAACAACCATAAAGCAGTGGAAAATATTCAATGCACAGTTCACCTCATAGGACATTTAACACCCCCACAAACAAGGGCAAAGCAATGCTAGGCTAGATCACACACAGCAATAACAGTGGAAACACTATGGGCGACAAGCCAGAAGAGCCTGCTGCTGTCATACCGGCATTCTCCTGCAGGGGCCAACCCCAACACAATACACATACAACAGAAAATTTATAACCATAACCCTGGGGGAGACAGCTGGCACTGCCACTGCTCACACACTGAATCCCCCAAAACAAAACCAGAAAAAACACACACCATATAATCACACGGACAGACCCCGGCCGGACATACTCCCCAATAGGCCCAATCTCAAAGAAAAATCCATAACCCTGGTTCTCAGTCCTCATGCAGAGTTTCCTTGCACGTCAGCGAACGAGTCCCTTGCGAACGTGCCCACGTCCGATATCGTCCCTGATTGGCCGAGGCACTTTCAATCAGAAACCAGGAAGAAGGCTGTGCCGTAGATACAACCTGAGGAGGAAACAACACGTACTCAGCACTAAACGCGGATCTAAGAGCTCAACGCTCACACACACACAGTATCCACGGGTAGGTACAATTACATTCCTTTAGTTAGATTCATCGCGCTGTGTCACCATCGCCAAACGATTCCGCTCCTCCGGTTTGGCCACCGCTTCCTCCCGTCCTGAATATCGTTGCGTCCCTTTACGGGGCTGAATCACACCCGTCTCCTCACACAGCGGCTCAGCTCCTCGGCTGCAGAGGCTCTGATAATAACCGGTTCATCGCAGAAAAGCCAGGGAAAGGGAGAGAAAGCACACCACGACAGAACACAAGCAGCCCCGCATCCAAGTCACTCCGCGTGGGGCTCGTACCTCTCCTCCCCCCGCAGCCGATTTCTCAGCCTTTTTATCAGAGCAATCCACTCCCGTTCACCGTCACAGCTGATCTGCCAGCTATGTCATCAGCTATGTCAGTCCATCAATCAGTCCATTAGACATTGAGCACGTTACAAAGCACATAGATCATGATCATAAAACACAAAATAAACAAACATACACTCAATTCCCCACGGGACACGACACTCCCCCCTACCAAAACCTGAGTCGTCCCGACCATCTACTGACAATACCTGGCCGGCCTTTGGCCAAGGTTAGCCCTCTGGGACCTACGAGGGACGTCCAAGCCCTCTTCTGGCCCTCTCTCATCCTGCTCACCCAACCGTCCAAGGAGGGCTCCATCCCCGGCCACCACAGGCCCCAGGGTTGCCACCTGTTCGCAGGGTACGCCCAATGGAACCAAAGGGAGTCGCTTTGGCCACCCCAACGCCTGCCCTCCCAAACCCATGTCTGCTTCCAAATCTACCCCTCCCTCTCGCTCACCTGCGGCCCCTGGGGGTTGTAACAAACATCCAGGCGGGCAGACACGAAGGTGTCGACGATGAAGAGTACGGCATGGTCCTTCCTGGCCTTCTGGACGCACCTGGTACACGGGCCCCCGAGGATCCAGTTGCTGGAGCACCACCTGGGGATGTGGGTCCCAGTAGGGGCCCAACTTGGCACGAGCCCGTCTCCTGAAATTCCGCACCAGGACTCGTTCTCCTGGTAACAGAGGCAGCATGCCCTGGCGTGGCTGATGTCTCCGCTGGTCCTGTTCTTGCCTCTTCCCAGCTTGCCGCCGGACATCCTCCATGGCTTTCCTCAGCCGGCTTCGATGGTCATCAAGCCAGCCTGCACCTCCACCACCTCCCTCAGAGAAGTCAATACCCCACTTCTGATCCACCGGGAGCCGGGGATGACGGCCAAAGAGGACATAGAAGGGACTTAGGCCAGTGCTGCTATGTGGAGTGCTATTATAGGCTTGTACCAGATCTGGCAGATGTTCAGGCCAACGTTGCTGTCCTGCCGGTGACAATGTATTCAGCAGCCCTAACAAAGTCTGGTTCCAGCGTTCGCAGGCACCGTTTCCCTGGGGCCGGTACGGAGTTGTGCGAACCTTCTTGCAGCCATAGGCCCTGCACAGCTCCTGAACCAGGCCTGCCTCGAACGCTGGGCCCTGATCAGACAGCACCCTCTCTGGACACCCATAGCGTTGGAACACTTCTCTCCACAAGAAGCGGGCCGCCGTCTCGGCTGTTTGGTCCCGAGTGGGCACTGCAAAGGCATAGCGAGAGAAGAGGTCGACAGCTACCAAGATGTATGGCCGTACGTCCGTTGGCCGCCCCAGCGACAAGAAATCAATCGCCAGGACCTCCCACGGGTAATGCGTCCTAAGACTGCATAAAGGTGGGGACTCACCTCGTCCAGCTGACCCCACCAGGCAAGTCGAACATTCTTTTCCCCAAGACTCCACATCCTTCCTCAAACCCGGCTAATGGAATCGAAGCTGGAGAGCCTTCACTAGTCTCCTCCCCTTGGCATGTCCAAGGGCCTCGTGGTATTCTCTCCACACCAGGGACCGTAGAGATGGGGGAACAACTACCACCTTGGCTTCTCCTGGGGCCCGGTACAACAGTACTCCCTGTTCTACCTCCAACCGATGCCAATCCCTGAGTAGCTCCTGCCCCTCACGGGTCAACGTCCTGGAGGCCTCCTTGTTAGGTGCCGTTTCCAATGACCGCCACCGTCTCACTTGAGATAACACTGGGTCTTTCCCCTGTTGACTCGCCCAGTCGACCTCATCCAAGGCCTCCACCTGGCTCACCAGGGCCAACCCCGACTGCCTGGACAACGCATCGGCATTCCGGTGTTCCAGGCCTGGCTTGTGGCGCAGCTCAAAGTCGTAGCAGGCTAGCTGGCCTGCCCACCGCTGTTCCACAGCCCCCAGTTTTGCGGTCTTCAGGTGCAAGAGGGGCCGGTGATATGTGAACACTACAAACTTTGCACCCCATAAATAGTCTTTGAATTTTTCCACCACAGCCCACTTCAAGGCTAGCAGCTCCAGTTTCAAGGCACTGTAGTTATGATCATTTCTTTCTATGTCATGGAGACCGCAACTAGCATAAGCAATCACCCTTTCCTTACCCCCTTGCACCTGGGCGAGGACAGCCCCGAGGCCCTGGAGACTAGCGTCCGTATACATGCGGAACGGCAGAGCGTAGTCGGCGTAGGCCAACAACTGGTGCTTCCAGCAAGGCCCCCTTCAGATCATCAAAGGCCTCCTGGCACTGGAGGGTCCACAGCACCTTCGCCTGTGAGGCTCCCCCAACCCCCTTCAGTAGACCATGTAGGGCAGCTGCTCTCTTTGCAAACCCTGGAATGAAACGGCGGTAGTAACCCACGAAACCGAGGAACGCTCTCACCTCCTTCACGGTTGTGGGGATGGACCAGTCACGTACCGCCGCCGTCTTCGCCGGGTCTGTGGACACACCACCCCCGCTGACCACATGACCCAAATACGTCACAGAGCGTTGAAAAAGACGGCACTTTGCTGGTTGGAGCTTCAACCCATGGGCCTCAAGCCGGCTGAACACCTGTTCCAGATGAGCGAGATGGGAGGAAAAAATCAGATGAGTACACAATCACGTCATCAAGATAGATTAAGAGAAAATCGTGCACTTCATCACCCAGACAACGGTGCATCAATCTTTGGAATGTCACCGGCGCATTACACAACCCAAAGGGCATCCGCTCGAACTGATATAAGCCCATGGGTGTGGCGAAGGCCGTCTTCTCTTGGTCAGCGGGGTGGACTTCCACCTGCCAGTAGCCACTGGCAAAGTCAAGCATAGAATAGAAACTAGCTCTTTTCAGGCTGGTCAGGGACTCCTCTATACGAGGCAGCGGGTAGGCGTCCTTATGGGTGACGTTGTTCAGCCGGCGGTAGTCGACGCAGAACCGCCACGTTCCGTCCTTCTTCCGAACAAGGACGACGGGTGCAGCCCACGGGCTTGCGCTCTCCCTGATCACGCCACCCGCCAGCATCCCCCGCAACAACTCCTTCATCTCAGGGTAGAGACTAGGGGGCACTGGGTGGTAACGCTCACGTATGGGTGCGGCGTCGCCAGTGGAAATATGGTGGTACACTGCATCCGTCCGTCCGTAGTCCTCTTCACCCCTTGCGAACACTCCCTGCCATCGCTTCAGCAGGCACTGTAGCTGACCCCTCTCGTCTGACGCCAGGCCCTCTCCTTGCTCCCCCAGGTCTTGGAGGTGCTGAGGTTGTGCGTGCTGGACTGGTCTAACCTCCACCTCCACAGTCCCCTCGTCGCGCAGGCAGAGTACCAATTCATTGGGTAGTTGTAACGCATCTGGTCCAATCTTCTCAACACTGGCCAGTGGGCGGCGGGGTGGTAATTCCACAGGGTAGGCATGGAAGTTACATACCCGTAACGGCACTCTCCCATCCTGCACTCTTGCCAACGTCCGGCCTATACACCACTCCTGATGACCTCCTCGATAGTCCTCAATCAGGACGTGGTCCCCATCTCGTAGCCTACCTCGGGATACCTCCGCCCAGACAACACACTCTGATTCAGGCATCAGCCTCGGTGGTCCAGCCGAACGAAACCGAGCCACCGGTGCCTCTGCCTGGTCCCCCACCTCCGCCTGCAGACGACGGCAAACTGCGAATGCTTGGCTCCAGGCAGCCTGCACCGGTCTAGGAAAAGCAGACACAAACAATGAACGAGGCACCCCTCCATCCCTCTCCAGCACCTCCCAACAGTATTTGATCACATTCATCCCTAGAATGCCACACGCGGGTGCTAAGTTCTGATCATCTACAATCACAACCCCTCGCTGAGGAATAACTACCCCAGCCACAGTGAAGTCCAGCACCGCATACCCTACATAAGGGAGCTTCAGACCATTCACGGCCTTCAGGGTGAGCCATGGGACTTCCTCGGCACCATGCAGGTCCACACCTTTTATATGGTGCTCGAACAAGGTTTTGCTGAATAGGGTAACTTGTGAGCCCGTATCAATAATACATGGTACAGGGCGGCCTGCCGCCAGCACCTGTAGCTGTGGACTATCTCCGATCAAGGCCTCCTTCAAAGCCGGCTTCACATCTCCTTCAGTGAGGGGCAAGATGGCACTCACCTCAGCTGGGGGGTCTGGGGGTGGCGGTCGCCGATCTGGACAGTTGCTACGCATATGCCCGGCCCTGCCGCAATGCAGGCAGATTGGCCTACCCTGGTCGTCCCAGCGGCCCACGGCTCCAGTGCTGCGGCGCTGTTGTCTCCTTGGGGGAACCACCCTCACAGGACCAGCTCCTCTGGTTGTTGATCCTCCCCTCAGCTCCCCCACTAAGGAGTCACGCAGCTCTTGAACCTGTGCACGCAGATCCTGGAACAACTCTTCCTTTAGCGTCGTCCTCCAAGCATCCAGTTGGGCAGGGGGGTCTCGGGAGGGTGTAGGTTGGCCCGGCAGGGGCGCAGCATAGGCCCGACAGGCCCCCACTCCGTCGGAAGATCCTTCGGAAGCACTCTCCCTCTCCACCTCCCGAGCTTCTTTACAGGCTTCAGCAAAAGAGAGGCTGGGGGTCCGCCGGATCAAGCGCTGAAGTTCCCTCTTAGCCGGGCCTGACAGCATGCCGGACACCAGCTGACTCCTCAGGGCATTGTCATCATCTTCCTCTGTTGGCTCCTTCTTCCTCCACCTGGAGTGACCCTCACGGAGCCGCAGGATAAACGAGCCCACCCCCTCCCCAGAGTGCTGCCCACTCGTAAAAAAAGCTCTCCTTACCTCAGCCAATCCTGCCTCATGCCCATACAGTTGTTCAAGAAAGGCTAAGATATCAGCTGCTGTTTTTTTCTTATCTTCTTCTAACAGGTCAACCTCCCTCCTTGGCTCTCCCCCCAAAGCCCCTATCACTAGGTCCACCTGTTGTTTATCACTCAGTGCCAAAGCCCTTAAACACACCTCAATGTTCTTTATCCATTCCTCAAACTGTTCACATTTATCAGCCCCAAATTTGGGAATCCATGGCCCCCCAGCAAACCATGGGAAAAAACCAGGCATAGCATTAGGTTGCAGTGGGGGCTGTTGCTGTGGCTGCTCATCCATGCTGCTATGGTAACAGGGATCCTGCCGATTACGCCAAAAAAACGGTGTCGTGACCGAGGCCACCTAGTGGACCTTTGTTTTGCGGGGATTCTACACCAAATTTTCTGTTCCCTGCACAGAAACGTTTAGGACCCCCTAGCCATAAGCAGCATGGACACCAAACGTTAAAATTCAAGCTTTTATTGTCAGCCCCCCACAGACACTCTTACATTCCATCAACAGCAGACAGCCACAGCAAAACAACCATAAAGCAGTGGAAAATATTCAATGCACAGTTCACCTCATAGGACATTTAACACCCCCACAAACAAGGGCAAAGCAATGCTAGGCTAGATCACACACAGCAATAACAGTGGAAACACTACGGGCGACAAGCCAGAAGAGCCTGCTGCTGTCATACGGGCATTCTCCTGCAGGGGCCAACCCCAACACAATACACATACAACAGAAAATTTATAACCATAACCCTGGGGGAGACAGCTGGCACTGCCACTGCTCACACACTGAATCCCCCAAAACAAAACCAGAAAAAACACACACCATATAATCACACGGACAGACCCCAGCCGGACATACTCCCCAATAGTCCCAATCTCAAAGAAAAATCCATAACCCTGGTTCTCAGTCCTCATGCAGAGTTTCCTTGCACGTCAGCGAACGAGTCCCTTGCGAACGTGCCCACGTCCGATATCGTCCCTGATTGGCCGAGGCACTTTCAATCAGAAACCAGGAAGAAGGCTGTGCCGTAGATACAACCTGAGGAGGAAACAACACGTACTCAGCACTAAACGCGGATCTAAGAGCTCAACGCTCACACACACACAGTATCCACGGGTAGGTACAATTACATTCCTTTCGTTAGATTCATCGCGCTGTGTCACCATTGCCAAACGATTCAGCTCCTCCGGTTTGGCCACCGCTTCCTCCCGTCCTGAATATCGTTGCGTCCCTTTTAGGGGGCTGAATCACACCCGTCTCCTCACACAGCGGCTCAGCTCCTCGGCTGCAGAGGCTCTGATAATAACTGGTTCATCGCAGAAAAGCCAGGGAAAGGGAGAGAAAGCACACCACGACAGAACACAAGCAGCCCCGCATCCAAGTCGCTTCACGTGGGGCTCGTACCTCTCCTCCCCCCGCAGCCGATTTCTCAGCCTTTTTATCAGAGCAATCCACTCCCGTTCACCGTCACAGCTGATCTGCCAGCTGCCGCACATCAGCTATGTCAGTCCATCAATCAGTCCATTAGACATTGAGCACGTTACAAAGCACATAGATCATGATCATAAAACACAAAATAAACAAACATACACTCAATTCCCCACGGGACACGACAAAAGTCCAGAGGCAGTGAAGGTCTCACTGTCGTTAGTATACTCGGCCCAGGGAAGTTGATGGCTCCAGGAGGAGGGGTTCTTAAGACAAAGGCATCTCAAAACAGTCTCTATGCATTGATTGGCCCGCTCGGTCTGGCCGTTAATCTGAGGGTGAAAACCGGATGACAAACTGACAGATGTGCCAAGTGAATTACAAAATGATTTCCAAAATTTGGCTGTGAATTGGGGTCCGCGATCTGAAGTGATGTCTGTGGGGATTCTGTATAATCTGATGACGTGCTGAATAATGAGGATTGCAGTTTCTTGGGCAGATGGGAGTTTAGTGAGGGGAACAAAATGGACAGCTTCAGAAAATCTATCAACTATGGTGAGGATAGTAGTGAAACGATTGGATGGGGGAAGGTCAGTGATGAAATCTAACCAAGGGATGTGACCAAGGGCGGTGAGGAGTGGGCAAGGGTTGTAATAGGTCGTGAGGGGGTTGGCGTGATACCATTCCTTGGGCACAGACCGAGCAGGCTGCAACATAATTCTGGACGTCTTGGTTGATTCCCGGCCACCAGAAGCGACCTCCAGTCTTGGATTCGGGGGCGCAGGTTAACAAGTACGAAAAGGCAGTGATTGCGGCAGGCACTGGGAGCAGCTGAATCGTCTTTGAAATTTCTCACCTCAGGCTAGATGTCCATATTGATAGCATTAATAAATGTCTCTTTAGGGAGGATGGTGTCTGGATTGGGCTGTTCATTTTCCATCTCGAAGCTTCGGGACAAGGCGCCTGGTTTAACATTCTTGCTGCTGGGGCGATAAGCAAGGTGAAAGTTAAAAAGTGAGATAAACAATGCCCATCTGGCTTGTCAAGGGTTGAGTCTCTTGGTGGATTGGAGGTACTCCAGATTCTTGTGGTCGGTCCAAACGAGGAACGGAAGTTCGGCTCCCTCCAGCCACTGTCTCCACTCCTTCAAAGCCAGCTTAACTGCTAACAATTCCCGGTTGCCGATGTCATAATTTCGTTCAGAAGAACTCAGGCGACGGGAAAAGGCACACGGGTGGATCTTGCCATCTCTGGGTGATCTGAGAGGGGACAGCCCCGACTCCCACGTTGGAGGCGTCAACCTCCACCACAAACTGGAGCTTGGGATCAGGAATGGTGTAAAATGGGTTTTTAGACCGTGGAATGCTTCTTCAGCCTTCTCGGACCATTGAAATCTGACTTTGTTAGAAGTTAGAGCAGTAAGCGGTGCAGCAACAGAACTATAATTGTGAATTAATTGCTTGTAGAAATGTGCAAACCCCAGAAAGCATTGGAGTGACTTACGGTAGGAGGGTTTGGGCCAGTTGGTGACAACCTCTATGTTTACAGGGTCCATACGAATGGTGCCGGGTGAGATGATGTATATTTCTTTATAGATAATTGACAGGCTGTTTGACATAATGAATGGACGCAATCCTCGTGCTAAAGGATTCAAAGCTCCCTTGGGTGCTTTGAATTGGATGGAGAGAAAAGCATTTTTATTGAGAGCCAGGAAGTACTTGCTCACTTTGGTAACAAAAGATGGAACACCCTTTCGCTGATCTAAGAGGTCTGTTAAAATAGTGCTTGTTATTCATGCATGAAAAGTTAATGACATCAGTTCAGCGACACTCTGTTCTCTCATGCCTCGAGTTCCTAAAATGCTCCGTTGTTTCGTTATGCATCGAGTTCCTAAGATGCATCGTTCTCTACATCAGGCTCATATGATGCTACTGTTACAATGTTTTTTCTTTACTTTTGTCTCTGTTCAAATTGTTTTGTATTCAGTCCCACACAAGTGTCATAACGGTATGTATGCTGTAATGTGAATATAGGCCACTAGATGGCAGTATTTACCTTTTTTTTATTCAGCCCAGACCGGAGCTAGGTTTAGACATGTCCTGGGCATGTCTGGGGAAAGTCCCAGAAAATAAAAAAAAGAGGTCTAAATGTGGGTGGGGTCTGCAAAAGAGTATATAAGGAGTAGAATTGAGACAGTAGTAGTAGGAGAAATTGCGAGAAGACGGATACATGTGACCAGACCTGTCATTCTGTTCAAGACCTGTGAATTTTCTTTTGTGGATTTTTGCCTGTGTTAGAGCATTTTCCTCACCCAGGACATCACCAAGCAACCTACAAAAGGGACTGTAAATATTTCTGTTTTTTGTTGTATTCAATCTTAATCATTATTGTTAGTTGTTGTCTTTGTTAATTAAATGTGTATACGTTTTAAAAACTGTGTCTGTCATCCCTTGCTGTTGCTGTAGTGTTGAAAATGTAATAAAAAATTGGGGCCATAACAAATTGGGGGCTCGTCCGGGAGAGAACATTGTGTGAGTCATTTATTGAAAATTTAACATTTCAAATTGTAAAATTGTTTTTTGAATTTTCCTATATAAATATATTGACAGATCAACAGCAATGGATGATTTCTTGGCATCACCAACCATTGAGGTTTTGAAGTCTTTTAAAAAGACAGAACTGCTAGAAATTTGCAGACATTTAGAGCTGACAGAGGTAAAGCCAGCCATGCAAAAAGCAAGACTGGCTCGAGAGATAGTTGAATATTACATTGATGAAAATGTGTTTGCACCCGGAGATCTGGAACAGTTTCTAGTGGAAAATCCAAATAGAGAAATGGAACTTAAATTAAAACTGCTAGAGAAAGAAAGGGAGGAAAGAGAAAAACAAAGAGAATTTGAGAGGGCAGAAAAAGAAAAACAAAGACAGTTTGCGTTAGAAAAATAAGCAAGAGAAGAGAAAAAAGAAAGGGAGGAAAAATAAAAAGAAAGGGAGGTAAAAGAGAAAGAAAGGGAGGAAAGAGAAAAAGAAAGGGAGGAAAAAGAGAAAGACAGAGAATTTGAGAGAGAGAAAGAGGAAAGAGCAGAAAGAGACAGACAGAGAGAGAGAGATTTTGAATTAGAGAAATTTGATAGAGAAGAAAGACTCCAAATGGAGCAACTAAAAATAAAAATAGCAACAGAAAATAAATTTCGGGCTAGCCAGGAGGTAAAACTGGTGCCTCCATTTTCAGAAAAGGATGTTGACAACTATTTCCAGTGTTTTGAAAAGGTAGCAAAGAGTTGCCAGTGGCAAAAGGAACACTGGCCTCTGATGTTGCAAACTGTCCTAAAGGGTAACGCTCAACAAGCCTATTCAGTTTTGTCTGCAGATGATTCCTCTGATTATGAGGTTGTCAAAAAGGTTATTTTGAGAGCTTATGAGTTGGTTCCAGAGGCTTACCGACAGAAATTCAGAGGTCTGAAGAAATCTGAAAATCAGACTTATGTGGAATTTGCTAATGAGAAGAAAGTTTGCTTTGAGCGCTGGTGTACTTCTATGGAGGTCAAGGATGATTTCAACTCACTAAAAGAGATGGTGTTAGTTGAAGAATTCAAGAACTGTGTCAAGGATGATGTTAAGACCTACCTTAATGAGAAGCAAGCACTGAATTTGCAATCAGCTGCCAAATTTGCAGATGAATATGTTCTCACACATAAGTCCAAATTTCAGTCTAGCAGTAATAATAGATGGTCCCAACTTCAGAAAAAGGGTTACGGTGATACCCAAGATCCCTCACCCAAAGACAAATCTGGTGATGGTGCTCAGAAATCCAGTAACAGGTCTGATCAAAGTGTGAAAGCTGACAGTGACAAAAGTGGTCTAGTTTGCAGTTATTGCAAGAAATCTGGTCATGTCAAAACTAACTGCTGGTTCCTTAAAGCTAAGAAAGAAAAAGAAAAGGATACCAAACCAAATGCCTTTGTGAAAACAAGGTTAGAAACCCCTGTAGTAGATGACCGATCTGCTAAATTGCCTGCTTCTTGTGGGGCTAAAAAGCCTGATACAGCTGAGTTCGTGAGGGAGGAATTTCTTCCATTTGTGTCAGAGGGATTTGTGGCTCTGAATGAGCATACTACTCCTGTCCCCATATATATCCTAAGGGATACCAGAGTTTCTCAGTCACTTTTGTTGATGGACTCTTTGGAGTTACGTGATGAGACCGCTTCAGGGGATTTCATACTTGTACAAGGTATTGAAGGGAGGACTGTATCTGTACCCCTGCGCTCTATATTCTTGAAGTCAGATTTAGTTACAGGACAGGTTAAGGTGGGACTTATGTCAAGTCTACCTATAAAGGGTGTTTCTCTGTTGCAAGGCAATGACCTGGCTGGGGGCAAAGTAGTTCCCCCTGTACATCTTAATTCACAGCCGAGCACTGAAAATGGGGATGAGGACCCATCTCTGTATCCCTCTTGCGCAGTGACTCGGGCTATGGCTAAGAAGGCTAAAGAAGAAGATGTTGTGGTGCCGCCCAGCACATTGAATAGTCAGGACTCAGGTGGTTCGCCTCATGACTCTGATTGGCCTACTATGGTTTCTCCGTTTGAGGACTTATCAGATACTTTTATCAGTTCTCTATTCAGCCAGCCGGATGGGTCTGGTGATTCTGATGTGTCTGGAGACTTGTCTCTGTCCAGAAAGCGGTTGATTGAGGAGCAAACTAATAATCCTGAAATTTGTGAATTAAGGAGGAGAGCCCTTCCTGATAAAGAAATAGACGCAGTTGCAGTTGGGTATTATCTCAAGGATGGTGTGTTGATGCGGAAGTGGCGCCCTCCTGATATCCCTGCCAATGCAGATTGGGCAGTGGTCAGGCAAATTGTTGTTCCGAAGGTCTACAGGAATGAGATCTTAACAATGGCTCATAGTTTACCTTTAGGAGGTCATCTTGGTGATAACAAGACTCTTGATAAGATCATGAAACACTTCTTTTGGCCTGGGCTTCGGAAAGACGTTTCCAACTTTTGCAAAACCTGTCACACTTGTCAGGTAGTTGGAAAACACCAGTTAGACCCACCTGTAGCTCCATTGCAGCCTATCCCAGCATTTGGGGAGCCATTCTCTAAGGTCATTGTTTGATTGTGTTGGTCCATTACCCAAGACTAGATCTGGAAATCAGTACTTGTTGACAATCATGTGTGCATCTACCAGATTCCCCGAAGCCATACCTCTACGTAACATCAAGGCAACTGCAATCTCGAAGGCTTTGATAAAGTTCTTCACGTTGTTTGGCCTTCCCAGGGAAATTCAGTCAGACCAAGGTAGCAATTTCACTTCAGGATTGTTTCAGCAGGTTGTGTATGAACTAGGTGCAAAGCAGATTCTTTCTAGTGCCTATCATCCAGAAAGTCAGGGTGCCTTAGAGCGGTTTCATTCCACTCTCAAGACAAAGATGAGGGCTTATTGTAATGACCATGAGAAAGACTGGGATGAAGGTGTTCATTTGCTGTTGTTTGCAGCTAGAGAAGCAGTGCAGGAGTCTACTGGATTCAGCCTGTTTGAGCTAGAGTTTGGCCATGAAGTGAGAGGACCTTTGCTATTATTGAGTGAACAATGGCAAGAGGAAGAGCCGCACATCAGTCTGTTAGACTATGTTAGCAAGTTCAAGGAAATATTGCGTGCAGCTTGTGACCTAGCCAAAGAGAACTTGAAATCAAGTCAGGGAAAAATTAAAACTTTGTATGATCATAAGGCTAGAAGCCGTGAGTTTAAACCAGGAGACAAGGTCCTTGTGTTGTTTCCCTTGCAGTCCTATCCATTGCAGGCTAGATTTCATGGTCCTTATGAAATTCTGACAAAACTCAATGATCTCAATTACATTGTGAAGACTCCAGATAGGAGAAAACCAAAACAATTGTGTCACATTAACATGCTGAAGCCTTATCATGACAGAAATGCTAGTGTTGCAGCTGTCACTTCAGATTCTCCTATGGCCGAGATTTGTGAAGATGAGGGGGAGTTTCAAGATGATGAACCTAGAATTAAAGCTGAAGTTCTTTCATGTAAATTGTCAAATTCTGAAGTGTTGCAAAATCTTGATGTAAAACTCCAGCACTTAGAACCCTCACAGAGAGATCAGTTTGAGAGGTTGATCAAGAAATATGAGGATCTGTTTCCTGATGTTCCAAAAAGAGTTTCTATAGCCTCTCATGATGTAGATGTTGGTGATGCCAAACCAATAAAACAGCATCCGTACCGGATGAATCCTGAAAAGAGAAAGATTGCTGAGAAAGAGGTTGAGTACATGTTAGAACATGATATTATCAGACCCTCCAACTCAGATTGGAGTTCACCCTGTGTGCTAGTTCCAAAACCTGGTGGAAGTACTAGATTCTGTACAAATTATCGCAAAGTTAATGCTGTAACTAGAACTGATGTGTTTCCAATACCTAGGATTGATGATTGTATTGATAGAGTCGGGCAAGCAAAGTTTCTGACCAAGATTGATTTATTGAAGGGTTATTGGTGTGTGCCTTTAACTGAGAGGGCCAAGAGCATCTCTGCTTTTGCCACACCATCTGGGTTGTACCAGTATGAAGTCCTACCCTTTGGGATGAAAAATGCCCCAGCCACATTCCAAAGGATGATACAGTCTACAATCGCCGGATTGCCACACACGGGTGCATACATCGATGACCTGATCACATGGAGTAACTCCTGGGAAGAACATCTAAAAGATGTAGAGACGTTGTTCCAGTGCCTGACCCAGGCTAACCTGACTGTTAACCTGAGCAAGAGTGACTTTGGTTCTGCTGCTGTCACCTATCTTGGCTACGTCATAGGTCAGGGTAAGGTGGCACCCATAAATGCTAAAGTCCAAGCCATCATGGACTTTCCCGTTCCTGACAACAAAAAAGCTTTGCGCCGCTTCCTTGGAATGATCGGGTACTACCGCAAGTTCTGCAAGAACTTTGCTGAGATTGCTCTCAGCCTAACTAACCAACTGAAAAAATGGCGTAAAGTTCACTTGGGATGATGCATGCCAGAGAGCCTTTGATCGCCTGAAGTCTCTGCTGTGTCACTTCCCCGTGCTCAAATCTCCTGACTTCAACAAACCGTTCTCAATCGCGGTCGATGCTAGCGACCAAGCTTGTGGATCTGTGCTCCTCCAGAGAAGTGACTCTGATGACATTGAGCTTCCCGTGGCATACTTTTCCAGGAAGTTCAATCGCCACCAACGGAACTTTTCCACAATAGAGAATTGTGGAATAGTTCTTTCTTTACAACACTTTGATGTTTATTTTTTACAGGGCAAAAGCCAATGATTGTGGACACTTACCACAATCCGTTAATGTTTTTGAGTAAGATGAAAAACAAGAATCGGAGATTGTTGAATTGGAGTTTGATTTTACAGGAGTTTGACTTGGAAATTAAGCATGTGAAGGGTACAGACAATGTAATTGCTGATTGCTTATCCCGTGTTTGAATATGTATATATATATCACGTGTTTATTTGAATATTGTATGATATGTATATATAGACAAGTGTCCACTTAACCATTCTGTATTGAAAAGAAAAATTTTGCCTTTATGAGTCAAAATTTTTCCCTTTTGGAATGGAGGTGTAATGTGAATATAGGCCACTAGATGGCAGTATTTACCTTTTTTTATTCGGCCCAGACTGGAGCTAGGTTTAGACATGTCCTGGGCATGTCTGGGGAAAGTCCCAGAAAATTAAAAAAAGAGGTCTAAATGTGGGTGGGATCTGCAAAAGAGTATATAAGGAGTAGAATTGAGACAGTAGTAGTAGGAGAAATTGCAAGAAGAAGGATACATGTGACCAGACCTGTCATTCTGTTCAAGACCTGTGAATTTTCTTTTGTGGATTTTTGCCTGTGTTAGAGCATTTTCCTCACCCAGGACATCACCAAGCAACCTACAAAAGGGACTGTAAATATTTCTGTTTTTTGTTGTATTCAATCTTAGTCATTATTGTAAGTTGTTGTCTTTGTTAATTAAATGTGTATACGTTTTAAAAACTGTGTCTGTCATCCCTTGCTGTTGCTGTAGTGTTGTAAATGTAATAACAAATTGGGGCCATAACAATGCAAACATGATTCTCGTTTAATTCAATGTTTTTCAGTGTTCAGTTTTGTTTATGTTGGAATTGTCTTGTATTCAGTGTGTTTCAGGTCCTAGATGCTTTCAAATGGTATGTATTACACAACCTCAAGGTAATGCAGGTGTCAGAAGGATGGTATGTGTGTTGATATGATGATCTCTTGTGTAAATGTTTTTCAATATGCAGTTTTGTTCCTGTTCATAGGATCTTGTATTCAGTGTGTTTCAGGTCCTAGATGTTTCTAAATGGTATGTATTACACAACATCAAGTACATGTAGGTGTCAAAATGGCAGGCATTGCATGTGTTCTTGTTCTCCCAGTTCTGTAATTACATTATTCCAAGTTAATTAAGTGTCCTAAAGGTATACTGTGCAAATTAAACAAGAAACTGATCCCATTCCTAAAAACATGGATGCAAACTAATTATCTATCCGGCCTGGTAGCTGTTTACCATTTTCATTCTCGTGAGTTTGCACCCCTGTGATAGGCACTCAAGAATTGAAGATTAAACATTACCAATGGATGTGATGGAAAATTCACTTTACTGCTTTGAATGAACAAATTACATGGTGCTTTCTTGAGGTGTCTTGTTTCACCATGATCAGGGTAATACATTTTTTTTCTTTTGCTGGTACTTGTCTGTCATCAGATTTGTCATCAATATTGACACATTGATGCTGATGATTCCTGAACTGCTCCAAGTTCTGAACTGCTCCATGTGCTCGCCGACAGGTTCAGCCAGGATCACTTGGAGCTCCTATTTAATTCAATCAGAGCGTTAGGTAGGATTGATGTTATTTTAATTACAATAAATTCTGAAAATATACTTAATTAATATCTTTATATGTTATGTCTTGGGAGTTATTATGTATTTTGTGCCTGTTTTCCTTGCTACATTCGCCATGGCGAATGTAGCAAGTACACACAGGTGAAGAGAGGTGTCCGACAGGGCTGTGTCTTCTCTCCTGACTTGTTCAACTACTACAGTGAACTAATTCTGAGACATCTGGATTCAGAGAGGGGTTTACGCCTAGGAGGTGTGAACATTACTTACATCAGATACGCGGATGACACAGTACTGATCGCAGAGTCTGCGCAGGACCTGCAGAGACTTTTGGACGTTGTGGTCCGTGAAAGTGAGAAGAAAGGCTTGAGTGTTAACTGTGGGAAAACAGAGTCCCTTGTAGTCTCAAAGAGACAAAGTCCAGAATGTGTACTACGGGTGCACGGTGAAACCATCAAACAAGTATCCTCTTTCAAATATTTAGGCAGTGTGATATCTGATGATGCTAGGTGTGTGAAGGAGATCAAGAAGAGAATAGCCCAAGCAAAGTCTGCCTTCACTAAACTTGAGAAGATTCTGAAGAACAGAACCATTTCTATGGCCACCCGCATGCGCGTGCTCAACTGCTATGTGTACCCAGTGCTGACATACGGAAGTGAGGCTTGGACCTTAACAGCAGAATCAATAAGAACCCTGGAGAGCTGTGAGGTTTGGTTTCTACGAAGAATGCTTAAGATCTCGTGGATATAGAAAGTCCACAATGAAGAGGTGCTCAGAAGAGCAGGAGTAGGAAGAAGGTTAATAAATGACATTAGAGTGAGACAAATAAGATTCTTGGGACATGTAATAAGGAAAGGCGGTCTGGAAAACCTCGCCCTCACTGGCAAAATAGATGGGAAAAGAGGCAGAGGTAGGAGGAGAATGAGGTGGAGCGATAGTCTGCATTTGTGGCTAGAAGAGAAAGGACTACATCATGATGGAACAGAGCTGGTACAGATGGCGCAAAACAGGAGAAAGTGGCAGGAAATGATATCCTACGTCCTAATTGGATCTGGCACCTAAAGAGAGAGAAAGCCTGTTTTCCATTGAAGGCAGCTGGAATAACAATCCATCTGCACGCGGGTTCAAGGCCATCATCCGCCGTCTGATGGTCCGGTGTGGTGTCTCACCTTGTGAGATTGGAAATGTGGCAGCCCAAGATGACAGTGTCCCTGTCTGCAGTTGAAATGTCCTCTGCTGAAACTGCGGAAGAGCACCCATCTCCATTCACCGACATTCCAGCCGTTGTGTGTGACCTCAGTTATCTTCCCACTCAGTTTGGTGTCCTGGTGTCCGGCAGATTCTACGAAAGCCGTCCTGTGATGTGTGCTGCGCAAGCTTGGTCAGAGATGCTATACCATCATCATTTGATGAGAGCTACCACCTTCTAGCCCTGAAAAACAACAGCAGCCTAGTGATTCCATCACAAGGCACAGTGACGGTTTGATCTAATAATCTTGTTTTTTTTATCTTTGTATATTAAAGTTGCTTTGTGCTTTGTTATTTTCTCTGTTCTGTAAAGTGTCTTTTAGCACTGTGTTAAGCGCTGTATAAATATTATTATTATTATTATTATTATTATTATTATTATTATAAGGTGCTGACAGCTGCAGAGAGGGTGATTCACCAAGCTTCAACAAAGCAAGCTCCAAAAGTGTCAACACTCACACACATTGCCCGGGAGGCGATTGGAACAAAGGATGTTTTCCTGCTTGGGGAACACATTGAAGAGACACAGTTTGGAATCGGCAATCATCATTCCAACTTGTTGTCATTGGTTGTGTCTGTGTTTCTCAAGATAAGGCTGCACCACATAGCCAAACTCACCTCTCTTGACCTGCAGAAAGGGAGCACGAGAAAGAAGCTCTGCTAAACAGTCCTCTTTCAGGGGTTTTAGCTGTAAAACTTTCATGAGCAAGTTTGTACAGGTGTAAATATGGCTTGGGACGGGGATGTCATGTTCATGTGTTAACTTGTGTTAACTTGAGAATTTACATTTTCATTCCATTTTATTTTCTCTCTGCTTTGGACAGCCTTGGAACTCTCTTTCGCTCTCTGACCTGATATGAAGTATAATGATACTATATATAATATATCATAATATATTTAAATATATAAATATATAATCATTTTCTGATATATAACTTTCAATTCAATTCAATTCAATTCAATTTATTTTGTATAGCGCTTTTTACAGATACACTGTCACAAAGACCCTTTTCAGTCAGAGATGGGTTACTGAAGGGCACTGCCCAACCTATTCCCACTACCTATTCCCTATTCCCACTACAGCGAGGCAAAAAAAACTTGCAGTAGGGAGAAAAAATCCTCAAACAGTGGTGAGAAAAAACTCCCCAGTGGGAAGAAATCTCAGGAGGAACCCGGCTATAGTGGGGAAGCCCATCCTCCGCGGGCTAGCTAGTTGATAACTAGATAATGACAAGAGTTCCATTGAAATCCATCTAAGCAGTGCTAAAATAATTTGTATATTTAAAACTGTCCAACAGATGTCTTGGCTAATGTAAAATAATTAGCAATGGAGGTCATCATGAGGCAGGAAGACCCTCTTGGTCCTGTAGCTGAAACAAGATGGTAAACAGCTGGTCTTAGGCTGGAGCTCCAGGCCAGGGGGTGTTCGGTGAAGCTTGATCTAGAGCTCAGGGCAAGTGCCCAGAGCAGGAGGAGGAAAAAAAAAAATTGTTAGGGAGGTGGAGTTGTATGGCGAGCACACAGAGCAGGAGAGACAGAGGTGCCTGTGTGCGATAAGGAAACCCCAGCAGAATAAGACTATGGCAGCATAGTTATGAGAAACAGGGGCAGGGGCCAACACAGCCACGAGGGCAGGTTGAGACTGTCACCACCAGACCATGACCAGTTCAGCAGAATAGGGCACCACCAGCAATGATCCAGTGACAGCACTGACTGCTCAGTCCACCAAATATTCTATAGCTTATGCCAGCCACCCACTCCTGTCCCTCAACTATAGGACAGACTAAAGAGATATGTTTTGAGCCTAACTTTAAATATACTGATAGTGTCTGCACCCCGAATATGAGCAGGCAATTTGTTCCATAAGAGGGGAGCACAATAGGAAAAAGCTCTACCGCCTATGGTAATTTTAGCTATTTTTTGAACAACAAGGAGGCCTGCGCTCTGCGAACGGAGTGTTCTGGAGGGAATGTAGGGTAAAAGTAAATCACTTAGGTACAATGGACCAAGCCCATGTAAGGGTTTAAAGGTAAGAAGTAGTATCTTATAGTCTATTCGGAATTTAACTGGTAACCAGTGAAGTGAAGTTAACACTGGGCTGATATGCTCGTGTCTCCGTGTTCTAGTGAGAATACGAGCAGCTGCATTTTGAATTTGCTGGAGCCCCTTTAGAGAGGATTTTTATATATATATATATATATATATAAGTTATATATAACTTTTTATATATATATGTATGAATTATATTGATACTGTATATATGATATATATATATATATATATATATATATATATATTCATTTTCTCTGATAATAATAATAACTTATCTATTAATTATGTACACTGCCTGTCCAAAAACAAAGTCACAGTTTGGATATGACTGAACAAATACTATAATTGAATCATTATTGTGCTTATTAATAGGTTTCAGCTGGCAAAAATCATTTTTACCATGACTGATGAAGCACGTCGCTACTCATTTCTTAAAAAATCACGTTAGAAGACACATCCCCTGATGGTGAAAAAGATGTTACAGTATTTCAGAAAGGGCAAGTTATTGGCCCGTATTTAGCAAAGAAAACCTCGAATGACGAAAACAAGTATGAGGAATCATTTTCACAAACAAATTTGCCACCACAAAGTCCTGACCTTAAACACATTAAAAGTTATTGGGATGTGCTCAAGACAGACCATCTTGTGGGTCAACCATTTTGTTGAGAAGACAAGATCTCAGCCAAAAATTATGGCATTTCTGATCGAAAATAAATGTTCTGGCATTGCATATGGTTATGAAACCAATGACAAGATGAAATTGCACAGTAAACACAGCTACAGGGGTTCCAACTAAATACATTTTTTTTGGATGGGCAGTGTATATAGGAATGATATCGATACTCTATATATGATTTATATATTTTTCTAATACTTTTGTACATAACCTTTATCTGATATATATATATATATATATATATATATATATATATATATATGTATATAAATATACAAAACCCAAAACCAGTGAAGTTTGCACGTTGTGTAAATCGTAAATAAAAACAGACTACAATGATTTGCAAATCCTTTTCAACCTATATTCAATTGTATACACTGCAAAGACAAGTTACTGTTCGAACAGGTAAGCTTTGTCATTTTTTGCAAATATTAGCTCATTTGGAATTTGATGCCTGCAACATGTTTCAAAAAAGCTGGCACAAGTGGCAAAAAAGACTGAGAGAGTTGAGGAATGCTCATCAAACACTTATTTGGAACATCCCACAGATGAAAGGGCAAATTGGGAACAGGAGGGTCTGTCATCAGATTTGTCATCAATATTGACACATTGATGCTGATGATTCCTGAACTGCTCCAAGTTCTGAACTGCTCCATGTGCTCGCCGACAGGTTCAGCCAGGATCACTTGGAGCTCCTATTTAATTCAATCAGAGCGTTAGGTAGGATTGATGTTATTTTAATTACAATAAATTCTGAAAATATACTTAATTAATATCTTTATATGTTATGTCTTGGGAGTTATCATGTATTTTGTGCCTGTTTTCCTTGCTACATTCGCCATGGCGAATGTAGCAAGTACACACAGGTGAAGAGAGGTGTCCGACATGGCTGTGTCTTCTCTCCTGACTTGTTCAACTACTACAGTGAACTAATTCTGAGACATCTGGATTCAGAGAGGGGTTTAGGCGTAGGAGGTGTGAACATTACTAACATCAGATATGCGGATGACACAGTACTGATCGCAGAGTCTGCGCAGGACCTGCAGAGACTTTTGGACGTTGTGGTCCGTGAAAGTGAGAAGAAAGGCTTGAGTGTTAACTGTGGGAAAACAGAGTCCCTTGTAGTTTCAAAGAGACAAAGTCCAGAATGTGTACTACGGGTGCACGGTGTTATGACCTTTGCCCTAATATTGGTTCTGCTTGGGCCTGAATGGAACGTTCCACTTCCGGGGGCGGGGCGATACGTTTATAAGGGCGCCACGTGCACTCCTGTGGAAGACTAGCTCTTCTTCCATTTGTAATTAGCGTTTCTAAACTGTGAGTATTTTGATTGCCTTCTGTGTTGGACCGGTTTGTTTTGACCTACGATTCTTGCCTTGCCCTGCATATGGTTTGTTTGGATTCCTGTGTTTGACCCTTGGCCTGTCGCTCTGTGACTTTGATTTTTGCTTTTGCCCTTCCATCTGGTTGCTCGGTAATAGATGCCCGGTTTTTGACGTTGATTCGCGTGTCCGACCACCTCGCTCGTCTCGCCCTTTCTGTGCGCTGTTCGGTTACTCTGGTTAGCTAGGGTAGTCCCAGCTGGATCTGGTTAGCTAGGGTAGTCCCAGCTGGATCTTACTATCCTTCCATCGGGATACCTCTTTATTGTTTTGCTTTGTTATTTTCCCTTTATTATTTTTGGAGGTGACTCTGGGTGGAAACTTGTTTCCGAAGGGGGTACACGATTCGTTCGCTCAGTCCACGCTTCTGGACGGAGCGTTCTGGAGTTGCGTGTTTAAAAGCCGCCCCGTGCCTGGTAAACCTTCGAAGACTAGCGGTAGGTTTTAGTTAGCTCTGGTTAGGCAGTATAGGGACCGGAGTGCTGGGCAGCGTTCGGGTTTTTTTTTGTACTTGCCACAGTTTTCTCTCCCCGTGCTTCCTTCATTTATCTATCTGTGGTCGCACTACCTAGATCGGGCCGTAACAAGTGGGGGCTCGTCCGAATTCATTATGGCCGAATTCAACTTGGAGGAATTTACTATTTTTCCTACTAAGGAGAAATTCGACCAATGTAGGAAAAATGATTTGTTGACGATTGCCGACTTCTATAATATTTCGGTGCCGCGGAGTAAAACGAAGCGGGAAATAAAGGCAATTCTAAATAAAGAGTTGGTGGATCAGGGATATTTACCTGAGAAAGATGTACTTCCGAGTGTTATACCGGAATGGGCAGCAGTGGAGAATCCAGCTGTGGCAGATAAACTTGCGGAGGATAAAGCTGGGGACGGCACTCCGTGCTTTATAGATCAGGGTAAATCCTACTCTTCTGTAGAAAACCCCATGCTCCAGCTACGTTTGAAAGAACTAGAGCTGGAGCTTAGCAAACAAGAGTATCAGAATCGGTTGCTGCAACTCCGAGCTTACGAGATGGAAACTGACCGTCAGATAAAGCTAAAAGAGCTTGAATTGCGGGCTCGGGAATTGCAGCCAGCTCCAGTGTCTCTGAAATCTCGAGTCGATTCTCCTGTTGTCGCCTCTCCATTGCCTGCCAGTGTGTCTCCCTCTCGTGGTCAGGGAGCTGTTTCGCAAAATACTTCTGCAATAGCCTCGGTAGATTTCGATCTGAGTCGGCAAATTCGTTTGGTACCCCCGTTTAGGGAGAGTGAAGTTGATAAGTACTTTCCTATATTTGAAAGAATTGCAACCACTATAGGGTGGCCGGAAAGTACTTGGACACTATTGTTACAATGTAAATTTGTTGGGAAAGCTCAGGACGTTTGTTCATCGTTATCTCTAGAGGATAGCATGAACTATGAAAGAGTGAAAACTGCAGTGTTGCGAGCGTATGAACTAGTGCCTGAAGCGTACCGACAAAGATTCCGGAGGCATGTCAAGGCCAGCAATCAGACTTTCGTTGAGTTTGCTCATGAAAAATCCGTGCTTTTCAACAAGTGGTGTTCGGCGAGTGAGGTGGTTTCAGTGGAGCAACTGAAAGACTTAATTTTGCTCGAGGAATTTAAAAATTGTATTCCCGATAAAATCGCTGTTTATTTAAATGAGCGGAAAGTATCTACCATTGAGCAAGCGGCCGTTTGTGCCGACGAGTTCGTTCTCACACATAAAGCTGTATTTTCGTTTTCAAAAAGTGTTGACAGGAATCGCAGTTCACAGAATGAAAGTTCAGTGAAAGCGTCTAAACCCGCAAGCAACTCCAGTGAACAACCGGAGTGTTTTTACTGTCATGAAACCGGACACTTTATTGCCCTTTGTCCAGCGCTGAAACGTAAAAATCAGAATTCATCGCAATCGGGGCCTAAAAGTGTTGGGCTTATTAATTCATCGTTTTGCTCAGATGACGAGAAACACTCCGAGACGTCTGTTGACTGTTCTTTCCAACCATTTATTATCGATGGCAAGGTATCTTTGTCAGATTGTGAGTCCGAAGACGTGCCGGTAAGGATACTGCGCGATACTGGGGCTGCTCAGTCTTTTATATTGGAGGATGTGTTACCATTTTCTGAACGTTCCAGTTGTGGTGCTGACGTGTTAATTCAGGGCATTGAGCTGGGTGTAATGAGAGCGCCTTTGCACAATATTGTATTGGAATCTGATATTGTTTCTGGCGTGGTGAAAGTTGCGACCTGCTCCCAATTACCGGTTAAAGGCATTTCGTTTATTCTGGGCAATGATTTAGCGGGGGGAAATGTGTTCTCCCTCCCTGAGGTTTCTCACGAACCCAACATGTATTGCAGCGAGGATTATGCGGCTTTAGAGTTCCCCTCTGTTTTCCCTGCATGTGTGGTCACCCGAGCACAGGCCCGAAAGTATGGGAATGCAATTGATTTGTCTGAAACGTTGCTAGAGGCGGACTTGTCCCAGTATGCGGGTGCAAAAGGGGATCCTGACTTGACTGGCTTGGCTGAGGTCTGCTCAGAGACGACGCCCACTCAGAATAACTCTGAATTGTCGCAGACATTCGGTAGTGTGCAATTGGCTGATGCTCAGCGAGCAGATGGTTCGTTGCATAAATATTTTGCTGCAGCTGAGGATGATTCTGTGTTGCCATCCAATTCAGTTTCTTATTTCATTGAGAATGATGTACTCATGCGCAAATGGACCCCTTCAGACTCTGAAGAGTGGAACTCAGTTGTTCAAGTAGTGGTTCCTACTCCCTATAGACAGCAAGTGCTGAAGGTTGCTCATGACCATGATCTTTCTGGTCATCTTGGGGTCAGGAAAACCTATGACCGCCTTTTGAAACATTTCTTTTGGCCTGCCATGAAGTCTGACGTATCTCAGTACTGTCGATCCTGTCATATTTGTCAATGTGTGGGAAAGCCTAATCAGGTAATTCCGCCTGCACCGCTTAAGCCAATTCCAATTATGAATGAACCATTCGAAAGGATCTTGATTGATTGTGTTGGACCGCTCCCGAGAACCAGATCTGGAAATAGTTATTTAGTTACGCTCATGTGCACTGCAACTAGATTTCCCGAAGCCATTCCCCTCCGCACCCTTAAAGCTCAGGCTATCGTAAAAGCTCTTATTAAGTTCTGCACTACATTTGGTCTCCCAAAATATGTACAGACAGATCAAGGGTCAAACTTCACGTCTAGATTATTTGCAAAGGTGATGAAACAGTTTAATATTTGCCATCAAACATCTAGTGCGTATCATCCAGAGTCTCAAGGAGCTCTGGAAAGGTTCCACCAAACTCTGAAAACGATGCTCCGGACATACTGCCTTGACCAAGGGAAAGACTGGGATGAAGCAGTTCCCTTTTTATTATTTGCCGTCCGTAACACAGTGCAGGAATCCCTTGATTTTAGCCCCTCTGAGTTAGTTTTTGGGCACACGGTACGGGGGCCGCTAAAGGTCCTGCAGGAACAGTGGTTGGGGACTAATCAAAGCCCATCTCCTTCCTGCAGCATTTTGGATTATGTCAGCACTTTCAGAGAACGATTACATGCAGCCTGGGAATTGGCTAAACATTCTTTAAGTTCTTCCCAGGCCCAAATGAAGTCCCGCTTTGACCAAAAATCGGTTCAACGCTCATTTAATGTTGGGGATTCAGTCTTAGTGCTTCTTCCGATTCCTGGGTCCACCCTCCAGGCAAGGTTCTCCGGGCCCTATATAATACAAAAGAAATTAAGTGATACCGACTACATTGTCAAAACTCATGACAGGAAACGCAAATCCCGGGTCTGTCACATCAACATGTTGAAGGCCTATGTATCGCGCTCGGAAGATGCAAAGCCCTCCGCACCCTCACCAGTCGCCCTTATTTCAACTCCTCATGTTGATGTACCAATGTCTGATTACTCCCCTGAAGTGGATGGATTAGGCCAGACCTGCGCCTGTCTGTCCCCTGCTCGGTTACTCAACTCAGAAGCGCTTCAAGCGCTCGCATTAAAGCTGTCTCATTTACCAGAGAATGCACAGGCTGATGTAACACGGCTTATTGGGAAACATTTGTCATTGTTTTCAGATATCCCCTCGAGAACCACAATACTGGAACATGACATTGATGTGAGTGGTCATAAACCTATCAAACAGAATGCATATCGTGTTAACCCTACAAAACGGTCTATTATGAAAAAGGAAGTTGAGTATCTTCTAGAAAATGGTCTTGCTGTTCCCAGTTCGAGTCCTTGGTGTTCTCCTTGTGTGTTGGTGCCCAAGTCCGATGGCACCTTTCGCTTTTGTACCGACTATCGCAAACTTAATGGTGTGACAAAATCTGACTCCTTCCCTCTTCCACGAGTGGAGGATTGCATTGATAGAATAGGAACTGCTAAGTTTGTCACAAAACTTGATTTATTAAAAGGCTACTGGCAGGTTCCTTTGACTGAACGTGCTTCGGAGTTGTCAGCATTTGCTACTCCAGATGCCTTCATGCAGTACACGGTAATGCCATTTGGAATGAAGAATGCGCCAGCCACATTTCAAAGGCTAATGAGCAAAGTTTTGGCTGGTATTGATAATTGTGAAGCTTATCTCGATGATGTCGTAGTTTATTCTGCTACCTGGGAACATCATCTCAGCACCTTGGAGTCAGTTTTTTTACACCTCCAAGAAGCTTCTTTAACTCTTAACCTTGAGAAGTGTGAGTTCGGACATGGAACCATTACATATTTAGGGAAAAAGGTGGGTCAAGGGTTTGTTTGTCCGGTGGATGCTAAGGTTGAGGCTATTAAAGGCTTCCCTATTCCCAGGACCAGGAGAGAACTCAGGCGTTTTCTGGGAATGGCTGGGTATTACCGAAGTTTCTGTAGAAATTTTTCGTCCGTCGTTTCGCCACTCACCAACCTCCTACGCGCCTCTCAAAAATTTACATGGTCCCCTGACTGCCAGCGTGCCTTTGATTCTGTCAAAAGTCTGTTATGTAATGCCCCAGTGTTGTCTGCTCCTGATTACACCCGGCCATTTATGTTGGAGGTAGACGCCAGTGGCACGGGAGCTGGAGCAGTACTATTTCAGGAGGACATGCTTGGAATCGCTCACCCAATCTGTTTCTTTTCAAAGAAATTTAACCGATATCAGTTGAACTACAGCACCATTGAGAAGGAAGCTCTGGCACTCTTACTAGCTTTACAGCATTTTGAAGTGTATCTAGGGTCTAGTCCAGAACCCATCCTAGTCTATACTGACCATAACCCAATTGTTTTCCTCCAACGCATGTGCAATGCTAATCAGCGCCTCATGCGTTGGTCCTTAATCATTCAAGGCTTTAACCTGAGAATTGTCCACAAAAGAGGGTCTGAAAACATTGTTGCCGATGCACTATCACGCTGCTACTCTTCGTAGAAAACCTGGAAGCACAGGTTTTCTCTTTAGGATGGAGGTGTTATGACCTTTGCCCTAATATTGGTTCTGCTTGGGCCTGAATGGAACGTTCCACTTCCGGGGGCGGGGCGATACGTTTATAAGGGCTCCACGTGCACTCCTGTGGAAGACTAGCTCTTCTTCCATTTGTAATTAGCGTTTCTAAACTGTGAGTATTTTGATTGCCTTCTGTGTTGGACCGGTTTGTTTTGACCTACGATTCTTGCCTTGCCCTGCATATGGTTTGTTTGGATTCCTGTGTTTGACCCTTGGCCTGTCGCTCTGTGACTTTGATTTTTGCTTTTGCCCTTCCATCTGGTTGCTCGGTAATAGATGCCCGGTTTTTGACGTTGATTCGCGTGTCCGACCACCTCGCTCGTCTCGCCCTTTCAGTGCGCTGTTCGGTTACTCTGGTTAGCTAGGGTAGTCCCAGCTGGATCTGGTTAGCTAGGGTAGTCCCAGCTGGATCTTACTATCCTTCCATCGGGATACCTCTTTATTGTTTTGCTTTGTTATTTTCCCTTTATTATTTTTGGAGGTGACTCTGGGTGGAAACTTGTTTCCGAAGGGGGTACACGATTCGTTCGCTCAGTCCACGCTTCTGGACGGAGCGTTCTGGAGTTGCGTGTTTAAAAGCCGCCCCGTGCCTGGTAAACCTTCGAAGACTAGCGGTAGGTTTTAGTTAGCTCTGGTTAGGCAGTATAGGGACCGGAGTGCTGGGCAGCGTTCGGGTTTTTTTTGTACTTGCCACAGTTTTCTCTCCCCGTGCTTCCTTCATTTATCTATCTGTGGTCGCACTACCTAGATCGGGCCGTAACAACGGTGAAACCATCAAACAAGTATCCTCTTTCAAATATTTAGGCAGTGTGATATCTGATGATGCTAGGTATGTGAAGGAGATCAAGAAGAGAATAGCCCAAGCAAAGTCTGCCTTTACTAAACTTGAGAAGATTCTGAAGAACAGAACCATTTCTATGGCCACCCGCATGCGCGTGCTCAACTGCTATGTGTACCCAGTGCTGACATACGGAAGTGAGGCTTGGACCTTAACAGCAGAATCAATAAGAACCCTGGAGAGCTGTGAGGTTTGGTTTCTACGAAGAATGCTTAAGATCTCGTGGATATAGAAAGTCCACAATGAAGAGGTGCTCAGAAGAGCAGGAGTAGGAAGAAGGTTAATAAATGACATTAGAGTGAGACAAATAAGATTCTTGGGACATGTAATAAGGAAAGGCGGTCTGGAAAACCTCGCCCTCACTGGCAAAATAGATGGGAAAAGAGGCAGAGGTAGGAGGAGAATGAGGTGGAGCGATAGTCTGCATTTGTGGCTAGAAGAGAAAGGACTACATCATGATGGAACAGAGCTGGTACAGATGGCGCAAAACAGGAGAAAGTGGCAGGAAATGATATCCTACGTCCTAATTGGATCTGGCACCTAAAGAGAGAGAAAGCCTGTTTTCCATTGAAGGCAGCTGGAATAACAATCCATCTGCACGCCGGTTCCAGGCCATCTTCCGCCGTCTGATGGTCCGGTGTGGTGTCTCACCTCGTGAAATGTGGCAGCCCAAGATGACACTGTGTCCCTGGCTGCAGTTGAAATGTCCTCTGCTGAAATTGCGGAAGAGCACCCATCTCCATTCACCGACATTCCAGCCGATGTGTGTGACCTCAGTTATCTTCCCACTCAGTTTGGTGTCCTGGTGTCCGGCAGATTCTACAAAAGCTGTCCTGTGATGTGTGCTGCGCAAGCTTGGTCAGAGATGCTATACCATCATCATTTGATGAGAGCTACCAACTTCTAGCCCTCAAAAACAACAGCGGCCTAGTGATTCCATCACAAGGCACAGTGACGGTTTGATTTAATAATCTTGTTTTTTTTATCTTTGTATATTAAAGTTGCTTTGTGCTTTGTTATTTTCTCTGTTCTGTAAAGTGTCTTTTAGCACTGTGTTAAGCGCTGTATAAATATTATTATTATTATTATTATTATTATAAGGTGCTGACAGCTGCAGAGAGGGTGATTCACCAAGCTTCAAAAAAGCAAGCTCCAAAAGTGTCAACACTCACACACATTGTCCGGGAGGAGATTGGAACGAAGGATGTTTTTCTGCTTGGGGAACACATTGAGGAGACACAGTTTGGTATTGGCATCATTCCAACTTGCTGTCATTGGTTGTGTCTGTGTTTCTCAAGATAAGGCTGCACCACATAGCCAAACTCACCTCTCTTGACCTGCAGAAAGGGTAAACGAGAAAGAAGCTCTGCTAAATAGTCCTCTTTCAGGGGTTTTAGCTGTAAAACTTTCATGAGCAAGTTTGTACAGGTGTAAATATGGCTTGGGATGGGGATGTCATGTTCATGTGTTAACTTGTGTTAACTTGAGAATTTACATTTACATTCCATTTTATTTTCTCTCTGCTTTGTACAGCCTTGGAACTCTCTTTCGCTCTCTGACCTGGTATGAAGTATAATGATACTATATATAATATATCATAATATATTTAAATATATAAATATATAATCATTTTCTGATATATAACTTTCAATTCAATTCAATTCAATTTATTTTGTATAGCGCTTTTTACAGATACACTGTCACAAAGACCCTTTACAGTCAGAGATGGGTTACTGAAGGGCAGTGCCCAACCTATTCCCACTACCTATTCCCTATTCCCACTACAGCGAGGCAAAAAAACTCCCAGTAGGGAGAAAAAATCCTCAAACAGTGGTGAGAAAAAACTCCCCAGTGGGAAGAAATCTCAGGAGGAACCCGGCGATAGTGGGGAAGCCCATCCTCCGCGGGCTAGCTAGTTGATAACTAGATAATGACAAGAGTTCCATTGAAATCCATCTAAGCAGTGCTAAAATAATTTGTATATTTAAAACTGTCCAACAGATGTCTTGGCTAATGTAAAATAATTAGCAATGGAGGTCATCATGAGGCAGGAAGACCCTCTTGGTCCTGTAGCTGAAACAAGATGGTAAACAGCTGGTCTTAGGCTGGAGCTCCAGGCCAGGGGGTGTTCGGTGAAGCTTGATCTAGAGCTCAGGGCAAGTGCCCAGAGCAGGAGGAGGAAAAAAAAAATTGTTAGGGAGGTGGAGTTGTTTGGCGAGCACACAGAGCAGGAGAGACAGAGGTGCCTGTGTGCGATAAGGAAACCCCAGCAGAATAAGACTATGGCAGCATAGTTATGAGAAACAGGGGCAGGGGCCAACACAGCCACGAGGGCAGGTTGAGACAGTCACCACCAGACCATGACCAGTTCAGCAGAATAGGGCACCACCAGCAATGATCCAGTGACAGCACTGACTGCTCAGTCCACCAAATATTCTATAGCTTATGCCAGCCACCCACTCCTGTCCCTCAACTATAGGACAGACTAAAGAGATATGTTTTGAGCCTAACTTTAAATATACTGATAGTGTCTGCACCCCGAATATGAGCAGGCAATTTGTTCCATAAGAGGGGAGCACAATAGGAAAAAGCTCTACCGCCTATGGTAATTTTAGCTATTTTTTGAACAACAAGGAGGCCTGCGCTCTGCGAACGGAGTGTTCTGGAGGGAATGTAGGGTAAAAGTAAATCACTTAGGTACAATGGACCAAGCCCATGTAAGGCTTTAAAGGTAAGAAGTAGTATCTTATAGTCTATTCGGAACACTGGGCTGATATGCTCGTGTCTCCGTGTTCTAGTGAAAATACGGGCAGCTGCATTTTGAATTTGCTGGAGCCCCTTTAGAGAGGATTTTTATATATATATATATATATATGTATATAAGTTATGTATAACTTTTTATATATATATGTATGAATTATATTGATACTGTATATATGATCTATATATATATATATATATATTTATATATATATATTCATTTTCTCTGATAATAATAATAACTTATCTATTAATTATGTTCACTGCCTGTCCAAAAAAGAAGTCACAGTTTGGATATGACTGAACAAATACTATAATTGAATCATTATTGTGCTTATTAATAGGTTCCAGCTGGCAAAAATCATTTTTACCATGACTGATGAAGCACGTCGCTACTCATTTCTTAAAAAAATCACGTCAGAAGACACATCCCCTGATGGTGAAAATGATGTTACAGTATTTCAGAAAGGGCAAGTTATTGGCCCGTATTAAGCAAAGAAAACCTCGAAGGACAAAAACAAGTATGAGGAATCATTTTCACGAACAAATTTGCCACCACAAAGTCATGACCTTAAACACATTAAAAGTTATTGGGATGTGCTCAAGACAGACCATCTTGTGGGTCAACCATTTTGTTGAGAAGACATGATCTCAGCCAAAAATGATGGCATTTCTGATCGAAAATAAATGTTCTGGCATTGCATATGGTTATGAAACCAATGACAAGATGAATTTGCACTGTAAACACAGCTACAGGGGTTCCAACTAAATACTTTTTTTTTGGATGGGCAGTGTATATAGGAATGATATTGATACTCTATATATGATTTATATATTTTTCTAATACTTTTGTACATAACTTTTATCTAATATATATATATATATATATATATATATATATATATATATATATATATATATATATGTATATAAATATACAAAACCCAAAACCAGTGAAGTTTGCACGTTGTGTAAATCGTAAATAAAAACAGACTACAATGATTTGCAAATCCTTTTCAACCTATATTCAATTGTATACACTGCAAAGACAAGTTACTGTTCGAACAGGTAAACTTTGTCATTTTTTGCAAATATTAGCTCATTTGGAATTTGATGCCTGCAAAATGTTTCAAAAAAGCTGGCACAAGTGGCAAAAAAGACTGAGAGAGTTGAGGAATGCTCATCAAACACTTATTTGGAACATCCCACAGGTGAACGGGCAAATTGGGAACAGGTGGGTGCCATGATTGGGTATAAAAGCAGCTTCCCTGAAATGCTCAGTCATTCACAAACAAGGATGGGGCGAGGGTCACCACTTAGTGAACAAATGCGTGAGCTGATTGTCGAACAGTTTAAAAACAACATTCCTCAACGAGCTATTGCAAGAAATTTAGGGATTTCATCATCTACGGTCCGTAATATCGTCAAAAGGTTCAGAGAATCTGGAGAAATCACTGCATGTAAGCGACAAGGCCGAAAACCAACATTGAATGCCCGTGACCTTCGATCCCTCAGGCGGTACTGCATCAAAAACCGACATCACCACATGGGCTCAGGAACACTTCAGAAAACCACTGTCAGTAACTACAGTTCGTCGCTACATCTGCACGTGCAAGTTAAAACTCTATAATGCAAAGCGAAAGCTATTTATCAACAGCACCCAGAAACGCCGCCGGCTTCGCTGGACCCAGGCTCATCTAAGATGGACTGATGCAAAGTGGAAAAGTGTTCTGTGATCTGACAAGTCCACATTTCAAATTGTTTTTGGAAACTGTGGACGTCGTGTGCTCTAGACCAAAGAGGAAAAGAACCATCCGGACTGTTATAGGCGCAAAGCTCAAAAGCCAGCATCTGTGATTGTATGGGGGTGTATTAGTACCCAAGGCATGGGCAACTTACACATATGTGAAGGCACCATTAATGCTGAAAGGTACATACAGGTTTTGGAGCAACATATTTTGCCATCCAAGCAACGCCTTTCATGGACGCCCCTGCTTATTTCAGCAAGACAATGCCAAGCCACATTCGGCACGTGTTACAACAGCATGGCTCCGTAGTAAAAGATTGCGGGTACTAGACTGGCCTGCCTGTCGTCAAGACCTGTCTCCCATTGAAAATGTGTGGCGCATTATGAAGCGTAAAATACAACAACGGAGACCCCGGACTGTTGAACAACTTAAGCTGTACATCAAGCAAGAATGGGAAAGAGTTCCACCTGAAGAGCTTCAAAAATTGGTCTCCTCAGTTCCCAAACGTTTACTGAGTGTCGTTAAAAGGAAAGGCGCTGTAACACAGTAGTAAAAAGGCCCCTGTGCCAACTTTTTTGCAATGTGTTGCTGCCTTTAAATTCTAAGTTAATGATTATTTACAAAAAAAATTTAAAGTTTCTCAGATTGAACATTAAACTTTTTGTCTTTGCAGTGTATTCAGTTGAAAATAAGTTGAAAAGGATTTGCAAATCATTGTATTCTGTTTTTATCTACGATTTACATAACTGCCAACTTCACTGGTTTTGGGTTTTTTAGATACTCTGATTTATATATATTTACATTTTCTCTGACATATAACTTCTATCTATTGTTGCTTTATTTATAAGTATAATATATTCATAAATTGTTTATGTAAGGGATAATTAACGAGAAGGTGTGCATTCCACGGTTTTAATCCACAACGCGAAGCGGAGGGTGGTTGCCTCCGCGAAGCGCATTAAAACCGTGGAATGCTCACCTTCGAGTTGATTATCCCGCTTATACCATAGTCAATTGCCAGCAATATCAACTCGCAGCATTCAGAAATTTTTGGTGAAAGTTTTGCATCTGCACTAAAAAAAAAAAAAACCAGCTAGTAATCTTTAAACAGGCGCCGCGCCTTCTCATACCCAATAGCCTAGTATAGGCTAATCAGCTATCTTAGTTCATCTTACCAGCTGATTTGATAACGGATTCCAGCTGAAATGGAGATTATTCATAACGCAACATTATGTGCGATTATGCAGACTGTAGCTAACTTGCTACCCACAATTACAATAAACTTATGACGGTTTCCGCATTCAGCGAGCAGAAGTCTGCAGGCATAGCGCTTAGCAAGCGAACTGTCAGCAGTTGCTGATACATGAAGTGGACACATTAGCTTCCTTTGTAACCGTATACAATTACAATCGTTTAATGAATAAAGCGTGATTACTTCGCTGCTATAATATTTCCGGTCATTATCGCTTGAGTACCTATTGTTAACCGCCCCGCAGGACGCAACTTATGTGACGCCGCTAAATTTACTGGAGATAAATGAGCAGCTAGGTTTCCGTTGTACCCAGCCGAATACCAGGTCTAACGTTGCTATGGTTACAAGTTGGCTTGTGGATGAATTTCGAATGGTGAAACGACCGTAGCCGAACTACCTGTGCGGTTCCACGGTTTTAATGCATACCTGCCAGCCAATCAGAAAAAAGTATTCACCTAGACCATGGTATAAATATGTATAACATTGTGTAAAATTGTTTATATATATATTTCTATATAACTCAATCATGTATTCTCTTCAAATGATTAAAATAGTTGACTTTACTGCCACTATCTGCTTCTCTGTCATACGTATATTAGTGTGTGTGTGTATGTATAATGTGTGTTTATAGTGTGCAAAATACCTGTCCACAGTCTAGGCTATATCAGAATATTCCATTACTGTTAATCCCACTATGAATATTAAAATACGCCAAACCATTTGTCCTGTATCCAGTGACGTGCGGTTGGAGGTTAGTTTGGTGAGGCTGAATCCTCCCCTTTGCTTGATTAGAAATCAGACGATTAACTACAACCCAAATTCCCAACCCAAAATAGTTACAACCCAATTAGTTGGGACAAAGTGTAAATTGTGAATATAATCAAAATGCAATGACTTTCAAATCACACCAGCCAGTATTTTATTCACAATAGAACAGAGAATACATGAAACTGAGAAAAACTGAGAAATTTTTCAATTTTATCCACAGAATTAGCTCATTTCAAATTTGATGGCTGCTACAGGTCTCAAAAAAGTTGGGACAGGGGCCTGTTTACCATGGTGAAGCATCCCCTCTTCTTTTTAACACAGAGTGGAGGCGTCTCTGGCATTGAGGAAACTGGTTTCTTGAGTTTAGCTACTGGAATTTGATCCAACTCTTGTTTAATACAGGCTACCAGCTGCTGGAGAGTTTTGGGTTTCCTTTGATGGACTTTTTGTTTAATTATGCACCAAATGTTCTCAATCGGTGAAAGATCAGGACTGCAGGTAGGCCAGTTCAGCACACGGACTCTTCTACTACGCAGCCATGCTGTTGTAATAGCTGCAGTATGTAGATTTGCATTGTCCTGCTGAAATACACAAGGCCTTCCCTGGAATAGATGTCACCTGGAGGGGAGCATACAGTGCCCTCCATAATTATTGGCGCCGCTGGTAAAGATGTGTTAAAAGCCTTAAAATAAATTCAATTTTTATTGCAGAAGCATACTCTCACTGAAAATTGTAGAAAAATGTAACCTTCAACTCAAGTGAATTTTAGGGGAAAAGAAAAATCCTTGACTAAGAGAGAATTATTTTTCAAAAAAATCACCTGTTCAACAATTATTGGCACCCCTAACAATTCCTAGGAAATAAATGTAATTGAAGTATTTCTGTCATTTCTACAGTAGTTTACAAAGTTGATCAGAGTATCTGGGAGCATTTAATTAGTAATTCATCACTTCCTTCTTCTCTGGGGTATAAATATGACGTGACACAGAGGCCGATTCTCTTATCCTCTCCTCAACATGGGAAAGACAAAGGAACACACCATTCAAGTAAGGCAGATGTGTCGACCTTCACAAGTCAGGCACTGGCTACAAGAAAATAGCCACTCACCTGCACCTGCCCATATCTGCTGTCAGAGGAATCATTAAGAAGTTTAAAAGAACTGGAACAGTGGTAAACAAGCCTGAACGAGGACGCAAGGTTATTTTGCCACCACGCACAGTGAGGAGGATGGTAAGAGAAATAAAGTTCTCCAAAGCTCACTGTTAAAGAATTGCAACAAATGGTAGCATCTTGGGGTCACAAAGTCTCCAAAACTATCTACATGTCAACAAGCTGTTTGGGAGGCATGCACGGAAAAAACCTTTTCTCACTCACAATCATAATTGTAAACGTCTGGAGTTCGCTAAGCGGTACTGGGACTCCATCTGGGACCGTGTGCTTTGGTCAGATGAGACCAAGATGGAGCTTTTTGGCAACAAACACTCTAAGTGGGTCTGGCGTAACACAAAAGATGAGTATGCAGAAAAGTACCTCATGCCCACTGTGAAGTATGGGGGAGGATCGGTGATGCTGTGGGCCTGTTTCTCTTCCAGAGGCCCTGGGAACCTTGTTAGGGTGCATGGCATCATGAACGCTTTGAAATACTAGGACACTTTAAATCAAAATCTGGTGGCCTCTGCCCGAAAGCTGAAGATGGGTCGTCACTGGGTCTTTCAGCAAGATAATGACCCTAAACATGTGGCCAAATCTACACAGAAATGGTTCACCAGACACAGAATCAAGCTCCTCCCATGGCCATCTCAGTCCCCAGACCTCAACCCCTTTGAAAACCTGTGGAGTGAGCAGAAGAGGAGCGAGCAGAGGAGAGGACCCAGGTTACTGGATGATTTAGAGAGATTGTGAAAAGAGGAATAGTCGAAGATCCACTTTCTGTATTCTCCCATCTTGTGAAACATTATAGGAGAAGATTAGGTGCTTTTTTTTGTTGGCAAAAGGGGGTTGTACAAAGTATTAACATCAGCGGTGCTAATAATTGTTGCACACATGATTTGATGTAAAAGAATTATTTCTTTGGATTTTTTCCCCACTGAATAAATGCACTTGAATTAAAGGTCGGATTTTTCTCTTTTTTCATTGTGGTCCTATATTATTTAGAAGGAAACTGAATTTATTTGAAGCTAAAGAACACATCTTAACCAGGGGTGCCAATAATTATTGAGGGCGCTGTATGTTGCTCTAAAACCTTTATATACCTTTCAGTATTCATGGTGCTTTTTAAAACATGCAAGTGTCCCACACCATATGCATTAATGCATCCCCATTAATGGTTTTTGAACTGAACACTGATAACAGGAGGGGTGGTGTGACGGCTGGTGTTTCAAGACGCCAAAAGCAGCGGCCAAAACAAAAGGAAGTCCAGCAAAATAAGAGAACCAAACAGACAAAGCTCTAGTCTGAGTACAAAAGGAAGCAATGCGACCAGGACTGAAACGAAATAAAGGGAAAATCTTGGCTACCGAAATAATGAGAAATGGCACCCGACGGTGCACAGAAAGAGAGAAATAAAAAAGAAAGATTCCCTCCCACTAGCACTTTCCACTTTGAAACTGATTCCTCAAACAATTCTCAAGCTAGAGACCTTACCGGCTATAGTGCAAAGTTACACTGACACTCTAGCAAAGGCGGCGAGGCGGAACTTGGGTTTAAATAGAGTCCGGGCGCCGCCCACAATTGATGCCAGCTGGCCAAAGAATCCGATTGTGAGCAAAACGATATCATCCCGGACGAGAGAAACAAAGAAAGCTCGCCAGCCTCAAAAATCATGACAGGTGGTCTTTCTCCTCTTTAGCCCAAAGGACACAACGTCCATGATTTCTAACAAGAATGTCAAATTTAGACTCCTCTGACCACAGGACACTTTGCCACTTTGCTACAGACCATTTTAAATGAACACTGGCCCGCAGAACACGTTGGCGCTTCTGGATCATGCTCAACAATGGCTTCCTCTTTGCATGATAGGAGTTTTAGGTGGCATATGTGGATGGCACTGCGGATTGTGTTTACGGACAGTGGTTTCTTCAAGTATTCCTGGGCCCATTTAGTAATGCCAAAGACAGAATCATGCCGGTGAGTGATGCAGTAGCGTCTGAGGACCCGAAGATCACGGGCATCTAGTAAAGGTCTTCGGCCTTTTCTCTTGCGCACAGAGATTTTTCCAGTTTCTCTGAATCTTTTGATGATGTTCTGCACTGTCAATGATGAGACCTTCAAAGCCTTTGCAATTTGACGTTGAAGAACATTGTTTTTAAAGTATTCCACAATTTTTATTTACGCAAGCCTTCACAGGTTGGAGAGCCTCCGGCCACCTTTACTTCTGAGAGACTCTGCCTCTCTAAGACATCCCTTTTCTAGCCAATCATGTTACACTCCTGATGCCAGTTAACTTAATTACTTGCTTAATATTCTTTCAGTTGATTTTCTTTTATATTAATTGCTTTCTCAGCCTGTTTTTGCATGTGTCCCAACTTTTTTGAGACCTGTTGCAGTCATAAAATTTGAAGCTCATTTTGTGGATAAAAATGTAAAATGTCTCAGTTTCAACATTTGAAATGTTGTCTATGTTCTATTGTAAATAACATATTAGCTCATGTGATCTGAAAGTCATTGCATTCTAATTTTATTCACAATTTACACTTTTTCCCAACTATTACAGAATTGGGGTTGTAAAATGATGTTTAAAATATACAAAAAATGTATTACAAATGTTAAAAGTAATTAAGAATAATTGTACAAACTTTACAAATGATTAAAATAATTTAGAAAGAAAAAGATAATTTAGTTTAAATCTTCTGCGTCTTTCAGGGTTTGGTCCCGCCGGCGGGCACTGGGACCATGTACCCAACACCAGTGGAAGGGACCCAAATGCACCGGCTGAGTAAAATTATAAATAAATATTTAATTTAATGAATAATAACAGAGAGGAGCGCAGCGGCAACTAATAGCAGGGCTCCAAACCACACAGAGGAAAAAAACACAGAATGCAGCTGCACTTCCATACTCTAAACAGCACCTACACCTCAACGAGCAGCAGCTGTGGCTCGTTGAGGTGGAGGTGCAGACAGCTGGAGGGGGGAGGGCCTGCAGGGCAGGACCATCACAGCGTCGTGGTAAAACAGCATGTCATTTGTAAAAACGTTTGTCCACCTGCCATATTTTGTTTGTTTGCATGACGGATTCCATCATTTTCATACCTAACAGGCAGTTGCATGGCCACCTATTCACCACACTAACCTTGACCTTGACCAATAAACTTTAAATTTCATGTGTAAATCAATATTTTTAAAATGTTCAACTTTATCAACACTTTTTTGACATTGGACCGCATGACCGCATGTGACCGCAAATCTGTAACACTTTGAATGACACCTGGAAAAGGTGATAATAACTTAAATATAGGAGCACATTTTTGAATTTGCCTCCAACTCTGGTTGTCCTCAGTGGTCCTCAGTCAACACAGGTCACATGACTTGAGTCATATTTCTAAAGTACAAAATGGCTTTCAATCTTTGTTTTACTACATGACATTGAGAGAAATCTGTCTTCGCGGAACAAAGTGATTAAGATTTTAATGATATTTCTTAAAGATGTATCCTCCTTTTATCCACACTAACACATTCAGGATCACACCTCTGTTCTTGTGGCTCTGCAAATCCCTTTTCTTCTCTCACTCTCTCAACCGCCTCCGCATACGAAATTCTACTTTGTACACGTGTCCTTTCAATTTCCCCCTCAACTGTCCTCCGCTCGCATTGTTTTGCACCTGCTTCATGATTTCCCTGGCAGTTAAGACATACTTTCCTTTGTCAATTCACAGTCTTCCTCATTACACCTGTCCTTCCCGCACGTCTACAACAGTACATCCTTCTTCTACAGACCGCAGCAACATGCCCATAGTCTTGGCACCAAAAGCACCTTAATGGATTTCGTTCATACGCCCTCACTCTGTAACTGACAAAATCCAACATTACAGGTTCTGGTAGTTCCTTTTCCAATTCTAATAAAACTGATAAGCTATCAGTTTCTTTCCCGTCATGATGACTTTTTAATCTTCTAGCGCCACACCCTCTACCTCCAAAAATGACTCGACTTTCACAATTGAATAACTGTGCTTATTACACCCTTCACAGTGGGCTGGTTCCGCATATTAAAGCATGTTACTTCTGACAAATCAAAATCCTTAAATCTCAAGGCCTTATCCCTTTGACGCTTTGTTTTACATTCTAAAATTACAAGTCCACTCCTACAAACCCTCATTGATTTTACACCCCCCACTTCTTGTTTAATAAATTGGCCTATAAAATGCCTATCACAAAATACATGATTTGTTCTATAACTAGGTCTTACTAATTTCATTCCAACGATACAAACTTCTTCCTCTCCTTTTTCTATTTCTTTTTTCCTTTTCTTTTTCCCTCTTTCCTCCCTTTCCCACTCCATTTGTTCAGGCCTTCCTAACACAAACTCTCAGCTTAATTTCAACCGCCTTTCTTTTCGACATGTCAGATGCAAGACCTTCCTCCCTCCTCAGCCCATCTTTCCCCGACCTTATAGGTTTGCGTCAGCTCATTAGAGAGAGAGGAAAAAAAACATACCCTGTTTCAATATTAATTTCATTATTATTATTATTATCTAGTGTTTTACCCAAACAGAATAATCAAAACACAATGGAGGAAGGATTTTTTTTCATCGTAAAATATGTAGCTGGACTGGTACGCGACAGCTTGTCATTTGCTCAGCGCTAATTTTCAGTCAGTCTTCTATGGAGCTAGAACCGTCTCAAAAAAGACTAATGCACAGAAAAAATTCACAAATGTATTTGGGGATTTATATATAAGTATGACTCAAAACAAATATATTTTCAATGCACACACAAATATGTCTAATTCCACATATAAGTAAAAAAATCCACATATAAAAAATAAGATTCATAAGCATATTTTTGGTGCACACACAAATAGAAAAAAAAATCACACATATATGCATGTAAAAGTATTTGTAATCTTCATCAAATGCATATGTGGAACTTGTTACATTCATATATAAACTGTTGGTTCTGCTTTTAATTTCTAAATTTTACTGCATTTGTGTGTGAGACTTTTGAGACTCCCCTGACGTGAATCCGATCCACAAATGCATTTTTTCTAAGAGGGATCCTCTATAGCCAATCAGATGTCTCACTCCTTTACAGCCAATCACCTGAGTGCCTCCCCACGAGGGGTGTCTTATGACGTCATTAAAACGCGCATAGGCAGCCAGAGGCTAGAGGTTGTTAGCCATGGATCCACATTTTTAGCCGCCAGCTTTGGAGAAAAATGACAGGAGACTTTGGCAAGATGGCCTCCGGTTACAGGAACCCTGCCAATTTAAGTGCAAGTAAAAATTATAATTATAATTACATAAGTCATGTTCTGGAATTATGAATGATTGTTTATCATGAAACGTGACGTTAATTCAGATTGGTTTTAAAAACTCATTACAAACATGTTTAGATGGTTTACGTGAGGTCTAACTAGCCACGCTCAGCCAGGCATACACTGTACAATTTTTGAAAATCTTGTGCAGCTCTTGGCAAGGGAGCTGTCCTCGCCCTCCACAAGCTCACCTCATCCTCAGAGCACGCCAGTCAGGGCAGCAGGCTCCCCCGTCCCTAGTGCCGCAAATGACAGTAGGGTGAAGCAGGCCATGAAAAGGTGATGCATGTATGATTAAAGTAGAGATGCACCGAATTTACGGCCATCTAAAATTTACGGCCGGAAAAAGGCAAAAAAACTGCATTTTCATTTTTTTTTTCGGCCGAAAGACTTTTAACACCGAAACAATTCGGCCGAAACAGAATGTTGTGATGAAGCAAACAAAAACCGCGGTCAGCACGCGCCTGTCAGTATGTTTTAAATCAGGGGGCGCGCACCACCGTCACCAAAATGCTGAATTGCAATTTCTGTTTGATACTGTCCTGATGAATAGGATAGCAGCTGGTGTTGTGTCCGATTAGGTTGCACAATAAGTACATACCACATAAAAACCCACAGCGATGATATCCGTAAAAGGCATAGAGTATTCATAGAAAATGGCAATATATTCTCAAGGCATTTGTGTACCATCAGTAGCCTATTCCATAATGTAACTAGACACCCCCTGGAAAAATATGGAATCACCACACACGTAGGATGTTAATTTACCTTTTTTCCCTCATAACAAAGAAGCAAATAACACATATGATAAAAAAAAACATTATTGTTTATTAGCTTGACATGCAGGCGTCATTTTACATTTCACTTTGAAAGCGACAAAACACGTAGCAACGCGCAAATCGCGGGAGATGGCAGACTCAGAGTATTAGAAGTTATCGCTTTACGATGTGTCATCTCATCTGTGATACTTTTCCCTTTCCTAAGAACAAAATGCTTCAGCAACCGTTAAGTTTTTCTCTGTGCAATTTTCGTAGAATAGGGGCAGCATAATAATTTTCTCAAGGGGAATTGGGGAAACAGAATTGGACGCAACGCCGTTGCTTCTAATTTCGCTACGAACAGGATCACTGACAAAGACACGCATTTCATAAATGTAGCAGCTTCGGTGAATAAACGCACCCTTGTTGAAAGGTAAGGCAATGCATAGTATATTTATCAAGCTGCCTAAAACAACCCACGTTTCAAAATCACAATCTTAAGACCTGTTTCAGTGATGAAAAGTGAAGCCTGTTTCCTACCGATTATGCGTAAGCGAGTTGTCTATCGCAGCCAATTCTCTCTGACCAATCAGTGGGCTGCAGTTGTCGTCACGAAACATATTTTACAATTTTTCTGCAGCCAGTAATAGACCAGGCAGTTATAGGGCTGTTGGTTTTTCATGAGTGGGGCCAAGTTAAACGTTTTATTTTAATTTATATTGTGCTTTGTTGGATTGTAAGTGCTAAATAAATATTTTCATAATTTTGTCATTGATTTATTCTTTGAAGTGTGAATATTAATTTATGCCATTGCAATGCCTTGACTTGAGTTAGGTAAGTACACAGTCATAGCCATAAATGCAATGGTACTAAAAATTGGCATAATAATTTCTTTTGGTGTTTCGGTTTTCTCATTTTCGGTTTTTGGTGTCAGCCAAAAATTTTCATTTCAGTACATCCGTAGATTAAAGCAATATTACACGCGAGGGTGTGCATTCTTGTCACGACAGTGATGCGGTTCCGTTAGCATCACTGAAGTGACAAGAATGACAGAACAAGCACGCCCTCGAGTGCAATAATGTGATTATACAACTATTGGCAACAAAATAAAATGTATAATCAAAAATGTATGCATACTGTGGGCATTTCACTCTCAAAATATAAAAGTTTTTTGCTAGTATTCTCGTCGTTTCCGTGGAAATACATGAGATCTGACGTTAACAAGTCTTTGTCAGCCAGCCAATTTGGGTTTATGTTTTCTAGACATCGTGATTTCCCAAAACTGAATGAATACCGCATATGGCAACACGAATTTGCTTTGCAAGCTCAACCATCTAACTAGAATATACCCTGGAAAAAATAATTTTTTCATGGACTCATAGTTATACTTCTGCCGACATCTCAGTAATTTTTACGCAGTGTCAAGAGATACGGCAGTTTCATGGGTACAGCTGTCGATTAGAAGGGATTAGGATAAGGATTAGGAATTATGGTTAGGGTTGGGGTCAGGGTTAGTGTTAGGGTTAAGGTCAGGGTTAGGTTGGGGGAGGGTTTGAAATTGGGACTGCCATACCTCTCTACATTGAAATGCATTGGAACAAACTCATAATAACGGTTATTTTTAAATATAGGCAACGGCTTTCCAGTGTCGGCACCAGAACAAAAATCTGTCTGTTTATAAACTCACCAGCGATGTTTCATTTCAGATGGGGGTGTCTCACTCCAATTTAACGTTCGCTCCGGATAATGTGGCCAAGCAGCAAAAGTAACAAAAGTAACATTAATGCTGATTAGAGTTACATAATTTCAACCCCACCTTTCGGGGGCTTTCGCTAATGACCTTTTCAGGCTATTATGAATTTATCTCTGAAATAAAGATGGCAGTTTTCACCGATCTGTTCATTTACTAAATGTACAAATACAAACAAATTGACAAATTAATTAAATCAATGGCCTAGGCAACTAAAATAGGCGGAGTAATATTTTCAGTCATGAGGTAGGCCTATTTTTCATTTGAGCACAGGCTAGCCGTACTGTCTTGTTCATTTGAAAACATTCTAAACGTCTAACTGACCAATCAGATTGCTCGGTCAGATCTACATGTTGTATAATTAAGATTAATCAAGCCCAACAGTGATCTTGGTATATACAGTAGAGGAAGCAAATGGTCATGTAGTGATCATTTATTGACACAAGTTAACTTAAATGACAGTGGTTTATATTTTCTGAGGTAGTGAATATTAATGTCTGACACACTGCAAGCCAGAGTGTATTTTATGCTTTTAATTATTAGCTAATTATAATCTTGACAATTGACAATGTAGTAAAAACCATCAACTAAAGCCATACATTCGCATAATTTTCTCATTTTACTGTAGACTGTAGTTTACCTTCCAAATCTTTTTGTCATTCCCACGTCAGGCAAATTCCCTGGCATGTTCAATAACAATCAGCCAAGAGGGAAAAAGAGATTTTACACACCCAGCCCTCAGACTGTGAAAAAGAAAGATTTCCATGTTTATGTCCGCCCTGAGCCTATACAGTTAACGCCAAGAGGTTCCGAGGAATTGGAACTTGCCCGTGCAGGCCTTGGAAAAAGAATGATCAACATGGCAGAAAACTTAAAACACGATGAGGTAATCATATCATGTTGTATACAGTATTGTCGAACGCTTGATGTAGGGCAGTAGGCAAAGTACAATAGGTACCCAAACAAATATCATATGAAAGTTTTGACAAAACACTATGATATTTATATAGCAACAATATAGTGGGTATGACTGTTCAATGGATGGCTGTGGATTTTTGATAACTTGTCATGGGCCAAGTTCTATTCCGCTCGCTAAAGACTCAGGCCCTGAGCATTCACAGACCTAACTGACATCAGCTGTCAGTGACTGAGTGTGAGAGTCTGAAACGGTGCAGATGTTGAGATAGGAATGTGACAGCACTTCACCCCATTTCACATTACCTTGACTACACAATGTTGCTGACACTGGCTGGTCTCTCTGTTTATTTACATTTTCGTAACAAGAGAACATCCCCTGTATTTGACCTCACAACTTTATGTACTGTGGGTAATTTCCTTACCATTAGTCAGCATTGATGCTGGGGGGCATTAAGGGCTCACTCACTGACTTGCCTTTGCATTTGTTTTATAGATTGTGGCTGTGCTGGAGGAGGAGTTCCCCAAACTGAGAACATTAAAAGGAGGCTGGATGTTTTTCAAGAGCTCAGGTAGAATTTTTCTCAATCTCTACTGATTAAAAATATGGCAGATAATATTATTCACATTCAAAGCGCTACTTTGAATTATCGTTCACATCACTCTTCAAGTTGTAGAGTAAGTTGTCCGACATGGTACAACTACAAAGAAGACATATTATGCATATTTTACAGCAATTTCATTGGTGAATTTAGCTCATGTTGTGCAACTTTGCAGAGGTTCAGCATGGACATATGACATAACATAGTAAGGATGTTCTAAAATATGGAACAGCATACTATGTCTCCTTAAACTAATATTGTGTTTTTGCAAGGTTTGAAAGGGCACTTGTGTTTTTCCATTTTAAAATAGGTGGTAGTGGGCAACGCAGATTGTCAATGATTCCCACTGACTCTGAGGGATACTCAACGTGCCTCTTAAGAGCTGCAATGAACAATGGCAAAAATATGGTGTACATAGTTCCACTTCAGGAGCAATTATGCACCCTGCCACTGCCAATATGACTGTGCGGAGTTTTCAAAGATGCCACGCTTTCACAAATTGCTTAGGATGTGACAAAATTTAACGCGGAAAATCCTCAGTGGTTTTTTCGTGAAGAGTTGCCTATTAAGGCATGTGAATTAAACATTTTATAGAATTTTATTTACTCGCCTTAACATTTCATTATAAGGGAAACTAACATGTTGACCAAGAACAATGATTGTAATCGGGTCACTATTCCCATCCGTTTCAAGGGATGTTTTCCGCCCTCCCAGTTTTCCATCCACCACAAGCCACTGCTATTAAAGTGACAAATTTGCATTTCTACATTAACTTACGGATGAAACGTTGTATTACAGCCCTTAAAATGACTATTGCTGCAAAAGGCAGCTGCAAATCTCAGCATTTTAATGCTTATATTGGCTTATTTCAAATTGGCCTCATAGGAAACCATTTTTTGAAGACGTTGGTTGTATCAATATGGCGGCCGGGTGCTTCACTTTGGATATTGTAAATATGACATCAGCAATCTAGTGTTCTAAATGTATATCTATGGATTGGCCCAGGCCTAGACCCGGCCCAAGTAAAGGCTCTGAGGAGCCTCTTGTTTTTAAGGTTAAAAATACAGGAGATGTTTTGCAAAATGTTTTGCAGGGTATAGGCAAATTTGCACACAGCCCAATTTGAACCATCTTCTGGTTATATGTACCTACTTGTGGGACTGTCCAGGAAATAGATTTGAAATGTGCATACAGGAAGTGAACTGTGACCTATTTAGTGATTTCAAGATTTGTGGGGCAAGGCCTCGAAAAGTCCATATTAAAACCCATCTCAGAAAAGCCATTTAGATGTTTTCATAAACTGTTGTCCATTGAATAGGTTTTATTTCTCCCGGGTCTTGTTTTTACTGCTCTGAGCAATGCGTAGTCTGCACTTGTGGTCACACTTCAATGATTTTGTGAACCACAAAGCATTCAACATTGTTGTATGCCAGGGGTAGGGAACCTTCTCCAGAAAGCCTGCACCCACAGTGGCTCTTTCATACCAACCAGGCTGCTACACACCTGATTCTACTAATCATGGCCCTTAACATTCCAGAAGTTGATTAGTAGAATCAGGTGTGAAGCAGCTTGGTTGGTATGAAAGCCTGTACCCTCAGTGGCTCTTTCTGGAGAAGGTTCCCAACCCCTGTTGTATGCTCATGTTTTACATACTGACGCTGTTTCATGTGATACATTTTACAAATACAAGGTTCAAAGATATACAATAAATAAACAATAAAGCTCTATACTCATTGTTGGTGAATGAGGGGATGACAATACAAGACGGCAGACGGGAATCCTCAGGGCCTTCTAAGCGTTCAGAGAAGGCTTAAAAAAAAAATCAAATAAAAAATTGTTTTGAAATTTTCTCCAATTTAATAAAATACATTTTCTCTCATTTGTGTTTTAAGTTTAGCTTACTGTCAACTTCATCAGCAATGAAAGGGTTACTGTCCTGAACACGTTATCCAATCAGAATCGCCCGTCTCTATCAAGACCCGGTTGGCTGGCTCATAAATTGGTTAGGACTTCATGAATCCGGGGGAAAGCCAAGCTATGTATAAAGCTATGTGGGTGCGTTCAAGCATGTCTGCAAGGTCTGCGGCTGTGTCGCACAGTAACATATGTTTCCTGTGGCAGTTTGCATCTGCTCGAACAGCTCGCTGAAATTGCTGCACAAATACCGGCTATTTCTGTTTCATCCTTATTTTCTGAATGTCAGAAGTTACATGTTCGCAAAAAAATGAAATGTGTTTGTATCGCATTTGTCAAATGAAGGCAATAAATGGTAAGATCGTAAGCTGCTGTTGGCTTGGGAGTCTCAGTATTTTTGTTTATTTACAGTGCCCTCCATAATTATTGGCACCCCTGGTTAAGATGTGTTCCTTAACTTCTACCAAATTCAGTTTTTTTCTAAATAATATACGATGAAAATGAAAATGAAAAAAAAATGTAAAAAAGAGGAAAATCCAACCTTTAATTCAAGTGCATTTATTCAGTTGGAAAAGAATCCCACTTTAAGAAATAATTCTTTTACATCAAATTATGTGTGCCATAATTATTAGCACCCCTGATGTTAATGCTTTGTACAACCCCCTTTTGTCAACAAAACAGCTCCTAATCTTCTCCTATAATGTTTTACAAGATGGGAGAATACAGAAAGATCTTCGACCATTCCTCTTTGCACAATCCCTCTAAATCATCCAGCGAACTCGGTCCTCTCCACTGTACTCTCCCCTTTTCAGCTCATTACACAGGTTTTCAGTGGGTTTGAGGTCTGGGGACTGAGATGGCCATGGGAGGAGCTTGATTCTGTGTCTGGTGAACCATTTCTGTGTAGATTTGGCCACATTTAGGGTCATTATCTTGCTGCAAGACCCAGTGATGACCCATCTTCAGCTTTTGGGCAGAAGCCACCAGATTTTGATTTAAAATATCCCGGTATTTCAAAGCTTTTATGATGCCATGCACCCTAATAAGGTTCCCAGGTCCTCTGGAGGAGAAACAGGCCTACAGCATCACAGATCCTCCCCCATACTTCACAGTGGGCATGAGGTGCTTTTCTGCATACTCATCTTTTGTGTTCCGCCAGACCTTAGAGTGTTTGTTGCCAAAAAGCTCTATCCTGGTCTCATCTGACCAAAGCACACGGTCCCAGTTGAAGTCCCAGTACCGCTTAGCGAACTCCAGACGTTTATGATTGTGAGTGAGAAAAGGTTTTTTCCACGCATGCCTCCAAAACAGCTTGTTGGCATGTTTATCGCACCTGATGGTTGTTTTGGAGACTTTGTGACCCCAAGATGCTACCATTTGTTGCAATTCTTTAACAGTGAGCTTTGGAGAACTTTTTACTCCTCTTACTATCCTCCTCACTGCGCGTGGTGGCAAAATAACCTTGCGTCCTTGTCTAGGCTTGTTTACCACTGTTCCAGTCTTTTTAAACTTCTTAATGATTCCTCTCACAGTAGATATGGGCAGGTGCAGGCGAGTGGCTATTTTCTTGTAGCCATTGCCTGACTTGTGAAGGTCAACACACATCTGCCTAACTTGAATGGTGTGTTCCTTTGTTTTTCTCATGTTAAAGAGTGGATAAGAGAAATGGCCTCTGTGTCACGTCATATTTATACCCCAGGGAAACAGGAAGTGATGATTAACTAATTAAATATTCCCAGATACTCTGATCAACTTTGTAAACTACTGTAGAAATGACAGAAATACTTCAATTACATTTAAATCCTAGGAATTGTTAGGGGTGCTAATAATTTATTTTAAAGGGTTTCTGAACTAACTTTACATAACTGCATTTAATACATAAAATCCAATATATATATCGTAAAAATACAAAATATGTGTGTTTTGGAAACATATTTTTAAAAATAATGTTTTTTAGGGCCAAATATACACGACAGTGCGCCCTGTAGCGTTTATGCAAGAACCAAGGTCACGTGACCCGAGTGACGTCAGAGAGGTCTTAACTGATGACCCGGGGCAGCCATATAAAGCTATGTTTCCATTAATACGACTGAAGTCCGGTTGCGACAGGCTGCGGGGCAGACACGGGACATCGCATGCGGCCCATGGTGCGTCCTCAGTGTTTCCATATAAACGGCTAAACTACGCTATTATTGTGAAATTAATCAGAAAAATACACATGCGGCTCTGGGTGAAAATCGCATTGATGGAAACACAGGGCTCTCAAGTTTTGAATGCAGGCTCGCGTGAGATTTCTCTGGGGGGGGTTGATAATCCCGTTTTCAAAGCTGCAATTTAAGTGCATATACTTCGTTACAGCACTTCAGGCTTTTTTTTTTTTTTTTTTTGAGGATTTGTACATTACATTTTTTTTAAACAGGGACTCTACTACATTTAAAAGATAAAAAGAATACTTTCACTTCGTTACTTTGACACTGGCAACTTGGTTACTTGTCTCAAAATAAAATATTAATTGAATTCATCATTTGCGGATTATCCGGATTTTGCGCGTTCGCGAGGAACAAAGGTGTATCTTTGTGCAGATGTGTCCGCCATTGGACGTGCAGCTGCAAATTTATGCAAGCAGTTACAATATTCTATCACTAGATAGGCTAGCACACCGGTCACATCGGTCGCGGAAGTTTTGTGGGTACCACTAAGCTGTAGATGGTATTAAAAACCATAAAGAGAACGCTATAAACGTTTCAATCAGTCCTCCAGTATGTCGTTGGGAATCAGCAGTTGGCACCTGAAAAACAGAGCACAGGGTGATGCATCGCTAAAGGGTACTGAGTGGGGCTATGGTAACACCTGGAGGGCAAGAGAAAGGTATATAAACATCAAAAAATGTGATTATATTGTCAAAATGGCAGCACAAAGAAAAATGTAGTTGTTTTTTGCATGAGAAACAGGAGTTTGAGGTGTGCACGAGAAAGGATTACTTTCAAGTGACTCAGCGATTCTCTGTGCATGGGGAATCAGTCCTGCCATGGCCCTCTGGGATTGGCTGATTTGATATCTGACAGCTCAGCTGAGTTTCCATGGAGATGATTTGGTTAGAATAGGGCACATTCAAAATGTACACTCAGCCACTAAGTATGGCATTATGTTGTCAATGTACAACCTTGAAGACAATATAAAGACAGTGAGTGAGCGAGTGGACAAGTGTGAATCTGTATGTCATCATCAGAACAAAGTTCAAACGAGCCAGCGATTTTGCGCTCATTGAAATTCGCCCGATGCTATGAATTCCCAATCTTAAAAAGGTAACCTACCTCATTTTCCAGGCTGTTTATTTTCGCTGCCAGGTCTAAGCTAATTCAGCACTATTTTAAAATGTTGCAGTCTTTGTCAAACAATCAAACACAAAGAAGCGTTCGATAGAAACGTAACGTTAAAAAGAGAAACATATGTCCATAAATGTGATATGCCACTGTTTGCAGTCTGCCTTAAATGGAATTACTGCTTAGCAAAGCTATTTACACCCATTTGGATTGGCAGTGTTTTCAGATCATTGTGCTCACTGAGGCATTGCTGTATTGAGAATAATACAGTTCTTTAGAGTATATATTCTTTCTATTTCAGTCAAAGGAATTTTAAAGCAGGTTATAGCACTCACCTCTTTCTTTTCATTGACGCCAACTTGAATCTGCAGAACCCAAATCATTTTTGTCAATGCTGCCTCTGGAGTGATGTCATGTCCTGAGATCACACCTGCCTTTACCATCCACTGAAAAGGAACAAGAGATAAAACGAAGAGAGATAAGAGAAACATCAACATAAAGTCAATAAAACGTCCTATTTTGAGCTTTTGAGCGCCACATGGAGTAAAAGCAAACGTTTGCAGTGTAACGCATCTACCAGCGTCAGTTTGCGCTGCAACGCTGCAGGAAATTCTGGGATTAGTGAGTTAAAGGGATATTGCGACATTTTGGCATTTAAGCCCTTTTTTCTACTAACCAAGCGCAGTGTGGTTGACAGAACAATTCTAATGTCTGCCATGTCGCTAAAGACATATCTACCCAACCAATCCTCTGGAGATTAACTGGAGATTAATTTATCATTACCTCAGTGAAAGGATGCCAGAAATAAGTTTAAAACATTGCCCTGCATGAATGTGTCTAAAGTAACTATGTAGGAATGTATAAGCATTCTAATGCCTTTATTTCTTACACATTCAAATGCATTTGTAACCATCTTTATTCAAGCAGAATCTATAATAAGCGTAAGTTCTTACCGAAGACACATCATAGATTGGCTCCACCACACCTTTGAGAACCTGACTGCAGTTCAGAAACAGAACACCTTGTTTGCTGGCTTTGGTCACTGCATTTATAAGCCACTCAAAATTGGGGACATTTCCAGAGCCAAAGGAAACCAGCACCACCCCACCTGCATTCTGCAGGGCAGAGGACACCTGTATAATAACATTGGAAAAGAGGGAAATAATTCAGAGCAGCACCAGACAATTGCACAGGAACATAAATACTAATAGAATGATAATTTACACATTTTCCCCTACTAAACCCCATAAGTGTATGATTAAGTAAAACCACACAGCACTTTGTTTTATATTTTGTGTTCTGAATGCATTCAAGATTTCAAAATGAACACGGCATCAGTTCAGAAGTCACCTACAGTGGACTTGATGTACTGAAAGCATCGGTCTCGTCAGGTATGTGATTTACAGAGCTTTTAAAATGCTGCAGCAGTCTGCATCCGACAGCATTTACTTTCATGACTGTTAATACTATTCGACCTTACCCCTGCTTTTTAAGAATGTAACACAGACCAAAATGACAAAAATAAAATAAAAAAGCAGGAACACTTTAGGACACTTACAAATTTCTCTTGTATTCCAGGATACAGGTAAATCAGACGTACATCTGAGGCATCATTACAGAGTGGCCGGTAAGGTATCATGTACTGTTCACAGGAGTCTTTAGGGTCAGGGAGATTCACTAGTGACAAGAGAAATTAAAGCAGAGACATGAGTGGCTGAGAGCAACAGCCTACTAACTGACATTTTCCCGGAAATGAGTTTGCATTCTCATACCATACAAAATTGGCAGAATTTTATTGTGCTACGGTCTACAAACTGAACTTGTTCCTAATGGAACCGTCAGAGGGCGTGTAACGGTCTTGCCCTCTAGATCGATGAACAGGTGTTCTGTGCAAGAGGATTCTATCTAGGGATCGACCGATATGAATTTTTTAGGGCCAACGCCGATACCGATTTTCCATCACCCTTAGCCGATGGCCGATTATGGACTGCCGATTTTCTTGGGCCGATATTTGTGGCCGATACTGCTTCTGCTCCCTCAATTTACATTAAAAAAATTACACAATGATAACAAATATCACAGGTCTCAAGTTAGACAAACATTTATTGAAAAGTTTCAACCAGCCATCGATGTGATGGCTGCTCCTCCCCAGTGAGACGCGCTGTTCTACATATAAAACATTTCTCTCATCATTTAAGTTCTTCTAGTGCACGCTAAAGACCTCTCTGATAGCAGACATGGCTGCGCCACTCCGCTCTGAGGGAGAGAGCACACAGCAGGGCTGAAATTAACTTTTTTGTTTGGTAGCGCTGCGCTCCTCAGTTCAAAAAGTTGGAGCGCAAGCAAAAATTTAGGAGCGCACACACCTAAATCAAAGAAGAACCAATATATATATTTGTTAATGTTTTAAAGAAACTACAATATAACACTCCACATTAACAATACAACTGTCTCCAACAAATGACAATTATTAAACAATATACGAGTCTTGAGCTCATTGATTAACAAAGGTTTCCACTACATTGGCTTTATGCCATATCTGGAGGCCAGGATTTAACATTGGGTCTCCTTGCTCTCTGCCCTTCTATCCATCTCCTCACTGCGTGTGAGGCATCAAATATGTCCAGAGGACCCTCCACACTGATCCGAATCAAATCTTCAATTGTGTTAGGGTTAAATGCAGATCTGACGTAAAGTCATGAAGTCCTTTTTTTCGCCTCAATATTGCAATATGAATCAGTCCACAGCGGTAACTTTGTTATTTGTTGGCTTATTATAACATAAGCAGACTTTATAATGAGTTGGATATGTTTGTTCTAAGATAGCCTATGCCACACGCCCAGGGGCGTCTCTAGGACTAAAGATCGGTGCGGCCCAGAGTTCCCCATAATTACTAACCCTGACTTGCTCGCAATCATTCGCATAATTGACAAACAATCCTTCCAGGATTTTCCTGGCGTTTTTTTATTGTTTTTTTGCGGTAACTTTTTCAAAAAGTGGCAATGAAAGTTGCAATGTCTTGGCAATTTTTTTTTTTGTCCGCGAGAAATTTGCGTGGATTGGTTGAATTTGGTTTAACAGTTGCAATTGCGATATGCAACTTCCTTGAGAGACTGAGCAATAGATTCACTCTGAGAACACACCGGTACGGTACATTTCGGTACGGCGACAATCATTAATCTGGAAGCGTAATTTCGTGCATTTAAATCATCGTTATTCAGAATTACACACAGACGTTTCAAATGGTCTTATACAGTATGTATATACATATATATATATATATATATATATATATATATATATATATATATATATAATTACAGTTAACTTATAGACCTAACCTTTGCTAAACAGGTCATACGAAGTGTTAACTTAAACACTTCTACAATATAACTTCAAGTATAACTGTGTTTGAAACATAAAATTGGCCTGCTTGTGACATACTTTGTTCAATAAGCTGTCTAAGTTGAGCTGCCAAGTTACTGTTAGCTGCCTTCAAGGCTGATTATAGAGACTAGTGTCTTCTAGGCTGGTTTGAAGGCTAATGTTGATTTGATATTGTATGATCTTCAATAGTCTTACCTCAGATGCCTTCAAGGCAGATTGTAGAGCACTAGTGCCTTCCAGGCTGACCATAGAGAGTAGTGTCTTGCAGGTTGGTTAAAAGGCTATTGTTGACTTCATAGTGTATAATCTTTGATAGTATTCAGTCCGATGCCTTCAAGGCTGACTGTAGAGACTAGTGCCTCGCAGGCTGGTTAGAAGGCTAATGTTGATTTCATATTGCATTATCTTTGATAATATTCAGTCAGATGCCTTCAAGGCTGATTGTAGAGACCAGTGCCTTAAAGGCTGGTCAGAAGGCTAATGTTGATTTCATATTGTATAATATTTGATAATATTCAGTCAGATGCCTGCCAGTCTGACGGTAGAGACTAGAGCCTTTCAGGCTGGTTGGTAGGCTGATGATTCCATCATATACAGTATATCACAAAAGTGAGTATAGCCCTCACACTGACAAATAATTGATTATATCTTTTCAAGGGACAATGTTACAGAAATTAAACTTGAATATATTCTAGAGTAGTCATTGTACAACCTCATTTCTGAAACAGTTGAGATGAAGTGTAAATTGTGAATAAAATCAACGACTTTCAAATCACATGAGCCAATATGTTATTTACAATACAACATAGATAACATTTCAAATGTTGAAACTGAGACATTTTACATTTTCACTTGGGCCGGCAGGCCACGAGTCTCAGGCTACGTTCACACTCGACCCCGAATCCGCTCAGGGGCCCGGACCAAATTCAGGACAGATAACTGATCGGATGGGCTGTGTTCACACTATTATTTTCCGTGACGGTATCCGGTTTCTAGGTCAAGATGGATAACCAATCGGAATGTTACGAAGACGTCACGTGTCAGGAAGCTTGGATACCGACAACAGCAACATGCAGACGCAAGCAGTAGTGAGGAGGAACTGCTGCTTTTTATGTACTGCAAAATGAAATGTCAGAAAGAGAAGACTGCGACAGTGGGTAAATTGAATAAAGACTGTTTTTTCCACCTCAATGATAAGTTGTTCGATGCTTTCCGCCATGTTTATTTCGGTTAGTATTTTGATCAATGTTGATCAAAAGTAGAAATCAGTCCACGGATTTTCTCACCGGACCTGAAAAAATGGGTCCGTGACCTATCTGAACTGAGTCGGAGTCCGGTACAGAATCTGTCCTGGTAAATGTGAACAGCTGTGCACTAACACTAGAGCCATTAGTCACAAATTTATTCACGAATTCGGCCCGCGCCCCTGAGCGGATTGGCGTGAACGAAGCTTAAGTTTCGGCTCTGGATCTTCCTCTTTTTTTTTTTTAGGGGTCGCGTGCTCATGCACGCGTGCGATTTCGAGATTGTCCCATAGATATGTCCCATAGATATAGAACTCTACATTGCTGATTGGGTAAGCTTAAGTAGAGCATCTGTTCCAGGAACGTATACACCGTTAAATTCACACGTACACTCCCATTCATTTTCGCCTTCTGTAATATTATATTTTCAAAAACACTTGCTTGTAAGTCGGGGTGATTTTGCTATCACTGTGCAGAGCAACATTTTCTCTCCCTATATATGTGCTTTTCTGGGGGATGGAAAGAGGCACACTTATTAGGAAGATCGAAATGTTACTCTGTCAACGTTCAAGTTCAAGCAGAAAAGTAGAGTTTAGGTGACCGAGGCTTTTAATGACCCCCTGATAAGATGATTGCTTCGAATTTTTCACTGTTGAAAGCAATGCCGATGATTGTCTGTGTACGTTATCATATTACTCTCTGGTTTCCACACTTAATTTTACCCGCATTGAGCATATTTGCCGTTGACCGAATTGTTCATACTGAATCATTTGGCTAATGCCAACGTTGTTAAAAGGAAGCGCTAGTTAACTCTGGCTACTCCTTTACCAAGCGTCATCTTTGCCCCTGTCCCGTTAAAACACTGCTCTCAAAAAATAATCACTGCACTGCACGGATCGAGGGGATGGAGAAAGTTTTTTTCTCCTGATTTCTAACAGCGAAGCTTTTCTCCCCTCCTTGTCTTTTGGAACTCTGTATAAACTGGCAAAGCGAGTTGTCCATTGTCTTAAATATTATGCAGGTATGAAATATTGGCCTTGAATGTCAATTACAAGTAGCTTGCTAGTTAGCCACCTTGATCATTTTATTGACTGCTGTCAATGCAGTCCCCGCGACGGTAAGGGTACAAAGGTAGCTTGCTGGAGGCCGTTAATCGATGGCTAGCATTTGCTTTAGTCAGAGGTCTATTTAAGTTAGTGGGACTGCAAATTAGCTATCTAGCAAGTGAACGCAATTTTTAGGTCACCTGAGCCGAAGGCGTGACCTATTGCGATCCCCTTTTGTCCGTCGTCGTGCGTCGTCCGTCGTGCGCCGTCCGTCGTGCGTCGTCTGTAAACTTTTCCTTGTGAACAAAATAACTTAAGTATTTATGAACCAATTTTGATGAGACTTTGCAGGCTTATATCCATAATATCTTGGACGAGTTCGAAAACCAGATTGATTCGATCATATTTGATGGAGTTATTGCCCTTTGTTGTATTATTATCACAAGCAACCTTGTGAACACAATAATTTTAGTAAATATCGGTCAATTTTCATGAAACTTTGCATGCTGGCTTATATCTATAAGATCTCAAAGAAGTTTGAAAACCAGACCGATTCAATCAAATTTGATGGAGTTATTGCCCTTTGTTATATTGTCATCATAAGCCACATTGTGAACACTAGGGGTAAGGGTCATTTAAGGATGTGTCATGTTTAGGTTTTGGAGGAAACTGGAGTATACCTGGAGAAAACCAACAACCTGTGGTTGGTACTTGGTAACTACCTGTACAGTTTGAGGGGAAAATGCCCCGCGGGATGCGGTTTTACCTCAGAAGTAGAAAAGTAACTTGACATATGTTAGTGAAGGTATTATTCCTTCCTTTCACTGAAGCGTTTTTGTTTAAACGCAAAATGAAGTTTTTATGAGCATATTCACAGACTGCACCGACCAAACCTATGTATTGTCAACTCTGTTAGTGCAAGCCTATTGTCTTGCATTTACTTTTTTATACCTAGATATGCTGGAAAACAGCTTTCTTTATAGATGGAAGTGTCTTGAGGTGCTTTATAAAAATTGTGAATTTCATGACCCCCAGGCTCCATGTTTGCCCCTGGGGAGGGGCTCAAGTTTATTATAGTTTATATAGGAAAATGATACTTTTGGGTATATTCTGTTTAATTTCTACTGGAAATCATTCACACTTGATTGACATTACAACAATGAGATGATATTATGATATTTTTGACAGTTTCCCTTACTCAGGGGCTAAGGGGCAGGGCCCAAGGGTCAAAATGGTTTAAGAAATTTTCTTTGCTAAAAGAAAATAGCCACAAGTTATATACATACAATTTAGAATACTCTATTGCTTATGATACCGGTTTCCATTAATCTGATCCCTGGGGTCAAAATTAGGGCCACGCCTAATGGCGAAGGTTTAACATTGGATATACTATACTCAGGTGATCGTTAAGGCCCATGGGCCTCTTGTTTTCTATTAAAATGACCAATTTGCATTTCTACGTTAACTTTCGCATTAAACGTTTTATTACAGCCCTTAAAATGATGTGCAGCTGCCTTTATAGCAATAATGCAGCAATAATCTGGTCATTTTAATGCTTATATTGACTTATTTGAAATTAAGCTCATAGTAAGCCATTCATTTTTATGAAGAAGTTGGGTGTATCAGTATGGCGGCTGGGTGCTTCACTTTGGATAATGTAAACATGACATCATCAGCAATCTAGTGTTCTAAATGTATTTACCTATAGATTGGCCCAGGCCAAGACCCGGCCCGAGTACAGCTCTGAGGAGCCTCTTGTTATCCGCAAAATGAGCTGATTTCAAATTTTTTGGTTGCAACGGGTCTCAAAAAAGTTGGGACAGAGGCAAAAAAGAGCTGAAAAAAGCTAATAATATATAAGAGAATCAGCTGAAAGAACACTTAGCATGTAATTATGTTAACTGGCATTAGGTGTGTGACATGATTGGCTATAAAAGGGAGGTCTTAGAGAGACTGAGTCTCTCAGAAGTAAAGATGTCCAGAGGCTCTCCAACCTGCGAAAGCTTGCATAAAAAATTGTGGAATACTTTAAAAACAATGTTCCTCTGCATCAAATTGCAAAGGTTTTGAAGGTCTCATGATCGTCATTGAAAAAATGAGCTCATTTTGTGGATAAAATTGTAAAATTTCTCAGTTTCAACATTTGCTATGTTATCTCTGTTCTATTGAGAATAAAATACTGGCTGGTGTGATTCCAAAGTCATTGTGTTTTGATTTTATTCACAATTTACACTTTGTCCCAACTATTTCGGAATTGGGATTGTATTAACCACTAATAGGAAGTCATATATGGGAATCTAATGGCACCATGACCTTCACCAAGTGACCTTGAAAGGGCAAACTCAGCATCACCACTTTTCTGAGTGCTCTAGCAGCCAAACGGTGCAAGATAGACCCATAGTTACTATTGAAGACTAAAAGGAAGTAATATATTGGGAATCCAATGGCACCGTGACCTTGACCTTCAAGTCTCCTCGAAAGGTTAAAATGCCTGACCTTCAGATTTTGAGGCTCTGTAACTGGGAAACCGGCAGAGATAGGCCCTATGTTATGCCCAATAACAAATAGGAAACCATATATGGGGAGATCAATTGCACCATGACATTGACCTTCATGTGGCGTTGAGGGCACGGGTGGGGTGATGTGGCCTTCCGGACATACCCTCTAGTTTTCTTTCTTATTGGCTCAGTGACTACATGCTGTTGTATTGGGATAGATCACATGCTCACAGCATACTCTCTATACTTAATGGGTAGAATAAGGCAATATGGCAAGAGACAAGTTACGTCATTGTACATGGAACATAAAAGGGGTTCATAATCCTGTTAAAAGAAGGAAAGCACTAAGTTCTCTGAAAGGGGGAATATTGATATTGCTATTTTGCAAGAAACACACTTAAACAATGACGAGCACCTAAGTACAACAGGGAGGTTTTAATCAAATATTTTTTTCTTCATTTCACCTTAAAAAGTAGAGGAGATGCCATATTAAGAAAAATCCTGCCGTTTTCAATGCTAAACTGCATTAAAGACAAAAGTGGCAGGTATGTTATTGTACAGGGTTTTTACAAGATACTGAATGTATACTTCCAACCTGCACACCTCTCTGACTTTATAACTAAGGTGTTCTTGGAATTCTCTGAGATCCAGTCAGATATTTCCATTTTAGGCGGTAATTTTAACTGCATAATGAATCCTCTTATTGATAGACTACTTCTTAAAAGCTATGGCGCTCTTAACACAAGCGAAAGCACTCTGTTCTATCTGTGAAGAATTAGGATTTGTTGATATCTGGAGAACAAATCATAATGCTGACAAAGCATACACTTTTTTTTATCTGCGCCTCATGGTAGTCACAGTAGGATTGATTACTTTTTTTTAACCAGGATCCTCTGTTCATAGGATTCTGTTTTGCTCTATTGACCGCATTTTGATTCCTGACCATGCCAAGGTGATTCTCGACCTCTCCTTCAAGGGTGTAAAATAGAGGAGTGACATGTTGAAGGTTAAATACATCTATCTCGAAAGATCACACTTTTAGCACATACTTTACTATTGAATTTGGATATTTCTTTCCACCCACACTCAATCCATAGATAATCCTTCCCTAATATGGGAAACTGCTAAAGCATATGCTAGGGGGTTGATAATTTCTTTTTCATCCAGTAAAAAGTTACTTTAAAAGGAAAAGCAAAATTTGTTAATGGCAGAACTTAAACAAAAAGAGAAGGCTTTAGTTGAATTCCCATCTCCGTCCATTTTGTCCGAAATATCAGCAATCGAAACAACCTAAGACAGCCTCCTAACACAAGATGAGGAAGTCAAAATTAGATTTATTAAACAAAAATGTATACGCATATGGATAAACCTGGGAAATACCTGGCTTACCTCACACAAAAAAAAACAGCAGACGCATAAACCACTGCAGCCCTATGTGATGCCCAAGGCAACCCTGTATATGATTAAAAGCTAATATGTGACACATTAAGGTATTCTGTCAAAATCTTTTTTCTTCTGAACAGCCAAGTGATGCATCTGTTTTGATGGTCAAGTTTTTTGCCCAGCTGAAATTTCCCACCATATCATAAGCTTGTACTTGACTCCCCACTCTGTAGAGAGGAAGTGATAAATGCCATAAGAACACTGCAGAATGAAAAAGCCCCTGGACCTGATGGGTTCAGCTGTAAATTTTACAAATAATTTTCAGGTTTATTAGTAGACCCTATGGTTAACAAGTTTAATGACTCACTCTGAAATGAAGAGTTGCCCCAAACATTGAGAGAAGCAAATATTTCCCTCATTCTGAAAAAGGGAAGTATCCAGAATCCTGCACCCCCTATAGGCCCATATCCCTTCTAAATGTAGACCGCAAGTGTAATGGCTGGTGGTATACGGAGGGCAAGCACAACGACGGAGAGAAAGAGTAGCATGAACACAGTACAAACACAGAGAATAATATAGACCAAACGCAAGTACTTGGGCTTCCAAAGGACGTATAATAGTCTGAACTATGGAATCAAAGCGAGATAGAAAAAGGGAGAAGCAATTCCAACAATAAGAAGATAGAAAGTCATTCCAAACCTGACTAAAGATATCTTCGGATATAGTGCAAATTTAAACACAGAAACTCTAGCGAAGGAGTTGTGCCGGACATCCTGCTGATATAGATTCTGGGGAAACGCCGCCCCAGCTCAATCAACCAGCTGGGTAAAGAATTCAGTGGCCCAGGAATTTGTTATCGTCCCCGGATGAGAGCCGCAGAGAAAGGTTCAAACCACATGAACGCCTCACAAACCATGATAGGACCCCTCCTGTAAAGAACAGCCCCAGAAGTTTCCAGGAGAGCCCCGTGCACGGAATTCAGAAACAAGGGTAGGATCCAGGATATCCTAAGAAGGGACCCAGCACCTCTCCTCAGGACCATAACCCTCCCAATCTACTGAAAACCGATCTCCACAACCCACACGTAAAATACGATGCACAGTGTAAACCGGGCCTCCTTCAAACATCCGCGGCGGCAGCGGGGGTTTGTCGACCAGAGCTAAGACGCAATTGCTAACCGGTTTGAGGCTGGAAACATGCAAAGAGGAGTTGATTCATAAGGATCTAGGGAGCTTCAATGGACTGTGACCGAATTGATCCTTCGCACAATCTTAAAAGGACCAGTAAAGCTTGGAGCCAATTTCCTTGACTCCACTCTCAAGGGCAGGTCCCACATGGAAAGCCCTTTGGCCAACCCGATATGATGGGGCTGAACGGCGCCTTCTATCTGCAGCGGTCTTTTGTTTCCGTCTAGGGCGCAACAAGGAGGAACGGTATTTTGAGAATAAAAGTATTTTATTCATGAATGAAATTATAAATGAAGTGTGAAAATGTCATTAAAATATTTCTACATGCTGAATAAGCTTTCAATTCAAGCATGAAAAGAAAACCCCTCAAAGCCTCATCCAAGACAGTGAAAATGGCCACATTCATGCCGATACACACATGCATGTCAGGGATCCTCAATTGTGCTCCACTCTTAAAATTGACCAAAATCGTCAAACTCCTATCCATTTACTTATCATTCCATTCATAGAGTACATCATGATGGCGAGATATGACGCCCAGTAATAGCCAAGTGCAGCCCTGGAAAGCAAGCTGCTCTTCACAGTGGCGGAGCTAGAACTCTTATGCAAATAGCTTGAGCCGCATGCTTTTTATAGCCTATTTAATTGCTGAGTGCCACTTTTTTTTTAAATCAACCCACGCAATACCGAGAGTAAAAGGCGATATTTCATTGGAATGCGGACCAATTCAATCAACGTGAAGCATTGGCCTATTTATTATGCCCGAGCCTGGCCGAAGCTGGCGAAGGACTACTAAAACTGCATGGTTCCGTTATTATTATTATTATCATCATTACCTTCGCCAGCGACTTCGCTGACGAAGGTAATGTTTTGATCCCCGTGTATTTATTTGTTTGTGTGTCTGTCTGTCTGTCTGTGTGTATGTGTATCGAATAACTCAAAAAGTACCAAACGGAATTTCATAAAATTTGGTGGGTTGATTTGGCATGACCTGAGGATCAATCGATTAGATTTTGGGAGTGATCGGGTCAAAGGTCAAGGTCAAGGCCACGAAAAGGTCAAAACCGACTTTCGCCCATATCTCGGTCAATTTTTATCCGATCGGCATGAAACCAACGCCAGTGGCGAGGGATTCAGTGGCGTCGGCGAAAGTATGCGCTCTACCGAGTGCCCATTCTAGTTTGTTTGTGTGTCTGTCTGTCTGTGTGTATGTGTATCGAATAACTCAAAAAGTACCAAACGGAATTTCATAAAATTTGGTGGGTTGATTTGGCATGACCTGAGGATCAATCGATTAGATTTTGGGAGTGATCGGGTCAAAGGTCAAGGTCAAGGCCACGAAAAGGTCAAAACCGACTTTCGGCCATATCTCGGTCAATTTTTATCCGATCGGCATGAAACCAACGCCAAAATGTGCAGAATTATATACCCGATCCTGTGATGTGAAACACGGTACAATGGGGTCAATACCCTTCTTAGCGGTTGGGGGTCAAAGGTCAGGGGGGTCATTACCTTTCGAACTTAAAGGCGTATTGATGTAAAAAAAAATATATCGTACTCTTGTCATTCATCGATCATTTAAAAAAATAAAAATGGGTCCTCAGAGTTATGTGGCGAGGGATTCAGTGGCGTCGGCGAAGGTATGCGCTCTACCGAGTGCCCGTTCTAGTTATTATTATTATTAATATCCTTACCCCGCTTTGAACGCAAAATTGACCCTTTGAACATTAACAAAAAGTCAATTTGATTCAATCAAAAATTCAAGCCCAGCGAAAAAATGTTTTTATTTGGAGTCCCCAAGAAAAAATATTGAAAGATGACTAGGCCACGCCCCATCAAAAATCAAAATACATCATGCTAATGGGAGCCCACCCCAAACATTTTTCCTCATAGAAAAATTAAACTTGGCAGAGACATAGTCCATGTTGGGCAAGTAAAAAACTACACTATGGCCCCACCCTGAACCCAACATGAAGTCGGCCATATTGTGCAGAAGCATGGGTGTATAAAATTGTACCCATCATATTTTTAAATCTTTACTGAGGGTTTAAATCCAATTGGCACCAAAGTTGGAGAAAATTACTTACATGTGGTCAAAAGTTTTTCTTTTTTTTTTCTTTTTTTTTTTACATCAATTACATTTTTGATAAAATGTTGGGTGTGTCTGTGATGAGCTTACAACGAAGCGCCCATTTTCAGAAGTATAAAAGTATGCATATCTCACGCATACTATCGGATTGACTTGGACCCAAAGTAACATTTGTGCCGAATGACAACTTGAACAAACTGATACGTAAAATGGTTCTCCAACTCCCCCTATATTTTTGGAATGGGAGGAAAAAAATTATTTTCACATATTCAAAAAAAATTAGGCTCACACATTCTTCATGCCAAACTGAACCAAAAACCAAATGTGTACACACCCCTATTTATAATCGTGTTGCCACGAAAGACAGGAAATGGTGTCCTCTCATTGCTGAGTGGCCCCACCGGTCACAAGGGAGGTGATCGGACTGGAGGGCGAGGGCCATAACACCGCTCGTGGTTTTAATTAGTAAATTATTTTTCTGTACTGAATTAAGCCCATGATTACATTGCTATTCGATCACATATGGAGAGAAACCGTGTTTTCAGTTGCCAATTCCGATAATTGGAAAACGCGTCAATAAAGGAAAATGATTGAGAAGTAGCCAGGACTAATTGTTGTCATAAAGGCGCGTATCTGTGCCCCCCCCCCCCCCCCAATTCACAGATCTAGCTCCGCCACTGAGACGCTTCCTAATTTGTTTTGAGTTAGTATGTATGCAGCTGATGCTTCTGCCGATTGTCCCGACCATGCCTTGTTTAGTATAGTCTAATATGGTCCGTATGTATGATGAGCAGAACCTCTGAAAAGTGGTCCACTATGGCCACTTATCTGATGTTGTTACTTGATGACTTGTTGTCATTTTCATAAATTTCAAACTTACCCCATTTCATTACCATTTGTTCAGCTGCTGTGTTATGGCCCCAATTTGTTATGACATTTACGACAGCAAGGGATGACAGACAAAATTTTAAAACTAAAACAGGTTTAATTAAACAAAGACCAACACAAACCTACAATTTATACTACTGATCAAGATTGATAATATACAAGAAAAAAATATTTACAGTCCCTTGAGATGGGGTTGCTTGGTGATGTTCCGGGTGAGGAAAATGCTCCAACACAGGCAAAAATCCACAAAAAGCTTCACAGGTCTTGAAAAGAGTGACAGGTCTGGTCAAATGTATCCTTCACCTTGCAATTTCTCCTACCACTTTATTCTCTCAATTTTTCTCCTTATATACTCTTTTGAAGCCCCCTCCCACATTTAGACTTTTTTTTTCTCTGGGGCTTTCCCCTCTCAGACATGCCCAGGACATGCCCAAACCTAGCTCCAGACTGGGCTTAGCAAAATAGAAGGTCAATACTGCCATCTAGAGGCCTCTTTCCACATTACAGCTGAGAGACAGGTGGGGCTTGAAAATCCCCCCCTGGCCGAAGTGGGGAATGACAGAAAAAGTTTGAGGACATTAAAATACATTGCATTGAAATGCAAGCCCCATCAAAATAAAAAAAATAGTGCCACAGGCCCTGTAGCTCACCTGACCACTCAAGGGAAACGCCTTGAAAAAATTTAGTGTCCTAATGGGTGGTTTCAGCTTCATTGGTCAAGTAGTTTTAGAGAAGAAGAGTTTTAAAGGTTTCAGTGTAACTTTACAAAGTTGAAGGTCAAAGCAAGGTCAAAATTCATAATACGGAAGAATTCGTATTACATGTGATGTATCTTGCTACTTACTACCTACATAGCAAATTTCAGCTGAATATGTGCAATGATAGCTTTCAGATGGCCAATAATGTGATTTTGAAATCAGATTGGAACGCCTTGAACAAAACAGTGTCCTCATAGGCAGGAAGGTACCTGTCAAGTTTCATCTTCATTGGCCAAGTAGTTTCGGAGAAGATGATTTTGAAAGATGTCAATGTAACTCACGGGGGTTGTATGAAGTTAAAGGTGAAAGCAAGGTCAAATTTCAAAATACGGAAAAGGCCGTATGATATGTGATGTATCTTGCCACGTACTGACTACATAGCACATTTCAGCTGAATATGTGCATAAATAGCTTTCAGATGGCCAATTATGTGATTTTCAATATGGCCGCCGTGGCGGCCATGTTTGAAATCGGATCGAAACGCCTTGAACAAACTTTGGTGTCCTCATGGCTAGGAAAGTACCTGTCAAGTTTCAGCTTCATAGGCCCAGTGGTTTCGGAGGAGAAGATATTTACGGACGACGAACGACGACGACGAACGACGGACAAACAGGCCATGACATAAGCTCATCTGACTTCGTCGTCAGGTGAGCTAATGAACCCTCCCATTATACTGCATAATGCAGTTGGAATTGTGATAACTGTTGGCAGACAGAAATGTCAGTATTTCAGGAGGACAGTGGTAAAAAAAGAATGTTGTTCGTGACAACATATCTAGACAAAAATATCCGAACAATTCACTTTGAGCTTTGTGATTTGATATATACTGAGCAATAAAAGAAACGCAAGATAGCTAGTTAGTCAATATACTCTTATGGTTACTCAGTCGAAGTGATCGCAAAATAAAGAAAAGTTTGATGAAACAAGTGTAAATGTGCACACACTAGTAATAAATTTGCTTTTCTAAAATAATTTCACGCCGACTTATTTCTAAAATAATTGCACGCTATCTTATTTTCCAGTCTGCCTTTAATTAAGTTGCGTTTATTTTGTTGTTCAGTATATTAAAACAATAACTTTGAGGTGATTGGCTATGGAGCCGAAACATGATGGCATAAATAGTGATGCTCGACTGAGGAAAGGGTATCCAGGGAATCGCCTGCAAAGGTAAGAACATTATTAACTACGTTTTATATAATAAACTGGGAAATATTCAGCTAGCCCTCCAGCGCTTAGGCTAGCATCAGTCTTTTTGGGTAAAAATCTGTATTCTTGGGTTAAAGGAAAAATGGAGTCTAAGTTGGTATTCAATTATTAATTTGATTATTTTATTATTACTCTGGCACTGACGCACACACACACAAATGGATTCACAAAGATGCACACACACACTCACACACATTTGAATCATCCACAATAAAACCAAGCCGCATGCAAAAAAATAATGAACTGGCACTTTTTCTTTGATGAGTTAATCGGAAAATATGACTGTGACCGTTGATGTTACTAGAAATGCCTCCTAATAAGTATGCGCCCTGGCTACCCTGCCACTGAGCTTGACTGTTTGGTAATGTGGTCAACGCATGCGACTCTTACCTGGGAGTTTGGGGCTCAATTCCCTGCCTGGGCCCTCCGTCGGCCTGCCACATAAGCTTTTACTCTGATTAGGATAAAATGAGTTCTAAAAAAATGAGTTGGATTGGACACACTGCTGTTTGGTTAAGATCTGGCTGACCCAGTTAAATAAGTGAAAATTTCTCTAGATGGCTAATGCAGCCTTCTTAAATTGCAGAACTAAGATGTTACTAATTATGCTAAATGATGTTTACACCTCTAATAAAATAGGTTGAAAATAACAGTATTTGTTTTACTTGGCTTGTTATGCCAAACCTGCAATTTTTAAAATTTTGATTGCATTATGCCTTCAAAGCAATCAAACAAACTAATAAATAAAATCACTCCTGCTCAGTAAGGCATTGATTTGGGACAGCCCACAGCCTTATTACTGGGGCCTGTGGGGATAATGTTTCAAACCCCAGTGTTGCCACAATTATAACCCCTTTTGAGTTATTGAGGAAGGCTCTTAATCTCACACTGTCCAAAGGGCAAATTAATCCCTACTTTTTCCAATCAACTCCATGTTTTGAATATTTGAAGTGCCGGTACGATATGCAAAATGTGGGTACTCAATGCAAAGTTTGCACATTCTCGTACTGCTTGGGTACTCTCATGTATACAGTAGAGTACCTGGGGTACCCTCCTGTAGTACACGATGTTTCAACGACCCTTTTCCGCCTAAATAACTGCATTCTTAAGTAAATTCCCACTGCTAATAGACTTTTTGGACATCTTGTTATGCTGAGTACAGCTTCAACACCAGGGGGTGCAAGATCTGCCTGGTGTAGCAAATCTTGAGGGATTCAAGGATGCCAGCCAGTGAGTGTGCTCTACATATGGTCAATATCTCTGTTCTCCAACATCAAATTGAACTCTGCAATTGGCACTGACAGAAGACTCAAGTCTTCTGCCACCTCCACATTGCTTTTACATCTTTACGTCCGATTAGGCTATGGTATTTTGGAGTTTTTGGTAATGATCATGTCTTGCTGCACTTCTTTTGACTGCTTGTCACAGATATTACAGTATGCCTGCAGTTAGAAACTGCATTTTAGCCAAAGGTTTGCATGCCTGTTGAATACTTTAATGGCCTTGCTATCATTTGAGGGTCTGAACATGCAATTTGCCAAGTCTGGCTGTTAGGAAGTAGTCAGTGGAACACCAGATGCAGGATACAAAGCATTAATTAAAACACAAAACACTAGGAGAAAGTTGGTAAACAAGCCAGAAACAAAACACTGACTGGGAAAACTAAGTTACCCTGCTCAAGGCAGGAGGAAACAAAGGTACACTCTTCAAGAGTGGCTAAACTAGAAAAACAAAAACTGGACCTAACTAAACTGACAGAAAACACTGGGAGACTAGACAAAGGGCAGACAAGATGAGGGCGCAGCAAAATACAAGACTCGGAAATCATACAAAGGAAATACTCCGGAAGGCACAGGAGCGGAGATTTCACAATGCAGAGCTGAGTCTAACAAAGTTCCATCTGATGATCGCTTCTCTCTTCCCCGCAGATATATGCATGGGAGGAGGCGCAAACTCGGAACGCAATCTCGAAAGGAAACAAACACATGGGATTAATGAAACAATTTCACGAGAACTGGGTTAACAATAGACTCGAGACAAGACGCTGAGACAATCAAACTAGACAGTTTAGATTGAGGTAATCTATACATGACGAGTATAAAGCACCACAAGAAAAGCAAAAAGGAAAGCAGAGCTTTAAACGCAGTTAATCAGGGAAGGCTTAGAAAGGAATTACTAAACCTAGAAACACTCGCACTAATGAGTTAATTAGGTTAATACTGAGAGACGAAATATATACAATCACCCTAAAATAAGTGCTGGTTAGTACAGGTTAATAATTATCCTATCAGAGAACACATTCACTCAGAGTTTTGCGAGACTCAGAATTAAGCACAGGTGGAAGTAATGAATGAAATACCGCAGCCAATTCCGAAAGAGGAAATGATTGGACAACGAGACACAGGCATGCTGAAGGCTGTCGCACAACATAACAGGAGTTTGAGCAAGCGGGAATGAAAGCTGAAAAATAAATCGAGTAAGCCATGGGAGAAAGCAAAAGCACAAATATAAAAGTAATAAGCACAAAGACGAAAACGGCACATGAGGCAGAACATAACACTCGCACCTTTGCATATAATCTTACCTCATGTAATGCTCAGCAACTGTGTGGTTTAATGTTATTAATGCAATGCTACTGTAGGGCTGGGCGATACGGACAAAATCTAGTATCTCAATTTAAATTTATTTTTTTTGACCAAATCCCTCAATATGAATATTTTGCCGATATTATCAAGACAAATGTTGGTTCTTTCAAACTTTACACATAAAGCATTGACACACAGTGGTTTTTGATAACCATTTATTAGAAATGTTGATATAACGACCAAGCATGAGCAGGAAACAGCTAAAACAGTCCAGTAAGAGCGAAGAAATGCAACCCTTTACTGTAATGCAGCTTTTAAACCCAGAAAAGCCAACTCTTATCTCATATCAGGATATTACGATATCCAAAGTCCTTAATATTGAAAGGAACGGTCTTCGACTCCAAATGCAGTTCAGCATCGGCAGGGCGTTTATTAGGATTAACACAGCTCATGGTCAAATACAGAAACAGATCGATAGCCAGGCAAACAGGGTAATGCAGAATAGTCAGAATAAGAGTCAAGGGACAAGCAGAAATAATTTGGTAACCAGGGAATCAATCCACACAAAGACAGTAACAAAGGGGGTAGAGCTAAGGGAATGGAAGGGGAAGGAAAAGGGAGTTGGATAGGATCAGGGAGAAACACAGGAGAATCTAAACAGATGGGTACAAAATGGGAATAAGGGAGAACAAAGTACTAATCAATCAACCAGCAATCAAGCAACGTAATACAAACAATCAATAACTTACGGGAAAATTCACAAGAAACGAGCAATCAACAATCGAAACTAGAAAGCGCAGAAACGAGACTTAACCAAGACGAGCAATGGGAAGAAACGAGTCGACAAGAACCTGCGCTAAAAGTGGGTCTTTTAAACACAAACTAATAAAGTGGAATCCCAGCTATACACAGGACAGCTGTAGAGAGAGGCGGAACTAGAAAAGCAAGGACGTTGATAGGAGAGAGAGGGGAAACAGGTGGAGTTTTAACTCTGATCTAACTAATCACCCGTGCCTCTCTAAACTACTCTCAGGTGTGGATGGTCAATGAGAACAGCAAGAAAGAAGGAAGTGGAATTACCTCACCGAAATACAGGGAAGAGAGTGTGATGAAAAAAACAAGACACCATGAGACAGAAATGAGAGGAAGACACTGAAGACTAAAGACAGCGCAATCTTACAGAAACATACTTACTCTAAAAGAATAAATATGATAAATAAATAAATAGTAACTGAAATTACTAAAACTTGCTAAAAACAAACATATGAATCTGCGATTCCAAACAGAACCCCACCCTCTATGACCGCCACCTGGCGGTCTAAGTCGAGGCTTAAAAGTCTTTATATGAAAGTCTTTGATGAGTTGCTTGTCGAGGATGTGACAAGCGGGGATCCAAGAGCGTTCCTCAGGGCCGTATCCTTCCCAGTCCACTAAGTATTGTAGACCCCTTCCTCGCCGATGAATGTCCAGCAGCTTGTGCGCTGTGTGGGTTTCTCCTCCATGGATGATCCTAGGGGGAGGAGGATTGGTCGGGGCAGGGGTGTGGACGGAAATCAGTACAGGCTTAATACAAGACACATGGAAGACTGGGTGGATATGGCTCATTGAGGCTGGTAACTTGAGTCTAACAGAAACTGGATTGATAATCTTTTCAATGACAAACGGACTAATGAAACGGGGCGCTAGCTTGTGACTTTCAGTCCTTAAAGCAATGTCCTTAGAAGATAGCCAAACTTTTTGTCCTACTTTATACTGTGGTGGAACTGAGCGACGACGGTTAGCCTGACGACTCATTACATCAGCAGCTTTTAGGAGAGTGGAACGAGTCTCCTCCCACGTCCTTCGGCACCTCCGGAGAAACTCCTGGATATTGGGAACGTTGACTTCAACCTCCTGAGAGGGAAACAGAGGAGGTTGGTACCCGAGACAAGCTTGAAAGGGAGACACACCTGAGGCAGCCGTGGGAAGGCTGTTGATAGAATATTCGTCCCAGGGCAGTTGTTCGCTCCAGTCCCCCTGATCTCGAGAAGTGAGGCATTGAAGGACACTCTCCATCTGTTGGTTGGCCCTCTCTGTTTGTCAGTTACTCTGTGGATGGAAACCAGAGGTGAGACTGACCTTTATTCCCAGGGCTTGACAAAAGGCTCGCCAGACTTGTGAGATGAACTAAGGGTTACGGTCGGAGACAATGTCTGAGGGGATGCCGTGTATTCTAATAACGTGTTGGATGAGTAGATCCGCCGTCTCTCTGGCAGAGGGAAGCTTGGCCAGTGGTCTACAATGGTCAGGATGACGGTGTTACCTCTGGAGGGCGGAAGGCCAGTCACAAAATCCACCACGATATTAGCCCAAGGTCTGGTAGGGACCGGAAGTGGTTGCAGGAGACCAGCTGGAGCAGTGTGGGTGGCCTTGTTCTGGGCACCGACCGGACAAGCAGTCGTGAGGTTCTTGACATCTCTCCGGATCGTTGGCCACCAGAACCTTCGAGTTAGCATGGCTTAGGTCCAGTTGGCACCAGGATGGCAGGCGAGACGAGAAGAATGGGCCCACTGGAGAACTTCGGCCCGGAGATTGTCTGGAACAAAGAGACATTTCTTTGGACAGTTAGTAGGTGGCCCCCCAGAAGGTTGTGACCTTCTGACTCGATTCTCCAGTTCCCAAACTAATGATCCCACCACAACTCGACGGGGTAGGATGGTCTGTGGCTCCTTGGGAGGGGCGTCTGGTGAGAATTTGCGCGACAGGGCATCAGGTTTCTTATTAAGGGAGCCTGGGCGATAAGCAAAGGTAAAATTGAATCTATCGAAAAACAGTGACCAACGAGATTGGCGAGAATTAAGTCTCTTAGCTGTACGGAGGTACTCCAGATTCTTATGGTCGGTCCAGACCTGGAATGGAACCTTGGCCCCTTCTAGCCAGTGACGCCACTCCTCTAATGCCAATTTTACCGCCAGTAACTCCCGATTACCGATATCATGGTTGCTCTCGGCCGGGCTTAATCTGCGGGAGAAGAAGGCACAAGGGTGTATCTTATTATCAGGCCCGGACGGAATCTGCGCCCGCGGTGCTCCGATGAAAACTCTGCGGTAATTCTGGATTTTTAACACAGCAGTGTAGAGTACTTGAACGCCTCTCGCCCCTCCCCCTTTGTCTGTTTTTCCCGCCCCCGCGCCGCTGTCAATATTGAGACGTCAGCTGTTAACAGAAGAAAACTACTTTTATGAACTATCTCTATCTATCTATAAAATGATGTCAAAAACTAGATTTACAGCAGAAGAGCTGAGACGTCGTCATTTAGCGACACGGATCACCGCGGCAGATAGGGCATTTGAATTTGCCAATGATTTTTATGCGGATGGGGGCGTGTTATTTTGTAAAGTCTGTCAGCACTCGGTGGATTACCTGAGGAAACAGACCATTGTGGAGCATCTGAAGTCCCAAAGGCACAACAGCTGAAAGAGGAGTGGATTGGGTAAGTAAAACACACACACACAGACACAGAGTAGGAATGGGCGATGATTTTCAAATAGATGATTTTTCGAATAGTTCATTACGTGACAAGGACTTCATTGAACGGTCGGCACCGCTGTGAAGCGTTAATGTAACAATATTCTCAGGTACCGAGTAGGCTACAGCCTCTCATTTAAAATGACGGACGATAGATAGATAGAGTGAGAGAGTGAGTGACTGAGCGTTAAATGGGCTAGAATGAGCGAGAGAGGTAGGGAGAGGGAGAGTGCATTATTAACTCGTTCATTTTATTGGCTTAGCTGGTCACATTGGCTTAGCTGATGAGAAGCTCGCAACTTTACTCCGTCGGGTTGTCCATTTCATAAACAGCTCACCTAGGCCTGACTGAAAAAATAAGTCTTTCTCTTTATTTTATTTATTTATTTTACTATGGACTAAAATTGACATCATCGCTAAATTGAGTATATTTACATTCCATCAAGTATGTGCTGCTCACTCACTCAATCACTGTCGGTAAAAAAAGTCAGACTTAATCACTGAATATAGCCTACTTTCTCTCCCGCAGTATCCCTGCGTTTTATAGTCTGCCGGCCCCGCGAGCATCCTGTCAGCTGTTTTACATTGTCGATGGTTCGTATCAACGTGCGCTCCAGTTATTTCCCAGTTTTGACTTGCGCTGCATAAGGCTCTCCTTAGTGGCCACTACAGATGTTCACAGTCACACAGACAATACAATTGAGAGAAGAACTCAGCTAATTGTCCCCCGCCGCGCGTTTAGTGCGAAGCGGGGGACATAGTATTCAGCTCCGTCCGTACGTCCCGAAACCTTGTCTGCGCGATATCTCAAGAAGTAAGCATCGGATTTTTTTCAAATTTGGTGTCAACATGTATTAGGGTAATGTCCCGGCGCCAGTCGAATTTGGTGACCTTCGCGACATTTTCAAGGTCACACCGAGGTATGATAGATTCTGACACTGAAATGCTTGTCTGCGCGATATCTCAAGAAGTAAGCATCGGATTTTTTTCAAATTCGGTGTCAACATGTATTAGGGTGATACCCCGGCGCCAGTCCATTTCGGTGACCTTCGCGCCATTCTCAAGGTCACACCGAGAAATTGTTCATTTTGACACGATTTCACATTTTGTGGCGGGGGACAAAGACATGTTAGTGTCAAATACTTGTTAACTTTTATTTTCACCTTGTGTTAAAGATTTTAGCAGAGAACCTCCACCGCCAGCAGAAAGGATGAATATGTTTCCCCATTGAGAAATAGGCTGCGCACTTTTATGCACAAGACACAATTGTGTATTTAATTAATATTTATTTTTTTTATTTTCATTTTTTTCTCTCCAGACATACCGACAGGATCGGTCAGGATGTAGGGATTATTAATGTTCTTCTACACATTCAGAAAGTCAAGTGTTCCATACACAGTCCAGGTTCATACGGGAGATTCAAATAATTAATGATCCGTTTTAGTATCTCGTGGGAACGAATTACTATCTTGAGTGAACGATTAACTATCTTGTCGGAACGGATTAGTATCTCGTGCGCACGTTTTAATTTTTTTTTTTTTTTTTAACCATGTCATCTGCGGAGCTCTGTAGACTGATACGGCGGGAGAGAACGTAGTGTCAAGTGATAGTGAAGTCTGACTTTTTTACGGACAGTGATTTTGGGATGGAAATACATCACTATATTGAGCACAAGTTGTGTTAGGAAGCACCTGAGAGCGCTGCTAGAGGAGAAAGAATCTACTCTAAAGGCCCATGTGATCTTTGTTGTTGAGGACAGCACAGAGATCAAGACCACAATCACCAAACTGCAGGAGACTTCCAACCCCTGTGCCGCTACTATCCATGGTCAGCTGGAGAACCTACTCATGCTCTTTGAATATGGTTGCAGTGTAGGGGCTGAGGATTGGCGTCCCGGGACCACAGAAAAGCTGAGGCAGCTGGATGAAGATGATCGTGCTGCCTGCACTCAGCTCTTCCAGAAGACCATGGCTGACTGCTCTGCAAAGTTGCAGAATGTGATGGAGACACACCCAGACACGGCGCTCGGTATACGCTTATCACGCACTGCGCGTAGGGCACCAACTGCCTGGGGGGCACCAAAAAAATCAAGCCCATAAAAAAAAACAGTATTACAGTATTTATTAATATTTAAAATAAAAGTTTGTAAAGTATGTTAATAAATATAAGTAATACAAAAATAACGTAGGCTTATTTACGCTAAAAAAGATTAATCTCCTGCGCGGCCCTCTCATCGGTCTACCTTTGGTGCCCCCTCCCCCCCTCCCCCATTCCCTAGTAGTTTGCTCCATTATGCTTCAATCGCAAATTTGGCAGAAGTTCATTCCGGAGATCTGGACATGTCATCGAAATCGAAAAGGCATCAAGAGTCGGGGGTGGAAAAGAAAAAAAACTGCGAGATGATGCTCGCGCGTCACTTGCAGGTAAGACGATGTTTTAATTAACAATTATTTATTTTGTAACAGCTACGTTTACATGACCACAATAATCCAATAACTGGGAATAATGGGGTAATGGAAATAATCTGATTTGATGCGTTTACATGTACTTCAGTAATGCGATAATCGGAAAAACCTGGTTTACGTGGTTCAGTCAATAGTTCGATTTCTTTCCAAGTACATGACGTAAAACTATTGGTCTCAGCATAGGCCTTCCTCCACTCCTACCTAAAACCTGTGCTTGCTGGATGTGCGTTAGGAGTAAGGAGTGGTAGGAGAGAGTGGTGCTCAATGAATTTTCAGATGCAAAATGGAGAGAGAATTTCAGGATGTCTCGGGGAGCATTCGTGAAACTGTGTGATCAGATGAAGGATGTCATGAGCACAGAAGAGATGACCGCTGTACCTCTAGAAATGCGAGTGGCGATTGCGTTATACGAGCTCGCTAGCTGTGGAGAGTATAGGCTGATAGCGAATCAGTTTTGTGTTCATAAAGCGTCTCAAGTTAGCTACATCCGTTTTTCCATTTGTACACATTCGCAGATAAAGAACGAAAGAAATCGGATTAACCGTATACATGGGCCTGTCACATTTTCCTCTGCTGAGCGAAGCTTCTCCAAACTTAAGCTCATTAAAACATACCTGCGCTCATCAATGGGCCAGGAGCGTTTAAGTGGTCTGGCTGTCATCAGCATCAATGGGGAAATTGCTCAGAATCTGTCATATGACGACCTGATAGCTGATTTCGCAGCCCGGAAATTCAGACGTGTGCCTCTGTAGGGCCTCTAACAACTGGTGCTTGCATTTTAAAATTTGTATTTAAAGTTCCTTTCTCAGAACTGTGTTTACAGTTAAAAGCAGATGTTTGTTTGTTAATAGTCGTGGCATTTATTTATTTTTTTAATTTAGATTATTTATTTTTATTTATTTGAGTATTTGGTGACATTGTTACTGTTTTATAAAGACTTAATTATTATTTATCTCTTTATTATTATTGTTATTATTTATCTCTATCCCAGTTTTTGAACCATTAATATTAACAACTTAATTTGTAAAATAAGGCAAAACTGATAAATACTCAGATATTGTTCATTTCTGTCAGGGGTGGGGTTGGGTGGGTGGGTATGTGGCAGGGGGAGGGGGGGCACCACAAAGCATTTATGCTTAGGGCACTAAAATGGCTAGCGCCGGCCCTGGACACTCCCCAGCATGCAGCTCTTCAAAGCTCTCCCAGTGTTTGACCCATCAAAGGTAGCTGGTGTGAAAAAACATCCAGGACTATGTCCAGGTGGCCCCTGCACTTACGTGTGTGTCAGCTGAGGAATGGCTCCGCTACATCCACATGGACAAGAGTGATGCTGAGGAGGTCAGTCCTGTGGAGTGGTGGGCTGCCAGACAGGACAGAATGCCCACTCTTGCCCCACTTGCAGCATTGTACCTCCATCTCCCCACTACCTCAGTGGATGTTGAGAGACTTTTCTATCACTATACAATGCTGCTTACACAGTACAGACGGAGCCTTACTGAAAACAACATTAAAATGATGCTCATTGCAAAATTCAACAGTCGGCAGCAGGATTAAGCTTTTGACTGACTGACAGTCTCTGTCTGACAGATCATCAGACAATCTGAATGACCAGCTTACTTACTGGTTAACTCAGGCATTTACTCATGCTTAAATGAGTAAATTAACTAATAGAATTGCAAGGGGGAAAAACATACCTGTGGTTCATTGATTATTCAAAGCATTGTATGGTTCTCTCAAACAAGAATTTGCACAATATTTATTTTTGCACTTTTTCCTGATTTATTTAATTGACAAACTAATGAATGCTGGTTTTGTTCTCAAATATTGCCTTATGTATTTTTTTAATTTATTTATTTTTTAATACAATCTTAAAGCTAAGCTGTTCTTTTCCAGTGTACAGAAAACAAACCTGTGGTTTGTTTTAAAAATTCAATTTAATGAATTATATATTGAAGTTATTTAAAGACTATGAAAATTATTTTTGTTTCAGATATTTTGTTTCCATTGAATAAGATTTTGCAAGATATTTACTTATTTATTTATAGCTTTATTACATTATTTATTGAAATATGCTAATTTGTACATATGTTCAAGGGGGTCTATTCTCCCATGCGCTTAAGTCGAAAAAAGCGCATAGCTACGCGCTTTTCAGCCTACGCGTATTCTCCCCTCGACTTAAGTCTGTGCATTACGCGCCTTGAAGGCAGTTATGCGCTTGGGGCGGAGCAAGGCCAAAATCGGGGCGTTTCCGGGCGTTTCTCATGCAAATAACACTTACGCGTATTCTCCCCCTGGCTTACGCGCTTTTTCTGTTAAGCGCTTTTGAGGGCTGTATTAAGGTCAAGCGCCAACATTAGGCGAAATTGAATATTGCGTTTGATGTCGGTTATAGGCCGAATTTTTACATTACTTGTATTTTATTTAACATGGTAAAGGTTGAGACATTTAATATTCGATTGTTCTTCCTTATTTCTAAACTACATTTCTCAAAGCCATGATAATTTATCAAACGAAATCATCACATGATATTACGCATCAGCCTCTTCTCCAATCAGTTAAATTACAAACGCAAAACAATTAATTAATACGAGTATACATAAGACCATCATTCTACCTTGCTCTCAAAATCTAAAGCCAAAATGCCAGTCCTGCATTTGCTTGCACTCTTGCGTGATTGGGAAAGAGTAAGAGGAGCGCGCCGAGCTCGAAGACGAACACGCATATATCGGCTTCGTTTGGACATCCTGGGACAAACAAACATCGAGTGCATCCAGCGCTTTCGCCTGGACCGTGCATGAGGCAATCATCTATCTTTGCCGACTTCTGGATGAGCAGCTATCCAGCCGCAGCAATTATCCGCAAAACATACCCGTAGTCATCAACGTCAGAACTGCGCTGTCGCTCCTGGCATCTGGGTCATTCCAGAGAGTGGCTGGTGATGTCATTCACATCACAGGCGTCTGTGTCAAGGTGTCTGACGCAGTTCGTTGGCGCTTCAAGTTCCTCTCCATGCACTTCCACTGCAGAAAGAGTGGATGCCATCCCCTCCTCCTGTGCAGTGAAATGCACAGGGGATGATGGTTGCCCACCACCTGTTGCGTGTACACTTCTCCGGTGTGCAGAGAACCTGGCTTTTACAGCGCCCCACAGATCTCTCCATTTATGCTTTAAATGCGGGGATACTGCGCTTACATCTACCCACCGAAGGCACATCCAGAACGATTCGCAGCTTAATTCCTCGGATCAGCCTTGCTTGCCAAACAACACCAACATCTATGAAATTTGGTTTTCGGCTTTGGCTCGACGTCGCCATTATTGTCTTCCATATTCTATTAACAAATGCGACTGCCCTGTATGTTCGTGATAATCTAAAAAGTTGTGATATTCTCACGAGTGAGGGGATTGATTTTCTAATGGAGAATATCTGTATTAACTAACTCGAGTCCTAGTAATTTTTTACCATTGGTAATACTGTGTAATTTAATGTGTGAATAAAGATATTATTAAATAGGCTACTCTAGATTGAGCCCTACCCTGGCAAATACCAAAGCACTATCCATTTGTTAATCAATTTTAGCCTTTAAAGAATAGCAGACATAGGAAGAATCATTCTCAGTAAATGGGATAATTGATTATAATAAAGTATTAGGCACAAGTTCAAGTGAATGTGTCGCTCAAATCAAATAGGATGATAGGCTATGGATATGGAATTCCGTCATTACTGAGGCGGTTTCGGGGCGGGGAGATGACCGCGTGCGGGGTAAGAATCCTTGTTAAAGCGTTTCCATGTCCTTTAATTGCAATCCTGACGTCGGAGTAGTTTTCAAGTGCGCAATTTAGAAATGAGATCATATAAACTGTCTTTGATTGTCTTTGTGTGACTAGAATGTTCCCTTTGTCTTCTTCCCTGTCTTCCACGGAACAAACAGGCTGGTGTAGGAGGGGCACATTTTCAATGATCTGATTGCGCTGATTGAGAAGCGCTAAATTCTTTATTTATTATTTCATTATCGCGGCAATTTGTTTGTGTGCATAGCTTTAATGCCATGGTGGCTAGAGTAAGAAATAACAAGTGTTTGTCACTAACATATTCCCCGCCACCGCAATTTTATGTGTCCGTACGGACGGAGCCCAATGCTATATCCCCCGCTTCGCGCTAATCGCGCGGTGGGGAATAAATAAAGAGATGTCTGAATTACGTCTTGTAATTGGTACGGCCTACTATTACAGCGGCATATAAAACCTTGTATCTTCACAATGACAATCTTCACAGGAAAATAAAAAATAAATATAATATAGAATAATAGTAATAATTATAATAATATAAATGGATAAATATAGTTTAAAATAAAAATGTTTAATTTTGCATGTAAGAATAGTGGACATACAAGTTTTTGTTTCTTATCAGTTTGGAGATACGAGGTTTTATCAGCAGGCCGACGATATTCAAATTTAAAGTCTGGTTTGCGTTTTCCATGGACCACAAATGCGTTTTCATGGTTAATCAGAAAATCCTTTTTCCATGTTTTCCTGATAGCCATAATCAATGAGCTTTGTACAGAGTCTGCCTCTCTTTTGGATCAGTCACACCTCTTTCATAAGGCCGCCTACATTCTGAAGTTGTGGGCGTGATCGAAGGGAGTAGGGGAGAATACGCGTAACTCAAAAGCGCTAAAATCGAAGCGCGTAAAAAAGACTTACGCGCTAATGGGAGAATAGACCCCAAAGTGAATACAGTTATTGGCAGGCAAATTAACTTTTTTGTACACATTTATGTATCCTAATTTGAATAAGTTCTATTGAATGTTCATAAGCGAGTACATTATTTACGATTGAATAAAAATGTCAAAATCTAAGTTTTGATTATATGGTGTCAATATGGTGACTATATTTTTGACTTTGTGGTACTTTTAGGTTTACTAGCCTCTCACATCTAGAGTTCAGGCTGCTACACGGCACTCACAGCTATGTTTCCCTGCCAATCCAACCCCTATACCTGTATGTAGGCATATCAGAGGTAGCCAGGGGACACATGCACATTTCTTCAGTGATGCCTGGTCTCTCCTGTTCTCAGCAGGCCCTTAAAGCTTGCATTCTATCTGCAGGAGTTATGAGCAGTGATTGAATCTGAGGTCTGTGAGACTGTGGTTACCTTTATATTGTCAGTTAATGCTGGTGTCATGCCAATGAGGGTTGGACTTGGTCGGATTAGATCACCAAATGTTTCCAAATGGGTTAAATGTGGAGGACAAATTTCAAGGGGGAGTGAAGAGTAGAGACAGAGGTGCAAAAACAGCAATAACATAACAAGTCCTCCTCCAGGAAATTCTGGGTTCTCGATGCTGGAGGCATGAGAGCACAGGAGACTTGGGGAAGGACAGGCATGAATGGAACATGAATATAAGTATGGAACATGGAGAGAAGGAGAGGGAGGGAGGGAGAGAGAGACGCTCACTGTGTCAGTGGACGTCTCCTGGCAGACAAGGCCTATTTAGTATAGTGTCCAGCCTTGTGCCCCCCACCCACCAATTAGGCAATTTTAATACAGGATTTTGCCTGTTAAAAGTTGCTATTTTTGCTCCAAACACATTGATTATTGTACTAGATAATTGTTTAAAACCTTTAAAGGAAAAAAACTACTCTGCAGAATTCCGCAGATTTTCCTCTTGAATCACCGCAGAAAACCAAAAAAAAGTCTGCAGATTTCGTTTGTTCCTACTTATTATCTTTGCCGTTGGAGTTGGGACAGAACTGCCCCCACGCCGGTGTTGGAGGAGTCAACCTCGACGATGAACTGCTTATCAGGATCTGGCTGTTGGAGAACAGGAGCAGAGGTGAATCTTTGCTTTTGTTCCTGAAAAGCCTTCTCCGCCGGGTCCAAACAAAAGGAAATTTGGGGGAAGTCAGAGCAGTTAGTGGGGCAGCAACGGTACTATAATTACGAATGAAATGGCGATAAAAATTGGCAAACCTTAAGAAACACTGTAGTTCCTTGCGTGTTGTGGGGGTAGCCCAATCACTGACCGCCTTCACTTTTCTTTGATCCATTAGAATGCCCTCTGGAGTGACCACAAATCCGAGGAATGGGACTGTGTCCAAGTGGAACTCACACTTCTCAGCCTTGGCGTAGAGTTGGTTCTCCAGGAGGCGCAGCAGAACGGCACGAACATGGTGAAGGTGTTCCTCCTTGGAACGAGAGAATATTAGTATATCGTCCAGGTACACAAACACAAATTGATTAATCATGTCATGGCCTGAGGGATCCGTTCTTCTTGCCAACGAAGAAGAAGCCGGCGCCAGCGGGACAGGAAGAGGGACGGATAATGCACCAGTAGTTTATTAAAAAATACTATTTATGCAAACAGTATCTTGAGGTAGTTTCCAATCACCTACATCTTGAAACAAACAAACAATAAGTTGATCGACGAGCACGAACAAATAGATCGCAATCTGTTCCCCAATCCTTCCTATTCGTGAGATAGATTGATGAACTTAAAGGAGGACAAGAAAAGCAAGGAAAAATACAAGTAATGGCAAAGTAATTTTGCCATGATTCAACCTGCATAAAAGATCAGAGAAAGCATTAAGAAGTAATTAGTATGTCCTCAGAAGATTAAATAATTTTCGGACACACCTTAAGCTCAGAGCTCACTGTCTCCTCCATGTTGAAGTGCAGATCTGCTGAAGGATAATTGTAAAGGTGAGCTGGAACACCCACAGCTGCCATAAGCTGCATGTATTCCTGATCGCTGTCAGTCATGTGATTACAGGAAAACCCACAGCTGCCACAAGCTGCATGTATTCCTGATCGCTGTCAGTCATGTGATCACAGGAAAACCCACAGCTGCCACAAGCTGCATGTATTCCTGATCGCTGTCAGTCATGTGATCACAGGAAAACCCACAGCTGCCACAAGCTGCATGTATTCCTGATCGCTGTCAGTCATGTGATCACAGGAAAACCCACAGCTGCCACAAGCTGCATGTATAAGCTGATGTGAGCCTCTGACGTCTGACACAGGAGAGCTCAGTGTATCATTACCACTTTAGCATGGTGCTCAGCTAGCAAAAATAAAAGAAAATTACCTAGGTCTGTCGGCTAGCATATAATCTGTTCAGGGTGTGTTTCGCCTGCCCCTGAGCATACTCAAAAATAAACTACAATACGCTTTATTCAGCAGACCCTATTATCCACTGGCTTGCAACTACACAGTCAGCCAATCCTCTCTTGAGCAGTGAGGGGTTAAGGGGTTTTCAAGACCCCGCAGCTGCTCTGGGTCTTGAAATACTAACCTTCCGGACCTGAGGCAAGAACCTCAGCCCTTACGCTTCAGGGGATTCAAAAATAGGATTGTTTCAAAGGACATAAACTGCATGAAATATAAGACATACCAAGGTCTGATTTGTTATGACTGGGATGTGAATTAGACACTTTTTCTTCACCTCATTTGTTTGACATAACAGTGACATAACATTGAAATAAATTGCTCAAAATTTTGGTAGCCCAGTAATTTCTTCTGAAAGTCAATGTATTGATGACAAAATTGCCAGTTGCACCAAACTCTGAACAGCAGTTCTAAAATATAGTGGTTAGGCTAATTGAAGATGCTAAGTTGCCCATCGGTAATAGTGCTTAAGTGAATGACGTGATTCCCGTGATTGACTGTAACTTCTGACTAATGTATTCCTGGCCAGTCTATTCCAACCTCCAATGCATTCTGAGATTCCCATCTCCAGAGCCTTGACCAGGCGGTAAGATGATGATCCCCATCACATTCATTTTTGGTCCACCCTGGTTGTGGTGCTATTAGGCCACTGGGTGGCAATGTTGAGCTGAGATTTTGTTGAATGACGAGGACAGGTTCTTGAGTAAACCGTCTGTTCTCCCATCTCCTTTTGTGCTTGTGATTTCTCAAACACACTCGCGCTCTGTGGATACACACTGCCATTTTCTCTTTACCTGAGTGCCTTTCACCGTCATATTCATTATAGACGACAGAGAAAAGGCACAACTGCAGATTCAGGTTGAAAAAATAAATACAGGGTCGTCAAGGTCATTTTTTCACACAATATTAAACAGCCTTAAAACATAAAAATGCCTTCAATTCTCCATGCTGGCACACCATATTCACTCAGCCTATGGGCGGCACAGTGGTACAGTGGTTAGTGCTGCTGCCTCACAGCAAGAAGGGTGTAGGCTCAAATCTGGCCTGGGGCCTTTCTGTGAGGAGTTTGCATGTTCTCCTTGTGTTTGCCCCATGCAGAAAAAATGCACTATAGGAACACTCCTGCCAGTGCCCCTGACCAAGGAACTGGCTTTAGAACTGGAGTTGGTCCCCGGGCTGCCTACTGCTCCTAACAATAGGTAGGGTCAAACGCAGAGGACAAATTACCCCATGGGGTTCAATAAAGTATCTCTTATTCTCCTCACTTACAAAGAAAATCAGACACAAACTGAAGCAACACAGATCAGCAGGCCTGTGCGCCTATATTAAATACTAGACCTCAGGTGCACAACAATAGCTGACCCATTTTAGGATTTTTCGGCAGATTATGCAAAAACTATATAATTAGCTAGATCAATGTATTAAACTGACATTTGTATCAGCCCCCACAGCAGCTGCATGATTGCTCTGCGCTGAAGTGCAGGAGTGAATTAAAGTTGTTTTTTAACTAAAATAAGGTACCTGTGGCCGTGTGGTAGTGCAGTAGGTGGTGCTGTTGCCTCAACACAAGTAGGACGTGGGTTTGAATCTGGGCTGGGGCCTTTATGAGTGTAGTCTGCATTTTCTCAATCCATTAAATGTATTGCACACCCCCATTTGACCTGGCCACTTTGAGGCAGGAGGATCTGATTCAGAATCAAAATATACACAAGTATGTATTCGAATCAAAGCGCAGGAATGAGGGAATTAGCATCATAGTTTCCTAATTGAACTGCAGTCAGAAATTCGAGAGAAAACCATTGGGAATTCATATTGCAGTTGATTGTGTTCTGGGTGTTGAGCAGTTAATTTGGATTGTCCGACCCCGAATCCAAAAAAGTTGGGATGCTGCGTAAAATGTAAATAAAAACAGAATGCTATGATCTGCAAATCAATTAGCCTCTATATTTATTTGAAAATAGTACAAGGACAACAAATCAGATAGTGCCACTGAGAATTTTATTCTGTGAAAAATATATGCTCCTTTTTCAATCGGCAGCAACATGTTCCAAAAATAGTCGGGATAGAGGCATATTTACCACTTGCTTTATAAAGGGTGAAATAACACATCCTTATTCAGCATATTATGCCAGATGTGATAATGACAATGTCACCCTTTACAGTGTTTAGCCATTAGCCAAGTGAATTGTCACTTATATCACATCTGACATGCTGAATAAGGATGTGTTATTTCACCCTTTACAAAGCAAGACATTTGCTTATGTATGATTTATGGAGACATAATGTCTCATTTATGAGGCCATTATACATGCTGTATAAAGCCTTTATGAGCAACACTTCTTCTAAAGTGTGACCCATATTTACCTAGCCATGCCCTGTTCCAGTGTTAAGATCACTAAGAGGCAGAAATGTTCAAAAACCTGAAAAAGGACTGCGTGCATGGTCCTCTCAGGTCATTACGCTAAAATTGATGCCCTCCCTATTGGTTCTATCAACTTGCCGTTTTCGTGAGGGTCTTCCTTGACCCAAAATACTTAATGATGCCAAATGGCAAATATCAGCTCCACATGGTTTTCCACTGATTATCTTGTGGCCTGGCATCTATTTTTGGGATTCAGGACTCTTGCGGACAAATTGGGTCGGTCATGTTATGTTTTTATGGCAACACCATAGCAACATGATGACATCATAATGGTGCATTGTTTACTGTAATATAAAAGCACTGATTGGCCAGACACACACGCACACAGAGTCCACTTCGCTATTATATTACAGATGATTTACTTGTTTGAATAGCATTCAAAGTTTTGTCATTCTCAAAGATGCCATATTTTTGCTCAGTATTTTCCAATCGGCGAATTAAAGTCAAGCTGTTTTGGGACTTATTGGGCAAAAAGGTAGATGAAAATCAAAGCGCAAGTGCAGCACATCTGAGGGAACTCATTCTATGAGTTCTCTATTCTGTTCAACTTCACGATGCAGAGATCTAAGAAATTGAGTCATAGCCCCAGCTGCTGTTTAGCAGGGCCAATAACAGTGAGGACATTCGTGAGAAAATCCTTCGGACAAGTACAAGTGAGATAATCGGCGCCATGTCACCGGTAGAAAACTGCCAAAAGTGATTTGCACTTGTAGGAAATGGTTCTCGTCGTATTCTTGTAATCGGTACGTTTGATATTTGTAAAACTGAATACATTTGTTTGCTAATGGTGTTTTGTATTTGCAAACCACCCTGAATTTGTTTGCAAATCGTTTTTATATTTGCAAACCACACCTTGTTTGTACATGAATCATTTTTATATTTGCAAATCGTTTTGATATTTGCAAACCACACTTTGTTTGCACGTGAATCATTTTTATATTTGCAAATCACATTGTATTTATTTGTGAATTGTTGTGCATTTGTGAAACATGTTCGGTTTGTATATTAGGTTTTGGCAGTAATTTAACTCTATAGAGTATCATCATAGATGACAAGTGAAGTGGTAGTAACAATCAAAGATGATAAAAAAAAACCAATAGCCATCTGGCAATGGCGTATCCCCCCGGCCCCCCACATTCATGGATTAACTGCTGAAAAAATCCCTAAATACCAAAAGGCACATCTACATATGACACCTGACCTACATGTCAAATTTCGTGAAGAAATACTGAACGGTTTTCAAGTTATGCTCTGGACAAAATAATGTTTACAGATGGACGGACGGACGGACGGACGGACGGACAGGATGATAGCTATATGCCCCCGCATTATATGCCGGGGGGATAAAAAAACCAATAAACACTTAATGATAATGAAAAAGAATATCAAAATAAATAAATAAAATTGATGAGAAGGACATGCTGGTGCGCACGTAAAGAATTGATATGTACTCTGAGTTGCTATATTGTAGTCCGCAGGAATAAAACAAAATGTATACACAGTCATTGCATGATGTACAATTTTGGGCGACATGGAGGCACAGTGGTTAGCATTGTTGCCTCACAGCAAGAAGGCCGTGGGTTCAAATCTAGCCTGGGTGGAGTTTGGGTGGCCTTTCTGTGTGGAGTTTGCATGTTCTCCCTGTGTTCGCGTGGGTTTTCTCTGGGTATTGCCCAAAGGTATGGGTGTGAGAGTGAATGGTCTGTGTGTGCCCTGTGATATATTGGTAACCTGTCCAGGGTGGGTCCCTGCCTCTGCCCGTAGTCAGCTGGGATAGGCTCCAGCTCGCCCTGTGACCCTAGTGATGAATAAGCGGGTATAGAAAATGGATGGATGTACAATTTCTGCAGGGATAAAAACCGGAGGCATCGTCCAACCTTTCTTTGGGAATTTTCGAAGGATCATAACAATTAGCGCGCACCAAGATGTCTTACAAATTACGGGACCTGGAATAAATGAAAATGGTGTTTTGTATTTGCAAACCACACTGTATTTGTTTGCAAATCGTTTTTATATTTGCAAACCATACCTTGTTTGTACATGAATCATTTTTATATTTGCACACCGCACTGTATTTGTTTGCAAATCGTTTTTCTATTTGCAAACCACACTTTGTTTGCACGTGAATCATTTATATCCCCCCGGCATATAATGCGGGGGGATATAGTGATCAGTGTGTCTGTCCGTCTGTCCGTCCGTCTGTAATAAAATCGTTTCCGGACCAGAACTCGAAAACTATACCACTTACAAACACCAAATTTGGTATGGAGCTTCTCCTTATGGTCTAGTTGTGCCTTTTGGGGGTTTCGGTCCACTCGTCTGTCCACACAACCTGTAGGTTACACAACCTACAGCCGGGGGGATCCGCCATTGCCAGATGGCTCTTGTTATATTTGCAAATCACATTGTATTTGTCTGTGAATCGTTGTGCATTTGTAAAACATGTTCAGTTTGTATATTAGGTTTTGGCAGTAATTTAACTCCATAAGAGGAGCTCGTTTGACTGCTGAAGATTTGACTCGGCTGTGTTATACCCAAACACGCCTTCTTTGCCAACTTGCGCAGGAAGGAGGGACAGAGGAGTACTTGCACCAGGCTACGCCGGGCACGAAATTGCAACATACGCCTGGACACACTCCGTTGGCGCGCCTGCACCTGGTCTACGAATTTAGAGCCCTGTATGTTTACTTGCTTGTTTCTTGTTCTTGGGTGTGTGTATTTGAGTGTATTTATGTCCTGTTGAGCCTTGGGACCCCCTACGGACAGCATCTGCATGCAGCTCCTGAATTTAAAATCTTGCTTTGCCCACACTGCCTATTCAGTCACTATTTTTGTCGTGTCTCCTCTCCTCCTTTGTCATGTGTCACCTGCTCAGTTCTCCAACCCTCTTCTCTAACCATTAAATCTCCTCACTTCATTTGTGCCTCTCTCTCTCCCTCCATCTCTCCTGCTCTCCCTCTCTCACAGACTGATATGAATGGTGTGTGCAGAGAAAGCAGCTACATGCGCCCACAGAAAGCATTAACACTTCAGACTTAGTGTTTCCTTAGTTAAAGTGGAGAACCTGCAGTCTAATTTTACAGCTTTTGTCCTCATTCCCACCTGTCTGTCTGAGACTGAGGCTAACATGGAGCGGGTTGGGGGAGGGAAGCACAAGGTGGGAAAGGTGTTGGGGACAGAAAATGTGACTAAAAATAAAGTGTATTTCAGTGGCTCCCAGGACAGATGAGACTTGACAAGCTGCCCTGTGCAAAAAGAAAGGGACAGCAGGGAGTCAGAGCAGAGCTGTTAATTTCATCAAAGTGCAGGCTGCTGGAGAACAGAATTATAGCGCGAAACAGTCTGAGTCGGGCGATGTGTATTCAGTAGTTGAGGGGGGTAAATGCAAGCCGTGCTCAAGACTTGCCTGGAATCGGAAGCCAGGTAGTTAGTTCGAGTTGTTGCACCTGCAGAACTACACCTCCAGAGAATCGCCAGGAAGTTTGTCAAAGGGAACCTGTCCCTGCTCTGGAGACCGCAGAAGAGCAGGATGTGGGTGTCCCGAATAAAATGCCAAAAAACACTTTTAAACACTTAACTTTTCCTTTTACCAGTGACAGAGGAGAACATAAGTTCTGGTTGCTCACAGCTGAGGAAGACCTAACAGATAGAACAATCCAGTAACAGGTGATGGGAACAATAACCTAATACAGACAAGCCTTATTAATCAATTGGGCAAGGGAAACACCGGCACCTGAGAAAGGCATGGGAAGTAATCAGATCAATTAAAGGAGACATCACTGCAAAACTGACGCAATACTGCTAGAACGAGAGAAGACTAAAGATACTGACAGAATGATATCTTGATTGCCAAAAGAATGCATTAATATTATGTAACTGTATTACTTAATAAGCTAATATTACGTGCATAATGTTTGTTTTTAAGGTTTTTTCGGTTAATGGTGGTAGCTATAGCCAATTATCTGTTTTCTAAACAAGCTTAAGTGGATTCAGTTTTAGGGCTGTGACCAAGATAGTTCCAAAGTAACTGAATTTCTTTAAAAGTAGATATAAGGCAGAAATAGAAATCTGAGCTCTGATTGCTGTGATACAGCTGGTACATTGACACAGGGCAGTCTCCGTACCCATGCAAAGACAATACTCAAGAGATTTAATTGAGAATCTTGGTCCGACAGTCTGGCTCAATCACAGGCATGCAGAATGCAGTATACAAGGGCGAATCCAGAATCATAGTTGAACAATCCTGAAATCACAACCAGTAAGTTTACACTTTGAAGCGAAATCAGAGGACAAGTCGGTGGTCAGTAAGCCAAACAGGAAATAAAACATGGGTAGACAATTGCACACCAGGGACTTAACACAATCAAAAAACCAATAACCAAACCACAGTGGGAAGCAAAAATTTGGGCACCCCTGCTTTAAATGTCTGTTACGATTAATCTTCAAGTGAATGCAAGCAAACCTGAACATTAAATGCAACAAAGTCAAACATGACACCTTTCTGCAAATTTAAAAGCAAGGTTTCTTTTTCTTTTTCTTTTTTCTGATGCTTTCAAATGATAATGAAAAAGGGCCCTGCGCAACAGTTTGGGAACTCTTTTGGATTATTCTGTGATGTAGCGATCAGGAACCACACGCAAGAGATGGAAATCCAAAAAATGTATGCCGTTAATGAAGTTCGAGTCAAAGCCAAAAAACACAAGAACTGCCAAGCCACTATACAAAATCCAAAAACAGTGTCGACTAGACAGGCAGGGGTCAGAACCAGTAAGACAGATGGGCAGAGGTACATAGACGATAGGCAAAAAGTCGTAGTCGATGAACAAAGCCAAGGGTCATACTCAGGGCATCCAAACACAGAAATAGTGGTCATACAAAAATGGGTCAAAATCCAAAAAGACAAAACAATACAAAAAGGGCTATGGCAAGAATCGGACAAACCAGTAGTGATGTTAGCACTGATACTGAGGCTCCGAAGCACGCTTCAAACTCGACAGGGTGTTTTTCTGAAGCACTGTGCTGGAGCTTGCTTCATATCGAGGAAAACCAAGTGACTGATGAGGTTTAAACCACTTTACTGCTTCATTCAGGCTGAATCAGCTGACCAGTTTGGTTCGATAGGTGGAGCTTTCAAACATTGGCGCAATTCAAATGTTATTTAAGATGGAAGAAACAGCGCTCTGTTAGGCAGTTATATTCAAAAAGAATAATGCCAAAGTTGCTGAACCACAACCAGTATACACCAAGCACAATTAAAAAAAAAAGAAATGTAACACGTTTTTTGGACAGAGTAAATATTTACAGGATTCAATGAGGCTGTGGATGTAATTAATGTTATTACAGCATAATATAAATTAAGGTAGGGAAGAAAAACAACAGACACATGAAGAGCGAAGTTAGATTTCAGCTTTATTGAAGTATTTTTCACAATACAACATACTCGAAGTGCACATGGAGGGTGCGTCAGCGTCACCTTTGCAAGGCTGTACAACAATCTCTGTGCCAGCAGATGTCACCCATGTGCTCAATGAATGAAGCATCAAGTGAATTGATGTGAAGCACAAGACTGGGGCAGATTGCAATGACAAGACATGAGACCAGACGGAGAAGACAGAGTAAAGCAAAATGGAAAACTTGAACTGGAATGTAATATGGCTAAATGTAGAACATGGAAAAGTAAACTAAGACTAAACATGACAAATCAAGGTAACCAAATCACAATACATTATACAAAGAATAGTCAGACAATGCAAAGTGTCAGGAAAACAATGAAGCAAATATCAAAACATGGCAAGATCCAGGCAGGCATGGCAGACTCATAACAGTGACCATGTGTCCTAAATTACATCAATTAGAAGCCAATTCGTAGTTTTGTGTCATCAGTTGCAAATTTCCACTTTTTCATGCTCTGAAAGTAATTTCCAATATAACACATTATGAAAATTTTTTCATCTTGGCCATTTTTAGCATGTGGTCTAAAAGTGTAAATAATCAGGATAAACAAGAATAGTGCAATTAAAAACAATTAACAACTCGTCAGCATTCTGAGATTTGAGCTGTGGTTTGAGCAAAAACCAGCAAACAGACTGGCTCCCCAGGAGTTTGGGAACCACTGCTTTAAGGTAATAAACAAAAATTGTTTTGTGTCATATCTGCAATTTGTTCATTTTTTATCAAGTAAAAAACCTAGATTAACATCTTCTAAGTTTGTTGATTCCACAATTTGTCAAGGGTTGTAGTCAACTCCTTGATATAACATTTGAGGTCCCTACATTTGTAGTTGCAGTACTAGTTCAACGGTCCCTAAATAGCCTGCTCAACGTAATGAGTATTCATCTAAATGTAAGTACATCTGACAAATGTAAGATCAGTTGACTGCATTGCCATGTTCCTGAACAAAGGAATTTTATTGTATTTCAGCATTTTGTTTGTGAGCAACTGAAGTAAGAATATTGAATATCCCAATATGAAACCAACTTTACCGCAAACTAAGCTAGAATATGGGCTGTAGGTGTGAACACAGAGTTCCGGTTGATACAGCTCCAAAGTGAAAAAAATGCATTATAATAAGGAAAGGACATGTTGTTAAAAAATCGTATACCATTATCTTTTTAGCCATTTCTATATAGCTGTGACCCAATAAGCTCACTCACTTCTGATCAGCTCATGAGTGGATTCTTATGTATGGAAAGTCTGGCCCAGAGCTAAAAATAACACTACGGCAGGAATGCTATTGCCGACTTCGGCGGAAGACGTCCAGCGAGGCCGCCATCTTACGATGTTTATCAGGTGTCAAACTCCATGTGAACTAATATTGCTCGCACCTCAATTCTAAATCTGTGTTTTCATCCAAATTTGTCAATTGTTACGATGCAAAATACATGCTTAGACGCATGTTCAGCAAACCTGACCCCCATGAGCACCAGTGGAAGCTGATGGACAGAGAGCAGGTCGGGCATAAAACATGCCTTTAAATGTAATCTTGTGCAAATTAATTGGATAAAGGTACTTTTCAATTGAATGAGCTGAATGGAGTACAAGTAGCCGTGCCAAATGAGGGAGGTTTTACGTAACCACCTCAGAGATCACTGTATAATACCTTTTAGCCACATTTCATTAATTACCATGACTTGTATGATGCAACTAATGTGCCTCAACACAGTACTGTAACTGTGTTGAACTTGCCTGGTAATTCACCTGACCTCAATCCCATTAAGAATCTCTGGCCCATCTTCAAGTCAAGGCTGCATTAAAAGGACGGCATCACAAAAGCGAAAGTCATGGATGCAGTTGTCCAGGTGAGGCATCTTGACAAAGAAATCAAGGCAACCTACAAAAACCTGGTCAGCTCCATGCCAAAGCGGATGAAAAGGCATATCAAGAACCGTGGAGGGCACATCTCGTACTGAGTGCTGAAAATAGTCATAAACTGTTACTGTTAAATAACTGTTACTGTTATTTAAGTCATAAAAAGCCTGAAAACATATTTTTTGGTTTTTCCCCCAACAGCCTGCTTTATCCAATTAATTTGCACAAGACTGTGTAATTAGTCAGTCTTGATTTGTTTCAATTATTTTCCTAGATTATAAATACTTTTAACTCACCTCTCTCATTGTCAGCCAGTTCTCTTTCTTAAGACAAGAAATGATACACGTCATTTGGACACAAAAAATTGCACATTTTCAATCTTTTTTCATTCAAACAGTCATGAAGACGTTTAATGGCCTGTTTTCCAAGCTATAACAAAGTTAACTTGGAAAATCCAAAGTATTTTTTTTTCTCGTGAGGGATAGCCTTTTTAGGCAGGTGAAAACATTATTATTTCATTAATTATTTACTGGTCTTATTTCCTTAATTAGCAGCATTCCATGTTTAGAGTAGTTATTTACCATCTTAAGTCACATTTGGATGGACACATCAATTCTGCTATGGAGAATAAAAACCCTTGAACATCTTGTGCTTAATTTTCAATATTGCTGGGATTTTCAGGTGAAAACTTTTTTAAACAGATCAAATTAGACTCTGAGAAAATCAATAAGCTCCAAATTAGGTTTCAGAATGCAGGTGTTTTGAGTTTTTCCCAAATAACCTGCCTGGACCAAATAAAATCAACAGAAAACACAACAGGTGTGACTCCATTGTTTGCCAAGTAAATTGTCGGGTTTTACCTCCATGTGTTAAGAGTTTCACCAATGAGGAACCTGTGGATATTTGCATAAATGCACCTAATTAAAACAAATCAACAGCTTGTTAAAATCCTAGAATTGCAGTAGGGGTTGGAACAAAAACCAGCATACACAGGGGGGCGCCAGGACCGAATTTGAGAACCACTGGCTTAGAGGTAGTTGGTCAATTAGTATGTGCAGCTTTTTATTAACATTATTATTATTAATATTATACATAATTAATAATTATGTAATATGTAATAATAATACATTATTATTAACATAAGTATTAACATTTCATTAAAGTATTAACATTTCATTAAAAATTAAGCTGTCTGTTTAACAGCCAAATGAATATTCCTATTGTTGGAAAACATGTTAAACAATAGTAGAAAACAAACGGCAGTTGCACAAAGCCAAGTGTTGTGGCCCCAATTTGTTATGACATACAAGACAGCAAGGGATGACAGACAAAATTTTAAAACTTAAACAGATTTAATTCGACAAACTAACAACTAACCTACAATTAATTTATACTACTGATCAAGATTGACATTTACAAGAAAAAAAATATTTACAGTCCCTTGAGATGGGGTTGCTTGGTGGTGTCCTGGGACAGGGAAATGCTCCAACACAGGCAAAAATCCACAAAAAAACTTCACAGGTCTTTGAAAAGAGTGACAGGTCTGGTCAAATGTATCCTTCTCCTTGCAATTTCTCCTACCACTTTATTCTCTCAGTTTTTCTCCTTATATACTCTTTTGCATCCCCCTCCCAGCCTTTAGACTTTTTTTTTATTCTCTGGGACTTTCCCCTCTCAGACATGCCCAGGACATGCCCAAACCTAGCTCCAGACTGGGCTTAACAAAAAAAAAGTCTATACTGCCATCGAGTGGCTTCTTTCCACATTACACAAGATATGGGATAAAGCCGGGATTTTCCAGTTATTCCAGCTTAATTTAGTCGTGACTCAGTTGCACGAAAGCATGGCCGCATTATTTATGGAGATTTATTCTGTGCTGCTAGCCTACTGTAGACCAGACTAACAGCCAGGCTTTACTAATCTTGGTGCCAGTCAGCAATCACTCTGATTGGAAATAACTGTGTTTTACAGTTATTCCATGGTCCTTTGTGTTTTCCTTCATTTTTATTAGATGTATTATCATTCAGTGAAGAATGCTTACTGTTATTTTATTTGTATTGATCATTCATCTGAGTCATTTGTAGTGTTTGGCAACATACTGTTATGAAGACTGCTTTTCATAACTGCTGTCAGAGGTCTGTTGAGTAGATAATGCAGCTGATGAGATGATTAGAAATAGCTGAAGTTGCAAAGGTGGTTTGAATTTAGTCAGTAGTGAGGACATTGTTATGGAAGATCAATACATTGTTTATTATTTTCCTTGATTTTCTCTGACATACACTATGCTTTATAATGATAAGATGGGCTGTGTCACTCTTCCATATATTCGTGTATAATATATTCCATTGGTAACACACAGGTTTGTGGTTGCTAGATTCATTGTTGCATACCAAAATGACTCTCTTTACTGGATCCAGTTACCATATAGTTACATGAACACCCATGAAACAGGGAAGGACACCACAATGTTTTTGACCTTTTATTCTGCGGTTGTCACTTGTCAGCTTGGAGCTTGGGAAAGAGAAAAAACAATAATTAATACACTGTGTTAGTCATGCTTAGAGTGCTCATTGAAATCAATTGGTCCAGTTTTCTGTGTCCTTTTGTACTTTCCTGGTCTGGGCCCATGTCCTGCAGTTTCTTTCGCATGCTCATTTTTCACATTTGCCAGCTCTATTTGTCTTTTGAGGCATTGCCAGTAGAGATGCCTGACAGTTTGTGAACTCTGTAAAATAACGACCAATTAGCACTGCAGGAATTGTGTAGAAAGAGTCAACTCACTATGTTGCCATTTTGGCTTACAGATTGTACAGCATCTGGGTCCTGTTACAAATATATTTTCTATGACCATCATACCTCTGACTTTATTGCCATTACAGACAAAGTTAGTATTTCCACAAGACTGAAATGATACTTCAAGCAGTCTGGAGTCCAGTGACACAGTCTCCTCATCATCTGCTGCTGCAGAAGTACCCTCCTCCTCCCATATGCAGTAGAATTTTTATTGACAGGATGTGCCAAGCATATGATTCAAATGAATAATACTCACCAGATTGTTGTCTGGTGGCTCCAGAAGAATGAGTGTTGCCACACGCTGCGAAGCAAAGCAAAGTCAGATAGTCCAGCTAACAACATATAAATGTTTGGTTTAGTTCCATGTGCAGTATTGGAATAATGTACCTTGTATGCAGGGGACAGTTTCTGTTGCGACAGCAAGTGGCTGTTCCCCATTGAGCCCTCCCATTACAGGCCTCCCTTGGTTAATGTCAAGGGCCAGCTCCACTGCTGGAGTGATGTCCTGGGTTGGTTGGCCACCCCCCTTGCCAGATAAATGTGCTTTTTTATTAACAGCTAATAATCAGAACAAACAAACTAGGCTTATGCCGTCGGAGGCGAAGGCTGGGGATATATCCCCGAATGCCCCCAATCCTCCAATTCCCCAATCCTTGAATAGACCTTGAGTAGACTTTCATTTGAACTTAATTTCAGGTCAATCGGTCAAATGGTTCTGAAGATATGTCCAAAATGGTAATTTTCCATCACAAAAGGGCCACCTGGCGGCAAAATATTGAACCATACAGGTATGATGTCATGATGTGACACATTGTGAGGTCATGACCTTGCAGTTGCACATAGTTTCATGTCAATTGGAGAAATAGTTCCAAAGATATAGCAAAAATGGTGAATTTTATGTGACAAAGCTCCACCTTGTGTCAAAATTTTGAACCAAACAGGTATAATGTCATCGTGGGACACATCCTCAGGTCATGACCTTTCATTTGCACTTGATTTTAGGTCAATCGGACAAATATTCCAGAGATATGATAAAAACAGTGATTTTTTTTCAGATTTTGGCCCCTGGTGGCCAATCTAGAAATTGTAAATTGTCCAAAATCGAATCAGTTCTTCCTCTTTATGATACTTACTTATATGCAAAACTTGGAATTTCTAATCGAAATATTACTGCAGTAATTGCGTTAACATGTAAATCAGTTTTTGGCCCCTGGTGCCCAATCTAGACATTGTAAATTGTCCAAAATCGAATCAGTTCTTCCTCTTTATGATACTTACTTATGTGCAAAACTTGAAATTTGTTATTGAAATATTACTGAAGTTATCGCTGAACAGTGATTTTTTTCAGTTTTTGGCCCTTGGTGGCCAATCTAGAAATAGTACATTGTCCAAAATCGAATCAGTTCTTCCTCTTTATGATACTTACTTATATGCAAAAGTTGGAATTTCTAATTGAAGTATTACTGCAGTTATCGTGTTAAGAGTGAAATAAGTTTTTGGCCCCTGGTGGCCAATCTAGACATCAAAAATTGTCCAAAATCGAATCAGTTCTTCCTCTTTATGATACTTACTTATGTGCAAAATTTGGAATTAGTAATTGAAATATTACTGAAGTTATCGCGTTAACACTTAGTGCGGCGGCAGTGGCGGCCGGACCAAAAACATAATATCCCCCGGAACGGCGTTCGGGGATATAAATAGGTGAGGTGGCAGCTTCTAAGTACCGTAATTAATACCCCTCGTTTGTACATCAAGGCACTTACCAGCCTGCAAAATGAATTTGACCTTGGCTTGCTGCCAGTTCCTCTTCTGTGCAGCCATGTTTGTTCTGTGTGTGTATTTTATATCATGAGAGCGAGATTACGATTTGCTCATATAGTAGTACCCTTCTTTGTTTATTTGTTTTTTCATTTTGCATTGTGGATGTTTGTAGTCAGTCTTCATGATATATTTCCAGAGTAACGTTAACTTCCACTGCTCAGTTGACAGGCAAAGTGCACAACTGCTTGTGCAAATCACAAGTAACAGTTAAGTTCGTGCTTACTTGGGGAAAAACATGCGGTACAAACGCATCCTCTCGTTTGTGCATCAGTAAATCTGTGATCGACCACATGGTCAACTGAAGAAAGACATGAATGCGCACATATCCAAATTTATAACATCTGGCTTGACATAGCCGCTCTTCCTCAGCCCGGCTTGGCAAATGTGCAACGGGCTAAGCCAGAATGCAGGGAGTAGAATAGGTCAAGCCTGGCTTTATCAATCATCCTCAATTTCTGAATTCTGCTTTCATGCAACAGCCCCCAGGCCAATAATCATCCGTTGCAAGGGATGTTTTCGCCCCCTCCCCCCTTTCTGTTCAGCAGCTGCCACTGCTGTACACTAATCATGGAACTAGGTAGCGGAGCAACTAAGTATCACAGACTGCAGAAAATTCATGTAGCTGTTGGAATAACTTTTGTGTTTGCTGTCAAAAAGGGAACATCAGCTTGCCATCACAAACACATCCATTATACCCATCAGGAATGACGATGCACATTAAATCATTTGAAATGACAATGTAGGATCTGCTGCTTCAGCTAAAGCGTTGAATTGGTATAATTTACCAAAGAACCGAGAAAATGAATATTTTGTCAGAGTTGAAAACTGTCCAGGGTTGACAATAGAACAAGCTGGTACCGCGTTCACCATCGTAGGATGGGGGCTAGTCCCGATTCAAGCACGTAAGGGGCCGGTGTTCGCTCTAGTATGATTTTTATCTCTGTGGTCTGGCCGTTCAGAAAAATTGCGTCACATCCGTCGGTCCGTCAGTGATAGCAGTCCTCTTCTGTCTCGTCTTGGCGGTTGTCTCATGCTTTCTAGCTTCTTCCTTCGGCGAGCCGCTACAGCAACAGTATCTTGTAAATTCACATCGCTTCTGTCATCAGCATCTGTTTCTTGTGGGTCCGCGCCTGTCCACTTTGTTGAACCATTCGCTCGTTCACGTTTAGCTCAGGCGCAGTTAAGTTCCGTAAACATCCGGAGGCGCTGCATGCAACCACCTGAAGCGAAGCGCGTGTGTGCAGCGAAGATGGTGCTGAAAATCGGTACCCACAATGGGACTTTTCATTGTGATGAAGTGTTTGCTTGTTTTCTCCTTCGGCAACTCCCAGAATACAAGGTAAATGAATGTGAAAAGCAAACAAATTTCATCCTAACGTTTGCTGGGTACAGTAAAAAAAAGCACAAATAAACCTCTGTTTTATATAAGTGACTGATGAACCTCATTCTTCACCGAATGGTGCTGAAGTAAGCGCGGTGCCTCACATTGTCTGGGAAGCAAGCGAATCATAAGTTAATCCCATGGCTATTTCAAAAGGATAACGTTACAGCTTCTGGCAAGCTGAATCAATATAGTTTGTTAGTATCATTAATTGAATCAGATCTGAGTGTTTTGCGGTTTAGATTTATGTATGGTACACGGAACATCACTTGCTCTGGTGCATAGTTGCGCATATGTGCCCCACAAAGGGTTTTTTTTTTTTTTTTTTTTAATTTTACCCAAACCAGGACGCTGAAATTGTGAGGACGCGGGATCCTGCAATACTAGACACCTGTGACATTGTTGTGGACGTAGGCGGGGAGTTCGATCCAAAGAAGCATCGTTACGACCATCATCAAAGGTACTCAACTCGCGTCAACACACAGGACGGTGACTGGACTGCATCTATTTAGTGTACCTAGGAACTCCACGACTGAAGCTTGTCCAGATACGCAATGCCAGCAGGCTTACTCGCATGGTGCTCCCCCTTGCTCAGCTCTGTGAACTGCTCATTTCACTGTAGTTGTAAAACTGATATTATAAGAAACTTAGCTATAGATCAAGTGGAAAGGTAAAGGCACTGGCAGAAAACTATTTTTAAATTTAATTAAAAGCTTGAAAAGCATATCTATGACTTTGAGCACTGCTGTGGAGCAGTGTGTGTCATATGGTACGTTGACAAAAAAAATCCTTTTGAAATTTTTATATGCTCAAAGCGAAGTGAAAAAGTTAAACTGACCGCTTCCACGATAGCAAAAATGAATGTTAACGCTTGCGAACCATGTGTGAAGTGTTTTTCAGGTTGCTTACTGCCATTGAGGCATGCGAGCTGGGGACCGCCCAGTGTCCATGTATCTTCTGGCCAATAGACCTCTGATCTGACAATGTCAATGATATCACGCAGACATGTGCGCACTCACTGGTTGCAGTAAGAAACCTGGAAGTAATTGATTTAAGTGAACTTCTTATGGAAGGGAGAGTTGAAATCTGTTTTGAACATACTGTGTTGTTTTGGTGGGTGCCAGAGTCCTAAAGGTTGGCTGTTAATACAACAAAACACAATGCGCTTGTCATATGTTAGAATTTACCTTCATTTACCCATGAAAATATATCCAACTACGTAATTTGAAATGAATGCCCCCCCACTTTGTGAAACAGACTCCTTAATTTTACCTTGAAATGTAATTGAACGTGCAAAACCCCTTAATCTATATTTAAGATGTTAATTCAGGGGTTCCTTTTTTTTTTTTTTTTGCACATTTAAGGCTTAATTTGGAAAATTCGGCAGTCTTACCCCTTTATCGGCTGTGAATCATCCACACTTCTACCGAAAAAAAAAAAAAACACTACTTTTAATATGAAGGAAATTAAGGGGAAAGTATGGATCTTTTGAAGGGTTAAATTAAAGCAGGGGTGTCCAATTTTGTTAGAGCCCAACACTAAGGCCTCATTTAGATTGTCAGTGTAATGTGACCCAGTTCCGATTTTTTGCTCTTATGTGGCACAGATCGGATATGCTCGCTGACAGTGTAAACAGGAAAAAGACGCATGCTTTCGGATATTTTGAGATCGGATACAGGCCTTGTTCATATGTGGAAATAATTCAGATATGTATCGGATATGTGCCAATGCGACCGTCGTGTAAACGGGCTGATCGGATTCCTAACGTCATCAAATCTGTGACCATTTGGCTTATTTTGTCGCATAAATAGTGACCGCATGGTAAATGAACGAGGTTTTATATTTGAGAAGCTGGCAGACTGAACATGGAGGCTGTCCTGCACCCAGACATTCCTATGAACGCCTGAAGGGGCAATAATTGCAGCAGATGCACAAGATGCGATTGTGGCCCTTTTCCTTCTCTGCCTAAAGATCCTGGCAATGTTAGGCGAAGTTTTCACACACCGCAACATTATCATCAAAAATATCGTTGGCCTGCAGATAAAACCTTGTATTTTCAAAATGATAAACTTTACAGGAAAATAAAAAAAATTAAAAATTAACATAATATAGCCTAACTATAAGTTCAAATATAAATAACATAAAAAATGTTTAATTTTGCATGTAAGAATAGTGGACATATGAGTTTTGTTTCTTATCAATTTGGAGATACAAGGTTTTATCAGCAGGCAGACGATATGTCAGCATCATCCATTTTTTTAGGCTTAGCAGTTAGTGCTTGGTGCAGAAGTAGGCGTGGCCTAAAGTTTAGTAAAAACTAAAAGTAGGCATGCGCGATGTTTCAGATGTAGGCAAGTGTAATCACGTGAATCAGATATAGGTCACTTGATAGAATACATGTAACCGCACGGTAAAAAAAGTTGGATTCAGGCAGCAAATCTGATCTGGGCATTAAGACTTACAGTGTAAATACGGCCTAACACACCTGATTCTACCCACCAAGGTCCTAAGTGAAACCCCTAATTTGTTAATTAGTGGAATCAGGTGCTGTAGCACTGCTGGCTAGCACAGAAACCTGCTCCCACACTGGCCCTTTCCTGATAAGATTGGACACCCCATGAATGAAAGGGTTCGGTTTGTAGTGTAAAAGTCTTAATTTTTCCCGAATACATCAAGTACTAGAACTCAGTTCAGTGGACGTCTTCCTGCAAGCCGTCCAAAGGTGTGAATGGAAAGAGGAGCTCAATGGCGATTCCTGACTTTGCAGTATAATGTCATATCAGGTAGCCAAATCAGCTGGCTGCAATAAATGTAAAATTATCTACCAGTATATGTATTGTACGTAGAGGAATGGATAGTTAGACAAGCGTTGAAGCCTACCTGATTCATATTGTCTGCGTAATGTCAAATGCAACAGGTTTTAAAATGCTGTTGGATAAAGTAGACGAGCTACGATTCTAAACCCATTTGGGATCTAATGCTTCCGGGTCATGGCTGCAGTCCATGTTCTTATAGGCCATAGTTTCATTGTTGAGACTGAACTGGAAGCAGGGAAGAACTGGGACTGAACTGGGAACATTGTGGACTTTTTCACTATACTGTACTCGCCCAGCATTGCATATCTGTGGCTTTCAACGGCTTTTGAATTTGCGGTTTCTTTGATATCTTGGACAGCTAACGGGTAGATTACTTGTGTATTACTCCTAGATGGTAATTTGGTTATTTTTTTGCTTTTTTTGTGCACTGCACATTTGACCAGTATTTTGCTTGTTGCACAAAATTTTGTTCCATTTATATTTGGCGCTAAGGACATTTCTTCATTCAGTTAGAATGTTTGGCACTTGGTGAAATCTAATTTGCCAAGTATGTTGCATAGTTCCTTTTTAAATTTTTTTTATTGAGTCCTACACTTAAATGCCTTTTAACTTCACTTTTTTACTTTGTGTCTCATACCATCTTATTCAGCCATGTCCTGGCCAGAAGCCTAGAACTTTTGATGTTACTAGGCCAGAGGTTAACGTCATCCAATACGCCAAAACACTTTTTGGGTCGTAACTTTTTATTATTTTAGGTAGAGACTTCAAACCAAAGCCATTTTTTTTCCTTAAATTGTGGCAGTCCTGGCAGTTGTGATCTGAATGACGCTGAAGGAAACAAAAATGTAAAAATGCCTTCCTTTTTTTCTACCATTTTATCAAAATGGTTCTAATTTTGCATACTGTATCTTTGAATAAGAATATAATAGTCCCTCCATTCAGCAAAAGAAATCCCACCGTTACCAAATCGCACGACAGTTGCCATTTCATGGGCATAGCAATGACCAGTCAACATGAAATTTGCAGGGCCATGTATAGCATGTACAGTGTGCCATGAACTGGACAATGTTTCGTAAATTCATATAATTTGTGTCCTCACTACTTCAAAATTATAAAATTGGCCAATGTGGTTTGCACCCCATAATTACCACTTGCAATGATATTTCCTCTGGTTTCTGGTGCTTAGAGAAGGGGTATAAGTGATATTCATCACCCTTTCACCATGATTTTATAGTGAAGATTCCTGGAGCCCAGAGTAGTTGATTTTCTGGGCCCTATACTCTTTCTTGTTGTGGATCTTGGCTTAATTATAAACTTTGCCTGCGGGAAAAGTGGTGTTGTTTCGGGGGAATATTCGGGTGTTGACATTCAACTGCATTTGTCTAGTTTGAGAATAAATGACGAGATTTCTTCAAGTTGTCGCACTACGAGTGATTTTATGTTTGCTGTTGATCGCTCATCCCTAGCTTGACTAGTTGACTTTGCTCTGGTGCAGAATTTGCATGAATCTTCTGGCTTAGGTCTCCAATGGGGCCAGTTGGAAGGAGTTTAGGGATCAAAATCTTGACTGCGGATTTGATGGACACATAATTTTTAAGAACAGTATGCTCAATGCACTCAGTGGATTGCCGTCGTTCCTCAAGGCTTCTTAAACAAGGTTTCCTCAATAGGAACACAGAATTTCATAACCAGTCCAGACTCTTCACTGTTATCTCCAAAAAAGGCCTGACTCCAGTTATCCTTTTTTTTTTTTTTAACCTGGTTTTATTGGGATTGACATGGTTTGTAGATCATACCGGTGGTTTTGTTTAACTTCACAGAAGGATTCAGTTTGGCTCCTGCTCTTTTTGCTTTTGTTTAGACTACATTTTCCGGTCGAGACAATTCAGTGCAATTCTCTCCTTGATATTTGCCCTCCTGTTTGAATTGTAAAGCGTGCTTGATCAGTGTGGCTGCCGAATGCCAGCAGTGTAATTTCATGGTGTTCAGTGACCCATGATGGTGTATATATTCTCCCACATTACAGAAAACACCAAACAGAAGGTATTCGTTTCCCAACAGATATGTCTGACATCCTTCGCGTCAATTTCAGGTTTCATTTGGGTCTTTCAGGTCGTTTCCCCTGCTCAAACCCTTTGCAATTAGAACGAGCAGGGCCAAGCTGTGCTCAGGCAGAAATGCGGTGCTAAAAATAACTTGTCAAATTCACCTGGAGACTGTGATAGGTCCACTCCTCGATAGGCTCAAGGTCTCGTGTTCATCTTCAGAGCCAATCACCTGTCATTAATCACGATCTGCAGCCAATGAATATTTGCATGCTCCCCGTGCAGGTTTTTGCATTTATTATAAAACACCCACAGGAACCCTTTTTTGCCCCCTTGATCTAGTAGGTGTTTGGCCCATTTGTAGCCTAGTTACCTTTTGGCCATTGTGGCCGATGGGATGTTGTCATCATGACGCTGTGTGTGTCTGTGTGTGTGTCTGTGCGTGTGTCTGTGTCTGTGTCTGTCCCATGTTTTGTGCAGGCTAGTGCTCAGCAGCTATTAATATCTTAACAGCTCATACTTATCACTTGCAAAGACATTGGGGTTGTTGTTGTGCGATGGCCTACTTTCATGAGGATTTAAGGTAGATTACTGCTATAAAAATACCGTTACCATTTCCACATTTTTCACGCGCCATCTCTCAAAAACCGCTTGTTCGATTTTAATGAAGTTTGGAACAAAAATAATTTTCAGTATGATGGTTGTCCTGTACCTAAGAAATATGCCCCTTTTGGTATTCCTTTAATTTCAGGGGGTGCTGAATTTCGAATGAGGTAGAGAATTTTCAAGTCAGGTGCAAAATTTCTAAAAATCTTTGCATTTTGTTAAAGTATCCAATTTCAAGAGGTATAGCCCACAGATGCTGGATCAGGCAAACTGTGTGCAAAATAAGAAGCTGATATGTCTATTAGTTGCTGAGGTGTGGTGTTTTGAAATTGTTATGATATGCCCCTTTGCGGCAGCCATCTTGGACACCTAATTTGAATAATTTATGCAAATCACCTCCATCCCTGCTAATTTGAATGTTTGCCTCTCATATCAAAAAAGCAATTTGATGTAAGTGATGAAATAAAGATCTTCATGCTTAATAGCAGTATTCTACCTTAACCTTTGACCTAGGTGTAGTGAACTTGACCTTGGATATTTTGTGCAGGTTGTTTCTTGACAATTAATTATAGCAGCAATAAAAAACTGGCCACATAGTAACTACAATGGATGGACCTCTCCATCCTCTGACTGTATTCCACATTTCATTAAGCTCTAACATCAAAACTTAAAAGGTATGCATTGTGTGTGCCTTGGGTCATGATGATTCCAGTTTGTTCGATATAATGGCAGGGCTGAGGGATCTCAAGTGGCTTGCACGTTACCTTTTGTACCCCTCGGCTGACTTCGGCCCTGAGGGGTATTGTCGTCACCTGTGTGTCTGTCTGTCGTCCGTCCATGATATTGTCCAGGCCAGTGCTCAGCAACTAATGATCGCAGCTTCACCAAATTTGGTATGGTAACTCACTGTCACATGTTCAACGTCACGTGTTTTGCTGGATTTCATCTTTGACCTTTGCGCTGTGACCTTGAGGCAGGAAATCTCGTATGGGTCAGTACTCAGCATCTACTGCTTGCAGCTTCACCAAATTTGGTATGGTAACTCACAGTGACAGACAGTTGTGCAACGTCAGGTTTTTTGTTGGATTTGACCTTTGACCTTAGCGCTGCGACCTTGAGGCTGGAAATCTTGTCCGGGCCGAGGGGTATTCAGCAAGGCCTTATGTTTTTAGCTCGCCGGGACGAGTAACGTCCGGAGAGCTATTGTCGTACCCCCGGCGTCCATGTCCACGTCCGTCCGCGTGCAGAAAAACTTTAACCTTGCCCCGGTGAGCTTTGTTGTCTTTCTGACAACTCTTGTTTTAATGCCTCTGTCCATGCAGTGAGGGTGAGGCATATTTTTTTGTGGTTGTAAGTTTGTGTGTGCGTGTCTGTTACAATGTCCATCACAAATATATTGTCTGGTCTGGTCTATATCTACTGAAAGAGTGGAGGGATTTTCACCAAATCAGGCTTAGTAACTTCCTACAGAGGGTTGCTGAACAGGTTAGGTTCATGAACAGGTTGGTGGTCATCAGGGCACATAAGGTCAGTTGTATGTGGGGGCTGATGAACAACTTTCTGGACATTCAGTATGGTGGCAACTTGGAGTTTCATTTTAATTCCTATCTAAATTTGAAGGAACTCAGCAAAATATATGACACATTTGAGGGGTTTAATTATGATTTACCATATCAGAATGTCCTGATACTCTCTGAGAGGCACTATGAAGAAGGGTAATTATGCTATAGTGAAATATTTGAGGCAACTGGGAATTTCTTTCTTAGGGGTCTTCAGGGTAAAGTGAAGAAATAACCATAATCATGTAAAAAGTAAGAAATAAACATACTCAACATGATTTTAACCTCATAAAATGCAGTATTTCGATAAAAATTTACATGGTTACCATAGAAACTGCACTTTAATGACAAAATCTGAAAATATTTTGTGGCACTGATATTTCAACAACTCATGGTCAGATTTTACTCAAATTAGTCTCATTTGAAAGGTTTAAGATAAATCCTATGCCATTTCATAGTTCTTTCTTTTGTTTGGAACATTTATGAATATTTAATGAGCAGGGTTATGTAACCATAATGAAAATGGTTATCGTCAACTTGCTTCATTTTCAAAATGAACCCCCTAGGGATACACCTATCTTGAAAATCCTGTTATTTCATAGATCTCCAACTTCACTCTAAAGGTGGTTTTGCAGGGTATAGGCAAATATGCCCGCAGCCCAATTTGAACCATCTTCAGGTTAAATGTACCAACTTGTGGGACTGTCCGGAAAATAGATTTGACGTGGTACTTGCATATTGGAAAAGTCCATATTTGAACCCATAAATGATTGTTCTGAAAAACCAGATGATTTTTATTGGCTGCACAACAACATGGCAGACATTTTGATACCAAACATAAGAATATATGTGAAAAACTGAAGAAATTTCAGAAAATTTTGCATTGAAAAATACATCTGTCTGGACCAAAATTCATGCAAAATGAGAAGTTCATCTTGAAAAACAACCAGTTTCCTATGAAAACACACCCAAGATATTTTCAGGAAAGTTGCCTCATATAGTTGGCTAAATAATGTGTGAGTGTTGTTAAATTGCAAGACCGGTAACAGGGATCCGGATTGCGAAAATTGGAACCCTCCCTGTATTCACAGCATTTCACTTTTTCCACATTTTATGTTGCAGCCTTATTTCAAAAGGGAATAAATAAATTTTTTTCCCATTTTTCTACAGACATTACCCCATTATGACAACGTTAGAAAAGGTTTTTGGAAATTTGTGCAAATTTATTAAAAACAAATAACTAAGAAATCACACGTACATAAGTTATACTATTGTTTTTCATGAAGAGAAACCAGAGGACACAAGCATTAACATGGACTACTTCTGAAAAATGCTGGGTGCCATTTAATAACATTCTCCAAACTGTTCTCACTTTGGATTCAGCCTGGCAGTATAAGTTGGACAAAACTGGGACAGACAACATTGTCGTGCTCTTTGCTGCATTACGGAAGCAATAACTCTGTTAACATAGCATGGAATACAAAGTTTTAATTTGTCAGTCAGTTTGCGAGAATTAGTGTCAGTAAATTTTATTGATGCAAAGAAGTGTGATTTTCAAAAATTACCTGATCCCCATTTAGACAGTTCTGAAATGTAGGTTGTTCAAGTCACATCAAAAATTTTTGTTTTGTTATGTCTACTATATTACAGGAGGGCTATTCTGGAATATATCTAGGTTTCATCCCTTTAATGTTGTCCCTTGAAAAGATATAATAAATTAATTGTCAAATTGTGAGGGGTGTACTCACTTTGGTGAGATACTGTAAGTGAGATTCAGAGTCAAGATGCTGTCCTGCTGTGTTCCCTCAAGCTGCACATTGGTTTCTGTTTACAGGAAGCCACTAGTCACCAGTTAAAGGCTGCACACGGCAATATTAAATACCGTGCCTGCTCCCCATCCCCTCGTCTTGGAGAATACACCAAACAACATGCAAGTAATAGCTGCAAATCCCACTTCCCGGCTGTAAAAGTTCCCTCTTTTCTGGCCTGGACATAATATCCCAAATCACTTTTCTCCTGCCAATTATCTCTGCAATGTTTACGGTGGCAGCTGAAAGTCAGGGGTACGTTATTGGTCAGCTTCGGTGAGACGTCATGTCGTAAGGTTACTGCCAGAAGCCAGGTCATTTCATTCATAGTTCAATTATTAATTGTTAAATGTTGATCCTGAAGGGCCACGCGCAGACCTTCACAAGAAAAAAAAAGGCAAAAGGGCACTTTGATGGCTTTGTCACTTGATATCTAATCACCCACCCCCCTCGCATGTGTATGCCGACGAAGTTCGACGCCAAATTCGACGCCAAATTCTGCTGTAACTTCAATGAGAGCACTAGCTGTGGAAAAGTATAGTGAGAGAAACTGCCCATTGAGGATTCTGGGAAAATGATGACCGTCAGAGCCTATGCAGCTGTGCTAAACATGGTGGGTCATTAAGAACAGTATTGAGCGCGTTCATCTCAGACTCAGTCAGTTCAGCTGGCTGTCACCCGCTTTCTGCAAGGCAGTCAGCTAGTCACCAGGCGTTTGTGTTTGCCTTCTATTTTAGAAGGCATCTCTTTGGAGATGTGTTGGGGCGCATCTCAGTGGGTTTTCGCGGTAATGACTGAAAGCCATCGACCCCTCTCCCGCCGCGTGTTCTGCCATTCCCTCATTACCCCTCATGCTCCTCAGTGCAGCCTGACCTTCCCTCACGCTCTTAAGATGCCGCTGAGGAGGCTTCTCACAGCCGGCCTTCCACATTGAGCCAGGAGTTTGACTTTTGCCCGCATGTGGGGCGGAAAGCTCCAGAATTCAGGCCAGTTCAGCCCTTTTTATGAGAAAGACGGCTGATGAGCTATTGTTTCTGGAGAGCTGCCGCGTCTGCTGATTTTTTGCAGTGACTCAGCATTTAATCGATCAGATAGAGCAGTTGAGTACTGCGCTAATTCACCTCCTCTAAATTTTCGCTGTGAAGTGGCCACTTGGATGTTACGCCGAAAGCCTGCTCGTCCTCTTTACCCGCTACTCCTGTGCTGTTGCCGCAGTTAAATCGCCTTTAATATGATCTCAGCTTGGTATGTCTGTCCTTCCTCGTAGCACCAAACTCTGGTTCCCTCTCTGAATGATTCAAGAATGCCTCTGCTCAGCCAATTAGGCCTCTAACGAGCAAGCTGTCCTCCCCCCGTCATGCTTTCTGTTAATTACACATCTCTGCATTCAGGGGCTGGTGTTCGGAATTACATCAATTATGCCCCCTGCAGATGAAATGCTAGGTTCTTCATTCAAAATTGTTTTCATCTTCAGGCATGCATAAAGCAATTAGACCCTCTGATTATGAATATGAGGCTTTTGAATAGTATGCGTGAAATCTGGGTATCGGAATTTCTGGTGGTAAAAAACGGAAGAGCGTTTGATGGATACAAGAGGCAGATCTGAGCCCATGATGGATTTCAAGTGTCTAGCTTGTTAGGACCGAGAGTTACAAGACCAAAGAAGAGAAAGTCAATTGGGCAGTTCTCCAGAAATTGAAAAAAAACTTTCCTCTTTGTGTCCATTCAGATAGTCCCACTGAAGTAACCAGTTTTTCTGTTATTTGCAGCCATAGCTCACCCAGATATACGGGACTTTGTGAGTCCTTCATCCTGTGGTGTCGAAGGGCTGATAATTATGTTGCCGGAAGGCTGAACCCAAATAGTTTACCCTGGTTTCCCTGTCTGCATCGGCGTTAGCATCACGCTTTCTCCTATGGATGAGATCTCAGCAACTACATGGCGCAATGGCTTCACACTTTTGGCATGCATTTATACTAACGTCTGGAAGTGCACCTGCCATGTTAGATTCACCTGGATTCAGGGTCAAGGTTGCTCGTCATGAAAATGTGTTTTATTTTGCGCGGACGAGATCTCAGTATGTGTTTATACCAATGCCTAGCTGTGCTTGCGCCATGTTAGATTCACCTGGGTCAAAGGTCACAGGATAAATGCACAAACTTCTGGCAAACATTTTTTTTTTGCTCTTCAAAAAATGACTCTCTTTTTTACATTGGAAAAATTCAGTTGTGGCATCTCTTTCCGGCTGTCCCCCCAGGGATGTGAACGGACTTCCACAGTATTTCTGCACGGTTCTGTTGACCTGGCTCACGTTTACTGATATAAGCCAATGTTGTAAGCAGGCAGACAGGCTACTGTGAAGTGTTGATTGGTGATGTGCTGTGCTCTGTGTGACAAGTGGGCGAGGCAGGCTTCACACTGCCTTTCACATCTCCTACTTTTTTAGCTCACCTGACGAAGTCAGATGAGCTTATGTCATGGCCTGTTTGTCCGTCGTTCGTCGTTGTTCGTCGTCCGTAAACATCTTCTCCTCCGAAACCACTGGGCCTATGAAGCTGAAACTTGACAGGTAGCTTCCCACCCATGAGGACACCAAAGTTTGTTCAAGGCGTTCCGATCCGATTTCAAACATGGCCGCCACGGCGGCCATATTGAAAATCACATAATTGGCCATCTGAAAGCTATTTATGCGCACATTCACCTGAATTTTGCTATGTAGTTAGTACGTGGCAAGGTACATCACATATCTTACGGCTTTTTCCGTATTTCGAATTTTGACCTTGCTTTGACCTTCAACTTTATACAACCCCTGTGAGTTACATTGAAATATTTCAAAGTCATCTTCTCCGAAACTACTTGGCCAATGAAGCTAAAACTTGGCAGGTATCTTCCTACCCATGAGGACACCAAAGTTTATTCAAGGTGTTCCGATCCAATTTCAAATATGGCTGCTTCGGTGGCCATTTTGAAAATGACATTAATCACCATCGGAAAGCTATTTATGCATATATTCAGCTCAATTTTGCTATGTAGGTAGTAGTTAGCGAGATACATGACATATAATTCAGGTTTTAAATGTGAAGGTCACTGAAGGTAATAAACAAGTTGAAATCTTGCCTTTGGCTCCTGGTCAAAAGTGGGCTTGCAAGAAAGTCCCTGGGTTTTTGATGACTAGTTTGGGTTAAACTGCTTCTTACACACCCCACTAGTTTGAGTTGAACTGCTTCTTACACACCCTTGAGTGGTCAGGTCAGCTACGGGGCCCGTGGCACTATTTTCTATTTTCGAGATGGAGTGACATTGCCGCTGACTGCAACTGTGATCCTCCTTACTGAGAGAATCTGTCTTCTGGATGGATATCCAAGCCTGGTGTGCGATGTGGGTGCTGGCTCTCATTCCAAACAAGTCGCTACACACCAAAACCCCTTCAACTCTAACTTTTCTCTCAAGTTCTCAATTAAGTAGGTCCAAAGCGAGAAAAGGCATTTTCTTCACATTGCAGGACATTGTCCATGTGTGTGTTCTGGTGGTCGCAGTGCTTCACTGAAGTTAAGCTACTGGCGAAAAGTTTTAGAACACCCCAATTTTTCCAGTTTTTTGTTATTGAAAATAATGCAGTTCCAGTACAACGAATAGCTTGATATGGTATAAAGGTAAGTGGTGAACTATCAGAACTTATAAACAAAAGGTAAGGTTACCCAGGTTTTTTCTACGCCATTGAGTAGGTGAAAGGATGGTTCCTCAGTGTGTGACATCAACTGTCAAACATGGAGGAGGAAGCGTGATGGTCTGGGGCTGTTTTGCTGGATCCAGGGTCAGTGACTTATAGATTGAAAGGCACCCCGAACCAAAACGGCTACCACAGCAGTCTGCAGCGCCATGCAGTACTATCTGGTATGAACCTAGATGGTCAGGGGTTCATCCTACAGCAAGATAATGACCCAAAACATGAGTCCAATCTCTGCCAGAACTACCTTAGGAACAAAGAAGAAGATGGTAAGCTTGAAAACATGGAGTAGCAGCACAGTCTCCAGACTTAAACCCCATCGAGATGGTTTGGGATGAACTAGACAGAAGAGTGAAAGCAAAGCAACCTACAAGTCCCACACATATATAGGAACTTCTGCAACAGACTTGGGAAGAACTTTCTTTGATTTCCATTGTAGAAAGAATGCCCCGAGTGTGTTCAGCGGTTATACCTGCCAAAGGTGGGCCACATGGTTAAAATACATTTTGGTTCATAAATTGTTTCCATGATTTCTTTTTTAAATTTGAATGTTAATTTGTTCTATCATGTCTATGCTTTCATTCCAGAGTACAATGAGAGATTAAACTGCATAATTTTCCATTAGAAAATTGGGGTGTCCTAAAACTTTCGGCTGGTAGTGTACATCACACTTGCATTGAGAGAAATATTCAAACCCATGAAGCCATTGCATTACATCAGATGGGAAATATCTGTATCTTGTACATGATTATATACAAATTTCCCTGCAATTCCGCATATTTGGGATCATAGGAAACCTTGGGCCTCCACCAGAATTTAAAACGGATGTGAAATTTCACAGGTTTGAATACAACTGCATTCCGTGGTTCTGTGGGGTTCAGATCTTCAGAAAAGACTCTGTGAGTGGATTAGAGAATGTTTTATGTTCCTCATAAGGTTGTGAACCCCTGGTCTGCTCACTTTTGCCCCACCAGTGATCCTCTATCTGCAGACCATTATGGTCTGCTGCCTTTTTATGCCCCCATGTATTTTTATGCCCCCGTAAACGACGTTTCGGGGGAATATAGTTTTTCACCTGTCCGTCTGTCTGTATGTCTGTCTGTCTGTCCGCACTTTGCCATGGCTATAAATTTTGATCGGCTCATGATAGGACTTTGATACTTGGCATATGCATCGGTTGTGAGAAGGCATTTCAGATGGGGTCATGACTTTTGACCTTGTGACCTTGACCTTGAGCATGACGTTTGGTGACGACAAACTTTAACATGGGCCATAACTTCTCATTACCTAGTAATAGGCATTTCATACCTGGCATAAGTATTCCTTAGGATAAGGCCTTTCTGATGAGGTAATGAATGTTGACCTTGTGACCTTGACCTTTAACCTTTGTTAGACTCATGATAGGCCTTGAATGGTTAGCATGTGCATGCTATGCACGGGGGCATCAGTGTTTCACAAACACATCTTGTTTGTATTCCACTGCTTTACCTGAGCAATAGTAATTGAGTATTTTTCAGGATTTTTAGCAATATATTGCAGCTGGGGCAGAGAGGGTCACTTGTAAATAGTCGTACAGTAAATTATTAGGCTGTGAAAAGGCTAGGTTATGTCCAGTGCTGTTGCCATGTGTGTATTTTATGTTTTAAGCTCAGCCTGAAACCTCAGATTCTCCCTCCTCTGCACCCATTTCTTATCACCCATGAGTCATGACTTTACATATAACACCGGTCTTCTAATCATGATTTCTCATATCTCTTGGCTCAATTCGAGCATCACCTATTCCTGTATGTCTCCAATTTCCAAAATGTCACTCAGGGCCCTGTTTGATGGAAATAAGTTACCCATTTGAATTTTGATGATGAAATTACCTCCTCTTGTCAGCTTGATTTGTTTGGGACCCTCCTCCTGAGAGACTTTCTCAAATGTAATCAGGGTTGGGATTGCTTCCATCTAACCTCAGAAAGCCAGGAAAATCAATGCTTTTGTTCTTCCAGGACCACTAATTGTGAATCTGATTGTGTCATGAATTCATTTTATATGTAAGGGGGGGGGCTTTCCAAATTAGCTTCTGGGTACAGCAAGCTATCTGGGCCGTAGCCGAAATTTAGTTTTAAATTGGAAAATAGCATCTGTCTTCCTGGTCCGGCCTCGACTGTTGCATTAAAAAGCCTAAGGCATGGTACTTAAGATTCAAATCCAACAACACTGCTAATTTTAAAGAGGCACATTTTCACAAGAAAAAAGCAGTTGCCAGCCAGTGAAACAAGCAGTTGTTAATTAGTATATTTCTAATGGAAGAAATCACCATTTTCTTGACCTCAGCTTTGGATTGAGAAGAGATTGTGTAATGAAATTGAATCTTGATTTTTTTTTATGCAGCGAGTATTTATAAATTTGCAATGCAGTTTTATTCTTCCCTGGAGCTTGTGGAGGTGGCTGTCCGCTTCGCGGCAGGACACACTCTCAGGGCTCCGTGGCGCTCCCATTCTTACATCATTTGCTCCTTAAAATTTATATGTTTACTCACTGGAAAAATTAGGAGTTCATGTATTTATTGAGATGAATCATTATTTAAACATTTTTCTGCATGGGAGAACAGAGAAAAAGTGTTGGCTTTGAGACTATGCATGTAGGTACATTACTGCCCAGCAGGGGTCACTGTTGCTCAGTGGTTAACATCCATTGTAATCCTTGAGCCTGCCTCGTGCCTGTGAGTGGCTGCTGGCCAGGGTCGACAATGCCTTTGTCCAGTGCAGCGGGAAATCTTTTTTTAATGATAGCACCTTATTATGATGTACCCCCTGGTAGCCCTTACTGTGAGAAACAGACTTTTAAATCCACTGACCACAGCAGCTGTTGTATCACAAATTCCACCTGCCAAGTTTTAGCTTAAATATGCACATCTGGCATTAAACGGCACGTGAAAGTGAGTGCCTGCCCTTGTAGGCGGTAAAGCTGAGCATACTAGCCGCAGATAATGTGTATCAGCATTTGGATGATGGACAGTCCTAATTTCTTATCCTGGTCCCCGCACAACACTAGCTGATCAGAAAAAATTGCATTGGTGTCATTTCTACTCCTGGATAAGCAAGGCTTAGGAAGGAGTGTCGTGATAAGAGTCGAACATCACTCACTAATCAATCAATCAATCAATCAATTTGCCATACGCACGACCACGGGCAGTAAGATAAATATGATCTTGGCAAGGATACCTGTTCCCAATTCACAAACAGCTTATCCGGGAGTTTGCTTTCTAAAGTAAGATTCCAAATCCCAGAATTGTCACTGTGCCAACATGATCGCATTAAGTCTCTGTGTTAAGAAAGGTGCACTGCACAGAACTAACAAAATCCGATCATTCCTGTACTGCCCTCAAAATTTATTGCAAGTTTTTGTCGTTTGATGCTGTGGTTCATGCACCGAAGGATTGGTTGTGGAGGGTCTCTTATCACTGGATCTTTTCGCCGACTCAGGCCCCTTAACCATGGCAGGCTTCTCCTGAAACTGTTCCTCACATTCTGTATAGCACAGGATTATTACAAACCTGAGCGAAAGTAAAGGGTCATCGGGGACAAGTGTGTGGAACAAGTCGGGACATGCCCTGGAGCAGTATACAATAATGAACTGCTTCCATGCGGATTCTGTCCAGAGTATTCTTAATTGTGGCCCCCGGTCGAAGTTGGGGAACTTTGAGCTGATCGTAACCATCATGAAATTAAAAGATACATACAGTTTGTGTGTTAGGGAGGTGTAAGAACTACAATGCATGCACTCACAGTGCAAGGGAAAAATTGGGATTAAATGAGGTGAGGCTTTGTAACTCAGGATTTGTGTCACAGAGACTGGAAAAAATTATTCAAATGAAGCAAGATGTTTGTAAAGGTGCAAGGGTCACAGCGAATCAATGGAGAGTTTTTCTGTGTGATCAGCTATATATCCTTGGATGAAGTGTACCTTTCTGTGATGGGAGTGGTCTCTTGCAGGATATCAATAGCCTGAGCCCCACAGTGCAAAGGGGTCACTGAAAGGGCTTATGACCGTGAAAATGAGGCAGAAGCTTTTGCCGCCACCTCAGTTCACCAGATCTCAAAACAGCTGCACTCTAATGGGGGATATCAGTGCGGGTTAAACAGCGCTCTGTCACCATCATCAAAACTGCAACAGAGGCAATGTCTCTTTGTAGCAAGGTACTTCATCCTTCCAGTAAAACTTTACAGCAGTCAACTCTATGTTAAAAGTTTAGGAAGCTGATCTAAGAGCTTGTTGAGATCCAACACCTTACTACGACCATTTATGTACATTTTTTTCCCCCTTAATTTGTCATCTGTCTGCATAATGCAATTGCCATTGTAAAGATGTAACTTTAAATTCAGCTGAAGGGGTAACTGAGATGTGTTTGTTTTGGACCGTAGAATGATAAAAGGCTTGGCCATCTGCTGACTGTGGTTTGGAGAGAAATGGCAGGACTGCTTGGAGGCTGATTGTAAAATGGCCGCCGGTTGCACTGAGGGTGGGAACACTGCAGTACCCCAGGTCACCTGACTCTGACATGCTGCACTTGCTGATATTGGTGCATTTGCACTGCAGCTGAGATGAATCCACCGTGTGGAATGATATTTTTGGTCTCCCTATCCCTTTGTAGTGGGATGTGTGAAATGCAGAATTAATGTCCTGAACTGAATCCTGAGGTCACAATCACGTCTGGTTGCTGATAGCAGTGATACTGAATTATTTCTCTGGCCTCTGCAATCCTGTAATTGCAAGGCTTCCTAGTCCTTCATTTGGAAATTTATCATCCTGTGGGTTTTCACTTCAAACCTCATTTGATGCACCAAATCCAACTATTTTACAGTGCATAGAGACCTCATTGAGAAATTAAGTGTGCTTTGTTAGGCTTAGAATGAAGACCTTCTGGATGGTGCATCTGAAGGAACAGCATTGGGCAGCCCTGCTTCAGGATGTGAAGTCACTAGTGTTTGATTGTTGTGTTCTCAGCTGACCATTCTAATGTTGGTTTCACAGTGGCTAATGGTGACGGAAAGCAGCTGAATTTAACTCCAGTTCTGGTGAAAACGCCCTACACTTCAAGGGGTTAAATCCGCAACATTCACAAATTAGGGCCATAGGAGACGGAACAAAATGATGAGTTTTCGATGTCACAATGTAGAAGTCTCCTCCAATGCAGAGCGGCAGAGACATCGACACTTTGTGAAGAAGTCCTGATGCTTTGGGTGCATGGTTTTGGAGCAGTACACGGGGCCATGCGGGAGCGAAGACCAGGGCCCCACAGCAATCTGGAAAACCCAAACCTTTTTGCATCAGTTTTCTAGCCATGAAAATTGAAAAAATGACCCTGCTGTTCTTGAAAATAGTTGGTTATCCTGGGATTCCAATAATTACCACGGGTGCCCTTCGCAATCACAGTTCCACTGCTGACCCGCCATGGCCACCAGAATAATAAGTTACTTGTTAGTTCTTTACTTTTATCTATCTATCTATCTATCTATCTACCTATCTATCTATCTATCTATCTATCTATCTATAAAACAGAGTGGGAAAAGCTTTCCTCTCCTGTGATATTCCATTATTTTTATAATACCTTTCTGTACCCGAATGCTTGAAGCAGTGAGCCGTTGAGTTCATTAGCACAGACCAAACTGGAGTCGCTGTGGTAGGACTGCAGGTGTCGCTCACTGGCTCTATTATTTGGGACTTATCAGTTTCCTGTGTAATGTGAATATAGGCCACTAGATGGCAGTATTTTCCTTTTTTTTGTTAAGCTCAGACTGGAGTCATGTTTAGACATGTCCTGGACATGTCTGGGGCAAGTCTCAGAAAATAAAACAAAAGAGGTCTAAATGTGGGTGGGGTCTGCAAAAGAGTATATAAGGAAAAGAATTGAGACAGTAAAGTATTAGGCGAAATTGCATGAAGATGACCAGACCTGCCATTCTGTTCAAGACCTGTGACGTTTCTTTTGTGGATTTCTTTGCCTGTGTTTGAGCATTTTCATCATCCAGGACATCACCAAGCCACCCCCACGAAAAGGGATTGTAAATATTTATGTTTTGTACATAATTCAATCTTGGTCAATAGATTAGTTGGTTGTTATAGTGTTTGTTAATTAAATGTGTTGAGGTTTTTAAAACTGTGTCTGTCATCCCTTGCTGTTGCTGTTGTGTTATAAATGTAATAACAAATTGGGGCCATAACAAATTGGGGGCTCAAGGTCCGGGATAGACCATTTTGTGAGTAATTTATTGAAAATCTAACATTTCAAATTGTAAAATTGATTTTTTTAATTGAATACATATATATTGACAACAGCAATGGATGATTTCTTGGCATCACCAACCGTAGGGGTTTTGAAGTCTTTTAAAAAGACAGAACTGCTAGAAATTTGCAGACATTTAGAGCTGACAGAGGTGAAACCAGCCATGTGAAAAGCAAGACTGGCTCGAGAGATAGTTGAATATTACATTGATGAAAATGTGTTTGCACCCGGAGATCTGGAACAGTTTCCAGTGGAAAATCCAAATATAGAAATGGAACTTAAATTAAAAATGCTAGAGATTGAAAGGGAGGAAAGAGAAAAAGAAAGGGAGGAAAAAGAAAAGCAAAGAGAGTTTGAGAGGGAAGAAAGAGAGAAAGAAAGGGAAGAAAAAGAAAAACAAAGGCAGTTTGAGTTAGAAAAATTGGCTAGAGAAGAGAAAATAGAAAGGGAGGAAAAAGAAAAACAAAGAGAATTTGAGTTAGAAAAATTTGCAAGACAGAGAGATTTTGAATTAGAGATATTCGATAGAGAAGAAAGACTCCAAATGGAGCAACTAAAAATTAAAATTGAAACTAAAAATAAATTTTGTGCCAGTCAGGAGGTATAACTGGTGCCTCCATTTTCGGAAAAGGATGTTGACAAATATTTCCAGTGTTTTGAAAAGGTAGCAAAGAGTTGCCAGTGGCCAAAGGAACACTGGCCTCTGATGTTGCAAACTGTCCTCAAGGGTAAAGCTCAACAAGCCTATTCGGCTTTGTCTGCAGATGATTCCTCTGATTATGAGGTTGTCAAAAAGGTTATTTTGAGAGCTTATGAGTTGGTTCCAGAGGCTTACCAACAGAAATTCAGAGGTCTGAAGAAATCTGAAAATCAGACTTATGTGGAATTTGCTAATGAAAAGCAGGTTTGCTTTGAGCGCTGGTGTACTTCTATGGAGGTCAAGGATGATTTCAACTCACTAAAAGAGATGGTGTTAGTAGAAGAATTCAAGAACTGTGTTAAAGATGATGTTAAGACCTACCTTAATGAGAAGCAAGCACTGAATTTGCAATCAGCTGCCAAATTTGCAGATGAATATGTTCTCACACATAAGTCCAAATTTCAGTCTAGCAGTAACGATAGATGGTCCCAATTTCAGAAAAAGGGTTACGGTGATACCCAAGATTCCTCACCCAAAGCCAAAGACAAATCTGGTGATGGTGCTCAGAAATCCAGTAACAGGTCTGATCAAAGTGTGAAAGCTGACAGGGACAAAAGTGGTCTAGTTTGCAGTTATTGCAAGAAATCTGGTCATGTTAAAACTAACTGTTGGTTCCTTAAAGCTAAGAAAGAAAAAGAAAAGGATACCAAACCAAATGCCTTTGTGAAAACAAGGTTAGAAACCCCTGTAGTAGATAACCGATCTGCTAAATTGCCTGCTTCTTGTGGGGCTAAAAAGCCTGATACTGCTGACTTCGTGAGGGAGGAATTTCTTCCATTTGTGTCAGAGGGATTTGTGGCTCTGAATGAGCATACTACTCCTGTCCCCATATATATCCTAAGGGATAGCGGAGCTTCTCAGTCACTTTTGTTGATGGACTCCTTGGAGTTACGTGATGAGACCGCTTCAGGGGATTTCATACTTGTACAAGGTATTGAAGGGAGGACTGTATCTGTACCCCTGCGCTCTATATTCTTGAAGTCAGATTTAGTTACAGGACAGGTAAAGGTGGGACTTATGTCAAGTCTACCTATAAAGGGTGTTTCTCTGTTGCTAGGCAATGACCTGGCTGGGGGCAAAGTAGTTCCCCCTGTACATCTTACTTCACAGCCGAGCACTGAAGATGGGGATGAGGACCCATCTCTGTATCCTTCTTGCGCAGTGACTCGTGCTATGGCCAAGAAGGCTAAAGAAGAAGATGTTGTGGTGCCGTCCAGCACATTGAATAGTCAGGACTCAGGTGGTTCGCCTCATGACTCTGATTGGCCTACTATGGTTTCTCCGTTTGAGGACTTATCAGATACTTTTATCAGTTCTCTATTCAGCCAGCCGGATGGGTCTGGTGATTTTGATGTGTCTGGAGACTTGTCTCTGTCCAGAAAGCGGTTGATTGAGGAGCAAACTAATGATCCTGAAATTTGTGCACGAAAGAGGAGAGCCCTTCCTGATAAAGAAATAGACGCAGTTCCAGTTGGGTATTATCTCAAGGATGGTGTGTTGATGCGGAAGTGGCGCCCTCCTGATATCCCTGCCAATGCAGATTGGGCAGTGGTCAGGCAAATTGTTGTTCCGAAGGTCTACAGGAATGAGATCTTTACAATGGCTCATAGTTTACCTTTAGGAGGTCATCTTGGTGTTAACAAGACTGTTGATAAGATCATGAAACACTTCTTTTGGCCTGGGCTTCGGAAAGACGTTTCCAACTTTTGCAAAACCTGTCACACTTGTCAGGTAGTTGGAAAACACCATTTAGACCCACCTGTAGCTCCATTGCAGCCTATCCCAGCATTTGGGGAGCCATTCTCTAAGGTCATTGTTGATTGTGTTGATCCATTACCCAAGACTAGATCTGGAAATCAGTACTTGTTGACAATCATGTGTGCATCTACCAGATTCCCTGAAGCCATACCTCTACGTAACATCAAGGCAACTGCAATCTCAAAGGCTTTGATAAAGTTCTTCACGTTGTTTGGCCTTCCCAGGGAAATTCAGTCAGACCAAGGTCGCAATTTCACTTCAGGATTGTTTCAGCAGGTTGTGTATGAACTAGGTGCAAAGCAGATTCTTTCTAGTGCCTATCATCCAGAGAGTCAGGGTGCCTTAGAGCGGTTTCATTCCACTCTCAAGACAATGATGAGGACTTATTGTTATGACCATGAGAAAGACTGGGATGAAGGTGTTCATTTGCTGTTGTTTGCAGCTAGAGAAGCAGTGCAGGAGTCTACTGGATTTCGTCCATTTGAGCTAGTGTTTGGTCATGAAGTGAGAGGACCTTCGCTATTATTGAGTGAACAATGGCAAGAGAAAGAGCCGCATATCAGTCTGTTAGACTATGTTAGCAAGTTCAAGGAAAGATTGCGTGCAGCTTGTGACCTTGCCAAAGAGAACTTGAAATCAAGTCAGGGAAAAATGAAAACTTGGTATGATCATAAGGCTAGAAGCCGTGAGTTTAAACCAGGAGAAAAGGTCCTTGTGTTGTTTCCCTTGCAGTCCAATCCATTGCTGGCTAGATTTCATGGTCCTTATGAAATTCTGACAAAACTCAATGATCTCAATTACATTGTGAAGACTCCAGATAGGACAAAACCAAAACAATTGTGTCATATTAACATGCTAAAGCCTTATCATGACAGAAATGCTAGGGTTGCAGCTGTCACTTCAGATTCTCCAATGGTCGAAACGTGTGAAGATGAGGGGGAGTTTCAAGATGATGAACCAAGAATTAAAGCTGAAGTTCTTTCATGTAAATTGTCAAACACTGAAGTGTTGCAAAATCTTGATGTAAAACTCCAGCACTTAGAACCCTCACAGAGAGATCAGTTTGAAAGGTTGATCAAGAAATATGAGGATTTGTTTCCTGATGTTCCAAAGAGAGTTACTATAGCCTCTCATGATGTAGATGTTGGTGATGCCAAACCAATAAAACAGCATCCATACCGGATGAATCCTGAAAAGAGAAAGATTGCTGAGAAAGAGGTTGAGTACATGTTAAAACATGATATTATCAGACCCTCCAACTCCGATTGGAGTTCACCCTGTGTGCTAGTTCCAAAACCTGATGGAAGTACTAGATTCTGTACAGATTATCGCAAAGTCAATGCTGTAACTAGAACTGATGTGTTTCCAATACCTAGGATTGATGATTGTATTGATAGTGTAGGGCAAGCAAAGTTTCTGACCAAGATTGATTTATTGAAGGGTTATTGGTTTGTGCCTTTAACTGAGAGGGCCAAGAGCATCTCTGCTTTTGCCACACCATCTGGATTGTACCAGTATGAAGTCCTACCCTTTGGCATGAAAAATGCCCCAGCCACGTTCCAAAGGATGATAGTCTACAATCGCCGGATTGCCACACACTGGTGTGTACATCGATGACCTGATCACATGGAGTGACTCCTGGGAAGAACATCTAAAAGATGTAGAGACGTCGTTCCAGCGCTTGACCCAGGCTAACCTGACTGTTAACCTGAGCAAGAGTGACTTTGGTTGTGCTACTGTCACCTATCTTGGCTACGTCATAGGCCAGGGTAAGGTGGCACCCATAAATGCTAAAGTCCAAGCCATCATGGACTTTCCAGTTCCTGACAACAAAAAAGCTTTGCGCCGCTTCCTTGGAATGATCGGGTACTACCGCAAGTTCTGCAAGAACTTTGCTGAGATTGCTCTCAGTCTAACTAACCAACTGAAGAAAGGCGTAAAGTTCACTTGGGATGATGCATGCCAGAGAGCCTTCGATCGCCTGAAGTCTCTGCTGTGTCACTTCCCCGTGCTCAAATCTCCTGACTTCAACAAACCGTTCTCAATCGCGGTCGATGCTAGCGACCAAGCTTGTGGATCTGTGCTCCTACAGAGAAGTGACTCTGATGACATTGAGCATCCCGTGGCATACTTCTCCAGGAAGTTCAATCGCCACCAAAGGAACTATTCCACAATAGAGAAGGAACTGTTGTCTCTGGTCCTTTCATTACAACACTTTGAGGTTTATGTTTGTACAGGACAAAAGCCAATGGCTGTGTCCACAGACCACAATCCGTTAATGTTTTTGAGTAAGATGAAAAACAAGAATCGGAGATTGTTGAATTGGAGTTTGATTTTACAGGAGTTTGACTTGGAAATTAAGCATGTGAAGGGTACAGACAATGTAATTGCTGATTGCTTATCCCGTGTTTGAATATGTATATATATATCATGTGTTTATTTGAATATTGTATGATATGTATATATAGACAAGTGTTCACTTAACCATTTAGTATTGAAAAGGAAAATTTTGCCTTTGAGTCAAAATTTTTCCCTTTTGGAATGGAGGTGTAATGTGAATATGGGCCACTAGATGGCAGTATTTACCTTTTTTTTGTTAAGCTCAGACTGGAGTCATGTTTAGACATGTCCTGGACATGTCTGGGGCAAGTCTCAGAAAATTAAAAAAAAGAGGTCTAAATGTGGGTGGGGTCTGCAAAAGAGTATATAAGGAAAAGAATTGAGACAGTAAAGTAGTAGGCGAAATTGCAAGAAGATGACCAGACCTGCCATTCTGTTCAAGACCTGTGACGTTTCTTTTGTGGATTTCTTTGCCTGTGTTTGAGCATTTTCATCATCCAGGACATCACCAAGCCACCCCCACGAAAAGGGATTGTAAATATTTATGTTTTGTACATAATTCAATCTTGGTCAATAGATTAGTTAGTTGTTATGGTGTTTGTTAATTAAATGTGTTGAGGTTTTTAAAACTGTGTCTGTCATCCCTTGCTGTTGCTGTTGTGTTATAAATGTAATAACAAATTGGGGCCATAACACCTGGATGTCGTTATTCTAAGGTTTTCTCAGTGTGGAGACCCTGATATTAATGTCTGCCTGCATCCACCCCACGTGCATCATTCTGCACATTGTGCCCAAGCACAAAGACACTTCAACAAGGGCCTCAATACTGACTGTACATTCTGTGCCAAGCAGCGCCAATTAGCATTCAGACATTTTTTCTTGTGCAGTCGTGGGTCCGGAGCCTTGTTTTCCTTGCATTATTAATGGTCCTTAGCGCAATTAGCCGGAAACATAATTGAACAGTGACCCCGATCTCCTGCATAGCAATTGATGGAAGCCCCCTCCCGCCAGAACAAAGAACATAAAATCAGCTAATAATTGAGTTATGGTGTTTGGAAGAGGAGATGATGTTGAACATGCAGGAGATCTGGCCGAATTCACTGGCACACTAGCTGTCTGAATAACCCAAGCAAGAACAGTTACCTGAATGGGCAGTGACTTTCAAGAACTTGTCCACAGCATGAGACTATAAGTACATAGTTCAAATATTGTGGAGACTTAAATTTTATGATCTACACATGAGATATGCAATTATTTCTGCAAGAATTTGCTGAGGAAATGTTATTGATATGATCTGCAGTAACTCCCATATCAGTCAGGGTGCTGATGAGAAGAGAGGCATATTTGAAGAAAAAGTTTGTTTGAATGTCAACGTGACTTTGTCTGCACCTTGCTTCTTTTTCACCAGCAAAAGAAAAACTTCACAACCTGCTATAATAAGACTAATCATATCATAGAATAAGATTAATCAGCTGGCTTCACATGACCTAGTTGATAGATTAGCATGACTATAATGTTGGCAGCTTGGCTGAGCTTGTCTACCAGCCCGGGCTGTTTTTTCATCGTTTTATGAAGATTGTTTACTCACATGGGCCGTTTTTAGTCCTAGCTTAGCTAAAACTACAATGGTCTGCCAGCTCCAGCTGTTATTATCTCTCAGTTTAGCTAAGGCATACCAGGACAGGCCGTTCGGTTCTCTCCTTGGCCAGGATGACACCTTTTCATTCCTTGCTCAGCTAAAATGGTTCAGTAATGACTCTAGCTAGAGTCCAGCATTGCAGTGCTTGGACCAATTACAAGCCAGCATTAACTAGCTTGGAACTGAAGATCTTGTGGTCTTTTTCTGTCCGCTTTCCACTATATCCGATTTTGAGACGAGGCTGAATGTCAGGCAGCTCCCCTTTTGTAACTTTTCACAATCTTCAGACTTAAGAAATTAAAATGTTCCAAAATTGTCATGTTCTCGGCAATGGACTGACTCGAGATTTGGCTGGCCACACCTTACTGTGCTTCACTGACTGACTGACTGTCCCCCACATAGCCAGTCTGAATTAACTCTGTTGCTGTCAGGCTCAGTCATGAGCTGGTGAGAAATCAGGCTGCAAGGGTTATTTACAGACTGTTCTCAGTAAGGGGACCATTAAAACAAGTATTTGCCACTAACATGTCTTAGTCCTCAGCTAGGAAATGGCAAATCGTGTCAAAATGAACAGTGCCTCGGTGTGACCTTGAGAGTTATGCAAAGGTCACCAAAATTGACTGGCGCCGGAGCACCACCCTAATACATGTTGACTTGAAATTTGAAGGAAATCAATCAATTCGCTCTTGAGATATCTCGCTGACAAGTATTCGGGACGTACGGACGGAGGTTCCGTCGTGAATACTATGTCCCGCCGCTTCGCGCATTCGCACGGTAGGGGACAACAAAAGCATTTCAGAAAAATTTACGGGAACATTTGCATTAGCCTGCTTCTGGACAGAGTTTTCCTGTCCTGTCAATTTTTGATATTTGGTATCAAATAAAATGGACCAACATGCACATCCTCCTGTTGTTACAGTGAGAGCGCAGTGTGTTGGGTATGGGGTAAATCTATTATTTCTGCCTGTGCATTTGTGTCGGGAGTGTGATTGGAGAGTGAGTGTGAGGGTCACTTGGGACTGTGATTGTGATGGGACTGTGTGTATTGGGAGCGTGTGTTTTTGTGCTGATTGTTTGTGGAGACCATTGATAGCATGTATAATTGATGTTTGTGTAATTGTGCATTTATTTGCAGGTCATTTGTGGAGACGTTTAGCAGTCTTCGCCCGGAGAAGCCATGGAGGACGAAGCTGAGCTCAGCTGGGCTCATATACCTGCACTTTGGCCACAGAGTCCTGGAACAGCTCACTCAGCTGAAGCCTGAGGACCGCAGACTGGAGGTGCTGTTCGACAAGGTGAGGGAGTCTGGAAATCGATTCTCTGTTTTATGGAGTGAGAGCCAGAGGATCTGAGTCACTGCTGTAGAGTCACAGAGCCAGGGGATAGGAGTCACTGCTGTAGAGTCACAGAGCCAGGGGATTGTAGTCACTGCTGTAGAGTCACAGAGCCAGAGGATCAGAGTCATTGCGGTAGAGTCACAGAGCCAGGGGATAGGAGTCACTGCTGTAGAGTCACAGAGCCAGGGGATTGGAGTCACTGCTGAAGAGTCACAGAGCCAGGTGATTGGAGTCACTGCTGTAGAGTCACAGAGCCAGGGGATTGGAGTTACTGTGGAAGAGTCACAGAGCCAGGGGATGAGTCACTGCTGTAGAGTCACAGAGCCAGAGGATCAGAGTCACTGCTGTAGAGTCACAGAGCCAGGGAATCAGAATCACTGCGGTAAAGTCGCAGAGCCAGGGGATCAGGGTCACTGCTGTAGAGTCACAGAGCCAGAGGATCAGAGTCACTGCGGTAGAGTCACAGAGCCAGGGGATTAAAGTGACTGCTGTAGAGTCACAGAACCAGGGCGATAAGTGTCACTGCTGTTGAGTCACAGAGCCATGGGATTGGAGTGTCTGCTGTAGAGTCACAGAGCCAGGGGATTGGAATCACTTCTGTAGAGTCACAGAGCCAGGGGATTGTAGTCACTGCCGTGGAGTCACAGAACCAGAGGATCAGAGTCATTGCGGTAGACTCACAGAGCCAGGGGATAGGAGTCACTGCTGTAGAGTCACAGAGCCAGGGGATTGTAGTCAGTGCTGTGGAGTCACAGAGCCAGGGATTTGGAGTCACTGCTGTAGAGTCACAGAGCCAGGGGATCTGAGTCACTGCTGTAGAGTCACAGGGTTGGGGATCTGAATCACTACGGTAGAGTCTCAGGGTTGGGGATCAGAGCCGCTGCTAATGAGTCACAGAATTGGGGATCTGAGCTGCTGCTGTAGAGTCACAGGGTTTGGCATCTGAGCCTCTGCTGTGGAGTCGCAGGGTTGGGGATCTGAGTCACTGCTAATAAGTCACAGGACTGGGGATCTGAGCCGCTGCTGTAGAGTCATTGGGTTGGGGATCTGAGTCACTAGGGTAGGGTCATGGGATTGGGGATCTGAGTCACTGCTGTAGAGTCACAGGGTTGGGGATCTGAGTCACTACGGTAGAGTCTCAGGGTTGGGGATCTGAGTCACTATGGTAGAGTCACAGGGTTGGGGATCTGAGCCGCTGCTAATGAGTCACAGGGTTGCGGATCTGAGTCACTGCTGTAGAGTCACAAGGTGGGGATCTGAGTCATCCTGTAGAGTCACAGGGTTGGGGATCTGAGTCACTCCGGTAGAGTCACAGGGTTGGGGATCTAAGCCACTGCTGTAGAGTCACAGGGTTGGGGACCTGAGTCACTACTGTAGAATCACAGGGTTGGGGATCTGAGTCACTGCTGTAGAGTCACAAGGTGGGGATCTGAGTCATCCTGTAGAGTCACAGGGTTGGGGATCTGAGTCACTCCGGTAGAGTCACAGGGTTGGGGATCTAAGCCACTGCTGTAGAGTCACAGGGTTGGGGACCTGAGTCACTACTGTAGAATCACAGGGTTGGGGATCTAAGTCACCACTGTTGGGTCAAGGAGTTGGGGGACCCACGTCACAGGTGTAGGGTCAGAGATTCAGGTGATGCGAGTCGGAAATCAGTCGTTTTCGTCAGACTGAAGATCGCTGAGTATTTCTTTGAAGTAAATTAATTGTAACACATCAGCTAATTAAAAGTAATAAAGCTATGGGAGAGCTTTGAAGTGAACTATTTTACCAGGATTCATTATGAGCACAAGTGAAGTCAAAAGTTGGATAATCGAACTCAGGTGCATGAGTGTTTGTTGCCAATTCCATCTTTGTTTGATAGTCTGTATTAAGTCAGAACCTGAAAAAATATTCTCAGCTGTAATGCAAATGGTTTTTATGAAGTTTTACTGCTGATTCCTAAGTAATACTTATGTTTTTAGCTTGCATTAATCAATAGTAGCGAATGACCTTGGACGTACATAGTCGCGCAAGTACTGTAAGTGAAAAGCTAAGGTAGCGAAACCACTGTAAACCTCTGAGTCACCACTGTAGAGTCACAGACTCCGGAGATCTGAATCATTGTTGGTGAGTTATTAGTGTAGTCTGACAAAATGAATAGTTAGGTCCAAAATTCATGGCCCTGAATATTCATATTCACTGGTTAAACTGGCTTTTTCCACCTGAGGGTTAATGAACCATAATGTCACCAATGGACGCAGGAGTTAAATGTTCAGGGGGAACATCAATCCCTGTTTCCCAGCTCAGGTGGCACTTGGTGACCTTTGAAACCCCCTCCCTTGTCCACTCACAGTTGTATGAGCACTTTGTGGAAGAGGTTGATGCCGTGGACAACGGGATCTCGCAGTACGACGGAGAGCCTCGCTACGCCGTCTCCTCCACCCTGAGCTCACGCGTCAGCCATCTTAACCCCCGCTGGAACAGCAAGAGCCAGGACACCGAGGTCAGTGAATTTCAGGGCAACGGTTCTCTCGTCTGGAGCGGCAGAACTGCTTTGTTGGTGTGGTAGTGTAATTTCAGCTGGACAACAGAGGACAAAATGCAGGGCTGCCCAACAGTATTTGGATAGTGACACTGCATATGAAAGGTTAAGACTCAGATACGGCGATATGGATGTGATGCCATATTACTACATAATTTGATTTCGGAGATCAGGTTGGCTATTGTTCTCAAATATAATGAGCTGGAGAGCACAGCCAAAAAATTATTTGCCATTTGTGGGGAGGAAAACCTCCTAAATATGTAGATATTGCCTATCCTGCCTGCTGTGAGCTGCATCTGAAGTGCAGTTCTTTGGATTAGCATTGCACTGCTGCTATGCAGAAATTAGACATGGCTACTGCGATGCGATAATGACCTAAAGCAAGTGGTACCAAGCACAACATTCCCTGTCCGAGGGAAACATTTTAGTGCTTTGGGTGTTAAATAATCTGGGACTCCCCTTCACATTCAACCCCTACTGTTTAGGATCTTAATGACGTCGCACCATAGTGTTGCATGTGTTTGGAACTTTGAAGTTCCCCATTAGAAATCGATCAGAGGTGATTTAAGGCGTGAAAAAACAGTTTTTATTTTTTTGGTGACCTTGACCCAGTTAGGTTCAAAATTTAACACGATTATTCCTGGACTATTGCACACCTCTCCTGAAAAATTCATGTAATTTGTGCAAACAGTTTTTGCACTACACTGATGAAAGACAAACAAACAAATGAATAAACAATACCCTTCCCCCTTCAGTGTGGTTACAACAAATCACACCGACAGATTTTCCAAGAGCACACAAGAGACCTCGGAACCTCAGTGCTGCGGTCCAGCTAGCATGTATTTAGAGAGTAGAACGGCTGCATCTTGAAAGAAAACCACATTTTGGATGAAAACCTCAAATTCTTTGCATCAGTTCAGTTTGTGGTAGACATAGCCAAAAAAAGTCACTGATCAAATATTTATGAATAGCACCACAGTTTGGACATTGAATGTGTACAATCCGACACTGATTTTGGCCCATTTTACTGGCATGACCGTTGTGCATAAAAGGATGATGCCGAATGTAAGTTTGAACTGGGAGCTTGATTGTCAAACCTTTTATGGTTTTCAGCGTTGAGTGTATTTTTGGCCTACTGTGTGTGACCAAAGACATCAGTAATAGGGATGTTAACTTAGATTACAGATTTTGATTCTCAGGGGTCGGATTTGCCTTATTAGCTTTGTGTAACGCTGAGGTTCTTTGAGCCATAATGGCGCCTCCCAGCAGGGCAAGCACTCAGTCTGGCATGTTTGGCAAGGATATAAAAGTCGCTTATGAATAGCTTGTTATTTTGTGCTGTTCTCAGTCTCTGCTACATTCAGTATACACATGAGGGAAGAAAATAAGGTTTTTTTGTTTGTGAATTAATGTGCATTTTAATACATACAAGCAACTCATTAGTGACCTTGTGGCTTGTTGTGCAACACAACCATGAAAATGGGTTAATCTGTTTTTCTCTCTCTCTCCCTCTCTCTCTCCGGAGATAAATGTGGTGGCCCTCTGAGGCATCAGACATGTGAAGTGATAAAAACAGGATTAGGCACGCGGAGATTGCGTCTGCTGCATTAGCTGTTTGGAATGCTTCCTTTTCAGCCGTGTCTGATCAGATGAAGGCCTTTGTGATGGGGCAACTAATAAAAAAATATTACTTTCCAGAATGGTTGTCACTTATTACATGCATTAGTTTAGTGAAGAAAATGAAGTGTGTGCATCTAATTGCAACTGTGTGTGTGTGTGTGTATGTGCCTGTGTACGTGTGTGTGCGTTTTTTTGTTTATATATCGTGCTGGGGACCAAAATACCTCACAAAGATGGTAAAGTCTGAGAAACCATGCGCTGTGGGGACCTTTACTGGGTCCCCATGGGTACAAATCTTAATTCAGGGCTTAGGTCTAGGGTTGCTATTGGAATTATGGTTCAATTAAGGTCTAGTTTTAAGGTTACCAATTAAAATTAGGCTCTAAGGTAAGACTATAAATTAAGGTTAAAGGTTTCGCTGTTTTGGGGGGTGTGTGAGTTGGGATTAGGGTTAGCTTCAAGATTGACATTAGGGTTTGGGTTAGGGGGATGGTAATAGGATTTTGGAGCAAAAATAATTTTTTAGTCCCCATGGGGATAGAAAAACCTGCCTATGTGTGTGTTTTTGTGTATGCACATTCATGTGAGAGTGTGAGAGAAGGTGCTAAAATAACCCACATAGACAGAGGGTACGTGAGGACAGGAGTGAAGCTTGGAGATTCTGAAGTTTCTAGAAGCTCCCGAACTCACCTTGCTGCTGGGCTCTCCTCTGGGGGTATTACTGTCACTCTTAGCAGAGGAACATGAAACAACCCTGCACAGGCTGAAGAGAGTGACAGCCGGTGGTGCCATCCTGTAAAAGCAGAGATGCTCTTACTCGAGTAATTACGCTCCGCACCGCTATTGAGTGAGTAGGTCATGAACCTCGGTCTCATCCAGACCTGGGCAAGATGAGCGGATGCCTGTGGAGTTGGACCTGTGAGCTCAATTATGAATGGATCGAATGAATAAATGAATATTTAATGCTTCGGTTTCAAGACTGAAAACCCAATCAAAACTATACATATTTAACCTTAATCTTTACCCTTATAACCACAGATAGTCCGGTAAACAAGTTTGCCACAACATGGTGCACCAATCAAAAGGAAAATATGAAGTTGTCCGTTTCCTCTAACCTCAGTGAACAAATGGCCTGCAATGAACACAAAATGCGCATCTAATGGATCCAGTGCTCTAATGAGCTCACACCCGTGAAACGCTCCTCTCTGACTGGCAGTGTAATGTTTTTGCAGCAAATCCCTGTGATTGTTTTTGTGCAATTATTAATCTGTTGCTGTGAAGGCCACTTACTCTGACTGCCGTCTTTCCCTGGGGTTCAGTTCCTAAAGCGTAACGTTCCCTGTGAATTAAAGGTAAGGAAAAATAAATATGCGTTGCACAAAAAAACAAAAAAAACTGCAGTTTGACATTGGGGGCATGTGTGATGAAACCAGATTACCGAGTTAACTTGTTAACTGTAATGAGTAAAATCCTGCTTTATTGTTCCATTGGTCTTCCAGAATTCCCCAGATACTCAGTGGTGCTCGCCAGCTAACTGCCTCTGCCTGATCATTCTGAATTTTACAAGCCCCTTTCCACTGAGTGCAGTTTTCTTGTGCAGAATTCCATCGTCCAATTTTAGCAATGCTGTTTTCAGTGCAAAGGACACACATTTTATTTGAGTACAGTGTATTTGTTTGGCACTCTTGGCTTTTCAAAAGTAGCCGGAGGCCGGCAATTATCGCCTTCTACTTGCAATATGACGACCAGCTACCCAATAGGTATATACGTTGTTGTTTCTTTCCAGTTTTAAGTTGTATTTCAAAAGAATAAGGATCTTGGATGTCATTTCCTTGTTTCGATCAGTCACTGCCTAGTGGTCATCGCGCATGCACAAACCAGCTTCCATACGCGTATTAAAATTTCAGTCGAGAAAACGGTTTTCACAGCCAGCCTTTGTATCTCGTGCACTTGTCAATTCCCTTCGCCTCACCATTCGAAGATTTTGATAAGCGCTGCCTGTATAGTAGTGTCTATGTCCCCTGCCTTGTAATATTACGAATGGCAGCAGGAGCTCAGAATGATCAGGGATACAAGAATCAAGCATGGCTGAACCTATAAGTAAAAGACTCAAAACTACCACAACACTTGGCCTCATTTGTGCCTTCAAGGGCTTGTTTTAACAGTCTGACTGTTCACTGGCCCAGCGGAGTCACATGCTGTGCCATTGACAAAACTTGCAAAAATGGAAATCGCCAGACACCACTTGTCCTCTACCGCTGCTAGCGTCAAAACTTTCTTGTCTTACCTTGTGTCTGGAATCGGCGTAACAACGACGTATTAAAGTTTCGTTTGGCACCAACCATTTATCGTAACTCCCTCTCGTTCTCAAGAATGAATCTGGAAAAGGCAAATCTAAAAAAAAATCTAACTTCCTGCTCAGAATCAATCACGACACAGACATGAAATTGTGACACGCGCGCTGATTGGCTGGCGCTTGAGAGACGTGGCAGGCCTCTCGAGCGCCGGCCAATCAGCGTGCGCTAGAATCTCATGGCTGTGTGGAGTTTTGCCGTGAACGATTCGAGCAGGAAGTTATATTTCAGGGCTGAAGTTTTGCCTTATCCAGACTTATTCTTTGGAACGAGAGGGAGTTACGATAAATGGTTGGTGCCGAACGAAACTTTAATATGTCATTGTTACGCCGAAACCAGACGCAAGGTAAGGCAAAAGAAGGTTTTGACGCAAGCAGTGGTAAAAGACAAGAGGTGTTGGCGATTTCCATTTTTACATGTTTTGTCAATGGCACAGCATGTGACTCCGCTGGGCCAGTAATAGCCAGAATGTTAAAACAAGCCCTCGGAGGCACGAATGGGGCTACCACAACACTGTTCTTCTCAACAAGATGGGTGAATGCATATAATGTCTATCCTATCTAAAAAAAGAGCCATCATATTATGCAGAAAGTTTTGGCCACCATCAGTTAACGGAACTCTTCCCTAAAAGGGGCACTTTTTTGCTGGCATTCTATTTAAATTTTCTTTAATCTGTAAATATAAATAATTGTGTTATGTTTTCAGTCAATTCAATGATGTTGAAGGAAAGTATAATTTCTTGCCTGTCTAACCAGATATTGTTTTAAACATTTACTGAAAGTTTGTCTTCATAATAGTAGGCAAAAGGACGCTAATGCCGGTGATTCAGATGTGTGTTAAACGTGTCCTGCGTGGCACACCCTTAGCTTCTCGCTGTAAAATTGTTAGCGCTGATGGTTTTGCCAAGGTTGCTCTTAAGTCGGCAAAATCGGCGTCAGTGTTGGGTATAACCTTGCTGATAAACTGCATTAAAAACACCAGACTTGCTTATTTGGACAAAAAAAGTTTAGCGATAAATCTTTATGGGTACCGTCAGAGATCAGGAAAAAAAAACATAACAACTGCATTTTACTAGCTGTGATTATTCGTTCGTCTTTCCCGCGGTGGAAAATTTTTTTTTTCCAGACATCCAAAATTTTCCTCCCCTATTACCTTGACCACAAATTATGTCACACATTATTTTTATTATTATTATTATGTTCCCCACAAATGTTGCAGGGACATAATGTTTTACCCTCCGTCCGTCCGTCTGTCCTTCCATCCGTCCGTCCAAAGTTTGTCCGGGCCATAACTCCTAAACCGTTCAAAATTTTTTCCAAATTTGGTATATCATTAGATCCCATGGTGTAGATGTGCCTTTTAATAGTTTGGTCATTCTGATTTTTTTTTTTCTCCCCCGGTTTCCATGGTAACAAGTTGAACTTAGTGCATTTTGAAGGTAGGCACCTTGTCCGGACCACAACTCAAAAAACTATGAGAGATTTCCTCACCAAACCTGGAATATTGTTAGACCACATGTTGTAGATGTGCCTTTTGATAAAAAATATTGAACAGTTTAAGAGTTATGGCCCGGACAAACCTCGGAAGGACGGACGGAAGAACGGAAGAAATGATTCAGTGGTGCACTTCATTCTGTGTCATAAAGAAATGATTCAGTGGTGCACTTCATTGTGTGTCAGAAAGAAATGATTCCTCAAAGGAGTGATTCAGTGGTGCATTTCATTGTGTGTCATCATCAAGAAGTAGTTTCATGGTGCATATCAACCATATCATCTTCAGGTAGAGAATTCCTTATTTACTACAATATAGTATTGATATAGTATTGATCCTATGATGTATATTTCAGAGATATAGCTCATGAAAGTAGTTTAAGATTTGTCCATGTCTTAGATTTTTAAAGCTCTCTTCGCAGTAAGTTGCATACATGAACATTGGCTACATTGACTAATGTAGTGCTAAGAGACCTTTGAAAATCTAGGCCATGTATACTACAGATAGGTTTATCCTCAAGTAATACAACTGTCACATGAACACTACTCAAGGTTATTATTTGTGTTATTGGTGATAAGAAATTCATCCTTCTCAAAATTTGAAATATTTCTTTAAAATGTCTTGAAAAGGACCAGCAAACCTACTTTTGGCCAACTTCATGTTCAGCATTAGAAAATGCATTTTCCTTCATCATATAATAGTTTGTACTGATATCAATGGGTCATTTGCTGTCAACAGTAAATGTTTAAACCTGTTCCCCATATTTTTTAACAGTGTCTTTACATCAATGAAATATTGATGCCATAGGAAAAAATTATTTCTCTTATATCCAACCTAATGGCCTTTCATCAAATATGTATGTGTATGATAGCTATTTTTACCTCATTATATGTTGAACTCAATAAATAGAAAAGGGATTCAAACCAACTGCTGGCGGGGAACATCATAGTGCTTCACAAGCACAGATTCTAGTTATCTGAACAAAGCAGTGTAAAAACGGTGTAAAGCTTGCTATAAATCCGTACAGTTATTGGCAGACATTCTTTAAAGTGAGAAGAGCTCATGTTTGAGGAGTTCTTTTATACATGGATCTAATCCTAATAACTGATAATCAGAAGAATCAGAAGAGGACTTCACATCATTAGCAATGGCATGCTTGCCATCAGCCATACTCTATTCTGCCAACTGCCTACTCTGAACTTTTGAAAGCCCTGGGCACTGAGTGATAAATTGTGAGTAGTAGCCTGAAAATGTGATTTTCCCTCGCTGCAAATAAAAGTTAAATGAAAGTTTTTGCTATAACAGTTTGGAGTAGTGCAGGCTATCGTAACTCACCGGATGAAATATGGAGGTGAAAGGTACCTAAATTGCAGCGCTATACTTTCTGATCATCATCAGTTATTTTACTATCGTTTTTTGGTGTTGCTTAATTGAAACTTTCGACAGGTAGATGGGTGCTGTAACATGCTGTAAAACTTGAATTTTTTTCAGTGTGCCTGGTGTTTGGTATGATTTCACTCCAAAGGTGCCAGTGCAATACGGTGTTAACGAGCTAGTCATTTCTCAGTTAATAAACCGGGGGCATTTCCCAAAACCGTAGTTGCTAATTAAGTGAGCAAATTATATAGTTCGTTCATTCACAGTCAATGGTCGAACTTTGTTACTTAGCATCTCTGATTTTGGTAAACACATCCCAGGTTTGGAAATACTGCTGTCATGAACTTCATTGAACGTAGCAGGTGCAGATGCACAGAAAAAGCCCAAAAGCACTTTGCCTAACCGGAGCTAAAAGAAAGAGAGAAATGTATCTAATAAAGATATTAAAGTAACTCAAACTAACTCCCATTAACAGACTCAGAGAATTAGGAGTAAGGAGCTCTTTTAAGCTGACAGGAAGACTCCGGAGAAACAATTCAGCAGAGGATGAACGTTGACCTGGAACTTAAATATACTCCACAATCAATCAACACAGCGGAACCGTTGGAGGCGGAACCACAGAAGGGATGTAGCACGAGATGATAATTGAATTTTGAAATCAGCAAAGGGCGAACGGGAGGAAAAACCAGACAAGGATGGCTGGATTGAGGGGAAAAATAATTAAGACTCAGGAATTTGACACCAGGTCTACTATCTGGCATGTAAACTATATCAGACAGGACCTGGTTTTGTGTAACCTCGCAGAAAAAAAAATGTGGTAATCGTGAGCTCTAAGACTTCTGTTGATCTGAGTTGAATTTTTCAATTTTTTGTGCAACAAGGCCTAGTCACAGACTGCCAAGGACTCTGGCAAAAGACTGACTGTCAAGTTTTTGGCCAAAGTAATGCACAACATGAGCACAGACTGTGGATGTCTGATGAACAACCAGCTGGGCTGGTAATCGGAATGGCCATCGGACAGAAAAAGTCGGAGTCTAGTAAGTGCTGTTATCTTGGTAATTTGGTAATCCTGCTCTGTCAATCAATCGCAGGGCACACACACCATTCACACTCCGGTGTCTCTCTCACTCATGCCAACTGGCAATTTAGACTCTTCAGTTAGCCTGACATGCATGTTTTTGGACTATTAGAGGAGACTAGAGTACCCAGAAGAGACCCACGCAGACTCTGTGAGAACATGCAAACTTCATGCTGAAAGGCCCCAGGACTGATTCAAACCCACAGCCTTCTTGCTATGAGGCGGCAGTGCAGCCCACTACGCCACCATGATTTTTCAGTCTAAGAAAATAAATTGAAATAGGTTAAATGTCTAAAAAACAGCAAACTTTAAGTGCACTTTTGGGGGGTTTTGGTGTGTGAATTGAGTTCAATTTCCTGAATTCATGAGTGGTCTCTCCCGTCAGAAGAGGTAGGGTGTGGAGGATATGGTATTACTGTAATCGACTTGGTTTGTGTGTCAGTTTATTTCTTTGGTTGTTTTTTCATTAACAAGATTGCGAGAGAACCTTTGCCCAAATGTATAGCAAATTTGGCCATCAGCTGGGGAATGACCCAGAATAGATCAAATAAAATTTTGGAATGAACTGGATTGAAGTCAAGGTCATTGAAAAGGTCTAAATCTTATTTATTTATTTTTTTTGGCCATAACTCGTCAAAAATGGTCCGATTTACATCAAACCAATGCCGAAATTCTCCTTTTTCAATTTTGAAAAGGTAATCTATCCAATTGCAGTAGTGAAAAGTGCATATTTTTGAACATCAGTTGCGATCGAAGTGCAGGGGGGTCTCGATCAATGATTGGAATTGCCTAATTTGCTCTACATCTCAAAAACTGTTGAACACTTATAGGAAATCAAAAATGGAGATTAAAGTGACACCATGACCTGTGACCTTGAAAGGTCAAACCAAGGATGAGGAAATTTCAAAAGGCTATGTCTCAAAAACTACTGTACATACCCTCTTTGTTGCTATTAACTGGTATATGGTGAGTGAAATGACATTGTTACCTTTTGACTTCAATTGACCTTGAAAAGTCAAACCCAAGAGCACATGTACCCAAAAAGCGGATCCACTCATTGAGCAACTAAAATATGCATGAGGGGCCGTTGCTTGTTAAAAGTGGACCCCAGCTCAGATCAAGTGCAGAGATATGTCCAATGAGGCATATGATGCTTTTAATCAAGGAGAGTGAGTCATGGACACCAATGTGTGCTTGCATCTGTGTGAGTGTGTACATTTGTGCTTGTGTGTCTTTGTATGCTTGTGTAAGTGTCTGTGTGCATGTGTGTACGATTGCAGGTGTGTGTGAGAGTGTGTGCATGGCTGTGAGCGCATATGTGCATGTATCCTTGTGCGGTTGTGTGCACATTTGCATGTGTGTGTAAATGCGTGTACACGCGCATTTGCGTGCATGCGGGTGTGTCCATGTTCCTTTGTGCGTGCATGTGTGTATGTGTACTTGTGCATGTGTATTTTTGCCTCTGTGTGCTGGTGTGTGCGTCTGCTTGTGTGTGTGCATATGCGTGTGTGTGTGTATGTATGTTTGTGTGTGCATATAAATTTGTGAGCGTTTTTGTGCATGTGTGTGTGTGTGCATGTGAGTGAGGATGCCTGTGCGTGTGAGTGTAACTGATGACTGTGATTAATGCTGTTTTTGTAGGAGGGGTTTCAGCAGGCGATGAAGCTGGTGGGGGCGGAGTTTCTTGACCGGCTGGATTTCTATCAGAACTCCTGGCTGCCTGCTCGAGCTGTGGTGGAGGGGGCTGTACAGATGCGCACACAGGTACTGCCTCCGTCTTGTGTACACACACACACACACCACCACACACACATGCATACACACACACACCAAAAGCAAGCACATTTCCTCTGCTTCTCCCTCTGCCCGGTCTTCAATAGACAGCTTGAGAACGCTCAAAAATCTCTCTAATTTCCTGCGGCTCTCATCCATTCACATGCAGTCCTCATGCAGTGTGCATACACACACACACACACACACATACACCAATGAGGCAGAGGGTTAAAAACACTCATAGATTGAGCTAATAATGTTGATTATCTCATAAGAATGGCATATGTCAAGGTCTGGAGAGAGATTGAATGGTCGATTCTCAAATTCAACTTGTTCGATATGGGAGAAATAGGAACTGAACAACTTTCATATGGGCCGAATCGCTGTGGCCTGTCGAGTGGGTAATAGCATCTCTGAAGTGGCATGACTTCTGAGGTGCTCCCTGTCACCAAATGTGACTATATACTGACTGTGGTCCAAATAGGGACAAACCATGAACCGGTGACAATAGGCTCATCAATGCACAAGAGCTATGAAGGCTACCCCGTCTGGTCCAACCTTACAGACGGGCGACTGTGGCACAAGTCTCTGAGAATTTCAATATTTATGTAAGGATTGTGTCATAACATACAGTGCATTATTCCCTGCTATGACAACATACAGTGCATCTTGCCCCGCTTTGTAGCTTGCAGACCAGTCAGAGTGCACACTCTAGCTCGGGTTCACCTCTAAAAGTGCCTATAAATAGGCATCTGATCCTAGAGCAGAAGAGGAAGGTAACCTGGTCCAGTCATAGACTGTTTAAGAAGATGGACGCAGCATCCGGGTCTGAAAAGTGGGGCCGATGCGGAAATGTGTAAAAATTGCATTCTGTTTAATGGCCAGCAGATGGCGACATCAGATCTTGCAGAAAGAAGTTCAATACTATAGAAGCCAATGAAAAAATTACCTTACATTCTCACCTAAATTTGTATTTCAGTAATAATTTTCCACATTATTTGATGGTATATATCTCAAGTTTCAACTCTCCTTTGATATATCTTGATGCTAATTTTTGTAAATTATGATCCCAAATAGACTACATTCAAGGATAAAGCCAGAATATGCTTTAGGGGTGTAGCTATCCTCTGGTCCTTGTCCAATATGGTCAGATCCACCCAATCAAGGCCTTATAAATAGTATACTGAAACCAATGGGTGATGTCACGGTTGCTTCGTCCATCTTTATATACAGTCTGTTGGATCCAACAAGTGCCCATTTTTCTACATCATGTGCTTTGGCTGGGTTCGTGTGAACTATTTACCAGGGAAGAGATGGCAGCCAGATGCACTATGGAAAGAACACAAGCTGGTGGAGGGACTGTTTTACTGGGAAACTCTTATTTTGGGAATTCAAGTGGCATCAGTTTGATGGAGCCATTTTTGGCAGCACAAGGGGTACCTTCATCATATTAGACACGTATTGTCACTAGTGGCTGATTGGTGTATATATTGGTGTATTAAATTGAAAACTGTTCATGAGAATATATTTCATGTTTTACCTCATCAACTAAATCTCATTCTGAATTTGTTCCCAGCAAAATATTGTAAATATTGTATATGAAAAGCGCATCCACAGAGGGTGCAGCTGTTCTCAAGCAAAAAGATGTCAAGGCTTGCCACCGTGTGAAAAACCATTTAAAGTAACTCATGTCAATGTGCTTTTGGAAGGATTTTAGGAACTTCCCCCTCTGGAGTGCATAATACTATGAAATGATTTGGGGAAATCTGGAGAGATTTCTGCTTTAAAACTGAAAATATACACCAAGTACCACCAATCTGTGATTGTACGGATCGTCCTGCATTGAAAACCGACATGCTGTTGTGATGAATATGATCACATTGCCTGGGGCTTCTTTGGAAAACCTTGGCGAATAAACCTCATTCGTCATGGCATCCACAAGTGCAAGCGAACTGCGGTTGTCGTATGTGACCTTGAAGTCACCTTGAATTGTACTGGCTCAAAGTGGAAATGTGCCTCTGTCAGACCAATCAACTTTTTTGTTGTTTAAGGCAATTGTTGTGTATTTTTGCATTCTCCATGCCTAAGAAGAGAAGGACTATTCAGGTTGTTGTCGACTTGAAGGTCATAAGACACCGAAATGCCTGCTGTTACGATTTGTCCGTATTTTGCTAATTATACTAGTTCGACAAAGCCATTCTGAGGCTCGTAAAAAAATCCCTACGGCAATTGCCAAGCATGATCCGATTCTCTCTCTTCCGCCTCTCAGTCGGCCAATCAAATATCCTGTTTCTAAGAGTATATGGAGCGGCACCTGCTGGCTGCTTTGGAGACTATCAACCAAATCGAACGCTACCTAGAGAGCGAGGCAGCGTGAGCTATAAGATTATGGGCTCCTGGTTTTCACACATTTAAACCCGGAGCACAATGAGATTAAAAACAAGGTTTTAATAGACTTTTGATTGACAGTTTCATTGTTTCATTATTTCATATGTTTGTAATAGCGGAATAAAATGTCCATCAGATTGCATTTCAACGTCATACTGTTTGTTACTGAAATGTGCCAGAAAATGCTGAAAAATGTGTTTGAAAGTACTTATTGTCAGATTTCTGGGTAGGCATCTCTGGAAGACAGCGTTTTTAGTGGTATGGGGTCTGTTGGCACCCATGGCATTGGTAATATGAACATCTGTGTTGGTACCATTTATGCTGGACATGAATGAAGGACGTTTGCATTTCAGAGCAACATATGCTGTCCTATTAATGACTTCTATTCGTGGTGCCCCTGCTTATTTCCGCAATACAGCAGACTGCTAAATTCTACTTGTCTTTAAAAAGCAGGGATTCCTAATCTGAGAGTGCGGCTGCCAACCTTGCCTTCCCACAGTCCCGACCTGTCTCCCTCTGAGACATGCGGTGCTGTTAGAGATACTGAATACTGGCCTTCCCACAGTCCTGACCTGTCTCCTCTGAGACATGTGGTGCTGTTGGAGATACTGAATATGTCAAGGAAGACCAGGACATCTGAACAGCTTCAGGCATATCAAGGAAGAATGCTGTCTTTGGGCTGTTTACAGTGTAATACAAGTCAATGATGATTTACTGATCACTTTTCATTTTTAATTTGCTTTTTTCATACCTCTTTCTGAAAGAGTTGGGAGATATGTATTTCTATCTCCCCAATGATGATACAAAACCAGTGAAGTTGGCACGTTATGTAAATCGTAGATAAAAACAGAATTCCGTGATTTGCAAATCCTTTTCAACTTATATTCAATTGAATACACTGCAAAGACAAGATGTTTAATGTTCAAACTGAGAAACTTTTTTTTTTTTTGCAAATAATCATTAATTTGAATTTAAAGGCAGCAACACATGGCAAAAAAGTTGGCACAGGGGCCTTTTTACCACTGTATTACATCGCCTTTCCTTTTAACGACACTCAGTAAACATTTGGGAACTGAGGAGACCAATTTTTGAAGCTTTTCAGGTGGAACTCTTTCCCATTCTTGCTTGATGTACAGCTTAAGTTGTTCAACAGTCCGGGGTCTCCGTTGTCGTATTTTACGCTTCATAATGCGCCACACATTTTCAATGGGAGACAGGTCTGGACTACAGGCAGGCCAGTCTAGTACCCGCACTCTTTTACTACGGAGCCATGCTGTTGTAACACTTGCAGAATGTGGCTTGGCATTGTCTTGCTGAAATAAGCAGGGGTGTCCATGAAAAAGACGTTGCTTGGATGGCAACATATGTTGCTCCAAAACTTGTATGTACCTTTCAGCATTAATGGTGCCTTCACATATGTGTAAGTTGCCCATGCCTTGGGCACTAATACACCCCCATACCATCACAGATGCTGGCTTTTGAACTTTGCGCCTATAACAGTCCGGATGGTTCTTTTCCTCTTTGGTCTGGAGGACACGACGTCCACAGTTTCCAAAAACAATTTGAAATGTGGACATGTCAGACCACAGAACACTTTTCCACTTTGCATCAGTCCATCTTACATGAGCTTGGGCCCAGCCAAGCCGGCGGCGTTTCTGGGTGCTGTTGATAAATGGCTTTCGCTTTGCATTGTAGAGTTTTAACTTGCACTTGCAGATGTAGCGACAAACTTTAGTTACTGACAGTGGTTTTCTGAAGTGTTCCTGAGCCCATGTGGTGATGTCCTTTACACACTGATGTCGGTTTTTGGATGCAGTACCGCCTGAGGGATCGAAGGTCAGGGGCATTCAATGTTGGTTTTCGGCCTTGTCGCTTAAATGCAGTGATTTCTCCAGATTCTCTGAACCTTTTGACGATATTACAGACAGTAGATGATGAAATCCCTAAATTTCTTGCAATAGCTCGTTGAGGAATGTGGTTTTTAAACTATTCGACAATCAGCTCACGCATTTGCTCACTAAGAGGTGACCCTCGCCTCATCCTTGTTTGTGAATGACTGAGCATTTCAGGGAAGCTGCTTTTATACCCGATCATGGCACCCACCTGTTCCCAATTAGCCCGTTCACCTGTGGGATGTTCCAAATGAGTGTTTGATGAGCATTCCTCTACTCTCTCTGTCTTTTTTGCCACTTGTGCCAGCTTTTTTGAAACGTGTTGCAGGCATCAAATTCCAAATGAGCCAATATTTGCAAAAAATTACAAAGTTTACCTGTTCGAACATGAAGTAACTTGTCTTTGCGGTGTATTCAATTGAATATAGGTTGAAAAGGATTTACAAATCATTGTATTCTGTTTCTAATTTCGATTTACACAACGTGCCAACTTCACTGGTTTTGGGTTTGTAGTTGGGAGATACCATGGTTTAGTTCCCGCCGCCGCAGAGATTTTATGTTCCAGGCTCTGGAAGCCACAATTATTACATGAATGTTTTCACATTTTACACAGGCGAAGATATGTATATGACAATGCTGAAGACTGATTTTCGTCGATTTCGGACATCCAATATGGCTGCCGGCAGCCATTTGTTCGAAATTTGGGGATCGGGGAGATACACGACTCTGTCCCAGGGGCGACTGAGTTATCTAGTTTTATTACGACAGCAGGATTTACTACCTTTATCACTCAGTTTCATTGAATAAATTGCATGATTCAGGCCTCAATTGTTAATTTTTTTCTCAAGGAGCATGCATGCTCCTAAAAAATTTTTTTTAGGAGCACAATTAAATTTTTAGGAGCATGAAATAAGATTTGGGAGCACAAAATTAACAAAGTACTAAAAAAGGAACTTAAAAATAAAAAAAAAACAACAAAAATCAAGATAAAGTCTTTATGTTTTAATTATGGTAACGGCTTCAGTTTCAAGAACAAGGGGGAGGGGGTGTGCCACTCGATCTGTTGCCCATGAGCAACTGGCCAATCATCATCCCATTCAACCGGAGGGCAATCTGGCATCTCAGGCCATTCCTTGTACATGCTCGATGATACCACCCTTAAAAAATTATAAAAATGAAAACCGATGCATGACGCATGGAATAGAGTGCATGCAATCATCTGCGTTTCAGGAGAGAGCATGTTTTAAATTACGTTTCTCTCTTTAGCCGAATATGCTTTTGGAAGCTAATTGTCAGCCAGCTGTGGACATCAAACCATGCCTTAGCTGACAATAGAAAACAGAAAAGGCGATCTATTAGTGGTACTATTTATGGGTTCATTTGATGAATTTTGAATTGTCAGCGATCTTAACCAAGGCACATTATGACGTGTATACACCCGCTGGTATGTTGTACAGCCATTACTTGTTTCCCTCGGACACGTTTGCAGTGGGAAGTAAACCATCGGGAAGCCATGGCAACCGACGCTGACGGCAGAGAAATTTTCTGCCGGCGAGTACAATTTCAGCGAGTAGCGAGGGGCGAGTAGCGATATATGTGAACGAGGCTTTAAGCTCTCAACATGGCATGGCCCAGCATTAAGCTTATTACGATAGCGCGAATCCTACTTCTGAAGACGGAGCTTCGAAACAACTCGCAACACAGCTTTGTATATCAATTCAAGTCAAAGCGATACCTCCTTAGTGCTGTACGGAGTTTCTGTTATCGTATGTTTGCTTCCGGTAGAGTTAATTAATGCCGAATTATATCCGTTTTCAGACGTTATTAAGTTTACCAAAAAGTATTAATTACGTTTTTGATATAATAATGCATGTTAGATCACTATTTGGTCGCACATAGTCAAAATTTTCAAGGCGCAGGGGTGCGACCGCAAAAAATTATTGATCGCAAAACTGAAATACCAGTCGCATATGCGACCAAAACAGTCGCAACATTGAGGCCTGATGATTTTATCTCAGACAATACTTTTTATTGTGCTTGTTTAAATGTAAATATCTCAATCATCCTCCTTTTAAAGCCTGTTGTTGGAGGATACTGACTGTCCCTCTTGTATCTTCTGTCAGTTGGCTGGCCAGTGTTCTTTTGAAGTAAACAACACAAACTACCTCTATTAATGGAGTTGATTTTTTTTTTTTTAATTTAAAAAATACTAATTTTAAGAATGGGGACTGATGTTGTAACACACTGGTTAAGAAGTTGGGCACTAGGTCTGGGAATGATGGTTTGATTGATTGTTTGGGAACTGCTGAAGTGCCTCTCGGCCCACAGACTCAAGTTGCTTCAGGAACTTTACTGTCGCGTAATTCAACTGCACTTCAAAAAATAATTTCCCTGCATGTGGTTGGTTGCTTTAATTAATCATTATAAACGAGGTGAGGGTGCAGGTGTGACGGGGTGGGTCGTAGTGATGGCATTGTGTGGCTGTATTGTGAGATGAAAATTGTGATTGTTGTCTCTGTGGTACTTGTTGTGATTACCAGATTTACCCCAGGGGTTTGTGTTGGTGTGGAAAAGCGCTCTGTGGTTGCCAGGTTGTTCCACAGCGGGGGAGGGAATTGCATTTGGAGGTTCTCTGTTGGATTTCTGGTTTTGCCTTGTGGGGAAATGAACTTCAGCTCATGGTGGTAACCAGGTTTTTCACAGTGAAGTGCTCTCTGTGGTTGCCAGATTGACTCAAATGGGCAATGGGCATGAGAATGTTCTCCATGGTCACCAGATTTAGCTTAATGAGGTGTTCTGTGTGGTTATTGGGTTGACTTCCACAATGAAGCACTCTGTGGTTGCTGGGGTGAATCGAGCAGGGTTTCAGCATGTCACTGTCCTTTTTGGTTTCCAGGTTGACCCCAGTGGGGAGGTGATCATTCTGGAGCAGGGCGGCTGCCCGTGGAAGGAGCACTTGTTCTCTTTAGAGAAGGAGCTAAATGTGGCAACGCCCATAAAGTTTATCCTGTACACTGACCAGAACAGCCAATGGAGAGTACAGTGTGTACCTGCGGGGCTACACACCTTTCAGAACAGGTGAGTCTCTCTCTCTCTCTCTCTCTTGCTCTTAATCTTTATTGTTTATTTTCTCTCGTAATTCTTTTGGCCACCTCATCCCATCTTCTTTTTCTCATCCCTTGAGAGAAAAAAGACTTAAGAATAACCTAAATAATAAATAGAATAGTTAAAGAATAATAGTTATCGAGACCAGTGGTGGGGACAGTTCAGCTAATCTGCCAACAGGTACTAGATACTTTGCAGCTGATAATTATGAAGCTGTTGCTGTGCTATCCAAGCCTTCATTTAGGCACTCTCGTGTGGACAAATAAATTCCAATTCGACAACATTAGCGGAGTGTGGCAGGTAAGGATGCATTTTAATGAATGTTATTGAATTGCATACTTGTTTTTAATAACCATGGAAATTTGCCTGTCAGCAATGATTCCCAGTCCTGAGGTTATGGCTTGTAGTAAATGTGTTGGAATTAGTACATAACATATAACATAGCATAGCATAGCATAGCATAACATAACATAACATAACAGGAATGGCAAGAACAGGCCCAACTTTCAGCCCAACTAAGCTCGCCAGTTTCTTTATACTATTGTGAATATATCCCTTCAGATACTGAATGACTCAATGGCATCTAGCTTTAAGTCAAGCCTGCTCTTGAAAACCCCCAAGGTCTCTGCCTCAACAATATGGTCAGGCAAGCTATTCCACATTGAAATTACTCTTTGGGTGAAGGAATATATCCTAATATCAGTGCAAAATTTACCTTTGGTGGCTTTACCTTTTGGTGAGTTCTACTCACAACACTTGGTGGAAGGAATCGTACATAATTCACTTTGTTAATCCCTTTAACATATTTAAAGACCTCAATCAAATCACCCCTGAGCCTCCTTTTCCTAAGACTAAAGAGATTAAGGATCTTCAACCTCTTCTCGTAGCTTTCATCTTTTATGCCTGGAATAAGCTTAGTGGCTCTTCTCTGAACTTTCTCTAGAGCCTCTATATCTTTCTGAAAGTATGGTCCCCAGAACTGTACACAATACTCCTGATATGGTCTAAGGAACGTGTTGTACAAAAGAAGCATCACCTCCTTAGATTTGTACTCAATACTTTTGGCAATATATCCCAGCATCCGATTAGATTTTTTAACTGGTACGGCACAATGGCTAGAACCTGTGAGGGTTTGGTCTACAATCACTCCCATATCTTTCTCGTGTGCCGCACATTCCAGTTTTAAACCTCCCATGAAGTAATCCCGTCTAATATTTTTATTACCTACATGTACAACTTTACATTTTGCTAGATTAAATTTCATTTGCCACATTTCTGCCTAATTCTGGATTCTATCCAATTCGTCCTGAATCGCTTTAATGGACCCTAAACTATTTGCCAAACCTCCAAATTTAGTATTATCTGCAAATTTAACCAATCTGCTCTCAATATTCCTATCAAGGTCATTAATGTAGATGAGGAACAGCAGGGGCCCCAACACCGATCCCTGGGGGACGCCACTCCCCACCATACCTAGCTCAGATGAGATACCACTGACCACCACTCTTTGTGTTCTGTCCTGTAACCAGTTTTGAATCCACTTCAGAATACCTCCTGTAACTCCAATGGAGCTCATTTTAAAAATTAGTTTCTTATGCGGTACTGTATCGAATGCTTTCTGAAAATCCAAGTATATGATGTCATAAGCCCTACTCTGGTCATAAGTCCTGGTGGCCTATTCAAAAAACTCCAGAAGGTTTGTTAGGCATGACCTTCCCTTCTGAAATCCATGTTGGCTATCCCTCAAGATACTGTTACATTCAAGAAATGAGTCCAGCTCATCTTTTATGATAGATTCCAGTATTTTGCACGCAATGCAAGTTATACTGACTGGCCTGTAGTTTCCTGGCTCGGTACGGTCCCCTTTCTTATATATTGGTATTATATTGCCCTGTTTCCAATCATTTGGTATTTTTCCAGTTCCTAAAGACCGTCTGAAGATGTCGGATAGCGGCTTAAAGATGATCTCGCTAACTACCCTGAGCACTCTAGGATATACGCCATCAGGACCCGCCACCTCATCTGCCTTTGGTTTATGCAGCTTGTCTAATACTTCGTTATCCCGAACCTCAATTTCCGCTAAATAATCTTGAGCATTTGACATGCCCTCTGGCCAAATAAAGACCCCATCTGAGGTAAAATTCTTAACAAAGTAACTGTTTAAGGCATCCGTAATATGCTTGTTATCATATAGCAGTGATCCGTTTTTTTTCTTTATGCACTTAACCTGCTCTTTAACGTGCGTTTCTCTGCTACAGTACTGAAAGAAGCGCTTGGGGCTAGTTTTTGCCCCCTCTGCAATTTGTCTTTCATACAGTCTTCTTGCATTCCTCAGCTCTTTTCTGAGGCGTAGAGGCAAACAGGGTGCCCTGCTGCTCATCAGTCCCCTCACTCTCAGGGTCAGGGGCCAAGTAGAGTTCCTGCAAGGGCTGGAATCGGTTGGACACTTCAACCACTGGAGAAGCTGTCGCTGTACGGCGTACACGCCCTTTCCTGCGCTGTCGACCCACAGTCACCCAACTTTCTCTCCCTGCCTGCTCTGGGATCCCAGTACCACCCTGCTTCGGCGTACACACCATTTCTCTAAACGACGTACAACTAAGTTCCTCTAGGAACTTTACTGATTGCGAACCATGTCGCGCCGCCAACTGGCCCTGAAAATCAAGGATCTTGCTCTCCAGATGCTCAATTAGCTGGCAACGGAGGCAGACAAACCCATCCTGGAAATCTCTTTCCAAAAGTGCGATCACCCTGCAACCGTCACATAGTTTTGGCCACATTTTGAACCCCCTACCTAATGGCCTTGCTCACCCTAGATAAAAGAAAATTACTAATGCCGAGACAGAAGCTGAGGAAACTCAATTTATTAATTTATTTATTAACCTAGGAAGCCCTAAGCAGCAGTCACAATAGAAACCCTGGGGAAACTATGTAAATGGATTATAAGCCTCTTTTAACAGGGGCTTAGTTTCAGTTAACAGAAATGAAATACCAAATTAAGCCAAACTCTACAGGTAATAAGCTCTCCTAATAAGCCGGCTTGAGTTTATCTAGTCCCAGTACTATTAATATACTAAACTAAAAATATCACAGGGCTTATTAGGAGATAAAACAGTCTGGCTCCAACGGCCAGGAGAGCACTCCGATGGAAACCTAACCTAACAGTCAAGTGACTGCTGCACTACTTACTAAATACTAAATCTCAGATCCCCAGCCAAGAATGCAAACAGTACTTATCTAGCTAGCTAGCCGCAAATACAACCAAGGGTAAGCGAAAAAAGAGTAAAGCCCCGGTTCCCTTTTGTCAGAGTGACGAAAAGGGTATATTTTGGAAGTGGACGAAATGGCAATTTTTTTTTGGTTAACTTTTTATTATTATTCCCCGGCATAGAATGCGGGGGGATATAGGCACCGCCTCTTTCGTCCGTCCGTCCGTCCTTCTGTCTGTCCGTAATCATTTTGTTCCCGGAGCAGAACTCAGAAACTATGGAAGATGTCAGCACCAAACTCTGTTCATGTATTCTATTTATAGTCTAGATGTGCTTTTTACTACTTTTGAAATTTTGGGATTCCTATTCTTGTTGTTTCCATGGAAACAAAATCTGGACTTAGTGCACATCAGGCCCAGTTCGTTTCCGGAGCAGAACTCAAAAACTGTTCATTATATCTTACTGAAACTTTGCATGTGTATTACCTAGGGATGCACCGAAATGAAAATTTTTGGCCAAAACCGAAAATGTGAAACACTTGGCCGAAAACCGAAACACCGAAAGAAATTATGCCAATTTTTAGTACCATTGCATTTATGGCTATGACTGTGTACTTACCTAACTAAATTCAAGGCATTGCAATGGCATAAATTAACATTCACGCTTAAAAAAATAAATCTATTTCAAAATTATGAAAATATTTATTTAGCACTGACAATCCATCAAAGCACAATATAAAATAAAATTATAAATAAAATGTTTAACTTGGCCCCACTGATGAATAACCCACAGGCCTATAACTGACTGGCCTATTACTGGCTGCTGAAAATTTGTAAAATATGTTATGTGACGACAGCAGCAGCCCACTGATTGGTCAGAGAGAATTGGCTGCGATAGACAACTCGCTTCAGCATTATTGCTAGGAATCAGGCTTCACTTTCCATCACTGAAACAGGTCTTTAGATTGTGGTTTTGAATCGTGTGTTGTTTTAGGAAGCTTGATAAATATACTGTGCGTTTCCTTACCTTTCAAATAAGGTTTCGTTTGTTCACCGGTAACAGGCTTCACTTTCCATCATTGAAACAGGTCCTCAAATTGTGTTTTTGAAACGTGTGTTTAGGCAGCTTGATAAATATACTGTGCGTTGCCTTTCCTTTCAAACAAGGTTGCGTTTGTTCACGGAAGCTACTGCATTTATGAAATGCGTTTCTTTGTCCGTGATCCTGTTCGTAGCAAAATTCGAAGCAACGGCGTTGTGTCCAATTCTGTTTCCCCAATTCCCCTTGAGAAAGTTGTTATGCTGCCCCTATTCTACGAAAATTGCGCCGAGAATAACTTTACAGGCGCTGATGAAGCATTTTGTTCTCAGGAAAGGTAAAGGTATCACAGATGAGATGACGCATTGTGAAGCGATACTTTCTAATACTCTGCCATCTCGCACAATTTGTGCGTTTGCCAGGTGTTTTGCTTTCAATTTCAAAGTGAAATGTTAAATGACGCCTGCATGACAATCTAATAAACAATAATTGTTATATCATATGTGTTATTTGCTTCTTTGTTATGAAGGAAAAAAGGTAAATTAACATCCGTGTGTGGTGATTCCATTTTTTCCAGGGGTTGTAGTTGCATTATGGAATACTGATGGTACACAAATGCCTTGAGAATATATTGCCATTGTCTATGAATACTCTATGCCTTTTACCGATATCATTGCTTTCTGTTTTTAAGAAGTAAGAAGAAGTAAGCCTGTACGAGCCTAGTGGCCCATCGGGCCGGTGCTTAACCCCGGTTTCCATAGCATGAAGTGACTAGGAGTATTGCTACTCCCCCTGGATGGGATGCCAGTCCATTGCAGGTTCTCCCCACAGCTCTTAGACAAGTTTCCCTGCCTATTTGCTGGTACCCATTTATACTCCTGGGTGGAGTGAGGCGTGGAGTGTGGGAGTAAAGTGTTTTGCCCAAGAACACACCGCGGAGGCCGTGGCCGGGGCTTGAACTCTGGACCTTACGATCTCAAGTCAAGCCTGTGTTTTTATGTGGTACGTATTTAATGTGCAGACGAATCGGACACAGCACCAGCTGCTATCCTATGCATCAGGACAGTGTCAAACAGAAATTGCAATTCAGCACTCGCGGACTTTAATGCCATAACGTGGTGACGGTGGTGCGCGTCCCCCGATTTAAAACATTCAGACAGGCGTTTGCTGGCAGCAGTTTTTGCTTGCGTCATCACATCATTGTGTTTCGGCCGAATTGTTTCGGTGTTAAAAGTCTTTCAGCCGAAAACTGAAAATTTTTTTGCCTTTTTCGGTTGAAAACTTTCGGTGGCCGAAAATTTGGTGTATCTCTAGTATTACCCACATACTGAAGTGGTGCCTTTTGATATTTTCAGATTTCTGAAAAAAAAATTTTTTTTTTTAGTTTCCATGGAAACAAGTCGGATTTGGACTCTGTACAGAGATGGGTTCGTTTCCAGAGCAGAACTCAAAATCCGTTCATTATATCTTTCTGAAACTGAGGAAGTGCCTTTTCATATTTTCAAATTTCTGAAATTTTTTAATTTTTTTTCCTTTCCATGGAAGCGACATTGACTTTGACTCAGTCGCTGGGTTTGTTTCCGGAGCAGAACTACTTTTATAAAACACTGTTCATTAATGACCCTTGTTTTTTAATTGTCTTTATTGCCAGTGTGTGCTTCATAGTCTTTGTTAGATGTTGCCAGTACATACTTCCACATCATTCCAGAGGAAAATTACCTCAACATTCTTGTTTGAATTTCTTTGAAGGTGTAGGATTGACATGACTTTCACAAATAATCGGGCCGGGATGATATGTCATCTTCTGATGACTCTTGTATGTAATGGGGATAAAATATCACGATTAAGCAGAAAATCTGTCTTGATATAAGATGTATTTGTTTCTATTTAAACATTTGAAACGACGTGCAATCACCCGTGCTCAGATTCCTCAAAGGGGCTTGCTATGCATAGTGATTTAGCATTGTTTTCTTTTGCTTGCTCTTGCAGTAAATGGAGTGAATAGCTGACGCAATGAAGGAAGGAAGTGTTGGTTGCAAAGCTATAACTTGTTCGTTAGCAGATGAAATGGAATCCTGGCAGACCATCAGCAGCAAGTTTTTACACCCTTATTTTCCCCTGCTAGGCTAATTTGCACATTTCGCTTAGGCCCACAGAGAAATGAGTGTTTGCTAAAGGCAGGCTTCTCATTAAGAATCAGAGAAGGCGGCATAGCCCCAGAAGCAGGAGGCAGGCAGGCCCAATGCGCATTACCTGCTGTGGTGAGGTGTCGGATACTGTCTTGACAATATGTTGCAACATGAATCAAAAATGATGGCTTCTAGTGTATCTTGGAGTGCCTTTTTGCTTATAAATTTTGTTTCATATAAATGTAACATAAAACTACTCACTAGAGTACGTATTTTAGTTGATTATTCCCAAGGTTGATCATTCAATTTTGGTGAACTCTTATTTTACTTGAACTCTTTCCCTCTCACAGCCCTAAAGATAACACGGCAGTGTATTCTCTGTGGGGATCTGGCTGCTGCAACCTTTTCTCCACGCAGAGCAGCTGATGTGATAACACCAAAACTATTGACGTCATAGTCTCAATCACATATAAGCTTAAAATAGAGAGTTGTCCACAGGCGCTCATGGGAAATCCCAGTGAGACGTCGAGAGTCGCTTGTGTGGTGATTGAGCCCGGGCGTCGAGAGGCGCATGTGGGGAAATAAGGGATCGGCGATGAGAGGCGCTGGTGAGGTGGAAAGAGTTAATATGTGCAAAAATAAGATTGACATGTATTTATTGTATTTCACTCTCAATAGTTAAGATGTTGCCTTGTAGTTGAGCATTGATCCTCAATAAATGTGAGGGCTAATGCTGAGAAGCCTCCTTGTCCCATCCCTGGTAACTACATTGCTTGCAAGTGCAAAATGACGATGATACATAACGACAAAAATTTGTTGCAGATTAGTTGTTGATATTCTAGCAAAATCTCTTATATGGGGATGTTAGCATACTGATGTAACGATGACTATTTTTTGTTTCATTTTGGAGTCCTCAATCATATATTAATCTTGATCAAAATCTACTGTTTTGTTCAGTGTTTTTTCCCCATATTGAGTTGCCAGACGTCTCACCATGCAATTTTTGAATGTGACTAGTTTATTTTCATATAAAATTACTGTTGCAAATGAAAACATATCCTGTCTTAATTTGACATTTCAAATTATACATATCATAATTCATAATAACGTATTGCATTTTACTCACAACGGTAGGTGGGGATGTTGCCGGAGCCATAAATAAAGTGAACTTTGAACCTGTCGGTGCCTTAGTTATGATGGTAATGTCACATATATGATATGGGCCCGGTCACGCGGCAACAGAGTTATAAAATTGGTACATTTTGCATCATAGCTCCAAAACTAAGTAAGATTGTCACAATTTAAATGGCTTTGAAATTACGATGATTTAAATTACGATGATTACGAGACATTTTTTAAAGATTACGATTACACTCCTCCAAAAATGTATGATTGTGATTACATGGGTTTTGAATATATGATTACTATTACGATTATGATTACAATCTAGATTACAATCATGATTACGACTGGTTAGTCTAAGGTTTCTTTGTAGAGATATCTTTATAATGGTACATGTATAGTGATGCATTTATTTATTTATAAAATAGCATTTGAAATGGTGAAACATTGTTTTTGTATTGCAGAATTACTTGTGATGACGACTTGTACAACAACAAATAATAACAGCAGTCCTTGCAAAATTAGAGATTACGATTACGGGCCCATCGAAATTAGTGATTATTGTAATCCGGATTAAAATCTTTAACATGCTGAGATGCGCCGCTTCTCTTTGCAGCAGTATTCGTTTTAGGGGGTGTAATAAAACATTTTATGTATCAGTTATTGTAGAAACTGGAATTCAGTGCTTTTGTGGAGAAAATCCCATTGACTTATGTGGACCGCTAATTTAAAGTGAATGTGAGCAATCTTTAATAGTGATACAGTGATAACAGTTGACAGAGATTTTTGCGTTACCAAAACAACTAACTCTCTCGAATGTTTTTGAAAATGACATTTGCTAGCGGGCGAAAATGAATGGAGCCTATGTGTGACTTGTACTTCCGGGTGTACAGTATAAACTGCTGGAACAGTTGCTTCAGTTGAGCAAACCCTATCAGCAATCTAATTTACTATGTATATATCTATGGGAGGAGCTTAAGCGGGAGCCAGTTGTGAACAACCAACAAATATAGTAAGATGATAACCTGCACTTGGCTGCAATATACACTGGTGTTTTTGTTCAGGGACTTGTGTGCGGTCCTAGGTTATACATTGCTCTTATTATTATTATTATTATTATTATTATTGTTGTTCTAATTAATATTAACAACATCATCACCACTGGCCAGTGTGATTATCATTGTTTCAGCTTTAGAGGCCTAACCTGAGCATGTGAATTCCAGTCCAACATGGGGCAGCATTGCCTCGACAAGTTGGCTAACTTTGAACAATAGTCTCTATCCTAGATTTTTGCAGTGTCATATTTGTTAGTAGTTAGCGCTAAGGTTATGCCTGCAAATAAATCTGTTCACTTTCTTTAGTTGCTCAGGTGTAGCCTGCGTGACGGTAGTGGCTATACATTTGCTATAGCATTGGTTAGTCCGGCACTGGGGGACTATGTGTTGGTCTGCATTGCAAACATTGCAATGACTGAAAATCGATTCAAAATACCTGACGTCACTCATGTATCAACTAATAACCCTCACGACTCTTCTTTGAAGCTCAATTTTCCAACGAAAAATGCAGCCTATTACTAAAACAAGTTCTATATGGATATCCCTAACATACACACAGTGGTTGTTTATTATCTCCTAACAGGTTAAGGGTGGCGCAGCGTGGTGCAGCCCACACAGTAGTAATTTCACCTGGTGCAGCCCGCGCAATGGTAATTTTGTGCGGTGCAACACCATGCGCAGCCACTTTTGCAATTTGGTAGACTGACGTGCGCCGAGATGGGTGTGGCGGCGTAGTAGGGGGAGGTGTCACATATTCATCGAGACGCAGTGACAATTTCGTAGCAAAAGTCTCCCCTGATGTTGTGCAGAAAGCTCACCAGCTCCAACCTGGTTTACTTTCTGTACAGTGGTAATTTGGCTGACCGGCGCACATGTCACCGAAACCTCACAGGCAGGTTTCCAGAATGTCAGCCACATTGCAATGCAATAAATAATTAAAGCAACCACTATTTAATGTAACTATCTGAATCGGTACATAAATTATAGTATCTATATCGATTGTCCTGATGTCAGATCAAAGATAGAGAGATGTACATGTGGGTGCGTGAGTGCATGTGTAGGCTATGTGGGTATGTGTCCTCCTGCTGCTTTCACACCAGACGTGAAACAAATTTTTCGCACAGCTGATATACTCGCGTGTATTCGCGTCTTTGCGTTGACTTTGAATGTAATCTGTCGTGCAAAAAATTTGTTTCACGTCCAGTGTGCAAGCGGCTTAACACTGTTATTGTCACTTAGATTTTATTGTTTTTTAGTGGGGGAAAAGAATACTGCCTGATTGCTATGATCTCATACTGAGTTAAGATCATATATTGAAAATAAATGTGTAACGTATCTTGCATTGTTGTCCATGCATGTTAATCCCAAAATTTTAAGCAGCAACAGGGTGTAATAATAGGAACACGCTATCCATCCTTTCTCTTCCCAATGATGCAGGCAGAAGAAATAAATGAGCAACCGTCGTATTTCATTCCAACTTCATATGTTTGAATGATCTGATGTAGTTTTGTTTTGAAATTCCATTCAAGTTTGCTTATGGTAATGATTCGTGATTGCCCTAGCTAGCCAGCTAACTCATATTCGTAATGCTTAATATAGATGTAAATGGTGCAGAAAACATGCCTGAAGCTGCTAAGTAAAATGCAACATTAATGCATCATGCAGATTTAGGACAGAGGCTTCTATATTCCAACACATTGAAGGTGAGGAGAGGAACTTGTTTGATTGCTGAAGATTTGACTCGTCTGTGTTATAACATAACATACCATAGCATGAATGGCGAGAACAGTATACTATATACAGTAGATTTTCAAACACATACTCTAACGGTATATGGAAAGATTTCCAGTTTATCATGAATTTTCTCCATGAAATGCTACTTTACAAAATAATTCAAAAGATTCATTGACAGACTGACTGATTGATATTGCAATTGCAGGCAAACCCACACCAACTAACCCACGACTGGACAAAATGAAAGTAGCTGCTCGTTTTCATATTTCTAACCAAAATCAAAAGAGTATGGATTGTTCTTGTGAAAACACACTGTATTCAATGCAGTGAAGTGAGAACTCAAGATAACCAGCACTAGGTAAACTTCACATACTGATGTATCAACACAATTTTTAGAAGTCTCTACGCACAAACACTGGATTGCTACTTGGTACAGCACGATAAATTACATGCAAAGGAAGAATACTACTAATATGACAGACGTAACCCGTACAGAAGTATAAACTCATGCTGCAAACTAATATGGGAAAAGCTATGAAATGGCAATACAAACGCATGCAGAAAAAACAATCGCCAATGTGTCTCATCCAAGCAAAAAGATATGAGACTAGAATTTTGCACTGCACTCGCCCGGATAAACTCAGAAAAATAATAAGGTGACCCCAAAATCAAAGGAGATGTGTAATTTGTTGCAGCAAACACGACAAAACTCTTGGTAGACATAATTATCATTTGATGAAAAATGGCCAAGCTCAGACATAAAGGAAGGCCAAGGGGTTGGCCTACGACTCTAGTACAAAAAAAACCATTCAATGCACAATTTCGTACTAAAGTCATCAGTCATAATCAGAAATCCTTCGAGCAGCAAATCTAAACCAATGATTTCGGAGAAAAAGTGCAAAGAAATTGCGATGCAAACGCATGCTGAAAGAACAATTGCCAATGTTTCTCGACAGCGCAAAAGATGTTGGACTAAAATTTCGCACTACATTCCACGAGGTAAATTCTGACAAATAATTAGGCAAACCCAAAATCAAATGACAAGTGTACTGTACTGTTATGCGAAACTCTTGCCAATCGAATAAAAACATGCCTAATACACATACCATTCAATGACTAACGCAAACATGAAGGAAGGTCACAGACTTTGGAAAACAAAGGTTTTCTCACCATTCAAGGCACAGTTGGCCACTAAATTTCACCAATCTTATTCGGAAACCCTTCAAGTGAAAACATTTAAACCAATGATACTCAACAATTTGGGAAAAAAACTTTGATTAGGTGGAAATGGTACATGCCAATCTAATTTGCAGTTTTCATTGAGTTCACAGGTTACACCTAGAAAATCATATGAAAATAAACTGCCAATAAATAAAAAATTCAAACTGCTTTTCTTGAATCCCAATTACTTTATTTTTTTGAAGCCAAGTTTTGCAGATGACTGCAACATCAGAGCATTTACCAGAGTATGGATCTTACCAATGTAATGAGCTGCTGCGAATTTTGGTGCGAGAGCATCATTTTTTAAAATATTTTTATTCACGCGATAACTTAATATTTTTACCGGAGGAAGGACTTTGTTATCAACAATGGATGTCTCGAAAGGATTCTGCATGACGATATTGAAGTATTTTGCTAAATATATATTTGTTTTCAGGAAAATTCAGCGTTGATATTATTTTAAAAAAAAAAAGGAAAACTGAGAAATGGAAAAATGGCTGGAAGTCAAAACAATAAATCACAAACTCCTTGACCACAAGTGTACTTCATTTGAGTGTGATATCCAAAATTATCGACTGTTTATGTGTTAAATAAGACAGCTCTCCAAATGACGTCCCATGCTTTCAGAGCCCTCAAAATTGAGTTCTGTCAAATCATAAAAAAATCTTATTTTTAAGACCAGACCAGCTAGGCACCAGCTTTGTTGCAGCTTGCTAATTGTTGTGCCAATACTAATGTGAGTCAGTGTGTGAATTCGAATGTAGCTGTCATTAGCTATGGGGCCACCTGGACTGCAGGGTTTTGGAGATGTGCCTGTTACAACTCTCAGTCAAATCAGTGTTTTTTTGACTCCTGTTTTTATGTGACAGTTGCTACATGAGCGGTTTATTAGCATGATAGTCATTTAACAGGCTAAACCCTACTCTGCCGATACCTCTGGGTACTGGTGCATTCCCTGAGTATCTGGAAACAGGGGCTATGTCTTATAACTGCTGCTATTCCTTGGAAGATCTTTTGACATGGACTTAAATTCCCTCTAATTAAAGCTGATGATTTGTATTTTGACCACAGTGCTGTCTCAGACATGACGTTAGGTCATGAAGCCTCTACTGAATATAGTACTGGGTCACTGATCATGGCTGTCTCATGCTTTCAGGCCATTGGTTATTTGCTTTTCTATTTCTGTTGTGATGCTCTGTCTGTCATAGGCAGTGATGATGTTGGCAGTGGTCACCAGTATGAGGGATAATTAACCCCTTACATTACCCGGGGGATGGCCACGTGAAAGGCAGGGTGCGGGTGGGCCTATGGTTACCCTGGCAACATGCGCTCCCCCCCCCCAACTTTCCCACTGCTAGGACCTGGCTGGTTCCCACGGTGATGCGAGGTGTGAAAGCCCCTCATTGTCAGACCTGCTCTCAGGAAGGAGGTTGGTAGTGTCCTCCCCTCCTCCCCCCATTTCACCTGATTCATTTCTAAAACCCTTGACTCCGCCACAAAGGGACAATGTCAAAGTAGGCAGAGACAGAATGCTGCTTAGCATTTTGCATTGCATTTGTCTTCGCATAAAATCACTAGCACAAACATAAAAAATAAAGTGGAAATAGTAATTATAGAGATAATTATGTGTTATATACAATATGTCACAAAAGTGAGTACACCCTTCACATTTTGACCATTAATTTAGTATATCTTTTTAAGAGACAACGTTACAGAAATGAAAACTGAATATATTCTAGAGTAGTCATTACACAATATGTGTAGCAGTGTAGATTTACTGCACTGTCTAAATAACTGAACAAACAGTCACTATTTCCAAAATGGGTAGCAACAAAAGTGAGTACACCTCACCGTCAGCATGCCAAATTGTGTCCATAGTGTCAATATTTAGTGTGACCGCTATTGTTGTCCAACACTGCCTTGATTCTCCGAGGCATGGAATTCACCAGAGCTGCACAGGTTGCTGCTGGGATCCTCCACTCCTCCATGACAACATCACGGAGCTGGTGGATGTTGGACACCTGCTGCTCCTCCCCCTTCCTCTTGAGGATGCCCCACCGGTGCTCAATGGGATTCAGGTCTGGAGACATACTTGGCCATACCATCACCTTCAGCTTCTTCAAGAAGGCAGTTGTCATATTGGAGGTGTGTTTCAGGTCGTTATCATGTTGGAAAACAGCCGTGCGGCCCAGTTTCTGAAGGGAGGGCATCATTTTCTGCTTCAGAATCTCACAGTACATGTTGGATCCATTATTCCATTAATGAAGTGCAGCTCCCCAGGACCAGAAGCACTCATGCTGCCCCAGACCATGATGCTGTCAGCACCATGTTTGACTGTAGGCAGTACACACTTGTTTTGATACTTCTCACCAGGGCGCTGCTACACATGCTGGACACCATCCGAGCCGGACAAATTTATCTTGGTCTCGTCAGACCACAGAACATGGTTCTAGTAGTTCATGTTCTTGGACTGGTTTTCTTCAACAAACTGTTTTCGGGCTTTCTTGTGGGCTAGCTTCAGAAGAGACTTCCAACTTGGCCGACAGCCATGCAGACCAACTTTGCGCAGAGCATGGCATATGGTCTGAGCACTGACAGGCTGTTATCCCACTGCTACAACCTTGTTAGCAATGCTGCCAGCACTCCTGCGTCTGTTTTCTGAAGCCAACTTGTGCACCTGATGCAGAGCACGAGGACTCAACCTCTTTGGTCGACCCTGATGAGGCCTGTTCCGAGCAGAACTCGTCTTGGAAAACCACTTGATAACCTTGGCCACCGTGCTGTAGCTTAGTTTCATGGTTTCACAGATCTTCTTGTAGCTTAGACTATCTTTGTGGAGAGCAACAATTCTCTTTTTCAGATCCTCCGAGAGTTCTTCCCATGAGGTGCCATGTTGACCATCCAGTGACCAGAATGAGAGCATTGCACCCAAAGCACCACAATTTAACCCTTCAAAATATTGCACAACCTCATATGGCCCAGTCGAACAGACAAAATCATGAACATGATAAATAAGTCGCGTTTCATTGCTTGGTTGACCATTATCAATTGGGGTGTGTACTCACCATTCATTTTGGAAATCGTGACTGTTTGTTCAGGTATTTGGACAGTGCAGTAAATCTACACTGCTACACATATTGTACCATGACTACTCTAGAATATATATAAGTTTCACTTCTGTAGCATTGTCCCTTGAAAAGATATAATAAATTAATTCTCAAGATGTGAGGGGTGTACTCACTTTTGTGAGATACTGTATACTGTGTGTGTGTGTGTGTGTATGTATATATATATATATATGACGCACACTTTTTTATGATGAGACTTCATCAGACATTTTATTTATCCCTGATCACGATCATTTATGATTTTTTTTTTTTTTCTGACCCATGTCTGCCGCGGAGTTGACGGTTTGCTGCTATCCCTCCAGATTTTAATAATGCGCAGGAAAGTTCTTGACCTAATTCAAGTGATTTCAGATTTCACTAGTTTCCTTTATTGCTCTCTTTGCTTGACGTCAGCCAATAATCTGCCCTTCTTGAAACACGGTAATATCTTTTCCACGACCGTTGGAAAAATCTTCCGACATGGTTGTTTAAGAAATGAGAAGCAACTCCCTGCATCATTCTGGGTTGAAAAAAATTTTACCTGCTGAAACCTACTGCAATAATTATTATATTGTTGGTCCAAAGTATCTGTATGAGTGCCGATCACTGCCGATCACTGATACCGATCACTTGGATTGGCTGTAAATTTTTCAATTTAGTTATTAGTGCTACTGGCTACATGATCTGGAAAAAAGGAACCATAAAATCATCCTAACTTAGTAAAAACATGTTTTTTTCTAACTTCTTCAAGAGAAAAAATGCAAAAACCTTGCTTGCACAATGTTGCAACTATTCAGTCAAAAGGACAACTGAAAAACACTTAAATTTACCTGCTTTCAGTAACACACAGTCTTTAACAGATTGAAAACATAAGGAAAGTTCACCCAAAAATGAAAATTTATTCATCATCTACTCCAGGGCTCCAATTAGGATTTTTTTGACAGATTTTGAAAATGGGTGCACTTGTGCGTGTTTAGGTGCAGTCTAAAACCTGCTTAATTCAATAAAAAAGCCACTTTGCTGCAGTAGAAAATGGATAAACACATTTTCTTAAACTCATAGTCTTTGATATGCCATAGGGCTACTGTAAATTTGCAGTGGTGCAACAGGTTAGGGTTATTGGTGGAAAAAGATTTTATTAAAATCATGCTGTAAATAAGAAAAATAATGGAAAAAATACTTTAAAAATGAAGAAATAGGTAAAACTGGGTGTAGTATTGTTATTTATTATAGTCAGATAATATCAATCTATAATTTCACTTTGTTTGGCCGAGACTTGGCCGAGAAACTAAAGTAATTTTTCCACTACTCTATCATAGGACCTCTTTGGTCTCAATAGGATACACGAAACACTTGTATTCGCATCTTTTCGTTGACTTTGAACGTAATCTGTCATTCGAAAAATTAGTTGCGTGTCCAGTGTGAAAGCGGTTATAAGCTCCACAACAGTCCTCGCGGATGCTATCGGCTAGCTACAGCAACAATAAACGTGAACTTACATGCTTAAAAATAATGCGAAAGCGATGCCTCTCACCCCCAAACTTTGCTATTTGCATATAACTGCTTGAACTACTTGAACACAATTTTTAAATTTGTATGGAAATTTCCCTGCCACAATTTCTCCTTTTGCCAGCAGAAAAGAATGGCAGACGTGAAATTTTTACCAAGGGAGACTGAGCAAAGCATTCTGGGCAATATCAAGCTTGGAGGGATGTTCTTTGTTGGCTTCGTTTGAGGGAGGATAATCGAGGGCTTGAAAATGCACCCTTCCCTCCGCAAATCTGGATTGGAATGACCCTACAAGTGGCAGCCATCTTACATCCGGGATTTTTTGGGGATTCCCCTTCGATTGGAGGGCGGATGAACACAACGAAGGAAGCGTTTTTCCGGATTGGAACACAGCCCTGCATAACACATACACGGTCTCAGACCAAACGTGTTCCACAGTCCTGTAGTACCATCGAGTTTGTCATTAATTCTCGGTGATCTGTTTTTGTGATCGGCAATGAAAGGCATTGATCCGACGGAAATCAGCCGATAATTATCGGTGCCGATTGATCAGAGCACCACTAACTGTCACACATTTTGATCAGATTTGACTAAACTCTGTATGCAGCATCTTAAATTTGTGAACATCTATGGGATTGCATTTCAGCCCCCCACCCCATACTGTGGGCCTGGCAGGGTGGTCATATTGAAAAACTATAGCTGGTAACTTAATGCTGCATGGCCAGATTATATGCAAAGTCAATACAAAGACGCAAATACACGTGAGAAGGCGCAAACTTGTGTCTGTTTTCATCTTTGCATTGACTTTGTATGTAATCTGGCCACGTGAATCAATCGTCTCGGGTTTGGTGGAAACTCTTCAGACTTTTCTAACGGAGATAAAGATCTGAAACTTTGTATATGCATAGTATGCAATTTGTCCCAACCAAGAAATACATTTCTGTAATATACATCTCCAATTCCAAAATACTTGGGACAAAGTGTAAATTGTGAATAAAATCAAAATGCAATGACCTTCAAATCACACCAGCCAGTTCTTTATTCACAAGAGAATGGAGATAACATGGCAAATGTTGAAACTGAGAAATTTTACAATTTTATCCACAAAATGATCTCATTTCAAATTTGAAGGCCGCTATAGGTCTCAAAAAAGATGGGACATGGGCCTGTTTACCATGGTGTAGCATCCCCTCTTCTTTTTAACACAGAGTTGAGGTGCATTGAGGAGACAAGTTTCTTGAATTTAGCCATTGGGATTTGATCCCATTGTTGTTTAATACAGGCTTCCAGCTGCTGGAGAGTTTTGTGTCTCCTTTGATGGACTTTTCATTTAATTATGCGCCAAATGTTCTCAAACGGTGAAAGATCAGGACTGCAAGCAGGCCAGTTCAGCACACAAACTCGTCTACTACGAAGCCATGCTGTTGTAATAGCTGCAATATGTGGTTTTGCATTGTCCTGCTGAAATACAGAAGGTCTTCGCTAGAATAGATGTCATCTGGAGGGGAGCATATGTTGCTCTAAAACCTTTATATACCTTTCAGCATTCATGGTGCTTTTTAAAACATGCAAGTGTCCCACACCATATGCACTAATGCATCCCCATACCACCAGAGATGTTGGCTTTTGAACTGAACGCTGATAACAGGAGGGGTGGTCTTTCTCCTCTTCAGCTCGGAGGACATGACGCCCATGATTTCCTACAAGAATGTCAAATATGGACTCGGCTAACCACAGGACACTTTGCCACTTAGCTACAGTCCATTTTAAATGAGCCTTGGCCCACAGAATACGGCAGCGCTTCTGGATCATGCTCAACAATGGCTTCCTTTTTGCATTATAGAGTTATAGGTGGCGTCTGTGGATGGCACAGCGGAGTGTGTTTACTGACAGTGGTTTCTTGAAGTATTCCTGGGCCTGTTTAGTAATGTCAATGACAGAATCATGCTGGCGAGTGATGCAGTGGCGTCTGAGGACCCGAAGATCACGGGGATCCAGTAAAGGTCTTTTCCAGTTTTCCAGTTTTTCTGAATCTTTTGATGATGTTATGCACTGTCGATGATGAGACCTTCAAAGCCTTTGCAATGTGACGTTGAGGTACATTGTTTTAAAAGTATTCCACAATTTTTTTACGCAAGCCTTCACAGGTTGGAGAGCCTCTGGCCATCTTTCCTTATGAGAGACTCAGCCTCTCTAAGACATCCTTCTTACAGCCAATCATGTTTCACACCTGATGCCAGTTAACTTATTTACTTGCTAAATGTTCTTTCAGCTGATTCTCCTGTATATTAATTGCTTTCTCAGCCCTTTTTTGCCTGTGTCCAAACTTTTTTGAGACCTGTTGCAGCCAGAAAATTTGAAATAAGCTCATTTTGTGGATAAAAATGTAAAATGTCTCCATTTCAGCAATTGAATTGCTATCTATGTTCTATTGTAAGTAACATATTGGCTCATGTGATCTGAAAGTCATAGCATTTTGATTTTATTCACAATTTACACTTCGTCCCAACTATTTCAGAATTGGGGTTGTGGTTGTTTTGTGATCTTTGATGTTCCTTCTCCCAGAGACACACATTTCAACACCGTTTCATCTCTTGTGGTCACAAATAGTGATCAGATTTCATGAAACTTTGCATGAAATATCTTAAGGACAAGAACTACTTTTGTACTTCGGTTTTTTATTTCAGCCTTGTACACCCTCCAAATGGGTATGGGGTGGGGTGGGGTGGGGTGGCGTTTGAACCTCTAATTTAGGGCTTTGCTGTGTTTTTATGAAGGATTATTCCCCCTTCAAATATCAACCCTCTACATGCTACTAATTTAGAATTTTGTGGATTCTTCCCAAATTAAGGTTAATCTAAATGTTGTCTGTAATATTGTATGCAGTGCAAACATTCGTGGAGTTTGAAGCCTTGACTGACAGACAAGCAGTTTAAAGCAGCCTTCCTCACAGAAAGGAAATCCAAAATGGAACAAATTTACAAACATAAAAGCTAATGTGTGACAAGATAGAACAAGATTATGTGGATTACAACTCCGGAAATGTGAAACACAAAATGCGAAGGGCAGGATGAAAGTGCAGTTTGAAGCATTTTGAAGGACGTGTGCCATCATAGGGCTCTGTCATACTGCAGGTGATTCGTTCTTCTGCCTGACTTTGGTTCTCCCTCAATGTGGGGGAACGAGCCTCAAGGGAAGCTTCTACAGTTTGTTAAACTTTGGGAACACTGGGGAAAAATCTCAGGTCTGAGGGCAAGCTTGGCCTGATGATTGATGAGAAGGTCTGCCAGTCCTACTGAGGCAGTACTTAATCATTTAAGAGAATTTTAATATCGGTTCTGAATTTCACATCCAGCTAATTGTAGCCCCCAGACGAGGTGGGGCGGCTACTGTGGATTCACGCGTCGTCTCCGTCACCGCATCCGCGTCCGTAGACACTTTCTTGCGAACGCTCTACAGGCTGTAATTTTTGATCAATTTCTTACATATTTGGTCTGGACATGTGTTGTACTTTTCACTTATGACACCTCGGTTTTGGTTGCCATGGCAACAATATTGGCCGAATAATATGCAAATTGGTAGCAAAATATTGAGATTTCCTTGTGCGCGCAGTACAGGCTGCAATTTTTTATTGATTACTTTCATATTTGATATGGACTTGTGTTGTACTTCACTTATGACACTTATCTATTTTTGTTCCCATGGCAACAATATTGGCTGAATAATATGCAAATTGGTGGCAAAATATTGAGATTTCCTTGTGCGCGCAGTACAGGCTGCAATTTTTCATTGATTACTTTCATATTTGATATGGACTTGTGTTGTACTTCACTTATGACACCTATCTATTTTTGTTCCCATGGCAACAATATTGGCCGAATAATATGCAAATTAGTGGCAAAATATAGAGATTTCCTTGTGCACACTGTACTGGCTGCAATTTTTGATTGATTACTTTCATATTTGGTGTGGACTTGTATTACACTTCACGTATGGCACTGATCAATTTCTGTTGGCATGGCGATGGTATTGGCCACATAATATACAAATTAGTGGCAAAACAGAGATTTCCTTTTGGGTGCAGTACAGGCTGCAATTTTTTACCGATTACTTTCATAGGTATGGACATGTTACACTCCACTTATGACACCTATCATTCTTTTGTTGCCACGGCGACAGTATTTGCCGAATAATTTGCTAATTTCTGCTGGAACATACCTTCTTCCTTGTGGACGCTGTACAGGCTGTAATTTTGGACCAATTACTTTCATATTTGGTATGTGCATGTGATACACTTCATTTGTGACACTGTCACATTAATTTAAGTATTCTGATTGAGTATTTTTGTTGTTGTTGTGCATAATTGTAATCACATAATTGTAATTGTGAAAATGTGTAATAATATCCATGTCCACGGTATATACATGTATGTTGGTATGTCTGTGGTGTGGGGTGTCACTTTAAGTCCACGGCTGCCGCAACTCCTATCACCGCTCACCCAAACTTACTTAGGGGTTGGCAAGAGGTGCGGGAGGAGGCAGGTGGAAAGACTTTGAAGTGCGGGTGTGTGTGGAATGAGTGGTGCCAGCGTTGTGCGCTGCAGCCAAGATTCTGTGTTGTGTCTGTGGTGAGAAGTGTGACGAGTTCGGCTTTATAGGCCTTAAACACATCTTCCCAATTGGAGAGACGATACCCGAGCTTACTCAATAAACTCAGTTATTGTCCCCCGGCGGGACGGGGGACATAGAAATGCTGTCCGTCTGTCTGTCCGTCTGTCCCTCCGTCCGGGAACAGTGTACTCGCAATAACTTTTGACAGCTTTGATGGAGGATCACCAAATTCACACCTCATATGCCTCTCATGAAGGCCTTGCTCAAGTTCAATGATGAGTGACCTTGACCTAGTTTTCAAGGTCACTGAGCAAAAACATGTGAGGAACACTGTACTCGCAATAACTTTTGACAGCTTTGATGGAGGCTCACCAAATTCATATGACATTCTTATTGGTTTGTTAGGTAGATCTCAGCCATGGGCACAAAACTATGCCTTGGCGATGCGTCCATCATCCACAAGTCATGATAATTGTAATCCCTCTCATGACCCATGGTTATATTTAGCTCATATCACAATGACCCATCCTTCATCCATCTCTCTGTTCAACCAATGACCAATGAGCTACAGTGTCATTGTACTTCACCTTATTAGTGGTACAGAGCACCACATTATTTTCAGCCATCAAGACAGTTTTTGCCACGTTTCTGGTCACTTGCGCGACGGGGGACACAAGGCCTTCAGGCCAGCAGGCCATTTTTCCGTTGCTGTCTCTGCACGTCTCCATCCAGAAGACGTGCGGAACTATGAAGATTGTTGCTGTCGCGGCGAGATGGCAGTCTACAGACCCGGTGAGGTTGATCCTTTTTGTTTTGTTGCGTGGTATACCACTGCCTCAACACAATCGCTTTTTTGCCTTTTTCGTTGTGGATTGCTTTTTTTCTCGTACTCTGCACATTGGGTTATTGGTGTGGCCTAAGGGCTTCCTGGAGTTTAAAGATTTTGTTTTGTGGATCGGACTCAAGGTTTTCACTTAGTTTGAACTCCTAGATTAAGGTTGTGGACTGATATATGCGGGTAATTCTGGGGATTTATATCGTCTGTTTTATTTTGGGTGGTTCAAATATAGTGCAGAGCGTGCAATTGGATTGAATTGAGTGTGCGTCTTGCTTGTTGTAGGTCAGCGCTGACTGATCAAATAATTAATAGTTGTGTGCGTGTGTGGTATAGAGAGCGCTACATAGGTGGTCACATATGACCTGTGCTGCATTTCAGGACGTTCCACAATATTCACCACTGTTGCTGTTAATATCATTATTTTGTCTTGTAGCATACATACATGTACAGCTTTCATTCCCTTTATTTAAAAGAACCCCTTTGGCGTTTTTCCATTGCTCAGTCACCTATTAAGGGGCTGATTGTTACACATTTATGACATCTATGGATTTTGGTTGCCACAGCAACAGAATTGGCAGCATAATACGCATATTAGTGGCAAAACATATAGATTTCTTTGTGGATGTAGTACAGGGTACAGGATGTAGTACCTATCGATTTCGGTCACCATGGTGACAGTATTGGCCGATTAATGCAGAAAAAATGAGAGAAGCAGGCTTTTGGGTGCAACACCCATGTGGTCGCAGCCGACCGGACTGCTTAGTCCAGAGAATGAGTTTCTGAGGCGCTGCTTGCTTGCTTTCGGTTTCGTGTCAGGATTTTGACCCCTATGTTGACCCACAGGTTTTCACTGTTCTATATATTTTTGGAAGACAAGTAAAGAAAAGACTTTGTATCCAGTTATGGGCATTATTCTTGGCTTAGCGTTGTGACATTCTGAGAACATCTCTGATATTAAAGTGTGAATTTCTTTCTCTGGCGGTGATTGAGGGTCTGCAAACTGCAAACATTAAATACCGATGGGAATGGAAATTGAATATTTTCACTGCTTTATTGCCCTGGGGTTACAGATGGGACTGCAGAAAATTCCCAAGTATGTGCCAAATACTGAACCATGTGGAACCGCATGATTAAGAAGATTTCCTGGATACAACATTATACACATTACTTCAAAAGCTCTTGAATGAAAAATTTTAAACCTAGAATATGGTTCGGTAATAGTGTCCACAGTTTGCAAATACCTTTCGTGGATTTGATGTGAATTTCTCTCATTCTAAAAGTGCCAAAGTAATCCTGAGCCCTTGTAGTTATATCATTGAGTCCCTTGAATTTTTGAATTAATTTATGCATCATAGAGGGTGAAATCTCTAAATCTCTTCCTATCTTTGATGATCATTAGATGCATCTCAAAGCGTAGGCTGCATCCTTTGAAGGCTGCCATTTTAGGGGTCATCACTTAATTCCATACGCTAAACTTACATGTAGCAGGAAAGATTAGATTAAATTTATGTTTAGGATCAGGTTTGGGGCCAGCTTTAGGGTTGGGGGTTAGAGTAAAGGTTATGGCTCAGGAAACCAGTGACAACTCGGTTAAACTAAAGCTGTTTAATGGACATGAAATGACATGTCAATTCGGTCAATGGAATTAATTGACAACCCCTAAAAATTCAGCCTTCAAAGGGTGCAGTCTAGGCTTTGAGATATACCCACTGTTTTTAAACATTTCCGTCGTCTTGCATATATGGGAAATTTGGAGCTCTCAGCCCATCTTTGCTGCTTAAGGATTAGGGCTGGCCTGGCTGCAGCTTTTGTACTTGATCATGATTACAATGACCTGATGAAATCAGCTGCATCGGATTACATTATTATTCAAATTTTTTACCTCATTACAAGTTCAAAATTTCTCCCTTCCTAACTTTTCTTTGCGATGCATCGCAAGCCTAAATGGCAGGAATGGTTGTAACAACCCTGTTTCCAGAAAAATTGGGAAGCTATACAAAATGCAAATAAAAACAATGCAGTTATTTTCAAACTGTTTAAACCCTATATTTAATTGAAAGTGATACAAAGAAAACATTAAAAGTTAAAACTGAGATATTTTATTGTTTTTGAAAAACATCGCCAACAGTCGGAGAAGGCATGCCATTTTCCTACATTAGCACATGACGCTTGTTTATTTAAAACCCACATCTTCATTAATCCTTGAAAACCACTCCTTGCAAATGCTTCAGTACCTCTTAAGTATCTTTGATTCCGGTTCAATTGGTTCAGCTTGAGCTTTATTGGGAAACATAGCCGTCAGCTGTTGGGGCAATAATGGGATCTGGTGGGTAAGGTTTTATGGTGTAATCCAGGTTTCAGGTGGGATTGTCTCTGAGGGTCCCTTGCTGTCACGGGATTCTAAGTGGCGAATGCTGAGTGAATTACAGCGAATCTTCCTTAACGGCTTGTCTTAATTCCAGTAAGCTTGTTTTTATTGCTTTCCTCAGTCAGAGATCCTTACTGCTGAATATTTCAGGTAGGCTGTCATGTAAATGAAATAGGAGTTTTGGGCCGTTTATGAACACGGAAGAATGAACTCCGGCAGAATTTGATCTCATTTGCTCTTGATGAACTCGTTCACTTTGCCATAAATTTCGAAGGTGGCTGGGTTACTCTGGGTTACATTTTTACTTTTTTTATTTCGACACATCCATATCGGAATTATGCTTTAGGAAAAATTTAAATGAGTATCGCTGGATCGGCATGACTGAGCTGGGAAAGCTCACTCAAGCTTGTGGCCGCGCGTTACGTTTCCACCTCAGCAGAGAAACTCATTGGACGTCTTTTTTTCATTTCAGGATGGCTTCACAGCCCGCAAAACAAATAAGACGGTTCAGTGCTAGATTTGCTGCGCCTTTCGAGGCTCGGCCAGCGCGTGTGCCTGCGAAGGCATCTTGGCTCTGGGCGCAAACAGCCATGACGTCTCTCCGAACGCAGATCCAGATGGCGCCCAGCTTGGGATAATCAAGACTGCCCAACCAGACGCCTGCTGACTATGAGAGTGACGTCCTTCGGAGGCACCTGCATTCACTGCTCACTACCTGACGAGAAAAGGACACGGACGCTATTTTTAATTTCTTTTGGCGCGGAAGGGAGAATCGGAAGAGCCTAGTGCCTGCGCGTGACGTCCGGATTTTAAGTGTCAATGACGCACGTGAGTGCGAGAATGTTTTGAGCCCCTATATTTGAGTTTTTCCCAGTTGGGGCCGTGCCACTGAACCCTCCCGCGACACGCTTAATCTGCATAACTTCCGCAAATACCCAGCTGTATAAATTAAATGCGTCTCGTGAAATGTACGTTTCCCTGGGCAAAAACTTATTGATGAAGGTATTTTTGTCTGCCTTACTGATTCATATATGCTGCAATTTTGGTTAAAACTTTTTTTTTTTATGCAAATGGCAGCTGGTGTTGGGTGGCAAACTTCAACTGAAATTCAGCAGCCATTTAATTTGTATCATCAAGCACTTAATTGTTGGCTCTGCCCATAAGTTAGACATTACCAATAAATCAGGAGAATTTTTAGGGAGTGGTGTAATCTTTCGGATCACTGCCGTGAATACCATCATTGAGATGCTCACAACATTCTTTTTCTGTTGAAATTGGTTCAGATATTGATTGATTCTGTTCTGTGGTGATATCTGTCCTTAACCTCTGTGGTTATTTGCCATCACCCTATCAACTATTTTTCCCCTTTGGAGAGCTTTTACAGTTCTTTTGTGATGATTTAGACTGGGCTTCCCATGCCACCTGAAATCATTCTGCCATATTTGTGACCGACACGCCTGTAATCCAGACACAGACTATTTGGGCCCCCTTTGGAACTCCATATCCTCATAAGGCTCACTTATCTGACTGCTGCGAGGTGAACCTCTTTCAAGCAGACATGTGCTGCTAAATTGTGTTTACATTAATATATATGACGTGTATAAATGCTGTTTTAAATGTGGTTTAGGGCAGGGGTCTCAAACTGATCCATAAAAGGTCCGAGTGGCTGCATGTTTTCATTCTAACCGAGCAGAGGCACACCTCTATATAACCAATCAACTGTGCGGGGTGAGATCAGTTCATAAAATTTGATGTTCCTATCAGGTGTGCTTCTGCTTGGATGTATTGAAAACCTGCAGCCCCTTGGCCCTTTTACGGGCCAATTAGAAATAGCTGGATTAGAGACTGAAAAATTAAAGCCTTTTTTTTTCTGGGAATGCTTCCATAATTTTGTCCACTACTTGTTAAATGCTGGTTTGATATTCATCACAAGTAACAGGCAGCCTTTCATGATTTGAATCCTCAGGAGTGCTGTACCTGCTTGCAGTAGATTATCTGTGTCCTCCCATGACCTCCTCCACATCTTACAGTTGATGGTACTTGTTACGGCATTTTAATTTGACTGTCCGTAGTGAATCTTGCCCGCATTGCAATGGTCACATTTTCTCCTGGTTATTTCCTCCCTTTTATATCATTCATCCTGGAAAACTGATGGAACTATTCATCTGCGACTAGAAATGCATAATCTGATATGTTATTTCTGCAAAACCGTTAGATCATAGTGAAAATGTGTTTGCACAGATTATAAGGACCCAAAACTCCATAGAAATTAGTTGTGACATTATTACTCGTAATGGTGAGGGAAAGTGCGTTTCATCGCTGTTGTTTTCAGTGCTCACTTGGAGATGAGCTGAGAGAGAAGCTTTCATGTGTCGCCTTTGTCTTGTTCTTTATGGACATTTTTTTTCTTTGATGCAGCCCAGGCCATATGCTCATTTTCAGGCAGGGATTATGCCTGCTTCTCGATTTACACCACATTGCACACAATAGGCAAAGCTGTTTGATTATTTAGACCAGAGAGGTGAAATGTTCATTCAGTAGGCTTTTTATGTCCGCGCTCATGCAAATTTCTCATATGTTCGATGGGGTAATACGCCTGATAAGAGCTGATCATTGGGGAAAATTCAAAATCGCAGAACAAAAAAAACAAAACAAAAAAAAAATGCACTCGCAAGCTTTTCTGAATTCATCTTTGTGATTCAAAACCCCCACACCGCGCCTCCATGTTACCCTGAAATGAAAACTACTCCTTTACAAGGCTCCTGCTGACACTTTCATGCTTGAATTCATTTCCCCGCAGTCAGCAATTTCTTTTCCAGAGAGAACAGCGCTGTGGTGACGGGTGGGTTTGGTCTCTCTTGCCCGAGTAGGTGCCTCTGTCTGCTGTACGCAGACCGAGCAGAACCCTCTGGGCACGGATCACAATATCTGGCCCTCAAAGCCTGCTGAGGTCTATTCTCCATGATGAATAACTGGATAAGTGAACAATATTTGTGTCTGATTTGGCGGACAGCCTCTGCATCTGACTCCCAGGTAAAGAGAGGGTGAAAGAAAAGGAACATGAGGACTACGAGTTTGTGATCACTGGACTATGATGTAGCATTTCAGATCTCTGTTGCCTCTACTCTATTCTTATACCCTGGAAGATGTTACTGCTAAACCCCAGCCTAATCGCAATATCAAATGGGGAAACGGCACAGTAATGAAAAATAAATTCTTATTTACAAAAACATGTTAACGTAACAATAATGGACTCAGATTTGTGATGAGTGCAGTTTGTAGCGCAGGGTGTTTGCTGCATGGTAAGCTTTCAGTTGGACATCACCAGACTCCTGAAATAAACAAGATACACAAAGAAAAACTGACACCCCCCCCCCCCCCCCCCCCCCCGCGCCCCTAGAGGCAGCAGAGATACCCAAGGAGCTGATAGAAAGCATTTGAACTTGTTTGGTGGGTGAGGGGGGGGGTAGTTGAAACATTATGGTTATGTGATTATAGATATGATGAGTGTCAGTTAATTTGTTTGCCGTGGCTCCCACATGTACGTTGTCCTGAGAACACTTGTCCTTTATTTCAGGGTTTACTCGGTACTTAGGTGAACTTCCTGCTTATATTATGTTTTGTAGTCCAACTGTAGAAGTACCCATGAGGAATATCCACTTTTGTAGCCTTATAGGAGTTGGGGCCTATATTCCTTACCCAAGAATTTTAAAAGTGAGAACTTAATCTTTCTTCCTCTGCTTGGCAATATTTCCTTCCTTTAACTGATAAAATAATGCCAATGGATTGGCGGGTGAAAACAGGATTGTATTGGCAAAAAGTTTGGGCAACAATTCCCTGCACTACTCTAGGTAGGATTGGCCACAGCTTCATCCAGTAAACTGTCAGTTGCTTTGGCTAAAGTTGTCTGCTAAATACCTGTCATGTGACGTGGGGCGTTTGTTCCTCAGGCTCTCCCTGCTGGAGGAGTGGCGTGGCGTTCGGGACGAGGCCCTGTCCGAGCTCAGCGGGATCCCCGGCTGCGTGTTCGTCCACGCCAGCGGCTTCATCGGTGGGAACCACACCCAGCAGGGGGCGCTGGAGATGGCACGTCGCACTCTACAGGCTGCGGCCGCCAAAGCAAATGGCAGCTGACGGAGTTGGCAGCTGACCAATCGCAGCACCTGCTCTGGGAAGCTGACCAATCGCATCACTTGCTCCCACAGCTTTTGCACCTCCCTTCGACTCTGCCATCTGCGCTAGCCAGCGTGGGCTTGTGTTTTGTAATAAAGTTTCTCTTGTGCGACACCTGCTATATTGTATTTGTATTTTTTGTGGCTTGTGCACCAGCTCATATGTGCTTTTCTTTAAAAGCTGAAAAAAATGATACCAAAAGAATCTGCGCCATGTTGAAGCTTCATAATTTGACTCTATCCTAAGTGCTGGTCTGTGCTGAGGTTTTGTGATCAATTTTGAATCACCGTTATTAGGGTTATGCTTTTTAGTTTGTTTACAAGTCCCCTCAGGTAGTAGTTATGTTGTTTTTGGCTCTGTTCCTGTTAGTGTTTCTGGACCATAATTCAGAAAATGCTCAATTTTTATTTTGTATTTTTTTTTTAACCAGATTTTGTAGGTGCATTGATTGGCTACTGCAGTTGTACAATGGTGCTTTTTGCTATTCAGGGGTTTTTCAGAAATTTAATTTCTTCATGTTTGTTGGGGAGAAGGGGGAGACGTATGTTTTTACGAGCAAGAACACGCTGTAGTTATCTGAGTTTTTGGTCCCCATAGGTGTGCACAGACTTCCACCCGAAGCTGTAGAGTAAATTTTCTGTGTTGAGGGTGCAGGGGCATATGTGTTGGGGGGGGGGGGGGGGTCATGGGGGTATTTCCAGGCTCCTGGCACTCATTCCACATACATTTTCCCAGAGCCCCCAATCACCCTCCCATTAAAAATGCTTCAACACACTTCCTGAGTAGGAATTCTTTTTAGGAGATACTTAGATGGGACATTCTTAACTCTTTACTCCCTAGTAGCTATCTCAGACTGCTGCCCTAGCAGCCACTGACCCCTGGTGCCCTAAGACAATATGGCTGGTGTAGTTTTCTTAATACTTAATATTTAATTACCAAATATTCAGAACTTGTTCCAAATATACTGAGTACAAATGAAAACGCTCCACTTGAAAAAAGTCAATGTTTAAGTTCAAATGAACTTCAATATAATTTTTATACAACAAAAACATTACAGTGACGTCACCCGACATGACAGGTGCAAGAAATGCGAGAATTTCAAGTTAACTGTAACACTAAGCAATTTTTTGCAAAAACGCAACATCTTGCATGCACACCACGGGAAAAATGAATTTCACTCTGAATTTGTGCACACGTTGCCTTTAAAAGCATGTGAATCCGAATAAAATTTCACTTCTTCACTGACACTTGTGAAACGTCGACACTATGCCGCAACTTACAGCCCCTGAACAGGAACGTGACATAGGCATGCTTCAAATTGGCGCCAGCACCAGGGAAATTGCCAGACGACTACACTGTGCACACATAACGATCGCAAGACTCCATCAAAGGTTTCTGCAAACGGGGAGCACTCGGGACCGTCCTCGACCGGGTCAACGTGTGACAACGGCACGCGTCAGGACCGTCAGATCGTACGAGATCGTGTCCGAGACGAAACACTACCAGCGACATGAACGGCTGCTCAAGTCCAAGGATGACGTGGATTCATTCACCCCAACACCGTACGGAATCGTCTGCGAGCTGCAGGCCTGCGTGCACGACGTCCTTATTTCGGCCCCATATTGACGGATCGTCACCAAAACCAGCGTCTACAGTGGGCAAACAGGCACCAGAATTGGCGACTACGACAATGGCACGGTGTCATCTTTTCTGATGAGTCACGATTTCACTTAAGGAACGCAGATGGCCGTATATGTGTTTGGCGGAGACGTGGTGAACGTTTTAACGCCGATTGTCTTGTTCAAACGGACCGTTGGGGTGGTGGCAGCGTTATGGTGTGGGGTGGAATAAGCTACTGTCACAGAACCCCTCTCCATATCTGCAGAGGAAGGGTGAACGGCGTCTACTACCGGGACCAGGTGCTGCATAACCATGGTGTGCCGTTCTTCAACCAACACCACGATGTCCACACGTTCCAACAGGACAACGGTAGGGCACACACTGCAAGGGTGTCCATGCAGTACCTTGCACAGCAGAACATCCCCGTGCTTCAGTGGCCAGCTCTGTCACCCGACCTCTCCCCTATCGAGCAGTTATGGGATGAAATTGGGCGACGTCTTTCACGTCCACGCCAGATGGACAACATCCGAGAACTTGAGGTTGCCCTTGTTCAGGAGTGGAATGCTATCCCTCAGAACACTATCCAGAGACTGATCAACTCCATGCGACAAAGATGCACCGCATGTGTCAATGCAAATGGCGGTCACGCCCGTTATTGATTTTCCTGTTTGACCCCTACACTAGTTAAACCTCTCTCATGCATTAACATTATCGTGAATGAAATTGAATGATGTTTACATGTCTTCTTAAATCATTCATCATCTCAAATGCATCATACGTATGTACTTCACATATCAATCCGTGGAGCTATTCCAGATTTTGTGAGTGGTGCGTTTTCATTTGTACTCAGTATAGTTTAATCCTTATTCACACCAAAAATTAATTATAATTAAAATAAATTGTCTTTTGTCCAGTTCATCCTATAAACTATTTTCAAGTTTGTTTCTATTCAGTGTTTTACATAACATTGTGCTATCTGTTCCTTTCATCGGCAAATGTTTGGTATAATGAATCGTCAACTATCAAATGGAAAAAGTCAATTTCCGTCTTAGTTTCGTCAAGAATGTTTCTGGTCCGGTATTCCAAATAAAACCGTCAATATCTTTAGCTGTGAGCTGATGTGTCCACATATCTGCGTCTGGTTCCCGAGCTTCATCAACGCCACCTTCATTGGTATTGTTTTGTTGAACTCTGTATAGTCTCGCTAGGGATACATCATCGTCACTGTCGTCTAGATCGTCTTCGAAATCACTCAGATCGATGTCTGAAGCTTCCTCTAATAACCTATCTCGTCTATCCAGAGCTAACTCTAAATCGTTTGCAGTAAAACCATAAAATTCTGACCCACTATTGCTAGAATCAGTGTTTGTAAGAAAATCTCATTCATAAATTGAGTGAGACTTCGACCTTAATATTGTAAAATAACCAATGAAAGAACGGCGTATCATTTTCGGAAGTTGTATAAAGCTTTATTAGACCCTTTCTGATTGGCTGGTATTCGAGGTTTTCCTCTGGAATGTCACATCTCGGCCAATCATGCATCGTTTCACAACAGGTAAATACCACAACTGTAGTCGGGATTTGCCGGCAGAAGCGATGTGTTTATCACGCCTGTAGTCGGGACCTACAGCGACCTAAATTATCATGACTGTAGGCGGTATCAGGGAGTAAACGGTTAAATGCTGAGCGTGACAAAAGCTTAACGTGGCTTAATGCACCAAAACAGTGACCAATAATCACCAAAGACTTTTCAGACATTTCTCGTTAGGAACACTTCTTCCTATCTAAACCTCAAAACCGAAATCCTAGGAAAATGGATTTTCTATCACATTAAGCATTTTTCCATCCATTGACGCTCATTATTAGGATAAAGCTTAACTTGGCTTAATGCTCCAAAATAATCACAAATTTCTTGTAATCAGCACTGTCTTTATTCAGAAAATTAGAACTGAAGTCCCAGGAAAAGATGTTATACATTCTGAAGCGTTTATCCCTCCATTTAATCGAGAATTCCGGTGTGAAATTGACTTGGGATGTATTGAAACATGATAACGAGTACTAACCTTTGTCGAATACCCCACCTCCGTACGCAAGCAACATTTTGGAATGCATGGCTTTTTAGCCGAAGCTCCCAACAGGCTTACAATGGTAGTGAATCTGGCATAGCTTTGCCATACAAAGAAATCGCTATTTTTTCATCACTAACAAGGCTCAAAGAAGCTCCACACTTTATCAATAGAATTTGAGGGCCCTGACATTTAAAACGAGTCACTGAGAACCTTGAATATACACAGGTAGTTTATTAAAAAAGACTGCTTATGCAGACCATACCTTGAGGTAGTTTCCAGTCATCTCCATCTTGAAAGTCACGATAAGTCGATTGACGAGCACCAAAGAAAATATCTGTTCCCCTAACCCTCATATTCGTTCGTGCTCATCAATCAAGTTCAAGTACAATAATCCAGGCCATACAAATAAATAGTCCAACGGACAGCTGAGGGTACAGAGTAATAAATAAAATTTTCAAAAGATGTAAACAATGACTTGTTTCACATCCACCTTGCCACGTTCACAACTGTTATAGGCCTTGTGTGATAGGAAGGGATCTCTGGCATCCTCCTTTACATTGGACTATTTCAGGTTTGCATGCAAATAGTTTTTTTTTTTCTTTTTCTTTTTAGTGACAGTTGATGGTGCATTCTGCCAACGAATTCTAAAATCAATTCACATGGGTCAGTTTGGGCCAATAAGACACTAAGTCATTTCAAAACCATGGTTGAAACTTCAAGGGGTATTTCCAGGCAAAATGGAAATAATGGTGCGTATGCTAGCCAGGGGTGGGTGTGTGCGTGGGTGTGTGCGTGGGTGTGTGTGTGTGCGCTCGGTCCTGATTGATCCAACATAAAGGCTGGAGATCGACTTGTCAGTGTTTGTCTTTCCTAACTCCATTTACCGTCATCCATTCCTTGTCCCCCATGTTGCCTTTTGTGATATTCCACGCCTGCTCATCCTGCCCCTGCTCCCTTCCCCATCACTGCCCAAGAACTACCTTCTCGACTCCCCGTCAATTAATTTACCTTTCATTATTTATGTTTGCTTCGAGTCTTCCAACTGCCTGTTGTTCGCAGCATGTGGCCAGGTACTGTGTGGTATTTGTCAGGCGGTCCTTCAGCTCCTTTCTTCCTCCTCTCTCTATCCCTCACCCGCTGTCTCCATTCTTCTTGCTGTCTCCTTCTCGACCTTGACGGAATGGATTTCACCCCTGCTGCTGTTATATCTTCATTTGAAATTGCAGGGAATGGAGGGGGTTTTGGGAGCGAGGAGCAGTACCAGCGTCACAGGATCTCTTAATCCTGCGCTCAGTGTGCTAATGGAGTTTACAGAAAAAGAAGAACCTCATTTCCTTTCCCCCGAAGGACTTAACGCTATTATTTTAAAAGGTCCATGATGTAAAATTGTCTGGTTGATGTTTATCTAAACACATTCAAATGACAATTCTGTGACATTGCCAAGACGGAAATTCACTAGGTTTTGCGTAAGATAAACGTATTTATTTACCGGAAATCTCACTGTGATCGAAATATTATGCTACAACTTTCACAGTCACTTAACACTAGTAGCTAGTGAAATCTATCCTGACCTGTACTAGTAGCTTGGGTGATTATTTTGGAATTTACGGCTTTACTTCTGTGTTGTGATCCTTTCTTGTCTTTCACTGCATCGTCTCAATTGGACTTTTTTTGCCATACGCAAGTACCTGTGTTCTATTTTTCCACCCTATTTTTTCTGGCCATCGCTGGAGTCACACGGTTCATTTTTGAAGGGGCTAGAAAAGCATCTAACCTCTGTCTGGAGGCTATGTTATCTTATCATGAGCGCTAACTCTAATATCTGTCAGTCCGCATTGTAATCAGGTTTAATGAGAGAAAAAGGTAAAGTATAAGCATACATTTTGATTGGCTGTCCCTCACTTGATTCAGTGCAGGTCATTTCCAGTTTATGTCTATATTTGTTCGAGAGATTGACTCCTAGGAAGACAAGCAATTGCTTTTCAACAGTTTTTTTTCGGCCACAGTTGCTTGGCTTAATGCTTGTTTGAAAACTGAGTCAGTTTTCTGGTGCGTCACTCTATTTAGTGAACAGTTTTGATTGGGCCAATGCTTTTATAGACACATGCTATGCATGTTTGTTATTTCACGCCAGGCAGAATGTGATGCACGATGATTTTGTGGCTCAAGGCCAGAGATGGCGAAGCCGGTGGTGTAGTCTTTGAATGCTGTGCCTGCGGTGTGCAAAAAAATGTGCTTTTGTTGGGGGTTTGGCCAGATGATGCGCAGATTATACGTGTGCCCATGCAGTCTGCGGTTTGGATGATTTTTTTTTTTTTTTCTGCCAATCGTTCACAAATGCCGTTTGGCTCCCTAGTGTAGCCCCTGTCAAACGGCATAGTATGAGGTCTGAAAAGCATCTGAGGATTTTCACTGTGTGTGTTTGAGCCATGTTTGTTTATGGGTAGGTGTGTTAGAGTGATGTGTGTGCTTGTTCACATTGGTTTTCTGGAGATCAACCATTGCTCATCTCCCATGCCCTGAATCGTTCACGGACAGAGAGGCTGGCAAAAATAGCCTTGCTGTTCCACCTTTTTTTTTCCAAAGTATACCACTTAGTATTCCCTCCGGATCTGCTGTTCTACCTCTTCGTTAAGATTCCGGAAAACACATACACACCAGAGTTAATTAGCTCTTCACAATTATCTGATTACACACTCGCAGAAACAGGGCCCAGATGGGTGCTTGAATGAAAGCTTATAAATAGGCTGGAAAATAATGCCCTGCTGTGACTCCGTGTCTTTGTGATGGAAAAAACTGACGGGTCGAAGGTGCAAAAGAGGTGCAGAGGTCCCACGAGCTTCTTCGTCTCCTTGCCGACCAAAGGGAGGTTGCGCCTTGTTGGATCTGGGAGTGGGGAAGATTGATGGCTAGCCACGGTTCTCCAGTAGCGGTGCGGATCATTTAACTTGTTTTATTTTATTTTTTTTGTGCGTCTTGACCCGTCGATTTTGCAGCTTGCGCAGGTGCTTCATCAGCCTGTTTGTCTATGTGATGGCTGAGGCACCCAAGCCATTCATCTGCCCTCTCTACCTGTCTGCCTGCGCTGATGAGACGGTTACAAGATTCACTCTCTTTTAAAATTGATTGGCATCTGGTGAGGCAGAACACAGGCATACTGTCAGGAGCAGAATTATTTCTGCCATGGTGCAAAAAGTATGCATATAAAATTCACAGTTCATGAGCCCCTGTGCTAACTATATGAGACAACTAAACTATATCCTTTTATTTGAAAACAGTTCTCATATTTCAGTTTTTAGAAATTGGTCCCTTTTTTGACAATTTGTTGGAAAATTATTGGCACCAAGCAGTTATTTTTAACAGTTATATTGCAAAATTCGGTTCACCTCACTCTAATGGAACTATATTTCATCTTTCTGCCACTTCCAGTCACTTGAGTATATAAATGAGGTAACATTCATGCAAAATTGTCATCCACCGTCAGAAACAGAAATAACGCTTTATTCAAATTCTGTACTGACAGCAAGTGCATGGCTGCATAAGAAATTGGCATGAATGCCCTTCCTGATCTGTCCCCGATTGTGACTGAATAGCGCATTATGAAGCAAAATGTCAAAGAAAAAAAAAAACAAAAAAAGGCCCTGTACAATTGCATAGCTGAAGGCCTCCCTAATGAAGGAATGGGGAACAATTCTGCTGGCTTGATGACCAACGGGTCACTTCTGCGCCCAACCACCTCATGAATGTGATCAATGCTTTGTGAATTTGATCAAAGGGCATGGTGATGATACACAATCCCAACTTTTTTGGACTCTTGCGGTCATTGCACTGCATATTTTCATGAAGCAATTAAATTCACGTTTGAACATCACACGTACCATAGCACTGTTTTCAATAAAGTTGAAGTTAAATTTATTTTTCAGATCTGTCCTTTTTCATTCGTATTTCCCATAAATTGCCAACCTTTTTGGAACTGGCAGCAATTAGTTTGCTTGGTTAAAGTTTGAAAATATTAATATTCACAAAGTTTTGTAAAAGCAGTATGAATTTTTCATAATAGCCACCTTCATAACAGTCCAGTTGAAAATTTGTGGTCTGAACTGAAGATCTGTGTCTGAAGAGTACACCCAATGATGTTATGGTTTTGAAATGTTCTGCATGACGTTATGATCAGAACTCCTGGCGAATGGGGCCTCTAACATTGAGGCACGACTACTAATTTAAATAAATAACTTGTGCCCATGACCACTATCCTGCTGCCTTCCCTTAAAGCTTTCACCATGAAGTCAATTGAGTTCTCGGTCATTAAGTACCCCAAATTCTCCACATTAACCCACCTTGACCCCATCACTTCCCCAAGTTATGAGGTACGGAGCAAATGCCATCAGGTCTGCACTCAACGACGATCGCGGAGTCCCAACACCTTTGCACGCGTCCTGTTCGTCACCTTCATTTTTCTAATTACAGGAAATTATCATTGATTTAGTCATATAGCACTGCATCCTGGACTTTCTTAATTGCAGAACTCAAACACTGAAGATAAACATCTAGTAGAAACAAAAACAAACTGTGGTGTGTAGTCAAGAAGGCCTGAAAAATCGCAGGGAGTGACCTTCTCTCTTTGGACTCCCTCAGCGCCATCTGCACATCCAGACAGCAGGAAAGATTACACTCATTCCCCTGTCCGTTTCACACCATGCCGTCAGCCAGGCACTGCATATGTGACGGTGGGTTCAAGAACCACACCAAGAGAGGGAAATCCAAAAGACGTATGCCTTTAATGAGATCCGGGTCAATGCCAAAAAACACAATTACCAAGCCACAATACGAATTCCAAAAACAGGCTCGACTGGACAGACAGGGGTCAGAACCAGAAAAACAGATGAGCCAAAGGTACATAGACGGTAGGCAAAAAGTCGTCGTCGATGAACAAAGCAGAGGGTCATACACAGGGCTAAACATACAAAAATCTAAACACAGGAATCGTGGTCACACAAAAAAATAGGTCGAAATCAAAAAAGACAATACAAGAAGGGCTATGGCAAGAATTGAAGTCCGACAAACTAGTTGAAGGAAAACAATACTTAATGGCATACAAGGCGCTCTGCACAAAGAAATATTGATTAACGTTCTGACAAAGTCAAAACAGCAGTGAGGACTCTTATAGACGAGAGTGGAGTCACAGGCTATGCAGAGAACAGGTGAGCTGGATCAGACTAATTACAATGGGAGGAACACGAGTGAAATCCTAACCACAAAAATTGGCGAAAGCTAAGACACAGACGGGAATCACACAGACAGCCTATGACATTTAAACAGCTCCGGTCAAGGAGTTCTAAGTGCACAGACAACGAGTGCAGGAAAGTAATTAATCACGTGCAAGAGATCTCACAGAAACGCAGGTACAGCTGAGCAAGAGGCGGAGACTAGAACAGGGCGATTGCTGAGAGGGAATTAGTAGTATTAGCAGCGGTGCAACTTTACAGATTTAACTAGAGTGCTCGTTAGTAAGTTAGTAATCTATATACATGGATGAGTTGTGTTAGTAGACTATGATACAAAATACAAATGTTAGTTTTGTTAGTAATCTGAACAGTAAGGAGAAAGAAGTAAACGAGAATTGAAGGAACATATTAGACACCAGAAACCACTGAAATCACCTGAAGCATGTGAGCACACAGACTGGGAAGACGGACTGAACCAACTAGATAACAAGACAGGGGAGACAAGTGCAATGGAGCAGAAGAATGGACTGCACTAAAACCTGAGAATAACAATAACCAAAAAGAATGAATAAAAGACAAAATCATGAACACTGAACTTGAACATAAACATGAACAAAACATAAACATGGCAAAAACCATAACCATGACAGCATATTTTTTTTCTCAAAAAACATTCTCTTCTATAGCAATTATTTTTCCCCCCAGCTCTTGGAACACTTAATTCTCCTGGAGGTCCCTCCCCTTTGAACTACCCCAAATGCTTATGAGGTTTTAATATTGCTCTGTTTGAGTCCTTGTTGTGTGTGTTTATTGTGGGAAAGTTCATTGTTTGTTTCACTGTGAGCAAACACACTGCACCATAATATAAAATCCTGCCAACCTGGTTGTACGGCAGTGAGATTTTGAGTCTTAGAGGATATAATTCCTCATATGCTTTATCTTAAAATTATTAGCCATGTACATTAAAAGCAGTTTTTTTTCTCTTTATTTTATGAAGGGCTGTGAATGATGGAACATACACATGCAAAAATGAATGCAAACATAAATAACACAAGTGTTTGCCACTAACATGGGAATATCCCCCACCGCCTCAATGTTATGTGTACTGACGGATGGATGGACAGAGCCCACTGCTATATCCCCCGCTTTGCACTAATCGCGCAGCGGGGATAATAACATGAGTGGCGAGAACAGGCCTTTCAGCCCAACTAGGCTCGCCAGTTTCTTTTTGCTATTGTGAATATATCACTTCAGATACTCAAGGACTCAATGGTATCTAGCTTTAACTCAAGCCTGCTCTTGAAAACTCCCAAGTTTCTGCCTCAACAATATAGTCAGGCAAGCTATTCCACCTTGAAATTACTCTTTAGGTGAAAAAATATTTCCTAATATCTGTGCTAAATTTACCCTTGGTCAAATGCATACATATATACGTGCATGTAACCATTCAATCATAAAATTTTACTTAGTTTGAGAAAATTTTTCATGCTGTTGCATTATAGAGCAATGCACTGTGGGATTGCTCTAGATTAAAACAGAAGTTCACTGTTTTCTGCGTGCAAGTGTACTGACAGGCGCTGAGAGTTTAAAACCAAAGCATCCCTGAGACTGCAAGTAGAGGAGCACACGCAAAGACAATTAAAACCCCGTCCCTCAGTAACTTTGGAAATGAGACGAGGGAACTTGAGAGCCTATATTCCCATAATACACTGCTTCATTATGTACAAATGCAAAATCCGCAGTCTTTATGCCTTGAAATGAAGACGGGTATGTCTTAGAATCAGGACTTAATTAACTGTTTTTTAGAACCTAGTCCTTCAGTTACACAGTTTTAGAAATGTAATACTTTAAATATAGTTTAAAATGTATAACGTTTGAGGTAAGCTTTAAAAAGTTTGGCTTTGGAAAGTGCCCCTCCTGCACTGATACACTACTGAAAAAACTATTTTCCATTTTTGCCAAAGGTTCAAGGGAAAAAAAATAAAGATGAAGGCTAATGTTTCTGCATTGAGCTCCTCTCACTAGTCTCCCTACTGACGAACAGGATTAATCAGTTCAGATTGGCAAAACTATGCTATTTTATGTCAGTGAATGTCCTTGTTGTCCACAGGTCTGTTTTGTTATGAGGAAATATTCTGTTGAAAATTCCATTATACTTGAAGCGTGGCTTTCAGTGCTGAATTTGGCTTGCAAAAGGCAAGACACATTCGAATTGCACACATCATACTGAATACCATTCAAAATTGTTTACTGTCATACAGTTGTGCTCAAAGGTTTGCATACCCTAGCTGAATTTGTAAAATAGGTAATATTTTTGAATGAAACACGAATAGCCAGGCAAAACACATTTATTTCTTTTTGGATTCTTATCCAACGGTGAGTCATGTAGAATGGCACAATCAAATAAAACATGGCAATAAGGGGAAAAAAAATTAAATGAACCCAGTTCAAAACTGTGCACACCCTTTGTTCTAAATATTGTGTATCACTCCCTTTAGCATCAATGACAGCGTGCAGTTTGTGATAGTTGTCAATAAGGCCCCTAAATCTCTCAGGTGGTAGGGCTGCCCATTCTTCTTTGCAAAATGCCTCCAGCTCCAGAATATTCTTTGGTCGTCTGGCATGAACTGCACGTTTGAGACTTTTAAATGAAATAAAAAAAAATAATGAATAATAAAAAAAAAATCAAATCAATGACAGTTTAACATTTTATTTGTTTCCTTACTAAACTTTATTTTCTGACTGTCAAAACATTTTTAAATCAGGCTGTACAATTTAAACAACCATGGACCAAAAATACAGTATTTTAGTAATTTTTTTAAAGTTGTGTCACATCCAGGAGGAATATACCCGAGTGATTTGATGACTGCTGGAAAACCAGCTCTCCCTGAAGCCAGAGAAGTGAATGCCATCACATATTAGTGCTGCTCCTGGGCTTTACAGTCGCCAAGGAGCAGCAAACCGTACCGGCTTCACTGAGTTGTAAGGTTCTAGTGATCTGCAAACCACTGCAGAGATTCCTGGGCTTTGCCGCCTTTTACTGGTGCTTCGTCAGAGACTACTCCGCAATTCTCTTCCCTGTCACAGCCCCTCACCTCTTCCAAAACCCCGTTCCACTGGACCCCTAGAACCACCTCCGCTTCCTACCAGCTAAAGGACAGATTTACCAGCACTCCTGTCCTGGCTCACCATGATCCCAAGCATAAGTTCATTGTTGAAGTGGACACCTTCGACGTTGGCACTGGGGCTGTCCTCTTTTAATGCGGAGTTGATGACGAGATCCATCCCTGCACCTTCTGGCGGTTGTCTCTTTTGGAGAGGGTGGGGATCATGGGCTCTTGGCCATCAAGCTGCCGTTTGAAGAATGCAGGCACTAGCTTGAGGAGGACAACATCCCCCTCCTTCTTTGGACAGGCCATCAGAACCTTGAGTGCCTCATCTCAGCCAAAAGACTCAATCTGAGGCGGGCCTGATAGTCCCTATTTTTACTCATTTAAATTTCACCTTTACCTACCATCTGGTGTCCAAGAGCCTCTCAAGCCAGCTCAAGCTCCCCTGTAATGAACATCTGAAAAATCCATCCTTGGGCTTTTGTGATGTACCGTTCAGGAACCACTCGAGAGAGACAGAAATCCAAAAAAACATATATCTTTATTGGAGTCCGAGTCAAAGCCAAAAAGCACAGGAATTGCCAAGCCACAATACAAAATCCAAAAACAGTATCTACTAGACAGGCAGAGGTCAGAACCAGTAAGACAGATGAGCAGAGGTACAAAAACGATAGGCAAAAAGTCGTAGTCAATGAGCAAAGCCAAGGGTTGTACACAGGGCATCCAAACACAGAAATCGTGGTCATACAAAAATAAAAAATGGGTCGAAAATCCAGAAAGACAAAAACACTACCAAAGGGCAATGGCAAAAATCAAGGACGGACAATCCAGTAGAAGCGAAACAATATTCCATGGCATACAATGCGCTCTGCACAAAGAAGTATTGATCAACGTTCCAACAAGAGCTGTGAATGAAAAGACTGTTTATATAGACAAGATGAATGTCACATGCTATGCAGGGAACAGGTTAATTGGATCAAACTAATTTCAAAGGAATGAACATGAGGAAGTTCCTAATCACATGAAAAAGGCAAAAGCCAAAACGCGGACAGGGATCAAAAGACAACCTATAGACAGAACAAACAGATCCGGTTAGGGATTTCTAAGTGCACAGGGTGAGTGGCAGAACAGTAATTCGACAGGTGCAGAGAATCTGCAAGAAACACAGCAAAGTAAATTGAGTGAAGGCAAGAGGCGGAGACTAGAACAGGGCGAATGCTGAGAGATCGTAAGTAAGTAAGTAAGTAATTTATTTATATAGCACTTTTCACAGATAAAATCACAAAGTGCTTTACTGTGCATATCAGGAATAAAAGCAAAAGCAGATCAACAGACACAATGAAAAAAAAAGTAGCATCAAAATTCAATGAGAATAAAAATAAATAAATAAATAGAAATAAGCAAAAAAAAAAAAAACCACATGCTACTCAAAAGGCAATTCTAAAAAGATAAGTCTTCAATCTTCCTTTGACACTTTCTATACTGTCTGCAAATCTAATTTCAGTGGGGAGAGCATTCAAAAACTTAGGTGCAGCCACAGAGAAAGCTCTATCGCCACAAGTCTTTAGGTGGGTACGGGTAACGGCAAACAAGTTTCGATTGTTGGATCTGAGAGAGAGTGGAACAGAGTGAAAGTGAATGAGTTCAGAAAGATACGCAGGTGACCATGACCATGTAGGGCTCTGTATGTTATAATGAGTATTTTGAATTGAATCCTGTAGATCACAGGAAGCCAGTGTAGGGAATAGAGGAGAGGGGTGACATGGGTGTGTTTGCTTGTCCCAGTCAGAAGCCTAGCAGCGGCATTTTGAATGGACTGTAAACGGTGGAGAACAGATTTGTCCCCAAGGTTTCTAAAACTAGGGCGGACTAGTGATGACAGAGACCCAATGCTCTGTTTTATCTCGGGAACAATTTTATCTGGCGCTATGACTAAGACCTCTGTCTTATCCATATTTAATTGTAAAAAATTCTCAGCCTGCCAAACTTTAATGGCCGAAATGCAATCACGAAGGAGAGCTTGTGCATCTCTTTTGGACGAAAAGAAAAATGAAGCTGTATATCATCTGCATAAAAATAATAAGCAATGTTAAAACTGCGAATAATCTGGCTCCGAGGCTGCAAATACAATGTGAACAGTAAGGGGCCCAATACTGACCCCTGGGGGACACCGCAGGTAAGGGGTGATGAGGCAGAGAAAAAATTTCCATGACACTGCAAAGCTTCTCTCAGAAAGATAAGAAGAAAACCATTCTAAAGCCACACCTGAAATGCCCACCCAGTCGCGTAACCTCTTAATCATGATGTGATGATCTACAGTATCGAAGGCAGAGCTCAGATCGAGAAGTACGGGTACAGAACAATATCCAGAGTCAGAGGCCAACTGAATATCATTATGTTTTCTCAACAGGGCAGATTCTGTGGAATGCCGTTTCCTAAATCCAGACTGAAATTTATCAAATATACTCAGCAACAAAAGTTTCTGTGACACCATTTATGTGTATGTTATAAATGACACGCAAAGATCTCAATGCAATCAATATGTTTATTTAACAGGAGAAACACTGACTTTTCAGTACCAACGTCACTCAAAACGAAAAATGTCATTTTCATGCGTCATGAAGCACTTGTCTGACGTCTAACCAATTGTGACCTTCACACTTCAATACCGGGTGTGACTTCCTCGTGCCATGATGCAAGCAACGCATCTCCGGCGCATGGACCGAATCAGATGTGGCAGAAATTGCTGTGGGATGTCATTCCAAATCTGACGTAGACGTTGTCGCAATTCCTGGAGTGTAGCTGGCGGGTTATCCAACCGCTGCAAACGTCGATCCATCTCGTCCCAAAGATGCTCGATTGGGGACATGTCTGGGGATCTGGCTGGCCATGGCAGGACATTGACATGTTGTTGCATCAGATACTGCTGTACAATCCTTGCAACGTGTGGTCTGGCGTTATCATGTTGCAGCGTTATTCCGGGACCATGTTGCATCAAAAACGGTACCACCAATGGCCGTAGCACTTCATCGCGATATCTTTGACCTGTCAGATTTCCATCAATAACAAGCAAATCTGTTCTGTTTCTAGCCGTGATCCCTCCCCAAATCATGACACTATCACCTCCAAAACGATCAAATTCCTGAACACAGTTGTTGGCATAACGTTCTCCACGTCGACGGTATACACGTAAACGACCATCACATCGGTTAAGCATGAATCTTAATTCATCAGTGAAGAGTACAAGATCCCACTGACGTTGGATCCACCGTCGATGTTGTTGTGCCCACTGTAGACGCAGTCGTCGGTGTTGTACTGTGAGTATTGGACGTCTTGCTGGCCGACGTGGGACAATGCCAAAATGACGGAGACGGCGACGGATTGTCTGTGCAGACAGTCGCCTCAAACCAGGTATCGTTCTTGCAGTTATGGTTGCAGGTTGGAATCGATTTCGGAGATGGGTTGTTCGAATCCAGTTGTCCTGTCTGGGAGTGGTTACTCGTGGACGGCCGCTGCGAGGACGGTCTCTGACATGTCTTGTCTGCTGATGACGCTGCCATAAGTTCCAAATGGTGTTTCGGTGGACATTCAGGCGATGAGCAACTTCCCTCTGCGAGGTTCCGGATTCAATCATCCCAATGGCCCTCCACCGATCATTTTCAGACAGTCTTGGCATTTAGAGGGGAGAGTTCCTGATCCAAAATGGCTATGTTTTCGATAAGTGATGCTTCCGTCGTTCATCAGGCACAATGTGAACATTCCAAAAATTCTCCTCTTTTATTGCCATCCACAAGCATGATTTACGCACATTTTCACGTGCAAAGTCATTTTCTCGCATTTTCATGATTTCCATTTCAATGTTGTGTTTACGTGTACTGTTTCAGTCTGATATCACCATGTATGACAATTTCATAATTGCGTTATGAAAAATAATTAACAATATTGGTGTCACAGAAACTTTTGTTGCTGAGTAATAGCTCTAAGTTTTCTAAAACACTTGTGAGCTGGTTAACCACAGTTTTTTCTAATATTTTAGATAACAGTGGTAATTTAGATATGGGGCGATAATTTTTAAACACTGTTGGGTCCAGATTTGATTTTTTATCCACAGGTTGAATAATTGCATGCTTAAAGTAGGAGGGGACACAGCCTGTGGCTAAAGAAGAGTGAACAATAGAAACAATAGCAGGCCCGATAGCAGGTAACAGTTTTGGGAATAATGAAGATGGAAGTAAGTCCTGTGGACTGGAAGATAATTTCATTTTCTTAGTCATACCCAGCATACCGTGGAAACTGATTGGTCGAAAAGACTCAAGAGTAGCAGGCCGAGGTGGAGGAAGGCTGTAGTCATGAGGATAGGGCCCTGGCTGTATGTTTGCTCTGATAGACATTATCTTCTCCACAAAAATTGCAAGTAGCTTATCACAGTCATTTTGAGAGTGTGTTGTTACCAGACTTCCGGGAGGGGACACAATTTTGTTTATGGTATCAAATAAAAGCTTGGGGTTTCTCTTTGAGGAAGAGATTAAACTGGAGAAATAAGATGATCTCAATTCTGGAACTAAATTGTTAAAGTCACGCATGAGTTCCTTAAGATACAGGCGGTGTACTTCTAGCCCCCTGGATTTCCACAAATGTTCTATTTTGCGGCATTTCCTCCTGAGACAGCGAAGAGCTGCGAATGAGCTTGCTTTTAGTTTTCAAAGGTGCTACTACATCTAAAACAGCAGAACAGTGGTCATTGAATGCCTGCATTGAACAGTTTACATCCTCACTATATGTGTTAATGTTACTAACAAACCAAGCAATAAATTGCTCACCAGACGTTTCAGTGATGAAGTGCGAGCGTGACACCGTTTTCTGACAGGGGGGGTCAGCAGTTGAAGATAGATTAAAAAATATACACTTTTGGTCGCTAATCAGCAAATCCTCACAGCACAATCCCTTTACATCCAATCCAAGCGAGAAAACAAGGTCTAAAGTATGGCCGCCCGAGTGTGTGGGCTCATGAACATGTTGTCTCAGGTTATGTGATTCAGCAATACTTAGGAATTCATTAGCTGCATAGTTATCAGCATTGTCAATGTGCAAGTTAAAATCACCCAGTATTAATAGTTTTTCAAGTTTTATGATAGAGGACATAAAATCTGTAAACTCAGAATTAAAATGCGCAGCTGGGCCAGGGGGCCGATAGATAACAATGCAATAGATGGGCTCTTGCCGACCAACACTGGTGATCTGCAGTTCAAAGGAGGAGAAAGTGTCAAGGGTCACCAGCTGGCAGGCATAGCGATTTTTCCAAACCATGGCGAGACCTTCACTGCGACCAGACAGACGCAGGGATCCAATAAACGAGCAGACAACTGGGCACAGTTCATTTAGATGGGTAAAATCGGAGTTCTGTTACCATGTCTCCGTCACAAACATGAAGTCCAACTTCTCCCTTACAAACAAATAATTAAAAACATGCGTCTTGTTTGCCACGGAGCGAGCATTTAATAAACACGCATTTCTCAAGGCAAAGTCCATATTCCCATCGGTGGAGGCAGATGTGCATGCAATGGTCTTTAACGTTGGCAGGCCCCGTCGATCCCGACTGAGGTGGAATGGGAAAATCCTCCTCAGCAGTCTGCCGGGCGGCTCTGTAAAAACTGCCCCCAAGTAGGATGATCTAATGAGATTCCGGTGCCATGCAGCGCCTGGCTGGTGGAGTAGCGAGTGGCAAATCTAGGAAACCAAATCACAATACATAATCCAAGGCTTAGACAGACATAGCAAAGATCCAAATACATACAAGGCAAACAGATCAGGGACATGGCAAAGCAGATCAGAATCATGACAGTCAGAGCAGAATCATAACATTTTTTGGTGCTATATGTTAGTAAACCTACAAGAGAGAGGACAACTTTAGATTTATTGCTCTGTAATGACCCTGACAGAATTGGCATTGTTGTAGGAGATGGAGCCATGCATTGCGGCAAGTAAAAAGGTTCCCCTTAAAAACCAGAATTTTTAATTTCAGGTGAACAAACTTTGGCAGGATTTGCTCATATTTAAGCACAATAGACTGGATGAAACTCCTTGATTACAAGACTGTGAATAAAATGTGGGGTTGATTCAATATGAGAAAATGGCTATAAATTATGGATCTACAAATGACATTCAGTGAAAGGAAAAAGATTATCAACACTGCAGTCTTTGCTAATAATCTGCAAAATATGTTTGTCATCAACTGTCCAGACATCAAAAACATTTATTGTGTTCACATGTGTTGCAGCATTCTTGATGAGTAGGAACACTGAGTGTGCCTTTCATTTGCGGTTTGAAGTCAAAAGCCTGCCAGTCAATATCATAGATGAAAACGTTTCCATTTTATATGACATCGGCCTACCAATCAGCTAAGAATGGGTAAAATGACAACCAATGAGACCTCTTTGCATTAATATCTAATCGGTCCAATGTTCTGGGGGAAAGTCCACCTTCTCGAGGAATGCATTTTCATTTTAGTATTGTGAGTTAGCCTGTTAACTGTCACTGGGCTCTAGTTAGGGCCCTATGGAATTTTGAAACAAATTTTGAATCCTTCATTAGTAAACTATGACTTAAATCCTCAACCACTCCAGGCAAACGATATACCGTTTAAAAGCTTAGACTCTAAGGATTTCAATTCTTTTTGCCCTATGTCGGTTATAACAAATGCAATAAATCAATTTCTCAACATAGACATCACATACTTGACTGCAATGAAACTTGTCAGTCCTCATCGTCAAAGTTGTGCTGTCACGGTCAAAGCATGTATTATCCATTCCATTTGGTCTTGTTCGAAAGCTAAGAACCTGTGCAATCAAGATATCCATGTTGTTTGTCCCGAAATAGTAGATTAAGCTGTATATTTTATGTAAATACTCATAACAGCAACAACAGACACGTAGTATTTTGTGTAATAGAACCATTGTTTGTGGGAGCAGTGAGCATTTGAAATGTGGTATACCAATCCAGGCCGAATGTGAGAAAATGCGGGTGACAGTTAGGTGAAAGTACGTAGCAGCATTTAATCGAAGTCACAACGGGAGACAGCATTATTGCTTTATTAGTGAGGCAGACCATGTTTTTGTTTCTTGAAAATGAAGTATTTCTTAGAATACATATTCATTCAAAGATTTGCCTTTTTGTTTTAGTTTTGTCAGCGATATGGTGAAGCACTCTAGGAAATGCGATTTAATTTTCAATTTGTTAAAAAAACTACATACATGAGGAAAATGAAAAAAGCTAAGTGGATGATTACATAGTCATTTTCATTATGATGCATATAATGCCTATACCTCTTGTAAAAGAGAATTAATTTTTGAAAATGCATTTTCATTCTAGGATTTGTGTTTGTTTTATGTTTGTCCACAATATGGTGGGGCACTTTTTGAAAAATACACAGCAAACGAGAAGTGCTTTGTAATTTTCAATTTGTGATAAAAAGTGCATAGGCCTATATGGACATGAAAATGGAAAAAAAAAGCAAAGTGGAGGATTAAATCTTGCTTTCACTTATTGTAAATAATGCATTTACTTCTTTAAAAAAAGGGCATTTCTGAGAATGCATTTTCATTTTAATATTTTTAACAACGTTTTCATAAAATATAGGCAAAGATGTCATATTGTCCTTATCCCAAATCTCCAAAACGGGCAAACCTGAACGTAACCTAACAATGCTTTCTCGTTGATAGGAATCTACAAATTCATTATTGTCCTACTGTTTAACAGCATTACTGGAGGTTATCTACAAACCAAGGGAAACGCTAACATTGGCCAACATTTCACTAGGCCCTACAACATATTACATTTGTGCAGCCTACAAGTTAACATCCTATTACAAGCGGCGCTCTCTTGCTGCGCGGAGCAGTGTTCATTCACAAGTGTGCGCTAAATATAGCCTACAACCTGTTTTACAGTATCCTACCACATTCACTCACACGACGGCGATCTCTTTAAAAGTGTGTGTGTGTGCGTGCGTGCGTGTGTGAGTGTGTATGTGTGTGTGTGAGAGAGAGAGAGAGAGAGAGAGAGAGAGAGAGGTGTGCACCGGCAAGTGGAAAGCGATTGGGACACTTGGGAGACCTCAAACAAGGGATGGAGAAGAGCAATTTCAATACTGATCGTTCATGATTTCAACGAACAGCTGTGCAATTCAGCTTTTTAATAATGAGACTAAACTTGGACCCATATTTATGCATCGAAAAATAAATAGCATACATTAAACCTGACAACAATTGAATTTTTTTAAACGAAACCCCTCCCACGAAAATGGTCCATTCATGAGCGTGTCGTTCAATCAAAACGTGCACTTCTGTCTCCTGTTATGGATACAAGCGGCTGGCGAAGTTTCGACCTCGCAGTGCAATTTTCCGAGGAGAGCACCTGAAATAGCGGAAACCAAGGCGCGGATCATTTGATACATTCAAGACGAATTCAAAGGACAGTGGACCGGCGCTGTTAACTGAAGGTAATTGTTCATCGTCTGGCTCTGTCTCTGATTTATTGTGAAGTTCTTATTAGCGATCAATATAAAAAGCGTAACCTTAATGAACTTATTGGTTATTATAACTACCGTATTATTATTACTACTACTACTACTACTACTACATATTTTATTCGTATTTTATCACTTCGCGTTTTCTTCATATGTAAGTTTGTGACTGCTCTTTGGGTTGGGTAGTTTTGATTACCATTGTGTTTCCGACTAGCCGTTGGGGTGTATGTATTAATTGTAAATTATTGCGCGTTGAAAACAGAATTACGGCGGATGCGTCCATACAATATGACATTTTTTCCCCCCAATGAGCTCTAGATATTCTAAGTGAAAGTTGTACCGATGGAACTAATTGCCTATACTGGATTTAGTTTGACCTACTTACTCCAGTGTGTAGAGTGATGCGCTTAATATCGCTCAAGACGGCGAATAAACCGACGCCTGAAAATGAGGAGAGGATCGAAATGGTAGTACAGTCACGGAACTGAGAATCGAAACAGCCGAGGGTAATAAAAATGTGGCGGGGACATTGTTATACCGGAAGCTCCATGACTGCAACAGCCACGGAGATGTGGACGTGATTATAGCCTTATTTGTCATACACTCCCCCCCCCCAATCTCTCTCTCTCTCTCTCACACACACACACACACACACGCACACACACACACTGAACTCTGTTGTTGTCACGTCTGTGAGGTTGAAAGTGTCCAATCGTCATTTGTAAACGCAATTGCTTGTGGCTGTATGTGAGAGTGACAAGGTGAAAATGTTTCCGGCCGCTGCTCTCGCGATCACCTGTCGGTCATAAATAGGTCGGTGGCGGTGCTGCGCGAGAGACATCATGACCAGGGTCGCCCGACTCGCCCCACTCTCCTCTTATACTGGCTGCGCGAGACAGCCTGCGCGCCATCTCAGCCACGCTTCACAACCGCCATCAGACCACCGTCCGAAACTCACTAGACTGAAATTCAATTGTTGTTAAAGGGAAGCACATTTTGAATTCCTCAGTACACACGTTTGTGATGTAGCAGAGAGATATGGGGTCAGATAAGTCTGAATGCATGCACACGAAAAGATTCACATATTTATTTTGGAATTTATGTATAAATTACTCTCTCCACAGAAATATTTTCCAATGCAAACCAATATTTGTCATTGTTCACGTATATAAGAAAATTTGGCAAATAAAATTGTGCTGTGAATGTATTTCCGGTGCACATAATTTTTTTTGTTCCTTGTGTATTTAAGAGAAATCCACAAATAGGCCTGTATGTATTTGAAAGTATTTGCAGTTTTCATCAAAACACATTTGGATGTTGTTACATTTCTGTTCAGACTGTGAAGCCTGCATGGATGTAATTACTACATTTATACACAAACAGGTGAACTTGCATTTATGACCTCCTTGTTATTTCTGAGCTGCACTGCATTTGTGCATGGGTTTTTTGATGCGCCCCCCTGACGTCACCCGGTTCACAGATGCATTTTTTCAACGGGGAAGTATGTAGAGCAGATTAGATGTCGCCTCACTTTTCAGCCAATCACATAAACAGAAAGAATTTCAGAGGATGTTGAGGCAAAAAGCTGCAGAACCAATAGGGTGTCCAGTGCACCGTTACTCCCCATGAGCTATAATAGATAAAACTCTAGCCATTTTTTTGTTAAATGAAGGAGTACACAATCATATTTCCTTTTTTAGTTATCAGTGAAATACATATAAGAACACGAATCAAAGAGTTATTGACCACTTGGACACAAGACAAACATGTTGTGAATTACGAAATGAACTAATAGCGAAAACCAGATGAATGCAAAAAGGAGGCTTTATTTCTGATGGGGGTAACCCCCCAACAGAGCTGGCAACAGTACAAAGTCTGCAATCCAAAATCAGTATCCAAAGGGCGAAATCCAGAATCGTAACCAGGGCACCAAAAACAAAATCCGTAGTCAGGCAAAAATAGATCGATACACAAGAATGCGGTACAATACAGGGAATAGGCAAAGCTCGGTAGTCAGGCGGTCCAGTCAGAAAGATAAATCACTAAGAATCAAGGCGTAAACAAACGTGGCACAGGAAGCTAGGAAAAACGATCTGACATGGAAGTGCTAGAAATTACATCTTATATACACATCCGGGGTGAACACATGACAAGGGCGAACAGGTGCGATCAAAGATACAATAATCAGAATTGACACATGAGGAATAATCTAATTACATAAATATGGCAAATGCCAAAACGCAGACAGGGATCACAAGACATTCCTATGAACAAACAACAGCTCTGGTTAAGGAGTACTAAAAGTGCATAGTCTAAAGAAAAGGAAAGCATGAGATATAAGTGGAAATTCACAGAAGCTGCAACAGAGATAGGCAAGAGGGCGGAGATTAGAATTGGGCGATTGCTGAGAGATCGTTAGTCAATTAGTATGTGCAGCTATACAATCCCGAGTGCACGTCAGTAAGTTACTAAAAATATACAATGTTAATATTGGTTAGTAATCTAGCGAAAACAACAAATTGTTAGTATGGTTAGTGGATAGTAAAAGAGAGAGGAAGGAAGCACACAAGATAATGAAGGAAGATTGAAAACCCAGAAACCAATAAATCACCCGAATGAGTGGCACGCAAGACTAGGCACCGTGAGCAAATACCTACATAAGACAAGACGGGGTTGAGGAAGTGCAAAGCAAGGCATGGCAAAAATAAACGAGGCAAAGACTATGAATATACAAGACATGAAAAATAATAAAACAGAAATCTAAAATTACCGAAACACAATACATGATCTAAAGAATGGTCAGAAAACAGAGCAGTGGTCACTAAGCACATAAATCAATAAACATGGCAAGGCCAGGCACAGAACTTAAACATGACAGACAGATCCAGAATCCCAACAAAACATTTATCCTAGGTCAATTAATATAGCTGATGTATTATGTATTTTAATGTCAGCTTGCTATGTATTTCATTCTATTCTATTTCATTCATTTCTATTCTACGTGTATGCCTAAATAAAATAACATTATAATGTCACGTTAATCAGGCTATCTTCAGCTAAAACACTCTCCAAAATAGGTGGCTATGTCAATCTTATACCGTTGGTCTATCACAAAATTTTTTTTGCATACTGTTATCACTGCAGGATTTAAGATTTAGTCAGATAATTTAGTTTAAACTATAACATTCCTAAACTCAGGGGACACACTGCCAGCTAACATTGTTTGATTAGTGTTTAGCGAAAGTGAAGTAGTATTTTCTGTTTAAGATTGTCCCGATCCATTGGAATTGCAGCCGGTACTTTCAGAGTTAGCTAACATTACAGATGGTGATAGCTTCAGAGTAAGGGATGGAGTTTAGAAAATAGGAAGAGAAAGTGCTTGAGCATCCAACTAGGTAATTTTATTCAGTTTCAGTCCTCTCATTTCATTCCATTTTCACTCTTTTTTTCATCCCCTCTCCTGTCCCCTCCAAACTGTTGAAATCCCTCAACTGCCACGAAAAATATGTAAGACATGGGGTTTAGGAAATAGAGTCAATGCTTGAGAGGCCAAGTACAACGTGGGAAAAAATAATTTTCCCTTTTCCAAATTTCCTCTATTTTTGCATTATTCTCACACTTAAATGTTTCAGATCATCAAACTGATTTTAATATTCAACAAAACAGACCTAACTAATTATATAAGAGTTTTTAAATAATTATTTCATTCATTGAAGGCTCTATGTTTAAAAATTTATTTCCCCCACCCCCAGTCAATAAATCAACCAATTAAACAAAAGTAATTGAAATAGGATTCAGTTTCACTAGACACTCATGATTATTGCCAGCCCTGTTGAATTGAAAAAACACTTAAGTAGAACTTTGTGAAGTTGACAAAAAGGGGCACTTGACATTGCAATCTAAGGAAATTCAAGAAAAGATGAGAAACAAAGTCGTTGACATCTATCAGTCTAGAAAGGGTTACCATTTATAAGGCTCTGGGACTCTAGCAAACCATGGTGAGAGCCATTATTTGGCTTACGAGAATTCATCCAAGAACGCGTCAAAGAATAAAGGCCATTAAAGAAATCAGACTATCATCTCAGGAAATGTAGGCCCCATTTGCTTCAGTTAAAGTCTGTGTTCAAGATTTCAAAATAAGAAAGCGACTGGGCGAAAATCACTGCTGACCAAAAAAAAAGGACCCAAAAGTTTCTTACATTTTCCGGAAAAAATCTTGATGACCCTCATGAGTTTTGAGATTATATTCTCTGGATTTGAGTGAAAAGTGGGACTTTTTGGAAGATGTGGGTCCTATTAAATCTAGCATAAGGCGAACATGGCATTATACAATAAGAACATCACACCAACAGTGAAACATGGTGATGGTGGTGTGATGGTCTGCATCTGCTTTGCTGCTTTAGGACACGGGCAACTTTCTTTAATTGTTTGAACCATTAATTGTGGTCTTTACTAGAAAATCCTGAAGGAGAATGTCTGGCTATCAGTCTGTGACGTAAAGCCTAAGAGTATTCAGGTTATGCAGCAGGATGATGATTTGAAGCACTCAAGCAAGTCCACTTCTGAATGGCTCCAAAGAAACAAAATAACGGTTTTGGTGTGGTCCAGTCAAAGACATGGCATCTAGCATCTGGCATCTGCCAAAGCTAAATGCTCTGCTGAACCCTCCACCTTAATGAGCCACAGTGGGAGCCCATTAAGATGGCAGCACAAGAATGTGGAAGGGGAGGGGCTGTAAAGACCAACCCTAACAAAGTCATAGCCAGCCTGAACTGCATCCCTGCCAGGAGGTTGGAGGAGAGCTCCTGCCTCAAGTGGAGGAGTTAAAGTATCTTGGGGTCTTGTTCACGAGTGAGGGAAGGATAGAGCGTGAGATTGACAGATGGATCGGTGCAGTGGCAGCAGTAATGCGGTCATTGTACTGATCTGTTGTGGTGAAGAAGGAGCTGAGCCGAAAGGCAAAGCTCTCAATTTACCAGTCAATCTACGTTCCTACCCTCATTTATGGTCAGGAACTTTGGGTCATGACAGAAAGAACGAGATCTCGGATACCAGCGGCTGAAATGGGTTTTCTCTGCAGGGTGGTGGGGTGCTCCCTTAGAGATAGGGTGAGAAGCTCTGTCACCTGGGAGGAGCTCAGAGTAGAGCTGCTGCTCCTCCACGTCGAAAGGAGCCAGTTGAGGTGGCTCGGGCATCTATATCGGATGCCCCCTGGACGCCTTCCTGGGAAGGTGTTCTGGGCATGCCCCACCGGTGGGAGGCCCCGAGGAAGACCCAGGAAACGCTGGGGGGACTACGTCGCTCGGCTGGCCTGGGAACGCCTCGGGATACCCCCGGGAGAACTGGAGGAAGTGTCCAGGGAGAGGGAAGTCTGGGCATCTTTGCTTAGACTGCTGCCCCCGCGACCCGGCCCCGGATTAAGCGGAAGATGATGAGATGAGATGAGATGGCATAGTGTTTTGTTTTATTAGCCTACAAAATAGATGCTCACCAACACGCCATCTGCTTCTCAGTGGCATCTGCCTCCAAATGCATTCTCACTGCATTGCTGTGTAAAATGAATGAGTCTTGGGATACTCCAGGCCAGCGGACTATTATGTAGAGTATGTGGCTGTTAGCATTACAAGTTTACTGCACGAAGATAGAATGGTAAATTTTTTGATACATTTTTTTTTTCTTAAATTGGATGGAGTCGGTAGATGGAGCTTTAATGTGCATATGGGTGCAGTCTAATGTTTCAAAAGTATTTGCCATTCCAGAAATGCCAAGAGACTCCCTCTTCACATTACTTTGATGTTTTTCATTATGAGGGAATTTAATATAATCGGACATTAGCCTATAATGCCATTTTATACCTTTTGGATGACAGGGCTCAGAGAAGACTGCAAAATCCCTGCTATTTCCCTCTGAAATGTCTCTGTAACCAAGAAACCGTCTGTGTACAGGACTTGACCCTGAGAGGGAATCAGTTAAGAGCAGTGTGTTTGATGGCTTGAATGCCGTTCCAGGGAATTGCATAGCAGCAGTAAAACTTGTCTTGGCTGTCAGATAGGGCTGAGATGCCAGTCTTCACTCTTGAAACATGTTATGTCAGTTTCTGAAGATGCCCTCTCTCCTGAAGGCACGTGCAGCTATGTCTCAAGGCGAGATATGCAATCCTACGACTTGCTCTGAGATCTTTTATATACCCTTCATGACTTTTAATATGCCACCAATTGATATGCCCTGAATGCATTTTATAAGCCATTAATTAACCCATAGAGCGCTGAATAAATTTTCCAGGATTTAAGAATGTAATTATCCTGAGCTGTTAATAATCTATCTTGTGGCAACTTGCACCCGTAAGGGAGTTCTTTAAAGCAAGTCACCAGATGATACGTTTTCAACAGCATCTGATTTTGATGTCTTGCATAGCACTCCAAGGGTTAATATACCTTGCTTGCTTTTTAATTGGGTGCCAATTAACTAGATAGCTGTTTAATCATTTACATTGGCTATATTGTCGGTGATTTCACAAAGTGACGTGTCTTTTTTTTAGGGTTTTGAGTTATGGGCATCTCGTTGGTCCTGGGGGCGAGGTCTTTTGATTGGTCTAGGTTTCAATTCCACTTCTAACCTCGTTCCCATTTTATTAAGCAACAAAATTTGACATATGTCATCAATACAAATTCCTTGATTTCACAAAGTGACGTATAGCACCCTCCATAATTATTGGCACCCCTGGTTAAGATGTGTTAGAAGCCTTAAAATAAATTCAATTTATGATTGCAAAAGCATACTCTCACACAGAAATTTGTAGAAAAATGTAACCTTCAACTCGAGTGAATTTTTAGGGAAAAAAAAATCCCGGCCTGACTAAGAAATTATTATTTTTCATTAAATCACCTGTTCCACAATTATTGGCACCCCTAGCAATTCCTAGGAAAAATATGTAGTTGAAGTATTTCTGTCATTTTTACAGTAGTTTACAAAGTTCTTCAGAGTAGCTAGGAACATTTAATTAGTAAATCATCACTTCCTGTTTCCCTGGGGTATAAATATGATGTGACAGAGGCCATTTCTCTTATCCACTCTTCAACATGGGAAAGACAAAGGAAGACACCATTCAAGTAAGGCAGATGTTCACAAGTCAGGCAATGGCTACAAGAAAATAGCCACTCGCCTGCACCTGCCCATATCTACTGTCAGAGGAATCATTAAGGAGTTAAAAACAACTGGAACAGTGGTAAACAAGCCTAGACGAGGACGCAAGGTTATTTTGCTGCCACGCACAGTGAGGAGGATGGTAAGAGAAATAAAAAGTTCTTTAAAGCTCACTGTTAAAGAATTGCAACAAAGGTAGCATATTGGGGTCACAAAGTCTCCAAAACAACCATCAAGCGCTATCTACATGACAACAAGCTGTTTGGGAGGCATGCACGGAACAAAACCTTTTCTCACTCACAATCATAAACACAAACGTCTGGAGTTCGCTATGCGGTACTGGGACTTCAACTGGGACCGTGTGCTTTGGTCAGTTGAGACCAATATAGAGCTTTTTGGCAACAAACACTCCAAGTGGGTCTGGCGGAACACAAAAGATGAGTATGCAGAAAAGCACCTCATGCCCACTGTGAAGTTTGGAGGAGGATCGGTGATGCTGTCGGCCTGTTTCTCTTCCAGAGGCCCTGGGAACCTTGTTAGGATGCATGGCATCATGAACGCTTTGAAATACCAGGACATTTTAATCAAAATCTGGTGGCTTCTGCTCGAAAGCTGAAGATGGGTTGTCACTGGGTCTTTCAGCAAGATAATGACGGTAAACATGTGGCCAAATCTGAACAGAAATGGTTCTCCAGACATAGAATCAAGCTCCTCCCATGGTCATCTCAGTCCCTAGACCTCAACCCCATCGAAAACCTGTGGAGTGAGCTGAAGAGGAGAGTGCAGAGGTGAGGACCCAGGTCGCTGGAGATTGTGCAAAGAGGAATGATCGAAGATCCCTCTTTCTGTATTCTCCCATCTTGTGAAACATTATAGGAGAAGATTAGGTGCTCTTTTCTTGGCAAAAGGGGGTTGTAAAAAGTATTAACATGAGGGGTGCTAATAATTGTCATTTGATGTTAAAGAATTATTTCTTAATGTGGGATTTTTTTCCCGCTGAATAAATGTGACCTGGCTAAAACCTGGCTAAAGTCGCCAGATCTAATTTTGAGATAAAGGCCGTCAAGTAGTCCCTATGATAAAAAATGTCAAAAATATGAGATGTGAGTTTATTGGTGTAAATGATGGGTTACATATTGGGGTTTCAAAATACAGTGTTCAAAAACTCATTTCTAACACCATACATATTAAAATTAATGAATTTATTGACATTACGTTTACGTTTTTTAGCGGAGAAATACCAAGTTGGTTTCCTCTAGTCTCGTTTCAATCAGCTTTAGTTTACCTTCGGCAGATAAACACTCGATAGTCTGGGGGTCATTTGGTTCAAGAAGTTCTTTTCAACCATTGAAAATGAATGTAGACCATAATATAAATGCGCACCATGGTAAAGAAGGTCGTTTCGTAGTTTGGCTGAAGAATTGCGGCTTAAGTCGGGTGCGGGTTTCCCTATGGATTATGTCGCATCACCTCGGAAATGTCAGCAATTTGGTGTTTGCGTTTATAGATTAACGTCTTGTGAAGCTAACCAGCCTAGTTTGAAGACATGTCATGGCAGCTACATCGCGAAACAATTTGGTGTTTGGACATTGACGACATGCTGACCCATCGTTCTGGGGTGCGTTTCCCAAAAGCGTAGTTTCTAACTAGCTAGTTCGTCCATTCACAGTCAATGGGTCCAACTATGTAAGTTAGCATCTGTTATTTCGGTAAACGCATCCCTGGAAGTATCTTTTTATTCGATATTGTGACGGCACCCGCAACCCGAGAACGCGGCATTTCTGGGATATTATACAAATGTTATGCCATAGCCTTGGAGCTGAAAGAGATTTTGGTATTGATATGCAATTTTACTAATAAAATATACAAATTATCTCAATAGAATTATTTTTGCTCCGTTATTGCGGTTGCAGTTAAGTTTATTACTGCTGTTGCAGTAAAGTTTATATGATACACCTTTCTTCCATGCATTTCAATGGGATTCATGCTTTTTGGTCATGCGCATCCTCATAAAAAGACTGATTTTGTCAAACTACTAAAATTTTCCCATGTATGCATCATACGTGGATGAAAAGAGGAGAATGTAAGCTTTAATTTGGTATATGACACATTGTCAGGAAAATTATGGTTCAAAAGTATGCCTGTTTTAAAAATGTACTTATTTTCAAATCGTAATTTCTTGAAAAACAGTTTCTCTGAGCCTGAAATTTGTCACAACTTTAAAATGACATATTTCGATCAATATTAGAGATATCAGTGAGATTTTTTCACAGAATATTACTTTGCATTTTTCTACAGCGTATTTCACGAACTGGCATATCACTGGCATATCATGACCACTCCTTATCCACTATTCCACGAACTGGTGTATTACCTTCTAATTACCTTTATCGGCTAATTAGGTCAAAGAACCACATACTATTGCTTGTGCCACTAACTTCATAACTTTAGCAATGTTGATGCAAATAACCATGGAGTTTGCATGGATAGGGTTTCTAGGAGAGGACTGCACATCCTGCAGAATTTTCAAATTCAATTTCTTACAATTTGTAAAAACAGAGATACGTCACTTCCTGAAATCACTGACTATATATGTGCAATTTAACAGCACTGGAAATGTGGGAGTAGCCAATTATGATATTTTTTCAAAGCTCTGCAGGTAGCTTAATTTAGTTTCATTCCTTTCACTTCAGTCCATTTTCTAATGGCCATTGCACCCCAGGTACATCCTAGTTTCCTACCCTTCCAAACTCCTGCCCTTAATCCCAGGGACCAGTCAATATCAAAATAAAACTCCCTCACTAGCTTTGCTCTCATGTGCGCTTAGAGCAGGACTTGAAAAAAGAGTGAAACTGAAATAAACCAACTTCGCAATTAACTTGTAGCTATACTCTAACTTGGTAACGACTGCTTATTTATTTGTCTTCGGCCCTTGGAAAGTAGGCATAATCTAGCTAGCTAGTTATTGTGCATTCATAATTCACGACTACAGATCATTGTCTGGAAGTACTTGACAGTGCAGTGTTCACCTGTGATTGGCTGAAAAGTAAGGAGACATCTGATGAGGAGATGAGGGAGGCACAGTTAATTAAAGATGTTTTGGGCAAAGTGAGAGGGTGTTGCCAGTCGCTGGCCAATGGCTTTCTGGAATGACAGCCAGATGGAGTGAACATTCTACCAGAAACAAACTGTCACAGTGCAGGAAAGAGTTGCTTCGAAAGAATGCAGTTTTAATTCTGCTGACTGTAGAAGGATTGATTGCTTGTTCCTAATGAACTGGGCAGAGGAACAGACTGGGACAGGATTAGCATGAATCTGGTCCTGAGCCCAGGAAGCTTGGAACCTTGTTCTAATTAACTGAACAAAGAAGATGGCCTCTGCAAATTAATATCATTAAGGGGTATGCTTTACTTTCAGAAACATGAGAAGTTTAACTAGTAAATGAAGAGTCGACTTGCAAAACCTGCTAAGTAAAGTTTTGAAAATAAATGAGTTATATGGTTTAGCCTCTCTTTCAGGCACCTGCACACGTCCCACTGATAGGTCTACTTCCAAAATCTACTAAATTATGTTATAAATTGTAACGGGCAAAACCAAAACTCTTTCAAAACCCGCCAAGTGATGGAGGAAAACTGTCAAATTCTGCCAAGTCATGAGCCAATGTGGAAACGTGATTCCATTTTCATTTGCTAAAAGGAACCAATCTCAGTCGAGCTTTTATAGCCCGTTCAGCTTTTGCTTTCTCTAACTAGTTCTAATTTTTTGGTTTGGGCAGTTCAGAAAAGTGTGATGATAGTGATTCCATAAAAGATGGATTTGAACCCATGGACTCATGTTAATGTTTTCATGGTCATAGCAGCTATTCAACCACTGTGCTGTCTGTAGCATTGAGTTGCATTTAGAGTGGGTCCGGTGTCAAATACCTTCTCCTTTTGAACAAAGGCTGTGGTTTAAACATTGTCAAAACCTGCTAAATTTCCTCTCCGCTTTCAAAACCTGCGAAGTCAAAACTTTGTGTTGCAAAATCAAAGTATTTTCTTTAAAAAAAATAATGAATTGCCTCATGGATTATGTCTGCAAGGCTAATAGTTTCATTATAGTGAAAATTGGTATCTATGGAAGATCATTTCTATGCCTTTCAAAAAATCAGATTTTTCTAAAAAAATGGACCAACTTGACTTAGAAGGCTTTGCAAGTGGACTCCTCAAATACAGACTGGATTTACATACACTTAGAAATTACAATCTAGCTACTTGCAACTCAAAGGAGGGGGTATAAATACATGTCACAGACACAAGGGGTGAAAACTATGAAATGGGACACAGCCAGGGATAAGGTAGCACGCAAGACACAAACCAATCAAAGCAAACATTACTTCTAATAGACACGCAAATTGCTGAGTGGTAGGAGACACAGAAGGCATTCACATAAGGGTTGTGACACAATCCCTCTGTGTGCATTCATTCATTCATTCATTAAGAGACTTACATCACCCCATGGAGAGAAACGGTCAGTATTTATTGACGTATGTTGGTCAGAGGAAAAATGATTGTGGCCTCTGATTTCATGTGGCTGTTGAATGCTGTTTGTCTCTTGGAGACATTTAAAAGATGTTTTGTCATATTGTAATAGCGGTGTTTATTGATCTGCCAATATTGCATTCTGTTTGCTGCGATTTGTCATAAGAGTCATCTTGCTAAATATGTAATGGTTGAAAAATAAAATGGATGATTGATAAACAGATCAAATGAGATATCAGGTCTGTCAGAAAGTGAGACTGATGAATTATGGAGTCTGTGGATGTTAGAGGTCAATTTAAAAATTTTACCCATGTTGAACACATATTTCACCAGTTAAGTGCAACGTCCTGATGAAGGCTTTGTGCCGAAATGCGTTAGCATTTGGTTTTTTTAGCTTTTGTTTTTCATGATGTGACTCGAATAAATAAGTGAAATGTGAGTATTTTTGTCCTCCTTAAATTGAAGAATTGAGATGTGCTACCCTTTTTTTGATTTCTTGAATATGCTCGCTGGATTTTGGGTTTCGCAGATTCGCACTCTATTGAACACAAAAATGTCGAAGTGCAACCTCCCTAACAAGCTCAGATATTTCTTTGAGTTCACCCCAGGTAACAATCCACATAAAATTCTGATTTGAAAATCCTGAGTCTTTTTCAGTGCTATTATCAGAAATAAGGGTGGGTTGACATGCCTGGACTTCAAAGCCTAAAATATCATTTTAAGTTCAGTCAGAAGCTCAGCTCGGCAGGTGAAGCTTTATCTTCCTCTGCCAAAGACAGTGTCTGCTCTCCACCCTTAATGCAGACGAACAGGAGGCAGATATTTTTAAAATAAATTTTTAATGATCACTTTCTTAATACAGTAAACACTGAGGTGTGGTTCCTGTAAAGGGCCTACTATTGCTGTCTATTGTCCATGACTCAGGGGTTAGTTTCGATTGTTTAAAACTCACTCTGAATCCCCCTCTGAGGCCAGATAATTCCAGAAATAAATCCTGACCTTGTTATTTTCTTCCTCTCTCCAGCCTTATAATTCACATCCAAGTGTCACATCTCCTCCGAACTCTCAAGAGAGCACTCTGAATTATACTGACTGCGCCTATTTCCAGCTCTGGAGTATCATCCATTGGATCTCCAGAGATTACCAGGAGAAAGCTGATGTTGGAGGCGTCTTAAACTTCAGACCTTCAGTCTCTTCAGCCACCCCCCAACCACTGGATCCTTGGTGTGCCAGCGGCTATGCTAAGGCCATGTGGGTGGGCAGGGGGAGTGGTTGCTGTAACCATGGTGCGGGTGGGCGGGGCTGTGGGAGGACCCTGCTGCTGTTGCTCTTGTGGGTGTGTGAGCGGTGGGCGTCAGCCCAGTGCCCCGAGCGCTGCCACTGCAGCTGGGAGAGCGGGGAGGTGCAGTGTACGGACGCCGGGCTGCGCGAGATCCCACGCGGCCTTCCCGCCGACACTGTCTCCCTCCACCTGGAGCGCAACCTCATCCGTAATCTTCCGGAAGGCGCATTCCGCGACCTCCCTCACCTGCGTGACCTGCACCTGTCACACAACCGCATCGAGTCGCTTTCCTCGGGCGCCCTGCGGCACCTAGGCGAGGAGCTCCGCCTTATCGACCTCTCGCACAATCGCCTGCGCCGCGCCAGCCGCGAGGACTTCGGCCCCACGCGCGCCAAGACCCGCCTCTTCCGCAACCCCTGGCACTGCGACTGCGCCCTCCAGGAGCTGGTGGAGACGCTCAACCTGGAGCCCGAAACCGTCAACGAGATCGTCTGTGAGAGCTCTGCACGAGGCGCCGGGGAGGGGGGACGTTGGGAGGAGGTGGGCGGGCCCGGCGGCGGGGGCGGAGCCGGGGAGCATGCCGGCCAATCGCTGGTCAAGCTGTTGGACTCGGGCGTGAATTTCTGCAGCCTGCAGCGGAAGACCACGGACGTAGCCATGCTGGTGACCATGTTCATCTGGTTCTTCATGGTGATTGTGTACGTGGTGTACTACGTCCGGCAGAACCAGGCTGAGGCCCGTCGGCACCTGGAATACCTGAAGAGCCTCCCCAGCCCGCAGAAGACCCCCACGGAGACAGACACGCTGAGCACAGGCTTCTAACATGGCCCAGGATGCCGTGCGGCTCTCAGGCTTTCCTTTTAGACTGCTGGGACTCGGCCTTATGTGAACACCTTCCTGGATCCTTCTGGGAAGACATGTAACTAGATTCCCAAATTCATCTGTGAGAAAAATGTTCATGGCCTGAACATTTCAGGAATATTTTCTTTGCTCCAAGCAAGTTCTACCATGTTATGGAGAAGGAGGGTTTTCTAAAATTATGATCTCAGAGATGCACAGCGAGCTGCAGAAAACTAAATTTTGCTAACCTTTTTCTCTGACCTTCTGGGAATGTACTAGATTACCAGAAATTGCTGTCTGGATGCATCACTCAAATGGTAATCTAAAGAATTCTATGTATGTAGCAAACACTGGCAAATTCAACACTGACCACTGTTAAATGCATCTGTATGGGATGGAAATACTCTGATAGAGTATCTGATGTACAGTGGTCCAGTAGCTCTCTCTCTCTTGCTCTTTCCCTCACACACACGCACACACGCATACATACATTCACTTGGTTTAATTTATGACCCAACAGATCCTCCAGCACAATAACAAGCAGACTCCGTGTGAGGCCACTTAGTCGAAACCCATGTGACTGCCCTGATTTACACTTATTCCTGCATCCAGGGAGTTATGTTAAAATATGAGCCCAGCCACCCATCATCTTTAAGCAGCAAGAACTGTAACTTGACTTCACACTGAGGAGCCGTGTAGCTGCCCTGAAGTATACTGCTATCTCAGGGACAGAGAACACCAAATTTAGAGCCATCTTTCTGCCCGCGAGTCTGAGTGTTTATTCGCTCCATTTCATCAATCACATCTCAGATTTGGCTACTTTTTTAAATAGATTTTACAAAATCATGACCATTGAAATGTTCACTCTCTCAGCTGTCTGTTGTCGTAACCTGAGTTATCCTTTCGTCACATAGAGTGTTAATGGAAGGTTCTAATTTGCTATAATTGGATATTCAATGTTCTTTCAGACCATTTGATGGGATTTGTTTTTGGAGGGGTTCTAGTTGGTGGTCACTATGTCCATTATTTTGGACATTATGCATGTGAGATGCATACTGCCATGTAGTATTGTATACGTGGGGTGACAGAAATAATGTCAAGTTGATGAAAGCTGGTCATTGATATGCATGATGTCCTGTATTCTGGGCATGGCTTATTTGAGCTCTTCACCTGGCTTGCAAAATGACCAATATTTTGGACAGAACATAGAATCAGGTGTATTCCAACAAATAGACATGCATTACAAAGCTTATGTGTTTCAGTGTGTGCTATATATATTTCATTCCTTAAACAGGAGAAAGTGGGATCAAAACTTGAACAATATACTGATATTTCTGACTTTAGTCAATTTTACTCTTATGCACTCTGCCATTGTGATCGTTTGTCGTAAATCGTGTGACTAATCAGAGCAACACCTATTGCGGAAATTCTGAACTGGAAATATCCAATCAAATGTATATTATGTGTTTTCAGGGTATCTATGAGCCAAGACAACATAAACCCCACGTAAAATATGTCCAAATTATTGGACAACATGAAACGAAGGACTAATGTGAACACCCAGATTAGCACTTCTCCATAAAAGATGGTGTGAAAATGAGGGTAAATCCCTTGTTCCAGTCACCCCTGACACTTCAAACGCAGTGCCACAGAGTACATGTAGAGGATGGCATATTGCACAGACTGTAGTCATTTTCAGTAAAAAGATTCAGTCAACAAATTTTGCCTGGACTTTAAACAAGTGATTTGTTTTCTATCTTGGCATTTTTACATTCAGATATTACACCTCCAAAAAACATCAACCATCTTTTGAAGGTCACACATCATGTTGAAGTTACAAAAGGGCAAAAATAAGATTCTTAAATTAGACTACATTAGCAGTATGTCTTGTTGACCAGTGTAGTCTATACATGTGCTAGGAGAGGGTAACTGTGAATGTAGCGTTAAACGTTTTTTGAACATCACGTCTATACCCTAGTTGTGGTAAAGAGCACAAAAACAAAATATTGCAAAATTACTGAATAGACCCTTCTAGCCTTCCTGTGATTGTTCATGTGTTTTTGTACATGTGGGTTGATCTGAAGTAGCGAATGTAGCATTGTTTTAGAGCAGCAATAACACAAGCCTCGAGCAGAACAACACCATTCTAGGTCCTCCACGTCAGGCAAGGCCATACAGTTTTTAGCTGTGAAACAGTGCCCATGGAAGCCCAAAGTAGACAATTTTCAAATGAAAAAGTGATCCCACTATTGCATTATAATTTTCCACTTATGAATGAGTTATTTGAGACAATTTTAAATTGAAAATGCATCCATCCAATTATCACTCTTGTTTTCACATACACATATGGGACATCTATGACTATATTCAAATGATAATGAAAAGCTGTTCGACGTTTCATTTTCTAAGTCATGCTCCGCAATGCAGTGGATAAAATTCAAATGCAATAAGCAAAACAGCACCCCCAGCCTATTGCATTTACATTTACATGTCATCACGCTCTTTTAGGGTCAACATGATAATGTAAATGCTTGTTTTCTAATCACGTGGAAATGATAACGACATAATAATGTTGACATTTGACATTTCATTTTCATAGACTTATCCTGCAATACATGGGACAATATTCAAACGCAGTAAGGGAAACAGCACCTCCCAGTCCATTGCATTTTCAAACACGTCACCACCCTCTTTTTGGGACACAAAGAAAATTAAAATACAATCTGTCAGCATCTCATCAAGGCAGGTCTTCTGCTAGGATGTCACTCATTATGGGCGCGAACGGAAACCATGTTCCTCATTTGCATACCAACCAGCTTCTGGGTAGCGCTTGTACACACAGAGGCTTACTGAAATTTTCATATTACATCTAGCTCAGTTAATAGAGTTGGGGCAAAAATCAAATCATATCTCTTTAATCTGATGATCATATACAAATATGTTCCTTATTTAACGTTAGCTAGTATACTAGCTGCCGAGATGGCTACATCCAAAGCGCAACGTATCCTAGTGCGCGATGGCACACAAACAATCCATAGTAGCCCAGCCATCAAGACGCCATCCTCCGCATCCCATTCATTTTCTATGGCATGCGTGCGTTTTAGTGCGCGATACATTCTGGGATACCATCCGATACGATCCGGGCATCCCTGCGGGAAAGTAGGAGGGGGCGAAGATGAAATTTTCTAGCCATATGGAAATGAATACGGTGCCCGCAACCTGGGAGCCAATCTCTTCCGTCCGAAAAACTTCCAGAGCAAGCAGATCTTCCTGTTTTGACAAGGACGAACAAGAAGCTGAACTGGGACCTGTCCAGTCGAAAGTACTGCTGGAAGAGTGCTGTGTCCAAACGGAGCTCTGATAGGAGCCGATGATACTCCCCATAATTTTTTCGGCGATGAACCCAAAAACGGCGGTGGCGACGGCGGTTGTATCTACTATTCAACAGCAAAATCGCAGCCAGAATCTTCTTTCGACGATCCATGGCAGAGAGATGTTTGTACGAAAATTGATTTGTACTCATAACAGCAGGAAAATCAAAATTTAGCGGGGATGGATTCTATTTGATCACACAATGTCCGACACGCCCACAAGCCAGCAAGTCAGAAACGCCCATAAACGAGCAGTTTCGCAGGGAGGTGCGGATAACATCCGGAATTTCCGTGTGTAGTAGGGCCTCACCGTGCGCCTCCGTGCGTACAAGCGCTACCCAGAAGCTGTTTGGTTGGTATGCAAATCAGGAACATGGTTTCCGTTCGCGCCCATAATGAGTGACATCCTAGCAGAAGACCTGCCTTGATGAGACGCTGACAGATTGCCTTTTAATTTTCATTGTGTCCCAAAAAGAGCGTGGTGACGTGTTTGAAAATGCAATGGACTGGGAGGCGCTGTTTTCCTTACTGTGTTTGAATATTGTCCCATGTATTGTAGGATAAGTCTTTGAAAATGAAATGTCAAATGTCGTCATCATTATTATGTCATTATTATCTCCAAGTGATTAGAAAACAGCATTTTCATTATCATGTTGACCCTAAAAGAGCGTGATGACTTGTAAATGTAAATGCAATAGGCTGGAGGTGCTGTATTGCTTATTGCATTTGAATATTGTCCGCTGTATTGCAGAGCATGACTTTGAAAATGAAATGTCAAACAGCTTTTCATTATCATTTTAATGTAGTCATAGATGTCCCATATACGTATGTGAAAATAAAAGTGATAATTGGATTAATGCATTTTCAATTTAATATTGTCTCAAATAACTCATTCATAGGTGGAAAATTATAATGCAAGAGTGGGATTACATTTTCATTTGAATATTGTCCACTTTGGGCTTCCATAAGTGCCGTTAGCACCTGATGCAACATTAAGCTTTCTCATTTCTCTGTGGATGCCTGCGAGTGTTTGTTGCCTGATTGGACCCTCGCTAGACTCACAGGGGATGTCTGAGCAATTTCCCCCGAAGATGGTCGTGCTGCCCAATTGCCCAATGGATTATTCAACCAGAAAAATTAAGGGCTTTTATCTGAGCTTCTTGATGCATTTAAATGGCAAGAACAAAATGCGTTGGCATACCCACTGCGATGTGCACCTTTTGTTTTGTGCAAACAACAAACTCATTATTTAGAGAGCCTAAAAAGTTTTAAATCTTAAGAAGGAAATTCAAAAGCTGTAGAGACCCCCTTTTATGTAATTTATTTTATAATAAAAAATTTTTGATTTGTATTTATGTCCTTGTGATTCTTTGTTGCAGTTCTCTCCATTCAGCACCCAAATTTATTCCACAGTTAATCACTCAAAATGGACAATCAGCTTCTACATGAATCATGAGCCCAGATTTAAAAGTAAATTTAAACAAATGAACTAAATAGGACCGGAAAAATGTAAAAAAAAATAAAATAAAATAAAACATCCTAGCTCTGGTTTGATTATAAAAATGCTACTACCTTTTATTTCTAAGGAGATGTGTCCATAGTAGAGACTGAAAACAAGGATGACAGAGTGAAATGACAAGATTGCCCATAATCCTGATGGACGTTACAACACTGTCCTACTCTACCCAGCTATGAACTTTAAAATACTGGAACAAAACTTCTATTTTACACGTACAAAATAACAAAAAATGTCATTCACACATTTCCCTCCCTTAGGCCTCTTGATGAAAATATAGGATCACCCACAACCCATAAGCACTCCGAGTCTACCTGTACATTGGGTTCTGATTTTGTCTTGGCACCTCATAGGTGGTGTACTGATCAAGGTTCAGGAATCTCTTTTCTCTAGCTTAACCTTTTCAATTATGAGATTAATAGCGTACTGATCCTAGATCAGCAGTGTGAAATGGGAAAAGAAGCTGTCGTTTCCATGGATTTCATGCTGGAGGGGAGGAACTACCCATCAGTGGCACTAATAAAAGCTGGGGACATCACTAAAAGAGAAGTATTTAAAAAATAAACAGCTCCTTCATTTAGCATTCTGCTCATTCTTTTCCCTTTAAAAGACACACAAAAAAAATTTTAAATCAAAAAGCGACTTCAATGTTACTCTTTTATTTCCTTTTATTTCCAATTTACATTAATTAAAACCATAACAAAACAAAAAACCAAAATCATGATCATGATCATAATAAAAATATTATTATCAATAATAATACTATTAATAATAATGGAAATATACACACCCTCACACATGAATAAACCCACCTGCCCTGGTCAATGGGCGGTCACCTCACAGATAAATGAAGGGGGTTATCGAGCTGTCACATGATTCAATTTAGGAGGGGGGCACATTTGAAATTTTGGGGTACCCCCTTCACGTCCCATATCAATCTGATGGAGTCTTCTCTCAACGCGGGGGGTGGGGGGGTACTGCGAGTGAGAGGGTGGGTTAGGGTGTTGGGTTGGGAGGGGTAGGCAGGGGTGGGGCTTGGCAGAGAAAGAACTTTAGAAGTGTTAGCACCTTCCCAAAGTGGGCCAATCAGAGGAGGTGCTTAAGATTCCAAAACTGCCCAGTTTTTTTTTTTTGTGGCAAGGGCTCAGCTTAAAGGTGTTCAGTTTTTGTGTTTTCAGCATGAGGTAGCTTACAAAAATATAATTCAAACAAAACAAGTTCAATGGTTCCTCAGTATTCCAAATTAGCAGTATCTCATTCGAGAATGAGGGGCAATTTTTTCTTTTTATGGGATTGGCCAAAGGGAGCCTGGGCAGTATAAGGGAAGAAAAACAAAATTAAAATTTTTGTGAAATAAAAATTAAGGAAAATAAATCGATGGAATTGAAATGTACTTTCCAAAAAGTGTATATATGTATACACACACATATACGTATATATACATATATACAAACCATCATAAAGCAGAATCTGGTCCTAAAGAAATACAGACTTGATTTACAACAATAGCACCATTGGTTTTATTATAATACACAGTAATTTTTGGTACACACTGTGGTGGTGGAGTTAGGAACACCTGCACTTAGTACAAAGTTGAGTATATTTTTGGTAGATTTTCAGAAGCATATGTCAGTGGGGGGAGGTGGTGACCTCTGATTGGATGGGAGGAGTTTAATATGACGAGCAGCCCTACCACATCACGGATCCAGAGGATGCTGTAAAAACGAAAATAAATAAATATCTCACAGCCACGTTCCACTCTAACTTTCACATTTTCTCTCTGCCGCGTTCCCTCTCTTCTTCTTCCTTCTCATGTAAAATAAGGACGGGGTCCAGGACAATTGTGGGCGGGTGGGCTGGGTGGTTCAGGAGACGAGAAAATGGCACTGCTGCTCGATCCATCCCAGGCGAATATTGTGGACGCTCTTCAGTGCAGATATCCTCGGTGGAGTACGACTCGGAAAGTACTTTTTACCTTTTTTTTTTAAAAAAAAGAGTCTCGTTTTAATAAAAAAAAAGACTATCTAGATAGATATCCTCTTTCTCGGACTGTGTGTGTTTTTAATCTTTTCAGATCTCTCCTGCCAGATGTTTGATCCTCTCTTTATTTTGTCGCTCTTTTACAAGAAGCAGACTGCGCCCACGTCGACTCCAAACTCCTGACCCGCGCCCCCGATGTCCATAGGAGCGACGTCCACGATGGGCAGGCGGGACGTCTTCTGGGTCCTGTACTCCATCACTGTCTTACCCCACTGGCCCGTGTGTCTCTGCAGAGGACAACGGAGACAAGAAAATTGTCACATTTAATTCTAAAAAGCGACATTATTTTACTACTAACACACATCACCAGGTCAGTGCACGCTCTGGACATTTTTGTCAGCTACGGAGGCTGATTTTCATCAACAGACTTTAGGCGAGATGATTTGTCATTTTGGAGCGTAACCTATGAAAACACAAAGAGAAAATGCATCCCCGACACTGTCAGAAGCCAGGCCTGCCAAAACTGATCCCCAAAACTCTTTGCAGAAGAAAGCAGCAGCGCTAACCAATCTGCAACCATGACCCCTGACCTGAGGGTGCTGTACCTACCCCTGCTTTGAGACGGCACCAGGCTGGGGCAGGTAGCCCTGGTCCTGGAGAGCCATAGAGGCATGTTTAGATGCCTCTCTGCTCCAACAAATAAGATTCGGATGACTGTAGCTCGTCAAGCGCTTGACATTCATGCAGTCATGTATTCAGGAGAGCAACATCTAAAACACGGAGGACTATGGCTTTCCAGTAGCAGGCTGCACGATCTCTGATCGAGTGGTAACGAACACAAATTTCAGAGGGATGCATACGCACAAAATTTTATTCTGCTTAACTGGCTCCAACTGGCCCATTTAGTTATACAGTCAAATGGCTTCAGAGGGGTCTCTCCTTATATATGCTGGAGTGAGTTTCCCTGGATCTAGGGCACAGTTACAGTCTTTAATTAGCTGCCATAACATTAATAAAAAGAGCATGAACTAGGGCTAAACAAAGACCTAGAAAAAAGAGAACAAGGTAGAGGTCTGTGTGTATCTGTGCATATGCCTGTTTCCTGCAAGTATGAGTGTGTGTGAGCATATGTTTACATGCGCGTGTATGTCAGTGGGTGTGTGTGTATGTGAGAATGCACATATGTTTGTATGTCATCAGCATGAGTGCGTGTGCAAGTGTGTATTTGTGTTGTGTGTTTAAGCATGTCAAGACATGAATATACATACGGATGCGTGTGTTTACGTATGTGTGTGCGTTCGTATGTGTGTGCTTGTAAATACAAATGAGTGCATATATAAATGAGTGTATGCGTGTGTGTCTGCGTGTGCAGGCTTGTAAAAATGTGTGAGTGCATGTATGTACTGTATGAGTGCGTGCATGTGTGTGTATATGTGCCTGTGTGTGCTGGCGTGCATGCTCGTAAAAATGTGTGAGTGCATGTATGTACTGTATGAGTGCATGTTTGTGCGCGCGTGTGAGCGTGTGTGTGTGTGCATGCGCGCGCTCACCGTGCAGCCGTCCTCCAGCACGCTGTAGGTAAATCGGCTGTTGCCCTCCGCGCGGATCTCCACGTCGTTGGAGCCCTGCAGGAGCAGCGCCTTCTTCAGGTTGCCGGTGGTCTGGTCCAGGTAGGCCACGCTGTTCTTGCAGTGGTAGGTGATGTTCTGCGAGGCCTCGGTGGACAGCAGACGCAGGAAGGTCATCTGGATGCCGGCTGTGCTGGCGGGTAGAGTGTCCTCGCCATAGCTGAACTGCAGGGGGCAGCAGAGAGCGACATTACCATCAGAACCAGAGGGCAGAAGCCAAAGCCATTTTCTGGGCGCATCCCCATACTTGCAAAAATCAGCCACATTTTTTGTGTCACAGGACAACACATCTTTTTAAGAATGTGGAAGTTCTAAATCTACTCAGTTTGGTCAAAGACCAAAATGGCCGCCCAAAGGAAAGCCACAGGACACTTGTTATGGAGGCAACATAGAAGGGGGGACTTCCTAGCTCAGTCTACAGGGCAGCCAACCCTTAGCCCCAGAAGAGGCCCTACAGCAGACAGCCCAACGATGTTCCTGAGGTCTACTGCCCAGTCAGCTCTCAGTCCAAAGCCCACTGCTTGACAAACTCCAGATCACAATGAGCTGCTAATAAGTAATGTCGAGAGAGCCATATTTGCATTTGGAGGAACTGTAAACCATAGGCCTCACACGTCCAGTCTTCGAGGGCTGCAGAGTCTACAGGTTTTTGGGATTTCCATTCAATCAGCAGCTAACTCAGGCCTCATAAACTAGGTATGCAGACCCTTTAACCGATTAATGACTTCAATTAAGCACTTAACAAATCATAAACCTGCAGTCACAGTGGCCTACCAGGATTTGAGCATGGGAACCCAGCCCAACAAGAAGGTAGATCTCCAGAAACTGGGTTGGGCCTGTCAGATCCATTCTCACCACTCAGTGCATGAGATCACAAACTGGATGCATCCAGTGAAAACTCAGTCACAGTGATCTCAGGGTTAAGGACTGATCAAGCCAACAATTGCGAAGCCACAAGCCTCCATTTTACATTGGTGAGGAGAGTGAGTCATGACAAAAGCCCAGCAAGATGCAGTTCCTTTGATGATTTAACGTCTTAAAAGTAGTCATTCATCATTCTGTTAGCCTCTGCTCTTGAAACCTGGTGTCATGGAGGTTCTACTGGTTCTTCATAGGTTTCATGGAGATCACGGGAGAACATCACTCACGTGGAACCCTCCGTTCATGGTCTCGCCGAACCAGATGTGCTTGCGGTCCTTGCTCTTGCTGGACCACCAGTTCTTGCGTGGGACCTTGGCTGGGTTGGGGTAGACGCAGGTCTCGCCGGTCTCCATGTTGCAGAAGACCTTGATGGCGTCGATGGTGCAGCCCTGGTTGGGATCGATCCAGTAGTCTCCTGCAAGAGAGGACACAATCAGTTCCAAGTGATTCTTGTCGATCAAAGATCAGATTTCGAGAGGCGATGGTACAGTTTTGTGCTCACAGGCATTGCTAAATGTTGCCTCTGTGTCAGTTTGAAACATTTGAGGGGCAATTTTAGGTGTTAAAATGGTTACAGAGTTAAATGCCTGGAGATTCTCCCTGAGATAAATTACTGACAGTAATGCCACGAGAACGGACTAAACTGGCACTTACAGGCTATTACCAAACCCGCTGAAGTATGGCAGTAATTCAGAGCAGATCTCAGGATGTCATGTGTAAAGTGGCAGGGATATTCAGAACATCACAGGAAAATGGGATGTCTGGTCCCCGTTACGATAGACAGATCCTGGCCAGACTCATTTTATCAGAGAGGCCAGAGCAGACCCTACAGGGCCTCTCACTCTCTCTCTCCTCTACTGCTTCAGAACTCCAAACTCACTGATATCCTGCAAATTCAACACGTCAGCAATTTCAAACAGATTCAAGCCCCTGAAACTGCTTTTGGAAATGTGATAAAATTGAGGCTAACATTATAACACAAACTGTGAGCAGTGGTTAGGGAGATGAAATTTCAGCAGCTTGAGCAGAGCATCTCAGTCTTAGAATGCGCTATGCGCTCCGGCTGTTTTTTACCCCCCCCCTTCTCTCCATATTTCTCTTCCTCTCACTCTCTCAGTCTCTCTCTCCTTCTGCCTCTCCCCCTCTCTGACACCCCCCCCCCCTCTACCTCCTCTCACCCCAGTTCAATTGATCGATTGATCAATTCAAAATGCTTTACTGGCAAGACAAATTTGTACACTTGTGTTGCCAAAGCTTGATGTAACACAATAGTTAAACAAAATAATACAGCAACACCAACACATGCCCAAGTGGGGAGCTGTGCCAGGTGTGTGTCTGTGCGTGTGTGTGTTTGTGCTTGCGCGAACATGTGTGTGCATTTTTGAGTTTGTGTGTCCGTGTGTACAAATGCGTGTCTTTCTGTGTTAATGTGTGTGTGTGTGTGTGTGTCTGTGTGAATGTGTTCATGTGTAATGGTTGTGTAATTTATGTGTTTGTGTGTGTGCCTGTGTGAACGTATCAGTGTGTGTGTGTGTTTGCAGGAATGGGTTGGTTTTTGGGGTAAGTATGAGTGAAGAATGAAGAATTAGCCCAGGGGACAGTTGTCTGTGAGTATGAGTTTGACAGGGACACTCATAGCCCTTTTCCACTAAAGTGTTTCCCGTGCCGGTTCGGGGCCAGTGCCTAATTTGGAACCAGTTTTTCCTGTTTCCATCTACAGACAAAGAACCGGTTCCAGGCCCACAAAAGCTGGTTCCAGAGTGGCACCACATCTTTGCTGGGCCAGAAGAAGGGACTGGTTACATAGGGAGGCTGGGGGTGGGGTTAATTAAACAATGAGAAAAAGTGGTCCTACATTCAGACATATTCGCGCTGTGAGTATGAGTTGTGCGCTAGGAGCCAGCTAGCAACCTAAAAGGCGAATGTTAACATCTTGCAATCTGTGGATTTATTAAATCCGTGTAAATAAGAATCAATCATGCTAGATTCTTTCCAGTCTTCTCGAACGTAGTTGGCGTCCATTTAAACCACGTAAAGCTGACAAATGGTGTTGAATCATTCATGTTTGGATTCTACGAGCAAAAGATTCACGTAGTCCGCCATTGTTGTTGTGACAAAGTTGGTGCTAGTTTTTCTGGGAAAGCGGCGATGTATACCGATGTATACAGTGACGCTAAGACGTGGCTCTACAGCCAGCTCTGACGGTGGAAAAGCAGACCAGTTCTTCACAGGTTCGCACGTGGTAATGATTGAGAACTGGAACCAGTACTGGTCCAGAACCGGCGCAGGAACTGCTTTGGTGAAAAAGGGCTATCACTGTTCCTGAGATTCTGGGTCCCCCTCCTCTCTCTGCCCTTCTCTCTCTCACCCTCCCTCCCTCCCTCCCCTCTCTCTCCCCATTTCTCTCCTCCCTCCTTTATCTCTCTCTCCTCCCTCCTCTTTCTCTCCCCCCTCTCTCTCTCCCCCTCCATCTCTCACCGCTCTTCCAGTCGGGGTGGCACAGTTTCAGGTCCCTGCAGGTGCGGGCCGGGTTCTTCTTGGACCCCTCGGGGCTGCGGATGTTCTCAATCTGGTTGTTGAGGGACTTGAGGGTGACGTCCACCTCCAAGTCGTGCTGCCGCAGGTTTCCGGAAGCCTGGTCAGCCCTCATGTAGCGCAGCGGGTCAGGGCCCTTCTCCGGCTGGGATATGCCTGCGAACGCCGACATGTCGATCCCGGGGCCTGGGGGGCCAGGGGGTCCAGGTGGGCCAGGATTACCAGGAGGACCCTGAGGGGGAGGAAGAGGAATATTATTAATAGGACACAGGCTTCCGGACAGAATTACAGATACTTTACACAGATTATGAGATGTAAATATAAGAATTATTTTAGAGCGCTAAAGAGAATTAGAGTTGTGTTATTTTAGACAGAGTATGAGATTGTTGGCTGTGGGATTATAGAGTGCAATATTATAAGGAATGGGGGAGATACTATCATAAGCCATTCATGAGAGTGTAGATGAGGCTGTTGATGGATTTTAGTCTTAGTATAATCACATAAAGAAAATGAGATGTAATAGTGATGATCATGATAAAGCCAAAGATGATGCTGCTGATGATTATAATGGTCATTTTTATCGTCGTTATTATTACTGCAGGAAGAGCAGCAGTATAGAGTGAACCCGTGCCTGTAAACAGGCGTTCAGCGAGTGCACAGAGCCTCCTATTTTGCTCAGCATGCTGCCATTCATTCGGGCCCTTATAGATCAGAGGGGTCTCCCTGTAACGCACCACTTAACTGCTCCATTACAGCCATCAGTCCGCAGCGAACCCATCTCAGCCGCTGATTTTAAGCCAGGGATAGAGTGGTGCCCTTGTTACTACCAAAAGGGGGAGGAGGAGGGGACCGAAGGCCATGGTTTTCTGATGTTTATCTAACCCCTTCACGAGTGGTGCTTTTTTACCGTTTCTTTCGCAGTGCTCTAGAAGCCTGTTGCGCTGGATCAACAGAACTGATTGTGACCTCGGCATTAGAATGAATAAATGACCTAAATTTTTATTATTGTGTCATGCCTACCTTGTATGCCCAGCCCGCACGGGCTTATAAGACACCAAACAACCAAAAGAGTTATCTTTATGGTAACCAGATGCTATCCGTATATCCTATCCAATCATGCTGTACGACAAAATATGATGGTTTATGCAACGTGACTAAAAATTCTCAAGGTGCAACACCAGAAAAGAAAGTGTCGAGCGGCACTTTTTCCCATTGAAACGAGCGACGCTCATCGTAAGGGTCAAGCTGCCCAAATCACGCTTTGCTCGGTCACACTGGGCAGTTTTCCACCAAATTGTTTTGTGAAAATTTCAAGCAACTTTTGGAAATACTGGCAAAAGTAAATATGAAGCAGTCTGCTTTTACATCTGTAACGCAAGCATTCTGAAGAAGATGCAACAAAATGCAGCATGCTTTTTTCTTTGGCTCTGGCCATTCTGAACAACAGTGTGTGTTTCATGTCCTAACCCCTTTCAAAGCACAGTTTTCTCCACCTGCATTCCCACACCGTCTTCCCATCATCGATACGCCATCTTAAATTTTTCCTCTCAATTATGTCTGTTTTTTGAATTTTAGGCCTTTCCACTGTGGTTTTCTAATGCTCTAAATCAGGATTCACATAGTAACAGAAGGATGGATGCCCCACTTGCGTTTTTTTTTTTTTCGGTGAGGGAAAGGGTTAGTGGACACTCACAGAAGGACCAGTCTCCCCAGAGCGGCCACGGGGTCCTGGAGGCCCGATAGGGCCCGGCAAGCCATTGGCTCCGTCTTTCCCGGTGGGTCCAACAGGTCCAGGTGGTCCCTAGTGATGCAGAGGACGAGATGTATGAAAAACTCACCCTACATCTGCCCTTTAGTCAACCAGCGACAGGACCCTGCTTACAGGTGTACAGCATATATCCGCATCACATGGCATTACATCATGCTACCTAACAGCAGTTTAGCGTAGGCCCTTCTCCTCCAGTGTGACTCAGTAAACATTACAATCCATCTGACAGCCGAGCTCTTACAGGAGCGATTCAGGTCAAGTAAAGGAATCCATAAGCTACAATCAAAATGGTGGAGGTTTGGGCTGCCTTGCAGGTGCTATCGAGCTATAAACCAAGAAATAAGAGGTAAACAGCCTGCATAACACGTAAAATGCGCACAAGGGGATGCAGCTTTTTGAGGATGTGCATTTAAGATGTAAATTATCGATATCAACACGCACCCTCCCTCCACTGGGTCCAGCAGGTCCAGAAGCACCCTGATCACCGGGCTGACCCTGGGTGCCAAAAAAAGAAACATAAGTGTAAAATTGAATCAAATGAAATATTTCTTATGTTACACATGTCACAAAGATTTATCACATTGTGTGTCGACTCACGGGGGGACCAGGCAGACCCTGGAGTCCGGTGAACCCTCTGTGACCCTTCTGCCCCCTCTCTCCGCCCTCGCCCGCCTCTCCCTTATCTCCACGTGGTCCTTGGGGTCCCTGCGAGTGAGAAAAACTTCACTGGTTAAATCTGTTCCCACTGGGCGGAAGTACTGGACAGTGTCATTGGACATTAATTTGCAGGTCATCTGGTCTTGGATGGTCAGGTTGTGTTCATCTGTGGATAAGACTGAGTGGGACTTCACAGGTTACGCTTTGGGAGGTACGGTGGAGAAAAGTTCACGGGGAATATTTGCAGCCATAATGACCCTTAAAGCCCTAGAAGAATCTCACACAAAGGGATACTGGGGTCTGGCAGTTTTACATAAGCAATTATACTACAGAGTTTTAGTGGATGTTTACCTTCATAAGTGAACATTCAGCCTTAATTTCTTTAAAATGTGCGTCTACTATTCAAGCCAGTTAAATCTGGTTGACCCGCTGAAGTTTATAGAGTCAGCTTGACAACCAGTTTTCTCACCAGCATACTCAACCAGCTTTAACTGGCCTTTTTTTGTTATGTTCCTTTTAAAAATCAGGAATGAGAACAGACAACAAGAAATTTAGTTAGAATGTCAACAAAGGGCACGGAGAGAAATGGCGGTGAGAACTTGGCACTGGTGGGGGTGAAAGGGTTAACCAGCTGATTGAGTATAAGAGATTTAGTGCTTCATCTATGTTTACCCATAGAGTCTTTCTAGAAAAGGTGAGTCGGCTACAGTGGACTGTGCGGTAAGACCTAATCTGTTTACTATTCTCGACTCCATATTCACTGGATGTCTGCATTATTCATGCCATGAAATTTGCTGCCTGTTCTTGATTGATAGTTGTTGTTTTGGAGCCAACTTTTCCTTGGCTAGTTAGAGCAACACACTGTACTTCACCTCTGATAAGAAGATTCTGCCTCTGCCAAATCACTTTATAATGATCATCAGTTAAGAGGAAATTGCATCATAAGGTTACAGAATATAATGTGATTTTCTAGCAGTGTCATAACAACTGAGTCATACAGGGGCTTATTCATTATTGTGGACAGATATTTTTAATAATATCTCTTGGCTGTGGGGACATTGCATGTCATTGCATCACATTGTGTGTCGCTTATCACATTGTGCGGACAGCGGAAATAGCGTATCAGATATAAATGGTTTGTATGTATGCGTCATGAGGACAGCGTATGCTGGAGCACAGTGTGGGGGCAGAGTATAGGTGTTCATCACAGTATCAAGATGTTGTGAGTGTTTATCGCAATGTGGGGGCGATGAAAATTGTTCATTTTATATTGGATAGTACAATACAGCATTAGGAGAGTACATGATGTGAATCGCGCAGGGTATTTTATGATGCACGTCCATTACACTGTTGGGGTAGCGTATGCTTCATTTCACAAACGTGGGGATTTTGTGTATTGAGTAACAGGGAGGAGGCAGTGTATCCAACAGTGTGAGGACATTGCATCTTAAATGCTGTATATATGTGCTGCATCAGAGACCACATGAACAGGGCATTTTGTAAGCTAATGTGGCCAGTGTATGTTACATATCAACGAAAAAACAGTACATTCAGTTTGTGTATCACAGAGCAATAACAGCGAATGTTGTTCGCGTATTACAGAGAGGGGATGGTATATGTGGACTTTGCAATACAGCACAAGTACAGTTTATGAAGTCTATCCGTATAGAAGGGCAGGGTATGTTGCCTGTCACAATGTCGGGGAATAGGGACAATGTATGTGGACACTGTGTCGCTGATTCAGTGCAAATCATGCTGCATACTCTGCAATTTCAGCATACCAACTCCATACAGCTGATAAAATGGCTGTAAACAAGTGTTAGGGGCATATATAATATGAGGGGGTTGAAGAACACATTTGCAGGAGATTGCTTGTGGTTCATGAACAGTAAAACACAGTTATAGCATGCCAGAAGTTTTTAGTGAGAGGTGAAACGGTGGTTTATGAGGACACTCACGGGCATTCCTCTGGAACCAGCAGGTCCAGGAGGTCCTGCAGGCCCTTGGGCTCCCTGAAAACAACACAAACAGAACAAAAACATGAGTCCAGTCTCCTAACATTAGCACACACAGAACAAACAAATGAGTCCAGTCTCCAAACATTAGCACACACAGAACAAACACATGACTGCAGTCTCCTAACATTAGCACATACAGAACAAACACATCAGTCCAGTCTCCTAACATTAGCAAACACAGAACAGACACAAATGCAGTCTCCTATCATTTGCTCATACAATACAGAATGAACACAAGTCCGGTCTCCTACCATTAGCACACACAGAAGAAAAATGAGTCCAGTCTCCTAACATTAGCACAAACAGAACAAACACATGAATCCAATCTCCTAACATTAGCACAAACAAAACAAACACGAGTCCAGTCTCCTAACATTAGCACAAACAGAACAAACACATGAACCCAGTCTCCTAACATTAGCACAAACAGAACAAACACATGAACCCAGTCTCCTAACATTAGCACAAACAAAACAAACACATGAGTCCAGTCTCCTAACATTAGCACAAACAAAACAAACACATGAGTCCAGTCTCCTAACATTAGCACAAACAGAACAAACACATGAACCCAGTCTCCTAACATTAGCACAAACAGAACAAACACATGAATCCAGTCTCCTAACATTAGCACAAACAGAATAAACACATGAACCCAGTCTCCTAACATTAGCACAAACAGAACAAACACATGAATCCAGTCTCCTAACATTAGCACAAACAAAACAAACAAATGAGTCCAGTCTCCTAACATTAGCACAAACAGAACAAACACATGAATCCAGTCTCCTAACATTAGCACAAACAGAACAAACACATGAGTCCAGTCTCCTAACATTAGCACAAACAAAACAAACACATGAGTCCAGTCTCCTAACATTAGCACAAACAGAACAAACACATGAATCCAGTCTCCTAACATTAGCACAAACAGAACAAACACGAGTCCAGTCTCCTAACATTAGCACAAACAAAACAAACACATGAGTCCAGTTTCCTAACATTAGCACAAACAAAACAAACACATGAGTCCAGTTTCCTAACATTAGCACAAACAGAACAAACACATAAGTCCAGTCTCCTAACATTAGCACAAACAGAACAAACACATAAGTCCAGTCTCCTAACATTAGCACAAACAGAACAAACACATAAGTCCAGTCTCCTACCATTAGCACAAACAAAACAAACACATGCGTCCAGTCTCCTAACATTAGCACAAACATAAAAAACACATAAGTCCAGTCTCCTACCATTAGCGCAAACAAAATAAACACGAGTCCAGTCTCCTAACATTCGCACAAACAAAACAAACACATGAGTCCAGTTTCCTAACATGTGCACAAACAGAACTAACGCATGACTCCAGTCTCCCAACATCAGCATACCCAGAATGAACACATAACTCCAGTTTCCCAACATTAGCGCACACACAGGGTGAATACATAACTCCATTCTCCTAACATTAGCACAAATAGAGTTTACACATCCAAATTACATACCCAAATACATTATATCATCAACTGATGCTGTTGCAGGATATAAAGTCCCTCTCTTGCTCAGTTCATTGTGAGTATTTTTGGCTTTTCACACTCACACTGTGAAAATCAATATTCCTCTCTCATTAATCTCAAAAGTTCATTTCTGTTACCCTTAACAGTAATTTCTTTCTACATTTCTTCAGAAGCAACCCCTCCTCTCCTGTATTTGGGCAGCTTTTAGGACACTGATTTCTCCCTCTAGAGTCCTTCATACACCATTCTGAACGTGTCTGCAGGTGGCATGCAGGTCTCTTATCAGCCTCATGCAGACGATTCACTTCCTGCTCCAGATTGATTTCTGTTTACCCGAGGAAACTCTCTGCTCACCTCTGAGAAATCTGATCCCTGTGTGCCTCTGCCCCCTCCCCCCAACCCAATCCTCCCCTCAATCCAGTCCTCCAAACACAGCCTCATTTCCTCCAGCTCGTTCCGCTGTTCCTGTTAATCTCCTCATCAGCTCTCAATCTCTCTATTCTACCACTCGTCCCCCGCACCGCAGGCTGCTCAGGGAGTGTCCCTTGCAGAACAGGGGTGAGGGCCGTGACCCCTAAATCTGTTTCTACTTCTGCTGCCATTTTCTGTGTGGCACCGTCAAATCTCAGCAAACACTCATAGTCACATCTCAGCAAACATTCAGTCACATCTCAACGAACACTCACAGTCACATCTCAGCAAACACTCACAGTCACATCTCGGCAAACACTCACAGTCACATCTCATCAAACACTCACGGTCACATCTCAGCAAACACAGTCACATCTCGTCAAACACTCACGGTCACATCTCAGCAAACACAGTCACATCTCATCAAACACTCATAGTCACATCTCAGCAAACACTCAGACACATCACAGCAAACACTCACAGTCACATCTCAGCAAACACTCATAGTCACATCTCAGCAAACACTCAGACACATCACAGCAAACACTCACAGCCACATCTCAGCAAACACTCACAGTCACATCTCAGCAAACACAGTCACATCTCATCAAACACTCACGGTCACATCTCAGCAAACACAGTCACATCTCATCAAACACTCATAGTCACATCTCAGCAAACACTCACGGTCACATCTCAGCAAACACTCAGTCACATCTCAGCAAATACCCACAGTCACATCTCAGAAAACACTCACGGTTACATCTCAGCAAACACTCACGGACACATCACAGCCAACACTCACAGTCACATCTCGGCAAACACTCACGGTCATATCTCAGCAAACACTCACAGTCACATCTCAGCAAACACTCATAGTCACATCTCAGCAAACACTCAGACACATCACAGCAAACACTCACAGTCACATCTCAGCAAACACTCACAGTCACATCTCAGCAAACACAGTCACATCTCATCAAACACTCACGGTCACATCTCAGCAAACACAGTCACATCTCATCAAACACTCATAGTCACATCTCAGCAAACACTCACGGTCACATCTCAGCAAACACTCAGTCACATCTCAGCAAATACCCACAGTCACATCTCAGAAAACACTCACGGTTACATCTCAGCAAACACTCACGGACACATCACAGCCAACACTCACAGTCACATCTCGGCAAACACTCACGGTCATATCTCAGCAAACACTCACAGTCACATCTCAGCAAACATTCAGTCACATCTCAGCAAACACTCACAGTCACATCTCAGCAAACACTCACAGTCACACCTCAGCAAACACTCACAGTCACATCTCAGCAAACACTCACAGTCACATCTTAGCAAACACTCACAGTCACATCTTAGCAAACACTCACGGTCACATCTCAGCAAACACAGTTACATCTCATCAAACACTCACAGTCACATCTCAGCAAACACTCACGATCACATCTCAGCAAACACTCACGGTCACATCTCAGCAAACACTCAGTCACATCTCAGCAAATACTCACAGTCACATCTCAGAAAACACTCACGGTTACATCTCAGCAAACACTCACAGACACATCACAGCAAACACTCACAGTTACATCTCGGCAAACACTCACGGTCATATCTCCATATCTCAGCAAACACTCACAGTCACATCTCTGCAAACACTCACTGTCACATCTCAGCAAACACTCACAGTCACATCTCAGCAAACATTCAGTCACATCTCAGCAAACACTCTCAGTCACATCTCAGCAAACACTCACAGTCACATCTCAGCAAACACTCACAGTCACATCTTAGCAAACACTCACAGTCACATCTTAGCAAACACTCACGGTCAGATCTCAGCAAACACTCACGGTCACATCTCAGCAAACACTCAGTCACATCTCAGCAAATACCCACAGTCACATCTCAGAAGACATTCACGGTTACATCTCAGCAAACACTCACAGACACATCACAGCAAACACTCACAGTCACATCTCGGCAAACACTCACGGTCATATCTCAGCAAACACTCACAGTCACATCTCAGCAAACATTCAGTCACATCTCAGCAAACACTCACAGTCACATCTTAGCAAACACTCACAGTCACATCTTAGCAAACACTCACAGTCACATCTTAGCAAACGCTCACGGTCACATCTCAGCAAACACAGTCACATCTCATCAAACACTCACAGTCACATCTCAGCAAACACTCACGGTCACATCTCAGCAAACACTCAGTCACTTCTCAGCAAATACTGGCAGTCACATCTCAGAAAACACTCACGGTTACATCTCAGCAAACACTCAGACACATCACAGCAAACACTCACAGTCACATCTCGGCAAACACTCACGGTCATATCTCAGCAAACACTCACAGTCACATCTCTGCAAACACTCACGGTCACATCTCAGCAAACACTCACAGTCACATCTCAGCAAACACTCATAGTCACTGCCTCTGACAGGACCCTGGATGAGCAGGACCCTGTTAAAGTGGTGGTTCAATTTCTTTAAACGTGATCAAATTAGATATGATTACAAAGGTAAAATTATGCCAAACTAGAATAATGTGATTTTTGAATCTGAAATACAACAGAAATTGAGAAAGGCTGATGGAAAATGAAGAAAAAAATCACTTCCCACTCACGAGCCTGAACAAAACTTGTAGTTCGGCTGATTCTGTGCGATGACACAGCTTGAACAAAGCTCCAGTCAAATGAGCTGCGCTTTCTAAACACTCGGATACATGCATATGCAATGTGGGCATGCAGGATTCACATTATCTATCTTTGTCTTCACTCTTGATGGCGTACAACCTGAGTTTTGCAATTTTTTTTGTAGTGTAATTTGAACGGCTGAAAACAACCTTAATTTAAGGTTTGAAGTTGATGATCAGGAAGTTTATCTACGAAAAGTAAGCAGGAGTTCAAGCACAGATAGAGAAAATGATAAGGGAAATTTTGACAAATTTAACAATGTTGACGGCATTGCAGCTGTCCAATTATTATTTCAAACCAGGGTGACAAAATTTATGAACTAAGCGAAAAGACGACGGTTGTGGAAATGGGCCATATTGTGAGAGCTTGATTCTGAAGAGGAATCACCCCTCTCTGAATTAGCCTATATCATCTTATTGCCTTTTGGCACTAAACATTAGCTACATACAGATTGCTCGCAAAACGTTTGCAGACAACATATGTCATAGATATAACACAATATACAGCGCCCTCCATAATTATTGGCACCCCTGGTTAAGATGTGTTCTTTAGCTTCTAATAAATTCAGTTTTTTTCGAACTAACATAGGACCACAATGAAAAAAAGAGGAAAATCCAACCTTAATTCAAGAGCACTTATTCAGTGAAAAAAATTCCCACATTAAGAAATAATTCTTTAACATCAAATCATGAGTGCCACAATTATTAGCATCCCTGATGTAAATACTTTGTACAACCCCCTTTTGCCAACAAAACATCACCTATTCTTCTCCTATAATGTCTCACAAGATGGGAGAATACAGAAAGAGGGATCTTCGACCATTCCTCTTTGCACAATCTCTCTAAATCATCCAGCGACCTGGGTCCTCTCTTCTGCACTCTCCTCTTCAGCTCAATCCACAGGCTTTCAATGGGGTTGAGGTCTGGGGACTGAGATGGCCATGGGAGGAGCTTGATTCTGTGTCTGGTGAACCATTTTTGTGTAGATTTGGCCACATGTTTAGGGTCATCTTGCTGAAAGACCCAGTGACAACCCATCTTCAGCTTTCCGGCAGAGGCCACCAGATTTTGATTTAAAATGTCCTGGTATTTCAAAGCGTTCATGATGCCATGCACCCTAACAAGGTTCCCTGGGCCTCTGTAAGAGAAACAGGCCCACAGCATCACCGATCCTCCCCCATACTTCACAGTGGGCATGAGGTGCTTTTCTGCATACTCATCTTTTGTGTTCCGCCAGACCCACTTAGAGTGTTTGTTGCCAAAAAGCTCTATCTTGGTCTCATCTGAGCAAAGCACACAGTCCCAGTTGAAGTCCCAGTACCGCTTAGCAAACTCCAGACGTTTGCGTTTATGATTGTGAATGAGAAAAGGTTTTTTCCGTGCATGGCTCCCAAACAGCTTTTTGGCATGTAGATAGCGCCTGATGGTTATTTTTGGGACTTTGTGACCCCAAGATGCTACCATTTGTTGCAATTTTTTAACTGTGAGCTTTGGAGAACTTTTTATTTCTCTTACCATCCTCCTCACTGTGCGTGGTGGCAAAATAACCTTGCATCCTCGTCCAGGCTTGTTTACCACTGTTCCAGTTGTTTTTAATTTCTTAATGATTCCTCTGACAGTAGACATGGGTAGGTGCAGGTGGCTATTTTCGTGTAGCCATTGCCTGACTTGTGAAGGTCGACACACATCTGCCTTACTTGAATGGTGAGTTCCTTTGTCTTTCCCATGTTGAAGCGTGGATAAGAGAAATGGCCTCTGTGTCACATCATATTTATACCCCAGGGAAACAGGAAGTGATGATTTACTAATTAAATGTACCTAGATACTCTGATCAACTTTGTAAACTACTGTAGAAATGACAGAAATACTTCAATAACATTTATTTTCTAGGAATTGTTAGGGGTGCCAATAATTGTGGAACAGCTGATTTTATGAAAAATAATTATTTCTAAGTCAGGGATTTTTTTTCCCTTAAAATTCACTCGAATTGAAGGTTACTTTTTTCTTCAATTTTCAGTGTGAGAAGATGCTTCCGCCATAAAAACTGAATTCATTTTAAGGCTTTTAACACATCTTAAGCAGGGGTGCCAATAATTATTGAGGGCGCTGTAGATGCTAATGAAGCCAGCTGTACGCTTATGCCAGTGCCGCGACTATTTTATTCAAGCTGTGATGTCATCAAGTAACCGTGTTTTTAGTCGCTTCTAGGTGTGTGTTCTGGAAAGGGTGTTAAAAATGCCTTTTATTTTTTTCTCAGATGAGGTGGAGTCCAGGAAAAAATGCATCTTCTGTATGTTCTTAGCTTTCCTTGGATGTACAACCTTTGTAACCCTCAATAAATTGATACTTCATGTATACAGGAGGACATTCCTAAAATGTGGGATACGGGGAGACGGGACACTCACAGCCTCTCCTCTGTCGCCCTGTTTGCCAGTGGGGCCAACGGGCCCCGGGGCACCAGGTGCTCCCGGTGCTCCTGGGGCTCCAACAGAACCGGTGTTACCGCGATCGCCCTGTTGGGGGGAGACGAAAATGCCAATCAGATACAAGACACCACAGCGAAACATGACGAAGCCAACACTCATTCCTGACATGATGATTCCCAAGAGTCAGTGAAAACAAAGTTTTGAGGATTGTACCAGGAAAACAAAAACAAAAATAAAAGAAAAAAATCTTACATCAGCATCCGCATCTATATCAAGGGAGCGATCAGTCAATCGAAATGAGGCTATGATCTGATTGGCTGCCTCATCAGAACATGGAGAGATCAATGACTTCCGAAACCTAAACTGTACGAGGCTGTAAAATGCAAAAGAGCCCTTCTGACATTAATAGGTGCACAGTACATGATTCCTAATGAGCAGTGCGACAGCAATAGCCTCAAGGAGATCTGGTCTTGTGTTTGTAACATTTCAGGTGGAAGAAGGACCAGAGTATGTGCATATGAGACACATGGGAACATGGGACCTTTAAAAAACGCTTCCTTTTACCCTAAGCATTGAAAATACACATAGTGTTGCTCAATGATGTAAGATATCAAATTTAAAGCCGTTGATAACCTGCAGCGTGGTGAATTTTTTTTAAAAGAGGTCCAGGGGAGCGAGCTCTTTTAAACAAGTCGCCACATGATATTTTCAACAGCGCAATATAATTTAATTAATAATGTTTTTAAAATTTATTTCACTACTCGAAGGGTTAAAATACATCAAACAAAACTCTTAGATTTCCTTTCTTCATTTCTGGATGGCGAGCTAGATTGTCTACAGAAGTGCAGTTGATCACTGCTGCTCAGAATACAACAGAGTTTATTCCACTGTAATGAAAAAATTACAGCTTAGCACGGAAAAAGTCCTGGGGCTGTAATTACCAGCAGTTTTAAGATGCTTGCCTTGCTCTAAGCATGCAATTTCAAATATACTGAGAAACAGAATACTTCATGTGCTGGTATGATGGTTTGATGGTATTATGGTTTAAGGTATCAAGGTTTAAGCTATTATGGTATAAAGTTTATACTTGAAGTGTTAAAGTACTATGGTTGAAGATATTACAGTTTAAGGTATAATGAATAAAGGTATTGTGATTTAAAGTATTATAGTTGAAGGTATTACACTTTAAGGTATACCATAGTATAACAGCCTGAGGCATCGTGGTTTAAGGTACTATGGTTTAATGGTATTACAGTTTAAGGTATTATGGGTTAAGGCAATATGGTTTCATGGTATTACAGTTAGAGGTATTATGGTTTAAGGTAATTTGGTTTCATGGTATTACAGTTTGAGGTATTCTAGGTTGAGGTAATATGGTTTAATCGTAGTACAGTTTGAGGTATTGTGGGTTAAAGTAATAGGGTTTAATCGTATTACGATTTGAGGTATTATGGGTTAAGGTAATACAGTTTAAGGGTCTTACAGTTTTTGGTATTATGGTATCAGGTAATATGGTTTAATGATGTAAAAAGAGTTTAAAGGAACCTCACCTTGACTCCAGCAGCACCATCTCTTCCAGGGGGTCCATCAGATCCAGGGTTACCCTGAGAGGGATCAACGCAAATTTCTCAGTATTGAAGATTCATTCATTACGCAGTATTTCAGCAAGCAAATCTGTTGATTTTGTCAAATTGCAAACAGGTATCAACAGTCAACACATTACTCTGACATATTGTTCCTCTATAAAGCCTCGTCTCCACTAAGCAGTCTGGTTCTGTTAAGCTCAGGTCATCTCTCATTGAAATAGGTATATTCGCGTTTCCATTGTCAAAACTCATAGATGGTAGCAAAAGAAAAGATAATTCCGTTCAGTTTTTTTTTCTTTTCGCTGTCCATCTGTTGAGGTTCTTTGCACACAGATCCAACACTAAAATCTGGCGCTAAAAGCACTGCAGTCCGTTGATGGGACAAGAGAGAATCGTCATGCTTACTCGACAAGGACTCAACACAAACCCATCATTTTCAAATATACTATACATGCAACAGAGATCAGTGTTGAAGAGGAATTGCAGTGAAAGCTGGATGGAGCGATGGGAAAGGGAAAAATGTTCTAGCATGTTTTACAAAGCACTTCAACGGCTTCCATCGCACATCCAAGCAGTGCCAGAAGAAATGTAATGCCCCTCCTACATTTAAACAATGCCCCACCTACATTATAGAGTACTATCTCCAGTGGAACCCCAAACCAGATTCCGGGTTTCATACCAGTTCTACGGAAACGATATTGAAATTGGACATGCAGCGCCCTAGTTCAATAACTAAAAACCAGCGGTGTCAGCAAAATCATGGAAATGTTTGTGACCCATGCAAGAGAAAATATATGAAATAAAAGAACACATGGATCGAAGAATAAAACAGATTCAACAAATCAGATTTCATGTGGGCCCAAATCAAGAAGTGGAGTCACTGACCTCTCTGCCAGGCTCTCCAGCGGGTCCTGTGAGTCCAGGGGGCCCGACGGGGCCAGGGGGGCCCCGGTCTCCAGGACCTCCAGGCGCTCCTTGTTTGCCAGGCTCACCCTGAGCAAAGGAGGAAGGGACCACAGTTAGCGACAGATGGCTAATGCTGGCAGTGCATCTGTCATTAAAAATCTCACCAGAACCAGGAAATGTTTGCTATCTGGGAATGTCACCTGATAAGCTGATTCAGTATATTAAATATAAAATAATCAGGAATGGACTGAAAATGTTCAGGGTTGCTATGATGATGTTACAAGTGCATCGCTCCTCAGCCAAAAAAAAAAAAATCAATTAGTTATATGACTCAGTTTTTCTTTTGGCTTGTCATTTTGATTCTATGCAAATATTTTGCAAAGAAATCCCACCTGCAAGAGTGCTTTTCTGTATATCTGAATGTGTGTGTGTGTGTGTGTGTGTGTACATGTGTACATGTCTGTATATATGCATTTGTGTGTACCCGGTATGTGTGTGTGTAAATACCAATGTTTTGGCATCATTGGAATAGGTGTATAATTGTGACACAAGGAAGGCCTGAGAAGGCCAGGTAATCCTCTCTCTCCATGCTGTGTATGCATGTACATGTCTGTGTGTGTTTGTGTGTGTGTGCGTGCGTGAGTGTGTGTTTGTGCATTCATCTGTGTGTAATAAACAGTAGGTGCTACTCACGGATGGTCCAGGAAGGCCAGGGAATCCTCTTTCTCCGCGCTGTCCAGGCAATCCCACAATACCACGCTGCCCAGCCAGACCCTGAGGTCCTGATGGACCATCAGCACCCTGAGGAGGGGGGGCAATTAAATTACAGAGATGAGTTTGAATGAGCAGGTTACATGGATGCAGCATAAAGTGATCAGATAGATGTGCAGGTTGATACGTTCTAAGCATAAGATCAGAATAGCTCCTCCAACATGCGTATAATCTTTCGATTTACCTCTTTTGTATGATAGCCAATATTTTCATGTTACTTCCCTCAAACGATTCTTTGAACAATTTTAAGTTGGCCAGGACCGCACCACTTTTTTTGCACGGTCTCTTTTTAAAATGCAACATGATGACGTTTTAAACACCACATAAATAAAGAAAATAAATTGAACAGTACTAAACTGGCTCATATTAAAGAAGGCAATGACATTACATTACTGGTGAAAATTGTTCAGCGATACAATCTGCTACGAGACTAATAATAACAATTGAATGTAGCATTCAATTCAGCAGAGTTTCTATATTTCAATGGAAATTGTGAAGCCTTCTTTCAAATATCATTTCAAACAAAAAATAGTCCATATCCATGTGCTCCAACTCATGTTGCAGTTAATCTGTTAGAAGGTTTGATCATTTTGTACAAGTAATGCCACAAATAATGATTGAATTTAACCGTCTTTCCCATTGTCATTTTTGCTAGCATCCCAACACGCCTGTAAACTACTGCTTCTCACAGGGCTATGACTTTGTTCTGTTCTCTAAGCAGAAGTAAACCTCCAGCAAGGCCAATAGTCCCACTCATTAATGATATTCAAATCTGGAAGCGAAACCATCATATTTCTTCAATTGAACAAACTGAACTTTGTTCAAAATTTTTTTTGCATAAAAGTTTTCCTCCACACAGTGGATATTTTGATTAATTCTGCCAAATGCCTAATCTAGCAACCCCAAAATGGTGTAGTTTCCTTTAAAAATTCCTGGTTCTGGATGGTGTGGTGGATCACCACCATAATCTCATGGATTGTTCCTTACGTCACAACAGCAATACTGCATGTAATGACCATGCCCAGAAAGATCCAAATGAGGACAAAAAATTGAATCGAGTGTTTATGTGTCCATTGAACTGATTACCAAATGGACAAAACCACCTTTTTCAATTGGTTTAGCTTTCCAATCACATAGAAATATTTAATTCAGATCAAGGTGTTTCCATGAGAACATTCTATTCTGATTGAGTTTCAATCAAGTTAAGTGCTCCATGTAAATGAAGCAACAGTCATACCTCTATAATGTGCCCAATCACTACATACTGTGAGGTAAAGATCATGTTTCTGTGCATAAAATGGTCCTAAGCTGTCACTCAGTCCTTAGGCAGGAAGTGGACATAAAGACAACAGATTGGTGATGGGACATTAGGATTTTGAAAGGAGCAACAGTTAGGTGATGTTTACAGGAAGGGAGACCAGAGCATTTAACAGGTTTTGAGAGTTTTGGTTGGGTGTAGAGGGCGAGTAACAGAAGGATGACTGGGGCGTGAGATGGGTGTTGGGGGTAACAGAAGGCTGACAGAAGACATTAGATGTTTTGAAAGTGTTAGGTGTTGTGGTGAAATAGTTAGACTGAGGGCATTATGCAGTTTTTGGGGAAGACAGATGGATGGGTGGGGGGGGGGTAATTAAAGGTTGATTAGGGTTATTAGATGGATTTTGACTGTGTTAGATGGTGGTGTGCAACAGAAGGTAGACTGGAGGCATTAGGTTGTTTTTGGGAGTGTTGGATGGGTGTTGGGGGGGTAATTAAAGGTTATCTTGGGGCAGTAGATGGGTTTCGGGAGAGTCAGATGGATGTTGGGATGCAATTGAAGATCGACTGGCAGTATTAGATAGTTTATGAAAGAGTTAGATGGGTTTTGGGGCGCAATAGAAGGTTGACTGGAGGTATTAAGATAGTTTATGAGAGAGTTTGATGGGGGTTGGGGTGCAATAGAAGATTGACTGGAGGCATTAATTTGTTTTTGGGAGTGTGGGGCGCGTATTGGGGGGTAACAGGAGGTTCACAGAAATGGCTGATGGAAACTCACAGGGGGGCCATCCTCGCCGGGCTCTCCCTTTTCTCCTGGGGCTCCAGCTGCCCCACGCAGCCCAGCATCTCCCTGACGACCAGGTGGACCACCGTCACCTCGAACACCTTTTGGACCATCTTTACCAGAAGGACCCGCAGCACCAGCAGGACCTGGGTTACCCTGAGAGAGAGAAAGTGAGAGAGAGAGAGAGAGAGAGAGAGAGAGAGAGAGATTATTATCCTACCCTGGTTTAGATGCATAATATATTGCAATGTATTGAGCCTAAACCCTGTTAAAAAAATGCAGCTTAATATCATCATCTGGAAAAATGTATATATTGTAGTGCAGTAATGTGAGGTGACAGCAGATGCTGACAAGAACCCCAGACTTTCTTCTTCTCCTTTCCCCTGCTTGGGTTAACTGTGAGATTCATTCTTAATTCTGTCCAGCCTCCCATCACAAAGTCCCAGATTGCGAAGAGCCCTTCATCACTGGAGAGCTCCTTGAGCGTAAGGTACATGGTAAAATCCACAAGATGGCTGCAATCAGCCAAGAACAGCTCTCAGGAACCTAGCGTGGTGCGCGATGAGTGCAATCAGGCCAGGTAATCAAAGTCAGCCAGTCAGGTGCACCCAGGTCAACCACTCAAGCATGTACAAGTCAGCCAATCAGGAGTGCAGAGGTCATCCCCTCAGACTGGACTGTGGTCAGCCAATCAGGACTACACAGATCATCAGACAAGACACTTGGAGCTCGACCAATCCAATACACAGGGGTCAGCCAATAAGTCACTTACTGGTCAACCAGTCAGATGCACTATTAGCCAGTCAGGCCCTGTACTGATGATGCAAACTAACAATGAGCAGGTTAGTCTTTTCGCGGCCCCTGGGGCCTGCTGATTTAATTTCCCTTGCTCGCATGCAATCCTCAGACCGCAAAAGTTTGGCCCATAATCCTAAAAGCTTTATTCTGTGACCCACAACTTGCTGGTTTCAGCGGAAATCCACGAGTTTCATGTATCCGCGGGCATGAGGCGACATCTCTAATGTGTACAGACTTGCACGCCAATGGGACTGGGGATTAACATTACCCCGCTGGCTACCGGCAGTATTGCGTAAAATAAAGCATTTGGCGCCAAAATGCAAATTGTACCTTTGATGTCAATTCAAAACTATGAAACTGTAGCAATATTGTTATATTTTAGACAATGCTTTCAAATACTAAAATTTCTCTGGACTGAAGTAATTGTTTTTCCAGGGACGGTTTCTTTGTCTTTAAAAGGCCCACAGAAGAAGATTCAGACTCCACTTTCATTCCGATTTATCACTTCCTTTTTAGGTGCCTAGGTCACATGCTGGAGGTCAAAAAAGCCCCCAGTGCCGGTGCTCTGATATCAAAAAAGCTCCACAGACAAACATGGCAGCCTCCCTGAATCAGCTTCTTGCAACACTGAGCAGTTCCGAAAGGAATCAATGGAACTGGAAACGGCAAACCGTCTTCGGTTCTTCTGCATTTCAATAGCCACATGATGGTATGATGGACAGTCCACTCTCTTCCACACACAAGCAGGTGCAGGAAGTAGAGGTGTCCTGGCCCTCTCTCACACTTCTCTGCGCAAAAGCAGAAATGGCTCTTGATCCCACCTTATTAGCATGTCACAGCTGTTCCTGAGCTCTCATGTAGGTAAGTGATAGCTCTGGCGATTCGGCCTTCACATCAAATGGTGCTTCAGAGCTCTGAGGCCCAAAGAAGTAACCGTGGATCCACCTGCTGCTTGCTGGCCAAAAAAAAAAATGGCTGCCAGCTGCCGCTCACCATTCTGCACTGCTAACTCCTCAGCGCAAACCACAAGACTCAACCTTCCAAAGTCTTCAGCGCAAACTCACACACAGACACACAAACACACACCAACACACACTCAAGGGGTGCTTTAGGCCCTGACGGTCCATCAGGACTATTGCCTGAGGGGCCGGGAATGCCTCAGCTGCTAATTTACCCATCTTCTACAGAACATCGCACTCAATATTAGTGATAAACACTGGGGAAATATATTCAGCATGCTCGTGTGTTTGTGAAAACATGGCCATGACTAGGATATTAGGAGCACACGCACTCACATGCACAGACATACACATCTCTCTTCACTGCGGCAGCAATATCGAACTTTCTTATAAACCCTACCATCCCATAATAAATGCAGCGCTAGTTTTATTTAAAGCCTCAATGATAAGACTCCTCACAGATTCAACACACAGAGGCACTTGCAGTGCAACCACTCTGGCGTTGAGGAAAGAAAATTAGCACACAATCCCAACTAAGGGTGCAGAAATTGAACATTTTCACCGACCAATTACTTGTCCCAATACATAGAAGAGCACTCAAATCACCATTTCATGGTTTTTTTTTTTTGCCATCCAGTCTACAAAAGGAATCAATGCAGCCAGCACTGGGCTGTTGTTTACAGTGTTATTTATAATTCTGTACCATATTTGTAATTAGGGCTGTACCACATAATTCAAATCTTCACTCAAAACATCGACTACTGAATTCTAAATGAACGTGCAGCTACTTATTTTTTCATATATTCGATTAAAACCCAGTATTTCAGCACTGTTGCAGACATAGCTTAAGTTATATGAATATTACTACCATTATACTTTTTGTGCAATTACAACATAGATTCCAGTGGCGGTTGTGAAGGACTGTTTCTGACTCTCACGATTCAAACATTTTCGATTACTCAAGAATGTTGTAAAGTCGAAATCATTAAAGTAAAAATTAATCGAAGAAAGATCAATGTAATCATTTCAAAAATTCACAATTTTATTCTGCGTCAATCTATATGTTGGTGATAAACATTTCAAAACCACATTTCTTCTGCAGCGGCTTGCTATCTCATTTGGATGATGCACGCGCATGTATTAATGATGCGGTCTAGTAGCAGAGTAACTGCAACGTACATTAAATGGATAGTTCATGCACAGTCACAAAAATTTCAACCATTTCACCATTTCGGCTCTAGCATTAGAACAAATAACTTGAAAAAAAAAGATCATAGTATGCATCTGTATTCGCTTGGCGCCCTATCACAACAACATTTTCAAACCAACAACTGCTGTAAAGATATCAAAGAAATCGCATGTTTGGAAGCATTTCAAGATGATGAGCCCTAAGTGAGTGATTATTAGGCTACTCCATCATTATTTTATGCCTTTTACTGGATTAACCTGAAGCCCGCATCTATTTAAGCTGACGAAACTGACAAGCAACATCGATTAACCCTTTTAGCGCTAAATACATTTTCAAGGAATTAAAAATGTAATTATCCCGAGCTGTTGAAAACCTATCAAGTGCCACATCAAGTTGCCACATGATAGGTTTTCAACAACATCTGGTTTTGATATCGTACACCATTGGGCAACTATAGTTGCCGATGGGGCTCAAAGGGTTAAAGAAAGGTGATTTAATAAAAAAGTACCTAATTTGTACTTGTTAACCCGAGTACTCATTTGAAACCCTAATCCCAACCCATCACTTCAACCACACATTGGAGACATGTTACGTTTTTAACAAGCACAAAAGATCTTTAGCCCCTTTGAGCTCTTGCGTGGGTGGGTACAAATGGAGGCTGTTAAAGCACTTCGTCATGGCTGTACTTTTCGTTTTGTGCCTGGTGGTGTTTGAAGCGTTTTTTTGATACTTGCATGGGAGTGTTTGTTCTGATATCCTGGGGATTTGTATGGTTTGTTTGGTTGTAATGTTTTAACTTTTGAATTGCTGTATTTCCTGTCTGCATAACAAATTTACCTTCAGATACTAATAAAGAAACCTGTAACCTTGAAGCTTGAACCAAACTTGGTACCTTTACACTGGTGCTCCGAGGACGCATGAAACTAAAGCGCCTCTCTCACGAGACACTGGTAAATTATGATACCACGTGTTTCAGTGGTTGGCTCAAGTGTCACACAGCGAGTGGTTTACACTGAATACGCGCATATACAGGAGTGTTAAGCGGAAGAGCGAGGGCCCGTGGATGGGAGGATACTGGTGTGTGATTGGGACACTTACGTTGGGGCCTGGAGGTCCAACTCTGCCAGCCGCACCGGGGAATCCAGTGGCACCCTAACCAAAGAGCAAGAGAGAGGAAAAATTTACCATTTACTTGTAGAAAAACACACTTCCACATGTAACCCCTGATAATGAATGATTTTTTTGTCAATCAACAGGAAGAAATGAGGAAACCTAACCTGAGAGACATGGAGAACACTCAAATCTAACACAAACATGTTTACTGATTTAGAATAACTGTTACTAGTATGGTCACATCTTTATTTACTGTTCCATGAATCACCATGATTTTTATTATCGTTTCAAATTTGAATCTGGATGTTAAAGCATTATTAGTTTGCCCTTACAAGTACACTTTGGCAAATACGTTTTAAATTTCAGTACAGGCACGCTGTAGTTGAATTTGAGAGCGAGAAAGAGAGTGAGAGAGATAGAGAGGTAGACAGAGAGAGAGATAGAGAGACAGAGAGAGAAAGAGAGGTAGAAAGAAAGATATCACATCACATGCACAGAAAATTGATGAAAAATGCTGGAGCAGCTTTAATCCCCACTCAATGAGTAGCACATTCAATTTAGCTTCAAGCTCCATTCGGTTCAGCAGCAGCTGACGCTGACAGTTCACATTCAGAGGAGCCTGTGCTGATACCCAAAGTACCAGCAACTTCATCTCTTCAGTCAGCAAAACTTACATCTGTCCCTCAAGGTCAGTAGTGCTACGGAGTTTCTCATTAGTATGAGGATCCACAGTCAAACATTATCACCGACTGGACAGAGTTTACACTCACCAGCCCGACTGGTCAAATTCAGTCCCTGATAACAGGGGAGGAATCAATAACAACAGAACTACTGGTCCTATGGATGTATCGAGCATCATTTTAAGCATTCATATTGTTTAATGTGCATGTGTTGAATGCATGACCTCAGAGACAAACACTCCTGTATGTGGAACTTTGCAGAGGGCCTAATTCAAAACACCCTTAGCACCTACAAAACCTATAAGCACCTTTAAAACAAAAAAAAAACTTGGCCAACAATGGTCATGGTATTTATTTTGAACCAACAATTTGTTGTGTCATCAACTTTGGACGCATTAAGTAAAGTCACGCCCTGAGTGTGTGATCATTGTCAAATGCTGTTGCATACATGTAGCTATTTGCTATTTGCAGACTGCTGCTCCTAACCAGTCAGAAGAAGTTATACTCACAGGTGGGCCCTGAGCTCCACGGGCACCTTTGGGTCCAGAAACGCCAGTGGGACCCTGAAAAGATGACACACAGGAGGTCATGCATTGGATGGGCGGATCAGCAAAGGCAACAGAGGTGTGAAATCCATGTTCAGAAAGAGTTTCCCTCCAATCAGGCTGATTTGTAAATTAGCACAATTCTTCAGCTCGGAAGCAGAGCTAATTAGTGAAATCAGCTGACTAAGTTCACAGGTGGCAGAAACACATAATAAGACTTTTGCTTTCTGGGATTTTAAACCGCAGCGTCAAAAGCGTACGGAGATGGAACTTAGCAGAAGGCCTGAGGTACACATATGAACAGAAAAAATGATTCAGAAAAAGAGGCAGGAAGTAGCACAACTTAGTACAGCAGGTGAGCTGAATCTCAGTAAGTGCTGATTTTCATTGGACAGTGAGCTAATAGTTGATAAAAAAATTTACATCTGCAAAAATAAACTAGAAATAAAAAAATTTAAAAATAATTTTTTTTTTTTAAAGTAATTTTAATCTCCAACCAAGGAGGTGAACCAGTCAACAATGGCACAGATTTGACAGAAAAATCAAGATGCAGCAAACCACAAGCACAAACTTAGGAACTTCAAGATTAGTGTTCTGTATTTACTTTCCACCTACCAAACCGTATAACAGCCCACATACCAAAAAACAAATGACTGTGCCAAGCACTTATTACAGCAAACGGTGGCCACTTAGATCACTCTAAGACCTCGATAGTTTTTCGAAAACTTCAAAAAAATTCAAATTTCATTTTCCACCTCTGACTATTTGAGATTCTACTTTTGTAGAACTTTTGACTGGTTGAGTGCATGGAAATATGTTCTTAAAACTCCAGACTTGCAAATTAACATGAAGTATCCCATCTTAAAACGGTCAACATTAAATGAGATACAGGAAGTTACAGTGTGCCGTAACCGTGCCTAAAATTCAAAATCTCAGAGCCTTCCATTGTTTATGACCGGGGTTCCATAACCTAGGCAGGGTAGTAATGACTTAATTCTGCGGCTGCATGGAGGTGCTACAGGTGACTCACAGCCGGCCCAGGAGCTCCGGAGGGTCCCTGGGGTCCTGGAGCACCAGCGTCACCCTTCTGTCCGACGGAGCCCTGCTCTCCCTTCGCTCCAGGCTGCCCGTCGGAACCCTAAAGAGGGGGGGAGGAGAGAGGAGAGAGTTGAAATATCCTCACACTCAATGACACACAGAATTAAAAAAAAAAATTAATAAACTGACTCAAATAATTTAAAAATAACCCTTAGAGCGCTAAATGCAGCTATGGTTACTCAATGATGTGAGATCTAAACCAAAGCTGTTGAAAACCTATCATGCGGGTAACTTGTATAAAAGAGTTTCCCTTCGGGAGCTCTTTTAAACATGTTGCCACAATGACAGGTTTTCAACAGCACAAGATTAATACTTTTTAAAAATTTATTTAATTATTTCAGCACTTTAAGGGTTAAACTTTTTTTAAAATCAACTCAAACATAACGTTTACGTACACAGGCTGTCCGAGGAAACAAGAATTTCAACAACGCAGATGTTGACATGACAAATTTTAATCATGAAATGTAGATATTTTGATAAGTATATCATTAAGAGCTGCTGAGTGGGAGCACAAGGGAATTATTCATGAGCTCTCTTATCAGGAGTTAAAGTCTGTGATTAAAAGGAGCAGTCATGCTTTTCCCCAGCTAGACTCTCAATGTTTTCTGCCTTGAAATGCAAGTCTGTCAACAGCGTGTAAATGAACAGTGTCTCTTAAGCGATTGCTGCCCAACTCCAACTGCCAATGACTATTGGCTGACATTGCTAAAGACTGAATAGCATCCTCTGGCCATATATCATTGACGATCAGGGTGCATTGGACGTTTTCTCTTATAAAATGTCGGCAGACTGATTCCTGACTCTCTTCTGAAGAATCAGAATAATTTTGAAAGAGTCAAATCTGAGAATAGTAGGTTTATTTGGAAGGTTGTTATAAAATTCTGGGTCAGTGTTGTGGAACTACACTGGAACTCAGTTATGAACATTCTCATCACGTATTTGTGACCTCACACATGAAAGGGTTCAAAACTGCAGTACTTACAGGGGGACCAGCGAAACCAGCAGGGCCAGGGGTGCCAGTCTCCCCGCGATCGCCCTGAAAAACACCGCAAACACTAAATTCATCTCCGTGGAAACCACAGATCATCTGCGACCTTAACCTGAACATGAGCAAATGCTGAGAGAGGACATTGGGAAATTGCTTTCTGATGGGGTTGTGAATACAATCTAGGAGTTCACGATTTGTGTGGGACTACTGAACAAAGGAGCAAACCAGAAAAGCACACTAAAAAATTCAATCATTTTTATTTCATGGGCTAATGGGCCGAATTTTCATCAGTGTTAAAAAGCAACATGTTGCATCTGGAGATTAGCTTTTCCAATCAGTTCAAATGAAATGTGTGTGTCTGTGTATGCTCATGACTTACAGGACCACCACGGGCACCCGCAACTCCTGGGGGCCCTGAGGGGCCAGACTCTCCCTAGGAAAGGAGAGAGGGAGGGAGAGAGACAAGGGAGAGAGAGAGAGAGAGAGTGAGAGAGAGAGAGAGAGAGAGGCATTACACTTCCTGCCAGTGGCAGTCACTCAGACCTGCTAATGAGACGATCCCAAACCCAGCTTAATGACCATCCTTACCTTCTCACCGTTAGGGCCGCCTGGGCCTGGAGGACCTATAGGACCTGTCAAACCCTGGAGGGGTGGGGAGAAACAAGCCCAGTCAGTCATTTCAGTCCTACAGCCAACACCTCCAGTTCAAAATCAAAGGCTATATCTCAAAGCGAAGGCTGCAGCGGAGGTAAGGCTGCATTTCTCAGTTCCTGCATCATCAAAGGTCGTTCCAATGTGATGGCGCCTTTGAATACAGCTGAGAAATGCAGCCTTTGCCACCTGGATTCCTGTGTAGACGCAGGAATCAGGAGTACCTTTAAGAAAAAAACCTGGTGGAAAACACCGCTACAACAGGTCCAGTTGAATTTGTTATCAAATGTAAATAAAAACATAACATGCAAATCAGAAACCTAGACGCTTATTTCTATATGCAAGATACCAGAGACATTTAAAAAAGGAAAAAAAACCCTCTTAAATGCATACAGGAATTCAGTAAAAAAATATTTGTCACCAAGCCAAGACCAGTGCTTGATTTAAGTCCAGATAACTTGATCATTTGAAGCACTAGATTTATAAAAACTGTTCAAATGAAACTGTTCACTGTAAGGAGTATTGAGTCAATATATTCATAAACATATCCAATGCCGCAAACATCCAGTCCAGGCTGACCGTCTCAAAAGAGACGCCTTTGTCACAGCCAAGGCTTTGAGATGCTAACATTTACACACATTTCTCTCAAATATATAAAATCAGTTCACATTTCTTTCTCAGTAAATTAGTCCTTTCTTAATACAGAACACAGCTTTTGAGTTAAATAGAGAGATTCAACTCTAAACACGGCAATCTCTTTAGGACCAGACTAATTTTGCTTTTGAAAATGGCATACCTGTATTACTAAGCAACCAATTATCTACTCCGTGAGTACATTAATATTCAAAAAAAAAATTCTGCACAGCTTTATTTCCACAGATACCTTTTTTTCCAGTTTTATGTGTTGTGAAAAATAATGAATTAACACGATAAAACACAAAAATCAATATTTAGTAGTAAGTTTTGGTCCAAATTCGAAGTCCAAATTTAAAGAGACAAGATACTGAACTCAAAATACTCTAACACAATTGGTTGGGATATGCTGATTAATAGTGTGGTATTTGACTGTCTTCAATGTGAGCTGTGTAATCTCTGTTTGTACGCATCCTTTTCAAACTTAAAACCCACTGGTCTCCTGTTAGCGTTGGCAGCTGTCGCAGGTAAACAGGAACAGAGTGAGTCATTAGCACTGGTAACAGTCATGTGACGAAACGTGTCGGTAATGAGGATGGAGTGGAGGCTCAAAAGGATCGATACTGACTCTGGAGCCGTCTTTGCCGGGTGCGCCCTCGGGTCCTTTCTCGCCGTTGTCACCCTGCGGAGGAGGAGAGAGATCATTGACGTCATCTGCGGCTAACAGACTAACAGAGTCAGAGCCACTGTCACTGATTATACAAGGCTAACAGTCAATGAATCAAATCATTACTCTGATTGACCAAACACACTGCTGGGTGACTCGCGCAATTATTGAATATGCTGGTCATGAGCACTCTAAACTCTAAGGTGTGATATAGGAGCTATGATGAACAGTCATTAATGGACAGTCACGTTGAAAACTATGAGATAAACAAACTCTCATTCACATGCTTGAAACCTAAACTACCCATAATAAGGACAGCTATAAATTTTGTAATTTACATTTGTATGTAAAGCACTGTATAACAATGGCTATGCCCCATGCACCAGCAACATAACCACACCTTCTCGTACCATAGGCCCAAATGCTGTAATAGGATGCGTAAATTACAGAAATGGCACTTTAAACATTAAGAGGAGAACCCGTCATAATATAATGATTTTTGCGGGCATTCAATCACACTGAAGTAATTACACATCATCAGAGAATAGGAGTACTGATCTGAAGACAGTTCACCCCAGTTGAAAGTCATAGCTGATCCCAAATGAGTAATCTGGTTCTGAGATGAATGGGGAACAACATAGACTCCCACTCTGGGTCAGACAGAAACGCAAGAGGGCCGAGCACCAGCCCAGGGGGTATGGCAGCTGACAGTGGGATAGCGTGGGATCTGACTCCCTGTGGTGCTATTTTAGTGGGACTCACCCTGTCGCCCTTGGGACCAGGGATTCCAGAAGCTCCCCTTTCACCTGGCATCCCCTGAAGACCAGGGGGACCCTGAGCACCGGAGGCCCCACCAGGTCCAATGGCTCCCTGCGAGAGAACACGGAGATCATCAGCCAACAGCAGACTATATAGTGCAGAGTTTAATGTGTAAAACATAAATAAAAACAACAAACAAAATGGCTGACGGGCTGGAGGAGCAGGCAGAGCAGTAGAGTATCATACATCACAGAAATTATCAGACTGTTTCCTGTAGTCATAAGGGTTTTTGAAATTTACGCACCATAATGGGTAAAATTCAATACTATAAACTACAACATGGTGGATTTTCTTTGCCAGAGACACTGGGTGTTATCCGATCAAAGACGAAATTTGCAAACCATTGTACTGATGATGAATAATGCATGCTTTAATAAGAAATATAGAGATGGGAATTATTAGAATAAATAAGAGAATGAGATTTTAGTCTGTTTTATGTGCCAAGTGTATGTACAATGAGCAAAATCTAATGCATTAGCATTTCTTAAACCAAAAATAGTTTCTGCTGAAATTGCCTAATAGCCATAGTAATGCAGGAAATTTCTGAATGAAATGTTCAATGCATGTATTTTCTTTGAATAAACATAATGTACAGTACAAATTAAAAAATTTGCTTATGGTAATTGAACAAATGCAATGTTTACCGCTAATCCAGGAGTCATGGAAACTCAAATGTGATTTTCAGTGCAAGGCGGAAAAAGAGAGAGAGATAGAAAGATGTGTCTTTGCGAATCATTATTTTGTCCATTCCACAGCACTGAAAAATTGCAGGGCCCTTATATTTATACCACCAAAACGGCTAATGAACTTTACTTCCTACAATGTTCTTTGATGTCCGGCCTCTCTTTCTAGGAAGTGGGTTTAATTTATTGCATTTATTCCAGAGAACAGCAGTCGACATAATGGTGGAGGAGCTCAGCTTCAAATATAATTGGATCCACAGAATGTGGATAATTGCTGCGCTGAGCTATCTGTCATCATTATGTGAGAAAATCAATATTTTTTTTCACCAATAACTGGGGCCTCTTCCAGCATAATTTTCAGATAATCATGTGTTCATTATTTTACAATACAAAGATTTATGTCTGTGATGAACAGTTTGTCAGGTCATGTAATATGTGCAAAGGCCCCTTGTGCATTCAAGTCCAAACTTGTCACAGTGCAGGATCCCCAATAGACTTCATGCGATAATAAACCTGAAACCCCATAAAGCCTATGGGCCCAAACATGGCTCCATCAAATGCAGCTGCTGTATTCAAACCTGTTGACTCTTGGGCCTATTTTAAATTCCAGCGGAGATGCCAAGGCTTCCAACTATCCCAAATATGTCCTGTTTAATTACAAGGAAGTGCGTATAAAATTATATGCAACATCTAGACACATTTCATTTGATGCAATGCTGGGGCCATAGAAAGGTTTTATTTTATTATGACAACATGAGTACACAACAGTTTGTTCGCATTGTTGCTTCTTACTGGTCCAATACATTGTGCATTTTTATGACCATTCTGAATATGTTACACAGTTCAGGTTTACAGTGTACTTGAAGCTCAGTGAATCGAAGTTTACACCATGTTAATTTGCATCTTTATGAAATGGCTTTTATTTGAGGCATTCTTATCCAGGGAACATCCGAATTGACGGATGGCCCACAGAAACTCTGGAAGTGCCTCCTGCTTTTGGAAACGGAGGATGCGTAGGTAAAGCAGTACCTTTGACCAAGGCTTGTCACTGGGGCAGTACCCTCAAAGGTACTGCTGTTGTACCTTAGAAGTGGGTTTTTATTTGTTTTGGAACATATAAGTACCTTTTAGACCCTAAAAAGGTTCACACAGGTACCTAGAGGTCCTATAATTAGCCCTAAAGGGTACATAATACCTTGGGGAACAGAAATGGACTCCTGCAGTACCCCTATTTCTGAGAGTGTATTGGGAAATATTTTTCCTCCAGTAGATTGACAGCATTAGGGCGGCAGTGACTCCCAAATATAACATTGCGCCGGGACAATCACTAAAATGCCTCTGTTCCCCCCCCCCCCATATTGCGAGCCAAAGACCTTTGCTCTGGGAAAGGATTCCTGTTGAAAAACCAAAAATGTATAAAAATATGCGGCACATAGAGAAAAAAGTCAGCGTCCAGACTAAACGATGTGAAAGATACTGAGGGAGGGTATGAGAACCAACCAGTGTGTTGTAGAATAATGCTAAGTAAAGAATGGGGTGTGTGCAAGAGTGAATCACCTCATACATGCTTTACAGGCCTGTATGAGAGCCAGAGGATATGCTTTCATTACACTTCACTGAAGCACGGATGGTGCAAACCCAAGTACATGGTCTTAAATGGCAATGCTAAAACCCAAATACACGGTCTTAAATGACAATGCTAAAACCCAAATACATGGTCTTAAATGACAATGCTAAAACCCAAATACAAGGTCCTAAATGGCAATGCAAAAACTCAAAATACACGGTCTTAAATGGCAATGCTAAAACCCAAATACACGGTCTTAAATGGAAATGCTAAAACCCAAATACACGGCCTTAAATGGAAATGCTAAAACCCAAATGCAAGGTCTTAAATGGCAAAGCTAAAACCCAATGCTAAAACCCAAATACATGGTCTAAAATGACAATGCTAAAACCCAAATACATGGCCTTAAATGACAAAGCTAAAACCCAAATACACCGTCTTAAATGACAATGCAAAAACCCAAATACACTGTCTTAAATGACAATGCAAAATCCCAAATACACTGTCTTAAATGACAATGCTAAAACCCAATTACACGGTCCGAAATGGCAATGCAAAAACTCAAATAAACGGTCGAAAATGACAATGCTAAAACCCAAATACACTGTCTTAGATGACAATGCTAAAACCCAAATACACGGTCTTAAATGGCAATGCTAAAACCCAAATACACTGTCTTAAATGGCAATGCTAAAACCCAAATACACGGTCTTAAATGGCAATGCTAAAACCCAAATACACTGTCTTAAATGGCAATGCTAAAACCCAAATACACGGTCTTAAATGGCAATGCTAAAACCCAAATACATGGTCATAAATGGCAATGCTAAAACCCAAATACACTGTCTTAAATGACAATGCTAAAATCCAAATACACGGTCTTAAATGGCAATTCTAAAACCCAAATACACGGTCTTAAATTGCAACGCTAAAACCCAAATACATGGTCTTAAATGGCAATGCTAAAGCCCAAATACATGGTCTTAAATTGCAATGCTAAAACCCAAATTTACGGTCTTAAACAGCAACACTAATACCCAAATACAAGTCTTAAATGGCATTCACTTCTGATGAAAAAATGTTTACAGTACATTTCCGGTATCATTACCTTCGCCAGCGACTTCGCTGACGAAGGTAATGTTTTGATCCCCGTGTATTTATTTGTTTGTGTGTCTGTCTGCCTGTCTGTGTGTATGTGTATCGAATAACTCAAAAAGTACCAAACGGAATTTCATAAAATTTGGTGGGTTGATTTGGCATGACCTGAGGATCAATCGATTAGATTTTGGGAGTGATCGGGTCAAAGGTCAAGGTCAAGGCCACGAAAAGGTCAAAACCGACTTTCGGCCATATCTCGGTCAAATTTTATCCGATCGGCATGAAACCAACGCCAGTGGCGAGGGATTCAGTGGCGTCGGCGAAGGTAGGCGCTCTACCGAGTGCCCGTTCTAGTTTAGTATATTTTCAGTGCCATTTCAATTCACTCAGGTCCATAATGGATATAAATTAATTTCATCCTTATCAAAGATTATTCATTATTCTTCAAACGGTGAAGTACGGACTTGAATGAAGTTCCTGACCTGGGTGAGTTGAAATGCAAATGGGCAAAAGACCACAGATGTCTTATTTTTCACTCTGAGGAACGAGGCTATGGCGTTTGAGCCAAACAAGATGTAAGTTTTCCTGGTGATGATGTCATGATTATGTACTGTCATGTACTTATGTTATAAAATGACCTTATTACCTTCGCCAGCGACTTCGCTGACGAAGGTAATGTTTTGATCCCCGTGTATTTATTTGTTTGTGGGTCTGTCTGTATGTGTATCGAATAACTCAAAAAGTACCCAACGGAATTTCATAAAATTTGGTGGGTTGATTTGGCATGACCTGAGGATCAATCGATTAGATTTTGGGAGTGATCGGGTCAAAGGTCAAGGTCAAGGCCACGAAAAGGTCAAAACCGACTTTCGGCCATATCTCGGTCAATTTTTATCCGATCGGCATGAAAACAACGCCAGTGGCGAGGGATTCAGTGGCGTCGGCGAAGGTATGCGCTCTACCGAGTGCCCGTTCTAGTTTGTTTGTGTGTCTGTCTGTCTGTGTGTATGTATGTGTATCGAATAACTCAAAAAGTACCAAACGGAATTTCATAAAATTTGGTGGGTTGATTTGGCATGACCTGAGGATCAATCGATTAGATTTTGGGAGTGATCGGGTCAAAGGTCAAGGTCAAGGCCACGAAAAGGTCAAAACCGACTTTCGGCCATATCTCGGTCAATTTTTATCCGATCGGCATGAAACCAACGCCAGTGGCGAGGGATTCAGTGGCGTTGGCGAAGGTATGCGCTCTACCGAGTGCCCGTTCTAGTTCTTTTGGCTTTCTGTTGTAGGCCGTTACCTCACCTCCATCTCTAATAACAAGCAGTTTTTCGCACTGAATTTCAGGTAACTGGCAATTCAAGGCAAGCTGGTTATGAAGCGACCAGATCATTGTTTTATAGTATTACAGCATTCACGCAAGTGCAAAACTGGAATTCGCTGGAAGGTAAAAAGTATGGCTCTAGGTTCTGCTGTGGTTAAATCCTCCAATAAAGTGAAATTACTGAGACTGAATTACAGATCTGATGCTTAAATTGTCCCTGATTTCAAACAATATTTCCCCATTCTGTAGTTGTGTCAGAAAGGGGGTAATATTGCTCAATATTGATCATCGCAAAATATTTCCTCGCCAGAATTTCTAAATAGGGTTGATATCAGCTAGATTTAACAATACAAATCAATGCTGAGCGCTAAGAGAACCCCACAGCCCTTGACTAATTGTTAGTAAATAGCAGCATACTCCTAAGGCAATGCACAAGTGAGCGAACTACCATTCCTTCTGTTCCTGCAGCAGTAATTGTCATGCATACCAGCATAACAATTCAAGGTCACTGTTCACTGTTCCGAGGTCAAAGGTCAAATCTACTAATGACCCTTACGCTGCACAGCTACCCCTCATAAGGAACTTACATTTCCTATTTGAAGCTGCTGTGGTTAATATGTTCGAAAATATGGCCCGCACAAAATTATCAAGTTCAAGGTCACTGTGCCAAGGTCAAAGGTCAAATCCACTAATGACTCTTGCCTTGCACACCTAACCCAAAAAAGAAACCAGCAATTCAAATTTGAAGCTGCTGGGGTTAATGCCTGTTTTTTTTTTGCCTGTTCTTGATTATGGCGATGCTGTGTATATGTGTGCCTCAACCAGCTGCCTACAGTCTTTGACTTCGGTCTGTCACTGCGCCCTGAGGTTCAACACAGGTTGCAGCCGCCTCACCCATCACTGTGAACTGTATGCTAAAGCTGACGTACCCTGTTTGAATGTAAGACGTCATACATACTGGATGACTTTGATCTATAAGGCCCTTCTTTGTCTGGGCCCCGCTTTTCAATGCACTTTTCTTCAGTGAACTGAAAGCCACTATGCCTTGCGATCAAATTACATTTTTTTTTCTCTTCGCCTTGTGTTTGAACTGAAACAGGAAAAAAAGCATTTCGTTTCGCTGCCTCTTCGGCTTGGAATGCCCTCCAATCTGAACTAACATTGTCAGGACTTGTTTCATTAGAAGTTTTCTGCTGCGTCTCACGGAAAAGACAATGGAAATCCATTGATCAGCGCCTGTGTTCTTAATTTGTTGCTGTAAACTAAGTCTTTTATTATTTGTTCTTAATTATTGTTATCTGTCTGTCCTGTTCACTGTGACATGTGGTGCTGCCTTTCTTGGCCAGATCGCCCTTGTGAAAGAGGACGTGATGGGTCTTTTATCTGGTTAAATAAAGGTTAAATAAAAATTAAACGCTTTTGGAAATATAGCTCCGACAAAGTTTTTAAGTTCAAGGTCACTGTGTCAAGGTCAAAGGTCAAAATTCACTCATGACCCTTACGCTGCGCACCTACCCCTCCCAAAGAACTTGCACACCACATTTGAAGCTGCTGTGGCCGACACTTAGGGAGTTATGGCCTGGACAAACTATGGAGCCGCCGGCCACCCCCCTGCATGCCACAGGGTATAACAGGACCCCATCTGCCCATAAAGGCTGTGGGGTAACAAAGAGTCATGAAAAGAAAACACACCCATGAGCTCACAGCTGTAGGAGGAGACAGTTATGTGATTTCATTGGAGGATGTGTGGAGGAATGCCTGGTGAGTGGGTGGGACCTTTCACCTTGGGTCCGTCAGTTCCTGGCGTTCCAGGAAGACCGCGAGGCCCCTGCAGACCCTGGGTCCCGGCTCCGCCCCTCTCTCCAGGGAAACCACGCTCGCCCTATAGGGGATGGCAGCAGATAAAAACAGGCAGTTATTCAGGCACCTGTATCCACAAGCTAAAGTAAGTCACAGAGCGATACAGGTAATATCGGGCAGCTATTCGGGCACCTATATCCAGACGCTAAAAAAAAAAAAAAAACACAAAGTGATTTGGATAAACACCACACCTCCTCAGACACCCAGAAGCTAAAGCGAGACACAGGCAGATGTGGAGAAAAAACAGGCAGTTACTTGGGCACCCTTACCCAGATGCTAAAATAAGTCACGGAGTGACACAGGTAATAACAGACAGTTATTTAGGCACCCGCATCCTGTTGCTAAAATGAGTCACAGAGTGAAACAGGAAATATTAGGCAGTTATTCTGAAACCTGAAACAGGAAATATTAGGCAGTTATTCTGAAAACTGTATTCAGGCACTAAAATAAGTTACACAGTGATACCAAAGATATCAGGCAGTTATTTGGACACTGCATCCAAACAGCCTGTAACGGGTAATATCAGGCAATTATTCGGGCACCTGAGCCCAGATGCTAAAATTAGTCACAGAGTATTACAGGAAATATCAGGACATTATTCAGTGACCTGTATCCAGATGCTAAAATAAGTCGCAGACTGTAGCAGGTAATATCAGGACATTATTTGGGCACCTGTATCCAGATGGAGAATAAGGGCCTGAGGTGATACTGGTGATATCAGGCAGTTATTCTGGGATCTGCACTGACGGCATTAAACTCACCCTGGGTCCAGTGGCACCAGCAGTCCCGGCTTCTCCTGGGACACCCTGAAAAAACAGAAACAGATAAATTGATTAATTCATTAGCAATATTAATCACTCATTCAAATGGTTCGAGATATGGAATAGACAAGATCACGCATGCTATTGTTAAATTTGTTTGAGAGTTAATATCTATATGTCAAATTGTTGATGCTCTTGCTAGTAGCATTTGCTTTGGAAACACAGTTCATGTCACACCATGTATAAAGAAATTGGAAAAATAAAACTAATTGAAAGAGAGAGAGAGAGAGAGAGAGAGAGAGAGAGAGATGGAGACATTATGGAGACACATACAGTAGCTCAATAGGCCCCAATGTGTTTCTAAAAGTAGTGATTAATAATTGTCTTGCCAATGCCATTGGTCATTGACCTCCTTTTCGAGCCTCCGTATTGGTTGGCTCAAGGCATCAATTTCTGCACCTGCCGTTTTGAAGCGCGCTCGTCTCTCATGGCTTATAGATTGCACATGCAGCCGGACCTTCGGGATGATTCATGAGCTAAGCTACCCTCCCTGCGGCTCGGTTAAATGAAATGAATTGTGCGTTGAAAGGGGGTGAGGGGATTTGTGCGGACGGATGATGCCATGCTGGCAGTTTGTGTTTCTCTGCGTGGAAAGTGCAGATGTGAATGCGAATGGTCAGAGCAAAGGTATTAAAAAATGATGGAAAACAAACAGTGACCTATTTAAAAGCGATCAAGCAGCACTCTGAAAGCAAGAACTCCACAGAAAAGATTTCCTGTCCTACTGTCTGCATTGTCTCAGCTGGTTAAAAAGTCAAAGCAACACGGCGTTACGCTGCAGTTCAGCTCAGTGGTGGAGCTCAGTCATGGAGAGAGACTTCCGTTCAGTTTGCGCTCACAAAATAAAAAGCGATGTTAAGCTGATATTGACATAGCGGTTTCGAGGAACTGTGAGAGCGAGTGTCTGTGTGTGTGAAGGTGCAGGCAGCTGTCTGTGTATATGTGTGCGTGCATGTGCAGGCAGGTGTGTCCGGCTGCCACGCATCCCGCTCACCTGGTCACCCGGTTTGCCTCCTTCACCTGGAGGACCTGGGGGCCCAGGGAGACCCTGCAGGGAGAAACACAAAGGAGGTGATGAGTGTTAAAAATCTCTCACACACACACACACACACACACACACACACACAGAGACACACCTGCACATACACAGATGCACACACGCACGTACACACGCACGCACCTGCTCATGCACAGGCGCACACACACATACACACATGCACGCACCAGCACACGCACACGCACACACACACACACACACACACACACCCGCGCGCACGCACACATGCACACATGCACACACACACGCACATGCACAGGCACATGCATGCACGCACCAGCACAGGGGCAGGCACACACAGGCATGCACTTCTACACGCACGCACACACACACACACACATTTGAAATATTTATTTATGCCCACATAAAAAAAGGGACATAAATACTGCCAATGCAATCGACAATAGGAATCAGTCGGTTACAAAGCGCCAAGGTAGCTAAAAAACTGTTATATATATATGATATCATACAGGTCAGATAGAAAACAGACCTTATTCAAGGATACAGAAAACATCGTCTCGTCCAGACCAAGCGGCTTCCAATAATAGCCGACACTGAGCAGTACCTCGCTACCTGTTTAGCTCTTCTTTTAGGGAGGCGGCCATCTGAAGGCCCCTCACCACCAACTTGTGCACGTGCCCCAGACTACCAAATATAAAAACTAAAAGTTTACATTTGTAGCCTAGCTGGGAGATGGTCTGCTTCAGCTGCTGATATTTTAGCACTTTGGTTAGAAAGGCCTCCTCTAGGCTGTAATCAAAGGTAAAGCCGACCTCCAGAATGAACACCTCTCTGTGATTTTCATTAACAACAACAACAACAACATCAGGGGGGTTAGTTATAACATTAGAGAACATTGAGACATCGTTACACAGACTGAACATGCTCGGTTTTACAGCAGAATGCTTAAACAGTACGATGGAGGACCTGAAAATGGATGATATATCTGCATATATCAGATCCACAATTCTATCATGCCTACACATGTAAAGCCCCCTATAAACATGGCAACCATTTAGGCTGTGAGACATAGTTTCAGCTATTTGTTCACTACCATGGTGTATACAGTAAGGTGCATGACTGCCTGGAAACCAGACGGAGAAATTCAGTTTAGCTGGTAGAACCTGCAGTCTCGCGTTTATAGCAAATGTAACAATGTTCTCATCCAGGGCAACATTTCTGAACACAGCATGTGAGGCAGAGTGGTCTGCAGCTGGGAGACACGCAGTCTTCCCTTGAAGTCTCAACTCAGCCCATTGCGGCTGCTGCCTTTGTTGTTGCGCCCCCAAGAGGTGACTCCGAACATTTCTTAGTGGAAGTAGAAGTTGTGTTCCACAAACATTCACAGTTGCTTTTATAAAAGTGTTGGGGTCAGATATAACCTCCTCTGAGACTTCCACGGCCTCAGAGTCAGACCCTATCCACACACACACACACACACACACACACGCACAGGCACACACACGCGCCCACACACACAAAATCAGATTTGTCTTTTGTCAACAATTTCATCACAACACTCTTCGTTTAAGTTTTATTTACTTGTTTTGTTATTTTTATAACATTGTTTCTCATCCATCAGACAGTCCTTCAATTTAATTTTCAATAGATTTTTGTGTGAGAGTTTTTCTTTTCCTCTTGAGGTTCTGAGAATGTTTTTCAGTGGCTGTGTTGAGGAGTGGGGTGTGTTGGGTTTTACAGTGTGAAGGGTACTGCTGTGGACTAAATCTTGGCGCCACTCAGTGATGGGATGGACTGTGGTTATGTGTGTTTCAGAGGGACTGACAGTTTAGAATATCATAAGTGGATGCATGGAGTTTAAGAGCTTAATGTGGTGTGCAGGGCAGTGGGGCTCTGAGTGGATATGGAGGTGCGCCATGTTTCGGGTCATTCCGGGGCGGTTACCAGAACTGACCTGGAATCCCGAAGGCCCGGGCTGGCCCTGCTCTCCTCTCTCTCCGGCGGGTCCCTGTAGGTGATGAGAAGAGAGTTGATGGACCGTGGTGTTCGCTCTGACAGGCCATCACAGCTAACACCATCACAGCATCAAACAGTGCTAGCCACTTCCCCTGACAGCCCGCTGACTGGTGCGCAGATAACAGCAATGCACTCAACTACTGTTACCCACTGATGAAATCCACAATCAGTCACTCATATACAAAAATAACGGCCCCAAAGCAATAGTGTGGAATACGTCAGTGCAGCAATTAGCAGCAGCAAAAGAAAATAAAAAATACAGAAATGCAGAATTAATTTTTATTAAAAATAAAATCTTTGTAACTCTAACTGGTACACTAAAGAGGAATTGATTTTTTTTTTTAAAAAAGGTATCAACTTAATTACACAATATAGATCAATAAGAAACTAGAGAAACTATTACTACTACTAGAGTAGTAGTAATGTGTAAGAGGGCAATTCACTGAACTGGCATTCTGCTGTACAAATGATAAACTGCTTGTTGCAGTGACAAAGCACTGATACTGATCAGAGTTATAGCAATGTGATATAGTTGGTTAGTTGGATAGAGTACTTTTTGAGTGCCCCTAATCTGGTAAAAGCTAGTAACTCACTTTTTGGTGGAAATAGAGTTAAACCCATTTTTGCAGTTACTGGGTTTCCAAGTACCAAGTAAAGTACCTACAGTCGTGAATGAGAATACTCTCTCTTTTTTTTTTTTTACAGTGAGTTCATCCTGAGGGCATTAAGTCGTTCTCAGTTTTCTGAGTTTCATGAAAAAGTGAGTTCCTAGGTTTTACCAGATTAGGGGAGGTCGAGGGCATAAATTACTCTTCATTTTGAAATGAGAGTATTATGAAAGGAAAGGACGTACAGTACAGCGATTGGCAAACCTGATGCCATTTGACCTAGAAAATGGTAAAAATTAGATCAAATCAAAAACCCGTCTGATATGTGATGAAGGATCATCCTATGCACCTCCCATTAAAATTTGGGTGTCCTAGCTCAATGCATAAGGAACTTATAGCCATTTTTCAATTTTCACAAAAAGGCCCCTGGTGGCCAGAAGAGGAAATGAATTTAAATTCTGAATGCGTTGTGCAGCCCTTCGGGTCACTACCTTACAAACACAAGTTTCAGGTTGACTGGTCTAATGGCCTAGGCCGAGTGACTGTTTCAGATGGACAGACGGACGCCGAACTGTATTACAAGACCTCCTCGCTTTTTCGGAAGCGTGGAGATAATAAAAAATATATTATGGAGGTTTTGGTTGCAGCTCACCACATAGATTTCATTATGTTATTAATTGCTTATTTCTGTATAGGTGGTTATTTTCACATAATTAATGGCTCACAGTTATTTTTTGCACTTATACCAAGGTTAACTCATATTTGCCATTATAATTGGGCTGTAACTTCTATCACTATTAACCTGTTGTTTTGATACAGCCAGGACTACCATTAATATGTAGAGCAGTCTATTTTTTTTCCTTACTCATCAAGAGCTGCAGTTACTGATCACACTCAGGCAGTCGTTGTGGCATTATGCCATCTCCCAGTTGACAAAATCACATATTGATCATGTATATTAAAATTGTATCTGGGAAACCCAAACAGTTGTCCATTTTTAAGCCATCACTTCCAGTGTTTATAAATTCATGACTCAAAATGACAGTTAAATTTAGCCAAGAAATCAGGCACGGCAAATTGATATGAAGCATCAAAAGACTAGTATTATTGGAACTACTTCATGTACAGTGATAGAGAAATAACGCACACCCTTAGAGTGTTTAAACCAACTGCAACTGAGAATTCAGAAGAGCCATGATATAACAAACTCAACGTTTTATTGGCAGGGGGTTAAAGCTCATCTCCAGTAACCTGTTTGCATAATGAATGAGAAAGTGTCCAGGAAACGGTGCTATGCGCTCATGACGTCGGCCGTGTTGGAGAGATAATGAGCAGTGGGGGAGGGGGATGAGAGGGCAGACTTACGGCAGGTCCAGGAGGTCCCCCTGCGCCAGTCTCCCCGTCTTTACCAGGCAAACCCTGCAGAGACAGACAGACAGACAGACAGACAGACACACACACCCATATCAGAACCATCAGAGCAGAGCAGCACTGAGTTAAAATCAGTGCTGCTCCAATCGTTCCAAATGCCGGCGGTGGCTTACTGAGTGCTTGTCCATGCTAGCACAGCACCTGTGCGTATGCACGGAACAACGTCCACTACTGAGGCAACATTAGCATTGTGCTAATGAGCTCAGTGATGCTGAGCATCATACTGTGTGTTGTCAACTTAAGAGCAAGAGAGGATTTTCTCTGAAGAGCAAGAGAGGACTCTGGCCTGTTTTCCGTTTCTTTTCTGGAACTGATAGTGATATTTGATAGTGCTGTGCCGACAAATTTGTCCTTATAGATGGACAGTAGGAAAACAGCCAGTGCTCTTTAAAACCCCTTAGCGCAGATATAGACGCCAGCGTCTGTAAATTCCAAAATTTAATTCCTAAATAATTTTGTATTTGAAGTTCCAAATGTCTTCCTTCACTGGAATAATTTTTCAGAGTCTCTGTGACATAAATACTGAATTATAAAGCCTAAATAGGCACGTGCTAAACAGCAAAAAATTGGCACGACTTGTATTCCGCGCAGAGGGGTTAAGCCAGCCTGATGAAAGAGGTGCTAAAGAGCTGCTCAATAGACAGGCCAATTAGACTACGATTAAGGAATCCTCGAAAAACTGAGTTTTTCAGCTAGCCTCAGTAAAGTAACTAATAAAATCCTTCACTGCTGCTGTATAAACCAAGAGCACAGTTTATTACTCCCTTCAGGCAAAATGGTGTAGTAAATAGTCGCATAATCATTTAACATTTCTGGAAATAAGGTCACTGTGAATTCTGCTCATATAGGGACAGGTTTATGTAGCATTTCACTTTAATATGAACAGGAATCTGATGTATTTTGACTCAAAAAACTGGCTCAGCCATAAATATTCACAAGCGAAGGACCAGTCAGAGAGCAATAGCCCAGTCCCCCAATAAATCCAGGCTGAGGAGAAGGGCTCGCCAAAGACTGGGGTAAAGCATCGGCAGGAAGCGTGACTTACTCTCAGGCCAGGAGCTCCGAACAGGCCTTTCTCTCCAGGTTTACCTGGCTCGCCCTGCGTGAAAACACAGACCCGGCATTAACTCAGCACACTAAGATAAATGCAGGAAGCAGCTCAGCATGTTTCAGGCAAAAAATAAGAGTGTACGACACAGACCTGGATTTTTTTCTCTCAGTTATGACAGTACATTCAGACATTTCAGATGTTGTTAACTCAGAGAGATGAAGGCATGGTGAAGGTACATTTTTGTAGTCTATCGAAGGCATTTCCCAGAAATACAATATTGTTTGCTAGGGACAAAGAAGGACCTTTAAAGGACAAAGAAGTTACGATAAATTATTGAGCCAGGGGCTAATGCAAGACGTCATGTACCCAAAGGTTGCTTGACAAACATAAGCATTTATCCACTTGCAGATTGTTCCTCATACATTTTTCAGAGGGTATTTTTTCAGAGATTTAAGTGCAAATAATGTTTCAGCAAGCCAAATTGCCTGCTTTAGTAATCAATTCAATTGTCAGGTCTCCCTCTTCAGAGACTGTTTAAATAACCCCTGATTGTGACAGAAAGGGGAATTAAGTCATAAAATGAATTTTACTTGCAGAAAAGCAGCTCTCCTCTTAATGAAAACTGGAACTCAGCAAGCTCCCTCCCAGTGATGAGAGCAGAGATTTGGGTCCAAACCACCGTACGTGCTCTCGCAACCAACTTTACCACAGCTCAGTAAAGGGGTGGTCACACATACGTTAAATAACGTAGTTAAGCATAATGGAAGCCTCCGAAGCTTAACATAGCTTAATGTGGTGCACCGTAGCAATCTATAGCCATCCGTGGCTATCTGTAGAAATAACTTGGCCATTAACGTGAGAAAACTGTGCACGGAGGTTTGTCTGTTGGGCATGTTCAAAAGATAGCCACGTTAGCGGGCATTTTTATTAATGTAGCAGTAACTTAGTTTAATGTAGTTACATGTAGGTTACTGTAGTAAAAACCATAGCCTACCATTGCGTACGCTGTAATCAACAACTTTGGCGTGAATCTACGAGCTATTAAGGGCTACTAAGTTACATTACAGCTGTCGGTACTTCTAACTATGTCTAAGAACAGTAACCTAGTTGAACGTTTTTTAACGTACTTCTACGTAGTCTGGACTAAGGTAATCTCCCCCTAAGGATAGCTACGGAGGCTAACCTATGTGTGACCACCCCATAAGCCTCCATTTACTTCCACATGAACTTCTTTGTTTCAAGGGAGAAAGCACTGCTCTTCATATCTTTTCTGAAATAGCTGAACTCAATGCTGGGACGGGAAGTTTCTCATCTTCAATGCTGTTCTCTAAGATTCAAATGAGCCTGTCTACTATTGTTGCTCAAGAACAAGGAATGGCATAGGGTCTATCAAAGTTCGCACCTTACACTACTGATGTCTCTGCTCAGAGATTACGGAGAGGAAGTTTATCAGTTATGTCTTGATCAGTTGAATGCTGTGAATGTTACTTTGATGTGCGATTCCCCTTTAAGGCTCAGGGTGAATGTCGGCTAAACACTGGCGCATTGGTAATAATCAGTGACCGCTGAGTGAGTAAAATGATCTGCATTGAGATGTTGGACGCTCTCTGAGGGGGACACACTTACAGAGCCACCCTTAGGACCAGGAAATCCCATCACACCGGGCTGTCCACGCACTCCCTGTGGCCCTGGGGGCCCTGGGCGTCCGTCCTCCCCGGGAGCACCCTGCAGAGAGCAAAAGAGAGAGAGAGAGAGAGAGAGAGAGAGAGAGAGAGAGGGAGGGGGAGATGGAGAGAGATGCTTAAATACAGCAGCTCAATATTTCATTTTCCCATTGTGATATTACTCAGTTTAGTTTTGAGGGTAAGTATCTTCCGTTACATCTAAAATCACGGTCTTATCACCCCAATCTTCAAAAATGCAGACAAATTTGCCCCCAACAACTACAGAAGTGAATAATTGGTGTGAATGATTCATCTGAGGCATGATTAATCTGGGGAAGATCCTTTGCAGCATTAGAAATTCAAAACCATAAACCATATTTACACCCAACACACCCTGATTGACAAACATGTCAACCAAGATAAAAACAAAATATTTTCTCGTTTTATCAACTTCCAAAAAGCTTTAGATTTAATCTGACATAATGGCTTATACTACAGTATTATTGAAAGTGTTGTGGGAGTAAAATGTATTCAGGCAATACATGCGGCATTAAAATTGGAAACAAAAGAATAAAATTATTCACAAGGGCGCAGTGTGAGGCAGGACTGTAGTTGAAGTCGAATTTCATTTAACATCTGTATCAATGAACTAGCAACTTTGTTGGAGCAACCTCCAGTCCCTGGTGTCACTCCACACAACACCGAAATTAAATTACTACTCTATTCAGGTGACCTGGTTCTGCAGTCACCCACCACATTAGAGTTACAGCAGAGCCTAGACTAGCAAGAAAAGTACTGACAATCCTGGGCCTTTGAAATAAACATGAAAAAGACAAATATAATGATTTTTCAAAAAAGATACAGAACTCAGAGGACTAGATACAAATTCAAAGTAGCAAAGAAAATAAATAAACTCTGGACACATTATAATAATTTATAGGTCTGAAAATAAGAAATTTCACCCTGGTGGAAAATGAATTTAAATAAGAAAGCATGCAGGGCATTCTATGCCACAAAATGTCACATCCAAATAGAAATTTAAATCTAAGTGTGGCTTTAACTATTACAATCAGCAACCGATCGCCCTGTATGGCAGTCAAGTGTGGGGTCTACTTACAAAACAAGATCTTGAAAATTGGGACAAACATCCAATTAAAACCCTTCATGCGGAGTTTTGTAAAAATATCCCACAAGTTCGAAGAAAAAGTATAAACAATGCATGCAGGGCAGAATAAGGCAAATATACATTACTGATAAAAATACAAAAGAGCGCAATCAAATTTTGGAGAAATCTAAAAAACAGCGACCCCCACTATTTTCATCGCAAAGCCCTACAGAGCAAAGAGCTGAGCGAACGGAAGAGTTCCCTCACACAGCTGGTCCTGAGGCACAGCTCCCTAACGTCGACTAACTCCATCCAGCCTCAGGGCAGCATCAACACCAACTCAATAACAGTTAACCCTTTCAGCGCCATGGGCAACTATAGTTGCCCAATGAGGTAAGATATCAAAGTCAGATGCAGTTGAAAACCTATCATTTGGCAACTTGTTTAAAAGAGCTCCCACAGGGGAGCTCTTTTAAACAAGTTGCCGCAAGTTTTCAACAGCTCAGGATAACTACATTTTCAATTCCTTGAAAATGTATTTGGCGCTCAAAGGGTTAACCAAATTATAGCACAACAAAAAGAAACTAAATCAGATATCGGTAGACACAAACAAAAATACAATGCAAATGCAATATTATTTGGCCCTAAAATGACAGTGCACCATGGCAGATGGCAGATTATCTGACCGCAGTGACTAACTGAAACTTTTGAAGCACCTTGAAGAAGTGCAGGCTCAGTCAGCACTGCCTGGCTATTGAAAAAAGCCAACACTGACAAACATGGCCTCCCATCGATAGAGGCTGTGGAAATGCAAGAGCTTCAATGAGGTCGAGACAGAGCGGCATTTTATTTTAAAAAAATGTGAAAAAATAGATCAATAAGGGAATAATTTCTTCCCGCAAAAGACATCAGACATGCACATAATTTAAAAATCAGCTGGATACCCAAAAACTTCCCATCCTCTTCGGGGATGACAGAACGTGCCTTCGTCTGGCAGCATAATATAGCTGCCTGCCACCATCTGAGGGACAGTACGTCATATTCATATTCATATTCATATTCCCATCATGCTTCCCTCCACACATTATGCTTCCTTCCCAATCACCACAGCCATTGTCACCATTTATTTTTGTTATATTATTGTTAATTACGATTACAATTGTTTTATTGCACCAATTTTATTTATGCACCAATGTCAAATCAACTACAATTACGCATATTACACATTATTATTATTTATTTATTTATTTACATTTCAGGAGTTAGCATTCTTGCTGTTTCTACCTAATCGTTACTTTTGAATCTTTTAAGAGTTGAGAGAGAGAGAGAGAATCAGCCAAGATAGAGGGAGAGAGAAAGGGAGAGGGGGATAGAAAGAAAGATAAAGGGAGGGGGGAAGGTTTGACCGAGGACAGTTAACCTAACAGTTAGCGGCTTCTGTTACACTACTGGCATTCCCCCTAGGCTGCTTCTAGCAGCTTCTATCTGTGAATCTCGAGGGCTCAATCTCTCCAGGAGATTTTTGCCAGCCTGGGTCTGTCAGTGACAACTCAAGTCTTCCTGTTTTGCCAACATGTGAAAAGCGCTGCTATATGTGGCAAGACTAAATTTACTGAAAAGTGGAAATATCCTTGCTTCTTTAAAGCAGTAACACGGCAATTTCATAGAGTGTAAATAAATACACTCAACGCATTCTCCAATGTCAGTTGAGCCCCTTAGAACTAGAATAGTCTAATTCATATTTTCATTTGACATTTATGACATTTTTCATTATGGACCACCATTTCACAGAGCACTTTACATGTTCTTGAAGTGAGGAACAATCCACCTATAAGCCACCTGTTAAATAATAATGGAACTACACTCAGTTAATCCATTATTGCATTGAACAGATTGACCACTTACACATCAATTTAGGATTTGAAGTTATAAAAGAAAATATGGATCTACATAACTCAGTCCCCACAGGGACCGAGTCATGTATCTCCCCGATCCCCAAGAGAGATCACTTGCAAAATTTTACATCTGCTATGTTACCGTTTTTACTCTTGCCATGACATTAATATGAATCCCTTTATATATATATATATATATATGTATATGCAAATCTGTCTCCAAATGAGCAGAAAACACAAAATCTGCAAAAAAGAAAAATTCAACAAAATGGCCGCCAGCGGCCATATTGGAGGTCGGAAATTGCCAAGAATTGATCTTGAGCATTGCCAAATAAACATCATTGACTATGCAAATTTGGAGAAAAATCCTATGAACTTTGAAACCTCCAGAGCCTGGAACAGAAAATCTCTGCGGCGGCGGCGGCGGCCCCAGAACTGAGCCATAGTGTCTACCGGCTATTGTCGTTGGGGAGACACAATTAGACCACTTTTGTTCTCAGGGGCTCAATTCCATACAACATATTCATCAAAAAGTGATTATATGTACTCTAAGAAAATTTATTAAACCCTGAATATTCAACTGAATAATTTATAGATAAAAGCCAGATCATTCCAATGAGTAAAACAATAATATTTCGACAAGTCTATCCCTTCGTCGAATGTGTACAACACTGGCTTATGTTGAATCATTGATGCTGTAGCTTAAATTTGACATTGTCCATTCAGAGAACCCTCCACTTACTTGGAATAGCAATAGTCCATACTAAATCCACTGGTCAAATGTGTTCCAAATGATAATATTTATAATATCAATAATAGTAATAATCAAACACACATCAGTCAAAGTTTACAGTACTTGCTTCCAAACATGCACAACTGCCGACAAGAGCGCTGCGAGACATAGCATATGCCCTTAGCAGCCATAATTAAAATTTTAATTCTCCCATTTACAAAAGGGAATCTTCCTCCACCCTTGACCAACGCACACAGTTAATCTGAATTTGATTGGACCCGCTGCTCTCCTTGAAACTAATGGGAAACAAAACTTCACATGCTGACGCACGGATGCACAAACGGTATTGACATATTGCTCCCGACCGACTCCTTCAAGGGCGAAAGCACAAATACCAGTAACAAGAAACAAGTAACAGGAAGTTGCTTAACCCCACAAAAGATAAGCAACAAGGCATTTCTGCGAACTTACACAAAATTAGGACTGGGGATTGCTGTAATGTTGCGGGAAAGTAGTAAGAAGGTGTTGCCGCAAAGTTATATGAAATGAGTAACAAAGCGTTGCTATAAAGTTACAGTAAGTAAGTAACAGTGCATTGCAGAAAAGGTCCAGGAAATAGGCAAGAGTGTTGCAATAAAGTTACAGGAAGTAAGAAAATAGAATTGCCCTTAAGTTAGAGAACATATTGAACAGGTAATTGCTGTAAAAGCTCATGAGGACTCCGTTGAACCATCCAATGTTAAATTGTAATGGTTGACGAATCATAACTGGTGTAAACATAACTATAACCCAGCAGACTGAACAGTTGGGCAACATACTTACAGATGGTCCCACTTTTCCTTGAGGCCCAGCATCACCAGGGCGACCAGTAAGACCCTGTTGCGAAAATGCAGATAAAGCACATCCAGATTAGTTAAAAATGCACCCCACCAAAAAAATACAAAGCAATGTGGAATGCTGTAGGAAGTAAAATGTAATGCAAAGAACATTGTGTAATGCAGCGTAAGGACTGTAATGTTATGCACTGTAAAGTAACATAATGCGTATATCTTTGTATCATAGAGTATAATGTAATGTAGATGTCATGTAATGCTATGTTGTATCGGGTGTGTACCACGAGGCAGTGAAAGACAGCAGGACTCCCCCACTTCTAAAATTAGAAAATAAAAATGCTTATTTGATCCACTGACTGAGAGACTGACATCTTGCCGACCTACTAGATTCATGAAAATATCCTTTTACATGACTGAGTGACTTTGTGGCTGAGTGAGTTTTCATGACAGTGTGCACAAGCAGTCAATTTGATTTTTTTTTTTTTTGGGGGGCTGCGCACAAAAGCCCAGTTGGACAGGGATTTCCGAATGCCTCTCTGTTCTCTGTGCTGTCGGCAGTGCTCCAAAACAAAAAACAACAGACAATCCAGCCTCCCAATTAAGGATTGCCAATACGTCTAAATTTAAGCAATTTCATTACTCTTCAAATTCCTAAATGAAATACTCCAACTGGAGCCATCACCAACACCAGATGCTATCAATGAGGCAGCCAACGAGCCCAAGCCGGTGAACATTAGCGATGACAACAAAGGTGAGTTCAAAAATCATTTTGTGCTCTGTTCATCCTGAGAGCCAACCGAATACTGAGCTGACTATAGGCCTCGCTGCACATCGTTATTGAAAAACATGGCCCGTCCTCTTCCTGCATCAGGAGATCGTTTTTAAGATTAGCCAATAACCTAAAAAGCAACAGAGCTAGACAGTGATGAGCCACTTATTGTGGAGCCCCAGTTCAGGAAGTGAATTTCCCATTCATTCACTCCACTGATGTTTCAGACAGTCTTTTATCTATTGGACTCTAAACCTGGAACTGAGCCAACCAAACGGACGATGAATCGTGACCATAAAATATTTGATTTGGGCTGAAATCACCGCTTGGGCGTCAATCAATGCTGGTTCCACCGATTCTCCACCAGGTGTTGCATCACTTTTTTTTTTTACATCATTCTGTAGGCGTTTGGGAACTGAGGAGACTTAATGCTGTTGTTTTGAAAGCAAAATATTTTCCCATCATTGCTTGATGCCGGATTTCAGCTACTGAACACTCAAGAGCCTCTTTTACCACAGTTTTCATTTATTATGCACCAAATGCTTTCATCGGGTAACAGGTCTGGACTGCAGGCAGGCCGGTACAGCCAGCCTCTTTTTTATGGAGCCATGTTGCTCATGGCTCATGTTACATGTTGTTGGGAATAGTCTTGCTGAAACAAGCAGGGCCTTCCCAGAAAGAACGTCTGAATGGCAGCATATTTTGCTCCAAAACCTGTATATATCATTCAGGATTAATATTGTCTTCACAGCTGTGCAAAGCAATGTGCACTAATTCACCCTCATACAGTCACGAATTTCAGCTTTTGAACTGTGCTCAAGTGAACACAGCCCCTGGAGCCTGCAGCCGCAGTGTCCAGGATTTCCAAAAAGAACTTAACATTTTGAGTTGTCAAACAGTTTCCTCATTTGCCTCAGTCAGTCTTAAAGATCAGGTTAAGAGAGGGAGAGGGCAGCAGCATTTCTGGATTTAGTTTATATATGTTTTTTTTTCATGGTAGTTTTAACTTGTATTTGTGGATGCAGCAACAAACTACATTCAGTCGATGGATTTCATAAATATTCCTGAGCCCATGCAGTGATTTTTTTACGTCAGAATCCTGTCTGTTTTTAAAGCAATACTGCGTCATTCAATACTGGCTTTTTATTGTCAGTTTGGTCACCCTGGATAGAAATAATTAGGGTTTTATAATAAAGAAGGCCTGGTACAGTGGAAATATTATAGTTTCACTATGAGAGAACAACAAGCTCGGGAAGAAAAATTACTAGATACTTTCTGCGTTTTGGCCAATGATGCCAATAAAACACAACACATCAGCAATTAATTGGTATTTAGTATCCATCAGGCTAAATTAATCCTGTGAGTCTTGATCAGAAATGCTGTACGTCAAGAGTCATCCTGCATTAAAAAGTGAAGTCACTGCTTACCCGGACGGCACGTCTCTGCTTCTGAATACATTTCACTATGTTCATCTAGATAATTCATTAAAAAAAAAAAATTCTGTCACATACACCTGGGCAAAAGTTAAGCACCACTCAAACACGATCCACTTCAACAATGGACTGAATTAATTATATCAAAATCCATTGCCTAATTCTTGGAATAGCAGCCTTGGACATACGTTTCCTGGCCAATAAAATCCGTTTAAAAATAATTTTATTCCTTACTTCACACTTTATTAGATTCTAAAAAATTTTATTTTTTCAACACATTTAAATGCTGCTAGAAGTATGGGCCTACTGTGTTCGCTAAAAACTGTCCCCTGAATCCTGAACTCTAATTGGAGGAAACAGAATCAATGTGAGTCTTGGATGAAACGAAGGATTTCAGAAGTGCCTCTTAAGTGCCAACATTCAGCACAAGCAATTAAGCACAGTTCATGGCAAAGCCTCCGGAAGGCAAGCTAAAACTTTCATGCAAAAGGGCGAACTTTATAACTTGCCCAATTTTGAAAATTTTCATTTTGAATTTGATGGTGCTTAACTTAATATGCCCAGTGCACACTTCTCGGCAAACGGGGAATCGTTCGGATGGCTACTGTATTCCTGGAAATTCAGTTTCTCATTAAACCCCAATATCGTCCCATCCAGTTTAATAAAGTATTTTTTCTTTCCAAAACGTGCAAAGACAATGATGGACAGGCTATCTGGCAAGGTGAGTAAATGACAGAAAGGCATCTGACTATGAACCTCTGAGTCGATAATTACATTGATCAAATATGATATTAAAAGACACAGAAGAAGAATTAAATGAAAGAGCACGAGCACCACTGAACTATTTACCACTACATTTTTACTTGCCCCCCCCTCCCCTAGGGGGGCGGGAGCCAGGTTAAGCAATGATCATGTCTGTGTGTGTGTGTGTGTTTCAGTCACTCTGTCTGTCAGCCCCTGGCCATTACCTGCCCCCTCCCCAGGGAGAGCCAGGTTAAGCAATGATCATGTTACAAGGAGAGTTAGCTAGCTAGCTACCCGGGATAAACAACGCCATGCCACGGGGACCAGCGCATTGTTCCTCTGTCCTCGTATTAAAATGGAGGCCGCTGCGGCTCGTAGGCCTATTTGCTTGATGCCTGAGGAGTCTGGATTGTCGTGTACTATATTGTTTTCTATGTCTGCTTAGGTAATTTTTGCATTATTTTTGCGAAATGAACTTTATGTAGAATTTCTGTGAACGTATGTGCTGTATGTAATTATTTCTTTAAAAGTGTGTAGCTAGCATGCGTGTGTAGCTAGTGTAGCTAGCATACTAGCTAGCTACATGGAGCTCCGTGTTGTGACACGGACCCCTGCGAACCATAATCGCGATGCATTTTCATAAAACAGTATGCTAGTTTGCATTAAATAATTATGTTTCCTAATTGTATGAGATTTGTCGGTTGTGATGTTACGATTGAATTTGTGCTTTTATTTCTATTTGCGTTGCATTATTCCGCATACTTTCACTGCATACTGCCCGTTTTTCGTTGGCGGACAAAGTGATCGCGTTGACATGGATCTTGAATGGAATTGCGCATAGCAGATGGGGTCCGCTTTCCAGCCAGCTGGGCTTGCTGAAATCACCGATTTTTTTTTTTTTTTTTTTTTAAAGATGATAGAACATGTTCTATCGTCTTCTGCGTCTAGTTAGAATTTTGTTTTACCTAGCTGGACACAGCTAAGCATTTTTCTGGTCATTTGTGCAGTATGAATGAATTTCACTTATATTACAAGGAGAGTTAGCTAGCTAGCTAGCTGCCCGGGATAAACTACGCCATGCCTCGGGGACCAGCACAGTTCACCGCTCTTCGTATTAAAATGGAGGCCGCTGCGGCTCGTAGGCCTATTTGCTTGATGCCTGAGGAGCCTGGATTGTCGTGCATTATATTGTTTTCTATGTCTGCTTAGGTAGTCTTTGTATTATTTTTGCAAAATGAACATTACGTCAAATTTCTGTGAACGTTTGTGCTGTATGTATGATCGTGTCTGTGTGTGTGTGTGTGTGTGTGTCTGTCACTCACTCTGTCTGTCAGCCCTGTCTGTCAGCCCGTGGCTGGGGCCAGGTCTGCTATCTCTGATTGCCTTGTTATATTTGCTATTGGCAACCAATTTTCATTAAGATGGGGATTCATCACCACCTTATTTTAAATTTTATTCTTCTTTAATTGATTTAAAGGAGCAATATTTAAGAAATGAACAATGTTGATTAATCATGAAATGGCCCTGATATGTCACTAGACATTAAGGAATGATGTTAATTTCACAGACTTATATCACTGACAACAGTAGTCCAGCCATAATATTCTCGTTACAAAAGTGAAGTTGCAGCCCACAACTAATGTTTATGTTTTCATTTTGTGTTTTGGCCTGTTGCACCGCCCTCCATCTATCTCCCAATCACAAAGTCAGCAGCATTTCGGCATCCAGGTTGCCAGTTACCACTGAGCTGCAGCTACCGGCGTTTCAGAGCACAAATGTCTGACATTGCTAAAACCTAAAACCTAAAAGGCCTTGTTATGATTCCGAAATACGTTGTGACAAAGTCAGAAACAAAACAAGGATCTGTATAGGACATGTCTTTGAAAGATGGAGACGGCTGAAAGCAGAGAAGAATTTGAAGAGCGACGCTGAAGTTGCTAATTTTCTCCTGGGCAGGTAAGATTCAGCTAAGTTTGGCTAACTTCTATTTAATATAGGCATGGACATTTCAAATATTTTCTACAGTCAAATAACGTTATGTATGTTTGTTCATGGAGCGTTAGTGCGTATGCAGGTGGGTCATCGAATTGACTAGGTAACAAATTGTTTGAGAAATAAAAACCGTGGCTTTTCATTGCTAACATTAGCAATGCATTATTAGTCCATTTCTCTGGCTTTATGCTGAGGCGCTGTGGAAACCGTTCTAACATTAGCACAGCCATTATGGCAATATGAAATGTAATTGAGACGTACATCAGTCAAATTAGTCCTCATTCATTCTTTACGCATTTTACAGCTTGGACTTTAGCGGGCTATCCACACAGAAGAGTGACGAACAAGTTGACCAATATGACCATTGCTAGTTAGTTAGTTAGTCATTAGTCTCGATCTTTTCTGAACTGAACTGAACTGAACACAACCCTGTGAGAGCAAATCATCGGTGATATTGAAACGTAGCCATGGTAGCTCCGTGTAGTAGACGCTCTTGCTGGATCCAGCAACCTAGCTGGCAACCTCTCGGCTGGGGGAGAGGGGGAGGGGATACTGCCCTCTGCACTACTTTGAATGTGATTTCGCTACTAGTTTTGGCCACAAACTTACATATAGCTCCTTTAATGAATTATTGTGCTATTTGGTATGCTTTTACAGTGCCGGTTTACCAATGCGAAAGATTGATTTACGACAGTGTGTTCATATTTGCTCAGTCCAATGAAAAATCGCAGGGTTTAACGATACTCAGAGAAGCCAAGCAATGAAATTTTCTTAGACTGATGTTCTAGAAAATAATAAAATATATTTTAATATAATTGCGCCTCCTCACTTATTTTAAATCATTTACACATGTGAAAACGTTTAATACAAACCTCTTGTGAAAAAATATTTTAAAATACTACGTAAACAGAAAAAATATATTGTTTGTGTTGTTTCGTGTTTACATTACACAGAGTACTAATTACCAATTCTAAGACATAACAGGTTAGTGAGTTGGGCTGTGTTGTGTTACCCCATTACTAAAAATAACTCTACAACACTGTGTAGTACAATATTCTGAATGTATTGTTGAGCAGTGTGGTGTACTGTAATATAATGTCTCTGATGCAATGTAATGTCATGAATGTATCATCAAGTCATGTAACTCATGCAATCTCAGGTCACGCAATGTAATTAACACTGACGGAGACAGGAAACACTCACTCTAGCACCAGGCAGACCGGGCTCGCCAGGGCGTCCTGGGTCACCGTTGGCACCTTTGGGTCCGGACCCACCAGGGGGTCCCCTCTCGCCCGGAGCACCCTGGAGGAGAGACCAGGGTCAGAATTTACCAGCAGTACTGTCAGCACCAACATCATCGGGGTCAATATCAAAATCACCACCATGATCATCGTCATCAGCAACACCATTATCAGACTGAGTATAATCTGCATTCATCACTTTCACTGCTTCTGTATCCTGAGGCAGTAACAGGCATTTGCTTGGTAAACAAATACATCCGGCCATTCTCCCAATACACTGAGAATGGGGTGTCGATAATGTGCTTGCGCCCCCCAGTGTTTGCATGCAGAAATCACACTTGTTTCCTATGGGGTTTCTGCAATGATCCCAGTCACATCCTTTCATTAGCATAGCGATTGTATTCGATCAAATGAGGTGTTTTTCTGGTCTCTATTTGTCCTTTGTGTGGCTCATTTTCCTTCTCATTTAACCAAATGAAAATAAGGGATGGGTGGGGGGGGGCTTTGATATGCAGGTAGGTTGTATAATTGGCCCGAGCCGGTCTACAGCTCAGTCATCAATCAAACCGCTGTGAGCGCCGCTCGTGTGGCTTTGAAGTTCAGCTGCCGTTGTTATAAATACTGGATTTAGGCTTGAAACAGATATTGGCTGGTAGCTTGAATAATTTAACCCAAAGAAATGAAAAAAATGAATGCCTGAATTTAAAAGTGCAAGCCCTCGCCCGTGAACACTGGCTCATTACTGGCATGTATTTGAGAATAAAATGTCACTCAGGGTGAGATAACCCTCCTAAGGAATACTTAGAGATGAACACCAAACTACATTATCTTTGTTGTAGCCTTTCTGTGGCCATGGTTCTGGTAGCTTGGTGAAAGAGCTTATCAGGGCTGTGTGGATATTCCAAACACAAAAGAGATTGACAGCTTATCAAGTTCTCTAGGTCATCCACTGTTACACACTGATCCTGATCCACTGATACCATCAACTAGGACAAAACAGTTAGGCCTATCTGAAATAATGTATTGACCAGTTGTACTGTGCCATACTATTCCTGATTACAGAGAACACTGAACGACACATCAATTTTCATTATCTATTTCCAGTACAACACTGAGAAGCATCTATTTTAAGCATCTATTTTCAGCGGAAAAGGCCTATTTTAAGCATATTGCGAGCCTAAATTTGAAACTGAGGTCTCTTAAAAATTCTCAGAGGATTGCCTGGGAGTCTGTTTTTACCGCATCAAGAGCTTTTCAAAATGGATTTAACCCAGGTCTGGTTGCTACATTACTTTTGAGTGTGATTAATTGAGTCTCTGCCTGAATGATTCAAGTGCTTGACAACTCTTATTCTCTGACAATATAGCATATAACACCCACTTACTACATCTATTTTTAGGGTAAAGGCCTGTTATTTATGTTAATGAACTTTGATTATTGACGTATTAGGTTCCTGATAAATCTCAGCATGATTGCAAAATCACTGCCAGTGATGCAATTGCAGTCACCTGCGTGAGAGACAATTTTGACATTTTTCAGGCAAAAATCTTGGTCACAGCCAAACACTCTGAAGGTCTATTCTCTCAACTCCAAGCCTCATTTCCCTGATTGTCTAGATGATGTTCCCAGTTAATTCACATAGCAACTTTTGATTAGAATGGTGATAATTCTGAATAGCATGGTTAGGTTCCTCATTGGATAGGTGAGGTTTCTGATTGGCCATGTGATGTTTCTGATTGATAAGGTGAGGTTTTAATTGTTTAGGTTGGGTTTATGATCGACTAGATAAGGTTGCTGATTAATTGGGTAAGGTTTCTGATTGGCCCGATGTGAATTCTCAATGATAAAATGAAGTTTCTGATTGAATTGAGGAGCCTTCTAACTCCGCCATTGAGAATTCGGATTGAGAAGGTGAGGTCTCTCTCGAGTGTCCACTGATTTGGACAGGCACAGATGGGAACACCAACCTTGGGACCAGCCAGGCCATCCTGACCAGGGAAACCACGGTTACCAGGAGCACCCTAACAACACAGGGAGAAAACAGGAAGTGAGGTCACAATGGGTGATGAGCGATGAGCGACGTTAAATGCAGCTATTACACAATCAACCTCATATCATAAGAAAATGTTTCCTGAAAGACTAGTTTTAAAAAAAGATGCGTGAACGTTGGGAACTAATGGCCAGAGCTATTACCCAGGCTAACTGAACAAGAACAAGGATCATTAACTGAGAATCAGTGTCTACATGTTTTAAGTGTATCAGCATCTGAGAGTTTAATTTTAGACACTGATTTGTAGAACGTGCTCAACCCTGCAGAGATAGTAACCCCCTTAGTTACAAATTCAGCATTTATCAGTTAGCCTATCAATGGCACTAATGAGAACAGTGGAGTTTAAAGCTTTTTCTGTTAAGTGATTCAGAAAAACTTTCTCTTGAGTATTCTGCACTGGTCATTCTATCATATATTTTCATTCTCGCGAGGAGACACAGTGTGATTACAATGTTTCTGAGTCTCCCTGTAATTCTATCTTCTGCCACTGGGGGCAGAGTTTCCCAATGTGCTGGCACTTGACTGAGCCGTGAAGATGCTGATCGCTTACTCTCTCTCCAGGGGGCCCCAGAGGTCCAGCAGCTCCGGGTTCCCCTCTCGCTCCTCTCTTCCCCTCCTCTCCTGCAGGCCCCAGAGCTCCTTGGGGTCCAGGAGGACCCTAAGAGTTGCGCACAGGAACCACAAAAAGCACCATCAATGTAGAGCTCAGAGAACCATGGCTGTACACACTCATGAGATGTTCACCAACTCTGACACCTTAGAGTCACCACTTCAGAAGGAGTTAAGCACACAAAAAATGCACAGTGTGATTTTTCGCTGGTTACAACTCCTCATCAGGACATAGCACAAACGGTATCAGAAAACGTTGAGACGCATGCAATGGTGTGATCCATTTTGCAAATACGCACTGAAAACATTGTGGTCAACAGATTGTATTCCTGGATCAAAACATTTTTTTAAAAGCAGCTGTAAGTGCAGTAAGCTATCAGCCAGATTATGATATATCGTCACCTGTTGACCACATAACGAACATCTAAGGATAGAAGTTGTGAACAAGACGTTATCAGATAAAACTGCAAACCATAAGTAATGTCAAGTGTAGAACATTCAAAGATACATGATTCTGCCAGTATAAATATCAGAATACTTGAAAAATTGGATTACAACATGAAAACTTAACACTTAGCAGATAAAGAGTGTGCCCTCTATACTATTGTGTATACAGCACCAGTGAGAACGAGGTTTTAGACTAAAATCTGCTAACAAAGCATTCAACTTCAACATTGTGGATCATGTGATCATTCTGAGGGGCGGGACAGAGAACAGGGGCAGGGTCGTGACTGTACTCACTATCTCTCCTTTAGGTCCAGCTTCACCTTTGAACCCTGGGATACCGGGGTCTCCCTGCAGACACAGACAGGCAGACTGAGTGGTGACTGAGATCGAGACTTACAGAGACTAGCAAAGACAACCTGCCGAGTCATACTGAACTGTTTTCATTTTTACATTTTTTAACTATGTAAATCTAATTAGTTTAGTTGAGTCGGAAAAAATGATAAGACTATAAGAATGTAAAAAATAAATGATAAAATTTAAGAGCAAATAATTATCATCATTTCAATATGCATTATTTTCATACAGTGGACGCAACACATAAGAAAAGACACCAATGATAGTACAATTTCATATTAAATTTACAAAATGTCAGTGGTATTGTGTTTTGGTATTAGTTAACAAATATAGGATCAAATGAGGGTCCACACTATTGACAATATAGTGTATATGTACAAAACTCAAAGCCAGTGAAGTTGGCACGTCATGTAAATCGTAGATGAAAACAGAATACAATGATTTACAAATCCTTTTCAACTCATACTCAATTGAATACACTGCAAAGACAAAATGTTTAATGTTCAAACTGAGAAACTTTATTATTTTTTTTGCAAATAATCATTAACTTAGAATTTAAAGGCAGCAACACATTGCAAAAAAGCGGCCTTTTTACCACTGTGTTACATCGCCTTTCCTTTTAACGACACTCAGTAAATGTTTGGAAACTGAGGAGACCAATTTTTGAAGCTTTTCAGGTGGAACTCTTTCCCATTCTTGCTTGATGTACAGCTTAAGTTGTTCAACAGTCCGGGGTCTCCGTTGTCGTATTTTACGCTTCATAATGCGCCACACATTTTCAATGGGAGACAGGTCTGGACTACAGGCAGGCCAGTCAATTACCCGCACTCTTTTACTACGGAGCCATGCTGTTGTAACACGTGCAGAATGTGGCTTGGCATTGTCTTGCTGAAATAAGCAGGGGCGTCCATGAAAAAGACGTTGCTTGGATGGCAACATATGTTGCTCCAAAACCTGTATGTACCTTTCAGCATTAATGATGCCTTCACATATGTGTAAGTTGCCCATGCCTTGGGCACTAATACACCCCCATACCATCACAGATGCTGGCTTTTGAACTTTGCGTCTATAACAGTCCAGATGGTTCTTTTCCTCTTTGGTCCGGAGGACACGACGTCCACAGTTTCCAAAAACAATTTGAAATGTGGACTCGTCAGACCACAGAACACTTTTCCACTTTGCATCTGTCCATCTTAGATGAGCTTGGGCCCAGCGAAGCCGGCGGCGTTTCTGGGTGCTGTTGATAAATGGCTTTCGCTTTGCATTGTAGAGTTTTAACTTGCACTTTCAGATGTTGCGACGAACTGTAGTTACTGACAGTGGTTTTTTGAAGTGTTCCTGAGCCCATGTGGTGATGTCCTTTACACACTGATGTCGGTTTTTGATGCAGTACCGCCTGAGGGATAGAAGGTCACGGGCATTCATTGTTGGTTTTCGGCCTTGTCGCTTAAGTGTAGTGATTTCTCCAGATTCTCTGAACCTTTTGACGATATTACGGACTGTAGATTATGAAATCCCTGAATTTTTTTGCAATAGCTCGTTGAGGAATGTTGTTTTTAAACTGTTCGACAATCAGCTCACGCATTTGTTCACTAAGTGGTGACCCTCGCCCCATCCTTGTTTGTGAATGACTGAGCATTTCAGGGAAGCTGCTTTTATACCCAATCATGGCACCCACCTGTTCCCAATTAGCCCATTCACCTGTGAGATGTTTCAAATAAGTGTTTGATGAGCATTCCTCAACTCTTTCAGTCTTTTTTGCCACTTGTGCCAGCTTTTTTGAAACATGTTGCAGGCATCAAACTCCAAATGAGCTAATATTTGCAAAAAATTACAAAATTTACCTGTTCGACCATTAAGTAACTTGTCTTTGCAGTGTATTCAATTGAATATAGGTCGAAAAGGATTTGCAAATCATTGTATTCTGTTTTTATTAACGATTTACACAACGTGCCAAATTAACTGGTTTTGGGTTGTGTACATATGTATGTACATGCACATGTACAAACATACATATTATGTAAATATGCAGAACCGTACCGACTGGCCCTTCGGTCCGAGGGGTCCTGTGGCTCCCTGAGGTCCAGGGGGCCCCCGGGGGCCTGGAAAACCAGGAGCACCTGCAATACCAGCAGCACCCTGTAGGGGGAGACAGAGAAGAGAATGGCTTTGTTCATAATCTTCATTATACCAATCTAACAAGGAGGAACAAACCATATGAGCTGTGTCTGAATTCTCTAAAGAGCAGGGAACCGTCTGCACTAACAAACATGAACCGGAGATACTGTCGTAGTTATGACAAGGAGAATCCTAACAATATATTTCCAAAGGAAACGAGGATATTAGCTCCTTCACTGCCTCCCTCCAGCTACGAAACACTGCGCACTCCATGGAAGAAAGGAAAGACTGAATATGGACCACAATCCTTTGCAGCTGTAGAGGAAGGGGAATGTCACTCATGTCCCAAAAATTTCCATTGAATTGCAAAGGCTGTCTTCACCATAGAGCTTGTGATGTATTGAAGGAAAGGATGTCTGACTTTTCACAAGCATGTCCCAAAGTCCCTTAAATTCTCTCTGCAATTTTCCAATGACACAGGTGTAACTTTTTCGCAAAATCAAGGAAAAGTGGAGAGGAAAGGAAAAAGGCCGCCAATTTAAGAGAATTCGGGTGCAGCTAATGGACCTATCAGACCTAGAGGTATACTGTGTAGGATTTACCTAAAAACAAGTGTATAGACTCAAACAATAACTAGATAGTTGGTCGCTTGCAGGTCGATGTGCATCCCCCAGATGCCCCAAAGCAATCACTCCCAAAATTGATAGGCTCCATGACTTTTCCACACACAGAATCCTTCATGCCAAATATGAAATGAATTCATAAAGACCGGCCATCTGTAGAGCGCTCAAATGAAATCTTTATGGACACGGCGGTGAATGAGGTGCAGGGATCACTGATCCACAGTTTCCCCAACTCGTCGTCCGGGGATGCAATAATCCCTCTCGATCATCACTAATGACCTACTAGAAGAGTGCCTCTATCAACACAGACCCTGCCCTTTGTCTGCATTTTCTTATTTTTATTTGTTTATGATGTTTTTGGGTGTCAGACTTCATATAGTCGATCACGTGTAGCCCCCAGCCAATAACAGCATGCAGGGGGTGAGGGCGGGACATTGCGCTGCGCTGCAGAGTGGCCCTTTCTCGTGTCATTGAGCCAGGGAGGAAGGGCCAAATTTGAATGTTGTGTTTACATATCGCACCTGGCAAATTGTACTCAGTATAACTTTAACATTAAAAGGACTACAATACTGTTTCTAAAGCTTTGATGTCCACTGAGTCTCATTAACTGATCTCTCCATGAACTATACACGTTGGTCAGAAAATATTGCAGTTTTGAACAATATTTGAGCGATATTTCACTTCTAATTCTCAGTGTAGGAGTCAAATGTTATCAGTGTTGACCAAAAATAGATAATAGGGGGCAGTTTCTATGCTGGCTCTCACTGAAGACCCCAGTGCCAAAATTACCTAAGTCACAAAATATCCATTGCGAGAAAATTGAGAAAATCGACTTGGACAACAATATAAAAGACCTTTTCCTATCCTCACGTCACAATGTGAGAAAACGGGACTCAAGCCCTTTTAGCACTTAAATTGCAAAGCCCCAATGAGTACACACAGCAGAATGCGTGGACCTATTTCCACACAAGAGTGCAAATACGTATCGAATTGGGGCTGCATGCAATTACGAACAGCTCAACACTCTCCTGTACTGAACATAAAACACATCTATTGGCTGAGCAGCAAATCAGAGGTAATATCTGTTCTTTTGAAATTCAAAATTAAGGTAGGGGTACAAACCAGAGTATGGTGTAAGGACTTCGAACTTAGACTGAATTAATTAACAAAAGTGTGTCTTTAATGATATTGCAAGCCATTTTAGTGTGACGTTCTAGGGCAGACCCATTACCCTGAAGTTAATTACCTCCTGCACAGATAAAACAGTAATCAGAGAATCAGGAGTTTAAGCAGAAATTGGATTTTAAATGTGAAAATAAATGGAGGGTGTCGTATTGTGAGATGTCCCCCTTGATAAGTACAGTTTCACCAACAGTGATGCCATTTCGCCCCCCTTCAGAGGATCTCAGGAGGCCTATTCCCATATGGAGATTAGCTTTAGTCGTTTCTCTCTCATCATTAAATTAAAAAGTCACGCTCGCGGGCGTAATGCTTACCCCGAGTCTGATCAGCATTGAGCATCACCTGGTGCACCTTTTCTTATCTCACTCAGCTTTCATTTCGCTCAGTTTGAAGAGTTCGCTGAAGGCTGGTCCGTAGATTAGCATAACCCACAGAAATTCACTGCTACAGAAAAAAGGCTCAACTGACCTGTGGCGTCTCTGCACACGTTATCACTCCCAAACAGGCCTTCATAATGTAATAGTTACTGTTGGGTTTATTAAATGTAAATTTTCACTGCATCCAGCGCCATATATGGCTACTGCAAACTGCCGTATCCAGTTATCTACAGGACATCAAACATCTGCCAACCTATCTGGATAGACAGATACAAGTATTTTATTTTTTGGGTGAAATTTATCTTTGCTATTAATCAACCCTTAGAGCACTAAATACAAATAGTGTTGCTTATCTGAGATATCAAATTCAAAGCTGTTGAAAACCTTTCATGTGTCAACTTGTTTAAAAGAGCTCACGCTGGACAGCTTTTTTTAACAAGTCGCCACATAATTGGTTTTCAACAGCACAAAATGTGCCAAAAAAATTAAAGGCAAATTTTGGTTTACATTAAAAATGTCCAGTTTATATTTAACTACAAATCTAAATTGAGAACAGGCAACAAATCGAATTAATCCCTGATCTATGATTGCAAAAGCAAATTATTAAAATTAAACCAAGAAACTTGGAACCAAAGTACTTTTCAGCAAATAAGGAGTAATATTTGGCCGACTGTGTTAATTATATTGTGTATAGTATTTTGATTGTAATGCTCATCGCATTACTTTTAGTCTTTAAAATGATTGCTTAAATTATATCTGTAAACATGCCAACCATGTAACATATATGCACATTTTCCAAAATAATGATAGTAATGAAATGTAAACATTACACATGCCAATATTACAACACACCTATATTGTCCCAAAGCAATATTCAGTTTGAAATATTCAGGAATAACTGATAAGTCTTGGAACATTATTCAAAGAAAGGCCTGTATTTCAGGCCATAAATTTTCAGTCTTGGAGGTCTGGTGTGTACAGGAGTTTCTGCTTGCACAAAAGACTCTGGCTAAATTAGCCCATTGGGTCAATAAATCAGGGTTAACTGATACATGAATCTGCTCATGTATGTACACAAGGACCAGCTACAGTTCATGATCTCATGTTAGGGTCAGATAATGTTTATTACTATGCTGATTAAATTGATCGGCATTAAACAGAAGCATACATGGGAACCACAGTCCAGCCCTGATTAAAGCCCTGATTTACTACACCTGTTTTTATTTCTCCTCTAACCAGAGCAGCTATTTAGCTTTAATGGACTGTAATGGGTGACCAGTGAGTTGTAATGGGGGCCCTGAGACGTCACATAGAGGTTCTGGCATAATGGTTCATGACTTTGTGCCAGAGCAAACAGAGTAAATACTACACTCTAGGCACCGATAATGTGAGAAAAGGGGGCTTCAGATGGGTGTCATGGGGTGGGTGGGGAGGCAGGGAGGGCTTTGGTTTAACAGGGTACTCTATGGCTTACAGCCCTGGGGATGCAGACGACCCTGGGCCAGTCACTGGGTCTCATTCATGAAAGGTGTGCAGAGCGATTCAGTGCGTAAACTGTTTGCAGTTGGAAATTTACATGGATTTCGGCATTCATCAATATTTTAGTAGCTCTAATCTTTTTGTAGCTACTGAAAAAATCTGCACCTGCTGCTGACCACGAATAGTCTCTTGTGTAAATAACGACTGCACATAAATACTGCATGTCATTATTACAAACTGCAATTTTTTTTTGCTCTGTTATGGTCACAATACGCAGATGCCTTTGAAAGACACAAGTCAAAAATGAAAATATATTAGAAATATAACATATTTTGCTACTTTAGTTGGCAATCAGATAGCAAGTTTTAGCTTTAGACTATGTTTATAAACAAATGTGAATGAGTTATTTAAATCGATTTCATAGATGGATTTTCTACATGTTGAATCCCATTGCAAATAGAAAGTTTTTTTCTAGTCTCTGCTTCAACTAAAATTAATTCCATCGCCGCCTCAGTAAAGTTCTTCTTTCTCTCTCTTGCTTTCTATGTGCCATGCTCACAGGCCACGTAAAACACCGACGAATAGTTAAATCATTTCCTTTTCGGGTGGCCATTGGCTATTCAGGGGTGGGGATGTATGCTAATTTATGAATAGCGGGAACGCACCATCAATTTACGCTTGATTAGCATTCATCAACTACACACATACTTCTGATCAAATCAAAGTTTTCGTCAGCTTTCGTGAATCCAGTGTAGGTTTTTTGTACCAGGGATTTTATGTGTAAATGTAACTACAAATTTACGAACGTTTCGTGAATGAGATGCACTGTCTGCAGGGCTCTCTCAAGACCCACCAATCACAGTGCAAGCCCAGCAGCTGGACCTGCACAGACGGGCTGGGCTCCGCTTGAGTGGGATTTTAACAAGGTGATTTCAGGATGACGGAGTGGAAAGGCACTATACAGTATTGTGTGGACCTGGGCCCTGTTTCAGCATTACTTAAGCTTGATTTTTTAATTAGCCAGATAAGGGCACTGAGTTAAACTCGGATCCGTTCCTACATTAGAACAGGACTGAAGTTCAGAGTTCTACTCAGTGCAGTTGCCAAATTAACTCAGTAATCCTGCTTTGCAACATACTCTCTGATATTACAGGTCACCCCAAAATCAAAAGTACAAGCTTCTCTAACCTTCAGTGCTATTTATCAATCTAGATTGTTTTGGTCTGAGTTGCTGAGGTTTGAAAATGTCGACCATCATCTCTCGAATATAGTGGAACTAATTAGCATTTGTTTTGTGATGCTCAAAGTGCCAAAAATTATATGAAAAATATGCCTCATTCCAGAAATCACAACCTGGTTACTCAAGATACTTCACAGACCATGCTGCAATTTAATTTAACCATTTCTTACTATGAAATGTTATACCGGGTGGGGAAGCAAAATTTGCTAAATATATCACCATCCATAGATTGTATATTATTCTCAACTGGCATGTTTATTGAAACAATAAAGACAATAAAGATAATAGGTAGTCCATTATTCAATATGTCCACCATTATTAGCAATAACAGGTGCACAAAAGGCAGGGGAGTGATTGTTGGATTGTCTATTCTTTAAATGTCAGTGCAAGTTCTGCTTCCCCACCCTGTACATAATATTTTCTTTATACCGAACAATGCCACTCAACTGCATCTCCATCCATTAGTGCCTAAATCCTACTGCGGATTTTGTGACATAGAAAGCATCACAAGCAGAGTGCCATCTACATCCATGATATTTGAGAGAGGGTAGACACCTCTACTGCCAATATCGCAAAATATCACCCAGAAACTCACGCCAAGACAATCTAGATGGATAAATAGCACTAAGCAAAGTATGTATTGTTGATTTTGGGGTGAATTGTTCCTTTACTGTAAATTGGTGGTACAGGAATATTGGACCAATTTGTGGTCATACCAAAAAGAATATTTGGATTTCAATATTTAAGAAAAAATTTGCTTCTGAAATAAAAGAAGAGGTTATAACAGCAAAGCCAGTGTACTTATAAAACAATCGATGGACAGACGGACAGTCTCCATGTCTCCTTCAGAATCAGATATGTTATTGTGGTCGCCCTGGCAGTCGAGCTCCAAAGTACAATCGCCAGGCTAAATGGGCTCAGATGTACACTGGATTGTTCTGGTTTACTTTGGGTGTGTTCCTTCGTATTCTGATGTATTCTGGTGTACTCTGGATTGTTTTCTTGTACCCTGGAGTACTCTGGTTTATTCTGGTGTATTCTGGTGAACTCTGCAATGTTCTGTTGTACTCTGAACTATTCTAGTCTGTAAAGGTGTGTCCTGGTGTAGTCCGGTTACAGTGTTATGGTGTACTCTGAAGTCTTTTGGTGTTCTGAGGAGTGTTGTACTGTACAATGGAGTGTTTTGTGTGTATTCTCATTGTGTTTTGGTGATGTAGCATCAGTCTGATTGAACACAAAAACACTAAAGTGATGCAGTATCAGTCTGACTGAGCACTAAAACATTACAGTGAAGCAGTATCAGTCTGAGCACTAAACACTAGTGTGATGTAGTATCAGTGTGACTGAACAATAAAACACTACTGTGATGTAGCATCAGTCTGATTGAGCACAAACACACTAAAGTGATGCAGTATCAGTCTGACTGAGCACTAAAGGGTCATTCCATATCAAATCACCCAAAAAAATCTAAATTGTCACCCCACCCTCTCAGATTTTGGTTTCTAGGGTGATTTTTGCTGGCAAAGCTGAAATTCCAAATATTAGCTCAATCCAACCAGTGGTTCCTGCGTTATGGCCCACCCAATTTGGCAAAAATCGCCCAAAACAGGGCTACCGGCCGAAGTTTGACCACCCATATCTCAGCAACCGGTGGGGCTATCACAATAAAATTGGTGTCTCTAGACTGGAAATTCACCAAGGAATCCAAATCTCGCCTTAGATTTGATGTGGGGTAAAAATAAAATATAATGACCTTTTGACCTTTACTTTGACCTTGACCTTGTTGACCTCGCGACCTTGACACAAAATCTAAACAAAATTGTAGCCTCATATGTTCCCTATATTATATTCAAAAACCAGAGGTGTATTTTCCCCTCATTTTTCACAAATCCACATCATATATCCCTTGTCTCTGCAATTTTAGCTCGGTTTTTACACCAATGCCTGTAAAACAATGTAATGCTTTGACACTATTCACTACAAACTTTGTAAAGGTTTTTCTATAATGTTCTGAACTATTTTAATGATTGTTTTACTTGATTATCTAACATTACTTATCCTTGAGCTGAGAACTTGCATTTCAGTTACAGCACGCATCTGAGTTCATCCAAATCTACTTATTATCAAGGGGCCACATGCTACAATTCTTGGAAATATTCATCACCTCATTTCTACTGATGCTGTGTCCTCGGGATGAAGAGGAACAGATTGATGGGGCATCCACTACACAAACTATGTCCTCATGCCGCAACCATTATACTTCAGATTACTTTTACTATGAGACGCATATTAAAATTCAGACGCAGCTCTCGTTGCGAGAGAGGGATGCAGTTTGCACTTTAAGTAAAAAAAAAGTACAAAAGTGAGCAATAGTTAAAACAGTGACTAAAAAAGAAGGTTAAACCTTTTTCAGCTTTCACTTGTACGTTTTCTTATCTGTCAAAATGATAGAGGATTTCATTTTCAACTCATTTTACTTTGTGGTTATACAACGCAACTGCAATAGAAAAAGCTCATAAATCTCTGAACGTGTAACCGGTTGCACGTCCGTTAGTAGTCCCGTGTACACGTGTAGAAAAAATATTTAACGTTGACACCCCTAACCACAATGATCGAAAAATCTATCTGATTGTGCTCAAACACACTACACTGATGTAGAATCAGTCTGGCAGAGCGCTTAAACACTACTGCAGCGTAGAATCCATCTGACTGAGCAATGAAACACTCCCACGAGGAGGGCACTTCCACCATTAGATGTGGTGAAAAGATGTGACTGTGTGGATCAGAGTTTCAGGAATCCTGACATGATAAACACTTAAGAAAATCAACAGTGTGAACGCAGTCAGAAGGTTTGTTAAATACTCACAGCAGATCCTTTGGCTCCAGCAATCCCATCTGTTCCAGGATTACCCTAAAGAGAGACCAAAAAAAGTCACACACTAACATCTTGTTGGACCACCATTAGCTTTGATAACAGCAGGCTTTTGCAATGGCATTGTTACGATAAGCTTATGCATTGTCTCAGCATTTATTTCTGTGCAGAGGTTCATTAATTTTTCAAAAGATATTGTTTTTATGATGGGAGAGTTGGACCGCAACATAAAGTCTTCTCCAGCACATCTCAAAGATTCTCAATGAGGTTAAAGATCTGGGCCCGAATTCACAAAGCATCTTAGCGCTAAAAGTAGGTCCCAACTGCCGGATTAAGGAGAAACTCTTTAAAAAATGGGCGTGCCAATCGTAATTATTATTACGTACGTAATAATCATTATTTTTACTAAGTGTTATTCACAAAGCATTTTAGGCCTCAAAGTAGCTCCTAAGTCTGGGAGAGCTTAAAAGTAGTCAAGAGGACTCCTAACTCGATGAAACCTTATCACAAAGAATCGGAAAATTGAAATTCTGAATGATGCGCAGTTGGTGAAAAGATATCGGATCGACAGTGAAGGGATTTTATTTGTTTTTGACTCGGTGAGGGGGAGAATTATGTCTCCAACCATGAGAAACAACCCGATAAGCCCCAAAATAAAATGTTTGACAATACTTTGTTACTTGGCCACGGGAAAAATTCAACTTTGCAACGCGGACAATTTAGGGATTTCACAATCATCTGTCAGTCGCTAAATTCAACAAACAACTAATGCGCTCAGTGAAACTCATATCATCGAACAGTTTATCCGGTTTCCAATGGACATTCGCCAACAACACGGAACCAAAGTTGAATTCATGCACATCTCAGGTATGCCCGGTATCATCGGTGCTATTGACGAGATCCATATTTGAATTATTTCTCCGACCCAAGATGAAGAGGTATTTGCAAATATAAAAAAGTTAATTCCATCAACATCCAGATAGTATTTGATGCCGAATAAAATATTTTGGACATTGTTGCTAAATGGCCAGGATCCATGCACGACTCGGATTTTAATGGAAAGCAGCTTATGCCAATTATTTGACAGGCATTATGTACTTGCGGGATGTCACTCGCTTTGGTGCTGTACCTCCTCCTGCTATGCACAAATTATTTTATTAGGCTATTGAGCGAGGGTGACATTTAATAGATCATCATAATAATACCAGCCTATGTCATATTTTGTACACATATTTAAATTGTTGGCTATAAATTACAAACAAGCTTAGTATGCCTTCCTGTTTGAACGATAGCCCGTTTATAGGCTGCAATCTTGGACCTCTCCTGCGATTGCAGCCCATACCACCGCTTCTCACAGTCGTCTGCCGTCCGAGACTCCGAGGGTAATGCAGCATTGATCTGCAGGCTGATACTATCCCACGTATCCCGCTTGGATTTGCTGTTCACCCCCGAACCAAATTTCCCTTTGATTACATGCTTTCGCTCCAGGACCAACTGGGCCAGCAGCAGTGGTTGTGGCTCCAGTTGGGCTTTCGCGTCCTTTTTGAACTGTCATCCATGACAGTTTAGGGCAAACAAACTCGAACAGCCCGACTTTGAAAGCATCACAACATATTCTCATTGGGTAATAAGTTGCTAATTATTGGGGCAAATGACGCGTTTTATTATTGACACGTTTTACACTATTGGCGTTTTTCAACTATCTCTTTCCTATGTGTGTTTGTTTGCCTAGAGCGTGATTTGTGGGGACAGCGCATAGTGCATTTTCAGGAGTGCTGAAGATGTTATTATTTTATGGGACAAACCAGCTGCTTGGACTATTTCCTTGGACTTGGACTTTTGGTAGTCATGTGACCTTGTTTACAATCAAGTGGTTTCCCCATCACAGTAAGCTGTGTTTCAGCATAGGTGAGGGTCACGACCCCTCTGTACAATGCAGCTATATTTACATATTTACCACTGTGGCTGATCTAAAGTAGACGAGCTCAAACCAGCCACATCAGGTGATGGACCAGTTGATTCCCCTCTAGGTAACCCATTAGCAAATCAGTACAAGGCTACTTAAGTAGCTTCAATCTGTCCATTCGTGTTGCTTACCTACCTCCACCACAGCTCTTACTTTTCATGCCGTGTCTGACTGATCAATGTCACTGATGCTAACTCAGTTCTGTACCCTATGAGAGGTCTCTGCTGCTGCTCTCACTGACTTCGGATTCCCCTGTATATATGCCAAACACAACTCACTGCAAATTGAAATAAAAGTTTTTCTAAGATTTTTAGTTAGTTTTGGGACATTTGAGGGTTACTTTACATACTTTGACATTTTTTTGTTCATGAACTCACAGAAGCACCAGCAGGTCCAGAAGACCCAGGGGTGCCTGACTCTCCGCGGGGCCCCTGGGCACCCTCAGGCCCACGAGCTCCGGTGGGTCCAGCTTCTCCCTGCGGAAAACATGGAGGCAAAGACGGCAGTTAAAAAAGCACAGGGCCTCGGATGTAATTCAGCACTACAGTCCAAAGCCGGACCAGGAACTCCGCTGTAGCCCGACCCCACAGAGATGTGAAATTAGTGTAGTGTTCTAATATGACATCACCAATTAACCAATAGTCCGATTCAGCCCTGTCTGACACTAAGCACAGAAACAGAGTGGATGCCATGGCCAACAGTGACATCACGAACAACGACAGGCCCACAATTGTGTCATGTAATGTTATTTTCTGGTATTAGACACAATGTTAAAGTACAATTTGATTTGGTAATGTTTTCTGTCCTTGCAGAGTCAACGTTTGCTGTTGTTTTTGCATTTGCATGTGTATAGAAATATTTAGCAAATGAAGGTCGAGTGGACAGAATTTTTTTTTAAAGCAGAAGGGGAAACTATTCGTTCAGAAAATATCCACATTAGGGTGGACAGGGCGTCAGTAGGGATCGAGCTGGCAGGAAGGGACAAACACACAAAAATGTTATAAGCTGCCAAAATAAAAGCACTGAGGGGTGGACAAAGCTTGTTGTTAGTCTTCAAATCAGGGCAAAATATACTAATGTAGGGAAAGACAACATAAAAAAACAGTTGTGTGGCTCAGTGCATGCCAATGGCTTTTTTACAGACAGATAAACCCATAGCTAACGACTCCTCATCGCACCAACCCTCAAAATAAAATATTGACTAATTCTACTGTGATCAAATGTTCAAAGCAAAACCAATCAATGGCCAGCATGCTCCCGTTCGTCAGCTTTTTACAGTCATAGCCCACCATTTGTGTGATACTGTTATAGAGGATTAATTGAGGTAGATGCCAACGAGGGATACTGTATTTCCAACTCCAGACACTGAGCCTGAGAATTTGTGCTCTGCGACATCATCACAGAGCCAGATGCATGATAATCTAAGGCTGACTGAGTCATCTAATCTGTGTAATCTTATATTGTGACATCACAATGCGGCAAAAAGGTCAAATAAGATCCATCCACAGAATCAGGGCAACGTTGTACTGTGACATGACAGATAAACCGGAAGTCAGATCATCTCAACCCCAAAAAGCACTGGAATAAGCGTGACGCTCATTTGTGAAATCACAAATCACAGAGAGGCCGCAACCTCAGCTCAGAATCATAGTTAAGTTCCAATGTAGCATTGCCAAGAGTACAGTAATCTGATAAGTGCTATGAGGCTGAGCCTGGGATCTACAATGTGCTACTCACTACAGTAAGAATTCAGCTTAATATTAGAGCTGGCATGTAGGAGATAAGCTTAAGGGGCTTGAATGTGTTAAATCTATGCTAACCCTTTCAAAATTCACAGCCTAGCTCTCACATATTCTGAATAATTCTTAACATGTTTAAAATGCCATTTTTAGTGTTCTTGGGTAGTCTGCTGAAACTCAGCCTTAACACGGAGTTAAACCATAGGAAATGAAGAGAGAGTCATAGTAAGACTGATCATGTAAGCTACAGTGAAATTTTCTCATGTACTTATGCAGTATATGGAGAAAACTGTGAATAAAGAACAATTCAAAAATATCCAGTGTCTGCTTTTCATTAAACAGTGCTGCATATAGCTGTAAAGTGAAAACATTGCCGTCTTGTGAAGCAATGTAACTTTGCCGCTCAATATAACACTATCAAATTGCCGTTTAATGCCACTGCTACATTGCCGTTTCATTCAGCATTATAACCTTGCTGTGTAATGTAGCATTGTTACGGTGCCATTTAATACAGCTAACATTGTTACATTGCCGTTTTGTACCATTGGTGCTCTCTTAACTCTTGCTTGTTTGTCAACTGGAAACAGCTGATCAGCGAGTAACTGACCAACAAGTGACATCATCAAAAGCCAAGAGCAGACAAGGAGCACTATTTAAAAATAAATCCACAAAACAGCAAAGCAGCCATCAACATCCTACATTCAACAAGAAATAAATAGCAATGATCTTACTATTATTTAAATAGAAAATTGTAATGAAAATGAAAAACTAAAAAACTCTTTAAGGAGCTGTGTCATGATTACTGTGCATGCTCAGAACTTTGAAAGCTGTTCAGCCCAACAAGAAATCAAACTAAGTCAATCCGCTCAAGTGCAAGTCAAAGTTTGGTTTCATCGTCCGTAAGCTGACTTAATTTTGCTATGTGTTTATATACTTCAGTTACTCAGGCATTAGTCTGTTTACATTACGGAGTTTTCTATGGAAATTGCAGGATTCAAAGCGCTATGTTAGTGCTTTAGCTGAACGAGCCACTCCACAGAAATGACTGGCTGTTTTGCAAGGGCATCTGGCTCTGTGACGTTTTTTACTTCGTGCAGAGTGCAGATGGATGGAGGACAGGAAGTTGAGGACTGGACTCAGGAGCAAGGATGGACTTGGTTATGTGTAAAGACCAGCTGCACGGCAGAAGGCAAAAACATAGAAATACAAAACCACAAGCAACTGAGGTTCCTAAATATGCACACTATGAGTAATACAAAGTCTGGGCTACGCTACCGCAACACTGTACAACAAATAGGAAAGCAAATAGAAAATGATGTGCCTTAAAATGAAACCTGCTGGTAAAAAAATTAGCATCACAGATTCTCTGGGATACTAAAAATTTGTGACAGGTGGTAAATACCTCTGTTCCAGACTATCAATGCAGCACAGGCACGCATTGCCCCAAGACTTAGCACTCACTAAGTACAAAGCTTGGTCTTAAATAGCACACATTGACAATGAACAAAAGGGTCAGGTAATAATTGAATAATAAGGTAGAGTGCTTTCCGGGACTTGATAGACCCCTGGGCTGAAGGCTGGAGGCGAGGCCTCACTGGCTCATTTTCTTTCAGCTTTTGTAGAACTAGTGCTAGCATACTGGTGAGAGCTCGGGGCATTATCCTGTAAACAGGTAGCAAATAAATTGGACTTCATGTTGCACAAAAACATGGCTAAAAAATCCTAAGTCAAAATGTGAAATTCCACTTAAGAAGGAGGTAGAAACGCTGTGTCCAAAACGAAACACAGACGCCTACCGGGAAAGAGGTGCCTTGGTTTGCCGAAATGCTCATTTCTACCGTGTTCCAAAAAATCTATGGTAAATTGTCTAGTAAAATGATCAATACGGGCCGGCAGTTTTCACATGCGCTCAAGGTCTTGTTTACTTCGAGCATGCACAATAATTATGACTCAGCTCTTTTAAGGGCAATGCACAGCCATAAAGAAACTGATAACAGCACATTTCTCAACTAAACTAAGCAAAGACTCTCATACATGATCTCAAATGAAATCAATTTCCTCCCTGTGCATTAAAGATGAGATGAAATGCGCAATAAACAAAAACAAACAAACTAAAAAAAAACATAAATCTTTTTAGTGGCAACAAATTGTGGATGAAACTGGTTATTTTCTATTTAAAGATTGATTGTGACTGGTGCATAGTTAAAAATAGTCTCATTAGGGATAACCCTCACAGTGCACAGCAAAGAATATGTGAGCCAAACGTGAGATGTGTTCCAGATCCACAATGAAGGAACACTGCCAGTGCAGAGTCATTCCTGTAAATATTGTGTGTGGTTCTGAGGCTCCTCCCACTATGGCCCTCAGCCAATCATAACCACTGTGTGCTGAGGTCACGCAATCAGTGAAAGCGTGTGAATGGAATTCCTGTCCTCTTTCCAAAACATCCGACAAGCAGGGTTGTGTCTGTACTGCATTGACGGGAGTGATGAAACGCGGAAGCAGTCTGTAAAGGCAGCTCTGCCAGATTGTGTTTGAGTTACCCCCACACTCATTGTGCAGCTTTATACTGCTGTGTGTAACACACCATCTCAAGCCCATTCATTTTCCAAGCGCTGGGTCTAATACTGTAATAATTTGTTACATTACAGAATGAGTTGTATAGGGACACTGCGCATATATTTTCATTACTGCTAGACTGATGTGGTGCGGTTAACCCCTTAACTCCCAAATTTTCACTTAAGTTTTCCCTAGTAGGTTCAAAGTCAGCAAAGCATTTTTTTCATATTGTGGGCCAGTGGTTCCCAAACTCGGTCCTGGGGACCCATCGTAATGGCTAGTATTTCGAGACGCCAAATGCAGTGGCCGGAACGAACGGAAGCACAGCAAAATGACGAACGCAGAAAAAACAAGAGAGAGGGGCTCGCGCCTCCAAAGGACATAAATTTCGTCCAAGTAATAATAAGGAAGCAACGCGAGCTAGACAGAACGAAACAAAGGAAAAATCTCGGAAGCCGAGATCAAAAGATTAAGCACCCAGACAATGCACAGACAGGGGAAGAGAGAGGGAAAGGAGAGATAATCTCCTTTACTAACTAACACTTTCCACTTTTGCAACTGAATCCTAACCAACTTTCTAGCTAGAGTACTTATGGGCGAAATTGCTATCGTAACACTAACACTCTAGCAAAGGCGGCGGGGCGGAACTTGGGCTTAAACAGAGCCCGGGCGCCGCCCACAATTGATGCCAGCTGGCCAAAGAATCCGATGTGGGCAAAACAATATTGTCCTGGATGAGAGTAACAAAGAAAGCTCCCAAACAAACACCAACCTCCAAAACCATGACACCCACTGTGTATGCTGGTTTCTGCTCTAACCACAGCTCAAATCTCAGAATGCTGACGAGTTATTAATTGTTTTTAATTGCACTATTCTTGTTCATCCTGATTATTTACCCTTTTAGACCACATGCTGAAAATGGCCGAAAGGAAACAATATTTTCAAAGTGAGCTATACTGGAAATTACTTTTCTATCATAAAAAAGTGGAAATTTGAAACTGATGACATGGAACTATGAATTTGACCCTAATTGATAACATTTAGGACACATGGTCAGTTAAACTATCAATAGACGAGAACTTTAAGACCAAGCATATTATAATCAGTCAAACCTGTTAAATGTTACCTGTTTGGTTTCAGGAATGAACTTGCATCTGCAATAAGAGCCCTAATCAGCAGCTTCCTGATTGATCATAATCTTGCATTTGATCACAAAAAAACATATCACTGCCTTCGCTTTGCATGCTTACTTAGAATATATCAAAATAAAAAACATTAACGTTGGGCTTTGAAACATATGCATAGCCATTTCTGCCATTATGTGGTTTAAGGGAATACAATGTACCTTTCAACTGAAAAACAACTAATTTAAAAAATAATGGCTTGTTAAAATTCTGAGATCATGATTCTGGTTGGAACAATAACAGCATACACAGTGGGTCTCCAGGACTGTTTTCGAGAAAAGTCAGATACATATTTTGTACCTGCTAGTTACATCGCTTCGCTGAAGCTAAATTACACTGATGTTGAATGAAAAGTTCAAACCCAGGACACAATGTTTTTATGACCATAGAGCCACATCAAATGGACCCAATCCAAACCTCGTACATCATTTTACACAACTTTCCCAGTAATTCAGCTGGACAACTTGGGGTCGTTGGAGACCTTGTGATCTCCATGAGAATTTAAAATAGGCCAGAAGTTTAATGGGTATAAATACAGCAGCTGGATTTTTTAAGACCCATATATGGGTCAGTAGGTTTTATGGGATTAAGCCAATTCCAGTCAGCAGCAGGATTAGTTGGTAAAGTCCTCCCAGTCGCATTAGTGGGATTTATAAGAGAGAGGAGAGGCCGACCAGAGGAACAATGGGCTGATTTTCTTTTCTTTTATCAAGGGATTCTTAGAGTATCCCCTAAAGCTAAAGGGTAACCATGGCAACCATGGAGTGCCAGGAAGGACAATGCCGTGAGACTGCATTACAGAACATTGTAGGGGCAGTTCTGAGAGACTGCAGTAACAGAACATTGTAGGGACAGTTCTGAGTGACCGTAGTAACAGAACATTGTAGGTACAGTTCTGAGAGACTGCAGTAACAGAACATTGTAGGGAGAGTTTTTTGCGACTGACATAACAGAACATTGTAGGGACAGTTCTGAGAGACTGGAGTAACAGAACATTCTCAGGACAGTTCTGAGTGAAAGTAGTAAAAGAAAATTGCAGTGATCGAATCTTTTGGGACAGTGCTGAGGGACTGGAGTGACAAAATCTTTTGGGACAGTGCTGGGGGACTGGGGAAGTAGAATCTTTTGGGACAGTGCTGGGGGACTGGGGAAGTAGAATCTTTTGGGACAGTGCTGGTGGACTGGGGCGATAGAAACTTTTGGGACGGTGCTGGGGGACTGGGGTGATAGAATCTTTTGGGACAGTGCTGGGGGACTGGGGATATAGAATCTTTTTGGACAGTGCTAGTGGACTGGGGCGATAGAAACTTTTGGGACGGTGCTGGGGGACTGGGGTGATAGAATCTTTTGGGACAGTGCTGGGGGACTGGGGCAGTAGAATCTTTAGGCACAGAGCTGGGGGACTGGGGTGATAGAATCTTTAGGGACAGTGCTGGGGGACTGGGGATATAGAATCTTTTTGGACAGTGCTGGTGGACTGGGGTGATAGAATCTTTTGGCACGGTGCTGGGTGACTGGGGCGATAGAAATTTTTGGGACAGTGCTGGGGGACTGAGGTGATAGAATCTTCAGGAACAGTGCTGGGAGACTGGGGTGATAGAATCTTTAGGGACAGTGCTGGGGGACTGGGGAAGTAGAATCTTTTGGGACAGTGCTGGTGGACTGGGGCGATAGAAATTTTTGGGACAGTGCTGGGGGACTGGGGTGATAGAATCTTTAGGGACAGTGCTGGGGGACTGGGGATATAGAATCTCTTTGGACAGTGCTGGTGGACTGGGGTGATAGAATCTCTTTGGACAGTGCTGGTGGACTGGGGTGATAGAATCTTTTGGCACGGTGCTGGGGGACTAGGGCAATAGAAACTTTTGGGACAGTGCTGGTGGACTGAGGCAATAGAAACTTTTGGGACAGTGCTGGTGGACTGGGGCAATACAATCTTTTGGAACAGTGCTGGGAGACTGGGGCAATAGAAACTTTTGGGACAGTGCGGGGGAACTGGGGCGATAGAATCTTTTGGGATGGTGCTGGGGGACTGGAGTGATAGAATCTTTTGGGACAGTGCTGGGGGACTGGGACAATAGAATCATTTGGGACAGTGCTGAGGGACTGGGGCAATAGAATATTTTAGGACAGTGCTGGGGGACTGGGGGCAATACAATCTTTTGGGACAGTGCTGGGGGACTGGGGAAATAAGATCTTTTGGGACAGTTCTGGGGGACTGGGGAAATCAAATCTTTTGGGGCAGTGCTGGGAGACTGTTGTAACTGAATCCTTGAAACCCCTCCCCACTCACCTTATCAGCTGTACATTTCCACTGACATTGTACCTCTAAATGCTCCAGTCTGCAATTTACTAGCTTCCATATCTGAGATCTCAAATGAAATAAACCCTCCACCTACATAAACCCTCTCTGGATTGACTGTAAACAAACTGCATGGACATTGAATTCTTTGGTAAAAACAGCGATGAAGAGGAACTGCTTAGCGTTTGTTTAAAGTTGGCACTGAAGCCATCTCAAGCCCTCTAGCTCCTGTGATGCAGTGGCTCTGTGTTAGTGGGTGTGTGAGTTTGTGTGAGAGTCAGAGAAAGCCAAAGTGTGTGTGTGTGCGCATGAGACAGAAAGAGAGAGAGAAATAGATCCAGTGAGGCAGGGAGTGTGTACAGTATGAGAGAGACACAATGCAAAGCATTGCAATGGAATAAAGAGATACTGAATGTGTGAGAGATGGACAGTGAATGAGTGTTGCACACTGTACCTTTGCTCCGGGGCTACCAGGGAACCCGGGGGCTCCAGCCGGCCCAACAGGACCCTATAGAGAGAGAGAGTGAGCACAGGGGCTAATTACAGCAAGAGCCACTATCTCTGCAGTCAGTGTTCATACACATCAATACAGCGGCATTGTATCAATAATAATAATAATAATAATAATAATAATAATACTTACAGGGGGACCAGCGGGGCCAGACAAACCGTCGTTACCGCGAGCGCCCTGTGAAAGAGACAGGAAATAGATCAGACAGATTCTGAACACTCACTAGGTGCTCCTGTCCTGCCTGACAGCACCTCAGTACTTTTCTCTACAGCAGGTGTTACTAGTGTTCTCTGTGCATTCTGTAAAGTCCTTCAGGTGTTACTGGTGTCCTCTGTGCATTCCTTCAGGCGTTACTGGTGTCCTCTGTGCATTCCTTCAGGCATTACTGGTGTTCTCTGTGCATTCCTTCAGATGTTACTGGTGTTCTCTGTGTATTCCTTCAGGTGTTACTGGTGTCCTCTGTGCATTCCTTCAGGCGTTACTGGTGTCCTCTGTGCATTCCTTCAGGCATTACTGGTGTTCTCTGTGCATTCCTTCAGGTGTTACTGGTGTTCTCTGTGTATTCCTTCAGGTGTTACTGGTGTTCTCTGTGCATTCCTTCAGGTGTTACTGGTGTTCTCTGTGTATTCCTTCAGGTGTTACTGGTGTTCTCTGTGTATTCCTTCAGGCATTACTGGTGTTCTCTGTGCATTCCTTCAGGTGTTACTGGTGTTCTCTGTGCATTCCTTCAGGTGTTACTGGTGTTCTCTGTGTATTCCTTCAGGTGTTACTGGTGTTCTCTGTGCATTCCTTCAGGTGTTACTGGTGTTCTCTGTGCATTCAATCAGCCGTTACTGGTGTTCTCTGTGCATTCCTTCAGGTGTTACTGGTGTTCTCTGTGCATTCAATCAGCCGTTACTGGTGTTCTCTGTGCATTCCTTCAGGTGTTACTGGTGTTCTCTGTGCATTCAATCAGCCGTTACTGGTGTTCTCTGTGCATTCCTTCAGGTGTTACTGGTGTTCTCTGTGTATTCCTTCAGGTGTTACTGGTGTTCTCTGTGTATTCCTTCAGGTGTTACTGGTGTTTTCTGTGCATTCAATCAGCCGTTACTGGTGTTCTCTGTGCATTCCTTCAGGTGTTACTGATGTTTTCTGTGCATTCAATCAGCCGTTACTGGTGTTCTCTGTGCATTCCTTCAGGTGTTACTGGTGTTCTCTGTGTATTCCTTCAGGCATTACTGGTGTTCTTTGTGCATTCCTTCAGGTGTTACTGGTGTTCTCTGTGCATTCAATCAACCGTTACTGGTGTTCTCTATGCATTCCTTCAGGGGTTACTGGTGTTCTCTGTGTATTCCTTCAGGTGTTACTGGTGTTCTCTGTGCATTCCTTCAGGTGTTACTGGTGTTCTCTGTGTATTCCTTCAGGTGTTACTGGTGTTCTCTGTGCATTCCTTCAGGTGTTACTGGTGTTCTCTGTGCATTCAATCAGCCGTTACTGGTGTTCTCTGTGCATTCCTTCAGGTGTCACTGGTGTTCTCTGTGTATTCCTTCAGGTGTTACTGGTGCTCTCTGTGCATTCCTTCAGGCGTTGCCAGTATTCTCTGTGCATTCCTTCAGGTTTTGCCAGTGTTCTCTGGCATTCCTTAAGCGTTACTGGTGTTCTCTGTGCATTCCTTCAGGCTTTACTGGTGTTCTCTGGCATTCATTCAGGCGTTACTGGTGTTCTCTGTGCATTTATCCAAGTTTTACTGGTGTTCTCTGTGCATTCCTTCAGGCGTTACTGGTGTTCTCTGTGCATTCCTTCAGGTTTTGCCGGTGTTCCCTGCGCATTCCTTCAGGTGTTACGGGTGTACTCTGTGCATTCATCCAAGTTTTACTGGTGTTCTCTGTGCATTCCTTCAGGCGTTACTCGTGTTCTCTGTGCATTCCTTCAGGCTTTACTGGTGTTCTCTGTGCATTCATCCAAGTTTTACTGGTGTTCTCTGTGCATTCCTTCAGGTGTTACTGGTGTTCTCTGTGTATTCCTTCAGGTGTTACTGGTGTTCTCTGTGCATTCTTTCAGGTGTTACTGGTGTTCTCTGTGCATTCATCCAAGTTTTATTGTTGTTCTCTGTGCATTCCTTCAGGCGTTACTCGTGTTCTCTGTGCATTCCTTCAGGTGTTACTGGTGTTCTCTGTGCATTCATCCAAGTTTTAATGGTGTTCTCTGTGCATTCCTTCAGGGGTTACTGGTGTTCTCTGTGCATTCCTTCAGGCGTTACTGGTGTTCTCTGTGCATTCCTTCAGGTGTTACTGGTGTTCTCTGTGCATTCCTTCAGGCGTTACCGGTGTTCTTTGTGCATTCATCCAAGTTTTACTGGTGTTCTCTGTGCATTCCTTCAGGCATTATTGGTGTTCTCTGTGCATTCCTTCAGGTGTTCCTGGAGTTCTCTGTGCATTCCTTCAGGCGTTACTGGTGTTCTCTGTGCATTCCTTCAGCGTTACTCGTGTTCTCTGTGTATTCCTTCAGGTGTTACTGGTGTTCTCTGTGCATTCCTTCAGGCGTTACTGGTGTTCTCTGTGCATTCCTTCAGGTATTACTGGTGTTCTCTGTGCATTCCTTCAGGTGTTACTGGTGTTCTCTGTGTATTCCTTCAGGTGTTACTGCTGTTCTCTGTGCATTCCTTCAGGTGTTACTGGTGTTCTCTGTGCATTCCTTCAGGTGTTACTGGTGTTCTCTGTGCATTCCTTCAGGCGTTACTGGTGTTTTCTGTGCATTCCTTCAGGCATTATTGGTGTTCTCTGTGCATTCCTTCAGGCGCTACTGGAGTTCTCTGTGCATTCCTTCAGGCGTTACTGGTGTTCTCTGTGCATTCCTTCAGCGTTACTCGTGTTCTCTGTGTATTCCTTCAGGTGTTACTGGTGTTCTCTGTGCATTCCTTCAGGCGTTACTGGTGTTCTCTGTGCATTCCTTCAGGTATTACTGGTGTTCTCTGTGCATTCCTTCAGGTGTTACTGGTGTTCTCTGTGTATTCCTTCAGGTGTTACTGCTGTTCTCTGTGCATTCCTTCAGGCGTTACTGGTGTTCTCTGTGCATTCCTTCAGGCGTTACTGGTGCTCTCTGTGCATTCCTTCAGGCGTTACTGGTGTTCTCTGTGCATTCCTTCAGGCGTTACTGGTGTTCTCTGTGCATTCCTTCAGGTGTTACTGGTGTTCTCTGTGCATTCCTTCAGGTGTTACTGGTGTTCTCTGTGCATTCCTTCAGGTGTTACTGGTGTTCTCTGTGCATTCCTTCAGGCGTTACTGGTGTTCTCTGTGCATTCCTTCAGGCGTTACTGGTGTTCTCTGTGCATTCTTTCAGGTGTTACTGGTGTTTTCTGTGCATTCCTTCAAGTGTTGCCGGTATTCTCTGTGCATTCCTTCAGGTTTTGCCGGTGTTCTCTGTGCATTCCTTCAGGTATCACTGGTGTTCTCTGTGCATTCCTTCAGGTGTTACTGGTCTTCTTTGTGTATTCATTCAGGTGTTACTGCTGTTCTCTGTGCATTCCTTCAGGTGTGACTGGTGCTCTCTGTGCATTCCTTCAGGCGTTACTGGTGTTCTCTGTGCATTCCTTCAGGCTTTACTGGTGCTCTCTGTGCATTCCTTCAGGTGTTACTGGTGTTCTCTGTGCATTCCTTCAAGTGTTGCCGGTATTCTCTGTGCATTCCTTCAGGTTTTGCCGGTGTTCTCTGTGCATTCCTTCAGGCGTTACTGCTGTTCTCTGTGCATTCCTTCAGGCGTTACTGGTGTTCTCTGTGCATTCCTTCAGGTGTTACTGGTGTTTTCTGTGCATTCCTTCAAGTGTTGCCGGTGTTCTCAGTGCATTCCTTCAGGTTTCGCCGGTGTTCTCTGGCATTCCTTCAGGCGTTACTGGTGTTTTCTGTGCATTCCTTCAAGTGTTGCCGGTATTCTCTGTGCATTCCTTCAGGTTTTGCCGGTGTTCTCTGTGCATTCCTTCAGGCGTTACTGCTGTTCTCTGTGCATTCCTTCAGGCGTTACTGGTGTTCTCTGTGCATTCCTTCAGGTGTTACTGGTGTTTTCTGTGCATTCCTTCAAGTGTTGCCGGTGTTCTCTGTGCATTCCTTCAGGTTTTGCCGGTGTTCACTGGCATTCCTTCAGGCATTACTGGTGTTCTCTGTGCATTCCTTCAGGCTTTACTGGTGTTCTCTGGCAGTCCTTCAGGCGTTATTGGTGTTCTCTGTGCATTCCTTCAGCGTTACTCGTGTTCTCTGTGTATTCCTTCAGGTGTTACTGGTGTTCTCTGTGTATTCCTTCAGGTGTTACTGGTGTTCTCTGTGCCTTCCTTCAGGCGTTACTCGTGTTCTCTGTGCATTCAATCAGCCGTTACTGGTGTTCTCTGTGCATTCCTTCAGGCGTTACTGGTGGTCTCTGTGCATTCCTTCAGGTATTACTGGTGTTCTCTGTGCATTCCTTCAGGTGTTACTGGTGTTCACTGTGCATTCCTTCAGGTGTTACTGGTGTTCTCTGTGCATTCCTTCAGGTATTTCTGCTGTTCTCTGTGCATTCCTTCAGAGCGTTACTCGTGTTCTCTGTGCATTCCTTCAGGTGTTACTGGTGTTTTCTGTGCATTCCTTCAAGTGTTGCCGGTGTTCTCTGTGCATTCTTTCAGGTTTTGCCGGTGTTCTCTGTGCATTCCTTCAGGCGTTACTGCTGTTCTCTCTGCATTCCTTCAGGCGTTACTGGTGTTCTCTGTGCATTCCTTCAGGCGTTACTGGTGTTCTCTGTGCATTCCTTCAGGTGTTACTGGTGTTTTCTGTGCATTCCTTCAAGTGTTGCCGGTGTTCTCTGTGCATTCCTTCAGGTTTTGCCGGTGTTTTCTCGCATTCCTTCAGGCGTTACTGGTGTTCTCTGTGCATTCCTTCAGGCTTTACTGGTGTTCTCTGGCAGTCATTCAGGCGTTATAGGTGTTCTCTGTGCATTCCTTCAGGCGTTACTGGTGTTCTCTGTGCATTCTTTCAGGCGTTACCGGTGTTCTCTGTGCATTCATCCAAGTTTTACTGGTGTTCTTTGTGCATTCCTTCAGGCGTTACTGGTGTTCTCTGTGCATTCCTTCAGGCATTATTGGTGTTCTCTGTGCATTCCTTCAGGCGTTACTGGTGTTCTCTGTGCATTCCTTCAGGTGTTACTGGTGTTCTCTGTGCATTCCTTCAGGCGTTACTGGTGTTCTCTGTGCATTCCTTCAGGTGTTACTGGTGTTCTCTGTGCCTTCCTTCAAGCGTTACTCGTGTTCTCTGGGCATTCAATCAGCCGTTACTGGTGTTCTCTGTGCATTCCTTCAGGCGTTACTGGTGGTCTCTGTGCATTCCTTCAGGTATTACTGGTGTTCTCTGTGCATTCCTTCAGGTGTTACTGGTGTTCTCTGGCAGTCATTCAGGCGTTATAGGTGTTCTCTGTGCATTCCTTCAGGCGTTACTGGTGTTCTCTGTGCATTCTTTCAGGCGTTACCGGTGTTCTCTGTGCATTCATCCAAGTTTTACTGGTGTTCTTTGTGCATTCCTTCAGGCGTTACTGGTGTTCTCTGTGCATTCCTTCAGGCATTATTGGTGTTCTCTGTGCATTCCTTCAGGCGTTACTGGTGTTCTCTGTGCATTCCTTCAGGTGTTACTGGTGTTCTCTGTGCATTCCTTCAGGCGTTACTGGTGTTCTCTGTGCATTCCTTCAGGTGTTACTGGTGTTCTCTGTGCCTTCCTTCAAGCGTTACTCGTGTTCTCTGGGCATTCAATCAGCCGTTACTGGTGTTCTCTGTGCATTCCTTCAGGCGTTACTGGTGGTCTCTGTGCATTCCTTCAGGTATTACTGGTGTTCTCTGTGCATTCCTTCAGGTGTTACTGGTGTTCACTGTGCATTCCTTCAGGTGTTACTGGTGTTCTCTGTGCATTCCCTCAGGTGTTCCTGGTGTTCTCTGTGCATTCCTTCAGGCGTTACTCGTGTTCTCTGTGCATTCAATCAGCCGTTACTGGTGTTCTCTGTGCATTCCTTCAGGTGTTACTGGTGTTCTCTGTGTTTTCTTCAGGCGTTACTTGTGCTCTCTGTGCATTCCTTCAGGTGTTACTGGTGTTCTCTGTGCATTCCTTAAGCATTACTCGTGTTCTCTGTGTATTCCTTCAGGCGTTACTCGTGTTCTCTGTGTATTTCTTCAGGTGTTACTGGTGTTCTCTGTGCATTCCTTCAGGTGTTACTGGTGTTCTCTGTGCATTCCTTCAGGCATTACTCTTGTTCTCAGCACATTCCTTCAGGTGTTACTGGTGCTATCAGGCAAACTTGAAGCCTTCCAAAATGCCTAATCGTCCAAACTTATCTGTAAAGGGCGGGTATGGGTAAAGATCTTTGTTCCAGCCCGACTAATGATCTAATTATCTCACTAGCAAGCTAGCTAGCAAGCCAAGGTGCTCAATCAAGATCTTAATGAGCAGACTTGGGTGAATGACAGTTTGAAGGAATAAAACTATGGAGTTAAATTACTGCCAAAACCTAGTATACAAACCGAACATGTTTTACAAATGCACAACAATTCACAAACAAATACAATGTGATTTGCAAATATAAAAATGATTCACGTGCAAACAAAGTGTGGTTTGCAAATATAAAAACGATTTGCAAACAAATACAGTGTGGTTTGCAAATATGAAAACGATTCACATACAAACAAGGTGTGATTAGCAAATATAAAAAACGATTTGCAAACAAATACAGTATGGTTTGCAAATATAAAAACGATTCACAAACAAATACAGCGTGGTTTGCAAATACAAAACACCATTAACAGACGAATGTATTCAGTTTTACAAATACAAAACGTACCGATTACAAGTATACGACAAGAACCATTTCCTACAAGTACAAATCACTTTTGGCAGTTTTCTACCGCTGACATGGCGTAAAGGATTTTCTCACAAATGTCCTCACTGTTATTGTCCCTGTTAAACAGCAGGTGGGGCTATGACTCAATATCCTAGATCTCTACACCGTGAAGTTGAACAGAATAGAGAACGGCCACTAGCGACAACCGTGGACATGAGGATGATGGCTGAGGCTAAATAAAAACGCAGTGTCTACGTGTTCGAAATAACTCCATGTCCGACAGTGGGATGGTGTCAATATAACTCCCGTGTCCGACAGTCGATTATTGTTTTTAATCTCTTGAAGTCTATTGAATCTTTTAGATAGCCTATTAAACTTGAATTTTTGATCAGATGGCTCAGTTCTTCAAGATGGGTACTGAGAATTTCAATCAATATTTCTGTTTAAGCTCCGCTCAATAAAGTGTTCTGATTCTTAGTGATATGTTTTTATTTTCCATTTCGTTGTAAATCTAAGCCCGTATTCACAAAGCATCTTATCTTAGCGCTGGGGAGTACTCCTAAGTCGCGCTAAAACATTTATGTAGGAGTAAAATCTTAAAATTCACAAAACCGCTGAGGGCAACCTTTAGTGAAGAAAATTGGTAACTCCTAGAATAGGGGTAGCTCTGAGATAGGCGGGAGTAATCTCCGTTGCTATGGCTGATGTCAATTCTCATGCACGAGTCTTGGGACATTGAGCACGGTGATTGGTTGTTTGGTGGCAGGGCAGCCCATTGAAAAAAATATCCCACATACAACCCATGGAGGAAAAAAATAGAAACTAGTCCAAGTGGCTGGTTTGTCCCATAAAATAATGGCAGTTGTTACGGGTACGGCTGTTTTCCAATGCATTTCAAAGTAGAGAGGTACGACGATCCCCATTTTAAACATTGCATTAACTTTAAGCCTAATCTTAACCTTAACACTGACATTTAAATAAACCTCTCCCCACTGTTATTACATAGTCTACAACCCAGATACTTTTAAGCAAGCTATTGTTAAAATACAATGTGTCGGCTTTTTTTAGATTCGGCTTAAGATGATAACATGTTGACCACTTTTGAAAATTGCAATGCACGGTCCCCGCATATCACGCTCTAGGCAAATAAACGTACATAGGAAAAAGATAATTGTAAAAACATTAATAGCATTAAACGAGTTATTAATGACACGCATCACTTGCCCCAATAGCTACTTGTTACCCGATGAGAATGAGAATTTGTTGCGATCATTTAAATGTCGAGCCGTTCAAGTTTGTTTGCCCTAAACTGTCATGGATGTAAGCTCAAAAATGACGCGAAAGCCCAGCTGGAGCCAAGACCAGTTACTGCTGCTGGAGCAGTTGGTGCTGGAGCGAAAGCATGTAGCCTAATCAGAGGGAAAATTGGCTCGGGGTGAACAGCAAATCCAAGCGGTATGCGTGGGATAATATCAGCCTACAGATCGTTGCAGCGTTACCCTCGGTGTCTCGGATGGCTAAAAGTTGCTCTCAGCGGTTTTGTGAATTACTGTTAAGATTTTACTCCTATATAAAATGTTTTAGCGCGTCTTAGGAGTAGTACCTATAGCGCTAAGATAAGATGCTTTGTGAATACGGGCCCAGATTTATAACGAAATGGAAAATAAAAATATATCACAAACAATCGGAACACTTTATTGAGCAGAGCTTTAACAGAAACATTGATTGAAATTCTCGGTACCCATCTTGAAGAACTGAGCCATCTGATCAAACATTCACGTTTAATAGGCTATTTAAAAGATTCAGTAGACTTCAAGAGATCAAAAACAATAATCGACTGTCGGACACGGAGTTATATTGACACCATCCCACTGTCGGACACGGGGTTATTTCGAACACCTAGACACTGCGTTTTTATTTAGTCTCAGCCATCATCCTCATGTCCACGGTTGTCGCTAGCGGCCATTCTCCATTCTGCTCAACTTCACGGTGTAGAGATCTAGGACAGGGGTTCCCAAACTTTTCCAAATCAGGGCCCACTTGAAAATCTAAAAAATGTCCGCGGCCCACCTTTGTCCTATCAACAGTACATAGACGAAATTATGCATTCTCAGAACACTTAACAGCAACAATAATTGTTGCTGTTGTTGTTAAGAAAATAAAATAGATAAAATAAAATAAATAAAAAACAACAACAATAATTGTTGTTGTTGTTTTTTATTTATTTATTTATTTATTATAATTATTATAAAGATTCAGGATTGAAATGAAAGCAGGGGGATAAATGAAGCCCAAACTTTTAATTTGTGGTGTACACACAAGACAGAATTAATTATCGAACACAGTACGTGCTCCTCCGATTATGACCCCCGGTCATGATGACCAGAAAGCTACTTTCCGATCATAAACTATATAAGGTTCCTAAAATATTGTGAGGTCAATAACACTCAATAGGTTATTACTTCTAAATATTTTTTAAAGTCGTTTTTTTATTTTACAATAAAAATAATAAAAAATAATTTGCAAAAATGAATCATATTTTTAATGACCTCTCACGGCCCACCTGCAGTACCACCACGACCCACCAGGGGGCCGCGGCCCACACTTTGGGAATCACTGATCTAGGATATTGAGTCATAGCCCCACCTGCTGTTTGACAGGGACAATAGCAGTGAGGACATTTGTGAGAAAATCCTTTACGCCATGTCAGCGGTAGAAAACTGCCAAAAGTGATTTGTACTTGTAGGAAATGGTTCTCGTCGTATACTTGTAATCGGTTTTGTATTTGTAAAACTGAATACATTTGTTTGTTAATGGTGTTTTGTATTTGCAAACCACACTGTATTTGTTTGCAAATCGTTTTTTCATATTTGCTAATCACACCTTGTTTGTACGTGAATCGTTTTCATATTTGCAACCCACACTGTATTTGTTTGCAAATCGTTTTTATATTTGCAAACCACACTTTGTTTGCACGTGAATCATTTTTATATTTGCAAAACACATTGTATTTGTTTGTGAATCGTTGTGCATTTGTAAAACATGTTCGGTTTGTATACTAGGTTTTGGCATTAATTTAACTCCATAAAAAATCACCAATTACACCAGCTCAAACTCCTGGGTTCATCTTGGGCAAAAATTGGGCAAATGGAGCGGCATATCTGGTGTATCGACAGGATTTCTGGCTTTATTTATGATCCAGAGTATGTTTTATCCCATTGCGGCCAGATGTGAGGTCTGTGTGCTAGACCCATAAAGACCTGATGGGTTCTGAGCGCGTGCATCCATCATTTTTGAGAAACATGACCGGTGATGTGCATCGTGATTTGCAAAAATATTCGAGGAGAAGGCAGAATGCATCATAGGGTTTGTGTTTTACATTTGATTAGCCTCTGTGTGGCCTGCAAAAAAGTTTCCAAAGCTGCACCTCAGAGAGTGACAGTGGCTGGCAATCAACTTTTTTGTAAACTGTCACTTGTAAACAGATCACTGCAAAATGTTAATTTTGTTTCAATTTCTTTATTTATTGGTTTTTTAAAAATATGTTCATGAATGTTCATGCAAAGGCAATTAAATCCATTAGAAGCCAATGGTTAAAGCTCTGAAATTATTTTTATTTCATGTTTCTATCTCTCTCTTGCGTATGAGGCAGCCGCAGTAACGCAATATCGCTCAACCACTGGAACCAATTCACTGTGGTGGGATTAGGGTGAATAAGGTCCATGTTCTTGATTCTAGAGCTACAGTGGCTGAAAAATAAAGGTTTTACTGAATGCTGACAGCCTTGTCAGGTTTTCCAGAAAACCCTTAGATGTGGTTGTTTTCAAACAATGTCAGATCGGGTAGATCCAATATGCAGTTAAGTTCTACACATTCTGCTATGGGGGACTTTTTTCCAATTAAGCTTGCTCATAATGGTTAATTATTCAGCTTGAGGTTTTAAATACTGGCATGAGTCTCGTAGATATTCTGACGTAGATTACTGCATGCTGCTTATGCAAACATATAGATACATAATTTTCCAACATGCAGGAAAACTTTTTGGGGGCCATATTTCTTCTGCATAGTAAAACAAAATCCTAAATCTGAAGCTATCTCATGCACACTTACGCAGCATTCCGTAAAAGCTGCTCAATCGGTTTACAGTAAGGTGACAAAATTTCTGCAGTCAGTTTACGTGATGCATTACATTACCTTACGTGCGTAGGTTTACTGCATAGTGGATCCGCGCTATTAGGTTTTACAATGCTTCTACAAAGGCACACTTGGTCCTGATTGGCTAATGAATAGTGTAGCTGACAAAGCCAGATGTCGATTCAGAGAATGCCGGTTGACGTGAGTGCATTCATGCCAAAAATCTAAGCGTGAATAATGCTCATCTTCTGAGTGCTAAGAGGTGGATGGAAAGCACAGGTAGTGGTTATTCCGGGCTGTTCCTTATTCTTTAGGAATACGTCAGTTGGTTAGTTCAAGAGCAACTGTGCCTTTTTCCTAGCAGCTAAAGTCCTTAATTCTTTTTAAATATAGCGTACAATTGAAATGGTGTATTATTTTCTGGTTAAACCTCTTTTAGGACGCAAAAATTCGCTGTTTCTGTGTTTCCGTTCACAACAGTGTATCGCCAAAATTTCCACCCAGCAATATGCCCTAGTGCGGCTACCCGGAGGAGATCAGAGAGCTTTCTACTGCATCTGAAGTAAGTAGTGGCGATTTGTAGCTCATACAACCCCACTTCAAAAAAAGTGAACTATCCCTTTAAGAGGATAAATAACTGCTCTAACATAAATGCAGCTAATTAAGACAACTCAACAGCTTTTTCAATCCTAAGATTGCAACTGTGGTTGGAACAAAAACCAGTGTACACAACGGGGAGCCAGGACCGAGTTTGAAAACCGCTGACACTCTCTCTATAATCCCTGATTCGTTTTCACTGACGACAGCTTCCACTGTTTTTATGCACAGCTATTTTCCACAGCATAACAACCTTTACTGCCTTTATTTGAGGGCACACTTATCAGCATCACAGTGGATTGTAGAATGTTCTAGCAAGATTTCTACAGGAAGCCATAATAATGCCCGAAGGGCAGGCAAACTTTCACAGCAAATGTGCTACTGCTAAATCACCTCTATCAGAGTCACAACTTGACACCAATAGTGTTAAAAATAATCTTTCAGCGTTTATTCTTTCCTAAATATTTCGGTGTGCACCGTCAGTTACAGCCACTGAGAAAACAACATCCATTCAGTGAATCATATCCTTAATAATCAGGGTAAATGTTCCCTGCAAGTCAGGGAGGCTTGTCTTCAGGATTCTTTCTTAAGGTAGAAGAGCCCTGCCGCTGTGTTTCAGCAGGAGTAATGATGAGTCCTGCAGGTGAGATGGGCTGTGAGCTGAGGATAGGGCCAAGGAAGAGGACTGAAACAGGGGGGTGTAAAAGGGTGTGTGTGTGCGTGTTAGTGTTCATGCATGGACAGGGGTACTCACAGCAGCTCCAGAGGGGCCTGGACGGCCTCTCTCACCAGGCAGACCGCGTGGGCCCTTTGAAGGAGCAGATGAGAGAAAATCCGGTAAAACACTGTCAGTAGTATCTGCTCGCACATGTCGCACAAATACTCTTTCATTGTATCCTCATTATTTACACAGCAATGCAGTCATACTGGTGACTTTGGCTTTGTAGTCCAGTCAGTTGTAATAACAAAATGAACACAAGGTTAGTGTTCAATGTCAGCTTTGAGCTGTGAGTGCTCACACCCACATCACATGACCTTAGATTACAGCCATTTTTAGCCATTAAGAGGCTCCCAGTACTCATGTAGTATCACTGTCTGCAGTATGGGGGACGTGTCTGGTTAAAAAATTAAAAACATTGTTTTCAACATAAATCTATTTTAAACATTCATAGGACATTACTGACCTCTTGTGTTATGATGTTGGCAGGTTTCAATGCTAATATAAGAGCCCGATCAGTTTTCGGAAATGAACTTAAGAGTTTTTGCTCAGAATACTATTATATAATTTCTGATGTGGTAATGCTTCCTGTTAACACATTTACATTTTACTGAGAGGCTCATAATTCTACGTCATGGTTAGATCATCGTGTTTGTAGTCAGAGCAGCATTGAGTGTTTTATTGTTCATTATGACTTTTTGACATCTGATCACTTTCCATTATCTGTTGTGGTAAAATTTAATTACGCTGGTTCTAGTGAACTTTCTGCTCATTTTTATAAGTCACAGTCTCATGGCAGCAACTGGAATAAGGCAGGTGAGGTAGATACAGCTGCATATACAGGTGCATACCAGGATCTGTGATAACATTACCACATGATGTGTTGTTTTTTACTGATCTTCATTGTTGCAATACCGATCACTTTGGCGCAATTGAAGAGTTTTATAATAATGTTATTAATTGCTTGGATCAAGCAGCCTATTATAATACACCTCAAAGTAAAGTATCCAATAAACATAATCTCAGTGTAACTGGGTGGAATGGGGTTGTGCGGGAATATCATGATGAGGCTAGGTTGAGGTTTTAATTGCGGTTTTTTTTAACTGCTGGAAAACCTTGGTACGGCAAAGTATATAATAACATGACGGTATCTTGGGCTAGGTTTAAATGTGCTTTATGTGCATGTAGAAAATATGAAGAGCAAATAAGTGCTGATAATCTTGCTAAGCATGTCTTACAAAAAGACTATGTCTCGTTTTGGAAGGATGTGGACAGAAAATCCTGTAAATCTCTTCCTTTGTCTGATACTGTTGGGGGTGCAATTGACCCTGTGGAGATTGCTAACATGTGGAGAGAGTATTACCAAAACCTGTTTACTAGTTAAATCTGCCAGATTTAAAAGTAGTGTAGTAGAGACTGTGAACAATGTAACTCTAGGCTGCAAATTAATAACTGTTGAAGAGGTATCTGAAGGTATGATGAGCCTGAAAAGAGGTAAATCTTGCGGTATTGACGATATCCGCTCTGAAAATTTGAAATATGGTGGTAATCGGTTGATAATTATGCTATCTTTTTGCTTTAATTCCTTCCTGATGCACGGATTTTTTACGTAGCTCCTTGAAAGATACAATACTTGTACCTGTGCTTTTAAACAAATCTGGTGATTTAACGGATAACAATAATTACAGGCCTATAGCTCTGGCCTCCACTGTTTCCAAGGTGTTGGAGATTCGGTTACTTAATAGATGTGCTAAATTGGAGAGCTCTGACTCCCAATTTGGATTCAAAAGTGGTCACTCTACTGATTTGTGTAAATATTCGCTAATAGAAAATGTGAACTACTATTGGTCTCATTGTAGTCATGTCTTTTTATGTTTTATGGATGTAAAGAAAGCTTTTGATAGGGTTAATCATTGGACATTACTCCATAAACTGATACAAAAAGGTGTGCCTTTAATTATTGTCAGGTTATTAGTAGCATGATATGGCACTCAGAAAGGTCAGATACGCTGTGGTTCAGAATTGTCTGGCCTTTTTTCTATTGAGAATGGCATACGACAGGGTGGTATTCTTTCTCCCAAACTGTTTAATTGTTATATCGATGACCTAAGCCTGTTACTAAGCAAGTTACACGTAGGATGTAAAATTGGAAGCCAATGTGTAAACCCTCTTGCTTATGCTGATGATCATGTGCTGACAGTTCGCCAACATTTTGGTGATGAAAATGATATTGAATATAATCGTAAAATGACTGTGTGTATGTCTATTTTGTCAAGTACGATGAAATTTCTCCATGTGCCTTGTGTTACTCTGTATGGAGAGCAGCTACTTTCTGTTGATAGATATACTGTAAATAGTTGGGAGTATACATGAATGAATCATGGACGGATGATTTGGATATGACTACATTAGAAGTAACCAACTCATTAGAAATTTTAGTCTTTGTAGTATCGAGGTTAAAATCCAATTATTCCGTTCCTTTTGCAGCAGTATTTATGGTGCGCTGCTATGGTGCAATTATAAACCGGCCACTTTGCGTAAATTCACTGTAGGCTACAATAATACTTTTTGTTGCATTCTTTCCCTACCTAGTCATTGCAGTGCTAGTAATATGATAGTTTCTCATTCTATATATTCTTTTGAGGAATTGATGAGAAAATTCACCTACATTTTTAAAATGAGGGTTTTTAACTGCAACAGTTCCCTTATGCAATCCATTTTAATTGTGTTTTAGTCATGGTTATGGTTTTTGTCATGTTTATGTTCATGTTTATGTTCAAGTTCATGGTTTATGATTTTGTCTTTTATTTATTCTTTTTGGTTATTGTTATTCTCAAGTTTTAGTTCAGTGCATTCTTCAGTTCCATTGCACTTGTCTCCCCTGTCTTGTGATCTAGTTGGTTCAGTCCGTCTTCCCTGTCTGTGTGCTCACATGCTTCAGGTGATTTAAATTGTTTCTGGTGTTTAATATATTCCTTCAATTCTCGTTTACTTCCTTAGCCTTACTGTTCGGATTCCTAACAAAACTAACATTTCTATTTTGTATCATAGTCTACTAACAAAACTAATCCACGTATATAGATTACTAACTTACTAACGAGCACTCTAGTTAAATCTGTAAAGTTGCACCGCTACTAATTAATACTAATTCCTTCTCAGCAATCGCCCTGTTCTAGTCTCCGCCTCTTGCTCAGCTTTACCTGTCTCCCCCAGCGTTTCTGCGAGATCTCTTGCACGTGCTTAATTACTTTCTTCCGCTCGTTATCTGTGCACTTAGAACTCCTTGACCGGAGCAGTTTAAATGTCATAGGCTGTTTATGTGATTCCCGTCCGTATCTTGGCTTTCGCCAATTTTCGTGATTAGGATTTCCCTCATGTATTCCCCCCATTGTAATTAGTCTGATCCAGCTCACCTGTTCCCTACATAGCATGTAACTTCCCTACTGATTATTTAAGAATCCTCACTGCAGTTTTGACTTTGTCAGAAAGTTGATCAATATTTCTTTGTGCAGAGCGCCTTGTATGCCATTAAGTATTTTTTTCCTTCTACTGGTTTGTCCGACTTCGATTCTTGCCATAGCCCTTCTTGTATTGTTTTGTCTTTTTGGATTTCGATCTGTTTTTGTATGACCACAATTTCTGTGTTTGGATGCCCTGTGTATGACCCTTGGCTTTTTGCCTACCATTTATGTACCTTTGCTCATCTGTCTTACTGGTTCTGACCCCTGCCTGTATAGTCGACTCTGTTTTTGGATTTCGTATTGTGGCTTGGTAATTCCTGTGTTTTTGGGCTTTGACTCGGACCTCATTAAAGCCATACGTTTTTTGGATTTTCATCTCTTGCGTGTGGTTCCTGAACGCTACTTCACAGTTAAACTCGAGACTACGGCAGCAGTGGCGAATTATATTATGTGTAATGTACACTTTTTTTCTTCCCTTTCACTGGTCTTTTTAAATGTATATTTGTATGTTATTTGCTTTTTTTATGTATAATGTATATGGACTGAAATGTCTGAAATAAAATCTAATTTGTCAACTATAAATTGAATTTGGAAGAATTATCTGGACTCATCAGAAACAATATTTCCAGTCATATACAGCAGCGGAGTGACAGTATGTGTTTTTCGGTCTCTGTTTTTTAGTCTGTTAGTCGTAGTCTCAGGTTTTAAACGCCAGTGCCAGAACACATGGGTTTCCACTCGTTATTGGTGCGCCACAGCTTCAGTCATTAATGTAAGTTACTGACTGGCTAAGAAGTGTGCATGCCTTGCTTGTGAAGCTGCAATCAGCCACTGGGTGCATCTCAAAGCGTAGGCTCCATTTTTAGGAGCCGTCACTTAATTCCAAACTGATGTGACGTCATTTCATCTCCGTTATAGCTTTGGCTTAAGCGAGTTGTCTCTGGTTTCCCTAACCTTAACCTTAACTCTACCCTCTAACCCTAAACCTAGCCCCAAACCTAACCATAAATTTAACCTTATCCCTAACCCTAAATGTTAGTTTGGCAGATGGAAGTAGGTGACGATCCCTAAAAATACAGTCTTCCAAGGATGCAGCCTATGCTTTGAGATGCATCCACCGACTGAAGGAATCCGCTCACACAAGGACATAGTGCAGCAGTCTGTAAATTCACTGACAGGCCAGATCAAGGGCACCGATTACGTGCCACTGTGCTACAGACATATTCAAATACTCAGAAAGGCGAGATGCCAGTAAAATGGAGTTATGGCCAATGGTGAACTGAAAACTTAAAGACGCTCTTAATGTATTCTCCCTGCCTCCAGAGTGTTCATTAAGCCACAAAGTGCAAATGCATATTTGCCTGTTCACAAAATGTAATTCTGATGCCAGTTTCTGTATGGATTTTTCAGTACAACTTATCTGTTACAAATGAAATTTGCTATTTAATCTGCAGAGATTGTATTGGTGTATAATGGGTCATTATCTGTACAAACAGGCCTGGTGTGAAAGTCAATGATGCAGGTGATTCTGGAGGAGACTCGCTCACCATCGGTCCAGGTGCTCCGTTCTCTCCAGGAGCTCCGCCCTCACCCTGAGAGGAAGCAGGGAGTGAACACGGAACTCAGTCAAACACATGGAGTTTCCACAGAAACAAATTTAGAACAGGGAACTCAGTCAAACACATGGAGTTTCCACAGAAACACATTTAGAACAGGGAACTCAGTCAAACACATGGAGTTTCCATGGAAGCACATTCAGAACAGGGAACTCAGTCAAACACATGGAGTTTCCATGGAAACACATTCAGGCAAAGCGCCTTGTTTGAGGAGAGCAGCAGAGTCCCCTTTTGGGACCCAAACTTGTAACCTCCCAGTTACAGTTCAATTAAACCCATCAAGTCGAAGCTTCTTTTGGTGTAACACCACAAACACGACAGAAATGTTCTTAACGGGCCAGTCTAATGCTGACAAAACAATCAACACCTCAATTTGTCATCACTGGACTTCATAAGCACTGCCCTTTTCGGAGACAGACGTTTTGAAAATGACTCTTCAAAGAGTCAATTCACAAAAGAGCGCTTCAACTTTTGTGCCTTCAAAGGTAGTCAGCTTATAGGATGTATAGATGAAGTAAAGTCAGAGATTAGAGAGGATAGTTTTCACAGAGTGGTAGGAGCAGTACAGGGTAATTTAAGGTCATTACCTTGCCACCAGCAGCTCCTGCCTCGCCCTTAGCACCGTCCAGCCCTGAGTATCCCTGCAGGAGGAGGACAGTCACACGGCTGCACGGATTTCCAACACATCGCCACTGAGCAGCACTGAGTGTAACATGTATTACAGCCATTGCTATGAAGGCCCTGCTATGGTGAATTACATGCATGAACATTTACTGACATTCAGCGCTTGAATTGGAATAAAAGAGGTGCCAGTACTCTGAATCAGCAGCTGCGAAAAAACCAAAACCGAACAAAAACCTTACTGTAGAACCGCATTACACTCCGCCCCAACCCCAACCCAGCAGCCACCACTGCATATCTTAACTAGTATTACTTAGGCTCCCATATTCTCAATTTACAAGTAGATCTTTGATAATGTCATGAGAATTATGAATTTAGTACAAAATAATTAACCTTCATGTGAAATATTATATTGGTGATATTGACAAAATTTTGCAGAAAAAAATAAGACTAGCTACAACAGAACTACAGCTTTCTCAAAACGGTTGTCAAAATGGTACATGGTATGAGAATATTCCGCTCAATAGAATCATTTTATTTGTAGTGTGCAATGCCTTTTACAGAAATCAGGCCATTTCCGAGCGAGCCCATTTTAGGATGTGAACCAATATGCATATAATTATTGACTGAGTGGACATTTAAATTAACGGGCAGAATGACTCATGTGACATGGTAGGACAGGTTTTTATAAGCCCGATGTTAACTGACAGGCAAGCCTACAGAGGTCAATAATGTAGAATACAAACCAACCAATGAACAATACATCAGTGTTTCACACAGGTTCATAGGTTACTTGTGGTGGTGGCTGTTCAAACTAAGTGCATCAAAAACAGTCATGAGTGGAAAAAACCACTCCACTCATACCCACCCCACAAGAAACATTGTTTGACGAGCCATTCGTTGTTCTTACAGAAATAAATTTGGGTGGTTGTCCAGGGAAATTGCTTTCGTTTCGCCGTGTTTACACGATTAAGCCAAGCCAACATCCTCAAAGTCGTACTGTTTTCAGTAACAAGTGATGACTGGCTAAGTAAAGATTTTGGAACGCTCTGTATGCACGTAAATTCGCGCGATGCGGTAAAATGTTACATTTTGAGTAAACGTGTCTTTATCAAATAATATATAATTGGCTTGAATTTCACTTGCCGTTCTTATGAACTACATAAGAACTACAACGGAAATATTTTTTTTTTTTTTAAATATTGGAATGCACTCGTGCGGAAGACTGATCGGTTGTCTTGTGCATATAAAAATAAATCAAACGCTGCTTAAAAAGAACAAATAAATTACCGCACAGACCATAATTTGCAGCAACAATATGCACCTAGGTGTGTCAAAAGGTGACTGTACGCAGTAGGGTGCCGTAAGAAGTTACGGTGCGCAGAGCAGTAAAAATCAGAGGTGGCGGTACTGCGTACCGGTGAGAATCGGCCCATTTCAAGCACTGTTGACATTGCATATAATTTTCACTGGTATAAAGTATTGCTTCATATTATTTACTGGGAATAAGCAGCAGATCTGACTGAAACCATCAGTCTGGGGAAGTGGTGTTCGAGCACCACAAACACAACCCTGAACATGAAATAATGCCAAACTTCATTTTGCACTCACTCTGTGTCCCTTAATTCCAGGTAGTCCAGGAGTTCCTGGGAATCCACGGGCACCCTGAGAGAGGAGAAGAACAAGAGAGAGAGGGTGAGTGTGTGTGTGTGAGAGATGATAATCAGGCAGCATAATAACGATTGCTGCAGAAAATATCTCATTCTCTAGCCATATAGATACTTTTTTGCAGGAAATTGTCTGAACCCGTCGTAAAAAAGGCTTCTCGCGTTACGAGACAACACAATCCAGCATTTTTGAAGGTAAGCTGTGAAATGCTCTAGCACTAAGCAGTATTTGGTTAAATGAATTTTCTTTTTCTTGCTTTAACCTGCAAAATTTTAAGATCAAATTAGAGCCATAACAGCATTAATCCAATGATTACAACAGAAAGTTCTTCACTGAAATGTCTGGTATCTCGATAAGGAATGCTTATTGAAATCAATAGAATTTACCAAGTGTGATGTAGAAATATTAAACATGAAAAAACACAGAACCTGTAAAAAGGCCGAGACATTACCTGAGGGCCAGGAGGTCCACGGTCTCCAGCTTTACCAGCCTTTCCTGCTTCACCCTGCAGACATGCGGAGGCGTGAGCAAGAGACAGATGTGCTTCCTTTTCCTAACAGCCACTTAAAAATGTGAAATTTCACAACTTGCTGTAAATTAAAACACGAAATATACATACAGCATATACTGCATAGTATATTTTACTCCAACTTGCCTGATAATAATAGAGATTGACCATTTATTTAAACACTGACTCATCACGCCCCCTGCTGGACATTGCTTAAAAACACACATTTCTGTGTCCTCTAGTGGCTGAATACCGTAATTGCTGTTACGGAAGATCGATATTCACCACGGAATTACAACGTTAAACGGTGCATTCTTTGATATACTCTCATGAAGAAATACCGCCACGTCCCTTTTCTTACATCTGAATATTGAGCCTACTGCATAAATTCACAGTCTATTATTGAAACTCGCTGGACTGAGCATAGCCAAGCACAGACATAGCAAGTGTATTTCAATGCTTCAGACATTTAGAAGAAATGCAACCAATAACAAAATGTGCTGACATGACATTTTGGGGGGAAGTAGGACTCTTCACTGTATGGGAAGCCATTTTGACTCAGGAAGTCAGTCAGTAAGGCAGGATCTAATGCTTTTTGGAGGAAAATGGACATGGACAAGTTCAGAGGGTGATCTGATGAGAAAAAGGGAGTCTATTCAAGAGAGGAAAGGATACAAAGGTCACAAGTGAAAATGTGAAATGACTGTGAAAAGTGATGGGTCATGAGGCAATATGTTTTGAGGAAAGGACTGTCTGGGTGAAAATGCGTTTATAAGGACATTCCTATGAACAGTGCCATCAGAATAAGTATGTGATGAAAGGGCTGTGAATTTCAGGCTCTGTATAAATATGTGACGAAAGGACTGTGGTAAGCGTAGGGTCAGAAAAATTGCAGTTAAAGTCAGACGTTTATATACGCTTTGTTAATACTTGGTGGTATTGTCTTTAAGTTCTTTAAATTGGGTCAAAAATTTTGGATATCCTTCCACAAGCTTCTCACGATAAGTTGTTGGAGTTTTGGCCCACTCTTCCTGACAGGTGGAACTGAGTCAGGTATGCAGGCCATCTGGCTTCCTCATGCTTTTTCAGTGCTGCCCACATATCTTTCACAGGACTGAGGTCAGGGCTTTTTGATGGCCTCTCCAATACCTTTGTAATTCTTGACTTTGTAGTCCTTCAGCCACTTAATGCAAGATTGTAAGAATGCTTGCAGTCATCAGAAGACCCATTTGCAACCAAGCTTTAACTTACTTGTTAATGTCTTGAGATCTAGCTTCAGTATATCCAAATAATTTTCCTTGCTCATGATCCATTTTGTGAAGTGCAGCAGTCACTCCTGCAACAAAGCAGCAATCAACAACATGACCCAGCCACCTCCATGCCTTGTGGTTGGGATGGCTAGTTTATTTTTTATTTCATCAGACCGGGGGACATTTTGCCAAAAAGTAAGATCTTAGTCCCCATGTGCAGTTGCAAACCACAGTCTGGCTTCTTCATGGTGGTTTTTCAGCAGTGGCTTCCTCTTTCCGGAGCCGTCTTTCGGGATTAGTTGATATCGGACTCATTTTGCTGTGGATATGAAAACTTTTCGACCTGTTTCCTCAAAAATCTTCACAAGGTCCTTTGCTGTTGTTCTGAAATTGATTTGCATTTCTTTGGCCGCAGTACTTTCATCCCAAGAGCACAAAATGTTTCTCTTTCCTGAGCTGTATGACAATGGATGGTCCCATGGCGTTTACACTTGCATACCATTGTTTGTGCAGATGAACAAGGAGCCTTCATGAAATTACTCCCAAGCATGAGCTAGGCTATTGGAGGCCCAAAATTCCTTTTCTGAGGTTGTGGCTGATTTCATTTCATTTTCCCATGCTGTCAAGCAAAGAGGAACTGAGTTTGTAGGTTATCACTAAAATACATCCGCAGGTAACTTTGCAACTGGCACAATTGGTGTCACTGCAACCTATCAGAACCTTCTAGAATTTTCAAAGGTGTTTAAAGAGACAGTCAACTTAGTGGATACAACCTTCTGACCCACTGGAATTATGACATAGTTAATTACAAGTGAAATTATCTGTCTGTGAACAATCCTTGGAAAAATTACTTTTCTCATAGACAAAGTATATGCCCAAATCAACTTGCCAAAATTATGCTTTATAAACGTAAAATCTGTGAAGTGGCAAAAAATTAGTTTTATTGACTTCAACCAAAGAGTATGTGAACTTTTGACCTCAACTGTATGTGATGAAAGGACTGTGATAAGTGTCAGGTCAATATAAATACAAATGTTTTGGGTCAGAGTAAATGTGTGATGAGAGGACTGTGATATGTGTCGAGTCAGAGTAAATATGTGATGAGAGGACTGTGATATGTGTTGGGTCAGAGTAAATATGTGATGAGAGGACTGTGATATGTGTTGGGTCAGAATAAATATGTGCTGAGAGGACTGTGAAATTTGTTGGGTCAGAATAAACATGTGATGAGAGGACTGTGATATGTGTCGTGTTAGAATAAATCTGTGATGAGAGGACTGTGATATGTGTTGGGTCAGAAGAAATGTGTGATGTGAGGACTGTGATGTGTTGAGTCAGAGCAAATGTGTCATGTGAGGACTGTGATGTGTTGAGTCAGAGTAAATGTGTGATGAGAGGACTGTGATACGTGTTCGGTTAGAATAAATATGAGATGAAAGGACTGCGATGTGTGTTGGGTCAGAGTAAATATGTGATGTTGCTGACAGTAATATTTGTTGGGTCAGAGTAAATATGTGATGTGCTGACAGTAATATTTGTTGGGTCAAAATAAATATGTGACGACCGGACAGTGATATTTGTTGGGTCAGAATAAAAACCTGATGAGAGGACAGTGATATTTGTTGGGTCAGAGTAAATGTGTGATGAGAGGACAGTGATATATGTTGGGTCAGAGTAAATATGTGATGAAAGAACTGTGATATGTGTCGGGTCAGAGTAAATATGCGATGAAAGGACTGTGATATGTGTTGGGTCAGAGTAAATATGCGATGAGAGGACTGTGATATGTTGAGTCAGAGTAAATATGTGATGAGAGGACTGTGATATGTTGAGTCAGAGTAAATATGTGATGAGAGGACTGTGATATGTGTTCGGTAAGAATAAATATGAGATGAGAGGACTGCGATGTGTGTTGGGTCAGAGTAAATATGTGATGCGATGACAGTGATATTTGTTGGGTCAGAATAAATATGTGACGACAGGACAGTGATATTTGTTAGGTCAGAATAAAAACGTGATGAGAGGACAGTGATATTTCTTGGGTCAAAATAAATATGTGATGAGAGGACTGCAATATGTGTTGGGTCAGAGTAAATGAGTGATGAGAGGACTGTGATATATGTTGGGTTAGAATAAATGTGTGATGAGAGGACAGTGAAATGTGTTGGGTCAGAGTAAATATGTGATGAAAGAACTGTGATATTTGTTGGGTCAGAGTAAATACGTGATGAGAGGACTGTGATATGTGTTGGGTCAGAGTAAATATGTGATGAGAAGACTGTGATATGTGTTGGGTTAGAATAAATGTGTGATGATAGGACAGCGAAATGTGTTGGGTCAGAGTAAATATGTGATGAGAGGACTGTGATATTTGTTGGGACACAGTAAATATGCGATAAGAAGACAGTGATATTTGTTGGCTCAGATTAAATATGTGATAAGAGGACATTGATATTTGTTGGGTCAGAATAAATATGTGATGAGAGGACTGTGATGTTTGTTGCGTCAGAGTAAATATGTGATGAGAGGACTGTGATATGTGTTCGGTTAGAATAAATATGAGATGAGAGGACTGCGATGTGTGTTGGGCCAGAGTAAATATATGATGTGCGGACAGTGATATTTGTTGGGTCAGAATAAATATGTGATGAGAGGACTGTGATGTTTGTTGCGTCAGAGTAAATATGAGATGAGAGGACTGCGATGTGTGTTGGGCCAGAGTAAATATATGATGTGCGGACAGTGATATTTGTTGGGTCAGAATAAATATGTGATGAGAGGACAGTGATATGTGTTGGGTCAGAGTAAATATGTGATGAGAGGACTGCAATCTGTGTTGGGTCAGATTAAATGTGTGATGAGAGGACTGTTATATGTGTTGGGTCAGAATAAATGTGTGATGAGAGGACTGTGATATGTGTTGGGTCAGAGTAAATATGTGATTAGAGGACTGTGATATGTGTTGGGTGAGAGTAAATATGTGATTAGAGGACTGCGATATGTGTCGAGTCAGAGTAAATATGTGATGTGTGGACAGTGATATTTGTTGGGTCAGAATAAATGTGATGAGAGGACTGTGATATGTGTTGGGTCAGGGTAAATGTGTGATTAGAAGACTGTGATATATGTTGGGTGAGAATAAATATGTGATGAGAGGACTGTGATATGTGTTGGGTCAAAGTAAATGTGTGATGAGAGGACTGTGATATGTGTTGGGTCAGAGTAAATATGTGATGAGAGGACTGTTATATGTGTTGGGTCAGAATAAATGTGTGATGAGAGGACTGTGATATGTGTTGGGTCAGAGTAAATATGCGATTAGAGGACTGTGATATGTGTTAGGTCAGAATAAATGTGTGATTAGAGGACTGTGATATGTGTTGGGTGAGAGTAAATATGTGATTAGAGGACTGCGATATGTGTCGAGTCAGAGTAAATATGTGATGTGTGGACAGTGATATTTGTTGGGTCAGAATAAATATGTGATGAGAGGACTGTGATATGTGTTGGGTCAGAGTAAATGTGTGATTAGAAGACTGTGATATATGTTGGGTCAGAGTAAATATGTGATGAGAGGACTGTGCTTTGTGTTGGGTCAGAGTAAATATGTGACGAGAGGACTGTTATATGTGTTGGGTCAGAATAAATGTGTGATGAGAGGACTGTGATATGTGTCGGGTAAGAGTAAATATGTAATTAGAGGACTGCGATATGTGTCGAGTCAGAGTAAATATGTGATGTGTGGACAGTGATATTTGTTGGGTCAGAATAAATATGTGATGAGAGGACTGTGATATGTGTTGGGTCAGAGTAAATATGTGATTAGAAGACTGTGATATATGTTGGGTCAGAGTAAATATGTGATGAGAGGACTGTGATATGTGTTGGGTCAGAGTAAATGTGTGATGAGAGGACTGTGATATGTGTTGGGTCAGAGTAAATATGTGATGAGAGGACTGTTATATGTGTTGGGTCAGAATAAATGTGTGATGAGAGGACTGTGATATGTGTTGGGTCAGAGTAAATATGTGATTGGATGACTGTGATATGTGTTGGGTCAGAGTAAATATGTGATGTGAAGACTGCGATATGTGTTGGGTCAGAGTAAATATGTGAGAGAGGACTGTGATATGTGTTGGGTCAGAATAAATATGTGATTAGATGACTGTGACATGTGTTGGGTCAGAATAAATATGTGATGTGTGGACAGTGATATTTGTTGGGTCAGAATAAATATGTGATGAGAGGACTGTGATATGTGTTGGGTCAGAGTAAATGTGTGATGAGAGGACTGTGATATGTGTTGGGTCAGAATAAATGTGTGACGAGAGGACTGATATGTGTTGGGTCAGAGTCAATGTGTGATGAGAGGACTGATATGTGTTGGGTCAGAATAAATATGTGATGAGAGGACTGTGATAGGTGTTGAGTCAGAGAAAATATGTGATGAGAGGACTGATATGTGTTGGGTCAGAATAAATATGTGATGAGAGGACTGTGATATGTGTTGAGTCAGAGTAATTATGTGATGTGCGGACAGTGATATTTGTTGGGTCAGAATAAATGTGATGACAGGACTGTGATACGTGTTGGGTCAAAGTAAATGTGTGATGAGAGGACTGATATGTGTTGGTCAGAATAAATATGTGATGAGAGGACTGTGATATGTGTTGAGTCAGAGTAAATATGTGATGTGCGGACAGTGATATTTGTTGGGTCAGAATAAATGTGATGAGAGGACTGTGATACGTGTTGAGTCTGAGTAAATGTGTCATGAGAGGACTGTGATATGTGTTGGGTCAGAGTAAATATGTGATGAGAGGACTGTGATATGTCTTGGGTCAGAATAAATATGTGATGAGAGGACTGTGATATGTGTTGGGTCAGATTAAGTATGTGATGTGCGGACAGTGATATTTGTTGGGTCAGAATAAATACATAATGATAGGACTATTGGATGAGATAAGCATCAGGTAACAGAATATTGATTGGATGAGAGGTGTGCAGTCGTGTGAGCACAGGAGACAGTGAGACACCCGAGCTGTGAGGGCGAGAGTAGTGTTTCGAGCTCAGTGTTTGTGACAGTAAACGCTGTAGGGTACGAAGGGTCATTGTGTGTAAGCGTTCACTCATTTGAACAGTGACCTAGACAGGTCAGACACTACACACTTTAGAAGTTTGGTCCATTAGCATAAGGACAGTGACAGAATTTTTGCTTTTTGGCTCTTGAGTGAAGCACAGCAGAGTTGGAAAGAGAGTCTGTAAATGTTTTGGCTGGGTCACAGTCCAGATAATTCCAGAGCGCACAGGGTTTAGGACCAGAGAAGGACAGGGAGGGGTAGTGCTTCGGTGGGAGGGACATTGCACTGCTTTGATAGCAGAATAAGAGTAGTGTTTGGTGCTCTGACACCCAGAGCTACCAGGGACAGTAAGGATCAGCAACTGTTCCACCAGCGGAGACACATAAAAGGTGAAGAGCAGTGCTTTTGGGGACAGGGCCAAATTTCTTCAAGACATTTAATGTTACTTCCCTGTCCATGTGAGAAAATGATGCCTATACAGAAATTAATCATAATTGGAGCCAGCTTAGCTTTTTTCCTGAAATCAAAAGAGCTCTTTTTCCAGGATCGGAGAGCTGGACCGGCTGGCAAGGACAGAGAAGTACACCTTTCCTGATTAATCTGGGACTCACATCATCTCCGGATTTTCCAGGAGGTCCTGCAGGCCCGCGAGGTCCCATGGGCCCCTATTACAGAGCAGAAGAGAGAACAGAGAAGCACTTACCACCAATAACCACAAGAGGGCAGCAGAGTCAAGGAAGTACACTCAGAGCAGCTCATTACTCTAGTCTAACAACACCTCAGGCTGTGTGACATTACAACTGAGAGCTTACACAATGCTGAGGAATCTAGCGGAGAGAAAAACAGATAAATACTGCAGCAGATAACCTTTACCATGGGCAGCATTTCACATGAAAACTTATGCATTATGGGCTAGTTACACAAATATTGCTGAAACTGTGTGCTGGCCGAATCTAAATCAAAGAATCTCCATTCAAAATATGATCTAGAAAAGGAATACTCAAAATATGAGTCAGCAAAATTGTCCCCATGCGTTATCAACGAACAGCAGCAGAATATGTGCGAGTGTAGTTTTTGACGGCTTCATATCCTTGTGGGATTGGATAGGTCTTGTGTTGCGGCTCGTATAAAGCTCTTCGGCAGGCGAGCAGCAGGTCCCACTCATAAACATGGCTGAGCCAGTCCCCTCCAGTCACAGCACCCTCCGGCATGTCTCTTCAGAGGAGGAGGGGGAGGGGCTGTCATCTTCCTGATAATTATCTTTTTGATCAGGTATTCTAACTGCCTTCCAGTATGGTGTTTAGCTGATACCTGACCCCCAGTGTGTGTGTGTGTGTGTGTGTATGTGTGTGTGTTTTGAAGGGGAGGGGGGTCTGGTTCATCACCCCCCTGCCGTCCTCACGCAGGGTTGTGACTGTAATTGAATGTAATGATGTTTTTCTGTGGGGGGAGTGGGTAGAAGGTGCCGGAACAGGCTGAGGCGAAGGGGGGATTAGCCAGGTGTGGGCGTCCCGCAGGGCGGGGCAGGAGAAGGGCACTCACAGATGATCCGGGTTCCCCAGCCTCTCCGGGGTTGCCCTGGAAACCTTGTGGGCCCTGTGAGGGGAATGATGGGACAGGGTTAAGGGTACAGGTTCCAGATCCAACACAAGATGCCAACTTCAGCAGTGTTCAGAGAATGAAGTTAAATTCTCCTTAGATCACCAGCTGTAGCACGACACCTACTGACTTACTTACCCTCTTAACTACCTTATGCACTGAGGCATTGTAAAGCTCAATCACCCTCTACACAGTGAGGCATAACTTCCGATACTGTTATTCATACCAGCTTAATTAACCTCCTGATTAACTTACTGAAGCTGTGACTCTTTTCAACTAAATTACCCTATTAAGTGTCTGAAGCTGTGACGCAGAGTTCATTTGCCCAAAAAATTAACTTTCTGAGGCTGTAACACAAAGAAGATTCCTTCTTAAGTGGCTTTGATCACTCAGCTAGTTTAGAGAGTAATTAAGGTAAAGTATGTGTCACAGCTTCAGTGAGTGAATTACAAGGGTAATTGAGCTTCTATTTGTCAGTACTTCAGTAAGTGAAATAACAGGGTAATTAAGTGGGTATGTGGCATCAATTATTTCGGAAATTTTGAGGGTTATAAAGCCTCTATGTGTCACAGCTTTAGTAAGGGAATTAAGAGGTTAATCGACTCTTTCCCTGCTAGCCTACATAAGGACAAAATGGCTGAGGATAAACACTGATAAACACATATTTTTTATTTTGTTGGCTGTTCTTTTTCCTTCATGAAACAGACAAGTTGAATTCTCTTTGTCGTGGCAATCAGCCATGCCATTTGCAGTTTATGTCCATTAGCGAGGAAGGTCCTTGTGGGTTCGAGAATTTGGATGCAACCTAGGCTTTGAGAAGCAACCTTTACGTGTCACAGTTTCTGGGAGTTGACTAGGAGGATAATGAATTAAGTATTCACACTAACTTCAGAAAGTTAATATAGATAGGTCATTAAGAGGCATGAATCACACCATCAGCGTAATTAGGAATTAATTGAGGGTGTTGGAATGAGACATTGATCACTTGGTTTGAATGCTGGGTTTACACATAACGACGACAAGTCACGAATGCCACGAATCTAAATTCGTGACCGAGAATCACAAATTTGAATTGAATTTGATGATTTGGGGCAGAGGCGTCACGCACCGTCACAAACTGTCGCAACCTGTTACCACGCCTTATGTTTAATGGCACGAAACACTGGCAAATCATCAAAAATTATTATGCACGGTCACGAATATTGTCCCACGCTGTGGCGCGCTACTGTGCGCCATCGCGAATTGTCACGTTCCGTCACGAATGTTGCGAATCCGGTGAATTTGTTATATATATGGCTCCACAGAATCAGACCAAGGAATGTCCACATACTTTTGCATCTGCTTGTATCACCCCCCACCCCAACTAATGTCGGCTCATACCTGTACTATTCTTTCCTCTCCAATTCTCTACCTGACACTGGTTGCTCCTGCTCTTTCAACCCCCATCACCCTCTGGGACTGACTGGCTTTATAAAGCGCAGCAGCTTTAAAATTGCGTTCCTTATGCATCATCTCATTACTTTCGGTGAAAAATATCGCAGTCCTGCACCCCTGAAGAGCATGTTATGCACTGTGGACGCTATTTTTGGCCACAATTTACAGAATGTGACAGTATGGGCTCCAAGAACCACCAAGAACACACTACGAATGCTGTCACGCTCTATTACGAGTCACCACTAATCATCACGAATTGACACGCTCAGTTGCGAACTCTACGAATCGAGGGTGATTTGTGAAATTCGTGGAAGATTTTTTTGGCAGCCAAAAACATGCTCCACGAATATCGTGAATGTCACGAACCGACACGCGCGGTTAAGAATCCTATTCAGGTGCATTAAGTCACTTTTCGAATGTCGCTAATGTGCCACGAATGACGGGAAAATAGTATTCGTAACGCATCGTGCCTATGCGTGAACCCAGCTTTTACCCTTTGCTCAGAATGCAGATAATGCCAATTTTTCCTGTTATGCATGAGCATATTTTGGCTTTATAATTCAATATTTGTGTCATAGAGACTCTTGAAAAGACTCTGCAAGACATTTGGAAATTCAATTACAGAATTAAATTTTGAAATTTAAGCAAGCCGGCATCTATATTGGTGCAAAGGGGATACCCACTTAATGACCCAATTAATATATATGTATATATACCATTTACTCGATACGAGTGTAACATATATGAAAATACAGTGGAATAGAAGCTAAAACTTATTTAGAAGTGTTCAAAAATTTTGGCGCAGAGTCCATTGCAATTGGTTTCCTGTTTTTCCCCTCTCCATTCATACTCATTTATACTCTTTTCAGCAACTTTTTCACCGGTGGTAAGCACCAGCTGTCTCCACCCAATTCATTCATGAGCTCTGCCACTCCGCTCATCGATCATTCCCCAACACTGAGGAGCACGCTCACAAGTGTCTTTACGCATCCTGTTCTATAGGTTCCATTGGCAAGCTCACCATACAGGAGAACTTTAGCTGGTTATTCATTTTCTTTTCTAGCTCTGTGTTCTAGCTTCGGTAAACGGCTGCTTACACGCATTAATTCTCCATCTATGGCACTGGCTCTATTAACGTACTGATCAATGGCACATACTTGCTTAATTACCCACTAATTTCACTGATGTTGAGTCAAATGGCACAAACCTTCTTAATTACCCAGTTAATTCACTCACTGAAGCTGTGATGCGAAGAACCTTTATTACCCACTAAATTAACCGAATGACCATACCTGATTAATAACACTGTAAACTCACCAACTGAAGCTGTGAAACATACTGGCTTTATTACTCTCTAAATTAAAGGGTCTTCAGGGTAAAAGTTTAATTTTTCTTCTTCTTGTTTTTTTTTTTTTTTTTTTAAATTTCTATATTTTTTGATTTTCACATAAAATAAATAAAGGAATGCAGTGAGATGCCAGTAAATACCAAGAATCAATGTTTTTCCTCTGCCTCAATTGTTACTTGTGACTTTAAATGCAAATTACTGAAAATCACAATTGTGACTGATTTTCAACCTTGTGGCATTCATAAACTTATTAATATTTATTTGATTGACTTGAAATTTGGTTTGAATTTGTATCTGCTGGAGATCTATGAATTGACATTGATTTTCAGTGGATATGAGCATCCCCAGAGGATTAATTTTGAAAATGAAGCAAGGTGACGATAGCGATTTTTGTTATGGTAACAAAACAGAGCGCATTAAATATTCATTAATGTTCCAAACAAAAAAAAATCCCACGTCATTTCATAGAACTATCTTAAACCTTTCATATGAAACTCATTTGAGTAAAATCTGACCATGGGTTATTGAAATATCAGTGCCACAAAATATTTTCAGATTTTGTCATTAAAGTGCCATTTCCATTGCAACCATGTTCATTTTTATCAAAATACTACATTTTATGAGGGTAAAATCAAGTTGAGTATGTTTATTACTTAGTTTTTACATTATAATGGTTATTTCTACACTTTACCTTGAAGACCCCTTAAACCGATGATCAATGGCAGATACCCTCTTTATTACCATCTTAAATCACTAACTGAAGCTGTGACACATGGAAGCTTGATTACCCTCTTATCATTTACTGAAGCTGTGACACGGAAGGATGATCACCCTCTTACCACTGACTGAAGCTGCGAGACACAGAGGTTTAATGACCCTCTTATCACTTACTGAAGCTGTGACACACAGAGGCTTCATTATCCCCTTATCACTTACTGAAGCTGTGAATCATAGAGGCTTCATTAACCTCTTATCACTGACTGAAGCTGTGACAGATACAGGCTAAATTACCCTCTTATCACCTACTGAAGCGGTGACACATAGAGGCTTCATTACCCTCTCATCACCAACAGAAGCCAGGACACTTTGAGGCTTCATTATCCCCTTATCACTTACTGAAGCTGTGACACACAGAGGCTTCATTACCCTCTTATCACTTACTGAAGCTGTGAAACATAGAGGCTTAATTACCCTCTTCACCTACTGAAGCTGTGACAAAGAGGGTTAATTACCCTCTCATCACTTTCTGAAACTGTGGCACAAAAGTTTCATTACCCTGTTATCACTCACTGAAGAGGTGACACATAGATGCTTCATTACCCTCTTATCACTGACTGAAGCTGTGACAGATACAGGCTCCATTACCCTCTTAACACCTACTGAAGCCGTGACACTTAGAGGCTTCATTACCCCCTTATCACTTACTGAAGCTGTGAAACATAGAGGCTTCATTATCCTTTTATCACTGACTGAAGCTGTGACACAGAGGCTTAATTAATCTCATCACCTACTGAAGCTGTGACAAAGAGGCTTAATTACCCTCTCATCACTTTCTGAAACTGTGACACAAAAGTTTCATTACCCGGTTATCACTCACTGAAGAGGTGACACATAGAGGCTTCATTACCCTCATACTACTGACTGAAGCTGTGACAGATACAGGCTCAATTACCCTCTTATCACCTACTGAAGCTGTGAGACTTTGAGGCTTCATTACCCTCTTATCACCTACTGAAGCCGTGACACTTTGAGGCTTCATTACCCTCTTATCACCTACTGAAGCTGACACGGACAAGCTTCATTACCTTTTATCACTGACTGAAGCTCTGATCCAAAGAAGCTTTATTACCCACTAAATTAACCTAATAACTATACTGGTTTAATTACACTGTTAACTCACCAACTGAAGCTGTGACACAGAAGCTTCATTACCTTCTTATCACTTACTGAAGCTGTGACACATAGAAGCTTCTTTACCCTTTTATCATTACTGAAGCTGTGACGAATAAAGGCTTTATTACCAACTAAATTAAACTCCTGATAAATGGCACTTATTTGCTTAATTACCCTGTTAATTCATTAACTGAAGCTGTGACACAAAAAAAAACCTTCCATACCCACTAATGTAACCTGATGATCAATGGCAGATACCCACTTAATTGCCCAGTTAATTCATCAACTGAAGCTGTTACACATAGAAGCTTTATTACCCACTAACTTAACCAAATGAGCAATGGCACATACCTTCTTAATTACCCTCTCAATTAAGCAGATGACACTGTGATGCAGACCAAGTGACTGTTATGTTATGTCAGGCCTGACTAACAGATGTAACGTACCTCCTCCTTCAGTGATGATAAGTGATCTCTGACTCGCAATAAGTCAGCAGTCACACGCCACGCTACACAAACTGCATGTCATAACAGGCTTTAATATCCTGCTGATGTGTCCTGACAGCAGACACATCAGGTCGTCTGATTCAACAGAAGAACTGGATCAGTTCCGCTTTCATTTAGCGCTTCATGCTCGCATTGAGCTCAAACCACAATGCGCAAAGCATATTTTGTGTACCTTTCCAGAGACAATACATGGAAGAGCATTCAGAGCTATTCCTCTAAACACCTCCTTTTCCTCTCTGTTGCTGTTGTTATTATGACAATGATGATGACGATGATGATAATTATCATCACCATTATTATCTGCATTCTAGCATGTAATTAAAAATCTGGTTAATTTGACCACAATCATGTTCATTCTCTCATTTGTCCACACATATAGAAACATCCTAATTAGGAGGAGAGGTTGCAGAGTGGCAGGGGCTGTTAGGAGGGGCTCAGAGATCAGCCATAACTGTCCTTTCTGAAGCACAGCTCTCATAAAGAGGCATAAGTGGGTGTTGCTGCGGTTTTTCTGCTGCTCTGTGCTTTGAAGGCAGTGCTGAGCAGCAGTAAACCTCAGGCCTGTGATGGTCAGGATGTATGTAAGGACATGAAGGAGAGGGGCTGAAGTCCTATAATCACAGGTATCTCAGAATAATCCCCCATCAGCGGCCCAAGCTCTTCTCTGATCTAAGCTCCCCCTTCCTAAAGTTTCACAGCTGGGCTACCAATGCAAGCATTAAAATGCTGCGGCCCCCACAATCTGCATCTCTGCGAGCCCCAACAGGACCGGCTGACACGAAATCACTGGAAAGCCCTGGAGCTGCAGGGACTTTGGGTGCAGGGTGCTGTGAGTGTGTGTGTGTGTGTATGTGTGCGCATTTGAGTGTGAGTATGTGCATTTGAGTGTGTGTGGGTGCATATGTATAGGTGGTATAAGTGTGCGTATGTGTATGTGGTAGATGTGTGTACATGTTAAATGTGTGTGTGTGTGCGCTTGTGAGTGTACATGCGTGTGCGCTTGTGAGTGTGTGTATGTGAGTGAGTGTGCATGGGTGCATATGTATAGGTGGTATAAGTGTGTGTATGTGTATGTGGTAGATGTGTGTATCTGGCAAATGTGAGTGTGTGTGTGTGTGTGTGTGTGTGTGTGTGTTTCACAGTAGATCTGAGACAGGGACTTTGTGAGGTGATGGGACTGAGTCTCTCTACTGGAAAAAGGCCTGCAGCCACCAGCTGGGAGAGCAAAGAATGTGAGTATAAAGCAGTGTATGTGTGTGTGTGTGTGTGTGTGTGTGAGAGAGTGTGCTTGTGTAAGTGCATATGTGCGTGCACGTGCGTGTATATTTGTGTATTTGCATACAGCTGGTGACGTGATGCTTTGTCTCCATGTGTCAAAGGCTATTTGCATAATGGATGGCACTTAAATTGAATTGTTTTTATATAAGGTGGAAATTCCAGGTTCCACCCCGGGTTAAGATTTTTGAAGGTGTGATATTGTTTTTTGGAATAGCAAGAGCTTGAGAAAGTTTTGTTCGAACTCAAACTCTTAAAAACTAAACACTAAAAGCAAACCTGACAGCTAAATCACTGAAACTCACGTCCTGTAAACTGGGTCCCTGAAAACTAAATAACAGAAGTCCAATAGTGCGCTGTGTCTTTAAAAGGCCTGGATAAGCATGGCTCACAGGTGTGAAAAGACTCATTCCCTGAGGCCGCAGCTCTTCTCAGACAGATAACTGCAGCAGCCTCGGGCAAAACCAAACCTTTATACGTAACACACAGCTGTATCTGTGAAAGTGGGCAATAATTCATTCTGTAATTTGCTTCATTCATCAGTAATTCTCTCCATGTAGCGAGAGTGAGGGCATGAGGTACTTACAGGGGCTCCATTGGGTCCCGGTGGTCCTCTAGGACCCATAGGGCCCTGAAATGAGAGAGAAAGAGAGAGAGAGAGAGGGAGAGAGAGAAGGTGAGATGAGAAACAGGAAACAGGGATGACAACCTGTAAAGGTCAGCACCTGCACACAACACATCCAACCTGGTCAACATCACATTCGATCACATGACCCGTGAGTACACATGGGTGCTCCTCGAGTGTACCTGTACACTGTTCTCTCTCTTCGTTCACCTCACACACACACACACACAGTCCCTCAAAAATGTCAGCGGCCCATGTGAGCCCCTAGAGAAACTGATGCCAATCAGCACCATAAAGCAGGAGGGATTCTCAACAATTCTCACACACACACACACACACACACACACACTTTACCTCTCCCTCTATCTTTCCTTCCATTCACTCTTCTCTTCACTCTCTCACTCCCCTTATTCTTTCCTTATCTTCGTTTTGTATCTTTTTCTCGTCATCTTGTCTCTTTCCCTGAATCTTCAACCACTTTCATTATCTTTATTCTATCATTCACACATCCCCTCTTTCTTTCTTTCTTTCTTTCTTTCCTCTCCCAGCCCCTCTCACTATCTTTTCTCTCCCTCTCTCCCTCCCTCCCTCCCTCCCTCTCTCTCTCTCTCTCTCTCTCTCTCTCTCTCTCAGGTGTGTTCAGTATTGCAGTGATGTGCTTCTCTCTCAGTGACTCCTGATCCTGACTCATGGCAGCCTGACGTGACCCTTAATCACGGGTTCAGAGCAAATGCCACATTCCCTGGCGTCCCTTTGAAGCCACGTGGAATGGGCTCGGGGGTGCAGGCGATGTGGCCCCTCAGGGGCCTGTGCCGTCTCCATGACACCCCCGGGCGGTTCGTTGAATGTGCAGGAGGGAGAGGTCCCTTGCGAGTGAATCTCCATAACAGTGGCTTACACCCACCTCCCCCAAAGAGAAAAAAATCAGCTGTAAAATGGTGTTTTTAGCCCAGACTTCCCTAATTGCCCAGCAGGTAAGGGGCACACAGTTGGAAAAAGACACTTCTCAAAACAACGAGCTATGGTCCGTGACAGACATTGTAAGTCAAAAAGCAAGTCAATCAGTCCATCTTCGCTGGGTAGAAATGACAAGCCATCCATAGTAAGAGCCGCAGGGTAAATAGGCGTTCCATTCACCGCCTTGACTCCACTCATTATACATCTTCGTGAGCAATCAGGTGGTCCTCAAGTTACCCTTGGACTGTCAGCAGAAAATTCCAGAAAGAAAAGGGTGTGCCTTCCAGTGTGGTAGACTCCATGATTCTGTGTTTTCTGCGCATTTTGGCAGCAATTGATCCTCTCGCACTTGGATCTGAGCCAAAAGGCTTCCGCAGAACTCCCGGTGCCTCAAAAAACCGCCCAACTGGGCTGTCACGCGAGGCGGTATTTCTCCGCTACTGTATTTTCCATTTTGGGTCGGAGCCATTTGTATATTCGGTCGCAATTATTTGGCCGGGCTTGCCAGCCAATGTCCTGCAGTTCCACCTCCAAACCACAGGTTGGCAGCATCCTAAAAAAAATCATTTTGCATTTATTTGTGTGGCCCTAAGGTCACTGGGGGGTTTGAACACGTGACACCAGCCAGGGCTGCAGTGTATCCAGCAGCAGGTGAAACAGGAATCCCACTGTAGCTCCATAAAGCTCCGTAGCGGTTCACATCGTTAGCGCTACGCCAGGCTAAGCCACATCACTTGCCATTGGTCCTTGCATCACGCCCATCTGCGCCCCTCCGGACTTCTCGTCAAATCCACCAGCCATCTGAGCAGCGAAGTTCTGAATGGGAGGAAAACGAGGACAACCTGTCAATCATAGGTCTCACAATCACCGCAGAGTAGAGCTATAAACTCACTGTCAAGATATTTGTGTCTGACTGTGAATGGCACGTTATTCTACCATCCCTTTGCTATATAAGCCTGTGTATCTCTGTATTTTCAAATATGAATCCAGAACTGTTTCACATACTCCAACATACAGCATTGTAGAAATAGCATAAGCAAATTTAGTCGCTAATATCACAAAGGCCAACTCAAGCACAGTGACTAAGTGCACCAAATGGATTTTTTAATATGTAGAAAGAATCAAAATTGAAAATTATGTTAAAAAAAACTAATAAGTTCTCATGGCGAAACATCAAAAAATGTGTTTCAACTCTTCAGCGCAACACAGATCAAAGATTATTGACAAATCAGTTCCTTCACTTTTAATTTTAATTTTAATTTTACATACCATCCCGACTTTTTCTGATATGGGGTTGTACAAATGAGAAATCGATCACCAATTCAGTATTACTTTGCAGTGACTCTATTGGTCTAAGTTGAAAAAAATGAATCCATTTGAAACTGATTTTGACTCTGTTTCAGAGAAGATATATACGCCCATGTGTAGGAATTTTTTGGGAAACACCTGTGGCAAGTTTACCGTAAAGAAATAGATTAAAATCAAAGGGACTTCTTTTTGCCGAGTGATATGAAGACCGTACTAAGGAAAAGCGGCCTGTTGCCTGGAGCAGCAGTCATTATTTGATATATTATTTGATAAATATTTGACCATAGAAAACCTGATGTGAATAGGTTTAGCATACAGCACAGCCGTGTGATTATATGCGATATTGATGGTGAGAAAACTGCAGAGGGGAGTTCAGGCAGTTCCAGACAGTTTGATTATTTCTCCTGAGTCCACAGGGATGCGTAAAATCACGTTAGGCCTCTCTACCGGAGAAATACCATAAAACAGGACACAATGGATGGAGAGCTGGGGTGGACTAACCACTAGTGTTATTGAAGCTACAGTATCTGTCTTTCACAAAGAAACCTCTGTCTCAACACAACTCCCCCACAGTCCCTCTGTCTCATTCTTTCATGATCTGTCTCTCTCCATCACTCATCCCTCTGCTCCTCTCTCATTCTAACATTCCTAAATTCTGCCTCTCCTTCTCTCTCAATACTCCTCTCTCCCTCTTCCACTCTATCACGGTCTCAATCTGCCCCGCTCATGTCTGTCTCGATCTCTGTCCTTCATTATCACTCTCCTGGCCCGTACGCTCTATCTCTCCCATTCTTTCATATGGACAGTTATTTTTTGTTGACAAATTTGGTTGATGGACGTTCTGTAAATAAAATACTGTAGGGACCCTAATCTTTCCTCCTCACTTTTTTTTTGGTCGTTTCCTCCTCAATTTTCTACCCCGCTTCCCCTCTCCACAGCTTTCATAACCCTGTTTTATTTATTTTCTTTCTCTCTATTTAAGAGCACCCATCCTCTGTCTTTCTGTACTCATTGCTCTTGCTGTGCTACTTCTCTTCATGACCGCTCCCTCCCTCCCTCCACCTGTATCTCTCCACCTAACTTTCCTCTCGTCCTCTAATGTTTCACTCACCCCTCCAAGGCCTGGGGGTCCGTTGGGTCCGGGAGGCCCGGGTGGGCCGGGGTTTCCAGGGGTACCGGGCTCTCCATCTCTTCCGCGGGGACCAGGGCTTCCCTGAGAGGGAGAGGACACACGTCAGCTCCATTTCCTGCCTAACCAAAGCCCACTTCCTGTCAGAACCAGCACAGGGTAGGCCTACTTCCTGCCAGTACCAGCAGAGAGTAGGCAGACTGACAGTCAGAAGAGAACTAGGACATTTGGAACACCTCAGCCATTTCCATTCGCAAACAACCTCAGGTGTAATGGGTACCATTTTGGGCAATTCTTTCATGATCACATGACCACCCATGTGGTAATATCCATAAGAAAAATAGCATTTAATCCAAGGTCATTTTGGCCTTAAGGAAATGCACCGATGGTGTTCCGAATGCACCTATGAGTAGGCAGCTGAATGTAGAAATGTGAATTTCTTGTGCTGCGACCTGCTATCAGGTAACCTTATGCTGACATTACTCAGGACCTTGCAGGATAGGAAGGCCGAGAAAAAAATTATAAAATGTCATAAAAATATGATATTATATTTCAGACGACATCACTGGGGCAGCATGTATACCACAGCAGCGTCCGAGCATGCTTCACATGATCAATACGCTCCCGAATGTCACGCCTACTGGCCTTGATCATATCACACGAACACAGAGCGTACTTTACAGACAGGTTCAAAGAAATCAGAGCAGCATTAAATAGGGAAGCTGCAAGATGAATGGCAGAAATGCCTTTGAGACCTAAAGCAGATTTAAAAGAGCACAGTAGTGGTAATCCGCAATTAGTGTTCATCTGGGGCTGTCAGACCTCTCCCCGCTTTAGAGAGCAGGAGCCATCGGCTAAGCTTCACTGACAGTGAAAACCCACCTAATGCGCACTAACTGAATACATTCTTTTATAGCCTGAGAAAGATCAGAATCCATTGATGTTAACCGTTTAAAGTGCAGCCTTCTTTGAGCAAATTTCCTCCCCAACTGAAGAGCTTCTGTTATTGAACCATATTGAGTACAGGCATAATCACTGTCTTGTTTGAAAGGCGACCCTCAGTAGATTGCTCTCAAACAGTCAGAATTGCTGAGAAAATTACCCACATTGAGCAATAACACTAAAAATATAAGCTTTTGTCTAACAGAAAAAGATTCTGTCTTCTTCTCCCCTGTGGCGCTGTGACCAAGCCTGATCAGCCAAAAAAAATAATAAAAAATACAGCCACAGCCAGATACCTAAACAACAACTTCAAATATTATTATCGTGTAACCAAAAATGAATATTTTACTAAATTTTTCTTAGTTATATTCAAATGTGTTTCAACAAAGAATTTTGGGGAGTCCAAATTTCCCTTCATTCCAGGTCTCGGTCATGTTCACTCATGATTGGGTGATAACTTCCTTCTTTTAGGTCTTTTTCCCCATATGTAGCTAAATTTTCACTCCAATATACCCTTCCAATTCCCTGCACTGGTGTGTGATTGCATATGCATAATAAAGTCACAACCAAATCCCAAATCATAATAAATTTGACCAAAATCAACTTGGTGAAGTTTGTCCAAACTTCTCGTTGCTCGTTTTGTTGATTAAAAACTGTAACAGGTTTTTATCCCTTGACACCTACCAACGTAAGAACATACATGTCAACACATTATGACAAATCATACCAATGCTTTACAACAACCCATGAGACTGCATAGTCTTACTGAGGGTTGTTATGACACAATTTTAAATACTATTTTCGGCATCATGCATCATAAGACGCAGTTAGAATGCTGTGTCTTCAAACTTTGGAACGATACATAGTTCTACAACGTAGCACAATATTTGACGGTATAAAAACGCAATTATGCCTAGTGGCCCGTCTCGGGTCGATGCTTGCGAAAGGGTTAATACTACTGAAATAATTCAGGGTGATAGACAGACTGTTGTCTGAAATGCGAATTAGGCTAATATTTAACGACACACTAAGTGGTCAATTATTTCTGCAACTCGCCGACTAAACATAACAAGTCGACATGGTCTACAACATCCCCCGCCAATCGTGTGCTTGTTATTTTCGAACTCCATCAAGGCCTTAATGGTCTGAAGCTACACACCAAATTTGGTTGTCCTGTCTGTAATAGTTTCTGAGAAAAGTTGTCCCCATTCTCTCGGACGAACAGACAGACACACACATGCACGCACGGACAGACGGACGGGCAGAGGTCAAACCTATATCCCCCTCACACTTCTTGTTGGCGGGGGAAAATTATTAAAGTTGTGTAGACTTACTTTGCTCATGAAGATGAATGAGATTAAGTCATTCCGGGAAGACAACTCACATAAAGCTGCAACATATTTCTGTTGCTGAAAAATTTGCTGTTTACTTCCTTGCTTAAACTTATTAAGATATTATTACCGAATTTGTATCTCCAGCAAATGTGAGAGCACTTGCTGTATAAAGAGGACAGAACAAAACAATCGGGGATGGCTGTGTAAAGGAGAAAATCACGAGTGTTGCTGTCTTTGCTATTGTGGTACCACATCAAAACCCTGCAAAATAAGAGCTCAAACCAGGATTGTCTAGTTTGAAATACCTCTTCACCCAATAAATGAACGCAGAATTATAAAAAAGAATTAAAGTCCACAAACAAGTTAAGACTCCGAAACACCTCAAAAATACGAAACAATGATCAATTTAAATGGCTGAACTGTTTAAATATTCTCTAATGAGAGGATTGCAATGATAATACTTGACACTCAAAAATCCTCGTAATTCTTGGCATCCCTTATAAAATTAAGGTGAATGATTTCAAGACCGGAGCCTAGATTCGCGCATGCATATGTGATTGTGTCCATTCAATATGATTGTCATTAAAGATGAGCATTTTGAGTGGCCCATCATGAACTAGACAGTCCGGTCACCGCGACCGCATGGGAGTAGCCCCCAAAAACCAACTTCTCCTTTGAAGCGCATTTTTCAGCCAATACTGTCACTATGGCAACCAAAATTAATAGGTGTCATAACTGAAGTATAACACATGTCCATACCAAATATGAATGTAATCAGTCAAAAATTACAGCTGGTAGAGCATCCACAAGGAGGCGTCTGTAGACGCGGCAGCGGTGGAGACAACAAGCATGAATCCATAGTGGCCGACCGACTTTGTCCGGAGGCTATGATAACTCTTGACACAGCAAAAGTCCTCTTTCCTTCCAGAGGGGAATAGAGGGAAAAATGTATTGTTACTGAAGCAAAAAAATTTACTTTGTCTCGGGGGGGAAAACAAATTTTACTAAGGAGAACCAAATCAGCTTCTGTCTGTACAGAAGAAATGTATGTACCCTCACGGGTCCTATGTTTTAATTCAGTCACTTATACGGAGACACACTGAAATTATGCCTGAATTATACTCTCATACTCATACGAAATACTCTCATAATCACGTTTTACATAAGCATACATAGGAATACACTTCACACTACCTAATGCTACTGCCTGTCATGGCATACCTGGGCTGTTATGTCAAATATTTAAGAGTTTATGAGCATGAAACACCACGCATAATGAATCAGACTGAATTAATTATGCTGCAGTTACTGAAAATTTCATGTATAAAGCTGTTTTACAGCATGCATTAGGCCGTCATGCTCCATGTATAGAGCAGTTATGTAGCACACACAGCAGTGAATATAAAGTGAAGTTGGCCGCATCACTCTGAACTCACCCACAGTGCACATAGCATTGTTATGTAGTGCACATAGTGCCCTAATACAGTATGCATAGTGCAATTATGTAATGTGCAGAGAACATTGATATTTTGACCACATAGAACCATTATGCAGCTCACTGATATGTAGAATACGGAGCTGTTATGGGGTATACATGGAGCTGTTACGTTAAACACACAGTGCTGTGGTATACAAACTACTTATGTAGCATACACAGTACTGATGTACAAAGTATACAGGACACCACTGTTACACGGAATACACAATGTTTTATTACTGTAACCCACACGTGCTTTTTCAGCATTGATCTTCTTTCAAGGAAAAGAATATCTGTCCTGCACAAAGCATTCATTTTTCTGGAAGGCCAGGGGAAGTTTAACATGCTTGTTCCAGGCCAATGAAACACCAGCTTATTTCACCTCTTCCGCTATTAATCACAGTAAATATCTGGTGTCATTCTTCAAAACAAAGCTTAGAGGAGGTTAGGATTCACAGAAACAGGGCAAATCCTTCTTCACCAGTAAATGAATGAGAGGCAATTATGAGAAAATTTACTGCTTTGGGTGAGAAGGGAACAGCAGCTAATTATGAGAAAAATACCCCTGACTCTATCTGTGTAAACATCAGTGAGATGTATTTAAAGCAGGGGTCACATAAGACAAATGGTGCAGCCGATTTGAATGGAGACATAGCTATACTGTGGTACACATACCAAAACCCAACAGCCCTGATTTACTGAAACTTTGATAGTTCAAAACCTTTTAGCACACACAAAACCATCAGCAAGGCCAAAGATCAGTCATGGCATTTGAGTTGCACCAGTCCCTCATTGCTTATTATTTTAGCATATGTTAAAAAGTTTTGTAAACACCTAAAGTCTTGGGAAATCGGGCAGTAAATGTACTGTGAAGTTTGGTGTATATTTAGCATTTGCTGCTATACAGTGTCTGAGCAAGTTGTATTTTTTTTCTACCTTATGAAAAGTAGCTGCATTCACACCAAAGGAACATGTAGCTATGGTGGCAATTAAGTTTTCTCTCATTTCAAAGGGAATTTAAACTGGAACATATTACAACTTTAAATGTATTTGGTTGATGTGGATTCTATTGTTGCCAGTCAGGTGACATCCAGAAATCCAATCAGAGACTAAAATGAGGAACAAATCATTTATTCTGTAGCCAACCATATCAGACTCAGAGAGTAACGACATAAGGGCTTTCGTTTCGCACAGAATCACAACAAACCAGCGAATCACCTTGACACAGCACCACAGAATCTGCTTATTCACAGCTTCCTACGACTGGAAACAGCCCTGATTGGAGAAGGCTCCATGAGAAACAGTTTCATATTTTCATAAAAATATGTTTTAGCACCATCATAATCTCCCAAAACAATACAGCCACTAACTGCAAAGGAAAATTCTGGAATTAGTGGCTCTGCCTTTTCTTTTCGGCTTGGAGAGCTTGAGCTCCCGAAATTTGTCAATGACTCTTTTACGAGACTATTGGCCTCAACACAAAAACTTGTCCGAACGGATCTACAATCAAGTTAACATGACTTCAGCAGCCAAGTCTCCAAGGCTTTCCAGACAAAAGTAAATGAATGCAAATGAGCCACCAGTGCCGCAAAACATTAGTTCTTGTGCACCAAACAAACACAACTTGATGTTAGCACATTAGCCCTGGGCATGCCAACAGTGTAAATAACAGTGTCAGATTTGTGTAGATCAAAGGCACTCAACACAGCGGTGCTGATTTCTCACGCTCAGTCCACGCCCACAGATCAATTGCCAAAGAATGACATCATGACCACTTTCCCTGCGCATGCAGCCTGCAGCTCAGTTTAACGGAAGCCAGGCACCAGAACAAGAGGACACAGGCCTTTCAGCCAACAGAAATCCCCATCTATAAGATGGACCTGACCTGAAGCATTTACACTTCTTGAGTTGTTAGTGCAGTAGTTCTCAAACCATTCCTTGGTTCAATCCAGCCAGATCCAAGTATTAGTTGAGTTCCTCATGAAGCGCACCTGATGCAGCTTAGTTACATGAAGTCTACTGAAACCAGAATACAGCAAGTGCCTGAAGTTGGCCGGTGTGCCCCAAGGACAGGATTAGGAACAACTGTTTTTGAGAACGACATGGAACGCACATGGCCTCAGACGAAACTCACCTTCTCTCCCTTATCGCCTCTGTACCCACGAGGTCCCTGCTCTCCAGGGGGTCCCTGTGCCACAACGAGAGAGACTAATCAGACTCTGGAGAGACGCTGACAAGATCTGAGAAAGCCTGAGCAAAGTGAATAACTGATAAAATAAGTCAAAATGTGCTTACCATGGGGCCGGCTTGTCCTCTTGGTCCTACAACCTGAACAAGAACAAAAACAAGACAGATATCCATTTTATGCTTGGTGTATGGAGCTAGTTCGAGAGCAGAGGATCAACGAAACTCAGGTCTTATCACAGAGTAAGATACAAAAATGTATTAAATATATAATGCATATTAAATACATCTAAACTCCATTATAAAGATACTGTGACTGAGTGTTGATAAAATTCCCTTGAATTAATATAACAGATATCATAGCAGTTATGCCTTCGAAGTGATAAACATTCAAGTATGACGTTGTGCTTCCAATGAGGACTTTGGAGTCGATGTGAGCACAAAGGACTGGCGCGCCAAAATCCATGGTTTTTTTTTTTTAAGAAGCTAAAGTGGAAGTCTGCACTCAAAAAAGTGAGCCACTTAAAAAAGTGAATTTAAGACTGACATGTTTCAGCAACTGCCGTTCTCAACGTCTCACAATAATTACACCAAGTGTTTAAATACTGATCCAAATTTAGGTAACCACATTCCACAGTCATCAACCAGATTGTATCAATAAGGGAAATATTACAAACAATACAATATCATTAAAAATACACCAGTTACAAAAGGAATGGAAGAAGAGAAAACTCATCATTTAAACCTCATGGCGACAGAGTGCCAAGTGCACTTATCCAATAAGCCTCTATTTTTAAGAATTTTGATATTAAGGTTGCCACCCCGCTCTGTGCTTTTTTAGTTTTTTCTTTTTTTGCCAAAGCTCAGAAAAGAGCACTGAGTCACGTCACGAGTGTCAAACCTCTGAGGGGTTTGTTGCCCACTTCACATCTCAGCGTTCTTACTTGCAACTGAATTTGAAGACTCAACACAAATGACTACTAAAAACCACCTGCCCTTGAGTCTCACGATAAACTTTGAGGTCTTATCTCGCAAGAAACTTCTAGATCTTTACTACACAGAGAGACCATTGCCCACTATACAGTAAACATCCATTTAAAGGTAAAAAAAAGACCAATAGGGTCATTCTACCGAATTATGAGCCAGTTCATTTAAAATTTCCACACCTTTGCATTTGTTTATTTTATCATCTTCGCATTATTTGTTAATGAAATAAAAAATAAGCATAGCATAGGCAAAAACACCCCCCCCCCATACCTTCTATGTCTTGTAATTTTGTAATTTGTTACTAAAGGCTGAAAATTAGCAAAAACAGCAATCCACAAGTGATTTTTTTATAAGTATCACTCTAATCAGAAATCTGTCATCGGACATAGTATGCACGTGTGTGCGTTTATAAGGACGCATGTACATGTGTTCGTATATGATCACGGGAGTGCGTACATGAGCAATGTTTGTCTCTGTATGTATGAGTGCATGTCTATATGGGTGCAAATGCGCTTATGTAAGTGTGTGTGCGGGACCTTCAGCTGTGAGAGGATATACGAGCACGTGTGTATGAGCATGTGTGTGTGTGTCAGTTTGTGTGTGTGCGTGGGTTTGTGTGTGCGTGAGTGTGTGTGCCTGTGAGTGTGTGTATGAGCATGTGTGTGTATACGTGAGTGCATGTGTGTGAGTGTGAGTGTGTATGCGTGTGTGCATGTGTGTGAGTGTATGCGTGTGTATGAGTGTGTGTGTGTGTGTGTGTGTGTGTGTGTGTGTGTGTGAATCGTGACCATGCGCTTCCCACTTATGAAGGCCACGTTTTTACACGCAGTTTAGAGTAGAGGGAGTAAAGCTGTGTTGCGTTTGGCCCTGTGCCTTTGGATCAGCTGAGCCAGTCTGACAGATGGCTATAGGAAACCCCCTCATGGACTGACATTCCCTCTCCGTACCCAAACTGCATCATCACGATAAGTTACGCAACAGCAGTAGCAAGACTGCGCAGTCACCCCTCTCCCAGCGTGAGATTTTAGCATAAACACCAAGTCTGCTGTTAGCACACAGCTGATAACCAGAGGTTCATCATTTAAACCATTTTGATTGAGGGTCAGTAAGTACAAGCCCTGCCAAGTGTTTCCTCTATCAGTTAACTCTGCTGGCTAATATCCCTATCAGTACTACCTCCTGGCAGAAGGGCTGTGCAGAGGAGAAAATGCATGAGGCAGGACCTAAACATTGGGAGCACTGTTATCCTCTGAATCAGGGCACCTATTTATGAAGGGACTGTTACTTCTCGGAGCGATCAACTCTTAAGTACCGTTAACTAAAGGACTGTGACTTTCAGACGGGAAGCATATTCATAAATGGAAGTCATCAGGACCAACAGCAAATATTCTATTGCACATGCTCAGTTGGACGTCGTCAAATGCCTGAAGGAAAACAAATAACTGCCCAGTGCCCTTTCCACAAGACATCGGGAAAAAACTCACTCAAGGATTGAGATTAACCGCATCGGTGTTGATTGTTTATCTCCCCAATATTGACATGCTTTCACATGGCAAGATAAAAACCAGCGTTCCTTGAGATTAGGCTTGTTCAGGATGAAATGCGCCTCGCCTGGACCACGTCTGTGTAGAACTGTAAGACTTAAGATACTGTGCGTGTGTTCAACATAACAAACAAACCTTGTGTGGTTGGTAAAGAGGTTAAACATCCATTGCACAACATGACACTAATACAAAATATTGTTAAATATTACTTTTGTACAATTACTGAGAAAATTAGGGTTTTATACAAAACGTGGTGTTTCCAGTCAAAAATAAGAGCCAATCAGCTCTTTGATCAGAAGACAGCCAGGCATTTCCCATCATGCCCTAATCTTTGCAGTTCGTGGAGAGCTACTGTGGCGCCTGGCTCTAAAAACTGCAACTGCCTCGACCGTGAGGGGTTATCTTTGCAATGTGTGCAGGACAGCAGAGCAAGGCAGGATGAAGTTAGGTGCAGACCTAACCGGAGTGAATCTGTAAAGTGCTCACTGGCCATCGATTCCTCTCAAGCCAAGCTCATCATAAATGGTCCTACAGCATTCGTTGCTTGGCAGTAGACGGCAGATATCCAGCATGGCGGGCGACAGGATGTGCGAAATAACGTAATCCCCTGTGCCATTCAGGTACATAAACCACACAGAAGGTCTGTGCACGTGCGCAATGGGCCAAACTTGGCTTGGGACGTTGTTAAATTGACAAGAGTTTCACACCAAGGATTTGTATGCACTCTGCGCAAAATCTTCTGCTAGCTGAAGTTTTTTCCAGGACTCCTCCAAAGTTTCTCAACGGTTGAGACGAATTCGCCTGGAAAGCCTGTCAGCCCCAAGCATCGGTTTCCTTTCTCTCAAGGCCAATTCTCAAACATCGAGAGTTAACTCTCAACGCTCGCAAGTTTTTTGATGTTGTATGAAAAGGGCAACCAACACGCAAGACACAAGCTGTAAACAAAGAAAACTCTCGGTTGGCCTTCCCAAAATGATTGAAGTAGAGCAAGGGAGAACAGCACTCAAATGCAGGGAGAAATGGAGTAAATGCGATTTATTGTCCAGACTGATCTGCGTCGCGTCAGAATAATCGATGTCACCGCGATTTTGAATCTTAACTGTTGTCCCTTTATGTGAGTCATCTGCCCACTTTCCTGACTCTGACTTATCAGTCAGTCAGGAGGGCCAATAGCAAATGTCCCTTCATAAATGGCACTTTCATAGAGTTAACGGACAAAAAGGCTTTAATGGCCTATCAACAACAAAATAGTCCTTTCATAAATTAGGCCACTGGATTTCACAATTCTACTTGTGAACTCACAGAAACTGCAGGAAGCAAAATTTTCAAGGAGGGGTGCACAGACAGACGGACTTACATCTATGATGTCACCAGGTTCACCTTTCTGTCCCTGTAGAGACCGTAAGGGGGAAATAAGGATGAGTTCAGGCTTCAGATACAACAACAACACCGCTTACGCTGACCATACAGTCATACTGATGAGCATTCACTGTCTAACTCTCATTTCCTTTCACATGTGAACATTCAAATTTGAACAAATATGGCTCAGGTCACAAAAAAGCTGTCCCCATTTTCCTAAAATACAGCTGCAGGATATCAAATAAAATGCCACTGAATGACATTTACGCAGGTGAGGTCCTAAAAGCTAGAGGGCACAGAGCATCAAGCCTTCACACCAAGAGGGGCTCATATATGTCTCAGTCTTCACATTGACAAAACTGCAACATAATATTCTACCCATAAATCTAGGGTCTCAAACACTCGAGGACTGATAGCAGAGATCTCGCACAGTGATATTCTTTTGAAAGTGCAGCATCTTTTCAAATGACTTGTGACAGTTCTTTTAAATAGCTGAGATCAACCTTATTAGCCATGAGCATTATAAACAACTCATGACTTAATTCACACATTTTCTGTCTCTCTCTTCTCTCTCTCTCTCTCTTTCTCTCTCACACACACACACACACACATTACAACTCAGAACAAAAGACAAATGACACAGATCAATGTTTGTTCATGTTAACATGACTCAGCCCACCAATAAAATGAAAAGGCTTTTTTTTCAGTTTAACATCCTGTCGTTTGGCTCACTGGCTGCCAGATAACTCTGGCTCGCAGACAGACTGAACGCACAGTTACAGAGATGGAGTGTATATGGGCTCACCTTAGCACCAACTGGTCCTGTTTATTTAGATAGAAAAGAAGAAAGACTGTATTAAAACCACACAAGTAATTTTGTAACATAAAAAAATAATAGTATTGGTTATTTCCTCTTCGATCTGTGAAATAAAACAAGGTTAGTTAAATCTTGCAACCCAAAATCAAGTTGAAAAAGGAAGATAACAGGCTTGTATTCACGTTTGAGGGTGTGGGGGTTGGTGGACTTCGCTGGGTTTGGAGAAGTGTAGCTGAAAAGTGTCCATCTCCGGAGGCGGAGAGTTAAGAGGGCAAAGGTCAAACAGCTGGAGAAAATGTGGGGGTTATGGGACGGGGTGTGGGGGGTGGGGGTCATGGCAGGGAGCATATAGGGCCAGTGAGGGGGTCACGGGGGGGAGGTGTAAAAATAGACGCAGGGGCCTGAAAATAAGACAGGAGCGTGCACATGAAGGGCTTAGTAATTATATTAACCCTTACGGCAATGAATGCAGCTATTGTCACTCAATGATGTTACTCAATGATGTAAGATATCAAAATCAAAGCTGTTGAAAACCGATCATTTGGCGACTTTGGGAGCTCTTTCAAACCAGTCGCCAAATGAAAGGTTTTCAACAGCACAATATAATTAGATTTATACATTTTTTTTTATTTATTTCAGTGCTAGAAGGGTAAATATGAATTTATATTATGGAATTTCATACCGAATATAATGATTTATTGTAATCACTTGGGATGCCAGTACAGCAGTTATAATGGTGGGAAAAGCAGGGGAAAGATGGTGAGAGAGATAAGCGATGTTACACAGGGCCTTCTATTGTTAAGCCATTTCAGAGGGTAAATTCCTCTGTTCTTAAGCCTGAAGCACATGAAGCATAGTTATTACTTATAATAGATCATTATAATAGATTTTTTTAACCAAGGAAAATGCATTTAGATGAAACTTGTTGCGCTTTTGATATCCTTGCGCTCCAACACATTTTTATTCAAGTCTTCTGACCAATTAAATGGCCTTCCCAAGAGGTAAAAATAACCTCCTTTGATTTGCATTGGAAAGAACAAGAATACAGCACAAAAAGTTCCTTCTTCAAAAGAGCACTTCATTTGTCCAGGTAAACTGCTCATATATATATGACAAATCACTTTCCATCAAAGTATGGACCCCCAGTCGACACCGCCGACAGATATATGGTGCAACTGAGGAGCAATTTCTCGTTTCGAAGTTTAACTGCGAGTGAAAATGTCTGACAGATGGCTTCGAGCCACCGCACTGAAATTCTGCTTATTTTCTTTCTTAAATCAGGTATGAGCTATGCCGTCTCTCTCCACTTGGGAGGAATGGCCCGGCCACGTCTGTTCAACAGAAGTATGTCATAATGATTTCCACATGTGTGGGCAATACTGAGGATAATATAATATCCACTCAAGATGGGCCCGAGGTGGACCAATCTGAAGTCCAGGAAAAGCTTTTCCGATCGAAAAAAACAGAGCAGTTTTAAATGGACTTAGAAGTCCCTTTTTTAGATGTTTTTTTTCATGTGTTTCGCGAGGGAAAGAAAGATACTGCTTAATAAACGTTGCCAGCTACATGGTCAATAGATATATGACCAGCTTTTAAGGCCATGATCTTTTCCCCCCAACTCAAAACAATGAAAAAAACAGGATGGATTACGCAGTAATTTATTTATGAAATGTGAATAAATAAATTACGACCAGTGGGCAGACTCTGGGCCGCCGGACAGATAGGACAGCACTCTCCGAATGGGATCTCGGGGTTGGGGCAGTCTTTTAACTCCTCGCAGATGATTTCGTCGCACAGGACGGTTCCGGTGTCGCATACGCAGATACGACAAGGCTCTGGCTTCCACACGTCCTTGTCGCTGTACCGCTGGCCCTCCTGCACGCAGCTGCCCGGCGCCTCTACGCACGGCCACCAGGGGGCGCAGAGAGAGCGAGCGTGTGACACGCGGGAGTTGAATGGAGAGAGGGAGAGACGTCAGGTCCGAGCAGGACTTGCCCTGGAAGCACCTTTTCTAATAGAAAATGTGTCTGAAACATCTAAAACATTTTGAAGAGCAACCCTAAAACATACGATCAAACAGAATTTCATCACTCATCACAAAGAAATAATAATAATAAAAAACCTATTTAGAAATAAATGAGAAGGGCATGAAGAATTTAAAAAAAAACGTGCAGCTGTGAGATAAATTAATCTTATCCGGAAAAAATTCCACCGTTTTCATTCATTAAGTCAGCGTCATGAAAAATTCTACCCTTTTCAGACATGAAGTCAGTGATGAAGCCACATTTTGTCAACAGATAACCCAATGGCTAACATCAGAGGTGTATAATCCAGGGGTCAGAAAATAAAAATCCTACCATGTTTTCATTCCACCCGTAAACTCCTGTCAGCAGATTTCACTTGTTAGTTTTACCTCCCAGCTGAAGAATAGGGCCAACTGACAGGTCTTTTGTGGTTGGAACAATATCCTGGGATGGACTTTTACTTTCTGAACATGGATTATACACCTCTGGCTAACATAATTCCATAAAATCCGTATTATCGTAATCAGATTACCTCAGTAGCCACATGGAATGTAAAAAACAAACAAACAAACGAACAAATAAATAAATAAGAACAATTGATAATTGGATGGCAGCCAACAGTCATCATATGATGAAGTCGAACACAGTGCAATTCCAAGAACTTGACACACAGTGGCAGTACAGATACAAGCACTAGTCCTGCAGCATCACTTTGCAGCGAAATAAATGTGACTTGGTTGGGCAGAGACTATCAGTCTATTGGTCAGCATAATCACAGCATAACTAGTTCATTCTCTTCGCACCTAATCATGCAACATTCCTCCTCTGCTTGAATAGGGTTTTTTTTTTTTACCAGAGCCATTTGTGGAAACCACTCCGTGATAATTGCGCGCACATTTTCGAAGGTTAATTACACCGCTCAGCACCAGGCGCATGCGCTTAAAATAGCATCAATGACTTACGCGGACATTGTCCATTGCTGGTTTAAGTGAAATTATAATTACGGACTCGGCTGCCATGATGCATTTGGCTTTCCTCCACTTAATTATTTTTTTATTCTCCCCTTCAGCCAGATAAAGGAGAGTCAGAGGTCGTGCGACAGCACATAGCTACTCAAGCAAGTCTCTGTGGATTGGCTGTCTAAATTCCGCAGAATAAGAAACCACAATGCGTGTTTTAGCGCACTGATTTATGAACGAGCACTTTCAGTGTCAATACAGGTAACGTCGGGGTATAGGCAAAGCCAGAAATGAATGACGGAAAACAAAACTACTTCCAGTTACACAAAGCCCACACCTGAGGAACGTCATATCAACCCCAAATCAACAATATCATAGTAAATTCAATTCGTCAGTATCACAGACATTTCTACAATGAATGCCACAACAGGTAAGGGATAGGCATGATGTAATATTCCAGTGCAATACAGTGCACATTTCACGATTTAAATAAGAGGGGGTGGGAGAGGAAGCTTCACCGCGTGGAGCTATGCTGGGGCATAGGTACAGTAATTATGTTTGCCTTCGGGGGCCTGGTCAGTTCTGGGTAACCTTAAGGACCCTAGTAAGCTACCCATGAATGAGTTCTTTCTGAAAGAGACAGAGCACCCAATTCACTATGCATCACCCAATCCAAACATGGGGCGCCTCTAAACCCCCCACCTGGAACTTACAGCCCCGTCAGACGCCAGTCCGAACACGCTGAAGAATGGAGAAAGGATAGCTTTCATACCCATACCTGTAGGTCCGCTTAATATGCATTTCTGGCTGTAAATCAAAAAGCAGTGATAATTTTGCCACTATTTCGAAATTAAATTTGTAAGATTGCCAGCAAACTGCAGGTTTTAAATAGCGAGTGCGTCGGAAGACATTGGGTTCGCATGAAGGAATATTTAATTCCTGCGGTTGAGAGCCCTTTGACAGGGCCATGATTTCCTCTTCTGAGAGGTTTTACATATTCTTACGCGGGAAAGGGAAATGCCCAATTGAAGACGGGCTTTGAAATAGTTCAATTAATCAAAATGTATAGCCATAGCTGCCGCGCGAGAGGAATGAGTATCACATAGCCTACAGTTGGCGATCACCGTTCCCTCTCCGAGTATAGCCCACTCTATGCTCCTGCACTGGTAACTGAATTCGTGGTCCCCCTCAGCCAAACCACTGGACGCCAGTCACTTCATGCAACCCTGCAGGTCTACAAGTGCGAGACCACGCGCCGTTGGGAACAGATGACAGAATCCCATCGATCTTATTTATGAAATAACCACTTCAGTGTCTCTGAGAAGAACGACTTGCATTATGTGCCAAGTGTTTTAAAGGGCAACCCGACCACGTTATTTTTGACCAATTTTCTGCTTCTTTTTCTAAAGCGCCCCCTACCAAACGCCTTTCCTGAATTTAACGTTGAGCCAAATAGCCAGAGTCGGAACTTTCATGAGAAAAGAATGCGCTTTGCAGAATTACTCCTGCCCCTCCCGCCTTTTAAAATAATATATTTTCCAGTAGTCTTCCCGCCAGACAATCCTTTCTTTCCCCTCGACCGTCTCAGCTATTGAATGATCTAGAAAACAGATGGGAACACTAAAATCATATGGAACCCTCTTTCTGGCCACCGGTCATGAATACCTTTCAAAATTCCACAACGTCAAAACGAAGGGAATAGTAGAAATCGCATCTAGTGTAATAGCACACACAAGTTCATCTTGATTATTCGTATTAGGCTGTGTCATAACTGTATTCAACTTTGGACACAATTCAACAAAACAATCAATGATGTGGGCGTATTTAGATTCCTATTTTCTTACAATGGTTGCCAGCATAATTAGAGTCGACCTTTTCTCAACAAGCCCGGATTTGCCTAGGTGCCCTATGACAGTAAAGGAATGTTAAAGCCTTTTCGCTATAGGCCCTTGAGCCTGACCACTTTCTCAGCCAGAAGTCCTTCACTTCATTCCAAGTTTATCTGATGCGAAAAGAGGGGCCCGCTTGCATTTCGAAAGCAGCCGCAGGTGTCCGGTGATACTTGTGGGATGAGATTGGAGGAGAGCAAATAAGAGGAGCGAAACTTTTACCACAGCGCAGATCAAACTGTTCAGCACAAAATTTTTTAACCCCCAGCATCAACATACAATCGCGGTCACTAGAGATAGGGCCACTTTGGTAATTATCAGCCGATAAATGCGTTCGTGCAAGCAAAAAATACGCACTTGGGAAAACCACTTCATTGTTAGCCTGCATTTAAGGGAAAATAATTTATCCTTGATAATCATTTCTCGCTGCCAGAAAGCCTGTAGCCTACCACCCGTGCGCAAAAGTCCATCCATCCATCGATATGATGAGACTATGACAAAGAATGCACTAATTACCACAACAAAAAATCCAAATGAAAATCACAGAAATTACAAAATCGCTGATCGCTGTGAGGAAAATGATCTTTAGATGAATGCAGTCTATTAGCCTAAATGAAATGCTTTCATCAACCAGTTGAAGATGGAGACTGAAGTGCCTCGATTCAATTTTCTCATGATACTGCAAGACTACAGCACATATTTTAAGGTACTTAGCCTACAGATAGGCGCACGAGTGCAAAAAAGCGAATGGACAAATAAAGTATCAAATTAGGAGCACATCTTTTGTCCAACAGCTGAAGAACCATAAATTAGCTCGTTTTTTTACCGGTCCACCGAAACAAAATAACCAAATGACAAATGTCAAATAACTGAAATTCATCAGTATTCATCAGAAGGCCAATATATTATCAATTTATTTAAAAAGCCGCACCACTTTTAATCTGTTAGTAAATGATTCAGGGCAAATGCATTTTAGAGTAGGTACCCATAGGATACGTGCATGACGAGTAAGGTGAACAAATCACAGAAAAAATAGAAACTTTGAAACTTACGGTCATCCTCTTCCTGACATTTCACAACGGCTAATAGAACGACTTGAGTTGCTAAAAGTAGCAGTGCAGTCCTGGAATCCACAAAGCTGAACATGTCTAAATATTAGACATGCAGGACCTTTGGGGCAAGAAAATGAAGAAGGGGCGAGGAGAGCGGATCAGCTCTCACTGGTTTTAGTGCGTGTGATCCCAGTAACCGGACCGAACCATAAAGTCAACTTTCCCAAACTTGTCGCGGATCCAGCGCCGGGGCCCCTCCACAGTCTCAGCACCGAGCACTCGAGGCCAGGGCGCAGCAGTTTTGTGTCCGTTCTCTCTTCAATTGAACTTCGTATATTCCCAAATTCCAGTCCAACCCCTACCCCCTGTCAAGCTGAAATCCGAGCCCAGTTTCCCTCCCAGTTTTGTCTCCCAAGTTCCCATCTCCAAAAATCCCTCCTTCGCTACGCTACTGAAAGGGGGTACCCAAAAGTTTCACTTCTCCTACCCCCAGGTCGCCCCCATCAGCGACCTTTCTCCGCTTTCCACAGACCAAAGGGACCAGTCAACCAAATTCAATTTTACACAGAACGACTTTATTTTCATTTTTGGCAATAACTTCACCTGATTTTGCTGCCGCTGAGATACAAGTTCAATCACAACCTGTTTTAGAAATCGTAACCCATTTCTTTGTGTTGATCTGAAAGCTCGTGGGAACCAATTAAGCTTAGTCGTGTAGGATTACAATGAATGAACATTTCGTCTAGCCTACTGAAATACTGAGGGAAAATATACGTTACTAATGAAGGCTAATTTATGCGCATTTCACAATAGTCGCAAAACTCTGATATTCTGGATTAGAATGTATTTTGTTCGTTGGACGTTTGGGATAGAACTGCGCACATTATTTGAGTTCAGCAAAAAGTCAGCAGTTTTGATAGTTTGACCGATTGCAAGATTTGTCACTTCAGCTGTATATCCGATGCCAACAGCGACTATTTGCATCGAAACATTATTTGTTGTGAATCAAGGAACCAATAGCCCCGTTTCCATCCACACGTTCGTATGCGAATAAAGTCATATAGAATTAAAATGCCCTATGGAAACAGTGACTTTCGACTTGATTTCAAGAATATCGAAACAAAGTTTATACGGTTGATCTGATCGGAATTTCTCTTGATCGTTCAATGGCTAATATGCGAGAGATGCTGATGGAAACGTTATTTGCCGAATAAATCTGCAACTGCATTGTGACGGTGTTTCGATGCCGTCTTTGCCTTCTGATAATAGTTTGCTATGATGCTAATAGTTGGCACATAAGCACATACAGCATGTGCAAATTATCATTTGTTGGAGGACGCGATACATTTTGGCTAACTAGCTAAATTAGTCGGCTAACACACTACATTTGTTCACTTGAAGGTTCCGCGATTCAGTGAGAAAATGAATGGAAACATCTTAAAATGCCATAAATCTACTCGATACACCAATTTGACCGCATAACAGCATGTGACGTCATTACGCACAACTTTTTATTCGCTTTAATGCCGTTAGATGGAAACGCATTTTCACCTGCTTATTTCGCATGAATATTTTTGGCGAACTTCAGATAGTTCCATTGACAAGAGGATTGACTTCGGAGAACTGATGCGGCCTATTGAGAAGGGGGGCGGGGAGAGGGTGACGACCTAAGACAATGTGATTTTGGCGAAATCATTTTTGAAATATTTGAGTGGAATTATTCATTTATAATATATCTGAGCAACTTGCAGATTATCTGTTGCAAATGGACGCTTTAACTTTCCCTCTTGGACGAACTGTTTTTATTCCGAAAGTGGTGGAAGTTAAATGTTCCTCTGCAATGCCAGCTTATCCTTCAATGACCTGGACAGGAGAGATTGTTTTATGCAGAGTCGGACTAAGTCTGCGGCGAACTGTGATTTCCATGGTAATCGTGTGAACGCGAGCTACTTTATCGCCTGTCTATAAGCATGACAGCAACCGAACTCTCGGTCTGTCCAGCCAGTGAAAATAAGACAACCTGCGATAGTGTCTAAATCGTTACAAATATTAGACAAGCAGAAGACACTGCTGGACACATTTTGTCCCATCTCTGTGACATTATTCTGGTCGTCAGACGTTTCGGCTACCCCATAAACGGAGTTATTTTTTAGCATTAGAATGGAAGTATGTTTGAACGCAAATAAGAGAGTATAATTCTATCCTTATACAATAGGCGAATACTGTTTGTGGATCTATGATTGATAGATATCCACTCTTTTATCAATCTTCCCACCTCTCATGTGTTATCCATTTACCATGGGTAAACAAATCAATAGTGTTGGATAGCCCATGTGTGGACATTATGTGTTTATCCATCTCTTTACATCCATGATAGATAGATGAGTAGATATATGTGTGGATATCAATCTGTCTTTCCAACTACTGTATATAGTGGATGGATGGATAGGTATCCACACAGGTCTATTTATCCAGCCATTCATCAGCTGGTTTATCATCAGTGGCTATTGAAATAGATGGACCAATGGATGCATACCGGTGGAGAAAATCCACACGTCAATGGATTCTAGATCCACACATCAAAATATTATATTGCATTGACAAGAGACTGTGTCAAAAACTTACAAATTAATTTTTGTCCACAAGGTTGGCAGCAAATAAAAACAGAATAGGCAGATACCATATGACTTTTCCACTCCTTTGATAGACCTGCCACAATCCACAACCCTGACAGCAAGACCAAAAACCTCCCTACTCACTTCCCCATCTCTTCCTTTTTTTCTTTGAATTGGATTTTCTTATTTTGTGAGAAAAATTTGTCAGAATTAGTTGTTTTCATTTCAATATTGTTGTGGACTATGGGAGGCTGAGTTTTTACTCCATGTCACAACTAACCCCACTGTCTGGGGTTGTTCTCAAGCCCAGCTAACACTTGCTGGGAGTTGGTCACATGTCTGGGCTATGTTTTCAGCAACAAGATGGTTATTAAGATAATGAGATTGGATTCTGCGATGTACACACACAGCTCAGTAATCGAAAGACAAATACAGTTAAAAAATTTAGTGACATGCCAAAAAAACACTCTTTGCCATAGATTTCAACGGAAATACAACTAAACTCTTCGAAAATTAGCAGGAGGAGCATTCATTGACAATGCATTAAAGTGATCAAAACCTACATGGCCCCCCAGGTGGACCTTCACCAGTACCTGCTTCATGTTTATTTGGCTCAAAGTTGGGAGACCACAACTATCTACTCCACTTTTAGTCCCTTATTCTCCCTCCAACACAAAGGTCCCAAAACTTTTATCGCTTATTCTTGATGTCTGGTAAGCAAAGATTGGAAGACAGTTGTAATTTGTTTGGTACCTTTATGTAGGTTGAAACTTGGACCCAATTTCCGTGTGTCGGAAATGGCTTCGCTTTTGACTTCAGGTGGCGCTAGCATCAACCTACATGGAGGTCTCAGGATTTTTTTCATTTTAAGTTGCAGTCTACCAACTCTAGTTTCATGCATAATTGATTAAAAACTTGGGACCTTTCATGTAGGTTGAAATATGGAGCAGTCAAATTTGTTACCGCTCAATACGGCACAGACAAGTGGGCGTGGCCTATTCAGCAGGGGAGGGGTTAATTACCAAGGTCATGACTGATTTCCCTATTCCCAGCCCCAAACTCAATCATGAAGTATGAAGAGACTTTGAGATGGTGAATTGGCCACTTTTGCCAGTATTGGGCTGATCATAGAAAAAAGCACTCTTAATATTTTCCTTGACCTCGGTTTTGACCTTCAAAGTCATCCGTGGTCAAATTTAATATTGCCAAAATACAGGTCATATATGACTTCCCATATGTTGATAATACAAACTCAATCTGCAACCATTCGGCCACAACAGGCCATCTTGCATATTCTCCATAAAACGCAATGTTGAAGTACAGTGCCCCCACTAGAAAGACTTCCGTCCATTCAATCAAAATGGTGCTCGCTCTGTACATTGATGGTTCCAAGGTAAGTTGATTGCTTGACTTAAAAATTATTATTTTGAGAAATAATTTTTTTTAGTGCCCCTATTATGTGACTTTTCATTGGTCATTCTTGTATTCTTGAAGTGTACTAAAAAAGTTTTGAATGCCTCATTGTAAAAAAAAAAAAAAACACTGGAATTTTCTCATGCTGGCCATTTCTGCAGTATCTTTCTGTGAAACACTCCGTTGAGGTCTTGCCCCCACCCTCCCAAAAACCCCATTGTGCTGTGATTAGTCAACTTGATCACTCACTTACGACTGGTCCATCGTTCGCGCATGTCGGGAAATGTCATGCCCCTTACCATAAATGGAGCTCTGCTCCAGAGTGTAAATGAGCGTTAGAACAAATACTGGTGTAGCCTTGCGGTTGTGACCAACTTTATTCAACTCTCTGCTCGGTGCAATTCAAATGGTGACATCACCAATTGATGAAAAAAATAGGACCAAGGGTCCTGTAGCTTACCGGCAAGTAATCCTATCGTGATGAGCTATGAAAATTTCATGTGAAGTTTGACATTCGAATCATTGAAAGTCAATGCAAAGGTCACTAAATAAAAGTTCACAAACATTTATATGACCTCCTGTTGTATAATCCTAAGCTCTGAAGCTGTTGATACAAGTGATACAAGTCATTGAAAATTCAGTATGTCAATTGTGAACTTTTAAGGTCACAGAAGGTAAAGTCAGTAAATGGACCTCATATACGACTTTCTAAATGTCTCTACAAAAAATTTGGCTCAATCTGTGACCATTTTCGTGATAGAAGTCATTGTAATTTCACTGTCAAGATTGACCCTAAAAGGTCACTGACATTCAAGTTGAATGTCACCATATGTGACTTCCTAGATGTCAGTTACCCAAACCTATGCTCCATCTGTGACCATTTTAGTGATACAAGTCACTGAATCTTCCCTAGGTCACATCTGACCTTCGTCACCAAATGAAAGTTCATATTTGACTTCATAGACATCACCAATACAAACCTACACTCTATCTGTAATGCTTTTGCTGATATAAGTCATTGAAATTTCACTGTAAAGTTTAGCCATTGAAGGTCACTGAAGGTCAAGTATATGGTCACCAAATGTCACCAAATTAAACTACATACATGACTTCCTATATGCCCACAATACAAGCCTAAACTCTATCTATACTAGTTTTGGCGATAGAAGTCATTGAAATTTTGCTATGCAAAGTTTAATCTTCAAATGTCACCCAAGGTTTAACATTGTTAAAATTTCCCTTGACCTCAAGTTTGACCTTTCAAAGTCATCTGAGGTCAACATTAACATAGCTAATACATAGGTTATACAGTATATGACTTCCTATATGTCAATAATACAAACTTAATCTCTATCTGCAGCCATTTGGCCTCCACAGGCCATCTTGCATATTCATTAAGTACTGCGCCCCCCCCTAGACCCACTTCCGTCAATTCAATCAAAATGATGCTCGCACTGTACATTGACGGTACCAAGTTGATTGCCTGATTTAGAAAAAAAAAATTATCGAGCGGTTTTTGAGGAATAATTTTTAAAATTCTCAGTCCTATATTAAACATTGGTGCCAAAATTTCAAGGGCCCATAAAACAGACAAAAATGATTCAATCAGAAATCTAAAAAAAAGTCTGGAGATATGGTCTAGAAGTATGTTATGGCAAATTTACACAAAAATTCATCAGGCCAAAAAAAAAGATAAAAAATGTTCCGGACGACGGATGCTACACAACAACAATAGGGTATCGACCCACAGGGCCAGTAAGCAAAAAATGGCCAAAAGCTATTTGGGCGTTTCAGTCAGCTCTGGTGCAGTGTTTTGCTGCAGAGAGCACTATTTCTGGAGGTGACTTTGAGTTGTTTTCCGACACAGACCTTTTAAATACGAATAAAAATAATACGATTCACACTACAACATTAAATGAAAAACAATTATAGGTGTACTTTAAAATGTCTCAGTCCTATCTTTTAAATACGAATAAAAATAATACGATTCACACTACAACATTAAATGAAAAACAATAATAGGTGTACTTTAAAATGTCTCAGTCCTATCTTTAACATTGAGGCCAAAATTTCAAAGGCCCATAAAACAGACAAAAAATGATTCAATCAAAAATCAGAAAAAAATTGTCTGGAGATATGGTTTAGTAGTTATTATGGCAAATTTACACAAAAATTAATCAGGCAAAAAAAAAAGAAGATAAAAAATGTTCCGGACAACAGATAACAGACAACGGATGATGGAGGCCACACCACGACAATAGCTTATCAGCCCATCAAGCCGGTAAGCTAAAAAAAGGCATTTTTGTTTGTTTTTTAATCTAGCATCTTCAAAGGCCCAGGATATCAAACATAAAGCCCCAGAATATGGTTCACTACTGTTTAAAACTAGTCAAGAGCACCTTCCCATCAAACAGTTCTTTTTAACCAAAGTCCAGAATCCAATATTTAGTTTCAACAATGTAAGAGCATAAAATGAAAAAAAAAAATTTTTGAATGGCTGCTTGCAATCAGGTTGTTGAATGATTCCCTGATGTAATACAGCCATTATGGATAAAATTAGCCTTTTTCGGGGTTCCTGTATGTGCTGACTACTTGTGTAAACTAGAGGCACCTCCGCCAAGGCATAACAGTTGCAATCTTGATGAGTGTAAATGGCTCATAAGAAATATAAAGGAGGAGACAGCACCAGATTTGTGGAAATTAGTTTGCAAGGCTGCGGGAATCCACCCAGCTAACACACGACGAACTGGCAACATAAGTGTGTTAGCTGGGCGTTCTTTATTTTGAATGTTCTCACGGCTAAAGGGCGCTGTAAGATTGCACAGCTGTGTGACAATCCCAAGGATAGCGAAAATAAATGTAGCGAAAGCTTTGGATTTACAATGCCATATGAATTATTTAAATATAGGCAATGGGAATTCACCTTTCATTACCGTTTCTAATGATAGATTATGTATTGATCTTGGTCGCACAGTCAATAAATTGTTTGATTGTTAATCAGGCCAGCTTAAATAAAAACAGCTTGTCGGCAGCCAAGCCGAAAAGGTAGAGCTTACTGAAGGCCCTTTGAAATACTCTGTGGCTTGGATGAAAGGAAAGAGAACAACTGACTTCACATGAGAGAATAACTGACGCACAAGCACCGCGGCACTGGCGTTTGATTGGTCAAGCATTCAAAATGCACACTCACCCACTATATAGGGCACTGTGTAGTGAATGTTCTAGATTGAAAACAATATCGAGAGTGAGTAAGCGAGTGGACAAGTGTGCATTCCGAACGCAGCCTTAAATTCTCCAATTGAAGAATTGAATTTCAAGATGGCTGCCATGGCGGCCATATTGTTTGACCGATTGCAGTCAAAGTCAATGGGGTCTATCCCTGATGTAATAGCAAACCACCCACAAAATTTCAGAGATATCTGCTCATTACTTTTTGAATTATCTTGTACGCAAACAGACAAATAGACAAACCAATGCCAGCAAAAACCTAACCTTGTTGGCGGAGGTAAATATAGTACCAATAATTGTAACCTAAGAGATTAGGTATTATTCTGATTTTTAGGTGAGCCCTTTTGGTTTGGTTCCCTGGGGGTCTTTACTGTCATAACCCTCATGTGAATGCCTTCTGTCTCCTCCTGTTCAGCAACTTGCATGTCCATAAGAAATAATGTCTCTTTTCTGTTCTGATTGGTTTGCATCTCGCATTCTCCCTTATCCCATGCTTTGTCTTGTTTCACAGTTCTCATACCTTGTATATCTGATGTGTATTTATACCCTCTCCTTTGAGTTGCAGGATCCTGGATTGTAATTTGTTATGTGTGGTTAAAGCCTGTCAGTATTTACTAGCAAAAACTCTTCTTCTTTTGAAAGTAAAATGTAATTTTTAATGATGGTAATTTATATAAGTTACCTTCCTTATTTAGTTTATAAGAACAGACACCCAAGCCATTCTTCGGGCCTCCAAGGCTCAGGATTGCGTTCTTGTTAATCCTGTTAGAGAACCCCACAGAACAATACAAAAAGACGGACATTGCTGGGGCCGAAGCCTCCACGTGGTCTTTTTGGCTGGCATTAACTCGTGCAACCTCCTGGGGTGCGTTTCCCAAAAGCGTAGTTGCTAAGCAAGTTAGCAACTTACATAGTTTGAACTATGTAGTTGCGCCGCCAGTGTTTCCCAAAACCATCGTTCGAACTTTCAAGGTAACTTACGTGGTGCGAACCATCGTTAAACGACGCAGGTGTTCCCCAAAACCGTAGTTGAACGAACGTTCGCAAACACCGTCGTTCAGCTGTGTAGTTCAAACTACTACTCCCCAGCGGTAGTTAGAAGCTTAGGTCCGGGTGTTTGTGTGGGAAAATGCAGTCCACGAAAGGTAAACATAAGGTCAGTAGCTGAAAATGTTCGATGATCTTGCTGTACAAACGCATATAACATCAACACAGTGACTTGAAAATGTAGCTACTCGGGAAAAACACTTTTTGTTGTATTTTTCTGATCATGAGTGGGCCTATGGTTGGAATTCAGGATTTATATCTCTTGTAGCCTTCGCATGCGTTAGCAAAGAAACTTTCATGTTTGGCAACGATTAACTACGCTAGTCTAGTAATTCAACACTTGTTTTTTCCCGCTGTCATTAGAGCGGGAGGTGGTTCATTAGCCTACATTACGGGATCATGGTTCAAGACGGTAGTATTGTTGAATAAATCTGTTAAGCTTGTGACTTCGTGTTGCTAGTCATAGGAAGAACATATGATCTCGCTGTTTACCTTCATGTATTTTTATGTATCGATAGGATTGGATGTTGTTTGCCCACATGCAACTGTGAATATGGTAGAAATCATATATATGACAGTGGATGGGAAAGTGTTGATAAAAAGAAAGGGGGTGGGGGAGATGGAGGTCTTTTTGCTTAACATTTGTCATTCCTTGTGGTCTGTGGAATGCACGGTCATTTTCAGCATCCTTTACATAGATCGCCTCATCTTCAGGGAGCTGGACATTTGCTGTGACGGCCATGCTGTGCAGGACGTAGACAAACTGCCAGTTTGAGAGGATTCTGGAAACTCAGGGGAAAGAGCGGCCCTGACACACAGAAAGCGGTGCCAGAGGGGGCCCAATGTGGAGTGGCCCAGTGAGAGGATGGTCAATGTTGAGGGGTCCTGCGTGTGGGTGCCCAATGTTGGGGGCCCTGGGATTCAAACTGCAAGGGACAAGGTGTAAATGGGCGAAGAAAAAGTGGGCAGAGGGGGGGGAAGACACTCATGTTAAGGAATTGTGCACCACAGATGCGTACACCTTGGACTCCCACCAGCACTTCTGGGCTTTGCATGGACAAAACTCTCCTCAGGAATAAGAGGCCGACATACCGGAGCTCCCACCACCAGTCCTATGTATTGCACTCCTTAGTAATGTCTAGCTGGCAATCACCCCCCCCATGTCCACTGCACTGCATCTCCATCCGTGGCCCTCAGAATATATCTTTTCTGCGGTCTTATGCCATTTTTTGTTCTTTGAGTCAATGAAATAATTTTTAAGCTAGGAAAAAGAAATAAAAATGTTTACTTTTTATATTCCATTTTTGGCTGTGTGTGTATTTCTACGCCCATGAATAAGGTGGGTGACCTTAAATAAATATTTACTGCATATATCCAAAGAGACTACGTGACACACAAATCGTCTAAATTTAATGATCACTTGTTCATTGGAGCACACGTTGCCATGAATAAAAAGACAGCGTTGAAGAAAAAAAGGCTATCTTCCTGCGAGAGTCGAACCCTCAATCTATGCCGTCGGTGCCTTGGCGTGTAGATGGAGTTATCCACTACACCACCGTATACGTCATGGAGAGGAGATAAGTATGTATCTATAACTGTTAAGAATGTTAATGATTAATAAGTTTAAAATGTTTGTACCCGCAGGTGGAGCTCATCTCATTAAATGCACAGAAATGGCAAATCGTTCTTTTAGATTTTTTCCCCCAAAGAATCATTGCCTAAAGTGTCTTTTCATTTAAATGGTAAATTGTATTGTAGCTAGTTTGTATATGATCACAAAATAACATGCCATAACAACAAATTAATATTGTATTATCGATCACAACTGCCGTATTTTGGCACAAATACCAAGTTTTTAAGCTTCCCGCGGTGAAAATCAGACCGGATGCTCCTGTTAACATTGTTGTTCGAGCGACAATCTCTCAAACTATCATGGTTCAAACTAACGTCGTTCAAACCAACATGGTTGAAACTACTGTGGTACGAACAAGGTACGACGGTTTTGGGAAAAAGTCGTTGCTCTGATGTTTGTTAGTTTAACGATGCATCGTACCATGTTAGTTCAAAGCTAATTTCCGTCTTTGTTCGGGAAACGCACCCCTGGCTGGTGCGATTCACAATAAAATGGATTTATTTTCTCCGGAAAAGGACAGGGCACAAAAGCACAACGATTACAATTAATCTGACTCCATAATACAGTTAGAATACCAAATTTAGTTATACCCTCGTTAAATATCTGACTCCAAATTAAAATTAGAATTTATGGTTTAGGGACAACATGTATGAATCTCGGGGCAGCTACGCCACCAGACTCGTCGGTGAAAACCAGTAACTCAACCGATGTCCCCGAATAATAATGCAGTCGCCGGATCTTCGTTCGGTGATAGTTCAAGAGGATGGAAGAAATTACCACAATAGTAGCATCTAGGCATAAATATATCACAAACCCAGGTTTATGTACACCACAGGGCCCCTTAAGGGGTTCGGCCAGGCACCAGCTTATAAGCCCAAGGGCACCCTTAAGGCCAAATCCCTAGGACCGGTACTACATAAACCCTTTAGGGGTGGACCGTAATTTGCAATCCAACTTAAAACCCATCATCCAAATTAGAATGAAAATTAATAATCGTGGGAAAACATGCGTGGATCTTGAAGTTGATTATACCTCGAACTCCTAAAAAACAACCGCCGTCACTACATTAGTGTTCCCAGGTTTTTACACCATGTCCGGATCCTAGGTTCGTAGGTTAGATTAGAGGTGAATACAGCGAACCCAGATTTATGCACGCCCATGGGTTCCTTCAGGGAATTTTAAAGGATAACCAACTTTTTGTCCATGGGTTTCCTTAAGGCTAAAATCCCAGAACCAGCAATACATAAACCCTTTATGTAAGTAGATCATGATTGTCTCTCCAACTTAATGAAACCAATTCCCATACCAGGCCGCTGGCCAGTCGTTCCTCGGTTGGGATTAAACCCCTAGGTATCCGCCACAACGGGGCTAGAAAGAATGTACATGTGTTACGAGTCACTAAAACCACACAGGCTTAAAGGAATAACAAGAATTTAATCATCAGGTAGCCACAAGCTTAGATCAAACAAATCAACGTTAAGCCAAGTTACTCACAATATAGAAAATTGTTTAAATGCCTTAAAATTTAGAGAATAAAGTCCAACCTGGAGGAAAGGCTACTCACGAAGTCACATGCAATCTACCATTCCGGGCGTAGGGAGGAAACGGATACGATTCTCCCCGAATGGATAGTTTCTCTTTCCTTTAAACCAAACAACGTCTTTGATCCAGGCGGCGTGGCCATAAATACCCTGGAAGGGGGTTCGAATCTGGTTTTTGGGTTTCCGCCATTTGGAGGATGTAATGAAGCGATTTAGCTGAGAGAGGAGAATAGGGCGATTACCCAAGCGGATTCTGACCAATTTTCAGGAGTTTCCAAAACGGAATGAACTATAATTTCAAAGGGAATGAAACATACTCCATTGGACTCCCTGGATTCCGCCGAGAATAACAAGACCGAACATGGTATGAATATGTACTATTGATGCAGTTGTCATGAAAAAGCCTTAAGATGAATTGGTATAGAGGTAAATTGGGTTATAAATACAGAAGTGATTTCTTCACAGAATATTGAACATATAAACATATTATGAAGCCCCCGAAGATTTAGATTTTTTTAAACAGATTAATATAACTGGACTTTAATTTAGGAATAAGGGCAGTAATAGGACTCCCACAGGTCAGTTAGGCAGCCAAAGCTTTACCCTCCCCCGTACAGAGTAAAATCAGGGACACCCTCCACAGGCAGGCTGAGCGAGCATCCTTGGAGGGGGAAGTCCACAAAAGTTTTACTGCTATTTGGCCTGGCTCTGGACCGAGCTTACCAGTCATTTGTCACTTATATTTCCAGATTCTACACTGTCAAAGTATGTTCCTCTGTCCAGTTTAACTGGAACAAGTTCCCAATACTTCTGCGGTCATCAGGATTGGAAACACGTTCCTCCTAAGCCACCACGTCCTGCCTTGGGACAGTTTGGCTTAGGCAAAGTGTGCCATCCACCTGGCAGTCAACCAAGAACGTCACTGGCAGGAGATTGACGATGCCTACTCTGCTTCGCTCATAACATCTGAACCAAACTGTGCTTTCCTCCTCTGGGTTCCATCCCACTATCACCGTATTACTGGCTATAAACCCTACAATTGGATTGTACTCTGCTCCCACACTTTACTCCAGTTCTGGATCATGACACTTTACAATGAATGATAATTATTATTTTTAAAACATGTTTTATGCTCCAGTGAAGTGATAGTAAGACAGATTATACTGTATATGTACTGATTGTTAAATAAACAAATGTTTGAGCCTCTTGATGTTATTTTCAGCATTGTGCTGGATTCCAAATGACGCCTAGAGCTCATGAGAAATATATTAAGCATAAATAAAGCATATTATTATTTTGAACCATGTGGTGATGTACCTTACATTTGAAACGTCCTAATCTGGCACCTTACCTGCTGACCAAGGACTACTTTTGCAGCAGACACAAAAACTGAAAAATTATCTAAATTAAAACAAACACAATAATCACATGTAAAACAATCAATGCTGATGGTTTTTCTGAAAAGACAAACCCAGATGCAAACATCCATTGCTCTGGAAGCAATCTGGCTGTGATCTGGCTGGTTGACAAGTTGAAAAAACTGACACATTCATGTTACCATGCGATAATGTAAATGGAGAGACACTTCCACTGCTTTGATTATAATGGGATTGGCTAGAGTCCCTATGAGTCAGGCAAGCATAGTAAATTAGCCATGAAAATCACCTTCTCATGAAAATCACCAGTTACTTTCAGCGACCTTTTGAGCGACAAAATATAAAGTAATGAAGCTAGAGGTTGAGTTAAAATGGATTTATACAACTCAGAAAGTAGATGCAGTTTGATTGACCTAGCGTCTGCCAGTTGCCTTCGAAAAATCATATAAAAATAAATAAAAAATCCAAACAGCTTTTCTTGATGCTCAACTGCTTACAGGTTTTTCAAAACCATGTCTCCTGGATTCAAATGATCTTAGAGCATTTACCATGGCATATATTTGGCAAAGGTAGCAACCTCCAATAAACACAGATGAGTGAGCAACAATGTTAAAAAGTTTTAATACTGCTATTTCTTGATAATTTGACCAGAACAACTTGGTTATAAAGGATGATGTTTCTAAAGAATACTGAATGATTGTATGTGTTTTGTATGTGTGTGTTGCTAATAATATATGAGTAAATCATTAATTAGACAGACCTATGCATAGTGCCAGCACTACCACTAGGGGGCGTTTGGGTTTAGAAGGTTAAATATGGCATGGCATGGCATGGTATATATAGTGTAAAAACATAAAACAAAGCAAATATTGACAATTTTCCAACATGACTTTGACGTGAATGCACCATTAGCTTTTGAATGCATGTTTGAACGCTAACTGCCTAAGGGGCCAGTGACTTGGATTACTTGGTAAATACACAAAGAAAGGTATACTGAGTAGGATTTATCCCCTGTGGTTTGTAAACATAACCTTCAACAGTGGCCTGTCCTCTTCGTTCGGGTTTAGGTTTCCATTAAGCCATGTGCCAAAAATGAAAGAAATATAAAAATGATTTCTTGCTCTCTTTCAGTGATGCTAAAATCTCTGCGGCTTTCGTCCAAAACTATGGTATCCGGGGAAACAATTAAAAAACGCTGGCAGATGGCAGGATCTCTGTAGATAGTGGATCATAGTTGTAAGTGATGATTGAGAGGGATTGTTTTTGCAAGAGTCCATGCACTGTTTTTTGAGGAAAATCCTATAACAATGAAAAGGCAGCGGCTGTCATTTTTATTCCTGTACATCTGTATCTCATCTCTGCAGCAGATTTACCAAGTTCAGACCAGTTCACAATGGCAAAGGTTTGATTGGCTCTGTAATTTTGATTGATTTAGAGCACTTTCACACGAGGAACATTGTTCCATACTGTGCCACGGTATGTTTGTCCCCCCCTCTCCCCGCTGGTCAGCTTTCACACCAGTAATATCGTACCGTACCCGAGTACACTTGCATACATGTCAAAATTCTGATGCAGCACGCTGTAGTGTGCAGGTGGTGTTAAATAGGGAAATGAACAGAAAGAAGAAGCACACCCTTGCGGAATTCCATATCCAACCTCCACCTTTTTCAGCATTTATTTGGCAGTACAATTTTAGGTGGCGCCACTACATTTCAGGGATTTTATTAGTGAGAAAGGGTTTAGAAAATGAATATATTGAATATTAATATCGCGAACGCATATGTTGCACAAGCCCTAGCAAGCCGGTGTGTCATCATTAACACGGCTACTGCCGTGATATGTTGTTACTATGTAAAGCAGCACCAGAAATTAAACTCTACATTTTCTTGACTGGATGTACGCTTGACATTTTTACACGCCCAAATGTTTCTCTGGGTACCCAAACATCTAGATAAGCCAAAAAAGTACTGATTTCTTTCGACATAGGTGCACCTTTGGCAACGAGAGTCATTGAGACTCTGACATTTCTAACCACTCTCTAATAACAGTTCATATGCTGTGCAAGTTGATCAAGTAGATATTGCTACTGAACATCAATCATATCCTCTGCATTTTCACTGGTGGGCAGATTCTCCCAGAATAGGGATCCATTTGCAGGCATCAGTGGGCAAAGAGCATCAAAAATGTCTTGTTTCTTTTTGGAAGAAATTCCCCTTGGTGCCTCCTACACTGAGACAAGTGACCCTCTAAGTATATCTCAAGCCTCACGTTTTCTGAGGAACTTCCCAGACTAAAATGCATCATCATCAAATGATGTCTTCCAAATATCATGGAAGAACCCTTTTTGAACATGCATAAACACACACAGTGCATGAAAACACATGGCATTATGCAGGTCTCCAGGCCTAAAATCACCAGACTGGGCCCTGTACTCTGTATAAGGACATGCATGTGCTCACCTACACTTGCTGTACTAGGCCTGGATCAGCGAGTCCATCAAAGGCACCAAAATAAGTCATGCCGAGTAAATGGACAACAACTGGATTGGCGAAGCATCCCAACTGCCCAATCATAGCCCTGGAGCTGATCTGCCGCTCTAGTGAGCCACTTCTGAGTATGAATGGCACCCCCAATCGCAGTCAATGAATGGCACCGGATGTTGTTGTCTGAGCAATGCTTTTCCATGGGCATATACTGACCACGATACAGCAGGTAGACACTGACCTTCAAAAAGGGAGTGAGTGAATCAGTTTTAGCCAGCAACAACTTCGACGTGTGTGATAACGCAATTTGATTATTAAATTCTAAACTGCGCATTCAAATATTGAATGTGCTATCAGTCTTTTAAAGAGATACACGAGCCTGGCAGAAACCCCTTCTGTTTATCCCGAATCATATAAACAAATCAGACATGGAAGGTTTTGAAATTTTGATGAAGCAGTCTTGTGATATCACATATTGAAATGATATCATCTCGCGCCATGTGGAATTGAGGCGCATGCCGTGACGTAAATGGTTCGTATATAGCTCATTGTTTTGTATACTGCACTAGCATTGGAGTGAGGGCTAATCAGCTAAAACACTTGTTCTGTTACTTCAACACAAAGGCCTAATAGCCCATAGGTGCACTAATTTGTTCTTGTAGGACTGCTGTACAATCTACAGCACTGCATCATTATTAAAAATTCTAATTACAGTGACAGTTACATGACATGCAGCTCCTGCCTCCATGTTGAAGTCAATTTAGTGGCATTTGTTGAAGCTTGCTCGTTTTGAGGATTAAGAACCACAGGGTTTTTCTCAGATCATCAATTTCTACCTATCATAACATATCTGAATACTGCTGGACAATTGAACTCATAGGACTGCATAGTCAGGCTGAGGATTGTTAAGACATCATTTTAAATACAATTTTTGCTGCCTATTTGCATCATAATTTGGCCAACACAGTTTAATAGAATGCTGAGTCCTCAAACTTTTCGAATGACTTATAGCTCTACAACATAATGTTAGCATAATATTTGAGGATATAAAGATGCAATTATCTCAGGCAGCCTGCCCTTTCCGGTGCTCGGGCACGATTTTGCCCTTCCCTAGCTCCACAGCTATTAGTCATTCTGAAATACCATGACTGTAACTACGGTGGTACTAACGTCACGTCACTCCCTCAGCGTCTGGCATCTTGTGAAAGAGTCCGGCGGTGCACAGGCCTTGCAGAAACAAAATTCAGGTGAAAGGTGTCTGCCTTCAATTACATCTTTACTTTTTGATTTATTTGTTGCGTTTGTGGCACTCATGCTTGCAGTGTTCCTAACACACACAAACTTTGCGAGTCATCATGGGATTTTTCAGTTTTAAGGTAGGTATGTATTCCCAAATACAGTTGTTTCTCTTTCATTCATAACAATTTAGTACCAACATCATATGAACAACTACTGAACACAGAATTAAAGTGATGGCTCATTTACATAACTTGCGCTAATTAGGTCCCGGGATGGCTACCGCAATGTGGAACTTGATCAAGTACCACAAGCAGGATATCTCTAAAACTTTTTATTGCTTTTACCTTCACAGATCATTGATGACTATATAGTGCATGTTCTGATCAGAGGGTTTTCAGAACTAATATTACTGTGAAAAAATATGAGCATTTTAGTATTCTTTTTTTTTTTTTTTTTTACTTTATTGGGTACCTAATTACCATAAAATCTAGAGTTACACAAATGATTTCTTCAAAATGTAATCAGTCCATAGACATGCATACGGTGAACTTATATTCCAAGTTTCACAATGATAGCATGAGAGAAAGAGGAGAAATGGTGTTTGAAGCAATGCTTGGCAGGTCAAAATCAACATTTTTGAGAAATAAAAATGAAGGTTATTATACGAAAATGTAAAAAACAATTTTTTTCACAAAGAAAAAAAAAAGATTTTTACCTTCAGCAAACTTTCTGGAGATCGGGCTTGGTAACTGACAATACGCGTAAAATGACTGGTTTCCCTGTAGTATGTCTGTCATTGTTGCTGCACTCAAATGCAATGCAGGGCACCATTTTCAGAGGATCGAATTTGGCTAACGTGGTGTTGCAAGCACATTATCAAGCGTCACGGCCGTAGCGACCTGGCCTGCCCATGAACAAGTGATGTCTTGGACTATAATGCATATTTCAATGGCGCGGCGCAGTATCAGAAATATCCACCAAAATTTGTCAAAATTACTGGAGGTCTTTGAATACAACAGCGATAGAGCTGGTGAAACAGGCTAATTATTAAAAACCATCTTGTTTTCTGAATTTGTGCCCGTAGACCCGTGTATCCCTTTAAAGGGACTTTGTCAGCTGGGGCACATGCGTAGTAGAGTCCATTCGATAAATATTTACATACATGCAGTGCGATATCAAGGAAGCAGAAATACAAACCCCAAGCTTATTAGTACGTGTGTAAAGCGTACCTTCATCGCTGTTTTAGATACAGAAGATGGCCTGCAGACGCAGAGCTGTAGCCGTACTTTTATCCTTTACCGGTTAACTAGCGAAGAATAAATTAGACTATCCATCCATAGTTCTTTGGGCGAAAACACATTGAAAGTGTCAGGTAAACTATTTCAATGCCGTTGATGACTTTGTGTTGGTGTTTCAATCTGTTTGCATCGTGTGCATCCTTAAGAAGTTTGGGGAAATTCAATTTAACTGTTAGTTCATAGAACCCGTTTGTCCCAACGTTTTGTCAGACCAGTCTGTCTTCCAGTTCGAAGGCCGCCATGGGACGACAGAACAATCAACGTAGGCTAACATTTTCCAGATTTTACGAAGACATTTTTTAGGACCTAACCGTACTCGAAAACTCACCAAACTTAGCACATAGGTAAAAAAATGTGATGTTCTTCGATTTGAACATGTGTGACATAGTGGCTCTATAGCGCCTCCTAACACAGAATTGCATTTTTGAGGGCCTCAGCATGTGCAAAAACTCCCGAAATTTTGCAGACATATTAAGTCGGTCAAACCGTTTAGTATGATACAGGGTTTTTACACAAGCATGGCAAAGTGGCATTATAGCACCCCCCAGAAAATTTCAATGAAGCAGCCCTCACAGCCTGTTTAACCTACATGAACAAAATTCGGTGTCCATGTGGAATATGTCGAGACCTTAAAAAAAAGTCACTTGGTGCCATGATCTAGACTCAACAGGAAATCTGCCATTTTTAATTAAAATTGCAACTTTTTAATTTTTTTTGCCATTAACAGGCGTCGTACTTTAACAAATTCCTCCTAGAGATCTTATACGATCAACTGAAAATTTGGCGAATGACATCTTAAGACCTTGCCAAAGATAAATCGCAAAGCTTTTTTGGATTCATCGAACGATGCATCTGTGGCATTGCGGCGAATTTCAATGTTCCGCCATGAAACAGGAAGTTGGTTTTACTCCGATAGACTTTGTTAGATTTGCCCGAAACTTTACAAGCTTCATAACAGGCTCCTCCCAAGTATAAATATATGTAGAATATAAGGTCGGGTGTGGCCAGGTGACTCCACAGCGCCCTCTAGCCACTGCCATGTTTAGATAAAAGTGCTTGAATGTTCATGAAATTAAGTTTGATCATTATATTTGTCATGCAGGGTCATGGTAATTTTTTTAGAAATTTTTTGGCCAAACTTGAAGTCAGTTATGAGCCATTTACTGCGTTTTTTCCAAATTTTACGAAAACACGTTTGAAGACCTTAGAATACTCTAAAACTTGCAAAACATTGCACAAATTGTAATTGTCTTATGGTCTTCTATTTGATATGACAATAGGTACTTAATACTATGGCATACTATGGCATAGGTTTTGCACACAGGCGTGTCAAAATGGCACCATAGCGCACCCCAGAAAATTTCAACAAAGCAGTTCTCATGGTTCATTTCACCTACATAAATAAAATTTAGTGGAGACATGCAAAGACTTAAAAAAGTTACATTGTGCCATGATTCGAACCCAAAAGGAAGTCCATTTTTTTGAACTGAAATTTCAACTTCTTTCAATTAACAGGCATCATACTTTAACTTACTCGACCTATTGATTTCAGGAATGGTGTTTGCAGTCCACTCAGGAAATAACATTGTACAAAGTTAAGCACTCTCTAATGGTTGTGAATGCACAACTGCACCCATCAGGATCTCGCCACCATCCCCAGCGTGCATGAGGGGTACGAGGGCCCTTTCAACGCTGCTTGCAGCTTTAATTAAAAGTAAGTCTAGGTCATCTAGTAGTCGATGTCGCACTGGCTGCAATAAACTTAAATAAATAATAATCCAGCGAGGTTATAAAGTCACGATTCATAGGTCCCCGTTGCTAGACATTTTGTGGAGGCACCTATCAGCAATGATTCCCTTCTCAAAATTGAGGACATTGAGCATGTTAAAGTGCCTGTTAGAGGTGGCAATAGATTTAAGAGGCTTTGTCAACGGGAAGCCATTTGGAAACACAAATTTCATACCCTGAACCATCCAAGTTTAAATTAGGATATTGATTTCCTGTCATTCTTATAATTGTAATTTTATATTGATATCTCTCGTTACCTATGTCTGCACATCTCATTTTTCCAATTGATTTATTTTATATGTTTACATGCGTGTATGTGTCTTTTCGCAAAACTGGAGAGATTTTAGGGATAGTTGTTGTTCATTGTTTTATTATCAGCAGATAATGATGGATACATTTAATTCATGTTCTTTTTGTTAAGCACATATTGGAGGTATCGAAAGGATAAAACAAGGACTTGAACCTCAGTAATTTTTTTTTATCAAATAAAATGATTTTTGGCTCAAATAAGGACTCCAAAATGTGATATCAAAAATAAGTTCTAATAAGAAAGGACAAATAAGTATCATGCTAATTTGCTCATAAGTTATTTACTTACAGTCCAGTGAATATATTCCACTTTGTTACAAAACTTTCCTGGTCAGAACATTGGAGAATATCAGACTGAAATTATCAAGTTACGGTCATTGCACGTAGTGTCCGCGGTGCTAATGACTGTTACTATGGCAGGCAGGTCATGAATGCGAGGCACTGCTTGAATGGAGGTGCTACTGTACAGATGAATTTACTTTCCTTGCACTGATAAACCAATCTCTTCCCCGCTAATTTCCATCGATTTTGGAAAATACTAACACAAATACTAAAAATCATTTGGTGTCCAGTAAATCATGACTGTTACCAAAGACAATATTTATTTTTTATTTTTTGATTATGCACATCAATTTATGGATTTTTTTCACATTTGATGGAATAACTCTGCATACGTTTGATGAGCCAAGAAAGTTTTCCAGCGTATTGCTGTGAGTCGGCTATTTCTGCTGCTATAAGTATCGCGTGTCCACAATTTGGTCTGCGGCAGCGACTGTTATGTGAAAAGGGAATTATGATGAAAATCATTCGAATCCATCCTTATCCTTGATCATAGTTCTGCGACTGCCATCCTCCCGCAGGGTAAGACATTACTGACTGCTATTTTCATGACTTTACAGTGTAATTTATGTTATACAACCACAATTCCTAAATAGTTAATTCCAAAATAGACAAAGTGTAAATTGTGGAAAAAAAAAATCAAAATGCAATGACATTCAAATCACACCAGCCAGTATTTTATTCACAATAAAACAGAGGTAACATAGCAAATGTTGAAACTGAGAAATTTTACAATTTTATCCACAAAATGAGCTCTATTCAAATTTAATGGCTGCTACAGGTCTCAAAAAATTGGGAAAGGGGCCTGTTTACCATGGTGTAGCATCCCCTCCTCTATTTAACACAGAGTGGAGGCGTCTGGATATTGAGGAGACAAGTTTAGCCATTGGAATTTGATCCCACTCTTGTTCAATACAGGCTTCCAGCTGCTGGAGAGCTTTGGGTCTCCTTTGACAGACTTCTCCTTTAATTATGTATGAAGCCTACAAGGTATATTTTGGCATGCCCGACTGGGATCAACGCAGACTCTAGGCACCTCATTTCACCTACGAACACTGCAAAAAACCTCTACAACAGGGTTATTCAACTGTGTCCAGAAAGGGCCAGTGTGGGTGCAGGCTTTCATTCCAACCAAGCACTTACGCATCTGACACAACTGATCAACCCCAAGAGTCTTTTTTAATGAGCTTGATTAGTAGTATCAGGTGTGTAAGTGCTTGGTTGGAATGAAAGCCTGCGCCAACACCGGCCCTTTGCAGGATAATGTGGAATAGCCCAGCCCTAGAAGGTTAGACAGACAATTTTTGCTCGTTTTAATAGGAAGATTTGATATGAACAAATTTAATAAAATTTGATGTATGTTTTGTTTTATTCAGACCTTAAGTAAATGCAAATGTGCAAATTTCCAGTGTGTACAAAGAAATGGGAGAATTCCTAAATGTCATTATTAGATATAATAGTATATATTATATAATAGTAGAATTTGCCGCGCCGTTGACAGCGGCTTGCCATAAGGAATGAGTTAAACAGGCTTAATAGTCCATTTGTCAAATTTCAGATGTATGAATACGAAAGTGGTTAGGACGAGACAGCGCCGTGAACGCTTAAATCCCAGTTTGGCGACACTCTTTCGCACCTAAAGAGTATATATCACTGACTGTACTGCTTTATAGCTTGTTTTACATTGTCTTTATCCTGCTTTGTCCAGTCATAGAAAATATTGACTATTGTGTGACATAATCTGTAGTCAAGGGACAAGATAAATAGAAATGTCGGGTGTCTGGGTCAGTCACCACCGCAGGTAAGAATCGCGGAGAAACTGCAGCCGTTTTTGCCCCTTGGCCAACTCTGGCCGGAGGGGTATTGTCGTCACCTGCGTGTCCGTCTGTCGTCCGTCCATGATTTTGTCTGGGCCAGTACTCGGCAAGTAATGATCACAGCTTCACCAAATTTGGAATGGTAACTCACTATGACCCTTAGGTGTGCAATGTCAGGTTTTTTACTGGATTTGGCCTTTGACCTTAGATCTGTGACCTTGACCCTGGAAATCTTGTCTGGGTCAGTAATCGGCAACTAAATATTGCAGCTTCACCAAATTTGGTATGGTACCTCACTATGACCCATAGATGTGTAACGTCAGGTTTTTTGCCGCATTTCACCTTTGACCTAAGCACTTTGACCTTCACCTCGGAAATCTTGCCCGGGTCAGTACTCGGCAACTAATTATCGCAGCTTCACCAAATTTGGTACAGTTACTCACTATCAGCCATGCATGTGCAATGTCAAGTTTTTTGCTGGATTTGTCCTTTAACCTTAGCTCTCTGACTTTGACCCTGGAAATCTTCTCCAGGTCAGTACTCGTCAACTAAATATCGCAGCTTCACCAAATTTGGTATGGTAACTCAGGTGACCCATAGATGTGCAACATCATGTTTTTTGCTGGATTTCACCATTTGACCTTAGCGCTGTGACCTTGAGGCAGGAAATGTTGTGCGGGTCAGTACTCAGCAACTATTGATCTCTGCTTCACCAAATTTGGTATGGTAACTCACTGTGACACATGGATGTGCAAGGTCATGTTTTTGTTGGATTTCACTTTTGACCTTAGCGCTGTGACTTTGAGGCAGTAAATCTTGTCCGGGCTGAGGGGTATTTAGCAATGCTTTATGTTTTTTTTTCCTGATCTCTGAAACATGACCGTACGCATTTAGGTGTGAACTAAACTATTTCCAAAAAAAATTCAGGTGTTATAATGCCATTTATAAGCTAAGCAAAAGCTAATATAGATGCTGATTTCGCCGACTCAGGATCAACCTTTGTCAACACGCCGCAAAGCAAGTTTGCAATGAGGAGCTTAACGTTATGGGTGCTCCATTCAGGGAATAGCGCACAGCTAAATCACGGGTGTTAGCATCCTTTTTCCAACTTGTGTAAAGACAAATCTCCAGGAACTGATTAAAACAATATCTTGTAATATAGATAGGTCATTACACACTTCACACAAAAGAAATGCCTGATATGGAGAATCAGAGTTGCGAGTAGCCCGAGTAGATGGCGATCACACTTAGAAAAATTTCAGAGGACATTAAATGCTGCCATTTAGTACTAATTAAAAAAAACCCTCAAATGTTTAAAAGAGGCCAGTTCCCTGAAAACTAGTGACAACAGAGGTGCAAAACGGAAGTTGCCTGTGTGGCAGTTGACAGCAGGACAACTCTATGATAATATTAACGGCCCCAAAAGGGAAGAGATGAAAGTAGGCTATGGAAATCTTCTATTTCCAGACACCTGTGTGAAAATGGTCTAATTTGTTCATGTTGCAGCCAAGAGCTGGCAACATAAAAAAAGGATAAGTTTGCCAAGAAATTCTAGGATCAGACACAACGGACTGAGAACAACTCCTTTGGACCAATGAGTCAAAATTTGACATTTTCTCATCCAAACACAGGACCTGTGTGCGCCGAAGAGTCGAAGAATGTTTTTAAAATGATTGTTTTATCCCTTCAGTAAAACATGGAGGTGGAAATATCATGGTTTGACGTCTGCTCGAAAGGTGGTGATCTCATAAAAATCAAAGGAATTATTGATTAAATCAGTGCTTGAATTGGAATAAAAAACGTGCTATTACTCAGAATCAGCAGCTCCGAAAAACCAAAACCGAACCAAAACCTTACTGTAGAACCGCATTACACTCCACCCAAACCCCAAACCAGCAGCCACCACTGCATATCTTTAACTAGTATTACTTAAGCTCCCACATTCTCAATTTACTAGTAGACTTTTGATAATATCATGACAATTATGTCTTCAATACCAAATAACTAACCTTCATGTGAAATGAATGGTGATATTGACAAAATTTTGCAGAAAAAAATAAGACTAACTACAACAGAACTACAGCTTTCTCAAAACGGTTGTCAAAATGGAACATGATATGAGAAAATTACACTCAATAAAATCATTTTATTTGCAACATACACTGCTTTATACAGAAATCAGGCCATTTCCAAGCAAGCCAATTTTAGGAGGTGAACCAATATGCATATGTTTATTGACTGAGTAAACTACCAGGCAGAATGACTCATGTAACATGGCAGGACAGATTTTTATAAGTCCGATGTTAATAGACAGGCAATCCTACACAGGCTAATAATGAAAAATGCAAACCAACTGAAAAATGGACAATACATCAGTGTTTCACACAGTTTCAAAGGTTACTTGTGGTGGTGGCTGTTCAAACTAAGTGCATCAAAAACATTAATGAGTGGAAAAAACCGTACCGACCCCACAAGAAACATTGTTTGACGAGCCATTCTTTGCTCTTACAGAAATTAATTCGGGTCGTTGCCCGGGGAAAATTGCTTTCGTTTCGCCGTGTTCGCACTATTAAGCCAAGCCAACATCCTCAAAATCGAACTGCTTTCAGTAAGAAGCGACGACTGGCTAAATAAAGATTTTGGAAAGCTCTGCATGCACGTAAATTCGCGCGATGCGGTAAAATGTTGCATTTTGGGTAGACGTGTCTTTATAAAATAATATATAATTGGCTTAAATTTCACTCGCCGTCCTTATGAACTACATTTGAACAATAACGGAATTTTTTTTTTTTTTTTGGAAATATTGGAATGCAGTCGTTCGGAAGACTGTATGGTTGTCTTGTGCATATTGAAATTAAATCAAACGCTGCCTAAAAAGAACAAATAAATTACCACAAAGACCGTAATTTGCAGCAACAGTATGCTTGCCTAGGTGTGTCAAAAGGTGACGGTACGCTGTAGGGTGCCGTAAGAAATTACGGTGCGCAGAGCAGTAAAAATCAGAGGTGGCGGTACTGCGTACCGGGGAGAACCGGCCCATTTTAAGCACTGGATTAAATGCTATAATCAAAACAAAAGGTGGAAATACCAGATATTGACTTTTTCCTCAGAGACATCATTACTTTTGTTTTTACTACAGTTAACTGTTTACTTATTTTCATCTATATGATACATTATTAAATGAAATAAATACTTGAATAATACTTGGTTTCTGATTTTTATTAAGTGTATAATCATCATTATACACTACTGTATTAAGCAAGGGAATAGAAAAAAAAAACATTTTGAAATTGTGATTGTCAATTACAATAAATAAATAAAAGATGTTTGCTTTGGACTAAGATTAAGCTATGTCTGTAAAGCTGGCCATGAATGTTTTGCTTTGGATTAATTTAATCCTTTATTCAGTAGGCGCTGGATTCGTTCAAACTCTATTCCAAAGAGTACTGGATTCTTGTAAACAACCTTCCTAAATAGCCGGGATTTTATTTCAATGATCCAAAACACTTGTCAAGGCAAAAAAATATTCATTAGAGCCTGTTATTTTAATGGAGAATAATCTCTAACCAATCTACAATCAACAAATGCAAACCAAACACCACAGGCAAGACCGTTGGCAGATCACAGGTTCAATAAAAATGCTATAATATTCAAACAGTGTTCAATATATATGAGGCAACCAATACTAATGCATCAAAAAAAACCTCACACACGTGCACATACACACACTCACACTCACACACACACACACACACACACACACTCACTCCCAGTTTCGGCCCTGCTCTGTTCTTTGGGAATCATTTCATTTTTACAGTCTGTAATTTTCCTGACTGTTTGGCGGCTGAGGAGAGGGAGAGGAGGAGGTGGCAGGAAGGCTGAGCAGTCTGGGTAAAAACAGAAGCCGCAGGAGTCCATTAAAGCCCACAGTCTGAGGAGCATTTCAGAGATAACTGAACATTATGGGATGGAGAAAAACACTAACCTTTCCTTTAACTGCTCTTTATTCATTAAGGAGGAGCGTGATCATGGGTGGGGATCCCGCCTAACAGGGGCTATAAATGAATGCTCTTAGGCAGCAGAAAAGGAGAGAAAGAGAGACACATAGAGAGAGAGAGTGTGCGTGTGTGTGTGTGTGGGGGGGGGGGGGGGCAGAGATAGAGATAAATCAAGACCCCTTTATTTTGACAGTTAAGGGATATGTACAATGCTAGAATGTTCCTATAATAAAAATTGTTACGAGAACCATAATGAATGAGAAATAGAGACTGAAATCACTGCAAACATTAAAAAAAATCTAAGCTGGCCCCTCCCAATGGAAAACAGAAGTTTTAAGTTTAAAAATATAAGTATTAATGAAAAAATATCTCCTAAAAAATGGACAAGATTGATTGGATAAGATAAGCAGCAGGTTAAATGTAATCAAACAAAATTATAAAGTAATCACAGGCTTGCTCAGTGCCACTCGTAATAGTTCCAACTTTAAATCACGCGGCCACACCCACTCTCCTTCATAGAACAACTGGGCACCAAACAGTAGTAATCACACACACACTCACTGTCCCAAAAATAGAGGCCTTAGTAATTCCTGTGGCTTACAACTTCTTCCGTCAGATGTGGTTCTTGGCTATTTCCAATGCTGCAGCGTAAATCAGTGACCTTGTTGCTCCTGGAGTGAATACAAGACATTTGTGACTTGTTAACCCATCTTATATGTGGACACTTAGGTGCTGTTGCATCACATTCACAACAAGAGGTCCTTCCTCTTGCTGTGCAGGCCCTAACCCTTGACCTCTGAACCCTGAACATCCACCCCATAATGGCCATGACAGCAGCTGCGCTGTCATACAGAGAAGGAGCTGGAGTCCATTCTCTGATGGCAAGTCCACGTCTGGTCAGACCTGACATTTAGTATCTCATTGTGACAAACCTGGAGAAGTCCCACAGACTATTTTGAGCCCTTAGCATTGCTTTATTGTTGCTGAAGTGATTAGAATTAGAGTTATGGATGGTCATCCTGGCTAACTTTTTTTAGGAACACAGTCAAAAAAATCTCAAGGGAATTTACTTAAAAACATTTTCTCAGCTGGGTCAGGCACTGTGTAAAGTACATATTGTATGACTGCTAAGATTGTAATCCCACTTAATAAACTAGGGTACTCACTAGTTACTTAACTAGAGTTACTCAACTCATTTCTGCGAGAATAGTTGACATATAAGTTTTAAGCTAATCCTGCATGGCAGTATCTTGACTGTGGCTTGAGTCACTGATAAATTTCCTACATGTATTTTCAAATGTGTTAGTTTGGAAAAGTCTTAAAACAGAGCTGAATTCAATATTTTCATGACTGAAGTTTGACCAGTTGGAGGTATCTGCTGCATGTGGAATGCTTCTGTGACCAAACTTGTTTGAACCAATAAAATTTCCATTGACATTCCCAGAATGTTCTCATTATAATGTTTATCTCATGACCAAATACAAACTTTACCGCTACCTTCCCAGTTGTTCTCAAAGTGTTTTCTGTTGGCTGAGAAGGCTGTAGAGATAAACTGTGAAACTGGGAGCTGTTGTCAGTTGTCAATATTCCTGTGATCTGGAAAAACCTAGTAGTACGCATGTCACTTTTGGTGGAAACTGAGTTTGACCCTCATTTGCTGTAATCTAGAGCGGTGGATATCTGAAAAGACTTGCTATTTGTTTTATTTGAACTGTCAAAATCAAGTTTCTATTATTTTTTCTCTTTTAGGAAAAATCCAAAATCTAAAGGTTTTTGTTCAAAAATGAGACCCTTGCCACTGATAAACTCACTAGGTTTTTCCAGATCACAGGAGAATAGTTGCCCTCATCTCTGACTCATAATGTAATGAAAATGTTTGTTTTACTCCAGAAGCACCATTTTAAACTTTCTACCATCATTGCACTCCCACCCCCCAAACCTTGATACTCTCTCATAATTGCATTTGTTTTTATTTGTCAGTGAAGGAAATGTTGATTAACTCCTAATATAAATCTGAATAATTATTCAAACCGAGTATTCAATTTGCACACTGTCCTCATAAACAATTTTTCTACTGAGAAAGAGTTTGTACTTTTTCTAAACTGATGTAGTACTTAGCAGAACACAGAGCTACCATTGCTGCTTTTTGTCATGATTCATCCATCCCAACGCAGTCGGGAGCCAAAATCAGGTGTGTTAAAGTGCTTGAAAGCAAATGGAAATGGGCACAATAACCAGAGCAGAGTAGGGCACACAAGATGCCAGAGCGGGCACAGTGAAACACGAGTGAGCCGCTAACGCAGCAATGTCGATTGTGAGTCTCAGGAGGGCCGCACAAGCAGAACTTTATCGAGAGCAGTTATCGAGGGCCTGCTAATGAGGGCCAGGCACAGGTGATGACCATAAACTGTATAAAAAGATGGACGACGCTACCATGACATCACCCATTGGTTTCAGCATACCATAAAGGAAGCCTCGATTTTGGCAATTTGAATTGCGCTATGTTGTCATTTTGAAACTGGATGTGATTTCTATTGGAAGAGAGCGTGTATTGAAGATCCGGGGAGCACCGTGGCTCTGGATCTGACCGTATCGGACGAGAACCAGAGGATAGCCACGCCCCTAAAGCATATTCTGGCTTTATCCTTTATTGTAGTCTATATGGGACCATAATTTACAAAAATGAACATCATGCTATATCGAAGGAAACTTGAAAATTGCTATATCTACCATAAAATAATATTAAAAATCATTATTTAAATGAAAAATCAGATGGGAAAGTAGGGTCAGTTTCTCATAGACATATAACGCGTTGAACTTCTTTCTGCAACCATTGACATCACCATCTGCTGGCCATTAAATAGAATGCTACTTTACGGTACTTCCGCATGGACTTAATTTTTCAGACCAGGGTGCGGCGTCCATCTTTTTACACAGTCTATTTATGAGTAATGAGACTAGTGAGTAGAGGCCTGGCAGTGCTGAGCCATGGTTGACTGGAGCAGGGAAGGGCAGTGTTGAGATTGCGGCACTTTCAGATTTGTTTGGATTTGTGGTAGTAGTATTTTCATTCCCTCCCACACACAATGCAATAAGTATAAACAGTATTTGAAATGTAAAAAATAACGTCACTTTGTCTCTTTCCCTTCATCCAGGCCATGTAGTAGTTCGAAGGGCCTTCAGTAAGCTCTCCTTTTATGGCTTGGTTGCCCGCAAGCTGTTTTTATTTAAACTGGCCTGATTAACAATCAAAGAATTTATTGACTGAGCGACCAATACATGGCCTATAAATAGAAATGGCAATGAAATGTCAATTCCCATTGCCTACATTTATATAATTGATATCACATTGTAAATCCAAAACTTTCGCTGACTTTACAGCTTTTATTTTCGCCGTCCTTGGGATTGTCACTCATCTGTGCAACCTTACAGCAGCCTTTAGCCGTGACAACATTCAAAATAAAGAACAAATTCCCGTAGCCTTGCAAACTAATTTCCGTAAATCTGTGCTTCTTAACGAGTGCTGAAATTATGAAGACATATTGATATTTTATGTCGTCATTTATGTGCAGAAGACGCCTCAAACTTTTGTGGTGCAATGCATAACCATGCTATCAAAAGTAAATTAGACTGTCGTCGGTTTTTACCAATTAGTCTGAGCAACTGTGGCTAATCGGGAGATGTAAACTGTGAGAGGTTAAGGTTATTAAGCATTTTTAAAGGTGAGGTTTCCGAAGATCAAATTCAAAATCAGAAGATTCCCCAAGCAAAATTGTCTGCCCCCTGGTACTGAAGCCAATTTGAAGACTCGCTGGTTTAAAAATTTGTTGCACTGGATCATTACCAAATTGATAAAACTATGCATTTTAGACACTTCAAGTATTCTACTTTCTGCTGAAATATACTTTTCCGAGGTGCTGTCTCCTCCTTTAAAAAAAAAAAAGACTCAGGAGAACGGGCGGGAACAAATAGGTACACGGTCCCAATCCTGGAGACCAATTTAAGGCTGGGAGCTTGTTCCAATCAGTTTTACACCAAAGCGCAATGACCTTCTTCTGTATCACTAATTTACCAAAACACACGGAAGAAGAGCTTGGATCAGTGCTAGCAGATGCAAACTGACTGGAAGGTTTTGTAGGGTATGAACAATGACAGTACAGCAATCCCACTGACACCTCAAGGAAATTATATGGACGGAATATTCACAAAAAGGCAAAACATAAGAATCATAAGACTGTGGTGCAAAGGAGGAAACTAAACAATAAATCAATTAAAGGAGACAAACCGCCAAAACGCATGCGGACTGCTTGACCGTTTGAGGAGCAACACACGAGGGTTGTAACTTGCAATCAAGTGTGTTCAACTTTTAATTAATTTCTAGATTAATAAAAGATTGCCATTGTTGTTGAAATTTTTCCTTTGATGCAGTCAATCTGTCATTTCCATGATAGTTTTTGATCAATCACAACTCCCAGGAATCTATTCTCAAAAACTCTTTCAATTTCAACATCACACATTTTTCATTTAATATCCCTATCAATTTCATTATGATTTCCAAAAACCATGAATTTAGTTTCGCTAACACTGAGAGACAATTTATTGATATCAAACCGAGTTTTGGGAATTTCCAGTTCCCTTTCAATTAATATGCACTTAACATGATTTGTGTTCCTTTAACCTCTTCAGACCCTGTGTCCATTACAATGGACGTCACATGACAACTGCTTTTTTTAAATTTTTTGCAACATTCAACACCACCTAAGTCCTCAAGACCATTTGAGTGGACGTTTAGCAACCAATCAAACAGCAGTATCGGTATCCTTGTGGCCATTTTTAAAAAATACAACACACTGAAGAGAGGCGCGGCAGGACTTCACTCCACACCACGAAGTAAGGACTTTTTTCAACAGTTTTATTCACATTTATAGATATTTGGGCAAAGATATCATACTTTTAAAACAATATTGACAGATGGAATGTTTGAATTAAAGCATAATATCAAACGTTTAACAGCAAGTTTTTACTCAGGATTTTTTCAAATGTTGCTGTCCATTTGAATGGACAGTGGGTCTGAAACTATGTCATTGAACTCAATTCTACACTAGGGAAGAATGACTTTGTCACTATAAAAATAGCACATCATATACATAGTTGGGAAATAATTCAGTTCTGAAGGGGTTAATCCCTGTGAAACAAATTTGTGGGCATTGGAGTAAGACTGTGTTTATCTGATGTGATATTTTACTTGTTGCAGCCCTGACATAAAATCGGGAACAATTTGGTCCAGGTCTAGCTCAGACAGCAAGACTATTGGGGCTGGATCAGCACCATTTTTGACAAGCTAGGAGCCAGGATCTGTTAAGATCCAGCCAGGCATTGCTTGCCGTCTGAATGATATTCATTACACAGTTATTAATTCAGCTCTGAATTAGGTTTTGTACATCACTGACTGTGGAAATAGACATCAGCATAAAAATTACTGAAGGTCAAGTGAAGCTCTTGATTTTAAAGAGGTCATATTATGAAAAACTCACCTTCTCAGCTCTTGTGCACATACATTTTGGTATCTGGGGTGCTTACCAACCTAATAATTGTGAATTAAAATAATCCAGTCTTTTTTTTTGGGGAAGGGGGGCTGCCCTTTTCATAAAATGCCTTGTTTGGCTTGGCATTCAAATTTGGCTCCCCTTGCTTTGTCACATTCTGGCTCGTGATAACTGATCCGCTTCAATCAATGTTTGCCAATTAATTCGCTTTAAGTTGGGGACTATATCATTTGAACTATTGAGTGATGCCGCTAAAGGCCGAACAGGGATGGACGAGGAGAAACAAAAACATTTCCAAAGTTTGGTAGAGAGAATCTGTGTTCTCTCTGTGGAAAGAAAAGAAGGAGCTTGTTGGACACTGCGGCGAAATGAACAGTGAATCTGTATTTCCCCTTCACAGTGCAAACTCCACATCTACTCCACTGTCAACATCTGGTGGCGATATTATTGGCTTGAGAAGATGGAGATTAATCATCAGTGGCGAGAAAGAAATGCTCTCCTTCAGTTTTTTATCGATTAGGTTTTAGTACGTGAGTTAAGGTGTTCTTACTGTAGATTTGCAGTTCAAAGACCAGTATAAATCGACTCCTGTAAGAGCTTCAAACTGACGAGCTTGACGGTCCGGTCAATGATCGCGTGTCATAATAAATCATGCAGGGTGCATTATTGTTAGTCATAAAAGGTCTTTAAGGGAAGATTCCAACCCACACTGATAAAATTATTGGTGGTGTGAATTTTATCAGTTTGAACGTCCATGGTTAAGTGATTGTTAAGTGTCCCTGGTGCGCTATCCTACCCCTCATTGGCCTGGGAACTTCAAATCCTGGCAGAATATTGCTTTCAGAGCCGTCACAATGGATAGGAATTGAACAGGAAGTGCTGGAACAGGAGATATTCAGTGTGGTTTTTGTTCTCATTTCTACAGGATTACAGGATCCAACATGATGTATTTTTTTTCCCTACAGCCCACATAATTTCAGGGTCAGAGGAGAACAGGGAAGAAGTATTTGCCCATGGCATTTTTCCAAGGCTGTTCGGCCTATTCTCCTCAATCATTATTTGAAGAAGGAGCTTCCAGAACAACAGGAAAAGGACAAGAAAATTTATTTTAACATTAAAACAAATGCTGCGTGAGGAGAGACAGCACTCAATCCACCACAAACAGTGGTTGCACTGCTATAATTTCATTTAAGTCCTGCGTTTCAATTGATTCTTTTTTTTATTTCATACCCAAAGGCAGGGATATCCAGTTTGAAAAGGGCTGGTGTGGATTCGAGCTTTGTTATATCACCAGCACTAATGCTCATGAATCTACTTTTTCATTAAAATCCAGGAAGAGTTCATAATTTGAATCAGGTATTGTAGTGCTGGGATAAAAAAAAAAAATCTCAACCCATGCCAGCCCTTTTCTAATAAGATTTCATACACCTGCCATAAGGTGTCCTGCTCACCGCAATATTCATATTTGATGTTTGAGCATACTGAAGTCTTCGTTAGTTGAAAAAGTTTCTAATTCACCATGATCATCTAAAAAGGATCCAGTCCGTTCCATTTAATGCAGCCGCTCCGTCAGTAGCTTCTCCTTCGCATAACAATACAGAGTGAGAAAGTATGTGTGTATGTGTGTGTGTTTGTGGATGTGTGAGCATGCATGTATGTGTGTGTGTGTGCGCGCATGTCCATGCAAGCGTGACCGTGTGTGTGAATGCAGGCAAGCGTGCGTGAGTGCGTGTGTATTTGAGTGCCTTGGTGTGGTCATGTGTGCAAATGTGTGTGCAAATATATTCAGGAGAGTCTATATGTGTGTTTGTATGAGTGTGAATGCGTGTGCCCATGTGCAGGAGTGTGTGTGCGTTTCAATGAATGGAAGTCGTTTTAATGTGTATAAGGAAACTGTCCTTGAAGCTCCGTTCCCTCCCTCAAAACAGCCCCTTGACACACGAGAGGACAAAACACATTCATATTTCCTACATATTCATTCCCACTTCAATCACACAGGGGCACAGTGTGAGTATTTATTCAGCACATCTGGAGGCCCAAAAACACAAGATGGCCCTTTGTTGGATGCTAGCATGGGAGCGAGCTCTGGACAGGATATTAGGGCTTCATTTCCCCTCTCCGGATTTTTGGGTACAGGCCTCAGTGGCCCACAGTTCAAACCGACGACCCCCTGGAAGCTGAGGTAAAAGGGGAACAGAGTGCTCTGTTTTCGGATGATTCTACAGAGATCCAGAGGGTTGAAGAATATCACTGAAAACAAAGCAACAGACTTGGTCTTGATTTATTATAGAGCATTTTCTGACTGAAAACAAATTATTTTGTCAATCACATTTGTAGTTAAGTCATTATCCTCCATCTATGCTGTTATTAGCATCAACAACACTTGTCAATCAAGGTTGGCCAACAATGGCATACCACTTTTACCACAACATCTGAGGAAGTGTGTTCAGTGAACTCCTACAAACCCTCTGGTGCAAAAAATGTGCAGGACTTTTGATAGATATTTTTAAATGGTCAATGTATAGGCTTTAACTACTTGGCCATAAGTATCTGCAAATCTTTTTAAATAACACTTCTGTCATAACCCTTCTGTGAATGCATTTCATGTCTCTTCCTATTCAGCAACTTGTGTGTCTATTAGGAGCTTGTCTCCTTTGATTGGTTTACGTTTTGTGTGTCTGCTGCTCCTCATCTGTGTCTTGCTTCATGGTTATTTTCTCATGATGATGTGACGGGTATTTAACCCCTTTGCGCAGATATACAAAATGCCGGCGTCCTTAATTCCGAAATTTAATTCCTAAATAATTCTGTAATTGAATTTCCAAACATCTTGCTCCACTGGAACAATTTTCCACAGTCTCTGTGACACAAATACTGAGTTATAAAGCCTAAATAGGCTCATGCATAGTAGGAAAAATATTGCATTATTTAAATTTTGCACAAAGGGGTTTAGCCTTCTGTTTTGTGTTGGAAGTTGCTGGATTGTAATTTGCCTTTAGTGCTTTGAACCAGTCAGCATTCCTAGTATAAACACTTTATCTTTATTAAGTGTAACATGTGCTTTAATTACAGCTATTTCTGGAAGTTTTTCTCTTTACTTAATGAACTCGAGCATGCTTCCAAGCCAACTCAGGGTCCTGGATTGAAACTGCACCCATGTTAGCCTTTCAAATTCATTCTGTTCCTTTGTCCAGTTAATAAGTAACAAGCTCCCAATCCAACTATTGTCATCAGGATTGGAACCAAGTTCCCCTCAAGCTACTTCTCCCTCCTGTGGGACAGTTTGGTGAGTGTGCACTCCATCTGGCTGTCATCCCGGAAGCCAGCTCAGCTTCGCCCACGACATCCGCACAGAACTGTGCAATCCAGATCTGGAGTTCTGAGGTTCTGAGGTTCCGCCTGTAAATTGCCTTATAAGCGCTCAACAGAACTACCTTTTGGATTATACTCTGCCACCACATTTCATACCTGGTCAGGAGCATAACAACTTCTTTCCAAAATTAACATCATATCTATGAGCTATTCCCACCTTAACTACTATAACAGCTTCTGCCTTTTTGGGAAAACTTTCTCAGAAGGTGCATTTACAAACATTTCTGTGGGGATTTGTCTCCATTCCAGCCAGTGAAGTATGTTAGTGGTTGGGAACTGATGGCCAATTAGGCCTGAATCAAATTTGGCTGTCTGTGTAATGCCAGTGGTGTCTGAAGGCGCTGAGGTCAGGGCTTGGTGCAGGCTTTTTCGTTTTTTACATGGATCTTGAAGAGCCATGTATGAGCCTTGCTCTGTACATGAGCACATCATCATGCTGAAACAGTAGAGGGCCTTCATCAAGCCATAAGAGGCAATCACTTGGAATGATAATGTACAGTACAGTGAAGATTTTCCTTCATTGGAACTCAGAGTCTGAGCACAAATTATATAAGAAACAGCTAAAGACAATGGGGCATCCTACAGCCATGTTAGTAATACTTATAACTAGAAATATAGTGAGGTGTCAACTCTGTGTTGAATATTCTTTACTATCTTTTATGGCTATTAATCTTGGAGCAGGACATTACAAAATTAGGTGAAGGCTATCACAGCTGACCATGTTAGTCATGGCTATGGTTAAGATTTTTATATTTCTGTAGAGGAAAAACTGACTAGGAAATGAAGGTATAGCAAATGTGTACTTCTATTCATTATGGACCACATTTTCCAAATGTAACCTCAAAGGGTACAATATTGGTCTTGGGACCAAAATTGCACTTTTTGCAAATGGGTTGTTACTCCGGAAATTTGAGTTTTAGGTTTATTGACTGATAAACCCAACCCAACCTAATAAGAACCTTTGTTTACCTTTTTAGACTATTTTTTATATGTTCTTTTCTGAAAGTGTTTGTTTATAGTCTCTGAACCCTCACTTCATCAGATTTCAACAAAATACTGATAGTTTAACAGCGTGAGACGAAGAAACAGAGATGTGGCTCACACTGGCTCACTAACACCTCAAATCTAATAACTGCTACAGATTATATCAATTGATGTAGCGCCGTGTTGGTCACATCTCATTTTAATGGGTTTCTTTTTGTCTTTAGTATAAAGTGGTTCTGAAAATTTGTCAATAGAAAAAAAATCAACGGACTAATCTCAGGTCCTCTAAAAACTAGGCATTCGTAAAAAGATTTGACCAAGTCCTGAATTAGCGGGTTATAACAGTAATATTTGTGTGACTGCTGCATGCTGAGAAGGACAGAAAGAGGGACTAAAATGTCAAAGAGCTTTTTTGTTTAGGCAGCAGCCTGTCTGGAAAGGTAATCAGTGAGGCAGGGGAAGAGGGAGAGAGGGAGAGAGGGAGAGAGGTGAGGAGGAGCAGAGTTACTGAAAGTAGGCGAAGGGGGTAAATGAGGAGGGGTCTGAAAGGAATGCGGGGAGAGAGGGAAGGAATGAGAGCAATCGAAAATGCTCTCAGATGATCTGAGACTTACCTCTAAAATGCATACTGACATCACCGGCTGGGCTTCAGAAGGCCTTCGCATGCCAGTGTAACAAAATGGCCGCCAGGTAGTGAAGAAAGTGGGCTTTTGACCATTAAGGAACACAAGCTTTGAATCGGCAGTACAGATCTCATTAACGATTACAAAACTCCTGCATAACCACGGTGTGCAAAGATTTTCTGGCAAAATTTCACGGTTTTATCTCTTATAAAGAACCAGCACGATAGCAGCCCTAAATACCAAGAATTCCAGAAAAATATATGCTGAGCTGCTTAAGCTGCTAGTGTGTTTTTGACCCTAAGAGCCAGTAGACCAGCTGACTAGCTTATGGTCAGATAATCTCCAATGATGTCTCCACATACCTGATTAGTTTAACCAGCTGCATGATCTGCTAGAAATGCTGACAGCAAAACTTAACCTAGTTTGGAATGTCAGACTGTTTCTCTGAGAAATTTGGTCACTGCTCACAGTAAGGAATCTCATGAAAACGGGCAAATTCAACTCTCATGCCATTGGCCAGGACTGTGGTCCTATTTGGCTTGTGCTTGGCAGGTTGATTGACCTCTCACTTTCACGGCGAGGTGAAAACCCTGTCGTCTTCGTGCTCACGGAAATGGGGGGGGGGGGTGATTATGTAATGACAGGTTGGGACTCGGCACTCAGCCTGTGGGCTGATTTTCTGGGCCTGTGTGCATCATTATCCTGAAGCGCCACACACGGCTGAAAAACTTCAAAAAACTGAGGAGGCCTGGGAGTCACAGCCTATTCCACACAGTTCGCCTTCATGGAAATGAGCTCTACAGAGACTAGCGGAGGCTTCTTTGTACGTGTGTGTGTGGTACCCTGGGGCTTGTAAGAACTCAGGGGTGTAATTCAGATACTACTTTAGGCTCGTAGTGCTTGACGGGCTCTGGTTGGGCTGATTAACTGTAAAGAGGGTGGTCTTAAGGGGTGATCTGGGGTTAAATAAAAATGACACCAGGAAATAACTCAGAATTAATCTAAAGAGGTGTATGAGATAACCACCAAGAAAGATACAAGTTGGAATTTTTCTGTTTATGCGGTTGCCATGGTAACTGAGCGAGCTTATTAAATATGCAGTAAACTTCTGGCACCAATTCCTCTTTCACTCTATGATAGAATTCAGTTTTTCTTTCATCATTTAAAAACAAGTAGATATGACATGGCATTGTAAAAATTATGACAAATGCCCAGTGACCAAAAAACAGCCACAGCAAAAAGCAACAGTGCCTGCAGGTAAAGGTTGTCTGACAGGGACAGATGGGTCACTTGGCAGGACAGCAGCTAATTACGGAACTTCAGATAAAGAATCACCCCAGAACTGAATCCATCCAGAATCAGTCAAAAATCAACATTTTCCGAGCTTTGCAAAGCTGGTATATATAGCAAGATACCAGCTGGTATATACCACCATAGATACCATTTCTATGCAATACTGGTGCACTTTAACCCGTTTGTGCAGAAGCCAAATTTGGCTATTTATGGGTTACCCACTTTAATGCTGTATAATTCAAGATTTAAGCTTAAAGATAAAAAATGTGGCTCAATTCAGAAAAGACACTTACAGCATTTAGAATTACATTGTATTTCAGTTTATTTTCATGATTCTGGTGGAGAAAATGAGCAGCAAACATTAAAAATCTTCATGAGAATTCACCATTGAAATTGCAGAAAAAATAATTCTGAGGATTGAAAAACTGCTGGGGCTTAAAACTTTACATTCCTGGTATCATAAACTCCTTGAGCACAAGCAGAATTCATCTTCAACATTACATTCTAGATTACCTACATGCTATTAGCCAAATAATACCGCTACCCACGTGTCTCCCCAAAGTCTTAAAATGATGCACAGTCAAATCATTAAAAAATCATGTATTTAACACAAATAAAGTTTTAAGGCATGAAATTTAACATGAACAAATTATTTTCTGGTTGAGTTTACTATGAATTTATCAATATCAGTGCAGTTGAATATCAGTGGTCACCAGTCCTCTCCAAACACAAAACATGCCTTTTCTCCATAATAAAGTTTAGAGTTTCAGCCATTTTTTTTCAAAGCCAGCACAAACACGCATTAAATAAACTGCTTATTATACGGTCAGAACATTCACCCTGTAATGGAAGCTGCCAGTCCCCTCTTCTAAGCTCACAAACCCATTTCAACACTTATAAGGAACAAGTACACCTCACTAACTCAGTAATATCTGAATTCTGAAATATACCTCATTTTAACAGAACAGACACTCCACTTTCAGGAAATATCAAATCCATTGCCTCTTCCTATTCAAAAGAAACGTGCAATGAACGTACAGTGGGTCCACCCAAATGCACGGGCAGTTCGCGTTTTAAACAGGAAAAAAAACTCGACATTCGACTTTGTTGAGTATGTTTACATTCCAAAACGACAACAACAAAAAAAAAACAAAAGTAGCAGCCTGACCTTTTTCATGAATCCCTCCTCGAGAGACAGATGTATCCAGTAGCAGGAACCCTCCGGTCCCGTTTCATTTGAAATAATTCCAATTGACCATATCCTTATCTCATTTAAATTCCGTAAATGTAACTGAGCACTTCAAGGCCAGTTTTGCTAACCAATTTTCTATAAATCGCGTCTATTTCAGCCGCGTAATGTGCATAACGTAGACAGGATACAACCGAGCAAGCTGATACGCATAGGTTTGTATGCTCTGTGTTTGTCCAATCAATGTGTTTCACTTACTCTAAAATGTTTAAACACTCGGGAATTGGATAAGAAACGAGCCAATCAATACATTGTTACCAGGGAAATTTCAAGAGGGCATGAAATGTAACTCTAGAATTACGCAGAAGAGCTTGAGTGAATCATTGAGTGATTGGCTATCAACGCCAGTACTCGGGTGGATATAAGGAAGCGCTGGATTTGTCAATGAAGGAATCTACGCGTAAATCCACGGTAGGGAACTACGAATTTTTTTGTATGTGACAACTGTAATTGACAGTAGGCTGCAATGTGAGAGAATCAATACCATGTCGATTTTTTTGCCTCAGAAAACTGATTTTTCTGAACCACTATTTGAAATGCTGTTGGGTCACTGTGGCTAAACTGGTTGCAACAGAGGATAACGATTTTTTCTGTGTCAAGATATCGTTTTTTTAAACTGCTGGCTCGATACTATGGGCGAGGATACTGACCAGTTTGCACATCAGGCTTAGCTGAGGAGTTTAATTCATGCAGCTCTTGAAAAATAGGGCGTGGAGTGAACTTCCCCATATTCAGAACTGCGTTCGAGGTCTGCTTGCTTGTGAACATTCAATAACTGATCCGGGGGTGCCATCTAGTGATCGAGTACAGTAACAGCGTGCTTAAATTTGCAGGTCTATAGACGCAGGCGCCTACATCTGCAGAAAGGGGTTAACTTAACACGGTGTAAGGAACACAAAACATGAACCTCTGGGTGATGGAGGAAAGTAATTAAGTCGGATGACGTATCGGACGAGAACCAGAGGATAGCCACGCCCCTAAAGCAAATTCTGGCTTTGTCCTTTATTCTAGTCTATATGGGACCATAATTTACAAAAATGAAAATCATGACATATCGAAGGAGACTTGAAACTTGCATTTCGACGAATGAAAGCAAACGTCACCTGTGACATCTGTACAGATCTGTGCTACCCTTACCTGGGGCTCCATCCCCACAGTATCATATTAGCTGTCAATAAAGCGACATTGGATCGTACTTTACCTCCACACATGACTCCTTCTCTGCGACATAACAAGAAACTATGATGGGCCTCTGAAGCAGGGAAAATGGAGAGACAAGAAGCGACAAGGATGAGCGTAAAGCAAGTAAATTAAAACAAGTAGATCAGAAGGATCTAATGGCTGCGACCTCGCCTAGCATCCATCATGAGGCCTAGTGTCCATGACTGGTGGTTTCTTGTACAAGTGTAATGTAGAAATCGGCAAATGACCTTGAAAATCAATAGGGGACCCTTCCTCTGTACCAAGAAGCTTGTTCTAAGATGTAATAGCCATCCATCAAATAAAAGTGGAGTTACGGTGCGAAAACTGTGAAATCAGGGCAAATTCGACACTTTTTTGACCGGTGTGACCTTGGGATTTGACAGATGACCTTGAAAATCAATAGTGCACCCCTCTACTATACCAAGAAGCTTGTTGTAAGATTTCATAGCCATTCGTAGAATTAAACTTGAGTCACGGTGCGAAAACCGTCAAATCGGGCAAAATTGACACTTTTTTTACCTTTGTGACCTTGGGATTTGACGGATGACCTTGAAAAACAATAGGAAACACCTCCTGTATGCCTAGAAGCTATTTCCAAAATTTCATAGCGATCCATGAACACTAAACTGGAGTTACAGCGCGAAAACCTGCAAACAAGGTCGTGACCTCTGTGAACTTGACCTTTGACCTCGACCTTGTGCATGGATATCACTTTAGTGAAGGTCAATAACTCCTGAAAATTTCATGATGATACGACGACAGGAACATGGTGAAAAAGGTGTCACAGACGGACAGACAGACGGACAGACAGACAGAAGCATTCATAGAGCTGCTTGGTCGCAGCTAAAAAAAAAAAACATTTATCAAAAAGTGGCAGGAAGGTAGAACAGTGGGAATATTCATAATGAAATTAGAGTGGCAGAGAGACACAAAGAGAGAAATATGAAAGGAGAATTCTGCATTTTCTGGCTAGACTTTATGCAATGGAAACATTAGAGAGAATGATGGGGGAGGGAGGGAGGAGTGAGGAGAGATGGAAACCTGAGGCGGAGTAAAGCTTCACTGGTCCAGGCACATGTTATTGTTTCTCCACGAGACACTTCAGCTGAGAGGAGAGAGAGAGAGAGAGGAGATAGGGGGAGGGAGAGAGAGAAAGGAGAAAGGGAGTGTGGGGGGAGAAAGGTAGAAAAGTAAAGGTATAAAGAGTGATAAAGAGGAGAGGGAGGGAGGAGAGAGAGAGAAAGAGTGAGTGAGAAAGAGAAAGACTTATTAGATTTATAAACCTACTTTATTGGGACAGTGTTCAAAAACAAATTACGGAAAAGGACAGCCATGTAAAAATGAAGGCCACACACAAAGAAAGCAACAGAGAGACAGACAGATAAGGTGAGAGGCAGAGAGAGATACAGTAGAATGGAGAGAGAGAGGAAGCGACAGAAAGTGCGGAGGGTTTAGATGGAGCATGCTTTGGTAATACGCATTTAATGCAAATAAAGTGAGTTGAATTTTTCATTTCAGAGAGAGCAAGAGTAAGGGAGAGAGTTACAAGAGGCAGAAAGCGATAGCGTAACTGCAAAAGATTAAGGGAGAGAGAGTTGGAGGAGAGGAGGGGTGATGACATTCCCTGCTGGTATATATTAGTAGTAGTAGTCAATTTCTTTAGCCTTTATTCCATGAAAATTATTTTTTTAACAGCTGAAACTGAGTTGGACAAAGTAGACAGTTAAAAATATTTCCCATTGGATTTAATGACACTGTGTTGTTTTTCTGTGGCTTGGAATTTATCAGAGAAATGTTTACGCTGCAGCAAAAGAAGAAATAGCCAGGCGAAATTGAAAGAGGGAGGGAATACAGAAGAGGAGAAAGATGGAAAATTCATGGACGCTTGTGCACACGGTTTCCCACATCCCGTCCAAAATCAGAGAGCTGGTCCGCGCTGGAGTACCTGGCATCCAAGTGCTCTGGAATCCAGCTGTACTGACATCATACGGCCTCATTTCTTCGCCGTGAGAGAGCAGCACATTTTCATAGCACAAGTGCAAACTATCGGCGGCAATCAGGCACAAATCATCGGAAATACAGAAAGCCCACACTCTTCTCGCAAAATACAAGCGATGTGCTGAAAAGCTTGCGCTAAATCACAAGCACATTAACATTATTTGTGATGGCCTCTGCCACAAGTACTGCATCGTCCCATATCATTCTATCGCTAGGACGGATTTTGTTGACAACAGCTAAAAGGGAAAAATTCCAGGAGTTTCTAATTCCTAATTCTCCAGTCAGTAATAGTATTTAGAGGTTGTCAATCATAGAGGAAAAATGCATTTGGTTACTGCATTTGGTTAGCATGAATTGCTTGATTTATCACAGCCACCTCTTCGAAAGATGACGAGCCCTTGTTCCAAAGCAAATGATAACCGGATGCAAGAAAATTGATACAAACCAAGAATGAGAATTTGTATAGGGATATTATGCCAGACATCCAAATAAATATATCTTCTCACTACTGTAAGCGCTCATGATGGATTATTTGTGTTCATATTAAGATTTATTCTTCTGAAGAAAAAAGCAGGGAGAGAAACGTAGAAGACCCGCAGTCAGATGCTTTTCAGCTGAAGGGAAGCATTTCTGTGCGACGTGAGTATCCTGCTTCGCCAGGAAGGCTGGGTCTCTGCTAAACGCATCAAACTTGCAGCACCCTGTAACCGAAGCCAGCACATTAGCAGCGGATTTCAAATTGCTCTCTGACACCAGAAGGTCTGCTGTCCCGTACAATCGCTATGTTGTTGTGGTGACTCCTGCGCAGGGCATTCCGATGGCCCGGTTTCCCGTGGTCTTTGGTAATTGGCAGTGTCTGTATTGTGTCTACGAGAGCAGGGAATGAATGTGCTAGAAAAGCGTTGGCACGGTAACACTCCACCTGAGCTCACATCTGCTGGTCATGCCGGCATACGCCCAGAAATGCCAACACATCACCCCGCCAACACCTAGGTGCTAAGGAAATACTGTGGACTAAAGTCTCTATTTGTTAGATGTACACAGAATCACACGTGCACGCTTAAAGCGAGGCAATTTGGACCAGTTGTGGCATCAATTGAATTAATGTACAAATCTGTGGGCTAATTTCAATTTTTGTCCCTTCCAGTCACATTTCCTAAATTAAACAGGCTATTTTCTGTGACACCAACAAAAAAGGGCACATTTAGGGTGTAAAACATCTTAACGTAGACTTTGACATAAAAGCATTTAGTATGGGTGTGCGTTTAGTAAATAGTATACTGTTGGTTGAGATGTAAAAATATTTATTATGAGTGTGTGTTTGGCTGTGATATAGAGGTATTTAGCAGAGTTCTCCTTACTTTTGAAATCACCTTTCTGTGCTGTAAATTACAGGTGTCTGCCGAGCGCAGCGCGGCAAAAAATTAGCTGGGGTCTGACGCCTTTGGCCCCCAGCAGCCAGGATGTTGAGACACTTGAAAATGCATTCTCAGGTTTTCAGCACTTACAGAATACAAGCAAAGTAATCTAATAATCATTGACATTTACAGTGAATATTCGTGGGAATTATCAGCCATGAATTAAGTTTCCAGTCACTGCATTCATTGAAGACTAGAGGTCAGTCTGGCAGTACGGTCAGTTGTAGGCGCAGATCAGAGTCACAGTGAAACAGAAATGACAGGAAATTGGTTAAGAAGCCTTTGTGTCCCGGCAACATCGACCGCACATTATCAATATCAGGAAACTCTGTCTTTGATTTAACAATAAATTAGAGATGTTAAAAATTTTCTGAGAACAATGTGTTTAAATAAAACCTAACACATCAAATACAGCGCCCTCCATAATTATTGGCACACCTGGTTAAGATGTGTTAAAAGCCTTAAAATAAATTCACTTTTTATTGCAGAAGCATACTCTTACATTGAAAATTGTAGAAAAATGTAACCTTCACCTCATGAAAAAAAATCCCTGACTAAGTAATAATTGAAGCACCTATTACTAAAACCCCATGGGGTTTTAGTAATCAGTGCTTCCATTATTTTTCAAAAAATCACCTGTTACACAATTATTGGCACCCCTAACAATTCCTAGGAAATAAATGTAATTGAAGTATTTCTGTCATTTCTACAGTAGTTTACAAAGTTAATAAGAGTATCTAGGAAAATTTTATTAGTAATTCATCACTTCCTGTTTCCCTGGGGTATAAATATGATGTGACACAGAGGCTATTTCTCTTATCCACTCTTCAACATGGGAAAGACAAAGGAACACACCATTCAAGTAAGGCAGATGTTCACAAGTCAGGCAATGGCTAAAGGAAAATAGCCACTCGCCTGCACCTGCCCATATCTACTGTCAGAGGAATCATTAAAAAGTATAAAACAACTGGAACAGTAGTAAACAAGCCTGGATGAGGACGCAAGGTTATTTTGCCACCACACACAGTAAGTAGGATGGTAAGAGAAATAAAAAGTTCTCCAAAGCTCATTGTTGAAGAATTGCAACAAATGGCAGCATCTTGGGGTCACAAAGTCTCCAAAACAACCATCAGGCGCTATCTACATGCCAACAAGCTGTTTGGGAGGCATGCACGGAAAAAGCTTTTCTCACTCACAATCATAACGCAAACGTCTGGAGTTCGCTAAGCGGTACTGGGACTTCAACTGGGATCGCGTGCTTTGGTCAGATGACACCAAGATAGAGCTTTTTGGCGACAAACACTCAAAGTAGGTCTGGCGGAACACAAAAGATGAGTTTGCAGACATGTCCAATGTATGCCCACTGTGAAGTGTGGGGGAGGATCGGTGATGCTGTGGGCCTGTTTCTCTTCCAGAGGCCCTGGGAACCTTGTTAGGGTGCATGGCATGACGAACGCTTTGAAATACCAGGACATTTTAAATCAAAATCTGGTGGCCTCTGCCCGAAAGCTGAAGATGGGTCGTCACTGAGTCTTTCAGCAAGACAATGACCGTAAACACGTGGCCAAATCTACACAGAAATGGTTCACCAGACACAGAATCAAGCTCCTCTCATGGCCATCTCAGTCCCCAGACCTCAACCCCATTGAAAACCTGCGGAGTGAGCTGAAGAGAAGAGTGCAGAGGAGAGGACCTAGGTCGCTGGATGATTTAGAGAGATTGTGCAAAGAGGAATGGTCGAAGATCCCTCTTTCTGTATTCTCACATTTTGTGAAACAGTGTAGGAGAAGATTAGGTGCTGTTTTGTTGGCAAAACAGGGTTGTACAAAGTATTAACATCAGGGGTGCTAATAATTGTGGCACACATGATTTGAATTAAAAGACCTATTTCTTAATGTGGGATTTTTTCCCCACTGAATAAATGCACTTGAATTAAAGGTTGGATTTTCCTCTTTTTTTTCATTTTGGTCCAATATTATGCAGAAAAAAACTGAATTTATTAGAAGCTAAAGAACACATGTTAACCCACATCTTAACCAGGGGTGCCAATAATTATGGAGGAAACTGTAGAGCACAAAAGTTGCTTCATTCTGGTACCAGAAGCACCCGTGTAACCAAAGTATTGAGGACATTATGACAAATGTTATACCAGGAAATTGACACCTTTAATTGTTCTTACGTTAGATGGAAACGAAAGCCATGATCAAAGTCTGTGCTTCTTGAATCTTAAGGGCCTACGTTCTTTAAAATGCTAATTTTGGTGCAGAACTTTTACTTTTCTGTACACTAATCAATGGGATCTAGGACTGAAGAACTGTTTTTCCAATTTCCCTTTTTTTCGTTTTATTGCAGCCACAATACGTTTTTCCAAGCAGAAGACCCAGCTTGTAATCATAAAGTATAATATGCCTGTTGCACATTCCTGGACTGGAATGCGCCCTTTTTTGGCTAATACTAGTTAAATATAAATAGCTGTGTTGAATAGTTTAACTTGGTTAACTTTGCCTGAGGCCAACTTAATAATTAAAATTTTATATAATCATATTTTGGCCATGGCTACAAGTATGCAGCCGAACTGCAAAGTCACCAGGCTCGCAGTAAGGGAGTCCAATGCGCATACGCATTCCCGTACTCATATGACAAGAGGTTATCAATACAGGGCTGCGTTGAATAGTATTTTTTACTGAGGAAAGTTCCTAATTCCTATGAAATGATCCTGAAATAATTACAGGACAGCCTTGATCAGTGTATCCGAATTCTTTAAATATTATGGAAAGGTGTCTCAGTGCTTTAGCAGGGTACAAAGAAACATCCTTTTTGAAAAGAAAGGAGAAAACGCTATCTTGTAATTTTGGGCTGCAGAAATATTTAAAGCAGAGACCATTCATCCAGCCAATGGCGTAAAGAAACGTATATGATGGGCAGGGGGCTTGTGATCACGCTGCCTTGTGTGAGTGAATTCGGATTCTCGAAGTTGTATCCCTAAGCCGTTGGGAATTCCCTTTTACAGCTTTCCTTTACCTTATGTTTTCCAACAACGTTAAAGAAAAGTGGCTAGGAATTTGTGAGGTTACGATCAGGAACCAGGCGCGAGAACCAAGTAATCCAAAAAGCTTGTGTTTCATTAGAAAAAGGGGCGAACCCCCGCAGAGCAGGAGGTAACAGTACTAAGTCCACAATCCAAAAATCAGAATCCCAGGGATGTAATCCAAGTTGTAACCAGGGCAGCAAACACAAAACTCGTAGTCGGGCAAAAAAGGTTCGAAACACAAATGCAAACAAATCCAAGTCAAAGCCAAAATCGTAATCAGGGACGGTACAGTCAGAAGAGAATCACAAAGAGTACAAGGCATAAACAGTTGCAGCACGGGAGAAACGTTCTGGCAAAGGAGCTGGCTGTGAAAAGACTGCTTAAATAGACAAATGGGAAGTCACATGCTGCAAAGGGAAACAGATGAACTGGATCAGACTACTTACAAAGGAATGAACATGAGGAAGTGCCTAATTACAAGAAATTGGCAAAAGCCAAAACATGGACAGGGATCACAAAGACAACCTACAGACATATATACGGCTCCAGTTGGGGAGTTCTACCGTGCACAGAAAAGGAGAGAGAGAACAGAGTTAACAAGCGCGGAGGTTCTGTTGAAACTGCAGAAAAAGATGATTGAGTAAAGACAAGAGGCGGAGACTAGAATAGGGCAAATGCTGAGAGATCGTTAGTCAATTAGTGAAGTGCAGCTATACAATCCCTAGTGCTCGTTAGTAAGTTAGTACTATAAACAATGTTAGTTTTGGCTAGTAAGTTTAACTAAAACAATAAACTGTTAGTATTGTTAGTAATATAGTAAAGCAAGGTGAAGGAAGTAAACGAGATTGGAAGGAATGATTGAAATCCCAGAAACCATTAAATCACCCAAAAGAGTGGCGCACAATACTGGGGCTGAATGATCACAAGACATGAGACCAGACAGGGGAAGACGAAGTGCAATGCATGGTGAAAAACAAAACATGGACCGGAGTAAAACTGCAATGATGGAATATGAAAACAAAACAGGGACAAGACAAAAACAACACATGGCCAGGCATCTAAATCCCAAAACTAAATACAAAGCATAGTCAGACAAAGCAGAGATCAAAATCCAGATATGGCAGAAACAAAAATAAACACGGCAAACAGAGTAGAATCACAACAAAATTAGTGTTTCGGCCCTAATTTTTTAACTATTTGAATGCAGCCCTGGATTTGAACAAAGCTACTAATATCCTGGCAGTCCCTTCCCAATTTATTTCACTGCATCGCGCAGCCAATTGCGCGCTGCTCTAAAAATGCTGCAGACAGTGGATCGACTCTGCATTGTGGTCGTCATAACTGTTCTATGTTGCAGCGCCGTAATCGGGTGAGCTAACCCGGAGGTCAAATATTGAAAAGACTTAGTATCCCCTACCCAGAGAAAGACAATACTCCCATACGGCTGGACTTTACTAATTGCCGTACGGTCCTATACTGGTAGACACTTTGTATTATTTTAGTCATGCTAATCTGAGAGTGGTGGATATCACCTTGCGTTTTAACAATTAAACTGCTCTATACTGCCCCAACGTGACCTGATTTACGCTAAGAAATGTCAAATACAGCATGTGTTGTGGGCTCATAAATCCACGAACTATGGCCATATCAAGCAAATTTATTGAATAATTACCTGCGTTCGAGTGACTTGAGACATGTATAAAGGTACCATAATTATTATATTTGTCATTCAAAGTGAAAGAGGGTGTTTATTTCCAGGGAGAAAAGTGGTGTCATTCGTGACTTTTCAGTCCACCATGACAACCGGTCGCTCCCACCACTGGACCAAGCGAGTTCTAGGCATAGATATATATGGTTCTAGGTCATTGAAAAGTAACCTCGATTAAGGTAAATCCAATGAAACTTAATGAGTTCTTTTCATTAAATATGCTTATTTGGTCATTCCATGTCAAATGTCCGAATGGCTCCTGCTTGACCATCTCAGATTTGGCTGAAAAAAATCCAGCCAGTGCATTCACCTCCTAATAGGAGAAATCCAAAATTTTAGCTCTCAAATCCTAATAGTTTTGTCATAAAAAAATAGGTTTTGCAACTAAGTTCTGGCCCTTTTTGAACAGCAATTTCAGCAAAGAAAACCATGAATGACAAAAACAAGTATGAGGAATCATTTTCACAAACAAATTTGTCACCACAAAGTCCTGACCTTAAGCACATTAAAAGTTATTGGGATGCGCTCAAGAAAGACCACCGAGTGGTTCAACCATTATGTCGAGTAGACTGGGTCTCGGCCAAAAATTATGGCATTTCTGATTGAAAATAAATTTTCTGGCATTGCATAGAGTTGTCAAAACAATGACAAGATGAATATGCACTGTAATCAAAGCTACAGGGGTTCCAACTAAATATTTGAATGTGCAACTTTTTTGGCTGGGCAGTGTATTCCAGCTAAGTCCTTCAAATTTTCAGGGGTGAAAATCTGCTGCTCCAACTTGAGGAATATGGACTTTTGAATGTGTCCCTTTAGTTCATCATATACTTCTGGGGGCTTAAATTTGCTCAAACATTTTACTCCGCGCTCTGCGGTAGCATATTTGAAGGACTGTAAAAAGCCTAATGTCAAAGACAGGGATTTGGTATTGCACATACAGCTTCCCATGTATGTTGAGTATTTTGTAATCTAATTCTGCCCCTCTCTTACAAATAATCTAGAAAATATTAAGGCTTGAAAATGAAAAAAAAAAATTGTGCTATTTTTAACATTTGATACCAGAGAACAAATGACACCAAATTGACTGTTTTAGAAAGATTAGATGCCCGTTATTAACATATCCAAAATTTGTGATGAGCTTCTGCTTTATTTTGTCAAAATAAACTCTTGAAAATATGGTATTTTTGTGGACACACAGCATTTAATAGCATCAAAGGCATATTCAAAAATTATTTCATAAAATGCACATAGTTAATGACAGAAAGCTTAAACTCAACATTGTGCTTTAATTCACAAATGTTAACTTTAAGGTATTTTAATTAAGGTATTTAATAAGAATATGTGTTCAGTACTTGAACTGAAGGCTGTTTGATGAATGTATTTATTTATTATGAGTTTTTGTTCAGTGCTTATACGGTTGGCTGTGAGATAAAGTTAAGTAATAAACATGTTCAGTACTTATACTGCTAGCAGTGAGATGAAGGTATTTAGTATGAGAGCATGTTCTGTATACTGTAGGCTGTGAGATGAAGGTACAGTATTTATTTAGAGTTTGTGTTCAGCACTTATAGTGAAGGCTGTGAGATGAAGGTATTTTGTATGAGTGAGTGTTTGGTGGTCACACTGGGGGCTGTAAGATGAAGGTATTTATTTATTATGAGTTTGCGTTCAGTTTGTGTACTTTTATGCTAGGGTGTGAGATGAAGGTATTTAGTAGGGGTATGTGTTCAGTACTTACACTGCAGGCTATCACCTGAAATTACTTAGGATGAGTTTATGTTCTGTAGTTATACTGCAGGCTGAGATATTAAAGCACTTGGTGTATGTGTTCAGCAGACATACTGAAGTCTGTGATATATATTTTTTTTGAGTGTGAGATCAATACAATATGAAGGTATTTGAAAGAGTGAGTGTACAGTACTTACCGTATGCTGCAGACTGTGATATAAATGAAGCTTCGTGAAAATTCAAGCAGGAAGACTCCTTCCATGGGCTCTCAATCTCAAGTGCTGATTTTCTATTTACCTTATTTAACCTTGCCCACCCTTTCGGTCCTCAACCAATCACAGCTTGATGAAATAGCCATTAACCAATCATAAGCTGCTGGCAAACAGGTTAAGTTCTCTTTGCACTCATTTAGCTGAAAAATCAGCACCAACATGTTCTTTGACCCTCCTCCTCCTCAACCAATCACAGCTTGATGAAATAGCCATTAACCAATCATAAGCTGCTGGCAAACTGTTTAAGTTCTCTCTGCACTCATTTAGCTGTCAAATAAGCACCAACATGTTCTGTGACCCTCTTCCTCTTCTTCACCGCCTCATGAAGAAAGCCTGACCTCTCTGTAACCAGTTCCTCAGCTTATACGTAGTATATTATTCACCACCAACAGTGTCTAGGCCCCAGGGAAATTCCTGCATTCCACATAATTTATGGGAGCATATATTAGGATATACAGATTCACTGCTGGGGTCTTAAGGGGTCTATGCTCTTTAATAAACATCATCCAGTTTAACTTCCATCACTCTCCCTTATATTTTGTGTGTCCTGAAACAAGCTATTTACAATCTTACTGGATTGTACAGGAACCTGCAATGCGGTGTCTTTTTGCGTATTAATTTAGAATGATGCAACATATGGAATTCCATTTGGGTCTAAATTAAATAGATAAATAAATACATTCATAAATAATTAAATATGGACATGAAATAAATTAATATGAAACCAATCTTGAAATAATTAAGGAGGGCATTAAATATATTAAAATCTAAAAAATTTCAAGCTTAATATCGTCACCCTATTAAAATAATGGCCAAACTCAGTATTAATTCAGTATTTAAAAAATGACATTTTTCAAGTGACTTGAAAATATGGAGATTTTTATTTCATAATTTCACCTTAATTTATTTATTTAACCCATTTGTGCAGAAGCCAAATTTGGCTATATATGCATTACCCTATTTAATGCTTTATAATTCAAGATTTGAGCTTCATAGAGAGAGGGAATATGGCTCAACCGAGACAAGATACTTGCAGCATATAGAATTCCATGATGGCTGTTGAGTATTAGATACCAAACGCAGTGGCCAGAATAAAAGGGGAAAACAGCAGAGGAGAGAGAGACACAAATAACATAAGAAGGCGAGACTCGTGCTGCCAGCGGACCTAGATGTCATCCGGGGAAGGAAGCAAAGCGAGGTCGAAGGGATTCTCATGCTCTCTTAAACTCTCTTACTACAGACCTTACAGGCTAAAGTGCAAACGTAACACTGACACTCTAGGGAATTGAGGCGGAACTAGGGCTTATATAGAATCCGGGCGACGCCCTAATTAATGCCAGCTGGCCAAAGAATTTGATTGAGAGCAAAACGATGTCGTCCCGGACGAGAGCAGCAAAGAAAGCTCTCAAATCCACCAAACCATGACGATTTCAGTTTATTTTCATAATTTTGGTAGAGAAAAAGGGCTACAAACATGAAAAATCTACATGAAAATTGAGCATTGAAATTATAAAAAAATAATACTGATGATTGAAAAATGACTGGGAGTAAAAACAATACATTTACGGGATCATAAACTCCTAGACCACAAGTATTCTTCATCTGAGCATGAAACTCTATATTATCTATGCTTCAGGAACTAAATAAGACAGCTCGCCAGGTGGCTCCCCAAACTCTCAGAACCTTCAAAATGACGCACTGTCAAATCATAGTTAAAACATATTTCTAACACTAGTCAATTTTTGACGCATAAAATTGAATATGAATTAATGATTTTCTGGTTGAATTTAGCATGAGTTTATCAATATAGGCGCAGCTGGACATCAATGGTCCCCAGTAACCTCTCCAAACCCAAAAATGCCTTTTCTCCATGATAAAGTTTAAATTCTGACCATTTTTCATCAAAGTCCCACAAGCCAGCTCACATACTCCTTAAAAGAATGAATGAATTAAATTTTTTATTATTGTTTCATGCACACAATTGTATACCCAGCCTGCATGGGCTTATAAGACACCAAAAAATCAAATAATCCAGCACCAGGACCAGTGTGCATCAGGAAATCATGTCACAAACAGCCTATCTTTTCCAAGCTTTAGAAATAAAATCCGCAGTTCCAAAAACATCAAAATTAAACAGCCATTTCATCTTTTCCTCATCTGACCAATAGAACATATTAGCGTTATGTTGTATAATATCATTAAACAGACACTCTCTTTAATCATCATAAAATGTGCAATACAGGAGAAAATGAGATTCACTTTCCACTTCATTCAAGTCACACATCTCACACAATCTGTCATCTTCAGGGATGTTATTGAATCGACCGGTTTCGATGGCCAGAGGGAGAATACCAGACCTCAGCTGAGCAACCAAAGATCTTTGGTTTCTAGATAAACGGGATAAAACATATAGTTCAGGGGTAAAGTTCTCCTTGATTAGCATATAAGTTTTCAGTTTGGGTTTTAACAGAACACTTTTAAACCAAGTCTCCTCAAACTTGAGAAGAAGCTTGTTTTTAACAGAATTAATATTACAACAGAAGTTATTCCTGCAAATATACTGCATGTCCACTTCTTCAAAAAGTAATGCAAGCTTTTTTGTCCAAGGAGAGTCATGTGTTTTGTTCCACAAAAATACTTTCTTATTGATTCTACCCTCTGCCATTTTAATCAATCGATTCCATAGTCGCAGTATTTCACATTTTTTTTGGATAGACCCAGGGACCCAGCCCATATCTCCTTGAATCGCTGGGATCGGAGCAAACCTATGTACCCCCAGAGTTTGTTGATTACGGATCCTAAAGCTCTCCCAGCTGAGTTAGCAAGGGCCCCTGTTCCAACGTCAAAACTCATAAACTTGTCAAGAATAAAGCCTAAATATTTATAAACATCAATATATTCTAAATCAACTTGACCAAAATAAATTAGCTGACTGCTTCTTTCCATATTTTTTGTTCTAAAATGCATCATTTGTGTTTTGCTCTGATTTATGGCCAGTCTCCATTTATGGCACCACACATTAAGGATATTTAACATATTCTGTAAGCCGAACTCCAATCCAGCCAATAAAATAATATCATCAGCATACAATAATATACCTAAATTAATATCATCAAGACATATGCCTAGATTAGCTTCCTTTATCCGTAGAGCCAATTCATTCAAAAATAAAGCAAACAGGGTCGGGGAAAGCACATCTCCTTGCTTAACTCCAAAGGGGGTATCAAACCAGTCAGTAAATATATCATTAATTTCAACATAAGCAACTGTATTATTATACAATGTCTGAATTGCTTTATAGAATCTACCATCGACCCCCACCTCCAAAAGTTTAAAAGCAAGCAGATCCCTGTTTACCCAGTCAAATGCTTTTTCAACAAAAATGCAAAGGTGGGTTTACCCTCAGCTAGTCTAGTACTTACAATAGATGTTACAGAGTGCACGGAGGTAGGGTATTCAACAAAAGTTAGAACTCGTTATCATGTTTCAATGCACCTTAAGTCAATTTCACACCTGGATTTCACACATAAACTAAAGGCAAATAAGGCGGCGGGTCCTGATGGCTTATATCCTAGAGTGCTCAGGGAAGTTGGTGAGATCATCTTTAAGCCGCTATCCACTATCTTCAGGCGGTCTTTAGAAACTGGGGAAATACCAAATGATTAGAAATAGGGCAATATATTACCAATATATAAAAAAGGGGACCGTACCGAGCCAGTAAATTACAGGCCAGTCAGTTTAACTTGCATTGCGTGCAAAATATCGGAATCGATCATAAAAGATGAGCTGGACTTATTTCTGGAACGGAACAGTATCTTGAGGGATAGCCAACATGGTTTTCGCTAAGGAAGGTCATGCCTGACAAACCTTCTGGAATTTTTTGAAGAGGCCACCAAGACTTATGACCAGAGCAGGGCTTATGACATCATATACTTGGATTTTCAGAAAGCATTCGATACAGTAAATTAGTAGAAACTAATTTTTAAAATGAGCTCCATTGGAGTTACTGGAGGTATTCTGAAGTGGATTCAAAACTGGTTGCAGGACAGAACACAAAGAGTGGTGGTCAGTGATATCTCATCTGAGCTGGGTATGGTGGGGACTGGGGAGTGGCGTCCCCCAGGGATCGGTGTTGGGACCCCTGCTGTTCCTCATCTACATTAATGACCTTGATAGTAATATTGAGAGCAGATTGGTTAAATTTGCAGATGATACTAAATTGGGGGGTTTGGTAAATAGTTTAGGGTCCACTAAAGTGATTCAGGATGATTTGGATAGAATCCAGAATTGGGCAGAAATGCGGCAAATGAAATTTAATGTAGAAAAATGTAAAGTCATACATGTAGGTAATAAAAACATAAGACAGGATTACTTCATGGGAGGTTTAAAAGTAGAATGTGCTGTACACAAGAAAGATCTGGGAGTGATTGTTGACCAAACCCTCACTGGCTCTCGCCATTGTGCCGTAGCAGTTAAAAAAGCCAATCGGATGCTGGGATACATTGCCAAAAGTATTGAGTACAAAGCTAAGGAGGTGATGCTACTTTTGTACAACACATTCGTCAGGCCACATCTGGAGTATTGTGTACCGTTCTGGGGACCATACTTTAAGAAAGATAGAGAGGCTCTAGAGAAAGTTCAGAGAAGAGCCACTAAGCTTATTCCAGGTATAAAAGATGAAAGCTATGAGAAGAGGCTGAAGATCCTTAATTTCTTTAGTCTTAGGAAAAGGAGACTGAGGGGTGATTTGATTGAGGTCTTTAAATATGTTAAAGGGATTAACAATGTGAATTATGTAGGATTCCTTCAACCAAGTGTTGTGAGTAGAACTCGGGGTCACAAATGGAAGTTGACCAAAGGTAAATTTAGCACTGATATTCGGAAATATTTCCTCACCCAAAGAGTAATTACAATGTGGAATAGCTTGCCTGACCATATTGTTGAGGCAGAGACTTTGGGGGTTTTCAAGAGCAGGCTTGACTTAAAGCTAGATACCATGAGTCATTTAGTATCTGAAGGGATATATTCACGATAGTATAAAGAAACTGGTGAGCGTAGTTGGGCTGAAAGGCCTGTTCTTGCCATTCATGTTATGTTAATTCTCCTTTAAGTCAGGGAGTGGGGGAGGAGTTTTGGAAACTTTATTTTCAAACAAACAAAAATGAAGAAGGCTAAGCCAAAAACATCCCAAATATACCCCCATTGTAAAAAATTGGTCACACTTCCTGTCTACTAAGTGGATGGTAACTGAGTACCAAGCAGTTTTTTGCAATTTTCACCCAAAATAAATCAAATTAACAAAATTGGCTATTTTGTTTTTGGAAGTGCTAAGGAAGACCTATACAAAGCCATTTAAATTGTAATTCTATCTTACTTACTTTTGGGGCTTATTTTGAAAATATGACTCATCATGGAAAAATTTGTCTCTTATTCAAGGATAGTGATCATCTGAAGTAATTTATCATCAACGGAGGTGTTTGGCTCCTTTTTAAATAATAATGATATCTGAAATCATTCAAATGGCCCTGATCATAAGTTCACAAACCCTTGAATGCTTGACCTTGTTATGCAGACACATGGTGACACACTCTGGTTTAAAAGGCTATTAAGGGTCCGACACCTGAAGCTTTTTAAATTGTACTTAGTGTGTGTGTATAGTCATTGAGTTTGTTAGCTGCGGAGTGGCTTGACACTGAGCCATGGGGAGCAGAAAAGGACCATCTAAGGATCTCCGTAACAAGGTAGTTCAACTTTTTAAAGATGGGAAAGGATATAAAAAGATATCCAAAGACTTGATGCCTGTAAGTACTGTTCAGTCCGTGATCAAGAGATGGAAAAAAAAGTTGATACGTTGATACAAGGTCAGGTTGGCCAAGAAACATTTCAGCCCAAACTGCCTAGAGAATTGTACGGGACCCAAAGAAACATCCAGCAGCTACCTCAAGAGAAATACAGGATTCTCTGGAGAAAGATGTTGTGGTCATTTTGAAGAGCACAAGAAGGATGTACTGAAACAACAATGAGCTGCATGAGTTGCTAGAAGGACGTCATTATTGTGCCAATCCCACAGAAAGCTTGCCTAAAATATGCCCAACAACACCTTGACACACCTCACAACTTCTGGATTACTGTCATTTAGAATGACGAGGTAAAAATAAAACTTTGCGGTCACAACAGCAAGCATTATGTTTGGAGAGCAGTCAACAAGGCCCGTGGTGAAAAATAAACCATTCCCACTGTAAAGCATGGTGGTGCTCTCTGAAGTTTTTTTTTTGGGGGGGGGATATATAATAAAAATTATTCAATACTATGATTTAACAGTTTGTCAAAGCTAAGATGCAAGACAAAGAATGCAAAAAAATCTGTTTAATCAGAGGTAATTGATACCAACACCAGATTAGCTCGATTTCTGATGACTCAAGATATTTATTTGCTGTTTGTTTTAAAAAGCTGGTCTAAGATTTCAATATTAAATTGAATTGTCCCTTGACAGTATGAAAACACTTTTGTATCCATAACGATCTCTTGAGTGTATGGAAAAACCTAGTAAGTCACAAAAAGCAGATTCGGAGAAAAAAACAGAAAACTGTATCCCTCTGGGGTCAAGCTCTTGTCCGACAATGAAACAGACTTGGCCTTTATTTGTTCATTACATAATAAGCAATATTTACGGGGGGTTTTTTTTCCCAATTTTATCAGTATCCATGGCAATATGACTGACACAATTTTTCCATCTGAAAATATAAAATTTCATTTCTCAAAATGATGGACTAAAACGGTTCTGCAGTTGCAGTGGCATTTGGCAACAGTTCAGTGTTGCTTCCCTTTTGAACCCATTTTTCAGTCATTATGATTGCGTGTATTGCATGAATTATGAATTTTCACCAATTATCTCCTGCACATCCAATGCCTTGCATGGGGATTAACTTGACAGATCAAGTAATAAGCATGCTGCTTCATAATTGGCTAATTAAACTTGGCAGGTTTTCTCATCACAAAAAAATAGAAAGTTTTATGTGGAAGAACCAAGGAAGATCAACTTGCTGGGTTTTTACTTCACTCCTGATTAAATACCGATGAGTTACTTGGTTTTGCCATTGGAAAACATGGGATATCAATGATTATTTTTCATGTATCTTATCGTATATGATGATGCAAAGCCCAGTAGATACAAAAATGGTCCTAACTCAATTTCAAGCAAAATGAGACAAAATGAGTAGGTTTTTCCATCACACTCAAGATCTACTTCAATGGCGTCAACAAATCAGGGCTAGAAGATGTTTTCACAATTTTTTTAAATATCATGAAACACAAGAAACATCAAACCATAATGCAACATGCCTAAATACATGTATTATGCCATGACATATACAGTGCCGTGAAAAAGTATTTGCCTCCTTCCTGATTTTTTTTGTTGTTGCATATTTCTCACACTTAAATGTTTCAGATCATCAAATAAATGTTTGTATTTGACAGAGAAAACCTGAGTAAATACAAAATGCAGTTTTTAAATGATGTTGGCCCACTTTTGGCCCACTCTTCCTTGCAGAATTGTTTTAATTTAGCCACATTGGAGGTTTTTTAAGCATGAACGGCCTGTTTAAGGTCATGCCACAGCATCTCACTTGGATTTGAGTTCGGACTTTGACTAGGCCACTCCAAAACCTTCATTTTGTTTTTTTAAGCCATTCAAAGGTGGACTTGCCGGTGTTTTTCAAATTATTGTCCAGCTGCATCAACCAAGTGCGCTTGAGCTTGAGGTCACAAACTGATCGTCGGACATTCACCTTCAGGATTTTCTGCTAGACAGCAGATTCCATGTTTCCATCAATTATGGCAAGTCGTCTAGGTCCTGAAGCAGCAAAGCAGGCCCAGACCATCACACCACAACCACCATGTTTGACTGTTGGTATGATGTTCTTTTCATGAAATGCTGTGTTAGTTTTACGCCAGATGTAACGGGACTCATACCCTCCAAAAACTTCAACTTTTGTCTCATCAGTCCACAGAATATTTTCCCAAAAGTTTTGGGGATCATCAAGATGTTTTTTGGCAAATGTGAGACAAGGTTTGTCTTCTTTTTCCTCAGTGGTGGCTTTTGCCTTGGAACTCCCCCATGGATGCCATTTTTGCCTTATTATTGAATCATGAACACTGACTTTAACTGAAGCAAGTAAGGCCTGCAGTTCTTTAAAAGTTGTTCTGGGTTCTTTTGTGACCTCCTGTATGAGTCGTCAATGCCCTTTTGGAGTAATTTTGGTAGGCTGGCCACTCCTGGGAAGTGAGCCATTTGAGAATAATGGCTCTCAGCGTGGTTCACTGGAGTCTCAAAGCCTTAGAAATGGCTTTGTAACCCTCTCCAGACTGATAGTTGTCAGTGACTTTGTTGCTTATCTGTTCTTGCCTACTTCACTTTGTTAGACAGGTTCTGTGTAGGTGATTTCTTGATTCAACAGGTCTGGCAGTAATCAGGCCTGAGTGTGATTGGTGAAATTGAACTAAGAAATGTGGTAAATCACAGTTAATTCATGATTTCATGGGGGGGGATTACTTTTTACATGGGCCCAGATAGGTTTGGATTGGCTTTTTCCCTCAATAAATGAAATCATAATTTAAGAACTGCATTTTGTATTTACGCGTTATCAAATATTAAGATTTGTTTGATGATCTGTAACATTTAAGTGTGAAAAATATGCAAAAAAAAAGAAATCAGGAAGGGGGCAAATACTTTTTCACAGCACTGTAACTGACTTAATCATTGGCTACACACAGGTATTTTTAAGATGAAGCTAATTAAGCAGTTTCTCAACAATGCTGAACTGCCCAATAACATCCGAAAAATGGTTCTGTATCCCGCTGTGTGGCACTGAATGAGGTCAAATGTGCATTTTAAAGTTGTCCTATAACTGCTGGATTTTAGTAGTTTCAATACTGTTATTACAGAAAGAGGCACATACTATAAAAAGTACAGATTTGTTCTGTGGTTACTAGACACTTGCCACTTCGAGGAGTATTTTCTCAGAATTTAAATAGATAATTTTGGGACCAGCAGAGAAGTGCAAATAAAAGATTTTGCCAGTTTTACTGCTCTCAGGGACAGTTGCTCAATGAGAGCCACCCGTCTGGTGACCCACAGACCAGAGAGCTTTAATAAGAGCAGGAGACCTGGCCATGTTTTACTGGTGGTCAGGGCACACACAAACACATTCCTGAGGGAGACCGCTCTTAAAATGTCCAAATCGTAATCAGGCAGACGCGCGCAGAAAAATGAGGGAAGTCAGGGAACATGTTCTAACTGTAGGGAAACGGTCGACAAGAAGAGTTCTTTATTTGCCATTTTCTAACTTTTCTTCCTGACATGTTTACATTTTACTACAGTCCTACAGTTATGGGAAAACATTCCCTTTTAAAGAATTTTTAGGTCATTATTTGTACTGTTTACTATATGTTTTGCAGATTTTAAGTGTGTATTTTTAAGTGTCTTTTCTATTTTTTGGACCCATTTGTAAAGTCCCTGGAAAAATGCTTCACAAGCTGTTAGGGGACAAACCATGAGTTTGAAAATATCAACATAATATATGGTGGTTTCTGAGCTGAAAAAAGAGGAGGCAGAAAAATCCCTTTGGACTGATGATAAGTCTTGACCTGTTTTCTGTCATTTTCCTTTTGTTTGGTCCTGAGTCTTTCTTTATTATTTTTTTCTGCAACCCAGCTGTCCTCCTCAGTGTTTTGTTGAATTTTCATTAAGATTGTTCTCTTAGAGCCCCTTATTGTGGACTAAAATGATGAAAGTAAACTGAATTAAGACATTATTTTAATGCTATAAGTGTTTTGTTTTGTTTTCATTGCTATTCCACTCTCTGTGATGCTGAAATCTTGAATTATGAAGCCTTAACGAGGGGAATGCATAAATTGCCAGGTTTAGCTTCTTTGCAAAGGGGTTAAGGATATGGGAGGGCTGTGACAAGCAACATATATCCTCAGAACCACGCCTGCCTTCTCTGATACGGATTGTGTCATACATGTAGTAATGATGTTTTTAATGTTGTCATTGTCTGAGGTTCAGATGTATACAATATCATTTTGGAGCACTGAGCACCACAGAAATGTGGGTCTCTTGAGGCATGATACAGTATGTCATGATGAACAGCATCTTTGAGACTTGATAAAAAAAATAAATAAATAAATCAAATAACAGATAATATGCTGAGTATGAAGTGAAGCAATTCACTAGTATCTGTAAGTGAAGTGGTTCTCTGAGCTTGAAAATAAAAAAAATTCCCAAAATTAGTGGAAAATTCCACTACTTCTAGAAAAATTTACTTTAAGTTTCAGGGATAATTTTTCTCCTTTTGCAGCCTCGCACTTTCCTCAATTTGGAAAGGTCAGTGGCAGTTGAGAGGACAATGTCTCCGCTTAATAGTAGCTACTTTGCATGCAAACATTTTCCAAAACACAGCAGTGAATAACAGTGGAGAAATGCCTTCTATCTTCAGCTGGGGCAAGTGGGATGCAGGTGCGTCAGCTCACCGCAGGGGGTGCTCTTTTAAGCGACCATGTGACTGACAATGACCCACACTGCAGGGCCCTGTTTCACAACAGTACGATGACTGAGTTAGATGGGAAACTGCATGTGCCTTTCAAACTGGGAACATAGACTGGAGAGCTGTTCCAGGTTTTACAAAGCCCAGTCATCCCACCAACTCAGCAATACAGCTTTTTAACTTCTCCCTCAGGCAACTGAAGAGCCTTGTGCTAAAAGTACTTCAGTCACATTATTACACATTGTGAGATAAGCATGGGAATAAGTCGTTAATGGTCACCAAAGTTGATATTTGTCAATTTCCTCAAAATGGACAATTTATGACTTCTGTACTTTTAACACTGGGGTCTCCAGTTGCATTTTTGCATGAAGCCTGGATGAAAGCAGCACACATCAGAGCTGTTGCTTTGGATATTTTGTAAACAATCATCAACTGAAGGCGGGTGTGGGGTGAAGATGAAAGCACAAATTTTTGATTTGAGACTCTGAAACACGCATCACTCCCCACACATTATAATAGATGAATTGCGCAGAATCTTCCAATTATGAACAGAGCACCACCAAGCAAACAAGGTTTTGTGACTATATAGGGTGTATCAAAAAAATAAGTCGCACTTTGAAAAATTACCCTAAAATTATTATTCTACATTTTTTTGAAAATCCTTTTACATAGGTTGATGATTCATGATGAGACAATGATTCAGTGCTTTTTTGCGCAATTGCACATACCCAACATGTCACACACGAGTGAGAACTGGCTAATTACGTAAATTGCAATATATCTGTTATCTGTTATATCTGTTAAAAGTGCTGGGATGAAAACAGGATGTGAGACCATAGGAAGCAGTGTTAGGTTTGCCCTTTGTTTATCATTAATTGTCATTGCTTTTGAATTAACCTTTTCACACTTTCAGTCCTCAACATGTCAACCATTTCTTTCCTGGCAGATTTGGGCCCTCCTCTGCATATCGTACACTGCACGGCGGATCAAAGCTCTGTCCCTTCTGAGGACACTGACTTCTGCCGTTATGTGTTTCTCAAGGTCATCCAGGTCCCTAGGTGGAGTAACGTACACTTTTAACTTAAGATGACCCCACAAGAATAAGTCAGAGGGGTTAAGTCTGGTGACCCCGGGAGGCCTATTCACGTCGCGGTGTAAGGCAATCACTCATTCTCCCAACAGTTCTGTAAGGCGGTCTATTACAATCCTCTGTCTGTGGGGCAGGGTACCATCCTGTGCCCACCACGCTCTCTGAAATCGGTCATTTCTGTTTCGACGATAACGGGACAGTTGGTCAATGACAACAACAATGTCCTCGTTAAGCATCTGCCGATAATCCTCACCGTTCATGTTATGGCAGAAGAAAAAAGGGCCTTCTCGTGGTTTCAGATTCTGTTTTCATCCCAGAACTTTTTCGCGCAACACAGATGTATCACAATTTTCGTAATCAGCCTATGCTCACTCATGTGTGAAATATTGAGTATGTGCATTGGCACAAAAAAGCACCGAACCATTGTCAATCAACCTAAGTAAAAGGATTTTCAAAAAAATTATAGAATATTAATTTTAGGGCAAATTTTCAAAGTGGGATTTTTTTTGACACACCCTGTAGAGAACAGCCCATTTCCATCCACATTATGTAGATCACATCCCAGAATTAACACAACTGAAACAAGTACGTGCCTTAGCTGTCGAACAGAAACCAAAACGGTGCCTCTTAGAAAACCAAAATAAATTGCCCTAAATAATCATGTGCTCCAGAATTTCTTTCTTTGATTTCCAAACTTGCAACCATGTTCATGCAGAAGTTCAGAAGAGTCCTTTTTTCCAGAAATGTGCTGGATCGACTGAATGCAGGACCATATAAAAGGCTTATTTGTTTTCTGGGAATAGTTTCTTCCTAGAATACTCTGCAATGTATTGCAGAGTCACTGCAACACTCATTGGACAGCATGAAAACTAACCATGAAAGAACTAGCTGTGGGTGTGTCATGAATTCTTTCAATGTAAACATATCATTTACACTTATGAAGGCCAAACGTGTGATTATGCACCAAAACTGAAAATTATTCAAAGTGCCCGCACACTCATTTCCTTGAGTATTTCAGAGGAGCTACTGACAGGCTTTCATCTAAACTTGAAACAATATTGAAGTGCATACTATATCAAAGCAAATGTTTTGATTTATCCAATCAAGCATCTTTATTTTGTGAGAAAGTTTAGCTCGGTTAGCAGTAGACTTGTATGTGGTAATTTCATCTTTCCAAATAGCTTAGAAAGATTTTGCCGTTATTTATCCTCTGCAATCTACTCTTGCTTGCCCCAATCGTATATCCACTCAACAAATCTCTCCTTTATGCCCTATAGTAATTGTAATAATGCTACATTTAACACGCTCAAAGAATTTTTTTAGGTTTTCTCAGAATGCTCCTAAGAAAAGTCCCTTGAGAAAACCAAGCTACACATGACTTGTTATTCTGCCAAAGGCCCATAATCCTCTCTGTGCTCTGCTCACTAGGTGGGACTACTGCCTGTCCAGTGTCAGATGACACATATGTTTTGGTCAAGCTCATATTCTCCTTAACCACTGGTATAATAGTGTGTCATTTTCATTAATGTACATGTCCTGCATTCAGTCAACTTCCAGTGCCGAAATGTGTCATTACTGATTTGAAGACCACAATGATCACAGTCACATTTTCACGTTGTGGAGAAATAATGAATTGAAAATTCAAAACGATCTTAGAAACAACGCACTGAAAAAATATATAAAATATTATAATAATATGTAATAATAGTATAAATATTATAATAAGATATAATATATAAAATATAACAAAAAACTGCTAAATTTGGACTCATAATTTTTCCTTTGTGGTCCCCATTTGGCTTTTCAGAATATTCTTTCTCAAAATTCTGGATTTTCAATTTAAAGAAATAATTAAATGGCTGTATTTCAAATGAAACTCTGGTATTTGGAGAGTGTAATCCTCTGTGACTGATCCATCAAAAAACTGTACAGCTGAACTTTTTGATATTCAGTGAAGGTGGAAATCCACTTCTAAAAGTTACAGCTGAGATTTCAGTCCTGATAACTGTCTTCGTGACATCCTCGCTGAGAAGGTCTTTGAAGCCGCAAGCCACGGATAAAAAATGACTGTGCTGAAGTGACCATTCGCACTCCCCCATGGCTCATAAGTGGCCTTGATGTAGAGTGCAGAAGAGCATTTTTCTTTTTTAGTGGACCCTGGTGAGGCAGTGAGTGTGAGGGGTCTACCTAGGCTATGGGGGTTTATTATTGGTAGCAGTGGCTCTTGGGTCCAGATGAGGGCATGAATGGGGATCTTTGTTTCGGAGAGAGGTACAGAATCTGCAAAGCTTTGACCTTTCCTTACCGCTGTTATTATTCTTGTGCAGGGGGGTGATGACTAGGGGCCATAGATATCTCTCACCCAGCAAAACACCCACAATTCCTTTCTTTCTCACCCCAAAAACACACACAAGCATGACTATTATTGTTTGGTTTCAACTACTGTTGAGAAGGGATGGGTTGAAATTATTAGTAATAGTCTAAGAAATACGCACATCCCTTATAAGGGTGCTGAGTCCAGTGAAAGACAATGAAAAAGAAAATGAAACTCGCACACTCAAATGCTCCAAACATTTAATGGGAGACAACATTTCGAGCCATCTGAGATGACCCGACGAAGAGCATTGGCTCGAAACGTTGTCTCCCATTAAATATTTGTAGCATTGAGTGTGGGATTTTCATTTTCTTTTTCATTGAAATTATTAGTCCCATCATTCAAGGCCATTCATTCATCACTCCATGGGTTTAAGCCAACCCTGGTAAATCCTTAACAACACACACTGTACATGAAACTTTTTTCATTTTAACGCTATCTGTCAAAAAGTATTTGAAACTAAGATTAATCAAAATAGGCCTTTATAGCTGTAATAACTGTGGAGCAGATTTATGGCTTGTGGTTAGGGAGGTACACACACAGTACAACTGGGGAGTGCTACTAGCCGCAGCTAAGTTTCCCCAAAAGCACCGGCCTATTGAGTCGCTTCTTCCTGATTTTTATGCTCCATTTGTCTCAAACTAGATTGACTATACTCTACTTGAATATACTTTTTTGTAAGATAGTTTTTAATTGACTCAATAATTTTCGACGTCATTGTTTGTTATGATATGTTCTAATATACTTCACATTCCTCTCATCTTAGAGCCTCCACAAACTGTTTCATTTGAGGTTATTAAGCACAAAAGTTAAATATGAACAAGTCTCTCCAAAATGTAAACAAAAATGTAAGGACAAAAATATATCACATTCTGTGATATAAGATGATACTGAAGATAAGCCCGCGATTTTGACTACATTTCCACAGTTTTTTCATGGTATAATCTTCTTTAAATCTGACAAATAAATAAGATTGCTTATGTAACATATTTATACTCAACAGCTGTGCTGTCGATTGCAGTTCCAAGAAATAATATCTGCTAACCAGAGAGGAAATTCAACTTAAAATGACTGACGTGTTTTAGTAATCATGAGGGGACTACTTTTTGCCATAACATGTCATCTCAACTGTGTGGTGGAGGAACACAGGTCATATTCTGTGTAATCTGTCAGAAAGAAACAGTGCTTGTAGCTGACCTGACAGGCTATTTTTGCTTATTTGTCATACTTAAATTTTTTATATCTTCCACCTAATTTAAATGAGCTGGGTCACAATTACTGTGCATGCGCAAATCTTGGAAGTAAATCTGCTCAACTGCAAGTCAAAATTTAGAAGGTATTTTTCTTCTTCTATGATCCTTGGTGATGACAAACCAGCTTAAGCTCTTCTTGTGCATTGGCTAAAACTCAAAATAACGCTTTGAATCCTCAAATTTCCATTGAAAGCTCCTTGCCATAAAATGCATAATGCAGAGTCACTAAAACATATGAATACAATGCAAAACAAAGACAGATTGGCAATCCGATGGAATCAGATTATGACTTGCAGTCAAGCAGATTCACTTTCTAAGAATGTAAATTTTGAGCATGCACAGTAATCGTGACACAGCTTCTTTGATATAAGACAAAGATAACATGAGTAAACAAAAAATGCTGCTTTTAAATAACTGTTCTATTATTAAAGGCAAGTATCAAAGAGAGAAATGGGTTTTCAAAGCTATGAGGTGCAGGCAACAAAGTAACCAAATAAAATTAAAAGGAGGACACCGCACACTCAGACTCCAAGTGCAAAAAGGTTTACTGTGACAAGGTTTCAGCCCTAGGCCTTTGTCAAGTCTTAATGGCGTCTTGAACATTTATTAAAGGCAAACATTTATCCAAAACCTAAATCACCCATATGAACCAATAATCACCCCCCAAAACCTAATAACTGGTTGTGCCACCCTTGATGGCAAAACTGCAAACATGCGCAATAACTGTTAATGAGTCTATCACTATTGAAAAATTCTGACCCACTCATTTTGCAGAATTATTTTAGTTCAGACATACTGGAGGGTCTTCGAGCTTGTAACTCGAAAATTTCAATTGAATTCGAGTCAGAACCTTAATTAGGCATGTTCAAAACCTTAATGTTGTTCCTTTTGAGCCATTCGGAGGTACACTTGCTTTTGCGCCAAGGATCATTTGGAACAAGGGAGGAACCAATTAGTGACATCATTGTCCGACGGCATAGCCCAACTGCACTTGAGCTTTTAATCATGAACAGATAGCCAGATATTGTCCCTCTGGATTTTCTGGTAGAGAACAGAATTCATTCCATCACTTATGGTAAGTCGCTCAGGTCCTGAAGCAACAAAGCAGCCCCACACCATCACATGATCACCTCCATGTTTGACTGTTGGTGTGATGTTTATATGGTGAAAGGTTTTGCATGAGATGTAACAAGATGGAATGAGACCCATGTAACAAGATGTAATGAAACTCAGTTCTTCCAAAAAGTAACACTTTTGACTCATCAGTCCAGTGAATACTATCCAAAAATTATGGTGGGTCATCAAGTATTTTTTTTGGAAATGTTAGAGGAGTCTTTGCGTTCTTCTTGGTCAGCTGTTGTGCAGGTCTCCCTTGGATGCCATTTTTGCCCAGTCTCTTTCTTATAGAAGAATCGTGAACATTGACAAAAACTGCGGCAAGAGTGGCCTGCAGTTCTTTAAATGTTAGTCCGGGTTTCATTAGATGAGTCGTTGATGTACTCTTGAGGAATTTGGGCAGGCCGTCCACTTCAGTGAAGATTCATCACTGTTTAACATTTTGCCAATTTGTAGATAATGGCTCTAACTATGATTTGCTGGAGTCCCTGAGCCTCAGAAATGCCACTGTAACCCCATCCAGTCTGATAGTTGTAAACGACTTTGTTTCCTCATCTATTCTTGAATTTCTTTAGATCACGGCATTATGTGCAGCTTTTTGCAGTCTTCCCATTGGCCAACAGGTTCTATAAAGATGTATAGATTCTAAAGCATGGAAATAATCATTCCTGCATGTGTATAGTAGGATTGAATGCGGTTTTTTAAATTAAATTTGTTTAATTGTCTGATTCAGTTACTACAGGAGCAATTACCTTTTCACACAGGTTAAGGTGGGGTTGGGCAGCTTTTTTTTTTTCAATAAAAACATTTTTTGTGTTAGCTTGGGTTATCTTTCTCTAATATTACTATGTTTGATGATCTGAAAGTTTTAAGTGTGACAAATATAGAAAAATAGAAGAAATTGGAAAGGGGAAAGTACTCTCACACGGCATTCTTTGGATAGCAGTTATAATGACTGACAGACAGACAAAAGTCCTAATAATCGCTCCAGGTGTTGTACCACAGGGTTGAGGTCTGGGTTAGGGGAATGGAGGCTCCGGTGGGGGAGCTCGATTAGCTGAGCTCTGGAGACAGATTAAGGGTGAAGAGAGAGAGTTTAGGTGTGAGGCATGTTATGAGTCTGCCGTGCGGATGTGTGCGCTTGCAAGCTTGTGTGTGTGTGTGTATGATTACTCTTGGTTGGCAAACCACCTTACATTCTTTGTATCCTTCGGCTGAAGCGAGAAAATAGCTCTTAGAATCCTCGAATTTCCATTGAAAACTCCATAGAAAAACGTAATATAAAAAGCATAATGCCTGAGTAACTAAAAATGCAAATACAATTCAAAATATCATATTTGCAAAGATTTTGACTTGCATTCGGGCGGATTTACTTCATTCAAAGTTGTGAGCATGCTCAGTAATCATGACACAGCTCCTTCAACTTTGTGACACAACAACATTTTATGCTCTACACTGCCCCTGATGGTGGTAAAGTTACTTCCCACGGTTCAGCTGGTACAACAAATAAGCTCCTGTCTCATTTTTAGAGTTTTATATGATTGCTGATGCACTGAAATTAAAAATAATTCACAGTAATGGAAACTTAGCACACAGGGAGCAAAACATCTGCCCAGATTTGCAAAACACACATTCTCTGCCTCACGCTTTTTACATAACACTCTGCACAGTGTTTTGCATGACAAAAAACACTCCGAAAGCCTGTGTGTGTTCAGTGATAAATCCTGCTACTGAAATTTCTCAATCAATGAGCAATCACCTGAACTAAGAATGGAACGTGAAGACACGCCCAACCAATCAGGTCACACAGAAATCAGAACTTGAACACCATAAGCAGAAGTCAGGTTTGCTCTTCAGTGTTGCCAGTAATGGGGGACGATTTTGCAGAAAGAGTTAGTGGAGTCAGAGGAGACTGACGGAGAGGAGCAAGAGGACAGAGAGGCCAAGGAGTGGCCAAAGTCAGAAAATATGGGAGAATTTTGACTGATCCCATCATGGCTACCGTGGTTGATCATGTCATCAGCTATTGACTGACTCCCCGGGAGGCTGGTCAGAGGGTCTAACCTAATTTGAGCTTCTACACTTTAGCAGGTGTTATTCAGCGATTTCAAAATGAGAACAGGTAAGGAATCCTTCCATCTATATGCTGTTTTACAGTATTTCACTATCTTACAGTGGACCCTCAATATTTACATTTAGTTTCTGCAGAATTGTGAATCCTTATTTTTTGAAGATTGGTATGAGAGGAATATATGGCCTATAGTTGACTTGATGGACACTAATGGCAATTTCTTAACTTATGAACAAGTCTGTATGAAATATACAGTGGCTCCAATAAGTATTTGTACACTTCTGTACTTCATGGAGCCGGTTACGGATGGCCTGGGCACAAACATGGCTTCCAGTTGCTTCCTCCACTCCGGTGGCAAGACTGGAGGCCGAGACTGCCTCTCCCTCTGTACCAGCAGGGAGATGTACCGGTCAGTGCACTGGCTGGTCTTCCTGGGACGTCCTTTCCTGGCTGCATTGGCTATGCGTTCAGACTGTTTGTACTTCTTGATGATGTACTGCACGGTTGTGTGGTGTAACGATAGCCGAGTTCCAATTTTTCTGGTGCTTTGGCCTTCTTTATGTAGCTGAATGATTTGATCCCGCATTCGACGGGGTATCTCGCCTGTCTTAGCCATATATCACAGGAATACATTATGGGCATGGTCAGGCCATTTACATAGGCCAGTCTGTGTACAGAGGGAGTGTCCAGTATGGTCACCCTTGACCAAATCAGACCAAGTGAGTCAACCAGGTCCTGTAAACATCTTGAGTCAATTTTAGGTGAGTATTATAAGTTTTGTGACTCACTAATGGAACTGTACAGATAGTTACTGGGTCAGATAATCGCCTTTCTGACCGAATATGCCATTTTAACATTAAATATTTGTTTAAAACATATTGATTATCAAATATTTTAATCACTTTTACACACAATAGCAAGCATTTAGCCGAATATACAAAAGCTGTTATGTAGTCGAATTTTCAAGTAGTGTACAAATACTTATTGGAGCCACTGTATGTAAAGTAATTATATAGTAATATATATATATATATATATATATATATATATATATATATATATATATATAGTAATTCCTTTTTTCTGTATTGCCTTGGTATTGGCCTGAGGGTCACCGTAATAGCCCAAGACCGCAGGCGCAAATAAACTATTTACAATATTTTTATTAATTTGTTACGTATTGGTCCGCGACTGTCGCCTGCTTCTTTGAAGAGAGCGAATGCCTCAGTTACTGCGACCGAAAAGCCAATACCAAGGCAATGCGAAAATAAGCCATTTCTAATATTTTTATCAATTAGTTAAGTATGTTGTGCTATCATGACAATATTATGACTATGACTTCTGAAGTACGCGACTTCGAGACACATTAAAGAGCTAAATGCTAGGTCTGCGACTATTGTCTGCTTCTCTGAAGAGAGCAAATGCCACCGTTGCTAATGGTTACTTGTGCACGTGCTGAACTTGGCCAATACAGGTCAGCCAAAACAAGTTATATTGGCAGGCCGTTTTTACTGTATGCGGGCAATAACGTACATAACCCATTCACCCCTTGTCACTCCGACGGAGGGAAATTAAAAACAAACTACGTCATTTACACAGCTTGTATGTAACTGAGATACTCATGCCACATATCTGCAGAAAGCTAAGATTCTTGTGAAGAATCTCAAAATATAATGATCACAGCAGCTTTAATCAACGCCTGTGTCACAGCTTCATGCTGTGGTCCCATTGTGTCTTTTCAGCTAATAAGTCCCAGCTGCTCTCATCTGCAGGCAACTGTTTGCAAAAATAAATTAAGGCAAGAATAAAAATCTTCTATTTCAGTGTGTTCCAATAACTCAATGACAGTAGCACTTGCAGTTATCCTTTCAGTTGGGGAAAAAACTTTGGACCAAAACCGTCCATATTCTCCAAATGGTTCAAGAACATCTTTCAATTTGCTTTGGGTACGCCTTGAATAGGCAATTTAGGCGAATTTTACCAGAATGTTAAAGGGTTAATGAATTAACTTATTACTTTTCAATATCGGTACTGTTGACACTGGTCCTCCAGTTTATGGTGTATCTGTGCTACATTATATGGACAGATATTCTTTCATTTCCTGACTTTTAGACAGAGTCATGTAGCTTGATGCTGCTGCACACCGGCATGCGCACACACGTATAGCGATGAGGTTGACTTCAATCTCATTCAGAAGACGAGCCGGGGAAGGAACATCCTCGGTCGGCCTGCCATGGAGACATCACAACGTGCGCTGCAATTGGCCAGAAATGTGTCCTTCACCACCATGGCACTCTTGGCACCTACAACACAGCTCATATTCTCAGATTCTTTAACACCCAGCATGATATTCTCGTTCCCCAGGAACCTGGGAATGTGCTGGGGCCTCCTTTATCGTAAGGGACAATCTGAGTTGCTATTGGGCTCATCTGGTCCAAGATTGGTTCAGCAATCACCCACAGTTCCAAGTTTTCCCTGGTCCTTTCCTGAACCCTATTGAGGAGTTCTTTTCTGCTAGGCGTGTGAGGGTTTATGACCATCAACCCTACTCTCGTACAACTGTGCTCCAGGTGATTGAAACGGACTGTGTGCTGTTGACAGAGGAAAGATCTATGTATTCAGTATTTGGAAAGATTGGAAGCAAAAATGCATAGTTTTCAATATAGTGCTTGCTTATGCAAGAGATGTAAGATGTTTTGTATTTTGTATTTGTTTTTGTGTGTGGAGTTCTGACAAACAGGGTCCTAACTTCAGGAACTGTGTTTTTGCAATAATGAAAAACTGTAAAACAAACATTAACTACAAAAGCCAAACCAATTTTTCGCAAAAAACTAGTTATTTCCGGGGTCTAAATTGTTCTTGAAAAGGAAAAAAAAAAAAAACTGCATACCCAGTGGATGCGGGCCTCAATTTTGGACTTTTTTTACATCCACGAAAGCCTGCACGGTCTTTCCATCGTGAAATGCTAGTAAACTGAAAAGAGCCCACCGCATGTCACAAAGCGTTCTCATCCTCTGGAAATGACGTGCTTGTCGCTGGGCAGATTACAGTAATTGAATGGAGAGGGCAGCCATTATCCAGTCACGTTCCTGCCTATTGAAGTGACTCTGCGGCTGTAGGGCTTCCTAAGCGGCTCTCATTCAGCCAAAGGCAAAAGGAGGGAGAGTCCACCCTAATTTCAGCAAGCTGTGCAATTATCTCTAAAGCGCACCGACCAGCGTAAAGGCTGGGTTATGGCCAACAGCCTCAATGACTTTTAAGCAACTATTCTGGGGAAAAAAAAAAAAAAACTCTGAAAGGCATAAATATTATGAGCAGATACAGGATATCCTGAACCTGATTAGAGGAATCCATCGTGAAAATTGATCAAATACTCCTCCCTGCTGAATCTGAATCAAGTTCCAAAACAAACTTTGGAGAGGATATTTAAAGGGAAAAATCGTGACTTAAAGTGTAATAATTTTGTAACAACAGCAGTGCGACCCATCCAGGAACACTCAACTACTGTCTTCTCTATAATTAGAAGAGCCCAAAAGCAGAATGTTGCATGCATTTCTCTGGCTTCCTGAGGCTGTCAGGCAGAAAGAATTGAAGGCTGAACCGCACACTCTTTTCAATAACAGTTATAACTGAGAAAAAACCTCAAACATAATGGGTTTGGGATTTGTTTAAAATTGCCCGCGCTCGTAAACTTAATGACCTGAACCTCACAGTGTGGTTGTTTTAGGGCACCTGTAAGGGTAATGTCACCACAAAAAAATGTAATAGTTTGAAAGCAAAATTCTTCAAGATACAAATAAAATAATTTATTTTAATATCATTTGCATATTTGCAGTGGGACAAATTGACTGCTGCCATCTAAGTTATTTTGGGATGACCTGGAAATTAATTTTCGAGCTCAGTGAAAGGTGATCTGACTGTGGCTGATTACAGGCTACGGAACATGAGCGCAGGAAAGAACACAAAAAAATGCTGCTCTAAATAAAGTCACATTTTAAAGATAATGTGGATGGATAACTTTCAGCGACAATCACAGGATGTAATATGAATTGACTGATCACGCCGAAATGGGGCAATAACCGATTTAAAATCCAAGCTTCAGGCGCAAGGGCACTTAAGGGAAAGATTCCATAACTTTCTCCAAAAGCATATTCTTATTATCTTACTCTTACTGGCATATTCTTTGGTTCTCAACCACTTTTGTAATCGCTCCTGAATAAATGCATAATATTGCCTTGGTAATTCAACAGAGGCTGGATTTCTTTTTTGTTTTTTTTTTTCAGTCATGAATGGAAACCAAGACTAACTCTGACTTTGCTGCAAAACAAATTACCTACTGTCATTGAACCCTGACTATTTGGTTGTGGGGGGAAAAAATTTAACAAAAACAACATCTTGTCAATGACCTTCAAACGGTTCCATGAGTTCATACTAGCATATTTAAGTGATGTTATTCCTCGATATTGTCCAGTTAGGACTGTACAGTGCCAGGCTGTGAAATATCTCACATCATTATTTTTCTAAGCTGAGAATCTGGCGGCAGAGCTTTCAGGAAATCTGGGACTCATTGGCATGCTATTTCATGAGGAAACATGGTAAAATTTCATTCATTTACTCTTCTGACAGGGTATTAGTCTTCAATTTCCGGTCAGGAACACCAGCCTATTTTCACAGTATCTTCGAGTTCAACGCTTAAAACCGAATTAGGCTCTCAAACGCTGAGATGACCTTATTCAGAACCTGTCAGGAGGGTTAACCTCTTAAACTCACCTCAGCAAAATACCTACAACGCCACGCTAATTAAGTAGCAATATAGTCATATTACACATCAAATGAAACAGGAGAGCCTCTGCTACAAGCACATATAAGTCATTTTTACATACACCAAGCACAACTCAAACGCCAAGCATATTAATGTTCAAATATCAAACTCCGAGTAGCGTCAGAAAATCAACCCTCTCTCCACATTTCCATGTCTTCCTCTCTGATACTTCATGCTACACAAACAGAGATATACTCTATTCATTTTGTGTATGTCATTTTCAAACAGAAACCTAAAAAAGAGGCTGGGGCTTAAGAGGTTAATCACTTTTAGATACTTCTCACTGGACACAAGCATTCCCAGGTGAAAAAGTATTACACTTAATTACATTAAAAGTATATTTGTTGCATACAAAAGTTATTACAAATATGCTTTTGCAAATTAAGCACAAAAAGTAATATATTTAATATATCCTTTTAGAAAGTGTACACTTGTGTACTGAAGTAGTACACAAGTAGTATTCAGTGACTACTTAAGCACACTTAATTACACATAAAGGGGGCGGAAAAAAAATACACCATACTTAATACAGTCTGTAAAAGTATAATTCAAGTATAGTATTTTTTCACCTGGGTTGAGTACTCAAAATCTACATCCTACATCTACATCTTTGCCACAGCATCACAGCATGAAGCATCTGTGGTTACAACTGCAGCTCATGAAGCGCTGAAATCATTTTGCTCAAATAAAATCATGTGGAGATGAAGACTGGTCAATTAACATGATTGATTATCTTGGGTTATGTTCAAAAATGTCAGGGTGGGGAAAGATAACCAGATTACGAGTTTCTCCTTTATACACTTGAGAAATACCTGTCTTGTGTTAGCAGCAAATATTCCATATATTTCAGGATCCTGTGAGAATCTCTGCACCTTAGATCTGACCAAATATCTGCTTTAAGCTTGATAGAGTAACTGTAGGTCTAAATGTCTCGACATTGGCCAAGCACCAATACTGGGCTCCAAGTAGAAGCCAACATTCAGTTACCAAACTTAGTCAGACCTGAATCGCAGTTCAGGTTCACATGTTTATTAGAGAGCTTGATCAAGATTGTACAATCCAGTTCAGAGCCACACGCGAAGAATGCAGGACAGAGGGGAAAAGCCAAATCATTATCAGGGCAAAGTCCTCAAGTCAGATACTATGTAGGAGATTTCCGAACCCGAAGGATATGTAAATATAATCAGAAAGGCAAACCAAATTTGTTGCCTGTAAATCAGAATACACGAAAGGACAGGCAATCTTGTTAACTGGAAAAACAAACAATCAAAACCAGGAAAGCTCTCCAGAATCAGGAAAGGCTCAAAGTGTTCAATGTGAGAACGGCAAAACAAATGCTTGATAAACTAAAGAAAGAAAGAGGCTATATGAAGGGAAACTAAAAGGAACCAGGAAATGAATTCAGGGCAGGGGGTGGGGAACATGGCTCAGGGCGTAGCTATAAAGGAAATGAACTAGTCAATTCACAAACAGAACAGTGAGGGGGAGTATGGAAGTGTGGGGAAATACAGACATGTGAGGAACTGCATAGGGTGTGAGATTACAATGGGGAAACCAATAAACAACAGAAATGCAATATGCATATGAGAATATGATAAATAATTCAAAAAACATTGGAGTCAGTTCAAAGATAGGCCTACTGTACCGACTATCAGCAATTAGGTAATTTCGTTGCAAGGCGAATCCCAGTATTGAAGCATTAACACATCAGCACTTTTTAAGTATTACGTCAGTGGCACATTTTGCGTTGTTTTTGCTGTTCTAGTCCAGCACACTGAATAAGAAAAACAAAAATGGTGTTGGAGCCAGTTTTATTAGGAAAATATCATAATAAATCAGTGTGAGAGTTACGTACATCCCTTTTTGTAAATTCTTTTCGTCCAGTGATGGCTGCTTAGCTATATTCACGCCGATGCACAAAAAAATTTCCATTTCAACAAATAGGTAGTCTTTATTTGTTTTCAATAATTTTCCGTGATTCAATGACAGCTGCTGAACAGAAAACCTGAGGGGCCAAGCAGGCCATCCAACCCACACTTCATGATTGTTTAAATTAAAGAAACGTGATAATGAGTACTAACTTTTGTCGTATACCCCACCTCCGTACGCACGCAACTTTTCGAAATAAATGGATTTTTAGCCGAAGCTCCCAACAGGCTTACAATGGTTGTGAATAGGGCATCGCGTTGCCATGCAAAGAAATCGCTATTTTTTCCATCATTAACAAGGCTCAAAGTAGCTTCACACTTCATCGATAGAATTCCGAGGGCCCTGACATCTAAAACGAGGCACTGAGAACTTTGAAAATGCACGAGAGTAGTTTATTAAAAAAGACTATTGATGCGAACAGTACCTCGATGCAGTTTCCAGTCGCCTCCATCTTGAAAGTCAAGATAAGTCAATTGACGAGCACGAACGAATAGATTGCAATCTGTTCTACTATCTTTCCTATTTGTTCGTGCTCGTCAATCAATTTATAGTGACTTTCAAGATGGAGGCGACTGGAAACTGCATCGAGGTACTGTTTGCAAAAATACCGGTGCATTTTCAAAGTTCTCAGTTCTCAGAACGAGATTTGACAGACAACGTGTAAATTGTAAAAAAAATCAAAATGCAATTACTTTCATATCACATGAGCCAATATGTTATTTACAATAAAACATACATAACATTTCAAATGTTGAAACTCAGTCATTTTACATTTTTTATCCACAAAATTAGCTTATTTCAGTGTTTTATTTTTCCACTATTTTTCATAATAGTGATAATGGGTGAACAATGATAGATGAAACTTGACAGTTATGTCCACACTGTGCAACAGCAACGCAAACATAATATGAGCATTAATAAGAGGATTTTAGAAAAGAAAAAAGTACTTGTAAAAATTACTTTCCCCAGTAATTGAATTACTCTCCTGTGGCAGTAATTGAGCAATAATTGAAATTACTTTTTTTTACAGAAGTAATTGTAACTCATTACTTTTGTGAGTAATTGGTCCCAACACTGTCCACCATTGTAAGGAATGTCCACAAATCTAAAATATTAAATCAAATCCAAAATTTGGAGAAATTTTGTTGATGCGCAACATCAGGTATGGAGGCAATGATAGCAATTCCAAGTACATCCATGTCCTCAAATTACTTTAGAAAAAAAGTATTTTCAAATCTTAAACATTCACATTATAGAGTATTTTAACAAAAACACAGAAAAGAGCCCATTTGGCCTGTTTTTCAATACCTCAAACACTTCAAAGGCCAGGAATACATATGGTTCAATGCTTTTTTTAAACCAGGGGAGAGCGCCTTAATCAGAAAACGGTAAGTATTCACCAAAGTCCAATATCTGATATTTTGCTTCAACAATCCAAGTTATTAAAACGTAAAAAAAAGTGATACAGCAATCATAGATAAAATTACTTTAGAGTTTCAGTATATGTGACCCATGATAGCTATATGAGTCGTAAAGTCACAGCCATGCATTTCCATTGAATGTGTTCAAGGGCATGAATTTTCAAAAAATAGTTCTGTCTGTTTTCAGCCAAATAATTGTGTTGAAATTCCACCTTGTACACTTTCCAGAAGAGAAAACACTGATAAAGGGTGGAGAATGGGCTGTGTAGAATTAGTATTTCACTTCACAATGGATCAGTTACCTGAAACAAAGCTTTAATGTGCCAAGTTTCGTACCAAAATAGGAAAAAGTTGAGGACCTATTTCATGAAATTTGAAAAGTTTATTGAAATAAAATTTGGAGCACAAATTTAATGACAATACATGTTTTATATTAGTATCTGATGTCCTTTGTAACTGTGCCAAGTTTTATGCTTGTGTAACAGTCCTAACCCAGTGTTCGCTAAGCACATTGCTAAAGTCAGGAGAATTTTTAAATGCACAATGTACTCTCATCCTAAATCGTCATTACCTGACCAAACATCAATAGGTGAGGAAAAAGGAGGTTTTTGGTGTCGTTATTTGAGGTGTAGGGTTAGGGTTTGGGTAATGGGTGAGAGCCAAGGTTGGACTTAGGGTTAGGGAAAAGGTTTCAGTAAGGGTTAGGGCTGGGTGAGGGTTACAGTTGAGTTAGGGTTGGGGATAAGGTGAGGGATGTTGGGTTCATTTCAATCTGACGTTATATTTTCAGTTTACCCCATTGATTTGGATGCTTCATTTTCCTCATCTCTTTCTTCTTCCTGATATACTTATTTGCCTTTGTGTTTCCGACAGTAATTTTCAGTTTCTGATTAATTTTTGTCAAGGGTTTACCCGTCTGCGTAGCGCTTTGCTCAATGAGATTTAATTGGTTATGAATTTGGTTGTTTTCTTGATTTATGATTTTGTCTCCTCCCAGGTTTGGCTTTCGATCCCTGGTTTGAATTTCTACCCTGTTTTGGATGTCCGTCTTTGAGCTACAAGTTCCCTGACTGTTAATAAAATTGCCTGTATGGCCGCTTCTTCAGGTTTAATAGAAACAGTGAAAATTATCTTCTGCTTGTGTCTGAGTGTCCCAAGTCTGTAGCACAGCCGTCTTCACTTCCTGCTTGTTCCATTGGATCAATATACAGCACATTGGGGTGCGTGCACACTGGATGACTCCATCGATAACACAACCTCATCACATTCAGAGTGGCAAGTCTTTTGATCCCAGTGCACACCTCAGCTTTTTGCTCAAGTGTATATGTACTAGCATAAATTGGTTCAACCCCATCATTCCAGACATGAGAAAAAGGAAGTACACCCTCTTCCTGCTCTAAAGTTTCACATATCAGGACATAAAAACAAAATCAGCTGGTCCTGAACAGGTCCTAAATTAGGTAAATGTCACTTCAGGTGCAAAACAACATACAACAGATTCCACCGCGACATTATTAATTAAACCAAAATTCAGCCAAAATGCAGAAGTAATCTGTAAAAAACGAAGTACATCACATGTTAAATAGCTTGTGGAACCACATTTTGCAGCAATACCTCAAACTTATCGTTTTCTGTATGATTTTATCAGTTTCTCACATCGTGGTGGAGGAATTTTGTCTCACTCTTCTTCACAACATTGCTTCAGTTCATTGATGTTTGAGGGCATTTGTTTATGCACAGCTCTCTTAAGGTCCCACCACAGGATTGCTATCAGGTTGAAGTCTGGACTTTGACCAGGCCATTGCAATACCTTGATTTTCTTCATTTCCAGCCATTCTGTCGTAGATTTGCTGGTGTGCTTGAAATTATTGTCCTGTGGCATAACCCAATTGTGGCCAAGCTTAAGCTGTCGCACAGATGGTTTCACATTTGACTCCAGAATACTTTAGTACATGGAGGAGTTCATGGTCGACTCAATGACTGCAAGGTGCCCAGGTCCTGCGGCTGCAAAACAAGCCCAAATCATCACCCCTCCACTACCATGCTAGACAGCTAGTTTGAGGTGTTTGTGTTGACATGGTGTGTTTGGTGTCTGTCAAACGTGGCGCTGTGCTTTATGGCAAAACAACTCCACTTTGGTCTTATATGTCCAAAGGACATTGTTCCAGAAGGCTTATGGTTTATCCAGATGCAACTTTGCAAACCTAAACCGTGCTTCCATGTTTCTTTTGGAGTGAAGAGGCTTTCTCCTAGCAACCCTTCCAAAGAGGCCATGCTTGTTCAGTCTTTTTTGTATTGTACTGTCGTGAACTTTAACATCTAACAGGCTAACTGAGGCCTGTAGAGTCCTAGATGTAGTTTTTGGGTTTTGTGCAATTGCACGGTCTGACCTTAGGGTGAATTTGCTGGGACGTCCACTCCTGTATTGGCAACTGTTGTGAATGTTTTCAACTTGGGAATGATTTTCCTCATTCTAGAATGATAGACTTCAAATTGTTTTGAAATGGCCTTATAACCCTTCCCAGACTGATGGGCAGCAACAACTGCTTCCCTAAGATGACTGTTGATGTCTCTCCCTCTTGGCGTTGTGTTCACACAGACCTAAGTGCTCCAGACCAGCACAGTGCCAAAACATCTGCTGTTATAGAGGTGATCACACCTGCTGATGATCAATTAATCAAGTGCAATCAATTTGATCAGCAACACCTGGCTTTCTGTGGAGGCAGATAGGGTGTACTTAGTTTTTCACTCATGGCTTCTTCATTTTGGCTGATTTTTTATAAAATAAAGTATGGCACGGTAGAATCTGTTTACACCTTTTACACCTGAGGTCAGATTTACATAATTTTAAGACCTGATTTTTATTTCTTCCTGATGCGTGAAATCATAGAACTGAAAGAGGGTGTACTTGCTTTTTCTGATGACTAAATCCACTCTTCCTCGAAAATCCAAGTGTGTTAAATAACCTGATTCTGCATCACATCCACTTTAGTACGACGGCAAAGTTCTACTTATAACTCCTTTCTGTGGCTCCCTTCCTGTCGGAATCACACATTCCACCACAAATAGATTTTATCGAGGAAGAAATAACGTAAATTTCTGCTACCTGAGTAGTTGTGAAAAAATAGAAAGAGAAACTAAACTGAGCTCTTCAAATGAGTTCGAAAAATGAAAGGAAAACCACTGAAATTGGAAGTAATAGCACACAGAGGGAAAGTCAATGGTGCATTCTGTCTTCGATCCAGTCTGTATTCATTAAAAGCAGCTAAATTTGGAACAGAGATCAGATGGTTCTGCAGGGAATGCTACGATACAGCTTGAGATAGGCAGTGCAGAGCAGAACTGAGCTGGCTGGGGAAGTACACTGACACCCAAAAACACAAACGCACGCACACGCACACGCACACTCCCCCCCCCCCCCCACCCACACACACCCACGTACATTAGCAAATAGACATGCATATCCAAGCGTGTGCACACTTGAAAGTACACCCATACATTGAAACTGCAGAACTGCCAACAATAATCTATGCATTGCACATAACTCAGAAAAGGACAATGAGAAAATAAGCCAGGTGAAGCTACAGAACTTGCACAGTGGCATTTCGTTATTTTAAAACCGGATATGATGTCTATTGGACAAGAGCGTGAATTGAAGATCCAGGGAGGAGCGAGGGGAGGATCTGATCGTATTTGACGAGGACCAGAGGATAGCCACATCCCCAAAGCATATCTGGTTTTATCCTTTATTGTAGTCCAGTTGAGACCATAATTTGCAAAAATGAACATCATGATATATCGAAGGAGACTTAAAAAAATAATTCAGGTGGGAAAGTAGGGTCATTCTCTCATAGACTTCTATAACACTGAATTTCTTTTGCAACGTCCGACGTTTCAATCTGCTGGCCATTAAATAGAATGCAAGTTTAAGAAATTTCCGCATTGGCTTCACTTGTGTGTCCATCTTTTTATACAGTCCATGAGCGTAACCCACTTGATCCAAGGGCATGCCAAACTATCTGCTTTGTGTGAAAATTCAATTGGTGACATCACCAATTGATGAAAAACATGGCTAGGAGCTATTGGGGCATTTCAGCCAGCTCTGGAGCAGAGTGTTTTGTGGCAGAGAACACTTCTTCAGAGGCTGTTGTTTTCAGAAACAGACCATTTAAATACTCATAAAAACAATATGATTCACACTACAACATTAAAATAATGAAAAACTATAGTAAGTGCACTTTAAGATCGCTTGCAGCATCTGTCTGAACATCGTTCCTTTTGCTCATACCACAAAAGTCACTTGATGGATGCATTGCCATGTGACACCAAACAGCTGACAAAGGCCCTAATGACTCTAAAATCCCAAATTCAAAAACATCACAGAAAATTCTAAACAAAAAAGGAGATATTGGTCAAGGTTTTTGGTACTTGCCACAGACTGTCCCTTCTAATCCAATGGGAGCAGTTCGCTTCCGGGGGGTTAAACAGTTGTGCTGTGTTCAGGGCGGGGAAAAAGAGAAACCCCACCTCCCCCCCAAAAAAAAAAAAAAAATATATATATATATATGGATATATATACAGTGCCCTCAATAATTTTTGTTACCCCTGGTTAAGATGTGTTAAAAGCCTTAAAATAAATTCAATTTTTACTGCAGAAGCATACTCTCACACTGAAAATTGTCGAAAAATGTAACCTTCAACTCGATTGAATTTTTAAGGGAAAAAAAATCTTCGACTAAGAAATAACTATTTTTCATAAAATCACCTGTTCCACAATTATTGGCATCCCTAACAATTCCTAGGAAATAAATGTAATTGAAGTATTTCTGTCATTTCTACAGTAGTTTACAAAGTTGGTCAGAGTATCTCGGAACATATAATTAGTAATTCATCACTTCCTGTTTCCCTGGGGTATAAATATGACGTGACACAGAGGCCACTTCTCTTATCCACTCTTCAACATGGGAAAGACAAAGGAACACACCATTCTAGTAAGGCAGATGTGTGTCGACCTTCACAAGTCAGGCAATGGCTACAAGAAAATAGCCACTCGCCTGCACCTGCCCATATCTACTGTCAGAGGAATCATTAAGAAGTATCAAACAACTGGAACAGTGGTAAACAAGCCTGGACGAGGTTACCTCACGCAAGGTTATTTTGCCACCACGCACAGTGAGTAGGATGGTCAGAGAAATAAAAAGTTATCCAAAGCTCACTGTTAAAGAATTGCAACAAATGGTAGCATCTTGGGGTCACAAAGTCTCCAAAAGAACCATCAGGCGCTATCTACATGCCAACAAGCTGTTTGGGAGGCATGCATGGGAAAAACCTTTTCTAGCAATCATAAACGCAAACGTCTGGGGTTCACTTAACGGTACTGGGACTTCAACTGGGACCATGTGCTTTGGTCAGATGAGACCAAGATAGAGCTTTTTGGCTACTAACACTCTAAGTGGGTCTGGTGGAACACAGAAGATGAGTATGCTCTTCCAGAGGCCCTGGGAACCTTGTTAGGGTGCAAGGCATCATGAACGCTTTGAAATACCAGGATATTTTAAATCTAAATCTGGTGACCTCTGCCCAAAAGCTGAAGATGGGTTGTCACACGGTCTTTCAATGACCCTAAACCTGTGGCCAAATCTACACAGAAATGGTTCACTGGACACAGAATCAAGCTCCTCTCATGGCCATCTCTGTACCCAGAATTCAACCCCATTGAAAACCTGTGGAGTGAGCTGAAGAGGAGAGTGCAGAGGAGAGGACCCAGGTCACTGGATGATTTAGGGAGATTGTGCAAAGAGGAATGGTCGAGGATCCCTCTTTCTGTATTCTCCCATCTTGTGAAACATTATAGGAGAAGATTAGGTGCTGTTTTGTTGGCAAAAGGGGGTTGTACAAAGTATTAACATCAGGGGTGCTAATAATTGTGGCACACATAATTTGATGTAAAAGAATTATCTCTTAATGTGGGATTTTTTTCTCACTGAATAAATGCACTTGAATTAAAGGTTGGATTTTCCCTCTTTTTTTAAATTGTGGTCCTATATTATGCAGAAAAAAACTGAATTTATTAGAAGCTAAAGAACACATATTTACCAAGGGTGCCAATAATTATGGAAAGCGCTATATATATATAGAATTTGTCCACAACATTGATTCAGAACTGAATAAAAGTAAAATTTTCTCAAGTAATTTCGACAACTGAAAAAGTTATTTTTTAGTTTGGCTGTTTCTAGCTACATCTGGGGTAGACGCAAAAAGTTTTGTTTCACTACTGACCCAGACAACAATATCTTCTAACATGGTAATACTGAGGAACATCCACTGATCCAATGATGAACCCATTAATTTCTAGTCAGGTTCACTGGGGTGGGCAAAAACATATTATACATCCAATGGGAGAGAGGCAGTTATGCACCCCAGACACGCAAAGCCTTCTCAGGGATCACATACCATTAACTCTCACACTGACATACACACACCGATGTGCAACTTAGAGTCTGAAGTTAGCCTAGCATTCATATCTTTGGACTGTTGGAGGAAATTCACATGACCTGGAAGAGAACAGGCTCTGAAAGGCCAAGGCAGGACATTATCTCACTACCTTCTTGCTGTGAGGTGACCCCGCTATTATAGGAACAGCAATATATCTGAAGCACATCAGTCATTTTTGACATGGGGGGAATATGGCACCAGGCAAGATTATTTTCAAAGCACATAAAAATGAGAAATTTTGCAGTACATAAACAACATTAAAATTGAATTGATATAGCCACAAAAATGTCCATTTTTAGCTAGTGATCAAATATGTCTTTTTTTCATATACCATATGAAATTATATAAAACTTATCAAACAGCAATTGTAAACAGATTGAGTTATGATGCTATTATGATTAGCATTACTGCAAGTGACTCTGGTAGCTGCATGAAAAATAACAGAGCAGATGAGGCTACCAGTCTGGAGGAGGGGAGTTAAACTGGGCCGCAACATGTCAGAACCTAAGTAAGCCTGGCCAGACTCTTAACCCATTATTGTATGACTGTTTTCCTCTTTGCCCAATAAGCAAGGCAGGTGGGTTTGGTTACGTTAGTAGCCACTGTGCAACAAAGGGTTAATGGGGCAGTGTGAATTTAGCACTCTGCTTAAAGACTGCGGGGAATAACACCAAATAGGTACAATTCCTGCGCTGCTTTCCATTGAAAATGAGGGGCACTTGCACAAACAGGGAGAAAGGCAAGGGGGGGGGGGGGCAGGGGGGACTGGTTGACCTGCAGTAAATTTCCTTGTGGTCAGACCCCCTTGGCTGACCAGTCCACAGCATCTCTGCCCCAGCTGAAACAATAAAAGGGCAGCTTTGTCACAATACATCACCCCCACCCTCACAACCCTCTCCCCAAAATTACATTCCTCAAACTACAAAATCGACCCGACTCCTTAAACAGTTATCTGAGCCGTAGTGCATTGTGCGCTCAGGGCACATTTGTCTTCAGTGTCGGGACTGTGGAAATTAGGATGCTATAGAAACAGAGAAATTGGTAGCATAGATTCTGCAGTTATCACTCTTGGAATTTTAAATGATTCCTTGTCTTGATGAGAAGAATCAGCTCATCCCCAATCCCATAAGAGCACCGCAGGCAGGTTTCAAAAATGCAGTTAAAGCTTAGCCCCTGAACTAAGTGACATTTTGAATTGAGATTTTCCGTATAAAACTCAACTTAGTCCAGCATTAAGCTTAATCTGTACGCTTGACACCAGCAAGGGAGGCTACATTGTTAGCATCCATGGTATATAAATTTTCTCACGGTGAAATTAGAGCAGGATTGGTGTTGATGCGTTTTTGGTGTCGTCCGCCTTCTTTTAATGGCTGATTTATTGGCCATTGCGCAGCGTTTATGACACTGTGCACCATTAGACGCCGTTAATTCAGGTCCAGCTGCAGGAGCCAGATAAGGCACACTGGAGGATGCCGGATTCGGATCATTCCAGAAGGTGAGCCTCCTGTCTCCCGGGGTAATCCTACTGCTCGGCAGGGAGGGGCATGGTTCTGCCCTTGGGACTTCGGCATCAAGTAAAAGGCGGAGGGTAGTCTTTGCAAATTCAGTGTTTTTGTAAACAAGCACAAGCAGCAACAGGTAATGAAGGCTGGGGACCTAAATTTAAACAGGCACCAGCAGCAATAGTGAATCGATAATTCAATATGGATAGCAATGCAGGAAGCTACCAGTAAAAAAGATCTCCTACCTCTCAAATCAGTAATATCCCGCAGTCAGATCTCATCGGCTACGAGAACCAGCCACAAAAATTGCTTGGAAGGCTAGCTTTCTGTAGTAGGAAAATTCACCAGCCAGTGATCCAGGCTATTTAAGAAAATGCTAGTCATGGGAAATTTTCAAATGTAGGGGAGTTTCAATGTGTTACCTGTTCGTTCGATGGCAACGCAAAATGCATTTACCTAATGAACTGATGCTAAAATGATAACTGACAATAGCTGGCTAATTATATTAAACTGTCAATGACATGGTGAACTCATGCTGGTTGTTTTCGCTGAATACAATCACTCATTCTGGGATTGATTGCTGTAGCTGGATGTGAAAGCCACACCCCCTATTACCATACAAATGAAAAAATCAAGAAATAAATTAACACAAAAATAAACATATATGGAAATAAAGAAATCAAGAAATAAACAAATGCGGAAATAAATATATACTGAAAGAAATAGATCAAGAAATACATAAATATGGCCATTAATAGATACGGAAATGAATTATTAAGAAAATAAATGGTGAAATAAATACTAAATACTGCCTGGAAACCCATTTGTTCATAATTTTATTTTTAAATGTATTTGTTTATGTGTAAATATGTTTAATTTTGCATTTATATTTATTTATTTACTCATTTATTTATTTGTACCGTCATTAATTATTCATCTATTTATTTTTTATTTTGGCGGTTTTGGGCTCCTATATTTCATAGGTTTTTGCCCTTCAGGGCTGCTAGTTCTTGTTTTCGTACCTCATTTTTGTTTTTTCGTTTTACACTTCTCAGCTGCAAGATTTTTTTATTGTATTCTGTATCTACATTTTAGCCTCAAGTTTATGTTTTGCATTTTTCCTCTTTTTGGTTTTCTTGTATTGCACTTCAGAGCCGTAGTTCTCCACTTTAAGATATTTTACTCAAATATAGACAGTTTTATAGCACTATTTCCAGATATCTTGGGATACAGTGTTCAATATAAATAGTACAGAATGCAATGATATGCAAATCAATTAAAATCCAATATAATAATACTGATAATAATGTTTTATTTATTTAGCGCCTTTCTCAGACCCAAGGCCGCTTTTCAATGGAAACAAACAAGAAATAAAATACAAAGAACAAAGCATAACAAGCATGTAATGCACAGAAACATTAAGCAAAAACAAAGCTGAGATATGTAATTGAAAATATCAGTATTAAGGGTTGACACTGATAAAAAAATTTTTGTTTATTGAATAATATCTGATCATTTTGAATTTGATGACAGCAACATATTTTTGAAAAGTTGGGATGGGACAATGAAAGACTGGAAGAGTTGCATGATGCTAAAAAAGACAACTAGTGGAACATCTTACAGCTAATTAGACTATTTAGCAACTAGTCAGTAACATGATTGCGTATAAAAAGTCTTTCATAAGTAAATCTGGTGAGGGCTTATCCACTCTATGAAAGGCTGCATGGGGAAATAGTTCAACAATTAAAGAATAACATTTTGAACTTAAAATTGCGAAGAATTTAGAGATTTTATCCTCAGTGACACATAAAATTTTTTAAAAGAGTCAGAGAATCCAGAAAAATATCTGTACACATGGGACAAGGCCAAAATCCTATTTTGAATGGCTGTGATTTTCAGGTCCTAAGGTGGCGCTCCATTAAACACAGACAAAAACAGATTCTGTTTTGGAAATCACTGCATGGACTTGGGAACACTCCTGTAAATCACTGTTTATCACTGCATCCACAAATACAAGTTAAAGCTCTGCCATGTGGATTAAAACCTGTTCCGCTCCGGAGCTGTCATTGGAGGTATATTGGCACTGTTCTCACCTCGCCTTAAAGCGCATTATATCTCCAAACTCAATCCCATTTAGGTTTCCCTAATTACTAGCTAAGCGTTAATTTGTTCAGTTGCGAGAATCAATCCATATCCATTTCCCTTCAGCTTGCTTTATTGTTTATTGCTATAAATATCTAGCATTTTCCTATTCATATTTATAGTAACATAAAATGTCAATGTCTTACAAAGCTTCTGAATTCTAGCATCTTTCAAAATGGAGTGTATTTATTTCTGAGTCTGCGTCCGATTGGCTTGCTTCAACTAAGAAAACATTTCTATTCAAAGTGATGCTCTTATTGTTAACTCCTGGATAAGCTGTTTGTGAATCTTTCCGCCTGTGGTCGTGCCAACGGCAAAATGTTTGATTGATTGATATGATTGATAAGAAAGTGACGCTTGAGCCTCATCACAACACTCCTTCCTAAGCTTGACTTATCCAGGAGTAAAAAAACAGTTTTTCTGACTTAGGCGTGCGTTAAGGCTGCTCATGTAAAAATAAAACTTTCTACAACCAGTGACATTATCAAAATGCAGATTAACACTCAACCTATTTCCGAATAAGAATCGTATAATAAACTGAATGAATTTACTGAGCAAATGGGATTCCAATAAGCTGCTTTGCCATCAATGATTAGCACATACAGCTTTGCATCAATGAGGAAAACTACAATATGAGATTGCATGGATGACAATTTAGTGAAATTTCTCGAAATTCCATCTTGAAGTAGAGTGTTATGTAGTACATGCTGCTGTAGATGGTATTTAGACAAGGTTTAGATTTTGTTTAATTAGATACTCGCCATTCATACAGTCTCATATTATATCCTTACTACAACTTCTCCAGAAGCGGAACTGCTTCAAGACCTAATAAATGACTTTGCTACCTAGAAAATTTGAGACGTGGCATGCATACTAAATAATTTTAAATGCATGCTATGCATTGAACTTTCATGATGTCCAATTTACTAAATTATTCAATCACCAATGCTTTGACGTAAGAAGCATTGGTAATTTAATAAATTAATCATTATCACTTTGCGTTGTGACCAGTATGCAACTACGCTTCCCCGGAAATGCAACCTATTCTTTTGAACACTGAAAACATAATGATTTAGCGTAATCTTAAAATAAATTAGGTTGCACTGGTAAACAAATCCTAGAACGAGAGTTGGAATTCAGGGAAAACACTGGGTTAATTGATCATTTTTCATTATTATTTCATTTCTTTCCATCCAAACAATATCACTATTAAGTCTGTTGCCAATATTACCCTTCAGTGATCTGTCATTTCTTAATACTTTCTTAGTGATCACAGGCTTATATATTGGTTTTGATCATTCAGTAAATTAATATAGATCAAGCGATCTTAAACTGGGTTAGCTTGAAAGCAATTATGCGTTAAAGCGTCAGGGACTCACAGCATGTCATTAGAAAATCTAGTAACGCCAACGTTACTGCCAGGGGGACATTGGGCCAGCGGCGTAGGTATTGCCGGTGCAGCCGGTGCGCTGAACCGGGGCCCGATGACCTCTGAGGGCCCACGGTGATTAATTATGCCATTCTTCCTCTCATCACAACGCATAAAGAAATTATATCTATTTATTTCGTTATTTCAAGTCACCTGTTCAACGTAATATTACTTTTTCTGTAAGCGGAGTTGATGAGTACATATATTGCTTTACTATTTCATACAACACAGTCATGGTAACAACCCCCCCCCCCCCCCCCACACACATTGGCCATTTTTCCTCTTTTCTTTGATATATGTCTTTTGTATTTCAGTAATGATACTTTTTCAGTTGTAATCACAATTACTAATCATATATTTGATTGTTTTATTCACAACATTTTCAAATGAACATGGCCTGCTGGGAAATGTGTTTGTCCAATTAGTTGACATTCACTTATTCCTTTCTGATCGTAGCTTCGTAGGCTACGCGCTTGCTCGTGAATTGTTCTTTTTTGAGAGATCAGCTAACCCATTAGCCTAGTATTGGAGGTGAAAAGTCTTGAGCACCGTGTTGAGCAGCACAAAAGCGGTGCTCAAAAAAGAAAAGAAAAAAAGAGCTCGATGTACGGAACTCCAAATTGGCGAAATTGAATGCATTTTTTAAATAGTCATCTTGTCCAGATGCAGTTCCTGCTAGCGTTGTGAATGATAGCGGTGACACGCAGCAGTCAGACTTGGAGGCTAATGCTACCACCTCATTGCCCTCTTGCTCAACGACTTTGCAGAGCAGAAGGCACCCACAGTTAACTTCTGAATGGGTGAGTGCAGTTTTTTATTAGGCTACTGCAAGTGATCAGCTTGCTGGTTGTGGTTAAATGGCTGCTGTGCCAGGATATGTGTCCATCTATCTGTTTACTTATTGATTTGGCCACTGTTGTGCTGTTAGGGAAATACGGTTGACTGTTCAGCCGTATGGATCTTTTTCGCATTTTCATTGGCAATGTATTGTCACTGTTGTTCATGGTTCAAACAGCCTTACGTGTTGTGTGATGTTGAGATGCTGTGCGAATATTCATTGTCCATGGTTCTAATCGCCCAAATAATTATGGGTGTCTGCGTTTTTCAGAAAACTGATTTTTCTTAATTACTGATTTGGATACCTACTGGCTCACTGGAGCTGAAGTGGTTGGCTCCAGAAGGCGATTGTTTCTGTGAATATCCAATAACTGATGCGGGTGTGCTATCTAGTGATAGAATATTGTAACTACATGCATATATTTGCAGCTCCCTGTCCCCGCACTAACATACCCTGCTGCCGAGCACCGTTGTTCTTCTCGAAGACGCTAAATCCAGATAAATCTTAAACGATGAATTGCGTTCATATTTTAATTTGTAACGAAGTGGCTAGTGTCAAAGTAACGAAGTAAAATGAAAATTTTTAAGTTTTAAATGTTGTAGAGTAAAAGTCCAGGTTTAGAAAAGAACTCAGGTAAAGTACAAATCCTCAAAAAACTAAAGCTCTGTTACAATTACACCTCTGCTTCGCGGATAGGCCTGGGGGGGGGGGGCTAGCGCCATTCTGGCACCGGGGCCCAGCGCCTCCACGCTACGCCACTGCATTGGGCTTTAGGGAACTAAAATTTTTTCTAAAGAACCTGATGAAGTAAGTACTGCTGAAATTCACTCTAATTAAAAAAGGTTACAACTTTATTATGGCTCTTTTTACATATAATAACTAAAGCAGTTAAAAGAAAAAGAGTCCAAAAGCAAAGCTCAGTAAAAACATGTGTGGTTTATTGGTGTTGGCCAGGCAAACTTATAAGAGCACAAGCAGTCACGAATGCACAAACACACAGAGACACAATCACATTCACAGACACGGACTTAAACAAATGTGAGCAAAGGAACGCTACCACACACGCAGGCATGTGGACAGATTTTAGGGGGACGTTATTTGACCAGGCTAACGCAACCCCCCTTCCCCCCACCACCCCCACCCCCAGCTTGTCAAACTGAGATCAGGCCTGCAGACCAACCCGTGCTAGATTTAATCCAGGAAATCACACCATGTCCCCACTGCTGCACCAGAGAACTCTCTCATACTACTGTAACCGAACCGTTTGTGGTATGATGAACCTAGAGTCAAACAGGACTCCGGTGTGCTCAACATGATACAAGTGTGTGAGAGTGTGTGTGTTTGAGATTTTACCTTTGAGTTAGAGAGCGTAACATTTTCAGAAATAAACTATGAATTTGACGTGCTCACGTGCATCCTTATACCCAGTGGTTAAAGCGGGATTTGACAGGTGGGGTAACCCTAAAATTTGGTGTTGCGGCGCAGTGGGGGAATATGACACAAATGATTGCAAATAACTATTCGCTTTATTTTTGGCCAATTGGGACTATGACATTGAATTTTCATCGTCAAATAATCAGGAAGTGGGCATAACAAGAGAAAAGCAGTGATGGATTTGGCTGAAAACTTGCAGAATAATGGGAAGAATGATAATGATAGTAAAGATATTCTTCTGCTACAGTATTTTACATTTCCTTAAACAGTTACTCAAAACTATTACATAATTTACAAAATGAACAAGTAACAGAAATCTATTAATCTTTTTGTGATTTCAAGACACTGCACTTACAATGCACACATAGACCATATTCTACTTCGAAAATGTTCTGATTTCCAATGCAAAATTATGGCTTGATATATCAAGATGGATCTCTCTTAATTTTATGCTCTAATGCAGTTAGCGACTATACTTTTGGGAAACGCATCCCTGGATAGTTCAAGCAGTGGCGGGTCTAGAACTGGGAATTGAGGTGGCACAGACACGTCCCTTTTAGTCATTAGAAAGTTCTCAATCGTTTTCCTTTATTCACGCGTTTTCCAATTATCGTAATTGGCAACTGAAGGCACGGTTTCTCTCCATATGTGATCTAACAAGCAGCATCTGTTAAGTGTGGAGTGAACCTTTAGTTAATTATGAAAATGACTGAGAACAGGTCAGGACTAATAATTGTTTTAAACGGCTGTTTTGAGCACCCAATTCTCAGTTCTGGCTTTGACACTGTAGCCTACTGAATTTAGCCCATGATTTCATCGCTGTTAGATCACATATGGAAAGAAACCGTGTCTTCAGTTGCCAATTACGATAATTGGAAAACGTGTCAATCAACGAAAATGATTGAGAACGTGCCAGGACTAAAAGGGACGTGTCTGTGCCACCCCAATTCCCAGTTCTAGACCCGCCACTGAGTACAGGACGCTGCGATGCTAGTGGCATAATATAGCTTGCTTGCCAGCTACATAAGAAACTTGCTGCTCAGCGCAATGATTTTCAAGTGGCTCTGCCGTTAATTAGCTGGCGACTGTAGATGTCAAAGAAAGATATGCACAAGTAACATTATTGCTGAGGCAGAAATACAAACCAACATTGCTAGCATAACTATCGGAGATATTGAGCCTTCGTCAGACTTTGACTGAATCGCTAATAATTTTATTAATGCGCTAGCTAGCTGGTAAGCAGCCTGGTTAGTGTTTTGCACATAGCCTAAAGCAGCTAACGTTAACCATTTTTAAATTAAAATTTTTAAATTTCTTTTCATTCTTGAGTTGGCCAGTTTGAATAGTTGAATATTACAAAACCTCATCATCGACTTCAACTAAAGTTAATCCACTTACTTTGGCTATAGCTCTCTTGCAATAGGCGTGGCCTAGCTGTGGCAAATGCGAGGTCAAGCATTGTCCACCATTGATGTGGCCAAACAAAGCCCCAGGCTATTGACGCTACACACTGCACACAGAGAAAAGTAGAGAAAATGCCGTCTAACTGTGCCATTCTTGGCTGTTCCAACCGGTCTGACTGGGAGAAGGAGAAATAATATTATTCGTTATACGTCTCGGTATTATACGGAATCAGGGTGAAAAAACTTTGGAGTTGACAACAATTCGACCAGCTAAATGGTTTTCAAGCATCTCCAGGGCCAACTTGGACATACACAAGAAGGAAATCCGCGTTTATAGTGACCAATTTATCCATGGTTAGTTTTTTTTTTTTTTGATTATATATTTCAGACAGTTTGTTTTGGACGATAGTTGCAAACTGACAACAATAGGCCCATTTAAGAAAACTGTTGTTATGACCGCTCGGTCACTACCGCATGTGTGTTCGCGTGTCGCCCTCCTGGTTGACTTATTTGCAGTAATTCTGACTGGTATACTTGTGTTACTTTGGTTAGCTATCAAGGTGGTAGTTTCATCTTAATGTTACCTGATCGTAGCTGCTACAGTTGAAGTTAAGCGGAGAGGCGTTGTATCCGTCTAAGTTGGGCTGTTAAGGCTGCAATTAGTGAAACAATCGTTTTGCTTATCCAGGGTCAGCCGGGAACTTTGCCGTCGTGCGCCCTTGCAAAAAAAATGCTATTTGATTTACCACTGGATACCATTCATTTACCATTGAGAATTTTTGTAAGGGTGGGCTAGCTCTGATGCTAAAGCTGTGTCTGGCCGTGGCGGAAATTTATCCCCTTCAAAAAAATGTTTTGGCAAATTACAAGCTGAAAAAGTGAAAACTGGATTCGGAATTTTCCCGGTACAAGTTACTGATTCGTGAGCTCCACAACAAGCAATGCTTTCGACCGTTTGCGTGTTTCTGCTACGAGCTCATTCAGAAACTTGCTGTCGGAATTGTTTTGTTTTGGAAGAAATGGTTATCAGGAGCTTATAGCAAAGTATCTTCCGGAAAACTGTGAATATGACAGTACAGTTACAACCACATGCATGCAAGGTGAGACAGTACAATACAGTGATGTTGGCTCAGCCGAACTGTCCTCAGCCTCCATTGCTGATGTGCTAAGCCACATTAATGGCCTCGCAGGCCATTGCTACTAGTTACTGAGGCAGTCCAATGTTAGGTCACGTGACTATTGCAAGTCACCTATAGACGCCGTTTCAAACACTGAGAATTCCTCGCAGTCTGGCAGTCTGACAGATGTAGTCATTCAAATGAAATACAGCATAAGATACAACTGCCTTTTAGTGAAGGCGGGGCTAGCAGAGACTGATGTTGCGCTCTGATTTGTTGAGCATCTTGGTGCTTTTGAGAGAGTGGCAGGCAGGCTGTAATTGAAAGCACCATACGAAAATGATCTGTAGTCCGAGGCGCTGCTGTTAAGGCGCTTTCACACTGTAGGTGAAACAAATTTTTCACGCGGTAGACTACATTCAAAGTAAACGCAAAAACACGTTTTTGCGTTGACTTTGAATGTAATCGGCCGCGCGAAAAATTTGTTTCGCGTCCAGTGTGAAAGCAGCTTTAGTCAAAATATTTAAATGCAAACTAAGGTGGCGGAACGCAGTTGCGGACCGTTCCGGCCCACTTTAACCCCTGCTTATACCTCATAGGCTGATCTTGAAGCAAAGTGGCTTATAAAATTACTCCCAATTTGAGTAATGCTGGTAAGTGTCCAAACCCTATTATAAATTTCTATAGGGATTGAACTTCGGACACCAGAGGCTAAGAAGCAGTGATGCAGCCAGTCACCTCAGTGATCCTTAGGAGTAATTAAGCATACTCAACAAAAAAAGTTACGGACCTCTGAGTTTTTTCTCTTTTATCTTCTCTCGTTCGGACCTTCCTAAGACACTTTCAAGCGTGGTGAGAGCATGTGATGGTCACACATGATACTGAAGTGACTTGAGACATTGTTTGATGATTTAATTTAATGGTCTGGACTTGGTGTGATTCTGCTCTTCCCTGTGGATACCTTGTTTTGGGGTAATTAAGTCATCTGATAACATGTTTAGATGCATTTTGTATCTTGGATTAACACAGATGATGTAAACAACACTTGAGATTTATGTTCAGTTTTTACATTTGAAATACTCACTGTATTTAAATATACATACCCAAAACCAGTGAAGTTGGCACGTTATGTAAATCGTAGATAAAAACAGAATACAATGATTTGCAAATCCTTTTCAACTTATATTCAACTGAATACACTGCAAAGACAAGATGTTTAATGTTCAAACTGAGAAACTTTTTTTTGTTTTGCAAATAATCATTAACTTAGAATTTAAAGGCAGCAACACATTGCAAAAAAGTTGGCACAGGGGCCTTTTTACCACTGTGTTACATCGCCTTTCCTTTTGACGACACTCAGTAAACGTTTGGGAACTGAGGGGACCAATATTTGAAGCTTTTCAGGTGGAACTCTTTCCCATTCTTGCTTGATGTACAGCTTGAGTTGTTCAACAGTCTGGGGTCTCCGTTGTCGTATTTTACGCTTCATAATGCGCCTCACATTTTCAATGGGAGACAGGTCTGGACTACAGGCAGGCCAGTCTAGTACCCGCACTCTTTAACGATGGAGCCATGCTGTTGTAACACATGCAGAATGTGGGTTGGCTTTGTCTTGCTGAAATAAGCAGGGGCGTCCATGAAAAAGACGTTGCTTGGATGGCAACATATATTGCTCCAAAACCTGTATGTACCTTTCAGCATTAATGGTGCCTTCACATATGTGTAAGTTGCCCATGCCTTTGGCACTAATACACCCCCATACCATGACAGATGCTGGCTTTTGAACTTTGCGCCTATAACAGGCCGGATGGTTCTTTTCCTCTTTGGTCCGGAGGACACAACGTCCACAGTTACCAAAAACAATTTGAAATGTGGACTCATCAGACCACAGAACACTTTTCCACTTTGCATCAGTCCATCTTACATGAGCTAGGGCCCAGCGAAGCTGGCGGCGTTTCTGGGTGCTGTTGATAAATGGCTTTCGCTTTGCATTGTAGAGTTTTAACTTGCACTTGCAGATGTAGCGACGAACCGTAATTACTGACAGTGGTTTTCTGAAGTGTTCCTGAGCCCATGTGGTGATGTCCTTTACATACTGATGTCGGTTTTTGATGCAGTACCGCCTGAGGGATCGAAGGTCACAGGCATTCAATGTTGGTTTTCGGCCTTGTCGCTTACGTGCAGTGATTTTTCCGGATTCTCAGAACCTTTTGACGATATTACGGACCGTAGATGATGAAATACCTAAATTTCTTGCAATAGCTCGTTGAGGAATGTTGTTTTTAAACTGTTCGACTATCAGCTCACGCATTTGTTCACTAAGTGGTGACCCTCGCCCCATCCTTGTTTGTGAATGACTGAGCATTTCAGGGAAGCTGCTTTTATTCCCAATCATGGCACCCACCTGTTCCCAATTAGCCCGTTCACCTGTGGGATGTTCCAAATAAGTGTTTGATGAGCATTCCTCAACTCTCTCAGTCTTTTTTGCCACTTGTGCCAGCTTTTTTGAAACATGTTGCAGGCATCAAATTCCAAATGAGCTAATATTTGCAAAAAATTACAAAGTTTACCTGTTCGAACATTAAGTAACTTGTCTTTGCAGTGTATTCAATTGAATATAGGTTGAAAAGGATTTGCAAATCATTGTATTCTGTTTTTATTTACGATTTACACAATGTGCCAACTTCACTGGTTTTGGGTTTTGTAATATGCACTGTAAATCGAGTGTCACAAAACTTTTTTGTCAAATTATCTTTTATATGGTTAGCCAGAACTTGCTCATTTTTGCTTCTCAAAGCCCAGCAAGTGCATAAGGCTGAATTAAAACAGAGTGAAAATTTACACCAGGCTCTTTGGTTGATTTAAACGAGGCATTTACCCACCTACTGCTATTAGGGCACTCAGGCTAATTTGGTGCAGGGAATTCTGATATGCGCTTTGGCTAAATCAGCTTGAGGCATTTCGTCTAATCTCCCATCGGACCTAGTCAGGAATTTCAGGGTTTTTTTAAACCTAAAATCAATAGCCCCTTTCTTGAAGGAGGCTGAAACAGTGTAGGGGGCGTGGAAATGCTGAGAATTTTTCCTTAAAGCATGTTGGATGAAGGTGGGAATGACTGAGTAAAAAAGGAGAGGGAGTGCTTGGTTCCATTCATGACATCCCAAGGTGATCTCAGAGGTGGAGAGGTAGTGGGCTCTCTTTCTCTCTCTCTCCCTCTCTCGCTTCATCGCTGATCCAGACAATGGCCCCCTGTACGCTGACCCAGAGTGGAATGCTGTGAAATGGCAGTCCTGCTTGTGTGTGTGTGTGTGTGTGTGTGTGTGGGGGGGGGGGGGGGGGGTAATTGGGTGTGGGGAAATTTCTTGATGTGGGGGGGTAGGTCTTTCATTACTTATTCAGAACACGAAGGCTGTCCCGGTGCCAAGGGTGTCCAGGTTCTAGTGGCAGGACAGTCTCGCATTGGCCTAAGGGGGTGGAGCCTGAGTGACAGCTCCGGACGTCCTGCACTTTCACCGAGGCTCTTTAGAGGGTCATTTATCTGGATGGTCATTCCTTCAAGATGAGAGCCAGCACAAATGAGGGGGGAGCCCCACAAAGTTTGTTCACTAGTGGGAAATGGGCTAGGGCAGAGGGGGTCTCATACCTCCCCAGGCTCATTCAGTGGTACTTTCACTGTTATATGGGCATTATCGTCATCGACATCATGATTAGAACACCTATTACCTTCAGTTCATAGGTTGTATAATAAAGGAATAAGTCCCGAGAAGCAGTGGGTTACAGTGATTTATAACGGCGGAGGGGGGTTCTAAGGCAGGATGCGCAGCGGAGTGCCTTAGTGCCCCTCCGCTGTAATAAAATCACTGTAACCCACTGCTTCAAGGGGCTTTTGTAAAAAACGGTTACCCTACATATAACTAGCCCATTAAATAAACACAGAAGAAAAAAAAATGGACAATTTATTGGTAATAATGGATCAATAAAATTGAGAACTTCTTCCCCCAAGCAAGATAGAGTGGACAGAATGGTAGGCCAGCAACACAGATGCTAAGATTGCTTTTTCATCCAGCGCCATTGTCATGTCACATCAGGCTATTTGGGCTCGCTAATGTAGATATATTATGAAAGCAGGCTATTTTGAATGTCTCCTTCGGTCTCCCGAAGATCTCATGAAATAATTTTACGTTTGTTTCGGTTTTAGAGTTTCCTTGTACTCAACTTGCCCCAATCGGCCAAATCATTACAACCAGCAGTGAGAGTAGGGAACGATTGACTTTTGTCCTCCACCTGGACACACTCCGGTGTCCAGGAAAATATGTCGAATTGTGCATTAGTTTGCTAGCCAGCTTGTCATCTAGCTAGTGTTCACTACAATGGATGAAGTTACCCTACACACAGAGCATAAAATAAACACACAAGAAAAAGTCAACAATTTATCGCTAATAGGCTACTGAAATAGCGAGCAAGTTAGCAACATAGCTTGCAACGCAAAAGTGATATCGAACTCTGTAATGCAATAGCTAGCTAGGTAGATAGCCAACTGGTTATCGGGTTTCAGCTTCGCTGACACTGAAATAGCGAGCTAAAAGTCTTGAAACAAACGTAACCTAACTAGCCAGTTGAGTGCAGAGAAGTGTGAAATTCTGAGCTTTTTTCAGTTGACACAATTTTTATGTGTTTTCAGCGTTTAGAAGTACTTAAATTGAGTGAACCCAGGCTTGACCCTTAAAGGCCTATTGGGCATATTTTAAACGGCTAAATACAGCATAATATGGGACCTTTAAAATTATGTAAACCCGCATGGGATGAGGAGACAAATTGCTTGATAAGATGAACATGGTTTTTTTGTTCTTGTAATGCCCCCCCCCTGCTGGGCACTCCTGTTTCTGCAGCTAGCTGCCTGTCCTCAATTATCCAATTATCCCCTGCTCTCTCTCTCTTCATGTTCACACCCGCTTTTAATTTGATTCATTATCTCCCCTCTTCACAGACAGGTAGCCTCACATAGTGACACTTTAGTGTGCAACGCCCCCATTTATTTTCTAGTTTTTATTCCCTTGTATGTTTATTCTTTCTGTTTATTTGCACAGTTTGTTTATTTAATAAAATCCTAAATCCTTTGCACTTGGGTCCTCGCCTTTGATCACTCCCCTGGTGTCCCTAGTACATCCTTTGGCACCAGGTGCATTACAGTTCGACATGGTGCAGGTTTCACTATATGGAAGCTGCCATGTTTAAAAAAATATTTCAATGAAAAAAAGTGAATTATTCTATAAAAGTCTATAAAAATAAACAATAATTCTATGAAAATGATTGACAGATGTTAACATTTGCAGAAGAAGATGAGCTAGTTGTGACAATCTCCTACACCTGCATTAGCCTCAGTAGGCTGCACGATCATTACCTGGAGCCGCTGCGGGGCTCCTGTCTGGATTCCTGTATGTAATTACTTTTGGTTCTGTGCCAGATGTGCCAATTTTTGATTTTAATCAAGAAAGTAAATGACTGATCATCATCATATAGCTGGGTCTAAAGCCGTCATGCCTAGGAAACATAAGAAGCCTTAAGCAAAACAAACAGCCTGCTTTCTGCTGGAATTGTATGTAACGTATGTATTTAATCATTTCTACAACCTCTGCCTCATCCAAGTGGGATCAGTTTTACTGATGGATAACATGATATTTACTGGAGCATCTCCGTTCTCGCAAGATTGATTATATCCTGTCCGAATTCACCATCTTGCTAACTTTTACAGACTGTGCACTCCCATTTGAAATTCCACTGTCCTTCACCTGCTGTGAAATGCTCTGTTAAAATAATCCCTGGTAATACTAAACCCATGCAATACAATTGCTCATAAAATATTGGGTCATTTAGCCAATGGATTAAGTCCTGAAAACTTGCTATACCTGTCGGAATAAGGCTTTATAGGACATCAGTGGCTACATTTCACGGCAGGCTAGTCTCAACTTTATTTCAAATTATTTTAGCCATTTCTTTTGATTGTTTGGGAAATAAAGATTATGAAAAGCAAAGCCCCGAGGCAACATATTGGACATGGGTCTGAGGTGAATTATAACATTAGATAATAAATGCTTACTGCAGTCATCAGTTACACTAAGAGGTGTCAGAAAAGCTTTCTAAAATGACGACTGCATTGATTCTCGTGGTTTTCAAATAAGCTGCTGCTGAATTTACAATAGGGCCAGAAAAATTTTAATCTGATTCTGACATCACTTGCATGAGATAACGACGGTGATTGAATTACTTCAACTTCGTGCAATGAAATGAGTGTAATATGCCTCCAGGGCTCAAGAGAGTGACGCAATCATGCCATTTTTTCATCCATGTTGGTGGGTTTTTGGCTTAGAGATCAAGAGCAGGGCACTTTTTAACACAAAGCGGAGATTTGGCAAAAATCACTCAGAGGACCTTTTGCCTGTTTGTTAATAAATTAAGGTCTATTTTTTCTTTCCAATATGTAAGCAGCTATCCTGTGAAACTGAAGCTCCCTTTTGACTTAAGGTTATAAAAGTGGAAACATCTTATACAAGAACTTAACAAGCGTACAAGACCTTAAAACTGGTGGTATATAAAATTTTGATCAAAACAATGTCATATGAATCAGGATTCCTTAAAAAGTGATGAATAATCTTCTTTTCAAGATGATCATTACCAGATAAAATATTGGAATTACACTGAAAAAAAAAACTGAGACTTTGGATCAAAGTAAAAAATTGCATCAACTTGTTGCAGTTAATTCTTTTGTTTTTCTCAGTTGAAAAAAATTACCTTTGTAAAAATTTTTTCAGATGAGAAAAACAAAAAAAAAATAGCTGCAACAAGTTGACGCAATTTTTTTACTTTGATCCAAAGTCTCAATTTTTTCAGTGTAAGTGTGCATGCCTGGATGTACTCAGAGTACAGAGTGAATGGTTATGAGCTCTGTATACGTATAGCTAATTATGCAACATCTCCAAGCCGGGGAGAATAGCAGATGTGTACACTCTGAGGGGGATTTGGGGCCACGTTTGCCCGGTTATTAAATCCTGCTGTCCGTGTGAGTCCCACACAGAAGTAGAGTGCTCCCATAAGCCTTCCTTCATGCTAACGAGAGCCAGGTCTAAGGCGGTGGAGCTTTTTTTGCCTCCATGCCTTAAGTTTTCACCTTGGTGATAAATTCTCGGAGTCAATGACAGCTCGCGGAGCTGGAGATTACAGACCCTGTCTTCGCTGTGAACCCCACCATAAACACCCAGAGAGCATGAGCTTCTGTGTGCACAGTAGGGCATAAGACGTCTATCTCCGGAAAAGTGAACCATGGAGGGATATAAAACTCAGCGCAGCCAGTGCCCGGCAGGGGAGGAACCTGCCGTTAGAAACGCATTATCGGAAAACATATCCCTTCCCTTTCATTGCTGTTGACCACTTCTTTATTCTCTCCAGCCATATATCCATCAGTGTAAGCCTGTGCTCAGTAGCCCACCTCTCACGTTACGTGTTGTGTGATTCGGGACACGTGATCCCCCTCATCCAGCTATTCTCAGGAGGAAGTGGACCACACAGCCGCACTCGGCCTGCATCAGGCCCTGAGCTGTAAACAGGAATTAAGCAGAAGGGGCTTCAGGAGATGGTAGGGAAGCAGGTCAGTGGGACAAGCCGGGAATTATGGGTCCGCACAAGTGAGCACTGTTCTGCAGAACTCAGGGATATTAGCAGAGTGAACGACTACAAAATACAATCCTTTATCAGTTTAAAATATGAAGTCCATGATTAAACACCTTTACAAAATAATACCAATCCATTATTTGATTAAACTGTCCCTCATTATGATAAATTACATTGTAAGGCATCACCTTTATTTACCTTAAATAAATACCAGGTAAATTACCACTGAGGGTAAAGGTATTCTGGGAAGTCTACTCAAACGCAGAGTTAAGCATATAATAGGTTTCTAATGCATAATACTTAAAATACTTTGAAATTACCTATGAAGATGATATTTTTCTGTAGTTCCTATTTTAATTTCCTTACGCCCTGTGAAGATTTAACAAAAAAGCCCTCTTGTGGAAGATATGTGTCACTGCTGCTGTCTTCTTTGAATGCAGCACTTTTTCAGGCTATAGACTTATAGACCTATAGACCTGTTTAATCAGACCACTCTCAACAACCTGAAGGGCAATCAGAAGACTGCGTACCTCCGCCACGCCATGTGTCCGTATTATTGATTGTGGATCCACAAGAGTATTACCCAGATCACAAACAACTCTAATCAATTCTACATTAGTGTAGATTCTATTTTTAAATGCTGAAATTTTATGAAAATCTGTTCTTTACATCAGGGACAATCATATTAGTCAGGTAAATTTTAACTTCTTCTGGATCTAGTCCAGAATATGCTCAGATCACATCCAAAGTTTAATCAATTCATCCTTGGACTACTGCCTGCCATCCTTCTAAATTTGGTGCCAACCCATTCATAACTTTTTGAGTTATCCTTTTAACAGAAAGATGAACAGACAAACAAACAAACAGGAGTGAAAACATAACGTCCTTGGCAGGGGTGATTATCCAAGTTTAAATGCAAACAAACTCAATACTACCACACATGCAGATGGTCCTGTAGTCCAAATGGCAGAATAGAGTCTTTGTGTCCGCACTACCCAAACTGTAAGCCTTCTTAACTTGCCTGAGTGTGTGCACATGTTTGTGTGTGTATATGTGTGTTTGCACGTGTGTATGAGCACATGTGTGTGCATTTTCATGTATGCATTCGTGCGTTAGTGTGTGTACTTGTGTCTGAGCACATGTTCATATCTTTGTGTGTGTATGTGTGTGCATGTGGCTGTGTGTGTGCATAATTGTCTGAGTAATTCCCTCCTTCTCTACCTCAGTTTGGTTGTGATTTATTCCTTGTGTTATTGAATGCAATTTAATGGCGTAATGTACCAACGTATTGTAGTTGGGTAATGTAATAATATATTATAATGTTGCAGCGTCACACCAGTAAAGGGCCTATTTCAGGAGGCCTTTCCCCTGAGATGGGACATGCTGCTCTGGACATGTGATCCATCATCATTCTCCACACTATTATCTACCTCCCTCACCTCCTACCCCTCCTCCCCCTCCTCCACTTCCTCCTCCTTTCTTCTTCTTCCTCTTCATCTTGCAGTTGTCCTCGCTGCAGTATGGCAGACACTTCAGCGTATGATTACATAACTAGCAGCACTGCCTTGACAGGCCTTCATGTGGTTACCTCTTTAAATCATTGTCATGAATCGCAGATCTTAAATCATAGTTCGAGATTTTCTGAAACCTGAGGTCCCTCAGGCTCCTAACACCTCCTCATACACCCCTACATTAAACACTCCCTCACAATCAGGTGTGCACTGCACGTGTAGCACGATGAGCCCAAACCTCCTGGCTGCTCATAGTCATTACCTGTACTGGATGCCCCTGGAATGCACTGGACCTCTTGTGTGGGGGGGTGGAGTGGGGAGGGGATGGAGGGCGACGGCTCAAGGCGACATTCCATTCCAGCTTAATTTTGATATTCCAGCCAATGACAGAGACCCCAGAGATGGGGCTGGGGGAGCATTCTCCTGTCAGACAGAAAGACAGGACAGTTTGGGGACTTGCTGCTTGCTGCCTTGCTTCCATGCTGCTTTCAGACGCTCTGTTTCTGAGCAGACGTGTTTTTGGCCACATTAAGAGGCCTAATTGGTTGGTGGCACGGCTCCAGTCAGCAGCGTTAGCGTCTCTATTCACTCTTTACTCTGTGGGACGCCAACATTCAGCTCGAGCTGCCAACAGTTACTCGTCACAGAGCTGTGTGGCCTACAACGCATGATCAACCATTATCACCACAGAGGGATGCAATTTATAAAACAGTCCCTTCAGGTGAGATTGGGCTTTACTTCAGCAGTTGCAGACAGACTCATTGAAAAGTGAAATGCTATTAGCCGTGTAATGCTGCTGTAGGAGATGGAGCTGGGGTCAGGGGGTGTGTGGGGGCGGGTAAAGTTGAGGTGAGGATGGATGTGGGGGTGGTTAGAGGTATGGGGGTGGTCAGGGGTGTGTGGAGGCTGGTGGGGGGGAGGGGGCTGATAGCTGCTCCTGTGTCTGTTCAGCCTGCTCTCTGTTCCCATTTTCATCTCCATTCCTGTGTCACACAGAGCATTTGAGGAGTGGGGCTGGCTGGCTGGATTTCAGGGTGAGTAAACAGGCCACAGGCCTCTCTCCTCAGGAGGCCCAGTCTAATGAGGAGGGCAGAGACGTCTGGGGGCTGGGGTGGGTGATTGAGGTATTTGGGGTTTGGCTGCTGATTCTAGCCGGAAGTAGCTGTTGTTTGGTGTTGCCAACCTATTCCGTTGACCTTTAGGTGTGCCGAAGGCCGATCCAAGAGTCGCTGAGTTTTTCAATCTCGACGAAGTCTCTAAGAAACATTACATAACTTTCCAATTTCAGGTGCTTCACAAAAATAAAGAATGATTCATTGATTGATAGATTCATTCCTTCATTCAGTCAGTCATTTATTCATTTTTCAATTCATTGTTTCACAGAGACAATCCACAGCTTCACAGAGCAGGGTTGCAGTGTTTGCTTAATAATGTGTTTTTTTTTTCAGCAACAACCGAAAAAAGCCTTGAAAATGAGGCTTGTGATCTCTCATGGAATTAAGAACAACATGAGTTGAGAACAATTTCTCAGCAAGAAAAGATGCTGCCTCTACAGATTTTCCTCACATTAACATTATTTGTTCCCAGATAACAAAGGCCCAAAATCAATCCAGTTCTCTGTCTCGATAAGCTCTAAAGACATACACAATTTGAAAGAGGTCTATAACATACTTTCTCAGTTATGATGTTAACACGAAGGATCTGCGCCTGATGAGGGTGTGCCGGACGCCGCAGACATAAATGTGGCGGCAAATGCGGCAGAGACGATGAATCCATTATGATAATATTGATGAAATGTAGTTTTGCCGCGATGATACATTTCAAGTCAATAGCTCAAGACATCTGAATGCTAGAGCCAGCACAGACAGACCAGCAGACAGATGAAAGTACTCATAGCAACCTGTGCAAAAGCACAAAAACACAGGACTAAAGACTAAACATTTTAGCCATGTTCCCATTCTTCTATCATTTTTTTGAAGCAAGATATTGACCAAAATGTGTTTTTGACCTTTTCGACCTCGCTGACCTTGACCGTTTAGCTTCCAAAATGAATTACTTTGCCCTTGGACACATAGCTTCTTGTAGTATTACTTTCAAGTCAATGCCTCAGGACCTCTGAAAGCTAGAGTGAGCTCTCTCTCTCTCACACACACACACACACACACTCACACAGATGAAAGCGTTCATAGAGGGACTCGTGAGAAAGTATGAAAACGCAAGACAAGAATTTTATATGCCTTTGGAACTTAGTAAGATGTAATGGATTGATTTTGGGCTTTGCATTGTTAGCAGTACTAAATTTGTTAACTATTAATTAATTTCTTATTGCAGTGACACAAAGCTCAGTTCTTCATCTCGATAAGATCTCAGGGCTTGTAAAATTTGAGAAGGATCTATTAAATAGTTTTTTTAGTTATCACTTGAACACAAAGGATCTGCGGCGGGAGTAACGGTGAAGATATTTCCTTGATATTGACAAATGAAGAAATAATACAAATACAAAAATGAGGATCGCTGGAGCAGTTGAGTTATTAGCATATTAAGTGAGCGGGGCCTGACTAGACTGACCTCTCATTGTGCTCTTCTGGCTGAAGCAACTATCAGTCCTGTTCATATACAAAGTTAAACTAGAGGCACTCGCAGAGTGCAAACCTCCGCCAAGGCAGCACAATCCAAATCTTCATGAGTGGGAGCAAAGTTCAGTGATTGCGTGTCATATGATTTCAAGATGGCTGCCATGGTGGCCATATTGTTTCACTGATCATGGTGAAAATCAATAGGGTCCTTCTTTGATGTAATAGCAATGCACCCATGAAATTTCAGACAAATCCATGCATTACTTTTTGAGTTATGTTGTTCACAGACAGACAGACAGACAGACAAACAGGGGCGATAACCTCCGCCCCAACTTCGTTGGCAGAGGTAGTAAGAGAAGTCCTCTATGGGGATCCAGCCACGGCTCAACCTTTTCCTGCAGATATCCAGGTAAGGGGCTCTCAGAGTTTTGGCTGTAGCCACTGTAAATCTCGTTACCACGATTAGCATACTCAACATTACCACTGGCATCAATTACTGGCCGATTCAACTGTATCAGCATTACAGTGTTCAGAAAACATCACTTTAATCACATGAATCACAATTTTACGTCACAAGGGGTTGAGTGTGCACGGTGTTACACCTGATGCGCAGACCTTGTGCATCTGCGACAGGATCTCAGTAATTCGTTTGGTCTTTGATCTGTCACAACAAATGTCTGCCCAGTTTTGACTTGACACACTTAGTGTTTCTTTGGCCTATGTCTTAGCATTCCCAGTACTCTTCATCAAACATATTTAATTTATCCCCATAAGGCATACGTACTTAGCATTGTGATCTTGAAAAAAAGAAATAACACTGACTTCAGGCTTTACTTTGAAGTCAGCATTATAGCTGGAGATTATACCCGGTAAGAAAGTAGCCCAGTGATCAGTGATTGAGGTAATCAAGCATAAAGGAGTAGCGGAGTGATCAGCGGCTGAGATAAGCAAGCATGAAGGAACAGTCACGCGATCAGTGGTTTAGGCAATCGAGCATAAAGGAACAGCCAGGTGATCAGTGGCTTTGATGCACAAGTATAAAGGCCCAGCCAGGTGACCAGCGGCTGGGATATGCAGGCATGATGGAACAGCCAAGTGATCAGTGGCTGAGATGAACAAATGAAAAAAAATATTTCAGAGATCATTTGCTGACATACACAAACAAAGGAACAGCCAAGTGATCGTTGCCTGGTACAAGTGAGGATGAATGAACAGCCACGTAATCAATGACTAAAATGATATGTAGCTAAAAAGAACAACCAAGTGACTAGTGCCCGAGATAAATAAGCATAAATTAACGGTTGAGTGGTAAGAGCCTGAGATAACGGTGCATAAAAGAACAGCCAAGTAATCAGTGCCTGAGATAAGTGTGGCGTTCGCCCTTCGTAGTCGAAGAAGGCCAGGTTCGCTGTTAAGCTTGACGTGGGCTGTGAGTGATTACTGATTACTTGGCATAAAAGAACAGCCTAGTAATCAAAGCCTGAGATACGTAAACTTGAAAGAACAACCAAGTGATCAGTGCCTGAGATTAGCCTGCTACAAGGGACAGCTGATTGATCAGTGCCTGAGGTAAGCTAGTTACAAGGAACAGCTGAGTGATCAGTGCCTGATGTAAGCTAGTTACGAGGAACAGCTGAGTGATCAGTGCCTGAGGTAAGCTAGTTACAAGGAACAGCTGAGTGATCATTGCCTGAGGTAAGCTAGTTACAAGGGACAGCTGAGTGATCAGTGCCTGAGGTAAGCTAGTTACAAGGAACAGCTGAGTGATCAGTGCCTGAGGTAAGCCAGTTACAAGGAACAGCTGAGTGATCAGTGCCTGAGGTAAGCTAGTTACAAGGGACAGCTGAGTGATTAGTGCCTGAGGTAAGCTAGTTACAAGGAACAGCTGAGTGATCTGTGCCTGAGATAAGCCAGTTACAAGGTCCAAAGGGCAGGGACAACACAAAGCGCCACTTGAGTCTCCTTTGCCTTAGGTGGTCCAATCTAGATAAGGCACAGGAACTGAAAGGAGGGGAGAAGGTAAAAAGTAAGGAGTTTCAGAGTGTAGAAAATTCCAGGGAGTGACCACTTGGGCACCAAAAATAAAATAAATATGAAGTGAAAAAAATCGCTAAAATCTTCAACACTTCCAAAAACCTCTTTATTTATCCCACCAAATTTTCCCGAGTTTGCTACACTTTGAAACCTTGCCGGCACACACCCCAATTTTACAGTCAAGTCATTCTTCCTCCGGGGGAATAATTAAATATTTACCCTTCCTCTCGCGCAGTCTGGAATGCAGAGCGCTCCATGGTTATAGAGGTCTCCCCACAGTGTCTCATTTTAGTGCTAATGGCTAAGCTCACTGTGTTGAACGGGGATCTCAGTGCTCAAGGGCTCAAACAAGGCACCTGCTGTCACGGGAACCAGCGCTGCAGAGAGCAGCGTGTTTCCATAAGGAACAAAAACACGCAACACGCACGTGTGATTTCCTCTGCATCCACATCATAGAGGAAATGTAAACGTCAGGAATGTAAATGTGTTCATTTTTGGAGTCAGTAACAGTGCTTTGAAATCCTTGAGTCAAGGCCTCTCCCATTACTGGGAGCATGTATGGACAGAGACGCACAATTTACAGAAATGGAGCTCTGCGTAAATCGTGAGATACGATGTCAAGCAATCTGATCAGCTGTCATGCAGCTGTTTTCAGCTCGGACGAGTCACCTGAGAACACTTAACAGTCACCTGATTTCGCCCTATCAAAGGATTGCTTGATAGTCAAAGCCGTAGTCTTATTTATGATCACTTTCATAGAAGCCGCTTCTCAACTTGCTCGCTTCAGAGCCCTCCACCATCCCCAGCTCCACCGATGTACTGCAGTACAGTATTGATTTTTTTACCATCACAAAGTCATGCCAATCTATTACAATGATATTATTTTCTTTAAAGTCATTGTTGCTGTAGGGTGTGTTCAATGGGGTGGGGGAGGGATCCACACCTAGACAGGCAGTGAGCTCCTAGAACAGAGCCACATCGCCAAAGTCAGTGTGTGCTTGCAAGTTTTAAATAGGCGGTTTAGACAAAATGCGCTGGCAGAGCTGAATAACAAAAGGCGCAGCAGAACTCATGGGGTGAGTGGACAAAAATATGGGGACATTCCACCTGGGTCTGTTTCTGCTCTGGGGGTGGCATCTTGAATCCATCAAAATGCAATCATTATAATGACATTCCAGATGATTCTGTACTTCCCTCAGTTTAACGCTTTTGCAAAGAATACAAATAATTCCAATTTTTTCTTGTTATGCACAAACCTATTTAGGCTCTGTAACTCAGTATTTGTGACGCAGAATCTGTAGAAAATTATTCCAGAGAAGCAAGACATTTGGAAATTCACTCACAGAATTATTTAGGAATTAAATTTCGCAATTAACGGACGTCGCCGTCTATATCTGTGCGAAGGGGGAAGGATCATTTGCATTCAGCATGATGTACCCAAGAAAACAGTGCTAAGTCTGTCCTGACAAAGCTGAATAGTGTGGAGGAACTTGACTGGCCTGCACTACCCCTCTTAAGCACATTTGGGTCAACTAGAAGGCAAGCTTTAAGCGAGACCTAATCATTCAGCATCCCTGCCCGAGTGTACCTCTACTTTTCCGGTGGGAATGGAAGTAAATACCTACAGCGATGATCAAACAACTCCTGGAGAGTTTTTGCTGAGGAGCAGAGACAGTAAAGCATACTTTTAACTCCAGCTCAACATACTTTTTGTCCTTCTTCAGGGATGATGTACCATGCGTATCCACCATGGGACAAATCTGGATGGGGGTCATTAAATTCCTTCCCCTCCAAACTGTGCAAAGATATAGGTTGCAGGAGACATTCTAGGATATCTTGCAGGATAATATTCTGAACTAGTACCATTTGAGAATAATTCTCACTCATACGACCTTCCAAGTGTTCATGTGTTATACCTGTGTGGCAGTCTGGTTGGTATACAGGTGATCGTCTCGTGCTATCATTTTTTTTTTGGTTCACTGTGTCCACTTGATACTTGAACTTCAGGTAGTTTTGCATCACATAAAATTGTTAGTTTCTGCATCAGCATAAACTCTCCCCAAATCGCCCTGTTAGCTTGTGCGAAGGATGTCCCAACAGTTTTGTCATTCTTTTACAAAGATACATTCCTTTCCTATGGAAGACAGCAGTGTGACTTGCATGTGTGCACACCCCGTCTAAAGAATCAAAGGTCAGGAAGATAAAGGAGAAAGCTGTAATAACCAGGCAATTCTGAGGACAGCTCCTCTGGGTCCTTTAAGTATGGTGCAGAGGGATTCCAGAAATACTCAGCTGTGCAAAAGAACACTGTGTCGACTGTGAGGCGCGTAGAATCAGCCAGAATTGTAGCTATCTTTGAGGGCGTATGCCAAGCAAATAAAAATATTACAAATATACACATTCCACCGTCTGTGGCAGACCTCCGGAGGCTATGGGGGAGGGGGATCAGATGAGGCATGCTGAAATTTTGGCTGAGGTGTGGGGGGAGCACGCTTTCATGTGTAATTACTGGGCTTGGCGTGGAATTCACGGGAGAGTAAAGGGAAAAATAAGGCCTGGTAGCGTTAGCGCTTTAGCAGTAGCGGTTGTGTGTCTCGACGGCTCCTCCAGAGGTACTCGGCAGCACAAAGCGGCTCAGTTTTGGGAAAGAAAGGTTTTTTTGTTTTACTTCCTTTTTTTGGGAGCCCTCGGTAAAATGTCTCCCGGGGGAGACGACTTAGCATTAGGCCTCCTGACATTTCTATTCCCTAAGAAAACCTTTTTAACACTACAGTAACAAGTCTGTCTAGTGCAGTGTAAAACTACACACCCTTCTCTGTGTCAAAGAAAACTAATTTTTGTTAGTGTTCCTGAATCATTTTTTTCCTGATGAGTCAAAACTCACTTTGATGCAACGCTGTGAAATCATGCATTTCGGGTTATTTTTTCTCTCTTTTTTTGATAATTTTTGGAATCTGAGGAACTCTGACATGACTAAAAATATTTGTGTCTGCTCTGTTTAACTGTGCCTTTGACTGAGAAGCAAGGGCGTAGGTTTCATTTGAGAGTTTGTAGTGACAAATGAAATATGAGCTCACGCTGTGCAAGCTCATGTTAGTAACTTGTGGGGAATTACTTTTTCACATCGGGGCAAGTAGGGCTAGACAGGTATTTTCCTTCAATAAATAAAATCATCATTTAAAAACTGCATTTTCTGTTTACTTAGGTTGTATTTACCTAATACCAAAGTTGGTTTGGGGGTGGTGTGTTGGTCCAGTGGGTAGCACTGCTGTCTCACAGCAAAGATGGTTGTGGGTTCAAATCCGGCTCTGTGTGGAGTTTGCGTGTTCTTGTGCTCACGTGGGTTTCCACTAGACATTCTGGTTTCCCTCCACAGTCCAAAGACATGGAGGTCAAATCAATTGGTGACTCTAAATTGCCCATAGGCATGAGTGAGGGAGTGAATGGTGTATGTTCCCTGAAGTGGATTTGCGAGTTATCCAGGGTGTGTTCCTGCATTTCACCAATGGTCAACTGGAATAGGCTGTAGATACCCTTCGACCATAATGAGGATGAAGTGGTATAGATGATGGATCGATGGATGAAACATTTAACTGTGAAATATACAGTTCGCAAAAATAGAAAAAATCAAAAAGGCAGGAAACACTTTTTCACTGCACTGTCACTAAGACAGGCTGTTTAAATGATTAAGGGTAGAACTTGCCCTAAAATGCCGCAGTCCCTATTTTGTACTGCTGGGAAAAGGGGGTTCCAGGATTCCTGGTAATCTTGGTACAGGGTTAAAAGGTCATGGAGAGCCAGCGCAGCCCCCCTGTTCACAATGGATGATGCCATCCCTTCAGCTGACCAATTCATAAACATCCTTATGACCTGATACATCAGTGCTTCAGCAAAAATGTTCAGATGTTTCCAAAAGTGCTGCATCACTGATCCTGTTTAAACACAAACTGTTGCATGTTAATGGAACCCCTTCCTCATACTTACAACCTCTCTGCAGGCTAATTAATGAGAGCAGTAATTAAAGGGAGAACCAGCAAGGAGAAGAAAGTAATTATAACAATTGCCTTCAGCCATTTTTCCCCAATAAGGAACACAGCATGTAATTATACCAAACTTCACTGGATTTATTGTGCTATTGACCACAGTGACAGAACAAAGGGGTAGAGAGTAATTAACAGGCAATTTGTTTTCTTTTGTTTTTTTTTCCTCACTTACTTTGTAAACTGAAAATAGTGCTCTGGCAAAGGACAGAAATATGGAAAAGTAATAAAACACATATGGTTTGAATGATAATATGCTGTTTAATTCAGCATCACTCTTGATTTTTTGTAAATTTGACATTTTTAATACTTTCATATTTTGAGAAAATATCTCTCAAACGATGGTTTTTATCATATCTTCAGTATGCTTGTATATCAATAAAAGGCTACAGTTTGTTAAAAATTTTAAAATAATATTAATACAAAAAAAAAAAATAGAGACATGCCTTCCTGATCACTTTTGTTCATATTTCACAAGGGTGCCAATTTTAGTGGAAGGTACTGTTTTTAAAAATTACTTTTTAAAATCTTCAAAACTTTTAAGAGGCAGGGTACATATGATCTCAAATATACCTGCAATGGAATGTTTCATCTGTTTTCATTTAAACCCTGATCAGGCATCCATGGCTCTACTAATTAACTGCGGAATGAGGAGTGGTTTGTTACTTTGGAGTAAAAATTTGCAGCATGGTAGACCTCCAAGAACAGGGTTGGGCAGCCCTGCTGCAGTGCACACTGACAGTGCAGGTTATGGTCTTGTCTCCTTTGATTGATTTATTGTTTAATCTCCTCCCTTACTCTCAGGTGTGATCTATTATGTGCCTTGCTCCTTTTGTGTGCGGTCTAGTAAACATAAGCTTACTTTCTGTCCAGAATAGCTGCTGTATTATAAGGCTTTGTCCTACTAAGCCAACCAGTCAGTTTGTATCCACTAGGTTTGAGTTAAACACTTCAGTGTGTTGATCGATACTTCAATATTAGGGGAAAATGCAATTCCTCATTGGAGGAACGGCATTCTTGCTTACCATCTGTGGCAGTCTGTTCCTCAAAGCCAGTTCATTAGGAATACCTCCCAAGCCTTCATCAGTCTCCAGGATCTGGACTGTGTTCCTGCTAAACCCTTCAGTCCAGTTGTACAGCTGTCTTGCTTCGAAGAGAGGAATTCACCACCTGGCTTCTGCCCCAATACGGCCACTGGCTGGGCACGGACACACCCCTAACCCTCTCATGTCATTAGCAACTAAGCTGGACTGCTCCCCTCTCAGTTCTGGGCTACGGCCAACTCCATAGCTATTACCATATGCCGATCAATAAACACACCTCTTTAGATTGTACCCTGAATCTGCGTCTGGTTCCTGGTCTGGATCATGACACCTTGGTGCAATTATATCACGTTTGGTCAGTAAACAAGCAGCAAATAGCGGCAAGAAGCAGATACCGTATATTGGATCACACAGTAATTTATGAATGCATGTACTCATCTTCATATTTATATGTGATGTTATTTTAGGTTCTATACAACACAGAAATAAAAAAGAGGCCTGCAAAATAAGACAGTTAAGATTACCATGGGTAATAGAAAGGGCTGTAATTCCTTCATCAGTCACCTACTATAGATCCAGGCTCCCTGAAATTCAAAATGACTGTCATCATTTTACCTGATTTATTCATTGACTCACATCAAACCGAATAAACCAAATCAACAATAATGACATATTTTGCCATTCAATTGCTGACAGATTACATTGTACGAAGTCAAAGATACTCTAATACATTTCGAAGAAAAGTTCCTGAAGGTCATGTATTTGCTCATATTTATTGTGTTTCACACAACAGTCTCAGGAAGTCATCAGTGTGCTCATCAAACCACATCAGGCAAATATGCTACTCAGCCTAAGGGTTCAAGGAAGGTATGTTGAAATAAATCAGTCCTTAAAGAACCTTTTCCATGCTCCCACCGCCTAGGACTTGAGGTGGCTTGAAATGGTTGAGGTTCGCAGCATCGAAAGTTCCACCAAGTATGTATGCATTATGATCTGTCTTTCACAGCGCAGGGCGTGTTTGTGTGTGTGCATGTGTGCGTAAAACATGCCAGTGCTCAAATGCAATGAGCAACATACTTGACAACTATTCAGGCATTCATTTGGTTTGCATTGCAAGCTTTTAGATTTGTTATCAAACAACATAGATGAAGCTAAAAATAAGGCATTGCTTTTTAAAAAAAGGATATTTCTTTACAGCAGATACAAATTACATAATTATTGTATACTATAAGTAAGGTTTAAACTCCATGGTGTTATGTTTGTCTGACAGTGTTCATACATCTTTGGGAACTACAGCAGTATTACAGTCTTCCTGGCAACTTCTATATCGTACCCTACTTTACAAATTTAGTAAGCTCCATAATGATTGGGACATGTTTCACTACACATAATGTACTGCATTTTTACTCAGAATAAAATTATAGCATATGAAAATGTGTAATATGTTCTGAGTATTGCCCTTGTCAGTATTGGGAAGAATGGGTGCCTGGCTGTCATACTGTCTTTCATATTATTTCATTATCATGAGGAAATGCAAGGAAATTGAGGACTGTGGTGCTAATGTACTTCTTTCACAAAACGTCCATTTTGAAAAAAAATGAGAAAATCGACATGGGTTACGTCTCCCGTTTTTGACGTTTTCCCATCCCTACCTCACGCCGTGTGAAAATGTGACTTAGAGCAGTAGGCTTTTAACTCCTTTGGTCAACAATGGACTGAATGGTGTCTGTCTCTCTCTCCTTTTCTCTCTCTTTCTCTCTCTCTCTCTCCCTCTTTCTATGGGGGAAGTACATTTAGATCAGGCATCTAAAAGCACCTGGTCACAATAAGCAAGTACGAGAAAAATTATTTACATACAGACAAAGAAAATGAGTGAAATCCCTCCCTCTAGTGCATATCAGTGCACATACAGGTGTATGGTGTTCAGTGTCCACACTAGCACTGGAAGTGCTCAGTTTCAGGGCAACCCGTTAAGGAGAATAAGATAGGCAAACAATAAGCAAAGTGGCAAGAGTCCAGCAGTAGGAATGAATGGATAACCATCAATGGAGACCTTAGCAAGATTCTGCACAGCCTCTCTGATAGGGCACAGAAGAAGCTGGAGAGAGTGGGTGACCTGATATATAATTATGGTGCAGAATGGTTTGGAGAAAAAAAACAGGGAAGGCGAAAACGACAGCCCCTCCCAAGTCCAGGAGGCAACGTGAAATAGAGTGTCTTGTCAGGGAAAGAATGGCCCTGAGGGATCAGCAAAGGAAAGCCTCACTGGAAGAGAGAAGGAAAAAACTCCTACAGGCAGATCTAAAGGAACACCTGAGGCGACCACAAAGAGCAGAAAACCTCAAAGAGTGATGTAAAAAGAAGGAGAGAACAAAGAACATCCTTCTATGAGCATCTCTCCATGAAAGGGCCCTTTACAACAACAACAACAACAACAACAAACAAACAAACAAACAAAAAAGTTCTATCAAAATGCCAAATACCAAGCCTGAAGACCACCTGAAAACAAGAAACCCAGACGACCATAGAAATGAGCAGACGGTCGTACCTCTAGGTACACCGCTCATTCCTCAAACAGAGCACCAGTTTGATGACAGCAATCCAGGATGAAGCAAGATTGAGGAGACTTTGAGGTAGGCAAGGCCAACATCAGCTCCAGGACCAAGCGGAGTTCCATATCAGCAGTACAAAGGAGCTACGGATGTCCTGAGGTTCCTTTGCAGGCAAATGAAAGTGATATGGAAAAAGCAAAACATCTCAAAGGCATTGCAAAGCACAGGGGAATATCAATTCCAAAGGAAAAAGATGCCTCAAACATGAACCTATTCTAACAAATCAGTCTTCTGATTGTGGAGGGGAAGATCTTTTGTTGCACGAAGGAGGAATACTTCCTAAAATGGAACTAAGTCACAGATCAGGAAGCTGGTATTCAAGCCACAAAGACAAGAGGAGGACAGCTACACATCTTATTCCTGGACTTAGCAGATGCTTTTGGTTCAGATCCACATGCTTTCCTCAGCCTTTTAATTCGCTATGTGCCAGTGACTGTAACATATCTGGTAGGGAACTATTTCCAAAATCTGTAGCTCTGCCTCACAACAGCAGAGTATACTACATCATAGCAATCTTTAGAAATAGGAATAATGACAGGGTGTACCATCTCCTCTTTAATCTTCACAATAGCAATGGCACCAGTTGTCTGTACATCCAAATGGGTTACGGGAGGTGAATGCCAGCAGTGAGGACAGAGGTCACTGCCAATCAGTGCCTACATGGATGACATGACCACCTCAAAATCAACCTTTGCTTGCACGAAGAGACTGTTGGAAAAACTTCATTCCAGTGTAGGTAGGCAGGTATAAAGTTAAACCCCAAAAGTCCAGAAGCATATCTACCTTGAAAGGGAAATTCACGGATCGCAGATTCTCATCAATGGAACGCCCTGTCCAATCATGACTGAGCTTCCAGTGAAGAGCTTGGGGCACTGGTATAACGTTTGTCTAAAAGAATCAGCCCAGAGTCATCAACTGAGAGAGGAAATCATTGAAGGTCTTGTTAGCACAGGCAATGCTTCACTCCCTGGCAATCTGAAAACGTAGTGGTGCAGTTTCCCCTATCTACTGTGGCCTCTAATGGTCAATGAAATCCCCATCACCAAAGTCAATAACCGGAAAGAAAAGTCTGCTTCTTTACCATGAACTGGCTTGGATTCCCACCTTGCCTCAACAGCATTGGCTTATATTAGAAAGGAGCTTTGGAATTGCCTGTCTCAAGTCTCACTGAAGGGTATAAATGCACAAAGGTAAGGCTAAACATGACACTGAGTCCCACGATGCCGTGACTGGGCAGCTATCCCCAGACTGGAAACTGGAGGAAGAGGACCTCATATGGGGCTGTACAACAAGCTAAGTCAGCTTTCAGGTGTGCAGACACTGTAGGTCATGCATGGAAGAGGTAGTTTTGGACTCCAGATGATTTACCCAACATGATAAAAGGCAAAAACTGTCCACAGAAGGAATATCAAGGTAGCCGAGGTCCGGCACCAAGAGGAGGCACAGAGATGCGCAATGGCAGTCTCACAGCCTATGCAGGGCCAGTGGCCATACTGGGTAAACCTGGAGCATTGAAAACACACCAGGAGGGACCTTTGGGACATGGAAGGAAGCAGAATTAGTTTTGTAATCAGAGCCACCTACTACATACTTCTGTCTTTCAAGAATCTAAACCAGTGGTTTTGAGAAGATCAATCATGTCCTCTCTGCCATACTCCAACAAAACTAAGGCACATCCTCACGGACTGCAAAACAAGTCTGTGCCATGGTCACGATATCTGGAGGCATAACCATGTATTCTGGCAGCTAGTGTTTATCCTGGAAGAGAGAAGAACCACCACCAATACCACCCCACCACTAACATCCAGTTTGTCAAACTCCATTGCCTTTGTTCTAGCAAGACCACTCCCTAAGAATGCAACCGAAGGGAACCAAACTAACTGCATATAACCCAGAACTGGGAAATGCCAGTTGGCCCTGACTGGATGCTCTCTTTCCCACCGGAGATCATCATCACCAATCTTAGGCAGACTTGATCTGGTGGTCAACCTCACAGAAGCACCTGCACATCATGGAACTGACAGCGCCATAGGAAGCCACAGTTGACGAAGCATTTGAAAGGGAAAGGCTGAAGTACTTGGACAATGCATAAGAGTTAGCACAACAAGGCAGGAGAGCTCTGGCGCTCTCAGTGGAGGTTGCTGCAGAGACTTTGTAGCCACTTCAACCACCGGGCAACCAAAACAGATGGGAGTCTAGGGTCAGGCCTTCCAGCTAGCCAGCAGGCTGTAGTCAGAGGCTGCTGAGCAATCTTGACTGCAACATGGCTGTCATACAGCAGGAAGAGAAAAAGCAAAGGGGGCAGTTGTCTGCAGGGCAACACTTCAGCTCAGCTAATTCAAGTAACTGAACTTGACCTCTAGGCTGCGTTTACAAAGTTGTTGACAAAAGGAGAATTTTTTGATCGAAATATAGGGAAAATAGCATCTTCCTGTGAGGTTACTTGCGTGAACAGACTATCTAAGGAGTCTATGCTCCATTTTTCGACTAGTGAAATGTAGAATTATTTCATTTTAACAGAACATGTTTGCAGGAATTATTGTTTGCTTGCTAAATAGCCAACAAGCAATCAAATAAATACACCTTCATTTTGCACTTCAGCAAGACATTCAGCAGTGCTGAAGGGAGCACATTAAACGTGCACTGAAGGCACAGCGTTAAAGAGAAGAGTCGACTTTAGGGTGATAATACTTTTGAAGAAAGTTTTGGGAACCACAACTTCTCAGCCCTCACAAATTCAGCCCTTCGTACCCTGCTATTGGGGGAAACTGTCGATCAGCCGCTTTCCCTAGTCATTGGACAGCACTTCCATATTTTTTTTAGTAATTATGCAGTTGATTGATTCACACAGTAAGAGACTGTCAAGCAATAATTGCCATTTCATTCATAAAATCGATTTATTCTATTTTCAGTGATTGCTGATATGGTGTATTTGTAAATACACAGGATCGCTGGCTAAATATTTGAACCTATCCCAAGTTATGTCGCTAGCCAGCTGTAGTTAAACATGTTTCTTTGTGAAGTTTGTCATCCACAAGCTAGCTAGCTACATATACCTAAATCATGTTCTCAATGGCAACAGCAAACAATGTAGCGAGCATGCTAGCTACGTTAGACAATATGCTGTGTCCAGTGACTGTATGTTAGCCTGAAAAAACAAAAACATCTATGAGAAAAGGCTTATTGTTGAGGTCCAGAAATACTACAACCGAAAGTTACACTACCTGAAAGAAGAGTGGTTAGTTCTCGGGGTCGCTGTCTAACAGTAGCAAAGCGAAAGCTTGGAGGTCAGTTGCAAAGGTTACGGGCTCGTTAGATTTAGCTGAAGTGCGTTAAAAATCAAAGTTGAGCACCCACTTGCAGTCTCGGGGAATAATATTACATAGTAAGCCAATTGCCGCCGCTTCCCTGCCATGCACAGCATTTGTTTTGCCACCGCTTCCAGGCTATGAACAGGTTTTGACCCATCACCGCACTCTCCATCCCTTAGCTGCTTAGCTTGGGCTCCAGCGCTCCACCTCTTTGCTCTTTTTCGGATTAGCAGAGTTAGACAGAGCTAGGCCAGTCCAAGATGGTGGAGCTGGGAGCAACGTGGAGCACCAACTGAGCTTATTTATGGATTTTCGGAACTCTATGGGTGACGTAACAAAGACTACCTCAATTGTTTATACCATCAAGGTCAAAACCTAGTCCTAGCCTACTTATTTTGACATTTGGATCTAGCTCGTCCATGAATCTCCAGGCAGCAGACTAAACTATGCAAATATGTGTATTATTTTTGTGGACCAGCACTGGTCCATATATTTCACTGAGTTAAATTGATAATGTATCTGACAAATGAAAGTTCAAAAACTAAGATTCACATTGATCTGATAGAATCAAGATTCTGTCTGAAAGGCAGTATAAGCTGCCTTGTATGAAAATGAATGAGAATATGGATCTTTGCCATAAGTTGCCAATACAGACAAGACGATACCTGTACCAACCAATGACAGATGAGACCTAATCATTCATCTGATACAAACAAGACTGCATGAGAATGACTGGCTAGATGTCATCTGTCATTGATGATGAAAAGGAAAGAAAGTGTGGTGAAGATATGGTTGAGCCACATCTTCTCACCAGTTACACATCTACCAGACAGAGAAAATGTCTTTAAAATTAAACTCATATAACTTCTGTCTCTTTAAGAAACTGATGTGAGGAGGTTGGAGGATGCTAAGCGGAGGGATTTTCTATCTCGTGTTTTTCAAGCAGAGCTTTTGCTGAGTAAAGCAAAACAATCATTGTGAAAGCCGTTGGACACCAAGTAAAAGCAATATACATTTTCTGGCTTCAGAGTAAGAGGCAGGATGTATGACCCCCCCCCCCCCTTTCCCAACCCCACTACCCCACAGCAACTAAGGCAAACACCTCAGAGCTACCCTTTGCTATATCAACAAACAGCTGGTTCCCATTAAAGGTCCAGTGTGAACCGCTATCTCATTACAAAAATCTCAAGCAGGTTGACCCCTTTTCAAAATCCTAAAGGCCTGACACTATTCTGCATTTTTACAAACAAAGCCACTGGAGACTGTCTGCCGTCTGCCCTAGTTGCGAGGACTATGAAAGGTTCTCACAAGGCTTTGGGGCATTCACTAGCAACATCCTACAGCCATGTTACCACCAAACTTGTGATAAATGGTATCCTGTAGACTGCCTTTTTCACCTGATCAGATGAAAAGTGCTATATTGCTGTTTGTTTGTAAATGACACTGAAGGAAAATAAGGCCTGATTGATCCAGTTAATCAATCACCAAAGTCAGTCATGCTTCCACCATTTACCTCAATTCACATTGAGGAAATAAACAAAACCTGCATGATTTTTGCGCTGTGGGAGGAAACCCTCATTGTCACAACTAATCTTCATCAGGGGTGTGTTTCTCGAAAGCACAGATGCTGACTTACATAGTTGGAACCACTGACTGTGAGTGGATGAACTATGTAAGTTATACGTTTGGGAAATGCACCCCAGAACATGCAAAATTAGAATGCAGCACAAAGTATAAAATATTAGAGATTGCAACACAAGTGAGGGAAGTGAGACTGGACTAAATTTTTTAGTCAGCCCTTGTTCAGTTCATCAGTGAGTTAGAAATGTTGCAGGAGTAAAATTTTTAGCCACACGCTCTGTTTTGAATGACACAATGCTTAAATTCCTAAATTATGATTCAGATGATGTGGTGCTGCAGTCAATCAATTAGCAAAGGCAGTTAACAATGGTTTCAACCCCTGGATTTCCTGTGGAAATATTGCCAGTACAGAGGCGTAATCGAACATTTTAAAAACAAATGATTTAGTGTCAGGAAATCGTTGTTGTTTTTTTTCCATGTGGTTTTTCAGATTCCCTCATTTTACTTTATTTTGGTGTTCATCCCTGTATTTCTCTTTGTTTCCATGTCGTGCTTCTGTTTTCCTCTTCCTTCCAAGTGTCATGTCCGCCATCTCCGTGAATTAGTTATCCCTGCATTGTGACTGTCTGTGTCAGTTTCAGTTTTGTTTTGCTGGCTGATCTCTGTCAGTCAGTTATTGTGTTTTTACCTCCCTTTTTTCATTCCTTCACGCTTCTCCTGCTGGTTTCCCATTGTTACTCAGTGTCTCTGTGCATTTAAGTTCCTGTCTTTCAGTGTTTCGTTGCAAGATTATCTTGATTGTTTCCTAACCAGAATTGTGCAGGCCTTACTGTGCACCTGTGTGTCCCGTTTTCCAACCTTCTCTAACCTGCCCGATCAAGATCCTTTGTCGTTTTTGGCCACAGATTTAGAAAGTGGTTTCATGCATCATTCAAACTGCCTGTCTGACTACTGCCTCTCTCTCTCTCTCTCTCTGCCTCTCTCTCTCTCTCTCTCTCTCTGCCTCTCTCTCTCTCTCTCTCTCTCTCTCGATAAACTGTAGTTTATTTGTCAATTACTATCTGCGCCTGAGCCTTGAGTTCAACTGACATTTTGCTATTCAGATAACTGCTTCATACAGATGTATGCTGGCTTCACTTCAACTTAGGGTTGCCATAGACAGAAGTAACCAACCCAATTCCTCAAGATCAACCATTTATTAAGATTTCATTTCAAAACTGATGAGACACATGTACTAATTCTATTGTGCCATGAAATTGCTCCGATTTGCTCCGCAATTTTTTCTATTAATCCAGTCATATTAAATTTTAAAGATCAATCCAACTTATTTTAATATGAAATATATACAACATGTGTAAGCTCTGCTGCCTCTAGATGATCATTTCAGGTGTTGAAGGTAAAGAGTCATTCAAAACTTTCAAAAGAAATAAATAAATTGTCCCCCTTATGAAATGGATGGTTGCGTCATCCCTGGCCGCTACACCTGCAAGCAAACATTTTTGATAACTGGCAAAGAGTCTTTTACATAATTGAGGAAAAATTTTGACCCACTGTTCTTTGCAAATTTTTTTTTTTTTAAATTCAGCTACAATTTGTGAGCATGAACTGCCTATTAAGACATTTCACTCGGATTCAAGTCAGGACTTGACCACTCCAAAACTTTCATTTTGTTTATCTGAGCCATTCAGAGGTGGACGTTCTTGTTTCCTTCAGGTCATTGTCCTGCTGCAAAACCCAACTATGCTTGTTCTTTAGGTCACAAACTAATGGCCAGACATTCTCCTTAAGAATTTTTCAGGAGAGCAGAATTCGTGGTTCCATCAATTATGGCAAGTTGCCCAGGTCCTGAGCCAGCAAAGCCCAGACCATCACACTAAGACCACCATGTTTGACCATTGGTGTGATCTTGTCACTGGGAAATGCTGTGTTAGGTTTACACCAGCTCAAACGGGACCCATATCCTCTAAAAATTTCTAATTTTGGCTCATCAATCCGAAAATGATCAGGAGTCATTAAGGTGTTTTTTGGCTATTTTAAGAAAAACTTTTGTCTCAGTTTTGATCTTCATGTTTTTTCCTTGCAGCTCTCCAGTGGGTACCATTATAGCCAAGTATTTTTCTTATTGTGGAATTACGAAAATAACCTTAACCTCATCAACCCAAGCACTACATAATGAAAAAAATATGTATTCCTGTGCCCCAGAAAAATAATATATGCCATTTAGCATCTGCACATTGTGGTTCAGTGAAGTATAAAGCTTGAAGAGTCAGTGTCTTGCATTTCTCTTCTTCTTTTTTGGCCTTTGTAATGGAGTTGAGCGTCACTAAACTGCACTGCGTTGATTGTTTCATCAGCATTAGAATGTTCAGTTGAGTCAGGACATGTGATCTTACTCCTAATAGCTTTACTGCTGAGTTCTGGAACAGTAGCAGCACGTGTAACTGCATGATTACTTGAAACGTGTTACAAAGACGCCCAAAGGTCAAAAGTACTGACTGTAACACTGCGGAGGGCCAGCCAACAGGAAAACTTTGGCACGCGCAATAAAATGCCGGGAACATCAGCAAATGTGGCTCCCACTGCAGCATTTAGTGAAGACGAAGACAAAATGAGGCCCAAAGGTGCTGTAGTAAAATGAAAATTAAAGTAAAAGGAAACAAAAACATATTTAAGCTCCCGTAGGAGGCTTAAACAAAACAATTTCAGGGATGTACTGTATCTACATCCCTGTACAGCTAAGCAGCTTAAGAGAACAAATGTGCTTTACAAGCCTGGGAGAGAGTCGAGCAGAGCAGAGCTCACACAAAAATGAGCAGTAAACCATGGTGAAGCTCAGAGCCTCTTCCAGCAACGGCAGGGGTCTCACAATCATGTCCTCTATGCTCAAATGGACATTTTAAAACATTGGTCAAACTGCTTTATCAAGAAAAATGCTGTTCTTGTTTTAAGCGATTAGTATTTTGCTTTCATGATGCCAACTCTGTGGTATTATTATTTTAATTTCCTATTTATCATGTGGTATTTTTTTAATTGCGTGCAATGCAGGGCCTGGCTGAAAAAGAGCCCTTAGTTTCAGCCAGGCTTCCTGCTTACATACATTCTTAAAGGAATAAATGAAAATAAAAAATAGGAAATGCCTCAGGAATGCATGAAAAGACCAGCAGACACAGCAGGCCTCCAGCACTCGAGAGAGACGGCACTGGTCACCTGTGAATTTGCACAAATACTGGACAAGTGCACTTTGTTACAGTTTTACTGAGATCAGGTCAGCTGTTTCAGCTGGACTGAAAACACCACTTCAAAATACAGTGGAAGAGAAGAAATGAAAAATAAAATAATGGAAAAGCAGCCAATCTTTCTGTCTCTCTCACTTTTCTTTAGCATTATCAGCACATTTGGAGGAGCCTTCTCATGATCCCTCTGCGTTGATCATTCATCCTCAGAGACCCCCCACCGATGGCAGCTTCCTGTTTCCTGTGGGCAGAGTTTTCTCTGGTCCTGGGGTGCTGGCCGGACATATTCTCCCCCTGAGAGACCAATGCAGCCACTGAGTGTGCGTGCGTGTGTGTGCGCTGCGTGAGTGTGTGTGCTCCTGCAAGTCAGTGTGTGTGTTTGTAATAACTGGCCACCAGATTGTATGTTTTTGAGCCAGCAAGAGAAAAGAGAGGTAATTAAGGTCCCAGGTTTTGGCACAGTTGACTTAGTTCATTAGCAGTGTTTGCCAAACGGAAGCCGGAGAGAGTAAGCTATTCTTACTGCCTCTTTAATTCAAACATCCTTTGCTGATCAAAGCATCCAGCTATTTTATATCTGATAACTCCAGACAAGCTCACTGCCTCCGAGGTGTGTCCTCACCGGAGGTCCGGAGTGAGACTGTTCTTAGAGTGTAGTGACCTCTAAAAGGCAGGCCCTAAACTTGCATTTTGTCTGGTCTGGAGCAGTTGGTGGGGATGGGGGCGGTGGAGTGTGGGTTTGGCATGAGGACGTCCGCTTGTTAATTACGGGGGCGATTCTTTCCCGTTTTCCATCTTCATTTGCAGACAGGGTGGTGATAGGCCGAGCTGAGGAAAGTGGTTTTTAGAGAAGAGTTCCCCTCAGCGTTTACTTCTTTAATGACACAGAGGTGGCTAAACACACGAAAGAGAGGAATAGCAGTTTTTTTTTTCCCCCATCAGCCTTCCAGTGAGGTGGAGGACATTCAGGGCGCTTTCCTGTTACTGTCAGCCAACGGCTATTACAAAGTCTGTCAGTGAATCCTCCCTATCCCCAAATATGACACCTGAGTCAGGAAAGAGTGGTTATGAGATGACTACCATCAGTGTCTACTAAACCACATCCAATGCAGCTCTCTTCACCCCACTGCACAAAAGCCACCGAACATACATGGGCTGAGCCTGTAGTGAGGGTGTAGAAATCCATTTTTTCATTCATTATTTAGTCCATTCATTAATTGATAATGTGTTTCCTTATTCATTCAGTCACTGGGAGTTTTATACAGTGGTGAAGATATTCTAGTTAACTTGTAGGCAGCCATCTTGATCCCCAGCAGTGTTCAGGAGCTTGGAGCTCAATGTTAACCGCTCCAGTATTATAAATATCCAGCAGTATAACGGACAGAATTTAACAATCCTAATGCTTCTACTGAGATGCTCAGCATAATAAATTATGTCATGTTTAATAAGAACTGTACGCATTCTTTTTGGCTAACCTTCTCATTTCTCTGATGGCTATTTTTAGAGGATTATTGTTGAATGGACTCTAGCCAATGAAGGTTGAAGCTGAAATTAGGAGGGTTTAATGAGGACTTTGCTCTGGGTAGGTAGAAATTTAGCACACAGACGGATGATAACTAGCTATACATTCGCCAGGGATTATAATGCATTAGGAGGCAGTTATCAACTGTTAAGTTAAAATGGGTCTGGACATAGCTGTTCACCGCCTCTTTCTATCTATTAAGCAAAAGTCAGGGCCACCATTCATGCAGACAAAATTTGCTATCTGAGCACAGTGAATTGAAGCGGATTTCACACAGTACTTTGAAAGTGCCTGACTGGGAAAGAGTCATGTTGTGCAAACAGTATTAATACAAGGTTTGAGCTGTAAGCCCATATTCACAGGTGATGCGCCTTTAGGTTTTAGGTGCCTTTGATATGGCTTCTGTTTTGGTGTATCATCAAGCAGTTGATTCCAGCCAGGCTGATACCTCAAAGGTAAACGTCCCATTGAAAGTACACTGGATTTTTTGGAGCAGGAAATATACAAAAGCAGATGGAGGAAGAGAGGATTTGAGACTGGAAGTGTGGATCTGGACTCTGGGTTTCTCTAATAGGGCTTTTCAACCAACAGAGAACTGGTGCAGTTGCTGTAAACAAAGGGAGTTTGATGCATTTTGACCAAAAATAGCGTAGTTCAGAACCTAACATGTAGGTTCCCTGTAAAAATCAGATGCCAAATGGAACTGGAATCATGATTACATATGTGTCATAAGTGTGCGTGTACTCAACCGGTCAAGACCGAAAGGAGCCAAATAAAGATGTGTGTTGCCTGGAGCTGGTGCTGCTGTAGAAATGAGTCGGTTTGCTCCGTGGCAGTTGGTTCCAAGGTACTCAAACAGAACCGGGGGAGCGAACAGGGACCACCACACTTGTTCTCTATTAGTTGAAAAGCCTTATATGCGAGAGACGGTTGAGTATAGCCTGGGTTTCTCTTTGAGTGAGAGGGCAGAGTTTGAGAGAAAGGATGATTCTCGATCAGGGCTTCTCAGAGACAGACACGAGGCTGAGTGAAGAAGGAGGCAGAGTATGGAAGATGGTTATAGAGAGAGAGGGTTGATTGGGGATCTGTGTCACCGCCCTTGTGTGAATTCCCTCTGTCTCCTCCCATTCAGCAACTCGTGTGTCTGTTTGAAGTAATGTCTCCAATGATTGGTTTTCATCTTGTGAGCTGTCTTATCCCTGGCTGTGTTTCATTTCATAGTTCTCACCCCCTGTATCTGTGACATGTATTTATACCCGCTCCTTTGAGTTGCAAGTTGCTGGACAGTAATTCACTCTGTTTGCTTTAAACCCAGTCATTACTTTCTAGTTAAACTCTGTGTTTTGAAAGTGAAATGTTACCTTTAATGAAGCGACCTTCCTTATTAAGTTAATAAGAATAAGCCTCCAAGCCTTTTTCAAGGGTCCAGGACTCAGGATCACATTCTTATTAAATCCCGTCCAAGTCTGTTCCTCTGCCCAGTTTATTAGGAACAAGATCTCAATCCCAGCATACGGTCATAAGGATTGGAACTGCATCCTTGCTGAGCTACTCCTGCTTGCCCTGGGACAGCTTGGTTCTGGCGATGCGTTCACTCCATTTGGCTGTCATCCAGCAAAGCCATTTGCAGCGCCTCCTCAACTTCGCCCACAACATCTGAACTGAACTGTGCGCCTTCCTCTTCTGGGTTTCATCCCACTGTTACTGTATTGCTATCAATTAACCTTACTATTAGACTGTGCTGTGTCTCTGCACTTGATTTCTGATCTGGATCATAACAGATTTGGGCTTCTTTGAGAGACACAAGACTGAGTATAGCTCAGCATTTCTCAGTTAGACAGGAGGTACAGTATGGAGCAGGGTCTTTCAGAGAAGGTTGAGTACATACAGTATATGGGGATCTCAGAGAAACAGGAGGCAAAGTAGGGGTTTGTCAGAGAGAGATGTAATTGAGTGCGGATCTGTGGTGTCTCATTTATGGCTTGCTTGTTGAAAACAGAAGGGCTCAGTCAGTAGAGCGGGGCCCCTTGGAGATGCTATCTCTACCACTAATACAATGGCCTCAGACATAGGCCCACTCACTTTCAGCACAGAGGCCACAGACAGGAGGACAGCGCCACCTACAGATGCAAGACGGTGACTTGCTAAGACCTGTCCATTTCTGATAATGATTGAGCAGATTGGTGCAATGACAGAATTAGAAAAAAAATTGATAAAATCATATTGAATTCAAACAGTAGCCAAAACTAAGCCTATAATACCATGCCTTAAGCCAGATTGTTATCTAGAGCCGGGTGCTCTCAAGCCAACATGCCCAACCCCCAAAACACCCATACCCAAAGATGTGCGTATACACACACACCCACAAACACACACACAGTACACACACATGTATAACAGTGCCAACGACAGTTCCACTACTGTGGCATTTGGTTTTCTTTGCTGTGCATTAGATAGAGTGCAAAGAAGTGCTGAGGCGCCTCACACACAAATACACACAACATGCTCATTTCTTCCTCTGCACACCCTTTCGCTTCAGGAACACTATTTAGCTTTATGTTTTTCCTCAAGTCAGCCGGGACACTGACGCTGCTTGTCACCCCAAGCGCAGGCAGACCCTGTGACGGTTTAAGAGCGCCCAGAAGCCTGCGGGCTACAGAGACACGCAGTGGAGCTGGAGACAGCCTCCATTGGTGATGGACAGTCGTATCTCTCTCTCTCTCTCTTTCTCTCCTCCTCTCCCCAGTTACCCACGATGCAGAATCCTTACCAAATTCAAACCAGGATTTGTGATTGAGGCTCTGCTGTTTCCTAGCCCATGAGCCAAAGATAAAACCAATTGTACCCACAATCCACTTAAATACAGCAGTGAGAGAAAACTTCAGCAGCCAGTGGGTTTGAGTTCTTGCTAAGTTTTGTAATATTTAGGGTAAAACTGGTATTCATGTTAAAAAAACCTCTAAAACTTTTCCTTTCAAAAGAAACCAGGATTACAGTTTGTCTGTGGTTAAATGGCCAAAGAGGGCAGTACATTCCAGCGTTGCGATAATGGATTCAGAGGGCGCCGAATGAATTAAAATGACACCCTGCAGACCATGCAATCATGCCTTGGGTGATATTCCCCCCTGTTCCAGCCACAATTTCCCATCTCTAACATCAGAGGCTTTTACTAGCTAAAACAAAAGATGGGTGTGTGTAAATATATGCGATTTTCAAGCTCTGCTTTTGAAGATAATTGCCATGCGTACAAAACAATCCCGTGTGGCAGCATTCTATCAGGAATCAAGCTCTTATTGACCTCGCCCTTCCACATTTCAACCAATTTTATATACATTCTATCCAACATGAGTGAGTATAAGAATGTAGCTTGCTGAACCACAATTACCAACCGTCAGTGGACGGTGACCGTCAGTGTTGACCCATATGAGACCCCTATTTTATCTAAAGACACATCTTAAAAATTCAAATTAAGCATGACAGCATGCATCTTGGCTGCTGTATAAAGATCCATTCATTATCAAAACCGCACTTTTTCCGCGCTGGGGTTGCGAGGAAGCTGCTGCCTAACCCAGCTGACTGTGGGCAAAAGGTAGGGACACACCAATCCACTGCAGGGCGCACACACCATTCACTCTCACACTCATGCCTATGGGCATTTCAGAGTCCCTGATTAGCGTAACATGCATGGTTTCTGGCAGTGGGAAGAAACCCACAGAAACACGGGCAGAAAATGCAGCCAGAACCCCACACAGAAAGGCCTTAGACTAGATTTGAACCCACAACCTTCTTGCTGTGATGTAGAAGGGCTACCCACTTCACCACTATGCCATTGCTATAGGAACATAAGATTACAAACAAGGTTTCACAAAATGTCAATACTTTTGTTCATTAGCATGTTGGGGGTATGAAAACCACATTTTTAATGTGCTATTGAGTTGTCACTTATAATGAAAATGTGGGGTGAATAGTATTTAAAAAAATATATAAGCTAAAAGGGATGGTTAAGGACTCATTGATATCTGACACATTGCCCCAGCAACTATGTTCATGCAAATTGCACAGTGCTGACATCAAGAGGCTAGAGCAGGTACTGCGCTACTAAAGAACAAATAGATACTTGAACAATTTGACTTGTAAAATGGCAGGAGAGCACAGCTGCACACTGTACTTTATAGCACCATTATTTTCCCTATCTGATTCAAAGGCACAGGATGCTGATTGCTCTCTGTGACTGAGAAGAGCCACATGTGCTCGCAAAGCCAGAAACATGAGAAGGATCATGTCATCCACTTATTGAACAGTAATTAAAAACAGAAAGAGATGTTCAAATCTGCACAACAACCACAGACAGGCTGATATCTATAAACTTCAAGGCTGGAGGCCGTTGTAAAACTCTCAGCCTGTCCAATAACATGGAATTACCAATGAATTAGCGAATATGTGTGTACGTTTGAGCATGTGAATAAACATATGTATGCATGTGTGTTTTTGTTCGTGTGTGTGTAAGCACGACAGAACTTGTGTGTATGCTGAATGTCTACATCTGGCACTATACATACAGTAAGGTATATAAATACTTTTGATTGCGACACATTTCAGTGTTTCAGCTTTGTATGCCACTACTATGGATTTGAAAATAAACATCCAAGATGTGCTTTAAGTGCTGACTGTCAGCTTCAATTTAAGGATGTTGTTGAAAATACAGAATGAGTCGTGCAGAAATTGCTTCCATTTTGTGCACCTCTCCTCAATTTTAGGGGCTCGAGAGTAATTGGACAAACCTTAAATTATCAGCAATTGCCATTTTAATACTTGGTGGAAAACCCCTTGCAGTCAGTGACTGCCTGATGTCTGGAGCACATATGTATCACCAGACGCAGGGTGTCTTCCTTCTGCCAGGCATTCAGTGCAGCTGTCTTCAGTTCCTGCTTTGTTGTTGGGTCATTTTGCCTTCAGTTTTGCCTTCAGCGAGTCATTTCAATTTCACTTCTTTGCCATAAAAATCTTTGGTGACTTTTGCAGCCTGCTTTCAAGTCATTCTCCATCTGCACAGTGAAGCATAGTCAAATAATTTTTGAAACATTTGGCTGAATTTAAGCACATAAAATAGGCCCACACAGTATAGAATTTATCCTCTAGCTTTTGTCAACTGTCACATCACCAGTAAATACAAGGCACCAGCACTAATGGCAGCCATACATGCCCATACATGACCGCTCTTCACATGCTTCAGATCATAAGCAGTTCCTTCCCTTCTCTACAGCCTTCTTTTCCCATATTTCTGATGCAAGCAGCGAAGGGATTTTCTGAGAGGGAGGCTTTCCTTCACCTCATTGGACAGGATGGAATTGGCCAGTTTTTTTTTTCCATATCAACTTTGCCATGAATCACAGAACTGAGCCAAATGTAAGATCTGATTTATGCTGCAATTGGCCTTTTCTTAAAGTTCACGGAAGACAAAGGACCCAGAGAACAAAAGCACAATCCAGGAAACGGAGGACTAGTACTAGGAACTTAAATACACAAGATGAAAATCAACAATGAGGGAGAACAGGCGAGAATGGAACGAGGAGAGAGGGAAGTGAAACAACACAATAATCAAATCATGATAAACAATTAACAAAGAGGAATCAAAACTGATATACACAGCTGAATTGTGGGAAAAAAAACAATGAGGAAAACACTCAGGACACAAAAAATGGTCCACAATCCTTTGGACAGACATGAGGTAGAGGAGATGTGGGAGGAGGGCAGAGGGGCAGATGAAAAGTTGGAAATTTTATTTATTTAAAAGTTTGAAGTTTTATTTACAGCCTCAGGCAACTGAATACCTTTAGTCTTTTGTGTTCAGTTCTGGAAAAACGCGTTTGCCCCTTCCCAATTTCTTCTACTTTTGTAAAATTGTCATGCTTAAATGCTTCAGACTATCAAACTAATTTTAATACAAAATAAAGATAACCCATTTAAAAGCAAAATGCTGTTTTTACATGATGATTTAATTTATTGAAGGAAAAAAGCTATCCAACCCAACCAGGCCCTGTGTGGAGAAGGTGATAGTCCTCTCGGCTACTAAATCAATTAATTAAGCAAATTTAATTGGAGATCAATTTTTTTCTAGACATATCCAGACATGATTACTGTCAGCCCTGTTAAATCTAAACACTACTTCATTACAACATGTCTGTGAAGTTGGCAAAAAGCAGCGAATGATGCTGCAACCTAACAAAATGCAAGAACTGATGAAGGAGTCTTAATCATATATCTATGAGTCAGGAAAGGGTTATAAAGCAATTTCTTAGGCTCTGGAACTCCATCAAACCATGATGAGAGCCATTATTTACAAAAAAAGAAAACTCGGAACAACGGTGAACCTTCCCAGGAGTGTTCAGCCCCCAAAATTCCTCCAAACCAGAGAAAAGCGCACCTTACCGAAAAAATCACTAAGGACTATTCCGGTAGAAAGCAAAAGCTGGAGCACTCAGAGCTCAGGATGCAATCTCTTTATTGAAAGGACAATAAATAAAGAGATTGTGTCCTGAGCTCTGTGTGCTCCAGCTTTTGCTTTTTACCGGAATAGTCCTTAGTGATTTTTTCGGTAAGGTGCGCTTTTCTCTGCATTGACTGTCCATGCTGTTGAGCACCTTTTTAGTCCTTTTTCATGGTGGGCTTTGAGCGCGTCTGGTCAACTCCTTTCCCTCCAAACTAGCTTTAACACCTCATCCATGAGGTCACAAAGGAACAAAGACTAACATCAAAAGAACTGCCAGGCCTCACTTACGCCAGTAAAGGTCAATGTTTGCAATTCCACAATAAGAAATGAGACTGGGAAAAAAAATGGCATCCATCGGAGAGCTGCGAGACGAAAACGAATGCAGACCAAAAAGAACACAAAGGCTCATCTCACATTTGTTGAAAAACGTCTTGATGGGGTCATCAAGACGTTTTTCAACAAATGTGAGATGGATTGATGACCTAAAAGTGCAACTTTTTTTGAACACGAGGGTTGCGTTATATCTGGCGGAAAGCTACCACAGCCTTCCAAAAAGAGAACAGCGGAGCAACAGCCAAACACAGCGGTAGAGAAGTGATGGTCCAGAGCGGCTTTGTCACTTCAGGACCTGAATGAATTACCATAATTGATGGAACCGTGAATTCTGCTCTCATACCAGCAATTCCTGAAGAAGACAGTTTGGCCATCAGCTTGTGACTTAAAGTTCAAGAGTAGCTGACCTGAGCAGCAGGACAACGATCCAAAGCACACAGGCAAGTCCACCTTTGAATTTCTCAAAGAAGCAAAATTATGGATTTGCAGAGGCCAAGTCAAAGTCCTGGATTGAATCTGATTGAGATCCAGTGATCCGACGTCAAACAGGCAGCTCATGCTCTGAACTCTAATGTGGCTGAATTGTCCAAAGGAGTGTGGATTAATACTTTCACAAGGATATAAAAGACTCAGTGACAGCTATTGCAAATGTTCGACTGCAGTTGCCAATCCCAAAGTGGCACAACCAGTAATTAGGGTTCGTATGGCAATTATTATTAACATAGGTGATATTGGTTTTGAATGAGTCTTTACCCTCAGTGATGCAGCGATCATTCAAAAGCTGCATTTTGTGTTTAGTCACATTGCCTTATTCTAATATTAAAATAAGTTGGATCATCTGAAACATTTAAATATGACAAATCAGCAAAAATAGAAGAAATTGGAAAGGGGGAAAATACTTTTTCACACCTCTGTAGATAAAAAGTTCAGAAATATTGCCAGAAATGTGGCAAACATGAAACACTTAGACTTAGATTTGTTGGTCTGCTATTCAATCAATGTGCATAAATTAAGCAAATTCCTCCATCTCTACAGATTTTTTTAAACCACAGGTGGCAGAATATTTTGGTCTGTACTGTATATCTTGTGGACATATGTGCAATGTGTTATTCTTAGCCAAGAGGCGTTCGCTTTGAAAGTCCTTACATTTTTTCCATGGTTGTATAATAATTCACACTGTGAATTCTGCCCAAGGCCAAAATCCTCACTGTTGTGTCCGACTCACGTGTATTACACATGCTATGAATCACCCATTTTGGATTTCGTAAAGATTCATGATGCACTATTCACACAGAGCACAAACCGGAAAGGCCAAGCTGCCATGAAAATAACCGGTTAGGGAAAAGCCAGACTTATAATGGTTGGAGTAATTGTAACCTGCTTGACTTTATTCAGCACTGCCCCAGTATTTCCACTAACCTAAACATGGCATCAGTGTACACTTAAAAAAGAACACAAACTCAAAATAAATCAGCAGAAAATCTGCAGCATTTCTAGCACTGTGGCCACCGCTGTTGCCAAGGGACGCATTGAGTCATCACTGCCGCAAAGAAAAGAGGACCCAGAAAAAAATGCAATGCAAATGGAACCACCTACTGTTTAATCCACACTTCCAACTGATGTTTTCCTCCAGCTGACGTTTTGGCTGAGATGATCCATTTCCGGGCGCTGCCGGTCTGTTATCAATTTAAATTCCTCCCCTTCAACTCCTGGCTTCAGCTGCAGAGCTCCTCAAGTAAAAACAAAAAACGAAAGGGAGGAGACATCGTACTGCATCAAAGCCCAGACGGAGTCCAGCATTGTTGGGGGCACATCTTAGCATAGCATCAACAGCCTAGTAAAAGGGCACAGATAGGAAATACAAAGTTGCTGACTTAGCAATGCATAAACAAGAGACAACTGACCATGTATCATATTCTAAAGAGGAGAAGATTGACCTAGAATGGCACAAACTGGAGAAGAAAGCGTGTAGAGCTAATGCTAAGTAGGATTTTGCTTTTTTATTGACAACTATTATGCTAACTAGGCTTATGCCGTTGGAGGCGACGGCCCCCAATCCTCCAATTCCCCAATCCTTGAATAGACCTTGAATAAACTTTCATTTGAACTTAATTTCAGGTCAATCGGACAAATGGTTCTGAAGATATGGCCAAAATGGTCATTTTCCATCACAAAGCGCCACCTAGTGGCAAAATGTTGAACCATACAGGTATGATGTCATCATGTGACACGTTGTGAGGTCATGACCTTGCAGTTGCACATAGTTTCATGTCAATTGGAGAGACAGTTCCAAAGATATAGCAAAAATGGTGAATTTTATGTGACAAAGCTCCACCTTGTGTCAAAATTTTGAACCAAACAGGTAAAATGTCATCGTAGGACACATCCTCAGGTCATGACCTTTCATTTCCACTTGATTTGAGGTGAATCGGACAAATATTTCCAGAGATATGATAAAAACAGTGAATTTTCAGTTTTTGGCCCCTGGTGGCCAATCTAGAAATTGTAAATAGTCGAAAATCGAATCAGTTCTTCCTCTCTATGATACTTACTTATATGCGAAACACGAAATTTCTAATTGAAATATTACTGAAGTTATCGCGTAAACACGTAGGGCGGCGGCAGCGGCGGTCGGACCAAAAACATAATATCCCCAAAACGCCATTCGGCGTTCGGGGCTATAAATAGCACAAACAGGACAAGGTTGCCTACTTAGCTCAAACAGCATATAGAGGAGAGGACTGACTAGTTAGCATAGCACCAACAGGACACAGCCTTACCTAAACAAGAGAGGATGTCGTACTTTGCGTAACATAAATGGGAGAAGATAGCTGAGTACTTAGTATAGCATAAACCTGCCATCTCTTCACCCTGCAAAATCACACAGTAGAAATGAAAGGCAGGGAGTCAGTAGGGTGGGTTATCCTGTTTAGAGGATTTTATAAAGTGTTGGCACCAGACCAAATCTGAAAGGCGGGCCATAGGCTTCCATGAGGGGGCGACATCATAATGACGCATGTGTAATAAATACATCTAAAAACTACCTACAAATACATTAACTTGGCCAGACTTCTGTTCTAGTTTACTAACAGGCAATTAAAAAAATAACAGCTGCATTACTAGATGAATTAGCCTATCACTAATGTGTAGTAAAAGAGCACTGCTGTGTCAGAACCTCAACATAATGGACAGCGCTATATTGTTGACGACAGGGATGAAGCAAAACTTCACAGCTGAACACAAAGTCTGCATAAGCACACACACGCGCACACACACACCCACACACACACACATGCACGCGCAGGTAGGAACGCACACACACATACACACTCACACACACACACACAACTAGGCCTTTGCATAACCCAAACAAGATGCCATTTTAAAAACAAAACAAATTGCCATATTTTCCATTGATCCTTTGAATTTAACAATTTAAACTTCAAACTTTGATAGGTTTTTACTTTTTTTTTTTCATTTATGCAAGTTTGCAATGCAATATCAATGAAGATTGGCTCATCAATGGTGGCCCAGCATTCAGTGCTGTGTGTTACATCCCCTCTTCTTTTAACAACAGTCTGTTAACGTCTGGGAAATGAGAAGACCAGTTGTTGGAGTTTTGGGAGAGGAATGTTGCGCCACTCTTGTCAGATGTAGGATTCTAGCTGCTTTATAATCCTGGTTCTTCTTCGCCAAATTTTTCCGTTTTATTATGCGCCAAATGTTTGCTTTTGCTGAAAAGTCTGGACTGCAGGCAGGCTATTTCAGCACCCAGACTCATCTACTGTGAAGCCATCCTGTCGTGATGGATGCAGTATGTGGTTTAGCATTGTCTTGCTGAAATATTCAAGACCTTCACTAAAGGAGACAGTGTCTGTATGGGACAATATGCTGTTGTAAAACCTCTATATACTTTGCAGCATTGATAGTGCCTTTCCAAATCTGTAAGCTGCCCATGCCATAGGCACTAATGCAACCCCATACTATCAGAGATGCAGGCTTTTGAACTGTGCGATGAGAACAGGCTGAATGGTCCCTCTCCTCTTTAGACCACACAACATGGCATCTGTGGTTTCCAAAAACAATTTCACAGTGGTTAGCATTGCTGCCTCACAGCAAGAAGGTCGTGGGTTCGAATCCAGCCTGGGGCCTTTTTGTGTGGAGTTTGCATGTTCTCCCCGCGTTGCGTGGGTTTTCGCCGGGTACTCCGGTTTCCTCCCACAGTCCAAACACATGCATATCAGGCTAATTGGAGACACCAAATTGCCCATAGGTATGAGTGTGAGAGCGAATGGTGTGTGCACCCTGCGATGGATTGGCAAGCTGTTCAGGGTGGGTCCCAGCCTTTGCCCGTAGTCTGCTGGGATAGGCTCCAGCTCGCCCCGTGACCCTAGTGAGGATTAAGCGGGTATAGAAAATGGATGGAATAATCTGACCACAGAACAGTTTTCCATTTTGCCTCTGTCCATTTTAAATGAGCTTTCGCCCAGAGAAGATGGTGGCGTTTCTGAATCGCGTTCACATATGGTGTCTTCTTTGCATGATCCAGATTTAGCTTGCATTTGCAGACTGCACACATGTGTTCACAGACAATGATTTCTGGAAGTGTTCCTGAGCCCACGTAGAGCAGAATCATGCCTGCTTTTAAAGCAGTGTCGGCTGAGGGCCCAAAGATCACAAGCATCCAATATTGACGTTTGGCTTTGTCCCTAGAGCTCAGAGATTTATCCAGATTTTCTGAATCTTTGGTTGATATTATGTACTTTAGATGATGGGACATTCAAAGTCTTCGCAATTTCATATTAAGGAACATTTTTCTTAATTTTTAGACCCAGTATTTCACAGATTGGTGAACATCTGCCCATCTTTACTTGTGAGACACTCTCTAAGATGCTCTTTTTCATGTTTCTGACCTTTTGCCAATTAACCTAATTAGTTGCAAAATGCTTCTCCAGGTGTATTTTATTAGTACCACTTACTTTTCCAGCCTTTTGTTGCGCTTGTCCCAACTTTTTTGAGACATGTTGCTGCCATCATATTCAAAATGAGCTAATATTTTTCATTAAATGGTAAAATGTCTCACTTTCATATGATATGTTGTATATGCATTATTGTGAAAAAATGTTGGCTTATGAGATTTGATAATCATTGTATTTTGTTTTTATTCACATTTTACACAACGCCCCAACCTCATTGGTATTGGGGTGGTAAAAAGAACCATCATGCAATTTTGAATGTTTTGATGACCACCAGTTAATGGACTGTTTCCTGAGTGGGACACCATTTTGCAGACATTGAATTGAAATTTCCTGTAAAATACAATTATAAAATTATGTTTTATGGCGTAATGTTTTCAGACAATATAATGGTGTGAAAATTAAATTTAATGTCTTACCTTTATAGCCAGATATTGTTTTGATCATTTACTGGAGCTTTATCTTTATATGAGTTGGAAAAAGGATGCTAACGCCGGTGATTGCACTGACTGTTCCCTGAGTGGGACACACATAACGTTAGGTCTTTGCTGCAAACTGAGCGCGACTCATTTTGCAGGGTCTTGGCAGAGATTCATCCTGTGTCAGCAAAATCAACATCAATATTGGGTTTAGCTTTGCTTTTAAACTGCAATAAAACACTTGAATAGCTTATTTGAAAATGATTTATTGTTACATCTTATGTGCTTGGTCATGTTTCAGAGATGAGAACTAGACTGTTCAGGTGAACACATGTGTCGCCTGCGAAGCACTTATGTGAAAGTGTGACTACCAACTGAAAGTGTGACTACCGGACAGACAGACAGACGGACAGAGAGACGCTGGACAAAGTGATCCCTATGTGCCGCTATGCTTCGCAGGCGACACAAAAACAGCTGCATTTTCTCTATGAATCCTCCCCGCTGCGCAGTGGCGTAGCCAGAGGGCGGGCCAAGACATGTCACTTTATGACAATAATTAGACCTGGCTAGTTCTCAATCATTTTCCTTTATTGACGCGTTTTCCAATTATCGTAATTTGCAACTTAAGACACAATTTCTCTCCATATGCGATCTAACAGCGATTAAATCATAAAACAGGTTATGTCATGTAAGATTCTATATTTTCTGCAGTTGGGCAAAGCAGAATAAAAGTGGTGCAAAACTCTCAGTAAAGCTGTACTCAGTGAAAATACTCACACTTTAGGTGTGACAGAGTATAGTGTAGCCATGCGGTAGCTCAGAGGTTAAGTATGCTAGACTTGGGATCAAGAGGTCCTGAGTTTGAGTCCTTGCCATGGCCTTCATGGTGTGTGCTTGGGCAAAACCCTTCACACCACACTGCCTCACTCTACTGAGGTGTACAAATGGGTACCAGCAAATTGTCAGGGAAACCTGACCCAGAGCAGGGTAAATACCTGTGATGGGCTGGCATCCCATCCAGGGGGAGTTGCAAAACTCCAAGTCACTTTATGCCACTGAAACTGGGGTTAAGCACCTGCCTGATGGACCACTAGGCTCCAAACTGGCTTACTTACTTATACATCTGAAATTTCACAAACTCTCAATCCTGTTTAAATTACTCCCACTCGCGCATCGTTCTGACCATCAATTACGAGGGTTGGAAAGTGGGTCAGGCTGAAAGTGTCTTGCTCGGGGGATGGTTATTGAAGTGTCATACTCAGGGCTCATTTACATTAATGTGGATACAAGTTACCTTGAAAAGGGCCATTTAGTTATGCGTATATACAGTGCTCTAAAAAAAGTATCTGCCCACTTCCTGATTTTTTTTTTTTTTTTTGCAAATTTCTCACACTTAAATGTTTCATCAAAAAAAATTTAATATTAGACATAAATAACCGGAGTAAAGACAAAACGAGGTTTTTTAAATAATGATTTCATTTATTGAGGGAAAAAGCTTTCCAAACCTACCAACCTTCCTGGCCCAATTCCTGTCCCAGCTTTTTTGGAATGTGTTGCAGGCATCAAATTCAAAATGAGTGTATATTTACCAAAAAAAAAACCAAGTTTATCAGTTTGAACATTAAATATCTTGTCTTTGTACTGTACACAATTGCATATAGGTCAAAAAGGGTTTGCAAGCCATTGTATTCTGTTTTTATTCACGTTTTACATAATGTCCCAACTTCACTGGAATTGGGATTTGTAGAACCCTTTTGATCTGGTATATTATGACTGAACTTGTTCTGTTAGGCCGGGTTATTTTCTTTTGCGGTACGATCTAGGACGGGGCTCTTGTTAACTAGGAACATAAGGTACCCGGCATTTGCGACGATAAATTGATGAGAAGTGTCTTACTGTGACGGCTGACAAGTCGGGAAACTAGTTAGAAGGAAACTCTCGCTGAAGAATTGCCTAAAAAACAAAAAAAAAAAAAACACTAGTTTGTAATTAGATCTGATGCGTATCTATGTCTACAACCCTATTTCCGAAATAGTTGGGGCAAAGTGTAAATTGTGAGTAAAATCAAAATGCAATGACTTTCAGATCACATGAGCCAGTATGTTATTTACAATAGAAGATAGATAACATTTCAAATGTTAAAACGGAGACATTTTACATTTTTATCCATAAAATGAGCTTATTTCAAATTTTCTGGCTGCAACAGTTCTGGAAAAAGTTGGGACAAAGGCAAAAAAGTTAGCTGGCATCAGGTGTGTGACATGATTGGCTATAAAGGGGATGTCTTAGAGAGCCTGAGTCTCTCAGAAGTAAAGATGGCCAGAGGCTCTCCAACCTGTGAAGGCTTGCATAAAAAAATTGTGGAATACTTTAAAAACAATGTTCCTCAACGTCAAACTGCAAAGCCTTTGAAGGTCTCATCGACAGTGCATAACATGATCATAAGATTCAGAGAAACTGGAAAAATCTCTGTGCATAAGGGACAAGGCCGAAGACCTTTACTGGATGCCTGTGATCTTGGGGCCCTCAGATGCCGCTGCATCACTCACCGGCATGATTCTGTCATTGATAATACTAAATGAGCCCAGGAATACATCAAGAAACCACTGTCTGTAAACACAGTCTGTCGTGTCATCCACAGATGCCACCTCAAACTCAATCATGCGAAAAGGAAGCCATTGTTTTGGGGGATAGGTGCAGGGTGGAGTAACACTGTATGCACCGGGCTACAAATGCATAATCTCACTCATGCACACACACTGTTACACCCCAGCCTAGGATGCTGGTTCGTAATGCTGATTTTTATAGTTAAAATAACAAATGGCTCAGCCGTAAGTAGCAATTGTGTGAGGATATTTATTGAGTGAAGACTACATACGATCAATCAACTACCAACAATTGACAAAAACAACAGAAAAAATATGCAAATTGCATATGGGCAATATCCCCCCATGGGCAATGTCCACATAACATTGTCTTTCAGATGTGGTTTTTATGAAGTAATCCCTCACATCGCTTCTCATGTGAATACAGAGTTTTGTAACGCATTTATTCAGTACATATATGAATTCATTCTGATGTCTTTCCTTCTTTTTATTACATTTTCTTTATGTCACATCCGCGCACGCACACGCATACACACTCACTAACACACACAGACACACACAATCAAATGGTGGAGTGAAAGGTTCTCTGTTGCTGGTGCCGGGAAGTACATATCCCAAAAGGTGAGCAAAAAATTGCATTCAAAAACATAAAAAATTTTAAATACTCCAAAATAAAAACACTGCTCATCCCTGAGAAACATCTCACACTCTAACCAGGGAGGGCTAAGTCTTTGAAGAAGCCGTCGTTAAACTTCACATGTAGGGCTTTAGGCACTGGAGGTGTAGGGACCCTGCCATTTCTGGTTGCATTTCCTTTCTTTTTACAGTTTTTGCAGATTGCTTTCACGCTGAAAGGGAATGATTGGACAGCATTAAAACCTTCACATTTGCCGTCATACCTTAAACAAAGCCGCCAAAAGTACAACCACATTTTCTGCTGGGCACTTTGTTTGCATGCTTATTCGCAAAGCGCTACATGCTGTTTCTTGCTTTAGAAGCTTTGCTCAAGAAAGAAATCTTTTGCAATCATTTGAAAAACATACCTGATATTGGCAGCTCCCACCCACACACACACACACACCTGAAAACACTCAGACACAAATCGAACAAAATCAATCTGAGCTGAACAAATAGGCCAAAAGTGCACTCACCTCTTCTGTCAGAAATGTTTAACATGGAGAGAGTGAGGGGGAGAGGGAGAGAGAGGCAGAGGAGGGGGCCCGAGCAGTGGACAGATACATATTTCCAATGGCATAAGGGCCACTTTCATGGATGATGCCAAAAATCATGGCCCGTCGGAGGCTGGGCAGACAGTCCAGCCCAACCTGCATTGCAAGATGGCTGCTTCCTTATGCAGACATTTGGACAGGAGAACAGGTGTATGTTCCGCTTTATCCATGCGTCCTGAGAAATTGTTTCCCATGATTGTGCATCACAGCTGAATGTCGTGCAGTCCTGCAGCATTAGGTCTATGCTCTTCAGTGAGCCCGAAATAGGTTCAGTGCTGTGAAGTACATGTGATACAGTTTTAAAAAAATCAAAAAGGTGTTTTGTATGAAGTACACCCGTGTGTTGTTCTTGCTTTGAATTTCAAATGGTGCGTATGTATCTCAGTTTGATGTGAAAATGCCTTTTTGAAAAAGGATGGCAAGGTTTTGATTGTAGAACTTAATTTTGACAATGAGGTGAGAGGTGTGTCTTCAAGCGTTGTGTCTCATTTGGCGTGTGTGAAGAGTTTTGACAGAAAGAGCCAAATTTCCCAACAATAGGCCTATTTACGATTTTTCTTTTTTTTACATTTTGCGCTTTTCTTTCTTTTTATGTGCGCCAGTAAAGAGAAAAAAAGGTAAAAAAGGTTTTAAAAAAAGTTGAAGAAAAAGTCCAATGTATATGTAGTGCAATAGAGCTAGCATTGCTGCTGTCAAACGCCGGCTCATTGGAGGTGCTGCTGCTGGCTCTGGCTTCTTCGGTTGAACTTGTGAAGAAGGTGGTTAATTTGGGAAGCTTTTGAACAAATCTTTCATTTTCCTTCTTTCTCTTCCTTTTCTCCCCACCGCTTGGAAATCGTTTCATTCTGTGAACAAAGATAAGTGTCGCTCTTTCGAAAAAATAATCGACTTTGGTATTCTGTATTCCCGTCGGGCTCGCTCAAGTCGTTGCCTAGGCTACCTCAGACGCCACAGCCAGAGCGAAGCCGGACAGCTGTGTATGATGTCACGTCACTGACTGTGGTTATTCGCTGGGATTACACGCATTGAGAATATATTAGAATATATACCTACCCTCAACACGAATAATGCTTAATATTAATATTGCTTTTATCACTGTCATAGCAGTGTGATTCTCAAACATGCATTCATTGACAATCAATTACTACATAGTAATCCATGATGAATTGGTGAATAAATGCAGGAAAACAGCCAGGATCCATGAACTTGACGTTACGATCCATTGGCTCTGCATTCAGATAATATATATATATATATATATATATATATATATATATATACATTTTACAGTTTCTTTGAATGCAGAGGATGAAAAGCAGCAAGCAGCTAGATAAGTTTCAAACCACTGAGAGGCTTGAAATGACTACCACTTTAGTGACAGTTATTTAAGATCCTTAACATTAAAAACGAGACATTTGGGAGCTTTGCAAGTGCATAAACACTGACTGAATGGAGTGGAAATGAGACCAGTCAAAGGAGAGCTAGATGCTAGCCAGCAGACCTGTTGTCACTAACACAGTGAAGCCATGACAACTAGTATATTACACAACCATTTAAAAAGCCTGAAAATGCTTCCCACTACGCTGGTACAACAACGAGGGCCTTAGGATTGACAAGGAGGCATTTTTTAACTTTGCACGTGAAAACACAATTTATTAGACAACGCATTCTGGTGGCTGTGGTGGTCAAAAGCCTTCATGCAGCCTACGGTAGCAGTGAGGCACGCAGTGGCTTCACCTAGCGCTAGGGCGTGTATGTTCTGAAAGCTCATTAACATATAGTTGTGACGTTTCACCAAACGAGGCTCCTGATTGGACGAGGCCCCAACCGAGGCTCCTGATTGGCTGAGGCCCTGGGCAACTGCCCGTGTTTGCCCTATGGAAACACCGCCTATGCACACACACAATACATCCAAAAGCGAAAACGATTTACAGAAAAAAAAAAATAAAAAGTTTCCCGTAACACTCCCACCACTAAAACAAACCTAAGGGGTTTGCATAACACGTCCCAAATTTATTTTACATCACACACGGGACAAAGCATCCGCCACTAAATTCTGAACCCCCTTTTTATGCCTTATGTCCAGACTGTAATTTTGGAGAATGAGGGACCAGCGCATTAAGCGCTGGTTATGGTTATACATACGGTTTAAAAAAGTTAATGGGTTATGATCCGTAAAGACCGTGATTGGAGTTGAGCTGGATCCGAGATACACCTCGAAGTGTTGGAGGGAAGAAGCAGGGCTAGCGCTTCTTTCTCAATGGTGGAATAGGCAAGCTGGTGTTTGAAAAACTTGCGGGAGAAAAAACAGATGGGGTGATCAATTCCATCCGCGTCCTCCTGGAAAAGCACGGCCCCGGCTCCCAGGGCGCTTGCATCAACTTCCAGCTTAAAAGGGATGGAAAACTCAGGAGCTGCAAGGACAGAGGTACAACACAAAAGGGCCTTGATACTCTGAAATGCATTTTGACAAGCACTAGACCATAAAAAGGGACTGGAGGGCTTCAAGAGGTCAGTAAGAGGGGCAGCAACTGTAGAAAAGTTTCTGCAGAAACTCCGGTAATAGCTCGCCATCCCGAGAAACCTACGGAGTTCACGGCTTGTGCTGGGCTCAGGATAGGCAATGAATTGGCAGCAATTTTAATTTCGACCGGACGAACTTGACCTTGGCCAACCGTCATCCCCAGGTAAGTGATTGTTGCCTTCCCAAACCCACACTTCGCCAAATTCAAAGTTAGAGAAGCCTGTGCAAGTCTTTCGAAAACATCATAGAGAATGGCTATGTGTTCTGGCCAGCTTTTAGAAAAAACCACAACGTCATCCAGATAAGCCTTACAGTTCGGAAGACCAGCTAGAACAGTGTTTATCAACCGTTGGAACGTGGACGGTGCATTACACATGCAGAATGCCATGACAGAATACTGTAGGAAATCATCTGGGGTTACGAAAGCGGATATTTCAGATGCTCGGGATGTCAAGGGCACTTGCCAGTTACCCTTCAGTAAATCAAGTTTGGTTAAAAACTGAGCAGACCCAAGGCAGTCAATACAATCCTCCGTACGAGGAAGCGGGTACGAGTCGGGAACAGTGACTGAATTTACTTTTCTGAAGTCCGTACAAAATCTAAATGTACCATCTGGCTTCGGGACTAACAAGCAAGGAGAGTTCCAGGGACTTGCGCTAGGCTTAGCTAACCCGTTCTCGCACAGGTACTGTACCTCTTTTTTCATAATCTCCCACTTGAAAGCATTCGCTCTATAAGGATGTTGTCGAATCGGGGTAGCATCCTTCACATTTATGTCATGCTGTATAACGGTGGTCTGGGAAGGAGTGTCATAAACAAGGAGGGATGCTTTAGAATCAGCTGAGTGATATCGTCCCTATGGGAGTCTGGCAAATAGTGGAGATGAGTTGGCAAAGTGGCTAAAACTTCGGAATAATCATACGGGCACATTGCTGGGGCGTGTTTCTTAATACTAAGCCATCCTCATCTGGGCCGGACAGAGACAGCTTTGAAACGGTGACACACGAAGTGACTGGATCAGGCCGAGTAGCGGTCAGTGAACTGTACAATTTCAGCATGTTAACATGACATACCCGAGTTTTCCGTTCACGGTCAGGTGTGCGTATCAGATAATCAACCTCACCTAGCTTCTTTTCGATCTCATAGGGACCAGCGAATCGAGCCGACAGGGATGAACCAGGGACGGGCAACAACACCAACACTTGGTCCCCAGGGAGAAATGAACGGGCAACAGCTTTGGAATCAAACTGCCGTTTCATCGTGTCTTGTGCCAACGAGAGAAGTTGTTTAGCCAGAGCCTAAGCTTGATGTAACCGCTCCCTAAACTGTGAAACATAGTCTAGACCAGGGGTCTTTGGGGAAGGTGCATTAAAAACTGTTCTTTAAGCATTTTTAGCGGACCCCTCATAGTGTGGCCAAACACTAGCTCCGCAGGACTAAACCCAAGGGACTCCTGTCTAGATTCTCTTAACGCGAATAGTGCAAAAGGGACACCCTCATCCCAGCTTTTACCTGTCTCAAAACAGTATTTGCGCAGCACTGACTTGAGTGTTTAGTGCCAGCGCTCGAGCGCTCCCTGTGACTCCGGATGGTAGGCACTGGACACCATATGGGTAACAGCAAGAGACTGCAGCACCTGTTTGAGCAATCTGGAAAGAAGGTTAGTTCCTTGATCCGTTTGGACACTTTTAGGAAAACCAAAAGTAGAGAAGAATTTTGTTCGGGCCTTTATAACTGCTTTGGTCGTTATGTTTCGTAAAGGAACAGCCTCTGGGAAACGCGAAGCAGTACACATAATGGTCAACAAAAACTGATTGCCAGATTTAGTTCTCGGAAGGGGGCCCACGCAATCAACAATAATATTTTCAAAGGGTTCTCCCATAACCGGAATTGGACGAAGTGGGGCCGGCGGAACATTTGATTTGGTTTTCCCGCAACCTGGCAAACGTGACATAATTTACAAAACTGGGCAACCGAGGACTTTAACCCAGGCCAAAAGAAATGCCGAAGCACTCGGTCATATGTCTTATTTATGCCTAGATGACCGGACCAGGAATTGTCATGTGCGAGGGCCAACACTTGGTGGCGGAACACGTCAGGTAAAACAATTTGTTACACTGCACTCCACTCAGAAGCACTTGAAGCAACGGGTGACCACTTCCTCAACAATAACCCATCTTCCAAAAAATCAGAGACAGATTTTTCTTCGTGTTTTTCAGGAGAACCGACCGCGGAAAACAATTTTTTCAGAGTAGGATCACTACGCTGCGCACTAATCAGCTGTTCACGGGTGGCAGAGATTTGCGACGCAGAGTCAAACATAGACTTAACCCCTTTCAATTTAGTCTCAACCAGAGTATCACTAGAAGGAACAGAACCCGTGTCCGACAACAACAACGGTGCCAGAACCGTGTCGGACAGCACAACTTGTTCGCCCCTCTTACGAGCTTGAGCCCGAGTCAAAGCACATACTGGGAAAACCTCAGAGCACACCGGATCTGACAATTGAGGGCGATTAAGAACCTCTAATACAGGGTGCACTTTCTCCCCAGCAATGTCATTCCCCAAAATAAACGAGACTCTAGCCACTGGTAACGCATCCCGTTCAGCTACACCAGGTCAGACTGAAGCAATAACAAGACCCATTTTATGACAATAGAAACATTCTCGGGAATCTTTGGATTTTCCGAGAGAAGCAGTTCTCACAGCACCTGGACCAACAGCCGTACAATTCTCCGCAGCAGGCTTTTCAATATGAGAAACGAATAAAGGTTTGTGTGTAAACGAAAACTCGACTGCCAAGACGGCTGCCTCAGAATAGCTAGCGGTCTTCTCATTCAAATATACCAGCACCCGTTCAGGCAGACATTTCTTAAATTCCTCCAGCAATAACAATTCACGCAAAGAACCAAAGTCCACAGTGCCTGTAGCTGAACAACTTTTATCAAACAGAATAGCTTTCGCGCGAGCAAATTCTACATAAGTCTGTGACGAAATTTTCTTGTAATTGCGAAATTTTTGTCTATATGCTTCTGGAACCAACTCATAAGCACGCAGTACTGCGGCTTTCATTTTTTCATATTGCATGCTGTCCTCCAGGGAAAGAGCCGAAACCACTGTTTGTGCTTTGCCACATAATTTGCTCTGCAGAAGGGTAGACCAGACGTCTATAGGCCACTGAAGTGCTATAGCAACGCGCTCAAAAGCAGTGAAGTATGCGTCCACCTCGGTCTCTCTGAAAGGGGGAACCAGGGCTACTTGTCGACTTATGTCAAGAAAGCCAGAACGGGACATAGATGGAAGTGTGTCTGTATTACCCGAGGACGGCAGAGAAGTTACGTTGGCGCTGGAGTTCTCCAACTCCAGCTGCCTCAACTTGACCTTCGTCTCCGCCTCAAGCTCAAGCTTACGCACTGCCAGTTGAAACTCAAACTCCTGCGCCTTTGCCTTTTCATCCGCCTCCATTTTAAGGCGAGCCAAACAGATTTTTAGATGCGCAGCGGTTGGGGATGACGTCGGCGAAACAGGCGAAAATGGATCAAACCTGGGCAGCTTAGGGGGCGGCCTTTGCGCAGTCCCCGTAGGAACAGGCTCACCTCCAGCTTGCGGCGACCCAGGCAGGTCTACAGCCGCACCACTGGGTATAACTTCCCTATCCACTAAGTCACCACCAACAGAATCAGGCTCTTGTTCCAACAGACCAGACTCCACCAACGCAGCAAGCCCTGCTAAACGGATCTCTTTCTTAACCATAGATCCAGACAAGGACAACCCAAAATGCTCAGCTATAGCAAGCAAGTCTGCCTTACGACAGAGCTCCAATTCCTGAATGGAAGGTGACGCCAAAAACTTTCGAAAAACAAATGCCATTTAAAATAACGAAAAACTACCTTACCTGCAGAACACACTAACAACGCAATTCCCACTTTTCCCCGCTATGTGGCGCTATACTCCCGGACGAGCCCCCATTCCTGTTACGTCTTGGGATGATGTTGTCCAAAAAAGTAGAAACTTTAATTTAATAATGTAGCGCTCGGTGGTATTAAAAGACAGGGAACACGGAAATCGGGTGCAAAAAGTGTATTTACAATAACCACGGCAGTACAAAGGAGAAGGATAGGTGAACAGTAAATAATCTATTTACAAAAGTATTTACAAAACAAAGTTAGGGGAAAACAACAAGGTCTAAAGCACTGCCAAATAAACGAAAGGAATAAAACAAAACTCTCATAGAAAAACAAAAGTGCAGTACTAACTAAAATATTCACAAAATAAAATAACTAACTACCCAAACATATGCGCCAAAAACCAAAATACAGAGGGTGGCAGCTGCCGCTAAACTAGTGGACTAGACAACGAAAAAAAAAATACCTACGTGCGTGTGGAGTGTAAAAGGGCCCCCGTCTACCCCTGACCAAGTTATTTCCCCCACACACACACTGAACAGACAGACACAGAACATCAAACGAGCAAACATAGCTGGGGCACGGGCAGGACTTCGTAATATTTAAACGTTATTCCACGAACGGGGCAGCACCGGACTGGCTGACGGAGAATCAGCTGACGGAGGAGGAATAAGTGATGCAAATGATGGACGGCTTGATGGACGAAGAATGGTATAGTCGGAGACAAATCTGGAGACAAATCTGGCAACAAACAAACAGCAACAGACAGCAATGCGTCCGTCCGTCCGGGAACAGTGTACTCACAATAACTTTTGACAGCTTTGATGGAGGATCACCAAATTCACAACACATATGCCTCTCATGAATGCCTTGCTCAAGGTCAATGATGATTGACCTTGACCTAGTTTTCAAGGTCACTGAGCAAAAACATGTGAAGAACACTGTACTCGCAATAACTTTTCTCAGCTTTGATGGAAGATCACCAAATTCACACCACATATGCCTCTCATGAAGGCCTTGCTCAAGTTCAATGATGAGTGACCTTGACCTAGTTTTTCAGGTCATTGAGCAAAAAGATGTGAGGAACACTGTATTCGCAATAACTTTTGACAGCTTTGATGGAGGCTCACCTAATTCATATGACATTCTTATTGGCTTGTTAGGTTGATCTCAGCCATGGGCACAAAACTATGCCTTTGCGATGCGTCCATCATCCACAAGTCATGAAAATTGTAATCTCTCTCATAACCCATGGTTATATTTAGCTCATATCACAATGATCCATCCCTCATCCATGTCTCTGTTCAACCAATGACCAATGAGCTACAGTGTCATTGTACTTCACATTATTAGTGGTACAGTGCACCACATTATTTTCAGCCATCAAAACTGTTTTTGCCACATTTTTCAGGGCACTGCTGCGACGACGGACACAAGGCCTTCAGGCCATTTTCTGTAATGAAATAACGGAGTTTTCCGCGGATCCACTGGAAGCTGCCATTTTGAACCTCTATCGGACAGAGAATGAGCGTGTATGTTCGCGCATGAGTAAATCATATCCGCTGTGGTGACTGTTGATATGATTGGCAGTTGTCGTTGTCTCATGAGGAGGAGAATTACAGAAACAATACTAATTCGCTGCCAATCAAAATGGGAGTGTCCGGGGCGCGCACCCCGCAGGCAAAGTTGAAGCGGCCGATCAAAAGAAGCCTCAGGTCACATGCAGGGCAAAAGTTGAAGGACTTGCATTGACTCCCATTAGACCGGCGCCCCTGTGTTAATAAATTATGTATTCACAACATATCTATTGATTAATAAATTGTGTGAAACCCCTTTTATTTAATGGCGACTTGTGCCGACTGGCTATCATTGTGTGGAAAAAAATAAATCATTTTATCGGTTATTTTTTATAATTTAATGACAAATTTTGGTATGTTTAAGTGGACTTCCTCTGTCGAATTTTGGATGGGATGGCAGAGGGGGCGGCGCCCCCACGCCCCCTATTGACAAACCGCCACTGTGTCTGACCATTCTTTGATTATGTATTGTGTTTTGGTAATCAGATTTTCATGTTTTATTATTTTCCAGATTTTAGTTTATTCATAGTTTACCATGCCATGTTTCATTTCCATGCATTGCACTTCGTCTCCCCCGTCTTGTCATGAGTGTTGTCTTTGCTCACAGTCCCTAGTCTTGCGTGCCTCTCCTTCGGGTGATTTATTGGTTTCTGGGTTTCAATCTTCTTTCATTATCTTGAGTTCTTCCTTCCACTTACTTTTACTATTGTACTAACACCTACTAACAGTTTGTTATTTTGGATAAATACTAACCAACACTAACCTTGTATATTTTGACTAACTTACTAGCGAGCACTCGGGATTGTATAGCTGCACTTACTAATTGACCAACGATCTCTCAGCATTCGCCCTATTCTAGTCTCCACCTCTTGTCTCTCCCTAATTATCTCTGCTGCGATTTCTGTGGGTCTTCCACAACTGCTTCGTGCTCTCCTTTCTCTAATCTATGCACTTTTAGTACTCTGTGACTGGAGCTGTTTGTCTGTCTATAGGTTTGTCTTGTGATCCCTGTCTGCGTTTGGCTACAGCTAATTTCATGTAATTAGTTTGTTCCCAATGTGTCTCTCCATGATTATCATTCCCATTGATTGCACCTGTGTTCCCTTGTCATGTGGTCACCCGGAAATGTATATTAGATGTCTGTTTGTTACACTTCCTAGTCAGATCGTTATTTCCCTTGCTACCTGTGCCACGCTTCTCTCGCCTTGTATCATTGTGATTATCTTTTCTGACTGGACCGTCCTAGACCTCGAGCTTTGCCTTCTCCCTGTACTTCGCTGCATTCTTGTTTATTGACCCATTTTTGTCTGACTACGATTTTTGTGATTGGTGCCCTGTTTATGGTTCTGGATTTTGCCCCCTGGATTCTAATTTTGGATTGCGGACTTTGTACTGTCGCCTGCTCTGTTGGGGGGTTTCAGTAGTGTGGAGTATGGAGCATACCATGATAGGAACAACGAAACATGACAGGAAAACCTTGCAATGGATTCGGAACCAGACTAGAGTAACAGACATAATGAAAGCAATTAAAACAAAGAAATGGAGATTCTTGCCACCTTGCAAGATCAGATGACAATAGATGGACCAAAAGTATCACAGAATGGAGACCATGGCTTGGATCACAAAATCGTGGAAGGCAAAAATGAGATGCAGTGATGAGCTCACAGAGTTCACCGGCACAGAGTGGATTGCATTAGCACAAGACAGGCACCTTTGGCACCAACTTGGGGAGGCCTTCTCCCTGCAGTAGGTTGATCATGGCTGATGATGATGATGATGATGATGATGATGATTGGTACAATTGTCCTGTGTTTAAATTTTCAAGAATTTAAAATTTTTCGCGTGTCTGATTGTGGGTTTTTGCTCACTTTTTTTTTTTGGATATTTATGCCCCAGCACCTGAAGCGGAGAATCAATACCCTAACCATTTTTCATTTTAAGTTTTAAATTTTGTCATTCGCTGATGGTATAAATAATTTTTGTAATATGTTGCATTCTGTTACAACGTATATACTAAAACATAACTGGGCACTTTTTTTTCCAAATCCACCTGAAGTCTTATTTCCTGTAAAGAAACTCATTGACCTCGGTAGGTTACTGTCTGCAGGGCATTGGGAGCTGATTTTAGCATACTCTGGTATTTTGGGACTAAATCTGCTGAAAGTGTGCGTGTACAAGTGTGTGTTTGTGTCTGTAGGTAGGTGTGTGTGTGTGTGTGTGTGTGTGTGTGTGTGTGTGTGTGTGTGTGTGTGTGTGTGTGTGCTTGTGAATATGCATGCATTTGCAGGCCAGTGCATACAGAGCTACTCCACTCGTTGCTTCTTTCCCTAAGACTGAAATCTGGAGCCCTGGCAGTGAGTTTAGGAAGAACTACAGGGGGCTAAAATGCTGCATACCTGTTTCCGGTAGAAAGGGGTTGACCCTGCTGGCTGGTGCAGACCAACTCCTCTGGCGGTAATCGCAGGGTCGGGGAGGACAGCCTGGCAGTTTGAGGGTCCCAGAGAGGCTATAATACCCTCTCACCCGGTGGTCTAAGGTCATGGCCTGGAATGGGAATGGCTGCGAAGTATTGAAAGATTCTCTGTGTGCTGTGGTACGGCTGTCGTCCTGACTGAGTCTCAGTCCTTTCATATAGTGCCGTGAAAAAGTGTTTGCCCCCTTCCGGATTTCTTTTTTTTTTGTGCATATTTCTCACACTTAAATGTTTCAGATCATCTAACAAATTTTTATATTTGACAGAGAAAACCTGAGTAAATACAAAATGCAGTTTTTAAATGATGATTTCATTAGTTAAGGGAAAAAAGCTATCCAAACCTACCTGGCCCTATGTGAAAAAGTAATTGCCCCCTGAACCTAAACTTACCCTCCGCAGCAACTGCAATCAAGCATTTGCAAGAACTGGCAATGAGTCTTACGCCTTGCTGTAGTTCAAAATTTCAACTTTTATCTCATCAGTCCACAGAATATTTTCCCAAAAGTCTTGGGGATCATCAAGATGTTTCTTGGCAAATGTGAGACAAGGCTTTGTGTTCTTTTTGCTCAGCGGTGGCTTTTGCCTTGGAGCTCCCCCATGGATGCCATTTTTGCCCAGTCTCTTTATTACTGTTGAATCGTGAACACTGACTTTAACCCCTTTCTGCAGATGTAGACGCCTGTGTCGATAGACCTGCAAATTTAAGCACGCTGTTACTGTACTCGATCACTAGATGGCACCCCCGGATCAGTTATTGAATGTTCACAAGCAAGCAGACCTCGAACGCGGTTCTGAATATGGGGAAGTTCACTCCGCTCCCTGTTTTTCGAGAGCTGCATGAATTAAACTCCTCAGCTAAGCCGGATGTGCAAACTGGTCAGTATCCTTGCCCATAGTATCGATCCAGCAGTTTAAAAAAACGATATCTTGACACAGAAAAAATCGTTATCCTTTGTAGCAACCAGTTTAGCCACAGTGAGCCAACAGTATTCCAATTAGTGTTTCAGAAAAATCAGTTTTCTGAGGCAAAAAAATCGACATGGTATTGATTCTCTCACATTCTACTGTCAATTACAGTTGTCACATACAAAAAAATTCGTTGTTCCCTACCGTGGATTTACGCGTTGATTCCTTCATTGACAAATCCAGCGCTTCCTTATATCTACCCAAGTACTGGCGTTGATAGCCAATCACTCAACCATACACTCAGGATCTTCTGCGTAATTGTAGAGTTACACTTCCTGCCCTCGTGAAGTTTCCCGGGCAACAATGTATTGATTGGCTCGTTTCTTATCCAATTCCTGAGTGTTTAAACATTTTAGAGTAAGTGAAACACATTGATTGGACAAACACAGAGCATACAAACCTATGCGTATCAGCACGTTCGGTTGTATCCTGTCTATGTTATGCACATTACGGGGCTAAAATAGACGCGATTTATCTAAAACAGGTTCGCAAAACTGGCCTTGAAGTGTTCAGTTACATTTACAGGATTAAAATGAGATAAGGATATGGTCAGTTGGAATTATTTCGAATGAAACAGGATCGGAGGGTTCTTGCTACTGGATCGGTCTCCGGAGGAGGGATTCATGAAAAAGGTCAGGCTGCTACTTTTTTTTGTTTGTTTCGTTTTGGAATGTATACATACGCGACAAAGTCAAATGTCGAGGTTTTTTTCCTGGTTAAAACGCGAATTGCCCGTGCATTTGGATGGACCCCCTGGTACGTTCACTGCACGTTTCTTTTGAATCGGGAGAGGCAATGGATTGTTTGATATTCCCTGAAAGTGGAGTGACTGTTCTGTTAAAATAAGGGATATTTCAGAATTCAGATATTACTGAGTTAGCGAGGTGTACTTGTTCCTTATAAGTGTTGAAATGGGTTCGTGAGCTTAGAAGAGTGGACTGGTAGCTTCCATTACAGGGTGAATGTTCTGACCGTTTAATAAGCAGTTCATTTAATGCGTGTTTGTGCTGGCTTTGAAGAACAATGGCCAAAACTCTAAACTTTATTATGGAGAAAAGGCATGTTTTGTGTTTTTAGAGGTTACTGGTGACCACTGATATTCATCTGCACTAATATTCATAAATTCATACTAAACTCAACTAGAAAGTCATTTGTTCGTAGTAAATTTCATGCCTTAAGACTTTATTTGTGTTAAATACATGATTTTTTAATGATTTGACAGTACGTGATTTTGAGACTTCGGGGAGACACTTGGGTAGCTGTATAATTTGGCTAATAGCATGTACGTAATCTAGAATGTAATGTTGAAGATAAATTCTACTTGTGCTCAAGGAGTTTATGACACCAGAAATGTAAAGTTTTAAGCCCCAGCAGTTTTTCAATCCTCCGAATTATTTTTTTTGCAATTTCAATAGTGAATTCTCATGAAGATTTTTTTCTGTGTACAGCTCATTTTCTCTACCAAAATCATGAAAATAAATTGAAATACAATTTAATTCTAAATGCTGTAAGTGTCTTTTCTGAATTTAGCCACATTTTTCCTCTTTATGAAGCTTGAATCTTGAATTATACAGCATTAAAGTGGGTAACCCATAAATAGCCAAATTGGGCTTCTGCAGAAAGGGGTTAACTGAAGCAAGTAAGGCCTGCAGTTCTTTGGATGTTGTTCTGGGTTCTTTTGTGACCTCCTGGATGAGTCGTCGATGCACTCTTGGAGTAATTCTGGGAGGCCGACCACTCCTGGGAAGGTTCACCAATGTCAATAGATGTCAATGACTTTGTTTCTCATCTGTTCTTGAATTTCTTTAGATTGCGGCATTAAGTATTGCTTTTTGAGATTCATTATCCTACTTCACTTTGTCAGGCAGGTTCTATTTAGGTGATTTCTTGATTCAACAGGCCTGGCAGTAATCACAGTTAATTCATGATCTTACGGGGGGGCCTTGGGTAATATCTTGAGAAAGGTACTTATAGCTGTGCACATTAACAGATATTCAGGAGCAGATTAGCTGATGAAAATATGATTGAATCTGTGAAGTTCCATCATACTAAAATAATATGTAAAAACGCTCCACATCGCACTGTCTTGTACAATCCAGTAGGACTGCACGTTGCTTCTATCAGTTAGCTTGCTCGTGTTAACAACATTATTAGGGATCCAATCAAAGCCTGATTAAGGCTTGTTTTTGCCAATATTTATGCTTGCGGTTTGTTTTATGATTCTGGATCAATTGAAGTGTACTGCACGAATGTTACTTGGGAATACCTTCATTTCACAGTTGGGCTGTTCATTTAAGATTTCCTCTCACCCACTTCTGGTTATTGTAGGAGGCTGAAATTACACATGTATAATAACACATATCTCAGAAGATCATGTAGTAATTTGAAGCTCTGAACTCATAACAGTTTGTCTTTTCCAGTATGATGTACTCAAGCGCTGGTATCGTCAGTTCAAGTGTGGTCGGACATCGGTGGAAACAGCTCCTATTCCTGGGCGACAACAGTCCACCATTGATGGAGACACCATTCGGCAAGTGGAGGCCACCGTTTTGGCCGATTGCCCCATAACTGTTCGCCAACTGGCCCAAGATATCAAGATCAGTGTGGGGTCTGTGAAAAAAATCATCTATGAACGTTTGCACATGCGGGAGTTGTCTGCACGATGGATTCCACGGTTGATTATGCCTTTCCAGAAGCAATCACGAGTCACGTGCTCCCAGGCTCTTTTAGCCACGTGCTAAGAAAACCAGGAGGACTTCTTTGACAGACTAATTTCGCAGGACAAAACATGGGTCCATCACTATGATCCAGAGACTAAAGCCCAGTCGCAGCAATGCAAGAATTTTGACTCACCGCCTCTGATGAAGGCACGTGTCTAACCCTCAGCAGGCAGGTCATGCTCACAGTCTTTTGGGGTCAGGATGGAGTAGTGATGATGGATTTCCAGGCAAAGGGTACCAAAAATACCGGGACATACAGCGCCCTCCATAATTATTGGCACCCCTGGTTAAGATGTGTTTTTTTGCTTCTAAAAAATTCAGTTTTTTTCTAAATAATATAGGACCACAATGAAAAAAGAGGAAAATCCAACCATTAATTCAAGTGAATTTATTCAGTGGGAAAAAAAATCCCACAGTAAGAAATAATTCTTTTACATCAAATCATGTGTGCCGCAGTTATTAGCACCCCTGAAGTTAATACTTTGTACAACCCCCTTTTGCCAACAAAACAGCACCTAATCTTCTCCTATGTTTCACAACATGGGAAAATACAGAAAGAGGGATCTTCGACCATTCCTCTTTGCACAATCGCTCTAAATTATCCAGCGACCAGGGTCCTCTCCTCTGCACTCTCCTCTCCAGCTCACTCCACAGGTTTTCAATGGGGTTGAGGTCTGGGGACTAAGATGGCCATGGGAGGAGCTTGATTCTGTGTCTGGTGAGCCATATCTGTGTAGATTCGGCTACATGTTTACGGTCATTATCTTGCTGAAAGACCCAGTGACGACCTATCTTCAGCTTTCGGGCAGAGGCCACCAGATTTTGATTTAAAATGTCCGAGTATTTCAAAGCGTTCATGATGCCATGCACCCTAACAAGGTTCCCAGGGCCTCTGGAAGAGAAACGGGCCCACAGCATCACCGATCCTCCCCCATACTTCACAGTGGGCTCGAGGTGCTTTTCTGCATACTCATCTTTTATGTTCCGCCAGACCCACTAATTGTGTTTGTTGCCAAAAAGCTCTATCTTGGTCTCATCTGACTTAAGCGCACGGTCCCAGTTGAAGTCCCAGTATATCTTAGCGAACTCCAGACGTTTGCGTTAATGATTGTGAGTGAGAAAAGGTTTTTTTCGTGCATGCCTCCCAAACAGCTTGTTAGCATGTAGACAGCGCCTGATGGTTGGTTTGGAGACTTTGTGACCCCAAGATACTACCATTTGTTGCAACAGTAACACAGTAACAGTGAGCTTTGGAGAACTTTTTATTTCTTATACCATCCTCCTCACTGTGTGTGGTGGCAAAATAACCTTGCGCCCTCGTCCAGGCTTGTTTACCTCTCAAAACTTCTTAATGATTCCTCTGACAGTAGACATGGGCAGGTGCAGGCGAGTTGCTATTTTCTTGCAGCCACTGCCTGACTTGTGAAGGTCGACACACATCTGCCTTACTTGAATGGTGTGTTCCTTTGTCTTTCCCATGTTGAAGAGTGGATAAGAGAAATGGCCTCTGTGTCACGTCACATTTATACCCAAGAGAAACAGGAAGTGATGATTTACTAATTAAATGTTTCTAGATACTCTAATCAACTTTGTAAACTACTGTAGACATGGCAGAAATACTTCAATTACATTTATTTCCTAGGAATTGTTAGGGGTGCCAATAACTGTGGAACAGGTTATTTTATGAAAAATAATTACTTCTTAGACAGGGATTTTTTCCCCCTTAAAATTCACTTGAGTTGAAGGTTACATTTTCATACAATTTTTTGTGTGAGAGTATGCTTCTGCAATAAAAATTGAATTTATTTTAAGGCTTTTAACACATCTTAACAAGGGATGCCAATATTATGGAGGGTGCTGTACTACGTTTCGCTGCTGCAGAAATTGCGGAAGGCCATCAAAACCGAGAGGCATGGCATGCTGACCAAAGTTTTTCGCCTCCTGCCAGACAACGCCCTGGTTCACAACTCGAATGCTGTCTGTTCGGAAGCACTGTCCTGCAGCCTCTTCCTCGCCCCCTTACCCTCCCAACCTCACACCATTTGACTTCCACCTCTCACCAACTATCAAGTCATTTTTGAAGGGCAAGTACCTCCCAGATGATGAAACGCTGATTTCCAGGGTCAAGTCGTGGCCTCTGACGCGACCTGGGACTTCTACAGGCGAGGTCTCCGCAGCTGCATTAAGCGATGGGAGAAGTGTGTGATCCTTGGTGGTAGCTATGCAGGAACTGAGCAAGACTATTGGCTGAGGTCTCGGCTTGAATTGTTGTTGCCAGCCCGCTCTTGCCTACCAAATTGGACAAAAATTTTGACTCGCTGCGATGGATGTCTTCCTCTGGCTGATTTCAAATAGCTCACTCCCCAGTTGACTGGCCCATTCACTGTTTCATTCACACTGTCCTCATCTGCTGCCGGGCGCCTGCTTCCCCTTTCCTTTTGTAATATTCACTTTGTGTTTCATGTCTCAGAAATGAAACCTGTGTCTTTGTCTCTCTACAGTCATCCTCCTGGTCCTCTGCTTCCCCCAGGCTCAGCGTTGGTGGCCCCATCTACACTGTGCACCAGATCCTGGGCATCTGGCACAGGGTACGCGGACGCAAATTGTTGATGGACTAGGAGGAGTACGGGCTTAGGTGCAGAACATCTTAAACCCTTCCCTGATTTGTAGTTTCCTGCACTGGTATCTGAGGTTAACCACTGGGCAGCCAGGAGGCGCCCACCGATGTTGATGTGAATGGCTTCTGTGTGTCTTCCCATTCAGCAGTTGGCGTGTCTGTTAGAGGTCATTAGTGATTAGTCTGTGTCTTGCATGTTCCCTGATTCACGGCTGTGTCTTGTTTCACAGTTACCCCGCCTCGTGTGTGTGACATATCTCTATCTCCTCCTCTTATTTGCAAGTAGCTGGATAGCAGCATTTCCTTTAGCGGTTTGGAACCAGTCAGTATTTACACCAAGTACTGCTTATCCTTTCAAAATTAAAGGTAATCTTTCATGGTAGTAACTGAATCATGGAGTTACAAAAGGGCCCAACTTCATGCTCTTGAGAAATCCAGGTTATCTGTCTGTCTTGTATATTGGGTTAAGTGATTTTCACCTATGAAAATGAATTGAAGAAAGGCCCAACCCCAGTGCATAAAGCTGTTAACTGAGGTTCAAACATGGAAGTGCCCACAGAACAACACATGTCCGATGCTGAGGATGAAATTAGACCAAAAAGGAAGAGAAATGAGAGAGAATGGAAAAAAAATTAGTCCAAAAGGCTAAGAGTAGAAGGCAAGGAGTATGAAAATAGGAAGGGGTAAGTGAAGAAAGAAAGAAAAACAGGAGGTGAACAACCCAATGAACAAGCACCCACTGGCAGAGTTTTGTAAGTAAAGCAGACCTACTGTCATACCCTATGCAGAAGCAATGTTTTTTTTTTTTCAAATAAAGTTCAAATTTTATTAGAGAAATCATTGTAGTCCTTTCATTTCGTCCATTTAATTACAAAAGGGCCAAACTCCGCCATGTTTCAAGTGCTACCATTATTTTATGTGACAGGCAGTATGCTTCATGTTCAGCCTAAATAACCCTCAGTTTGGCTTTAACACGATACACTTGGCTGTTTGAAATATCCTCTTACAGCATTTACGGCAAACAGAAAAAATGCTCCCCTGAAAAAAATACCTTGGTGGAGCTGGGCCCTTTTGTACCTCCATGATTCAGTTGATGGCTGTTCTCTTCCTTGTCTAGTTTTTAGATGTAGAACATGTTCCTGAATCCAAGCCTTTTTCACCGTCTCCAGGATTGGAACCGTGTTGCTGTTAATTCTCTCCCAGTCTGTTCTCCTGTGCAGTTTATTAGGAACAAGCCCCCAATCCTTCTGCAGTCATCAGAATTGGAAAACGTGTTCCTCCTTAGCTTCCCCATCTTGCTTTTTGACAGTTTAGCTTTGGCCAAGTGTGCACTCAACCGGGCTGTTCATCCCAGAGAGCCACTGACCGGGCATTGGCTGCATCCTCACTGCTTCACCTATGACATCTGTGCTATTTTCCTCTAGGCTCCTTCCTATTCTTCACCATTTTACTATCAAGAAACTCTGTTATTGTACAAACTCCGTATCATTGTGCTCTGCCTCTGCACTTGATTTCTGGTCTGGATCATAACAGCACTGTCTGTGAATTTTACTAACAGACTGCACTGTCTGTCTATTTTACCTGCGGATTGCATTGCCTGTGCATTTTACCCATAAACTGCTCTGTCTGTGCATTTTACTTACGGACGGCACTATCTGGGCTTTTTTCCTACCGACTGCGCTGTCTGTATTTTACCTGCAGAGATGTGTTCTCTTGCATTTTTCCAGTACACAGCACTGACTGTGAATTTTACTCACCAATGTTCTCTGTGCTAATTGTCTGACACTGAATTTGATATAAATCTTTGAGAGAGCATTTTGCCTCGATTCATTCATTAGGGACTATTAGCTGATTGCCTTCATAGCGTCTGTAAATTTCCCTGAAATCTTGCTTTTATTGACAAAGGAATGTTCTGGAACTGTAAGAATGCCCTCTATCCTCTCTTACACGGAGAAAAAAATTTCTCGGGTCGGCACTTTCAAATATAGACATAGAGCACAAAACCATAGTTATCGCATCAAGTCTAGGAATTTCATCGTTTTTCACGAATACTGTCGTTTTGCTGTTGGGTTCCACTGGCAGAGGGAGGTCTGACCAGGCGATATTATTCTGAGATCAGTCAGGCAGGTGCAGAATGCTGTTTCTGTCACTGCCAATCACAAATCCAGACAGTGACATCCTTAGAAATGCCTTATCCTTTCACATTCAGCTGACAAAGCACAAGATTAGACCTGGGGAAAGGGGAATGTAAAATCCAGTGGGTGCAGTGGGGGGCTCTTTAAAACCTTTCTGGAGTTTAATTTGCCGTGAAAATGTGTCCATTTGATACGACTGCATGCTTCTGATGGAGAAGCTGTTAGAGACGGGAGGGTGGAGGAATGAGGGCAGGATTGTATGTGCTTTTCACCTGCTGGGTCAAGTGATGCGGGACTGGGCTGTATCCGCCACAGGGGCCGGGTGAATGGAATGCTGAGATCCGACTGATAAATGAGTAAGCAAACGAAACACTGACACCTGGTGGCCAAAACCAGTACTACATGTGCGTTGATTTATTTATAGGGGAGCTAATTTGCTATTTTTCCATGTTTATATTTTGGTCTTTGACTCCCCTAGAGTACTCCTGATCGCGCAAAGTAAAAAAAAAAGGTCCTTATTTCGCTCATACTGCCATCCTCATGAAACCCCATTTGTAGTTTATTGTAGTCTCTGCCTGAAACGCCTCATTGGGGTGGCTCTTCCGCTATGGCCCCCACTCCCCGTGTGCCCACTTTCTTCTGACTGGCCAGCTCTGTGGAGGGCAGGAAGAGGGACTCGGGCTGGAAGAGGCTGCAGAATGCAGTTTTCCGAGTCTGCCATGGAGTCTACCATGGAAATTGCCCATGGTAATGGTTTACTTATTGCTTCGGCATGACCAGCTTTTCCTTGCGGAAAATTCCAATTCAAATTCAAGGGGCAAGGGTCCCCAAGGGGCAATTCATTTGTTTTTCAATTTGTTTGTTTTTCAATTGTTTACTTATAATGAACATAATAGAAGTTTTACAGACCGTAAGTTCTGTCTGCAGGAAAGAATTTAATATTTATATCCCCGGAACGCCATTATGATTTTGGTCCGACCACCGCCGCCGCACTACATGTTAAAGCGATAACTTCAGTAATATTTCAATTATAAATTTCAAGTTTTGCATATAGGCAAGTATCATAAAGAGGAAGAACTGATTCGATTTAGGACAATTTACGATTTCTAGATTGGAAATTTTTGGAAATTGCCCATGGTAATGGTTTACTGATTGCTTCGGCATGACCAGCTTTTCCTCATGGAAAATTCAAACTCAAATTCAAATTCAAAACAACTTTATTTGTCCCAAAGGGACAATTCGGTTCAACGGTTCACCACGGCAACACAATATCAACACACAATCATGCATCCATATCAGCATAGTTAGAAGTCAATGAGGCCTCACGGAGACAAGGAAGTGCACAGCGATAATGTAGTCAATGATACTACAGGAGATGTGTGCACAAGTACCCAAAATACATACACACAACAATAAATAAATATATATTTAAAAAAAATAGAATAAATCAGCGATAAATCCATCCGAATAAAATCAGTTCCAAGTTAAGCCAAATTCCATAAACTAGGATCAAGATTTAAAAGACTGATAGCAGATGGGATAAAAGACCTGGAAAAGCGGTTCGTTGTCCTAGGTGGAGCTCAAAAGCGACGCCCTGAGGGCATAAGCGAAAACTCTGTAGACAATATGTGGTCATGCTGATCGATAATCGCTTTAGCTTTTTTGACCACGCGTTTACCCCAAAGGGAACTCAAGTCTTCCTGCTTCACACCTATGATCTTAGAACAGGTCTTCACAATACTATTTAGACGGTTCTTATCCTTTACACCCAGGCCGTTGAACCAACAGATAAACGAAAAGGTCAGCAGGCCTTCAATAAAGGACTTGTAAAATAGACACTGAATCCTTTTACTGACGTTGAAGGAGCTGAACTTCCTAAGTAAATAAATCCTCTGTTGACCCTTTTTTACAATAGTGTCTGTGTTGACCTCAAATTTAACTCAGAGTCGAATGTTGTTCCTAAGTAGTTATAGGAATCAACTATTTCCACCTCCCTACCATGAATAAAATGAGCAACAGGCTCAGTAAGATTCTTGATAAGATCGATAATAAGCTCCTTAGTTTTTGACACATTAAGGTCCAGAGAGTTATCTTCACACCAGCTGATGAAGGCAGGGAGAGCACTGCCGTGACCTGCAGCTGGACCATGGAGAAGAGAGAGGAGAACAGTGTCATCGGAAAATTTGACTAAAAAGCTGTCCTTTTTGACAGACCTGCAGCTGTCAGTATATAAAATAAAAAGGAAGGGAGAAAGAACACACCCTTGGGGGGAGCCTATGTTAGATGTCATTAGATCTGACATGACTCCATTGACTAAAACATGCTGTTTCCTCTCTCTTAAAAAGTTAAGAATCAATAGTTAAAGTTGGTGAGGTAGGTTAAAGAACACACTAGGGTGATCAATAAGGTGATGTGCGGTTGCATCTTGTTAAATGCCGATGAGAAGTAGGCAAACAGAAGTCTCACATGAGAGTTAGATTTTTCAAGATGCTTATAAATCTTAAATGGGCGAGTTATGGAGAGTGCGCAAGAGCTAGATAGAGCTCCAGTTATGTAATGAACATAATAGAGGTTTTACAGACCGTAAGTTCTGTCTGCAGGAAAGAATTTAATATTTATATCCCCGAACGCCGAATGGCGTTCCGGGGATATTATGTTTTTGGTCCGACCACCGCCACCGCACTACGTGTTAAAGCGATAACTTCAGTAATATTTCAATTAGAAATTTCAAGTTTTGCATATAGGTAAGCATCATGAAGAGGAAGAACTGATTCGATTTTGGACAATTTACAATTTCTAGATTGGCCACCAGGGGCCAAAAACTGAAAAAATCACTGTTTTTATCATATCTCTGGAAATATTTGTCCGATTGACAAAATGAAAAGTGCAAATGAAAGGTCATTATACCTCCTTGGTTCAAAATTTTGACGCAAGGTGGAGCTTTGTCACATAAAATTAACAATTTTTGCCATATCTTTGGAACTATTTGTCCATTTGACATGAAACTATGTGCAACTGCAAGGTCCTGACCTCAAAACGTGTCACATGATGACATCATACCTGTATGATTCAATATTTTGCCACCAGGTGGAGCTTTGTGGTGGAAAATGACCATTATGGCCATATCTTTAGAACCATTTGTCCAATTGACCTGAAATTAAGTTCCAATGAAAGTCTATTCAAGGTCTATTCAAGGATTGGGGAATTGGAGGATTGAGGGCGTTTGGGGATATACCCCCAGCCGTCGCCTCCGACGGCATAAGCCTAGTTAATTGATGGCAATAAATTGTTTGTTATACACGTTATAGCCTGTGCGCTTCCCTATTGCTTTCACCAGTAGCATCAGAGAGCTTGCCCAGACATCGGAGATGTATAAGGTTTAACCCGGTCATGGATAAGTAAAGCGATCGTTTTCCAAGCACCTAAAAACGCACCCAAGCTGGTCTAACTGCACCTCTCCGGTTTGCTTCAACTGTAGTGGCTACAATCAGGCAACGATATGATGAAACTGTTGCATTGATGCTTACCGAAGTAACAAAAACATACCAATCAGAATTGCTGTATAGAAATTAACCAGGAACATTTTTAATTAGCAGAGCATGCGAACTAACATGCAGTGGCTGATAATTGGTCATGACTTTGAATGTAATCTGTCGCGCAAAAAATTTTTTCGCGTCCGGTGTGAAAGCTGCTTAAGCCCCAGCCTCTTTTTTAGGTTTCTGTTTGAAAATTACATACCCAAAATGAATAGAGTATATCTCTGTTTGTGTAGCATGAAGTATCAGAGAGGGAGACCTGGAAATGTGGGGAGAGGGTTGATTTTCTGACGCTACTCGGATTTTGATATTTGAACATTAATATGCTTGGCGTTTGAGTTGTGCTTGGTGTATGTAACAATGCTTGTAGCAGAGGCTCTCCTGTTTCATTTGATGTGTAATATGACTATATTGCAAATTAATTAGCACGGCGTTGTAGGTATTTTGCTGCGGTGAGTTTGGAGTTTAAGAGGTTAATGCACACATAACACCTGTATTCGCGTCTTTGCATTGACTTTGAATGTAGGCTAATCTGTCCGGCGAAAAATTTGTTTCGTGTCTTATGTGAAAGCCGCTTTATGGATAGTATGCGACAGCTAGAGAGAGCTTGGTTATGTTATGAACATAATACAGGTTTTGCAGACCGTTAGTTCCGTTAGCGCAGACAAGTTGCTTATGTGGAGCTAGCGAATTGATCACTTCTGCAGGAGAGAATTACCTATTTAATCTCGGCCTTTTTCAGCTTTTTATTATCCACAACAATTTCTAAAGGGGGATGAAATTATGTCAAGGTAGTGCAGAGAAATAATTTGTAAACAGGTAGAGCTTCTGCGTTTCGCATTGCTTTCATGGTAGCACCAGAGAGCTTGCTCAGACATTTGTGAAGTATACGGCTGATCCCGGTCATGGATAAGTGAAGTGATCACAAACTGTTGTGGCTATAATCGGGCAACGTTATGATGAAACTGCCACAGTGATGCTTACGGAAGTAACACAAGCAAACCGATCAGAATTACTGCATATACGTTAACCAGGAGCATTTTTAATTAGCAGGACACATGAACTAACATGCACTAGCTGGTAACCGAGTGGTCATAGCCACAGAGACAAACCCCTGCAATACAGGATTTACAGACAGCAAGTTCTGTTACTGTGAACAGTTGTACCAAGCATCCAAATTACAAACAAGCATTAAAAGTTAGCTTCAAATGAGGTTTATGTTCACACACCTTCTGTAGAATTTCCCCTGATATCACTTTTGCATATTTAGGACACAAACATTAGCAACAGTAACTTGGCTACGTTAGCAGCTGTGCTACAGCCACAATCAATTGGCTATCACGTCAGGTTGGCTTATGCAGTAAAAGCAACTTACAGCTTCTGTGTCTGTGAGTCACGGACAGTCGCAATCGATACAGACTTTATCTTCAGATACTTTACAAAGCCTGCGTTTGAGGCCACTTGTTAGTGCTAACTATCACTAACGGTCCTGCTAGCCACCCATAACACATTAGCTTCTCTTACATTATTTGCTGTTGCATGGTTACTTACAGCTTGTGGCCCTGAGTGCTTGATCGATGCAGCTGCTTCAGGTTTGAGAAGCAGCTGAAACGCTTATCCTGTGTCGAATTATCCTTTATTGACAAAGCTGTCTTTGGTGAAATGCTGAGCACAAGCAGCTAACGTTCCATTGCAATTATTACATTATTGTTTTTTAATTAATCTACATCCATGTTCTACTGTAATCAAGTGTTGCTTTCCAATGGAACATTGAGGTTTGAATTCACTATTTCCATTTTTCATGTTTTTCACTTGGGAAAGACGAATAAATTCTCAGTATTTAACCCATCCTTGTTACTTTGGTGCAGTGGGCAATCACAGTTCAGCACCAGGGACCAACTCCTGTTCTAAAGCCAGAGTCTTGGTCAGTGGCAGTGGTATTTGAGTACCCATAGAGCTTGTCTTTCAGTATGTGGAAAACCAGAGTACCCTGATGAAACCCTCACAAACACAGGGAGAACCTGCAAACTTCATGCAGAGAGAACCTGGCCAGCCAGGACCCAAACCGAAAACCTCTGTATTTTGAGGCCACAGTGTAAACCACTGCACCACCATGCTCCCAGTAGGAGAGTGTGGTAGTACAAAACAAAGCATATGTGTGTGTCTCTGTGTGTGTGTGTGTGTGTGTGTGTGTGTGTGTGTGTGTGTTTGTGTCCGTGTGCGTGTTTGTGCACATGTGTGTTTCAGTACCCTTACTCTATAGTGTTATTCTCCTTTGTGGTTTCCTCCTGACCCCACACAGAGCTGTGGAGCAGGTGTTATTAGAGCAGGAGCTGATGAAATCCCTAAAACTGCCTGCCTCCACCCACTTCCTGAAACAAGCCCCTCCCCAACTCCCCGTACTGGTTGGCCCCGCCAACTTCCTGAGTCAGGGCTTGGCCGACGCGGTGCGGCACGGCACATCAGAAGCGTAGTTGAGATCGGATCGGAGCAGAACCCTCACCATGTCCCGGCCCACAGCTTACCAGCACAAGCTGGCAGAGAAACTGACCATCCTCACTGAGCGGGGCACGGGGGTGCTGCTCCGCATGAGCCACATCAAGAAGGTGAGCGACTGGCCGCGCTGTCGCCCAGGGCGACGCGGCCTCCCCTTTCACTATGAGCAGGAAATCGGGGTGACCAGCGGTAATTCTGAAGGAGCAAATAAACTGCTATCTCTGCACACTACGGAGATAACGACACCAGCTTTGGGGTCCAAGCGACACTTGAGTTTCTCGTTTGGGGGGGGGGGGCTAGGGGCATTGGTGTTATAAGTGTAGTGTAGCAGTGGAAATTGATCAGGGTCTCTGTTCCTCATTCTAGTAAACAGATACTCCACAACACTGCTTGACACAGCAGACATATTCATATTAAAACTATCCATCTCTTTTATTCCCTCTGCTCTCGTGAGGCCTGACAATGAAAATTCTGCTATTACACCAACTTACATGAAGAAACGTCTTCAAAATGTCTACTGAAGAGATATAACTTCAGTGCAAAGTAGGGTCTAATGCTGCATTTCAACAGGAGAAGAAATATCAGAGGAAATATCTGTTGTTACATTCGGTCTAATATGCAGGAGAAACTACTTTATTTCCTAATACCACAGCACAGACTAGGCAGTAAGATATTTTGCTGATAGCCGCAGGTGTACATTTAGCGGCCCATGCACCGCTTTAGACCTGACAGAAGTCAGGACTTATGAATGCTGGGAAGTGTGGCACTCAGCTGTTGCTTTTTTACATTATACAGCCACAGACAGTTTGCTGCCTCCTTCCTTAGCTCTCTACTGAAAGGCCATGTATAAAAAAAGGAAGTTCACACAGGAAATGAGGCAGAGTTTGCAAGCACTGCACAAAGCTGAGGGAGCCGCAGAGCCTGAAACAGCCCAGAGCCACACTCTGCCGTCCCCTCTGTAACATGAGGTTCTACACTCTTGCTCATGAGGCAACTGTGAAATGTTTGCTTATGATGCATGTAGGACAAAGAAAAAAGAGTCAGTCTTAACTAGCATTGTACTCTTATATTTGGACTTTCAATCTTTTTTTTAGCTATTAATTAGAGGTGACTGTCCCCACAGGTTCCAAAAGTCTAATTGGGGATACCAAGACATTTTCATCCCGACTCGTCATGAGTAGCTCTACCTGACCAAGTGTCAATATGCAACGGAAACAAAGGGTGTTGACATGCTTATTTAAAGTTTAGGGTTTGCTTTGGGTAAGCGGTAGGGTTCGTTTTTAACAGGTGTCAAATAAGGAATGTAAACGTCAGTTTTTGCGTCAAATATCAAAGCTCGGTCAGTTACCATCACTATATGATGCGTTGGGATTAGACTGGGCTTGACAGACACAAACAGACTTGACAAGCCAAGAATTGAAAACCCAGCTGAAGTTTCTGAGGTGAGATTAAAATAAGATTTCGAGTCTGACCTCTAGAATACAGCACTTGACAAGACTGACTTTTTTCTACAGCTTGTAAAATATGTCTGATTCTGACTTTGAAGACATGGGGATTTTTTTTTTTTTGGTCAATTTCCCTTTTTTGAAAGTACTATATGGCTGATGTGGGCAAATCTGTATAGAGGGCAGGAAGTAATTATGCATGTCTTTGAGTCCAGCTGTTTTTAATACTGTGACAATAAATCTAAAACCCGCAAGTTTAAAATAGTTCATAAGATGAGTGCTTGAACTTTGAAATGCCCATTGCACATATGAAACTGGAACTTCGTAAAATAGTCTTGACAACCAATAACAGGCCAAGCTATTGAACTGGCAATATGGCTACCAAATTTCTCAGATGCCCTGCAGTGCAGCTGAATATTTAATTCACAGAAATTCGATGATGCATCGCATCACTTGCCTGTTGCTTTGCTGAAAATGACTGAGACAACAAAACAGCACAAGTTCTGTAACTCAATAGTGCAATGCACTAAGGATATCAATGATGGCAAACAGAATTAAAAGAAAATCAAACTGAAAAATTGGGTAAAAAATTGAGAAAAATTTTAGACTTAGCTGTCAAAACACATAAAAAATGAATATTTTGTGGGTGTTCCCTCTTGTAATGGGTTTTTACTTATTAAATGTTCATTAGATCTCATGTATTCTGAAATCTGCCTATAGGGATGGCGTGAGGAAATACTTTTTCTTTAAGAATGGGTGCGCCCTCTTCAGAAGGCGAAAGTGCCAGCGGCAGCAGCGGGTGATTGGAGTAAGCGCTCGATTTATAAGCCAAAATCTCACAGGTCATGCACTGTTTATGCTGTTTTCACAATGAGGCAAAATCTTGAAACAGCTTGGACTCAAATTTGGAGCTCTCCCATCCTTTGCCCACCTGTGCAAAGAAGGAAAACCGAGCGGCAAAAAAAGTGTACCCACAAATTTGTGAGCATGTGATTTTCAGCAAGAATAAAACCCCTTTTTTCAGGTTTGCACGGACCCGAAACTCCGACCTCAGTTTCTGACAGAGAAGGCCATGGAGTCGGCCATCAAGCACATCAACAAGAAGTTCCCGAATATCGACTTCAGAGGAAACAGCGTGAGACCCTAATGTCGCTTAATTCTTCTGCTTTCCAGTAGCACAGTGTGATCTTTCCCTTATGCGTGGTTAAGGAACACATCACCTGATTCTTCTCAATATAGACTAAGGGATGAGTAAAGCACAACAACTTACACACAGAAAACACCTCCAGCATAAATTTACCTTTAAAATACGTGTCATGCGGATAGGTTAGAAGTAATATGATGGTATTCCAGCACTTTATAATGAATTATTTCTGTCATCAGTTATTTAAATCTGAATCTGTACCCGTCTAATTCTACACCTTTTGGATTTGTGATCATGTGATAAGTACTTAGTTCTAGCATGCAGAGATTTCATATCAGCTTCACTGAGGGGTCTGCTACACAATCATTCTTTATAGTTTTAATTTAATTTGAGCATGAGTGATTCATATAATACATGATAGTCATAACCCATTTTAAATGTAAAACGAATTATACATACATATTTAAAAACCTGTGCTTTTGACAGGCTGACCTTCCATGCACTGATTTTTTTCCTGGCAGAATCACCTGACCAGCATCCAGAAGCAAAAGTCCGAGGTGCTCGCTGCTCTGACCAGTTACTACCACTCCTTCCTGGATGTGATGGAGTTCAGAGTAAGAGAGCTGAGTTCATTCTAATGCGCAAATTTCTTTTCAAAGTAAAAGTTACATTTTACTATCAGACACGGTGTACAATGAATGTGAGGAACTTAAATTCGGGTGAAAAATAATTACTTTGTCAGAGGACCCCAAATAGGTATGTCCCATCACAAATTTACTCGGATTTTTGTGAGCATTAAAAAAAATTATCGCTCTGAGAAAAACATATTTCGAAAATGCTATGATCTCCAATTTTTGTTCTTTGTGTTGTATAAAATGTGTCTCAGAAAAAATATGGCACACTCACCTTTTAGAGCATTGCATAGTGCTGTTGCAGATTCAAAAAATTCATGCAAATGGCGGCTCCCACCACTGCTGTAAAGGGACACTACTCTCATAACCACTTCTCCTGAAGATGAGTTACTTCCCTTGATTTACCTACTGCAGCTTAGTCACAGTAATGCATTCACTGGGGTTACAGAGGTTAAAATGCGCCGCATCCCACAAATGGGACTGTGGCCATTAATGGGTTAAAATAATAAGAGACTGAAGATGCATGGTCTCTTTAAGCTGGGGGGTGGGGATTTGGTTATAGTCAACAGCAACGTACCCTTTTACCTCTGAGATAACCAAAGATTTAGGAGCAGGTTATCGTGGATAGTTTTGCACGACAAGTGGGCAGAATGATTTGGAAGCCAGGTTGGCTATGCTACAGTCCATAAACTCCAATTCCTTTCTGGGAGGTTTTATCTGATGTTTAAAAAAAACCCTTTAATCAAGAAAATGGTATAACATTGCTTCTGAAAACCAAAGCCTTCCACTGCACACTGCCTCCATCCCTTCCCTGGGTGTTCCTGATTTTATGAAGCCTAGAGGGTCGTACTCCAACCCACACAGCGCGCAAGCTGATGCCCGATTATCTTCAGTCAGGTGACAGGACCTGAACCTGTGGCTGTGTGCTAGCTATAGCACACTCTGCTACTGAAATACTTTATTATATTATGCATTTCTATAAAGCCCAATAGGAGATGCCTCCAGAAGGCTGAGATAACAGGACGGCAAATGTGAATGCAAAGACACTCCCCCCCCAATAAAATCCCTATCCGTGGAAGAGCCTTTGGCTGTCAGAATAAAGCAGATATGACTGAGTGGGAGACTCGATAACACAGCCGTCTATCGTCTGTTGACAATGAATCCATGGCCCATAGACAGATCAGTACATTAAGAGTCTGGATTTGTGCAGAGCAGAACGAACAGATCTTTTTTGTAGCTCTCGCTCAAGCTTAGGCTATTGATTGAAATCCCATTTTAGGTTCAATGATATTTCCATTTCATTCTCCTGTAAAGCTGTGACCGATCTTCTGTTAACCTTCCTGCAGGATCACGTGTACGAGCTCCTGAACACGATTGATGCCTGCCAGTGCTTCTTCAACATAGTGAGTACACACACCTGGCTCTCCTCACTGGCAAATCTGAGATGACGTGACCCAACCTCATTTTGAATGCAGTGGCCCAAACTTTTCAAACATAAAAATTCCAGCAGAAATCCAACTGTTTGAATCAGAAATGATAATTCTGTATTAACAGAAATTTCTTAATTTGCATTATGTCAGATGTTTTCATTTTGCATGAAATTATCAATTATTTGTGTTTATTGTTCACCATAACAGAATCAATGTATAATGCTAGTTCTTATAGATAATTGACCACAGGTTACTTCTGACCTTCAAAGACTAAAGGCTGGGATTTTGGGAGCACAAGTACATTATCACTGCCATCCTCCTCTTCCTCTTCCTCATCATCATCATCATCTCTGATAGTTTGAATAAAGAGACTACGTAGAACTTGCCTGTTTTCTTTGGAAATTTTCACACATCCTAAAGATATTTCGATGATTCGGTGATAAAGCCAGGAATCTGGGCTCATTAGTGATTGGTGGGCCACTGTCATTCTACACTTGAATGTGACCTGCAGTACACATTCATATCGATCTAGCTGCGTCAAAGGATTGTGAGATGGAATCTGCAAAAACTCCTCAGGTAAAGAGGGTTTGAAACCAAAAGCCATAAAAAGTGTTTCTATTCCTGAGAGTACGAGTGGCTCCTAGACTCCCCTCCATAGTAAAAGAGACATTAGGGACAGGTTTTTTGTTGTTGTTTGAAGAATATAGTTTCCAAATATACTCTGAAGGCTGTAATGTACTATCTGCAATCTATAAGAGTTAACAGGTAGGAAGAGACAAATTGATCATTTAAAGTACAGAATTATGAACAGTGCCCGCCATTGATATTAGTGTACTGTAGTAAAGTGGTCATGAATTCATGCCTTTATTGCTAAGGTAATAAAATCACGATCTTCGCCCTTGAATAGCTGTGGGTTTTCCACCCTAAAAGCCCCCCCCTTACCCGGGAGTCAGAGCACACTAGCACAGAATTACGCCTCCCTGGGCGGAAGCCAGATGCAGGATCCCCCTCTCAGAAGCACAACTGCTCACCACTCGGACCTTGTGCTTTAGCAGGAACTCAATCCCAATCCTCGAGACCGATTAAGGCTCGGGAAATGTTCCTAATAAACTGAACCAGAGGAACAGACAGGAACAAAGGATTAGGAAACCATGTGTTCCCAAAAATCCTGGAGACTAATTTAAGGCTTGGAAGATTGTTCCTAAAAATTAGAAGCGTGTTTGACCCAGATGTAATTCACTGTGAACTGGAGGACTGAAATGACTGTCTTCTCTCTCTTTTCAATGTAGACAGTGAACTTTGGCTTCACTAAGATGTACCTGAACCTGATCGTGACCTACACCTCAGTAATCCTGATGCTGTCGCGTATTGATGATAAGAAGGCTCTCGTGGGCATGTATAACTGCGCTCACGAGATGTCCAACGGAGCCAGGTGCGCACATCTCACTGCACATCAATCCAAAAGAGCGACAGTACTGAAAACCTTCCTCCTGGTCCCCACTACAGAGGGGTCATGCCAAGCGTTCAGAGTCCTGTGTTCCTGCAGCTCATTAAATGAGCTGTCGCAATTATTGTGCATGCTCAGAACTTACATCCCAAGAAAGTGAATCTACTCGAGTGATAGTCATAATCTGTTTCTATCCTTGCCAATCCGTCCTCGTTTTGCATTGTATTTTAGTTACTCCAGCATCATGCTTTTTATATTAAGGAGCTTTCTACGGAAATTGGAGGACTCAAAGCTCTGTTTTCAGCTTTAGCCTGAGGATGCAAAGAATGTAAGCTGATTACCATTGCCAATAGTCATAAAAGAAGAAAAATACCTTCTAGATTTTGAAATACTGTGGAACAGATTTACTGTGCTCAAAGGTGCGAGTGTGGAAAGTAATTGTGACACAGCTCCTTTCAACCTAGCTAGTTTAGTCTAATGATTGAATCTACCTCTTTGCTGAATTGCTTTAATTAGTAAATCCAAGGGACTGGAAAAAATAGAAATTCAACTGTCTGAATATAGATTTTCCACCTCTGATCTTCAAGTATCTGTGACTTACGCATTTCTTACTGAGGCTGTTTCCAGTTACCATGGAGGTCAAAAGTCAAGAGACTTCAAATGATGCTTACACAAAGATGTTGAGGGGCTGCTCATCTCTCTAAATGCCCGCTTTTCAGAGATGCATTGCATAGGATTGCATACACTGGTTTGATCTTTGACCTTTGATGGAACTCAAAACTGTCCCAGCAGCATTTCTCACGCAGCAATTTTTGATAATCTGAGCTCTCTCCTCTCTCCTGACATCTCATTTCGATGAATGATGCATTGGCAGGCGCTCATGCACAAGCTCTATCTATCTCTCTCAATCTTTCACTCCCTCTGTCTCAATCTCCCTCCTCTTATTACTCTGTCTCTCTCTTATACGTGCTATCCCTCCCTTTCTCCCTCTCTATCGCTCTTTCTGTCTGTCAAACCCCATGATACACTGTACGTTTGTGTACTGTACCTTTGAAGGTTTCATTTCCGTTTTCTGTATAAAGGATTGCCATGGACGGCATCCACTAAATTATTGCAACCAGTACACTGCCAAAATCTGCTCTCAAAAATGTGTTAAAATCTGCTCCAGACACGCTGAGTCGTACTCATTTGAGTATAAAATGTTTGTATATGTGACTGTAGGTTATTGGTGATATGGTGGTGTCTTGCTTTACGTTTGAATATAGCCAGCCTGCTAGTCAAGAGAAAATAGTTGGTTACAATATCAATGAGCAGTAACGCAATGTACTTTAAATAATGTACTGCATAAAAACCTGATAAATTGCAATTTAATGTACTGAGACGTGCCATAATCCAGTTCAGTGTACAGTAACATTCATCAGAATATTGCAATGTAATTTAAAGTAACACACAGTAAAACACTAAAATGTATCACAATATGATGTGCTATTTTGTACTCTGAAATAGTTGGGACAAAGTGTAAATTGTGAATAAAATCAAAATGCAATGACTTTCAGATCACATGAGCCAATATGTTGTTTACAATAGAACACAGAGAACATTTGCATTTTTGTCCACAAAATGAGCTCATTCCAAATTTTCTGGCTGCAACAGGAATCAAAAAAGTTGGGACACAGGCAAGAAAAGGGCAGAGAAACCAATTCATATATGAGCTCCTCAGAACAATAATGGTTGAACTCCATTTTTCATCATTTTGAGAAAACAGCTTCCAAAGTTTCAACGTTGTCAAATTCAGCATGCCAGTAAGTATTTAGACCTGTCTTGAAGTGACATCCGTTAAATCTTCGCTTTCATGGTCAGAAGGTATTTTGTTGTCAACGTTGACGATTTTTGCCATTTTTGCATGTTTCACTTAAACACTAAGAATTTTGGAGTTAGACCACTCTTGCACTACTATCTATATTTCAGAAGTGGAACTAACAATCTTCTGGCCCATTATTGCATGAAAAGATTTTACCTTTAGCATGAAAAATCTGGGTCTAACTCGGAAAATTAAAAAATTTGAGTTAGACCACTATTGTTCTGAGGAGCTCATATAAGAGAATTAGCTGAAAGAACATTTAGCAAGTAATTACATTAACTGGCATCAGGTGTGTAACATGATTAGCTATTAAATGGATGTCTTAGAGAGTCTCTCAGCAGTAAAGATGGCCAGAGGATCTCCAACCTGTGAAGGCTTGCGTCAAAAAAATTGTGGAATACTTTAAAAACAATGTTCGTCACGTCAAATAGCAAAGGCTTTGAAGGTCTCATCATCTACAGTGCATAACATCATCAAAAGATTCAGAGAAACTGGAAAAATCTCTTTGCATAAGGGACAAGGCTGAAGACCTTTACTGGATGCCTCAGACGCCACTTCGTTACTCACCGGCACGATTCTGTCAGAGACAATACTAAATGGGCCCAGGAATATTTCAAGAAACACTGTCTGTAACCACAGTCTGCCGTGCCATCCACAAATGCCACCTAAAACTGTATCATGCAGAAGGATAGCCATTGTTGAGCATGATCCAGAAGCGCCGCAGTGTTCTCTGGGCCAAGGCTCATTTAAAATGGACAGTAGAAAGTAGCAAAGAGTCCTGTGGTCAGACGAGTCCAAATTTGACATTATTGTTGGAAATCATGGGCGTTGTGTCCTCTGGGCTTAAGAGGAGAGGGACCACCCCTCCTGTTAACAGCGTTCAGTGCAAAAGCCAGCATCTCTGGTGGTATTAGGATGCATTAGTGCATATGGTGTGGGAAACTTGCATGTTTTAAAAAGCACCATGAATGCTGAAAGGTATATAAATGTTTTAGAGCAACATATGCTCCCCTCCAGACGACATCTATTCCAGGGAAGACCTTGTGTATTTTAGCAGGACAATGCAAAACCACATACTGCAGCTATTACAACAGCATGGTTTCGTAGTAGAAGAGTCCGTGTGCTAAACTGGCCTGCCTGCAGTCCTGATCTTTCTTTCGATTGAGGACATTTGGCACATAATTAAGAGAGAAGTTCGTCAAATGAGACCAAAAACTCTCCAGCAACTGGAAGCCTGTATTATACAAGAGTGGGATCAAATTCCAATGGCTTAACTCAGGAAACGTGTCTCCTCAATGCCTAGAGGCCTCCACTCTGTTAAAAAGAAGAGGGATTGCCACACCATGGTAAACAGGCCCCTGTCCCAACTTGAGACCAGTAGCAGCCATCAAATTTGAAATGAGCTAATTTTTTGGATGAAATAGAAAAATTTCTCAGTTTCAACATTTGCTATGTTATCTCTGTTCTATTGTGAATAAAATACTGGCTGGTGTGATTTGAAAGTCATTGCGGTTTGACTTTATTCACAATTTACACTTTGTCCCAACTATTTTGGAATTGGGGGTTGTAGTATAGGGTTATGTCTGCATTGTATCAGAGTTGCACACCAGAAATGTCTCACCCGTGCTGACTCTCGCTCCTGTGCTGGTTGCACAGTGACCCTGCCTACCCCCGACTAGGGCAGATGTTTGTGGAGTATGAGCAGCCTTGGAAGAAGTTGTTGGAGGAGTTTGGTCCTCATACTAAGGTAGGCTGGGCTTTTTTAAGGGGGAATGCTTTCCACACGAAGGTTCTGGGCGTTCCTCAAGGCATTTGGTCTCCATACCAAGGTAGGCTGGGCTTTTATTTATTTTTACTTGTTTGGCCTTCACACCAAGGAAAGCTGGCCTTTCCTGAAGGAGTTTGGCCTCACACCTAGGTAGACTGGGCTTTTTCTGGAGGTGTTCGGTTCTCACACTGAGGTAAGCTGGCCTTTTCTGGAGGAGTTTGGTCTTCATGCTAAGGTAGGCTGGGAAATTCTGGAAGAGTTTTGTCCTTACACTGTCAGATGGGCTTTTCTATGGTAGTTAAGTTCTCATTCCAAGGTCAGCTGGGCTTTTCTGGAGGAGTTTGGTCTTCACACCAATGGACTGGCTTTTAGAGGAGTTTGGTTCTCAGAGTAAGGTAGGTAGGACTTTTCTGGAGGACTTTGGACCACATACTAAGGTAAGCTGGCCTTTTCTAGAAGAGCTTGATCCTCACGTCAAATTAGGATGGACTTTAAGAGAATGTGGGTCCCCACAATGAGTTGGGGTTTTTTGTGTTTGGACTCCTTCCAAAAACAATCTTCGTCAGTAGGTGGGAGGGGTATTATCTGGAAGAGATTGTACCTCACACATAAAATTAGCTTTTCTGGTGGAGTTTGTCCCTCAGTTATAGGCTGGGCTCTTCTGTAGGGGTTTAATCCTCTCATTAAGGTGGGATGGGCTTCCCTAGAGGAGTTTGGTCCTCACACTGAGGGAGGAACGACTTCTTGAGGGGCATTTGGTCCTCATTCCAAGGTCGGCTGGGCTTTAAGAGAAGTTTGATGCTCAGACAGACTGACTTCTATAAGTGAATGATTCTCATTCAGGTGGGAATGGCTTCTCTATAGGAGTTTGGTGCTCACAGTAAGGTAATCCATGCTTTTCTGGAGGATCTTCATTCCAAAGTAAGCTGGGTTTTTCCCAGAAGAGTTTGGTCTTCACACCGTGGATGGATGGACTTTTCTGGAGAACTTGGCTCCTCACACAAAGGTATGATGAGCTTTTCTGGAAGGGTTGGTCAACACTCCAAGGTCATTTGAGGTTTTTTGGAGGAGTTTCCTGCTCGCACTTCAGATTTTCTGAAGGCCATTTTTTGAAAATGTGTTGTTAAAATTTTGAAGTGGAGTGGCTGCTTTTTTTGCTGTCATTCAAAATTTGATACTGTAACAATCCAAAAACAATGTTGTATAGACTGTCACTCAGCAAAAAAAAAAATCTGATATTCAGAGCTAATGTTTCAAGTTAATAATCTTGATCATAATTTCTTGATCATAATTCCTATCACCAACTACTGACTAATGGTGCGATCAGGAACCAGTCGCGAGAACCAGGAAATGCTGTAGAGCTTGTTTTAATAAAGGGGGAGGACCCCCCTAGGGCAAAAGTACAGAGTCCACAATCCAAAAGTCAAAATCCAGTTGGGCAAAAACAGTATCAAAAACCAGGGCAGCAATCAGTAATCGTAGTCGGAAAGAAATGGGTCTGGTAGACAGGAATAGTTCTATCAGAGAAGCAAGCCAGAATCCACAGGACGTAATCTGAATTGTTACCAGGGCAGCAAACAGATCTCGTAGTCAGGCAGAAAAATGGTCAAAACACACAGATGCAACAGTAATTCAAAAACAGAGGCAAAAATCAGGCAATTCAGTCAGAAAGATAAACACAGAAATCCAGGCGAGAAACGTGGCACAAGAAAACTAGGGAGAACGATCTGACAAGAGTGTTAACCAAACAGACATCTTATATACACATCCGGGGTAAACACATGACCAGGGAGAACAGGTGCAATCAATGGGAACAATGATCAGGGAGAGACACATGAGGAGTAAACTAATTACATGAATTTGGCTGTAGCCAAAACTCAGACAGGGATCACAAGACAAACCTAAGTACAAAACAACAGCTCCGGTTAAAGAGTACTAAAGTGCCAAGATAAAAGAAAATGAAAGCACAAAGTATAAGTGGAAATACACAGAAACTTGCTGCAGAGATAATTAGGGATAGGCAAGGAGGCGGAGATTAGAATTGAGCGACTGCTGAGAGATCATTATTCAATTAGTAAGTGCAGCTATACAATCCCGAGTGCATGTTAGAAAGTGAGTAAAAATATACAAGATTAGTGTGGTTAGTAATTAGCAAAAACAATAAACTGTTAGTATGTGTTAGTACGATAGGAAAAGAGAGAGGAAGGAAGAACACGAGATAATGAAAGATGATTGAAACCCAGAAACCAATAAATCACCCGAATGAGTGGCACACAAGACAAGGGACCGTGAGCAAAGATACAGACATGACAAGACAGGCGATTCAAAGTGCAAAGCATGGAAATGAAAACATGGCATGGAAAACTGAATGATCTAAACATGAAAAATAATAAACAAGAAATCTAAATAACCAAAACACAATACACAATCCTAAGAATAGTCAAAGGGCAGGCAGTGGTCACTAAGCACAGAAATCCTAAACATGGCTTAGCCAGGCACAGAACTTAAACATGACATGCAGAATGCACAGATCACAACACTGACAGATTAAGTACGTCTATGTGACTACACACTTTATTCTTTCAAAATCTTGCTGCAGTTGATGTTCTCTCTCTCTCTCTCTCTCTAGTCTGTGACGGAGGCACTGCTGTCGCTGCAGCTGGTGTATCCACGCAGGAACCTCCCGGCTGATCAGTGGCGAAATGCCCAAATGCTAAGCCTCCTGAGCGCCCCGGCAGCCATGCTGACCCCGGCCTTCTGTGACACCGTATGTACCCCAGAAACGACACCCTAACCCACTACAGCCTTCTACTTCGACACGTTCCCCCATCAAATGACACCCTAGCCCACTCCGGCCTTCTACTTCAACATGTGCTCCCATCAAACTACACCCTAACCCACCCCGGCCCTCTGCAACACTGTGTTTACCCCTAAAACACACACTCCTCTGCCCCAATCTCAAACAATCTGAATCAACCACAAACTAACCCTCCCTTACCTGCTGCAGTGGAGTTTGAAGCGTTAAAATACATCCAAAACCAGCCGTGTAACAGACAAGGCCCAGTGCATTTGCAGTCTAGTCTTGTCCCATCTCAAAATGACACGTTCCAGCTTTACCTGAGAACAGTTCAGCTCAGTTCAGTTTTTATGTATAGCACTTTTCGGAGAGGATGTATCAGAAAGACTCTTTACAGGACAGCAGTTGGGCATACGCCCAGCCTAAGTACCCAAAATAACTAACCAGGTAAAAAACTCGCAGTCTCCAAAAACCCTCAAACAGTTGTTGGCTACTGTGGTGGAGCCCATGCTTAGTACGTTGCTGTTGACAGGTCTTAGTCATGCAAGTCCATTATAGTCCATTAGAAGCCAATTTTATAAATGAATATGGTATAACAGGTGAGTATCACTCAAGTAGTGCATAAATAAAAATAAAGTAAAGATGTAGAAGTTGGTGTTAGCGGTCTGGAGGGCTATGGTGGTGCATCTGCTGCTCCAGGGTGAGACCAGGCATGGGCGAGCGGAACTGGGCTGAATTAGTCCTGGGACTCTCCGCCTCACAGTGCAGGAGAGGGATAGGAGACCCTGGAAAAAAAACAAAAAAACGAAGGAGATAGAGGTCACGCAGTGTGGATAGAAGCATATAGTCAGATACAATCCCTATATCCATACTTTATTAAGAAAATTATTATTACAAACACGAAAAGCACCAGTTTAGACAGGTAGACCGTCAAAAAACGACTCACTCTACTGGGCTGTATGGCTGTTACTAGTTTGCCACTCATAAGGCTAGAACTTCCTCTCCATGCCAACATTTGCCTTGCATTTGATACTTCACGGATGTGCAGGGGTTGGGCTTAGGGTTAGGGATTGGGGTTTTATATTCAAAGCAACAGCACTGCACTGTTACTGCCACCATTTCTGAGCTCCATACAAATTTTAGAGGCCCTAACATGCCTTCTGTGTGTATGTATGTGTGTCCCTCAGATCCCTTGTGAATATCTGCCCATGGAGGTGATGGAGCGCTGGATCATTAGTGAGTACATAACGTCATAACCTCCCAGAACACACAAACAAACACACTTCTGTGGGAAATTTCTGTTCAAACAAAACCGGGCAATGAGAATGTGCTCGATTGTGTCTGGAGCAGGCAGTATGAAGCCTCTTAAGGTGTCGTGAAGCACTTGGAGAAAGACAGAAGTCGTCTGAGGCAGTTGAAACAGTCAAGTGCAGTTTAAAGCAGCCGGATGGAGGATTGAATCAGTCTGGGGCAGTCGATGCAGGGAAAATCTCACCTCTCCTTCATTAATGTTTAGCACCCACCCATGGATGTATTATAAGACCTGGTTATGATCTGCAAAATTAGCCACCCGTTCATTTGAATGAAAATTGCTCGATGGCACAACATTCTGACATGGCACCTCTCTTCTGGAGCCACATGGACATGCATTTCTGTTTCACGCCTGCATTGTCTGTTCCAACATGAATGTGTTGTTGTTAGTCGTAACCTAGGAATGGCTTACGCCTGTGGCTCCCCCATCTCCCCAGCGCATGGACGGCTGTCCAAGACTTATCGCCACTGCAGAATTATTTGAAAATCAAAGAGTACTTAGTATGAGTAAACTAGCACTCATTAAAGACTGAACATTCATTTTGGAAATAGTTTAAAGGTGCACTATGCAAGTTTGTTTATTTTCACTTCTGTTGACATTTGAACGCAGACAAAACAGAGGTAGCCCGCCCCTCCCTCCCATAGTTCCCTCCTTCCCATAGTTCCCTCCTTCCCATGCTTCCATATCTGTCAACTCTTGTTGGTGATTGGCCGGGATGGCTTGTTATGTTATGGGGCACAGCCTGTGTTTATTTGCAGTTTGTGACGCCTGTGTGGTCTCCAGAGGTCGGTCTTTTTTTAACAGTGAATTTAGGGGCAGGCAGCTAGCGGATTGTGGAGAGACGTCGCCGAATTGAGACAAAAAAATAATCACGCAGAAAGTAAACAAACTTGCATAGTGCACCTTTAAGCAGGGCCGGAGTGGGACTCATTTTCAGCCCTGGAGTTTCATGCCTCAGACCGGCCCACTTAAGATCACAACCTATTATTACAAAAATCCTGTAATTGAAACCTTACATGTTAAGTCTACAATAGCGCACTGTTCTGTAAAGCCTTGTGATTCAGTGTATTTTTCTAAAATATTTCCAATTCAGTGCAAGTAAGGGTTGCTTTCACAATGTAGATTTATTTCAACATGAGTGCACATCTCCAACATTATGCTTTACAATACATCCTTTTCAACAATATCAGAATCTATATTCTGTTCAAATAACTGTTCACAGATATCCAACCCTTAAAAAACTACAGATATTGGGGGAATGAAGAGTCACTTCTTATTTTAGTTTACTGACAGTTGTGTGAATATTCAATAACTGATACTGGTGAATATTCAATAACTGATCCTGGTGTGCCATCTAGTGATGGCATATTGTAACTGCGTGCATAAATGCCAGCTCCGCGTCCACTGGCCCAATACTACATCCCTGCAGGCCTGGAGGCTGCACTTTCAGGACCGCACTTCCCTACTCCCACTGGCGGGCACATCTGCACAGAGATACAGCGTTGTTCTTCTTGAACAAGCCAAATCAAGACAATGCGTAAATGATTAATTAAATTAATATTTTCATTTGAAACAAGTAACTAAGTTGCCAGTGTCAAAGTAACGAAGTGAAAGTTTACTACTAACGTAGGCCTATATACTGTATACTGTCACGAAGTGCGTGTACATCGTACTATGCAACTTTGAAAATGGGAGTATTATGCACCAGAACTCTATTAAGAGTTAAAAGCACTATTAAGCTGCTTACTGGACGTGAAACAAATTTTTCGCACTAAAGATTACGTTCAAAGTCAATGTAAAGACGCGAGTACAGACATTTCGCGTGTATTTGCGTCTTTGCATTGACTTTGAATGTAATCTTTCGTGCGAAAAAATTGTTTCACGTCCAGTAAGCAGCTTAATAGTGCTGCTCCTGATTTTACTAATTAAGGTCTTTATTGAACCGCATGATTAAAAAGCTTTAAGAGTAGCGCCATTACCAAACACCCGAATTCGGCAGGAAGCTTCGTTCCAAAATAGATCTTTGAAACTTGCATCATAAGAAAAAAAAAAAACAAATTAAGCTAGAAACATGCAACAGACATCTTTAAACAGCCAAGACACTGTGGAACTAATATTGATATGGCATTATGAATTAAATTGCCATGTTTTCGTGGTCAAGGAATCTAAAAATGAAAAAAATAAAAAAGATTCTGGTCGAAAAATTACAGTTACAGTGGGAGATTGAGGTGGAGAGGGCCCACCGCACAGGGAAACCTGGAGGTGACAGACCGAGACCCATAGTGGTCAAATTCATGAGGTACAAGGACAGATCAGCCATTTTACAACGCACCAAGAGCCTCAAAGGATCAAAACTTTACATAAACGAGGACTTTACAGATGCTGTGAGAAGAAAAAGAAAAGAATTGATGCCTGATCTGAGAGCCGCAAGAGAAAGGGGAGACATCGCTTACTTGAGACACGACAAACTAATCATACATCCCCGCAGTAGCACACCAAAACAACCTCCAGTCATGTAATCACCAGCCAGGTATGATAAATCACAAACCTCCATATGACAGCAAATTCAAATTCCACACATCAGGGTACTAGTCCTTTATTACAAAAATTTGATGGGTATGATAGTCTGGAGCTAAACACTTTTCGATTCACTGAACACCAGTCACAGGATTTAGAAAATGACATCGATCCAGAAAATAACTTTTTCATTAATGTCAATGACAGTTGCTTTTATTATACTGATGAACAGTTTAACAGTACTATTAAGACAGAAAACAAAATATCAATCATTCATTTTAACAACAGAAGTCTTTATGCCAACTTCCAAAACATCAAGTATTACCTTAGTCAGTTGACTCAGCAGTTCAGTATAATCGCAGTATCAGAAACATGGATCAACAGTGAGAGAGGTTCGGATTTTGAACTTGAGGGATATGAAATGGTTTGTGTGAACAGAGAGAACAAGAATGGTGGTGGTGTGGCTTTGTTCATTGACAAAAAAATGGACTACAAGGTGGTGGAAAAAATGTCCACAACGGTGAAAAATTTACTTGAATGTGTCACAATAGAGATAAGTATGGAGAAAAATAAAAATGTCATTGTGAGTTGTACAACAAAAGTTGTATATATAGAACACCTGGTTCTAATATAGAAACATTGAAGGACTGGATGGAGGAAAAATTTACAACCTCAACCCAGAAAATTACATTTATCTGTGGTGACTTCAATATTGATTTGCTAAATCCAAATAAGCACAAAATGACAGAAGATTTCATCAATACTTTATATAGTCTCAGCTTATATCCCAAAATCACCAGACCCAGCCGGATTACTTCCCACTGCGCAACTTTAATAGACAATATATTCACAAATGACTTAGATAACAAGACATTGAGCGGATTATTAATAAATGACATTAGTGACCACCTTCCAGTTTTTACAGTGTATGACAACAAATACCATAAAAACATACAGCAAGAGAAATTGCAATATAAACGGGTTAGAACACAGGAGTCCATGGAGGCTTTGAAACATGATCTGCTAGAACATAACTGGGAATCAATATACAGAGAAAAAGACAGTGATAATGCATATGATGAATTTTTAAGAATATTTAAATTATTATATGATAAAAACTGTCCATTCAAAAGTCAAAACAGAAAACAAAAATATAAAAACAATCAGTGGATCACAAAAGGATTGAAAAATGCCTGTAAAAAGAAAAATACACTATATCGGGAATTCATAAAACACAAAACTAAAGAAGCAGAAAATAAATATAAGAAATACAAAAATAAATTAACTAACATTATGAGGATATGTAAGAAGGAACACTATCATAAAATATTAGATTATAATAAGAATAATATTAAAGGCATATGGAAGTTATTGAATAACATTATTAGAAATGGCTCTGGACAGGTTCAGTACCCCCAGTATTTTGTTGAAAATGATAAAAGTATCTATAATATGAATGATGTGGTCAAAAGTTTTAACAAATTTTTTGTAAATGTTGGACCAAACTTAGAGAAAAAAATCCCTGATCCAGATACATATGACAGCAGAAATGATAATCTTATAGAAAGGAACACGAGCTCAATGTTTCTCAAAGCAGTAAAAGAAAAAGAAATTATAGATATTGTTCATGAATGTCAAAATAAAACATCTGTTGATTGTGATGGAATAGATATGGTAATAGTAAAATACGTGATCAATGAAATTTCCAAACCACTAACTCACATTTTTAACTTATCCTTCCAAATGGGTCAATTTCCAAACAGAATGAAAATAGCAAAAGTCATCCCACTGTATAAAACTGGAGACAAACACCACTTCACAAATTACAGGCCTGTTTCTCTTCTCCCACAGTTCTCAAAAATTCTGGAAAAACTTTTCAATCTCAGATTAGAAAAATTCATAGATAAACACAAATTACTCTCAGACAGTCAGTATGGATTTAGAACAAACCGGTCAACTTCACTAGCTTTAGTTGAACTCATAGAGGAAATCACTAGTTCCATGGACAAAAAAAAAATTGCAGTTGGGGTATTCATTGACCTAAAAAAAGCATTTGACACAATAAACCATGAAATATTAATTAGTAAACTGGAATTTTATGGGATCAGGGGGGTCGTTTTGAACTGGGTCAGAAGCTATTTGGAAAACAGACAACAATTTGTGAAGATGGGAGAACATCAGTCTGAATGTTTGGACATTGTGTGTGGAGTCCCGCAGGGGTCAGTGTTGGGACCAAAATTTTTTATCATGTACATTAATGATATTTGTAATGTCTCAAAATTATTAAGATTGTTCTGTTTGCTGATGATACAAACATTTTGTGTTCTGGTGAGAACTTGCAGCAACTTTTGGACATGATCACTTCCGAACTCAGTAAAATCAATGATTGGTTTGATAAAAATAAATTATCATTAAATCTGAGTAAAACGAAATTCATGTTATTCGGAAACTGTAAGACAAAAACTCAAGTGCAGATACTCATAGATGGTGTTAACATAGAGAGAGTGGATGAAATTAAATTTCTTGGTGTAATAATTGATGAAAAAATTTGCTGGAAATCTCACATAAAACATGTACAAACCAAACTGGCTAGAAGCATTTCAGTCCTCGCTAGAGCAAAATACATTTTGGATTATAAATCACTCCACATTCTCTACTGTTCACTGGTTTTACCATATTTAAATTATTGTTCAGAGGTTTGGGGAAACACTCACAAAAGGTCAATCCTACCAATAATAATACTTCAGAAAAGAGCCATGAGAATAGTTCACAGTGTTGGTTTTCGAGAACACACAAATTCATTGTTCCTACGATCTAAAACTTTAAAATTCTGTGATCTAGTAGAATTAAAAACTGCACAAATGTTATACAAAGTAAAAAATAATCTACTGCCAGAGAACATCCAAAACTTGTTTTCTGAAAGAGAGGGGAGTTATCATTTGAGGGAAAATTTAAATTTGAAGATTTTAAGTGTCCGCACAACTCTGAAAACTTTTTGTATTTCAATCTGTGGAGTGAAACTGTGGAACAGACTGAGTGTGGAGCTAAAACAATGTTCAAACATAATTCAATTTAAAAACAGGTATAAAGAATTGATTTTCACAAGGTACAGGAATGAAAAAGGGCTTTGTTAAATCACCTGGGGTTTTGTTGCTGTGTTTGTTTGTTTTGACACTAATTAAAATTAAACTATTGTGATTGTGTAGATTTGGTTGTAAGATGATATCTGGGTAATTGATTGTATATTCAGAAGTGTATTTAAAGAAGAAAAAGGTATTGTATAAAGGGGTAGGATTAAATAAGTTATACTTCTTCCTACTCCCTTTCGCACATGTAAATGAAGAAGTTTTAGTGTTTGTGAATGGAATTCATTGTTTATTTTTGCTGATGTAATTAATTGTGTTTTTTTCTTTTTTTTTGTTTTGTTTTAATTTTGTTTTGTTTTAACTACCTTCTGTTTCATTTTACATGCACGAAATAAAGACATCAATCAATCAATCAATCAAAGATAAAATAAATGTAAGACTAATATCTATGGTGGAAGTCGCAATATGGAGGGAAATGTTGTGCTTGGCGGAGGTCTGCGCTCTCCGAGTGCTTTTCTAGTTTAAATTATATGTTATTTTATGTTATGTTATATGCCACAACGCCACACAATTCATTGACTTGATAATTAATAAACGTGAACGGTGGTTTGCAGGCTAAGTTCTACATCGTGCCTAGCCCATTTCATCGTCCTCGTTTGTCCTTTCAAACCGCGAGCTCGTTTTAGTGAAAAAGTTGCCAATATTGGCACATTTGGCTGCGTCTGTTTCCAGAGCTTTTTTCTTTTTAATTCTGGCCTTCTCCGCGCCACCTCTGCTCTTTCTATTTTCCATCTTTCAAACACCACTGACTGAGTGCGCGGACGTGTTACGTCAGGGTGCGTCTGCAAAGAAAAATAATAATAAAAAGAGCTGCCAGTGGAGGCAGAGACGGTCCAGGCACAGCGGTAGCAGCATTCATGATCAACCCAGTGCCATGACTGAACACCAGCCCAAAAAAAAAAAAGTGAATACCGGCCCTAGCGGCCCAAACATCAGACCGGCCCACCGGGAATTGTCCCGGTCCCCCCGATTAGCCACTCCGGGCCTGCCTTTAAGCGTATTTTACATAGCGAATATTACATCAGCAAAAGAGTTCATTTTATATTCTTTTATGTTGCAGTCATTTTCACACATGCTAATCAGGTAATGACCATTTTCATGTTTTCCATACAGCTGATAAATATGTTCACAGACAGTGTTAGCTAGCAACATTTTGTGCCGGTTACCGTAGGTATTTGACTGTTGCTACAGGATTCAAGGTTCAACTTAGTCCAACAGAGCTGCTCCCATGAATGGTGAATTGCTATATTTCGACACAAGAAACAAATGGGACTAAGCAGCTGCGTAGCTTTAAGAAAACTGCTTACCTGTGAAGCTAATTGGGGGAAAAAAAGCTTCAATTTGCTAGGGAGCGCATGGATTAGACTCTGGAGCAATTGTTACAGGTCATGTGGTTTGATGAGTCCAAATTTACCCTGTTCTTGAGTGATGGGTGCATCAGGGAAAAAATTAATTAAATGAAGTGATGCACCCATCATGCCTAGTGCCAGCTATACCAGCCTGTGGGGCCAGTGTTATGATCTGGGGCTGCTTCAGCTAGTCATGTCCTGGTTCAGCAAAAATATGTGTCCAAAAAATGAGGTCAGCTGACTACCTTAATGTTCTGAATCACCAGGTTTTTCCTTCAATGGATTTTTTCTTCCCTGATGGCATGGAATAATTTCATGATGGCAAAATCAGGACTCATCAGGCTCAAATTGTAAAAAGAGTGATTCAGGGAGCATGAGACATCATTTTCACACATGGATTGGCCACCACAGAGTCTAGAACTAAACCTCATTGAGAATCTTTGGGATGTGCTGGAGAAGACTTTACGCAGTGGTTCGACTCTCCCATCATCAATACAAGATCTTTGTGAAATTTAATGCAACTCCACACAGAAATGTTGTGACATACCAAAAGCTTATTGAAACAATGCCATGGCGAATGCGTGCTGTCATCAAAGCTAAAGACAGTCCGACAACATATAAGAGACCAGTCTATTTTCAGCATGTATATCTGCCATTTTGTCTGTTGTTCTACCACTGAGTGTCCCTCTTCCCCACAAAGTTGGGTTCCTGCTGTGCCATAGCAGCCTGAACTCAAACCAGGGCTCTCAGGACCTGTGGAAGATGGCTCTACGCAGTGGCATCTATGTCACACTGATCCGGGACGAGGTTCTGAACATACATAAGGTCACCGAGGAATGCTTCGACAGCATGAAAGGGTGCGTACGTCCGTCTGTAAGTCTGGCTGCTCATTAGCTCTTCTCCGGGAGCATGTCGCGCAGGCAGCCCTGGATAGTAAACAATTCTGATCAGGCTCTGGGCTAATTTTGTCCAGACGTTAGTCTGAAACCAGTTTGACTTGCAATCTCTATGTGCGCTATGCTTGCCCAACTTAATTTTTCCTGAGATCCATAGATGCCCCTATTTTTAAAAATGCAAGTCACTATTTTCTTAACACTTAATACAAAAGCATTGGCATGTGAGAACTGACCTAATTACACTTCAGCATTTACTAAACCTGTGGTCTACATGCGAGGTTCTGGTGGATTTCAAGACCAATATTGACCTCTTACACGATACCGGCTAAAACCTGTCGATTCAGTTTGACGGCAGGACACCGTTCCTACACTAATGAAAAAATGCTTTGCAACTGCGGTGGTACTCATATACCTTTTTCATTTGTAAATTATTTGCACCTAAACAACATTACTGTACTTTCACAGTATATGGTGGACGTTTTTGTTTAAGAAAAACAAAAAAACATACCTCAACTGTAAAGTACCTTTGTTCTTCATTCCACTTCAGAGGAAATCTCATGAATCCACTGGGACAGAGTAAAGGATTTCAGTTATGTATTTATTGAGAGCAACTGTCACTGGGCCCTCTGAATATGGTCTTTTGTATGTAGATCACCACACTGAATGCTCATCTACCCTATTGTGGGGTAGGATAGCCAGGGAGCACTTGTAAATGTTTCTTTCTTGTCTTGGCTGTGAATGTTTTTTCAGGCAATGGGAACTCACAAGAAAATAAATATGACTGAAGAAACACCTATCGCCCGCGGGCACCTTATGGATACATAAAATTGTACCCCATGTCGGACATACTGTATATAATTGATTTGTACCTTTTATTTAAAAGGGTATTTATTTCTTTATTAGTTCCCAAATAGAACATGATTGTACCATCTGGATAAATTAATGAAAATTGCACCCAGTAGAGCCAGAATGCATCTCCACTCTGCCTTTATGAGAGTAGCAGCCAGGGAGACCGAGAAACATGATGTACCATGTCAATTTGTCCTGGGTTTGTTAAGCTGATAGCTTTGGAAAGCCAGTGGTATTTTTCAGACTTTTATGCACTTTTGCTTCCAGGTATGTTGACAGGGCAGACTGTCGTGTTTGTAGAGAAAAGGGCATGCCTTTAAACAAAAAACAAAGGAGGACGTGAATTTTTTATATGTAACTATTTGATGTGTTGCGCCAGTCATTTTGGAAATGTTGACATTTGATGAGTTGAAATGATTAAGATGAACGGGCAGCTATAAATGGCTTCTGTAAAGGGGGATATGTGATCTCATGAATATAACAGAATGTGTTAACATGCTCATGATATGTAGCAATGGCACATGCCTTGGTGTGATAAGCGAGTCGGCACACAGTGCCTACATTGTGATGCTTTTGAGCTTGAGGCAATCATGTCTTGTCAGCAGGTAAAAGATTGACATGAGCAAACCTATTTTTAAACTAGCCGTGGCATAAATGGCTTTGCATGGATGGTGTCCTTGCTGATCTGCTATCGCTGTCGGCTTGTACAAAATAATCACACTCTCTGTTCCCTTTCTCGACCCATCGCCGGCACATGAAACAGTGCTTCTATGTTTTTCACACAGATACGGGAAGCGGATTGCAGACATCAAAGAAAGCAGGGAACACGCCATTGTGAACTGGTGGGTTTGCAGGATAATACTGCATTTCTATGCAGAACATCTTTCACATACGGGCAAAAAATAAACGAGCATCAATTCTGCTTTGTGAGAGATTGTAATTTCTCTTGCTAACACTGGCCTTTGAAAATGAACTCCCTTTTCCATGCTGTGTGGTTGTATGTGTTTGTATTTACATTTGTTTGTGTATGTGTTTGTATTATGTGTGTGTATGTGTGTGTGCGTGCATGCATATGTGTGTGTGTGTGTGTGTGTGTGTGTGTGCCCGTGTACTGCAGTGGGGCTCTACACAGAGACAGGAGACAGTTCTTGCGCGGAGCGCTGAAAGAGCTGTATAAAGTGCTGGAGGATGCGCCAGGTCTGCTGGGACCCAAGGTGTGTGCGCTACTGTTCTCTATTCACCATCTCAACACCATTTCAACCACTCACCCTTTCTCTATTAACCCTCTCACTATTCACCATTAACCCTCTCTCCATTCACCTTCCTCTATTAACCTTCTCACTCTTCACCCTCACAATTTCCTATTAACCCTCTCACTATTCACCATCAACCCTCTCACTATTCACCTTTCTCCATCAACCCATTCACAATTAATTTTTTCATCATTAACCTTGTCACTATTCACCTTTTCACCGACTCATTGTTTCACCACTCTATTCACCCATTTTAACGACTCATCATTTTACCATGAACCATCACCATTAATCCTCTCTCTATTCACCATTACACCATTCACTGTTGACCTTCTCCAAAGTTACGCTGTCAGTATTCATCCCCACAAAAGTCACCCTCTCTCTATTGACTTAGTCACTGCTCACTTTTTCATATCACAACTGAGGTATTTTTCATCCCCTGTCTACCTTTATAATACTTTACTGACTTTTCCCTCATGTACAGAGAAAGAATGAAGTTATGAATGATAGTCAAGAGAACCCAATGTTGTCAATGAGAATGGACTTCGATGGAACGTCTTCACCTCTCTCAACTTCCAATCTGTCACATTTTCCTTCTCTCTCTCCTTCCCATCTCTCCTCCCACCTCTCTACCACTTTCCTCATCTTCTATCTCTCTCTCTCTCTCTCAGGCCCTGTTTGTCTTCATGGCCCTTTCGTTCTCCCGTGATGAAGTCCTCTGGCTCATCCGACATTCTGAAAACATCCCAAAGACCAAGACACCAGAGGACTACGTCGACTCGTAAGTTACAAATGGCCACACTTGCGATATACGTCATTTTCCGATACTCTCAACTTGCACCGTAGTTTGATTTAAAGATCAAGCATGTAGTCAGGGCCCTTAATGCAAGAGGGGATTTCTTTCTAATATTTCCAAATTTACTTTGGAAAACGACAAACCCATGCCCTCTTGAAAAAGCATTAAAAAAAATAAAAAATAATAATGAAAATAGAAAATAATGTGGGGCTTGGAATGCTGGACTGCATCTCAGTGCTCCAGTTTTCAAATATATTCTTTTGAACCCAGCAGGAACACTGTTTCCCAGCTTTCATCACTCGCCCAGCTCCCTGTGTGCCGTCTGAGTCAGTGAATCTCCTCATTCCATTAAAATCGGCACAATCCCATCAATCCCACGCAGGCCAACCAGCAGCAGGCCAACTGACAGGCTTTAAACCTGTCAGTTCTTTTATCGGCAAAAAACAGGTCTTAATCCAGGAGATATAGAGCCAGTTTCACACGGAGAAAGCCTACTTCTAAACTAAATACATTTTTGAACGGAGTTTCACCCTGCAAGACAAACATGCTCTACTTAAGCATGCATCTGTGAAACAACAACCCCAAATCAGAAACAACTGAGATGGAATTTTTAATTAAAATTCAAACTGAAATCTGTCATTTTTGAAGGATCTTCAACCTAGATCATGCAGAAAGCAATACAAAAGTATATCATTTGATGTCTTGCTGCATGAATGTTATAGATTTTTCAAAATAAACATGTAATTCAACTTTGATTCTTTCAATATCTCAAAAAACCAAAAGGGCAGCAAAGTTGTTCACACTTTTTAAGGTTGCCAGTCCTTTTTGCTACATTAATGATGCATTCCAGCAGCAGCACCATAACTCAGTCTGCTCCAGTCACATGGCTAAAGCTAAGCAGGTGTGGACTCAGTTAATACCGAGGAGGGGGACCACCTGGGAAAATGAGTTGCTGCTTATGAGTGGTGTTGGTGGGCCAGTAGGTGGCAGTCCTCCCTCAGGTGAAAGAATTCCCAAATCTTCACTGAAATGATAGAGACTCTGTGCAGTTGGAGACACTGGCTGTGTTTCAATAGTTTTTCAACATGCCGTCATTCACTCCCCCTCAGCCCTGGGTATTACACAAAATGTACCTCACATGAGAACCACTTGGAGCGTAGAGGGGAAAGTGGGCGGGGATTGAGATGGAATGTACCTACCCCTGTCTACGCTCAGCCCGAGCTATCATGGATTGACCGCCAGTTGCTGACTTAGTGCAATACTGTGTTTTACAAATCATCAGATACCTGCAGACTCATATCAGTGGGGTGAAGCCACGTGCTCTGTATAATTGAAATAACGTCAGCACTTGGGAGCCTAATTAGCTGCATCAGTTTCTGGTTTACAAAATTAATCGGTGAATTCACTTGGGGCCCAACTCCATATTGAAAATGTGTTGAGTTAGGCTGTTATTGAATTCGCCATTTCACTTGAATCACTGAGTTTCCAAAGGGCCCAACTTCAATGAATTAGACATCTGCATATCTTATAACAAAAAGGGGAACTTTCTTGTAATTTCAGCCAGAATTATCCCAATGACTCTACCTTGTAAAGAAATAAACTAAAAATATCTTGGTCATAACATATAGGCAAAAAAATACATTACTTTACCCCTTTCTTGAAACAGAGTGTTCCCTGGAGTTGGGCACTTCGGAAACTCAGGGATTCAGTTAGGCTGGTGTATGACATGTGTATCACGCTTGATATCTCCCATTTTTATTTGCTTGATTAACAATCAAGCAACCAATTAATTTGCTTCGCAAAAGAAACCCAAACGAAGCCTACAGTGATTGAGAATTAATCACAAATTTATTGTATATAGGTGACATATGTAAAAGATGTGATATTGTAACAATGGAAATTATCTGACAATATGTAAATAATCCTAAACTTTCGCTGACTTCAAGCTCTCATTTTAGCATTATTCAGCAGCATAATTACTTGTTCGATGGCTCTTGATTTAATTATATTCTGTTGTTTTTTGGCATTGAAATGAATACATCCTAAGAGGAAGAGATCTGGTTTATCAAACCATACTGACAGGTAAAATTCTATAAGCCACAAAAAATTCTAATCTTTGTGGTTTTATGAGCTTCATGCATTCAGAATCTTCGAAAGACAAGCAATCATTTTTGTGCGTAGGAAATCTCTCAATAACTTTGTGATGCAATGTACAATAATGATATCAAAAATAAACAAGTTAGTCATTCGACCAACTGGTCTCAGCAACCGAGAAAATCAATGATTGCCAGCTCATGAAACAAAGTTAAACTGCGACAGGTTCAGTGTAATTAATCTGTTGCTCAATTTCATCACCTAGCTCAATTTATTCACCCCCCCCCCCTTCACTGGGTAGTGGAGGAGCCTCAGTCACTGTAGCGCAGTTTTACTCACATTACTGCCACCCAGCTGTGGATTCTTGCACCAACTGCGCTAATACAAAGCATTGTGGGCAATATACACCTCTAGTGACCATCGTTGTTGGCTTGCTCCCTCAGCGAGGGTCGATCTCACCAAGTTCACTTCTGTTTTTCTAACACTGTAAAGCGACACTGAAGATGGCGGCAGGGATTCCCCCAAGGGCAATTGCCAATGGGAAGTCAGCGAGGGCATATAAAACGACTATTGAAACCCAGCCACTGTCTTTTGGATGAGATGTTAAACTGAGGTCCTGAGTCACTGCGGTAATTAAAGATGTCATGACAATCTTTGACTAGAGTAGGAGGTTCCCTGGTATCCCACCTACATTCCCAGCATGGCTTTCAACCTGTCACCTGATCATCCCCTGATTTAATTGGCTATACAAATAGTCTTCTCTCTCTCAAGGTGATGTGTGGTGAGCATTCTGACTGCTGTCTGATGAGATGAGATTACCCAATATGACTGTAAAGTGCTTTGAGTATCTTTGAGACGGTGCTACTGTATATAAACGCGATGTTCATTCATTCATTCAATGACAGAAGTGCAAGTTACCCTTGTCAGGGGCACTGACACAACCCTGGACCATGACAGAGCATGGCTTTGGTCTTGCTAACAGTCTGGTGTGTTTCCCGAAATCACAGATGCTAACTTACATAATTAGACGTGTTGACTGTGCATGGACGGACTATGTAAGTTACTAAATTAGCAACTGCGTTTTTGGGAAACACGCCCCTGGATTGTTCTTGTCTATTTTGGTCCAGTGCATACGGGGTTCATTACTTCCAAAAAAAAAAAAAAAAAAAGACCTGAAATATTGATTAATCAAGGTCTGTACTTAAAATTGACTCAGTAAGACCATGTGTGATCAAGGAAGATAAAAATGTTAATTTTCTCAGAAGCAGGTTTTTGGAATTTCTTGTTTTACCCCAAAACCCTTCATATATTTACAAATAAAATGAAGCTGGCCAGACTAAACATTAAATATTTTGTCTTCATACTGTTTGCAATGAAATTCAAGTCAAAGTAGATTCAAACATCCCTGCTTTCTGTCTTTTTGTGGCATTTTCCATACCGTCCCACCTTTTTCTGACTTGGGGTTGTACTTCATAATGAATTACTTAATTTAGAAGATGCCCATCAGCCCATTAATGTTCTTACCCATTTTATGTTTGCAAAACTTGAACTTAAACTACCATTAAAGGCATGATAAACTGAAATATGGCAAAAATTATGTGTGATATATACCATGTAATCGCATGTCTTTATGATGTTAATACCAAATTTTAACCTTTCCACATGAACCATCTCTTTGGTCATTGTTAGTCATTTGTCTCAACATAATATTCTAGGCTCGAGCAAAACACGGGTTAAAGGCAGTGACTACTGCTATGCTAAAAACTAAGGGGGCAAAACTACCCCTTTAATCCAATGATTAGTCTATCCAGTGTTCCCCAAACCTCTCCTGGAGGCCTACCTGTCCTGCATGTGTTAGATCTTTCCCTGCTCCAGCACAGGTGATTCAAATGATCAGCTTGTTAATCACCCCATAAAGCTGATTGATGACAGCCTGATTATTTGAATCACCTGTGCTGGAGCAGGGAGAGATCTAAAACATGCAGGACAGGTGGGCCTCCAGGAGTGGTTTGGGAAACACTGGGTTAGACCCTTATTCAGTCATTTTCTGTTCCTAAAAGAAGTTGTCGGATAGTTAGAATGTTCTACACCCAGCCTCTTTTAGTAAGAAGCGTGTTAATCCTCCTGTGCTAATAATTGGCTCCTCTCATTTTTAACAGTCCATGTGTTTCAGCAGCTTGTCACCTTTGATTGATTTATTGCCTCATCTCCTCCCTTACTCCACGGTGTTATCATTAGAATGCCTTGCTCCTTTTGTGAGTGTCCCATTTATATAATTTCCTTGCAGCGTCAGTGTGGTCGCAGGATTGTCTTGGTTAATGCCCCTCTAAAGCCAGTCAGTTTGTGTTTTCTTGTATGGAGCTAAGCTCTCTTCTTTGGTGTTTCCGTAAATTAATGATAAAGAAAAACGTAATTACTCTTCTTATTGTAATTGATAGGAACAAGTTCTCAAACCTTTAATCAATCTTCTGGAATGAGAAGCTTAATTCAGAAAAATGTTTTATTCACGAAGTATGTTGTGAAAAAAAACACTGCTCAGTTAACTGCTCAGCTTTAGCTTTTGGCACAGGTCGCAATTCTAACTATTTAACCTGAGATTCATAATTTCTGAATTTAAAACAAAGAGGTCAACAATTAGCAACATGTATGAACAATTTTGAATTATGTTGATTGAAATGTGCAAAATTTTGCATCCAAATGGATTCGCCTTGCCATAACGAGAAGCTTCACCTTCGGATGCTAAGTGTTTTCGGAGTTACCGTATTGACAATCAAGGAAAATGAGAGAAAATCAGTCAGGACTAAATGTTTTATGCCTCTTTTTTGAGTGCAGTAGCTGTCACTGGATCAGAGTCATGGCCAGACATAATTAATTTATTTAAGGCAATGACAATAGCAGTACTTGTATCACAGTGATCAGTCAATAGAGTAAGGATTGTTTCAGGATATAAAACTTCAGGCAAATGAAAGGTTTTCATTTGGCTATAAAAATTCCAGTAGATACTAGTAATTATTGTGTGGAGTTCTACTGAAACTTCAGGCTGATGGTATGGACTGTGTGCGGTTAAACACTGCAGGCAAATGGCGGAGTTGCTCTTCTACATGGAGAGGCTGAGGATCCTGACGCTGAAGCACATTCGTGTGGTGCAACGCTACCACCTGCAGTACTTGGCACAGTTCGACGCTTTAGCTCTCAATGACACAATACAGGTACAGCTTCCTTCTATCTTTATCATTGATCCACTATTTAGAGGATCTCTAATGAGTGAGCCCAAGATATCACTTTTATGAAATGAGGATAGAATTATTCATTTATTTCAAGGCATCAGCAAGGAATTAATGAAAATTACTACTCAATTTTCATGAATTCGATATCATGGGCTCAAGAGTTTGAGAGCGTGTTCATCCCATAAATATCAGCCTTGTCTATCTGATTTTTATATTATTTTTTCAAGGAGACGTTGCCTTCCATTTTTCCTTTGCGCCAAAGTCCTTTATTATGTTTACTCAATAATATTTCCGCGCTTATTCGCCGCAATCGTGCGCTGTCGTAAGGAAAGCTCTATTCTATCATTAATCATCAGTGATTATTCACAAGCATCAAATCCTCATGTCAGCTCGTACAGCCGATGCAATGTCATGTCATAGCTGGGAATATTTTGGGATACAGCTACTTCATTTGCACGCACCGACAACCCATCTTACTGACATGTTGCCTCATTGATATTCAGAGAAAAATATGCTTTTTAGCACTCCCTGGCTTGAGTCTTTAGAGAAAACTCTTATTGACTGCCTGTGTAGCGTGGCCCAGATGGATGAATGTGACCGAGACTCTAGTTCACAGAGCAGGGTGACTAAGTTAGCTGGATAACTGTACTGAATAAAACACTGAACCCACACTAATGTTGAACCAGACTGTCTCTCCAAATCGTTGACTCTTTTTTGAGTGCAGTAGCACACAAATGTAATAATAAGCCTTTCTGGATTTTACTCAGCTTAGCTATCCAGCTAACTCAGCAAACCCGCTTTGTTAAACAGTCCCTGCTGGTGGCTAAGTCCTGCTGTGTTTGTAGAACATGAATGTGTGCCCAGAGGAGGAGTCCATTCTGATGACATCATTTGTGTCCGAACTGTCTGCGCTGACATTAAAGCAAGGTGAGAGAGAAGTCAGACTCAACCCATCGATTGTGATTGGCACCTGCAGTAACTGTGCCTTCACCTCTAACAAATCGGTGCGTGTGTGTGTGTGTGTGTGTGTGTGCGTGTGTGCGTGTGTGTGCACGCATGTGTTTTTGTGTGTCTATTTCTGCATGTGCTTGCAGTGGAAGCTGGAGAGGAGTTTGATTTCAGGGCACTCAGACTGGACTGGCTACGCCTGCAGGTTATTACCACACATCCTAACTGCCCAACACACTCCACACCTGCATGATCATCCTGCATGATGCATGATCATCCTGACTCAAGCACTCACAGCTACATTGCTGTGTGTAAATGCATTGGCTGCCAAAGTCATTTCAGATGAGCAATGCCTGTGATGAAGGGCTCAGTAGGTCAGTGGTGCAGAACTGCCGTGTTAAGCAGTGACAGGAAACCAGGAAAATGGCTGAGTAGTTGAGTCGAACCTGAGTAGATTTTCCTGGAGCAAGTCTCCTTACCTGTATTTGCATTACTGTGAAGAACGATTTGCCTCCCTCTTGATTTCTTCTATTTTTGCATATTAGTCTCATTAATTGTTTCAGATCATCAATCTAACTTTACTATTGGACAAAAAGAAAAGAAAAAGAAAAAACCAAGTAAACGCAAAGTGCTCTTTTAACCAATGATTCCAATTTTCAAAGTGAAAAAGCAATCCAACCCTACCCGGCCCTATGTGAAAAAAGGTAACCACATCCTTAGTTACGGAATCAATCAATTAAACAAATTGAATTGATAATTGGGCTCAGTTTCACCAGACATACTCAGGCATGACTACTGCCAATAGGTGTAGTGTGGCACTTCAATATAACCTGTCTGGAAATGTGAAATAGGCAAAAAGCAGCAGCGGACACTGTGATTTAAAGAAATTCAAGAACAGATGACAAAGTTTTTGACATCTATTAGTCTGGAAAGCCATTTCTAAGGCTTTGGGACTCCAGTAAACCTGGGACAGCCATTATCTACAAATGGAGAAAACTAGGTTCAACTAAGCGTTGAACCTTCTCAGGAGTGGAAGGGAATTTTCCCCACCAAAGTTCCTCCAAGTGCTCATCAACGACTCATTCAGGAGGCCATAAAAGAGACCAGACAAACATTTAAAGAACTCTTTGCCTCACTTGAGGTTAGCTTTCACGATTCCACAATGACAAAAAAGCTGGGGAAAAATGCCATCTATGAGGGAGCCGCAAAGCAAAAATCACTGCTGACCAAAAAGAACACAAAGACGGCTCACATTTGCCAAAAAATATCTTGAAGTCCAATTTCCCGCAGATTGAAGAGTCAAAAGTGGTACTTATTTGGAAGACATGAGTCTTGTTACATCTGGCATAAAGCTAACAGCATTCCTCAATAAGAACATCATACCATCATGCAAAAACAGTCGTGGTATTATTATTGTCTGCAACTACTTTGCTGCTTCAGGACCTGGCCTACTTCCCATAATAGATGGAACCATGAACTCTGCTCTCTACCAGAAACTCCTGAAGGAGAGGTTGGGACCTAAAGCGCAAGCAGAGTTGTGTTTGGCAGTGGGACAATGATCAAAAGCAAACAACTAATTCTACCTTTCAATGGCTCAAAAGAAACAAAATGAAGATTTTTGGCCTAGTCAATATCCTGACTTGAATCTGATTTAGATGCTGTTGCAAGGCCTTAAACCCCTCCAATTTGGCTGAATTAGAACAATTCCACAAAGAAAAGTGGGCAAAAATCCCTTCACAGCATCCAGTTATGGCAAAAATTTGATTGCAGTTGATAAGCGCAACCAAAATAAGTTCTGAATAACTCTTTCAATAAATGAAATGATAATTTAAAAGCTGCATTTCATGTTATCACACAGTGTCTAATGTTAAAATTGGATGAAGGATCTGAAACAGAACAACGGAAGAAATCAAGAGGGGAGTGAATGCGTTTGTGCAGCACTGTATTCCCGAAAAACCAGTCGGCATCATGCATTGCATTCCATCTGCCACTGGTGTGTGATTATAAAACCCCAATTCCGAAATAGTTGGGACGAATAGTTGAAATGATTTTCAAATCACCCCAGCCAGTATTTTATTCACGATAGAACAGACGTAAAATAGCAAATGTTGAAACTGAGAAATTTTACAATTATATCCAAAAAATTTGCTCATTTCCAATTCGATGGCTGCTACACATCTCAAAAAAGTTGGGACAGGGGCCTGTTCACCATGGTGTAGCATCTTTTTAACACAGTAACACAGAGTGGAGGCGTCTGGGCATTGAGGAGACAAGTTTCTTGAGTTTAGCCTTTAGAATTTGATTCCACTCTTGCATAATAAAGGCTTCCAGCTGCTGGAGAGTTTAGGGTCTCCTTTGATGGACTTTTCATTTAATTATGTGCCAAATGTTCTCAGGCGGTGAAAGATCAGGACTGCAGTCAGGTCAGTTCAGCACACGGACTCTTCTACTACGAAGCCATGCTGTTTAATAGCTACAGTATGTTGTTTTGCATTGTCCTGCTGAAATACACAAGGCCCTCCCTGGAATAGATGTCATCTGGAGGGGATGCTCTAAAACCTTTATATACCTATATACATATATATATATTTATGGTGCTTGCAAACATGCAAGTGTCCCACATCATATGCACTAATACAGGGGTGGCCAACCCTGGTCCAGGACAGCTGCAGTGTCTGCTGGTTTTTAGTGTTACTCAGCACTTGATTGATGAATTAAAGCAGTTGATTAGCCCCTTCACTTATCTCACCTGGTGTCTTGGGTTTAAATCGGGTGGAGACAACCAAACTCAGCACACCCTCTGGCTCTACAGGACCAGCGTTATCCACCCCTACTCTGTAAACTTTTATCTGTATTCTGTACGTCTACTTTGTCTGCATTACAACTTCGCTAAATATCCAACCACATTGACAAATCTTGGTTAACACGTAGATTGCTGTCACAACCTGCAAGTCTGCTTAATTGGCTCTAGGAGTCTTGTGGGTTGTTCCTGCTAATTGCTTGATTGGCTCATTATTACCCAATTAAACCTGAGACACCAGGTGAGATCAGTTAAATGAGTAATCAACTACTTCAATCCATCAATCGAGTGCTGAGTAACACGAAAAATCAGCAGACACTGTGGCTCTCCAGGACCATGGTTGGCCACCCCTGCTCTAATGCATCTCCATACCATCAGAGATGCTAGCTTTGAACTGAACGCTGGTAACAGGAGGGGTGGTCTTTCTCTTCTTTAGCCTGAAGGACACAACGCCATGACTTCCAACAAGATTGTCAAATTTGGACTCGTCTGATCACAGGAAACTTTGCCAGTTCGCTACAGTCCATTTTAAATGAGCCTTGGCCCATAGAACATGGCGGTTCCTCTGGATCATGCTCAACAATGGCTTCCGTTTTGCATGATAGACTTTTAGGTGGCATCTGTGGGTGGCACGGTGGACTGTGTTTACAAACAGTGGTTTCTTAAAGTATTCTTGGGTCCATTTAGTAATGTCAATGACAGAATCATGCCAAAGTGTGATGCAGTGGCATCTGAGGGCCCGAAGATCACAGGCATCCAGTAAAGGTCTTCGGCCTTGTCCCTTACGCACAGAGATTTTTCCAGTTTCTCAAATCTTTTGATGATGTCATGCACTGTCGATGATGAGACCTTCAAAGCCTTTGCAATTTGACATTGAGGAACTTTGTTTTTAAAGTATTCAACAATTTTTTTAGGCAAGCCTTCACAGAATGGAGAGCCTCTGGCCATTTTTACATCTGAGAGACTCAGCCTCTCTAAGACATCCCTTTTATAGCCAATCATGTTACACATCTGATGCCAGTTAACTTAATTACTTGCTAAATGTTCTTTCAGCTGACTCTCTTATATATTAATTGCTTTTTCAGCCCTTTTTTTTGTAGCTATTTTGTAGCTATTTTTTGCCTGTGTCCCAACTTTTTTGAGTCCTATTGCAGCCAGAAAATTTGAAATAAGCTCATTTTGTGGATAAAAATGTAAAATGTCTCAGTTTCAACATTTGAAATGTTACCTATGTTCTATTGTAAATAACATCTTGGCTCATGTGATCTTAAAGTCATTGCATTTTGATTTTATTAACAGTTTACACTTTGTCTCAACCATTTTTGGAGTTGTACATACATGTGTACATTGATATATGTATGTGCGTGTATGTGTGTGTATATATATATATATGCGGCTTAAACCACTAAGCACCTTGTGTAGCCTTATTTGTGAGGAAAAAGCACCACGTAAATGCAGTTGATGTGACAAGACGACTGGTTTATGCTTCAGGGCTACACCAGTGTCTTCAAGGCTCCCCTCTCAATCAAGGACTATCCAGACTTGGCCAAAATCATGAACATGATTGAGTTTCACACCATGATGATGGACGGTGTGGACGAGCTCCTCCACGAAACATCAGACCTCTCCCTGCTATGGTCAGTGTATACAAGCTTCACTGCAGCCAATGCTCGAGTTCATCTCACTCATGCAAACCAATAACTGACAAGTTGCTACCTCTGATGTGTCATGATGTGTCATGTCTAAAATGGGTTATTGACTGGTTTCAGTCTGATGTCCCTTCCTAAACGTGAAGTGAGTCATAAGGTATACTTGGAGCATACTGCCTCTATTCCAGAACAGTAAAATGAAACACAAACCTAAACACATGCTCTCTATGAGCTACAGCGAATGTTCAGCTGCTTGGGGATAAATCTGAAAAAAAGGTAATTTCTAAATTTGTGTTCTGCATTTTAAATTTTATCTCAGAAAGTACACTCTCTCAATCTGGGATTTGATAAGTTGGTAAATAGCTTAATGCACCTACTGTCAGAGGTGGAGCTTGCGAGTTGTAACCTCATAGAGTGAGACAGACTTCCAAAGGAAACACACCCTCACTGATAAATCCACTCTCTCACTGAACCCCCCCCCCCCCAACAGTTTCTACCCTCGGCCGTTTGAGAAGATGTACTCCCACAGCAGCGAGGATATTGCCATGCAGCGCTACCTGATAGCCTTCCCTTTGGTCTGCTCCCACTTCTCTCGCTGCGCTCACCCCATGTGTCCAGAAGAGGTCAGTAGGTAGTAGCAGTGAGCGCCCTCTCCCTCTCTCCCTCTCAGAGAAATGGACAACAAAGCATCGTGTGGGCTAATCCTGCTCTGCACAGAATCTAGAGTTTCAGTCTTACAGTCAGATTTTAAATCTTTCTTTTCTTTCTGTGAAGTACATGATATTGCCCTAGCTTAGTCATTGCTTGCTGTATTTTTGGATCATCGAGCATAAAGGTAATTGAAATAGGAGGACTGATATACTAATTTCTTGTTTTTTGAAGTAAAATCTATTTTTTTTAAAGTAAGGGCTATGTTTACAGTGAGACATGGAGTGTCTAAGCACAGTGTAGCCCTACTGCTTATGGCTAATGATAGCCTACCGGTAGGTGAAAACTGATTCTAGATCAGATACTTAACAAGAGGAGTGCCAGAACCCAAGTAAAGTAACTACAGTATATGAAATATACTGCCGTCTATAAATTCTTGGACAGTGACACAATTTTTGGTTCATGGCTCTGTAATCCTGCGCATCAAATGCTGTGAACATGAGTTTAAAATACAGACTGTCAGCTTCAGTTTCCAAGTACTCAAATCCTCATTGTGTGAAATATGTAAGAATTTAAGCTATCTGTGTTGCTGTTCTGTATTAAAACCTCAGAACCTCTCCTGAAATGCATGCAATGTACCGGCAACCTAAGACTGACAATTTTCTCTAATATTCAGGTATGAGCAAAGCTCATATCATTCCATGGTTTGCTTTGTAGCACAATGTAGTTAAAATTAGGGTAATTCCTTGGGGCAACATCACAATTATTCAAGTATTTTTTTGCGCATTTAATCTAAGCAGGCAGTACAAGTAAAAACAAGCAGAACTTCTGGTCAAAATTTCTTAGTTTATTCTGAGTGTTCATAAGGCTCAAATTTGGCAGATCACAATGAATGACCTCTAAGGAGCATCAGCAGGTTTTTGCTACAAGACAAGCACTCTCCTAAAATGTGTTTCAGAGTTTCATTCCACCCCCATAGCTAGCTGTCTAGGCACTGCACAACTTCTTGTTTAGTCCTTGTTGCTGGTCAAAAAAAAAAAATCCCAGTTGATGGGGGTCATTTTGAATGAGCAGTTTAAAATGGCTGCCGATGGCTGCTCCAAGATTCAAATTGCCTGCTCTTGAGTGCTTAGATTACAGATTAAGCAGCTATGCTCAACCAGCTGACAGCCTGTTGTCATGGAAACAGCCATTGAATCCTATCATGGGTCTGTTTCACCCAATTCAAGTCTTTGATACCAAACCCAAAATATTGGACAGCTTTTCTTTGTGAAATATTTCTCCTTTTTAACTACTTGATAGGGGTTACAAACTTATATGTTGTGTTTTCCTCCCCTGCTCTGTAGATTGTCTGTGCCTTTTCCTTACAGATATATTTGGGGTCAAGCTTGGGTCAGGGGTGTGTTATGACTGAAAGTGGCTACTATCACGGCTTTAAAAAAAAATCCACCTGCCTTTTAAGAAGTATGTGCCAAAATTCTTTTTAAATACAGCATTGGGAAATATAATTTGAAAGTTTTAACACTTATTCTCTGTGAATGACCTGACTAGTTACAGTAACATTGTCATTGCGTTATGCTTCTTTGACTGTGCTGAATAGATTAACGCTGCATTGGCCAGTGTAGTAATGAATATAAATAGTGGACTCAACTTTCCTGTCATTTTGATGCGGCCTACTTTGTCTCTACTCAGCAATACTCAAAAACACTCGTGTGATTTTGGTTTGACCGGGGCCCGGTTCCCTTGTCCTTTAACTTCTTCCTCTTCCTTGGCTGCTGGTCCAGAATCAGACCAATGAGAAGAAAAGCCTGCGTCTGTGTGTGGTGTTCCTGGAGGAGATGGTTCGTCAGACCTGCACTGTTGTCCTGGAGATCTGTGCTGAGCAGTGCAACCTGAACGATCAGGTGAGGGCACAACTTACCCCCTCATGATAATAGGCCAGTGCGTAATTTATCTGAGTTGAAAAATAACTTGTGAAACCCTCTCATGATGTGATTTCTTAACATTATAGATTCAATGTGTTTAATTCATAAACTTCCCATTAACATCCTGCCACATCTACGATTTTGAATAGACATTTTTGAAATTGAATTTGATATGTTGTTCACTATTACCAAGTCCGACAACGATATTAGTTGCCGCTGTCATCTCCAAATACAACACACTGCTGGCAACATATTGAAGGAAAATAACGCGCTCGATGTGTTCCTATTAAATGGCCTCATTTCAAATGGAGCTCTGGTGTAAAAATGGAGCTGGGTAAAGATTACCAGGGACCGCAAGTCTCTCTACATCAACCAAAACCAAATAAAATACTACAGGTAACTTTTATGTAGTCTGTAGGGAGCTACACTGAAGCGCTGCCTCTTCAGGGAATTTTTATTTGCAGGACTTAAATGACTTCAATCACGAGTTTGAGGTGTTATTGCATGACGTTGCCTCTATTTACAATTCCAGTGTTTATATAAGGCATTGACAGATGGTGCCACAGAAGTGATGACTAACATGGGCAGAAGCCCCAGCATAAAACACAAACATCAAAACCTCCCTGTCTCGATGTATCTGCCTTTGTCGTGCCATGCTCTGTCTGTGTGAGGGGTGTGCATGCATGAGTGACCTCTACGCGCTTCTGCATGCGTGTGTTGTGTAATTGCGGGCGTCTATCTGTCATTGATAGTGTGCACTGTGTTTGTTCTGCTGTCTTTATGACAAGCCGAAGCTACCTGCCACTTATTTAGACATCTTTAATGAGGAAGATTTCCCAGGAAGTCTCCATTGCCTCATAGCTGAGTCAGGAGAAAGTCTCACTGCGCAGTAAAGTGCAGGTCAGCAGTAAAAAGCTGCAGTAGCAGGCCTCATTAGCATGTATGCTAACTCTGGAAGCCCTGAGGGATGAAGGAGAGAATCTTACCTCAAAACAAGACTGAGAGGTAAGGCTGAATCATGGGCTTGAGCCTTACAGGATAGGGGTTCTTTTTGCTGCCGTGGATTAGCTGCTATGCAGGGTGGTGGTGAGTCAGGCTTTGACCCAGCAGTTACAAGTTTGTTTCCTGGCATTATACCCTGCTTTAGTTCTCTTAAATAAGATGCTAAGCCAGAATTGTTTCTATCAATGTTGAGCAGATAAAAAAGATCAGGGGCCTGATTTTCCAGATCATATGCAATACACATGAGCATTATAGCAACCTATATGGGCTTTGTCAATATCGGGAGCTGCTCTTCTTCCATTTTGAACACATTCTGTGGCAGTTGTGCAAGGTAATTAGAATATGTTACTAGTTAAAGGTTCCCTGAGGCACACCACCTGAAATTGTTGGTTTATTTTGCTCTATATGATTATTTATATATCTCTATGCACTCAAAAATTCTGAAATGTCTGAAAAATCCATCAATTTTAAGGAATAAAAGTGATATTTTTGCACTCTTACGCCCCGCCCCCTGAAGAAGTAGGAAGTTTCCGAGACGTAAGTCACATGTTCCTATGACGTCATCAAAGGATACAACCTCTGCCTAAGCAATCTCTGTGGTCCATTTACACGCTTGTTTGCACACGTTTTCTGTGTGTTTGTTTACTGTATGAGCCTGCAATCAAGATATCTATCTATCTATCTATCCATCTATCTATCTAATCATTACAGTCGACAAACTTTGTTACGTAGGCTAACGTAGCTAGATGGCTGGATACATAGTGGACATGAGGACAACTATCCAAACTCAGGTATAAATCATTAGATCCGGAGCGGAGGTGCTTGCTATCTAGGTAAGTACTGCAGGAAATTAACATCAGCTAGCAATCTAGCTTGCGTGCGTGTCTAAAGCTGCTTGCACCGGACGCAAAACAAACCTTTTGCATGACAGATCACACCCTAAGTCAATGCAAGACGTGAATCCACACGTCTTTGAATGTAATCTATTGTGCGAAAAACCCGCCTCGCATCTGGTGCGAAAGGGCTCAACGCCACCTATTCTGGCAAATGCCCTGGTGAATAATCCTGAAGTTTATAGTATTATAATAGCTTTTTTCTGTACTGCTATTTCATTAGCTATGATAGCCCTACAATATTTCAATAGTGACACTCAAATTGATATCGTGCGTTCCAAAAAAAGATACAATTACGACAGTAATACAATAGTTTTTTGGTGATAAATACTGTATTATGGTATTCCAACAGTGATTTTTTGTAAGGGTCTGTCAGCTGGCTATGGTAAATAAACCATAGTGTATGTACATTTCATTGTAGAGCGAGCGAGATCTGGCCAGCTGGCTGCCTTGCGTGACATCAGTTGCTATGTAAGGCAGTTCCGGACATTTCGAAGGGGGGCGTTCCCAATCAGTTTAATTAAACCGAAATAGTTTAAAAACAACAAATCTTCACGGAAAATCGTTTGCATCTTTGTTTTCATCGCGAAAAAATACAATAGCTGGTTCCAAATGTCAATTTTGGCCTATTTTAATGTCAGGGAACCTTTAAGAGGTTGGGTCAACTTCAGTACCAATATTGTCTCTTTATATTGGGCCTCTGGTGTACGCACAAGAAGCAATCTCTGGTGAAATTGACTTTCCTTGTTAGTTTTTGTTTTGGAGCTTACCTTTATTTTGTGGGCATCAATGATGCAAATTATAAGTTTTATGATTTAAAAGTTCTTTGTGCAAATTAAAAGATTTCACATGCAGAAAATGTACGTTTGAAAAACCGATGTAAAGTACTTTTCACAAGTTCAATACACCTGTATGGTCGTCTCCCCTGTATCTAACAGCCCAGAGAAGGCTGACTTTGAAGACCCCCCTCCCCCTAGCCATTAGAACCCCTTCTCCTCTTCACTATTTGAAACCAGTGGTTTGAAATTCCTGCTGTTTTACGTCACAAACACAGTTGCTCTGCATGGTTCACGCTGCCCAGTGTTGTGTGCTGTGTGCTTATGAGCCTATGCTGTGTGCTGTGTGTTTATGAGCCTGTGTTGTGTGCTGTGTGTTTATGAGCTGTGTTGTGTGCTGGGTGTTTATGAGCCTGTGCTATGTGCTGAGTGTTTATGAGTTTGTGCTGTGTGCTGTGTGCTTATGAGCCTATGCTGTGTGCTGTGTGTTTATGAGCCTGTGTTGTGTGCTGTGTGTTTATGAGCCTGTGTTGTGTGCTGTGTGTTTATGAGCCTGTGTTGTGTGCTGTGTGTTTATGAGCCTGTGTTGTTTGCTGTGTGTTTATGAGCTGTGTTGTGTGCTGGGTGTTTATGAGCCTGTGCTATGTGCTGAGTGTTTATGAGCCTGTGCTGTGTGCTGTGTGTTTATGAGCCTGTGTTGTGTGCTGTGTGTTTATGAGCCTGTGTTGTGTGCTGTGTGTTTATGAGCATGTGTTGTGTGCTGTGTGTTTATGAGCCTCTGTTGCGTGCTGTGTGTTTATGAGCCTGTGTTGCGTGCTGTGTGTTTATGAGCCTGTGTTGTGTGCTGAGTGTTTATGAGCCATCTGTTGTGTGCTGTGTGTTTATGAGTCTGTGTTGTGTGCTGGGTTTTTATGTGCCTGTGCTGTGTGTTTATGAGCCTGTGTTGTGTGCTGTGTGTTTATGAGCCTCTGTTGCGTGCTGTGTGTTTATGAGCCTGTGTTGTGTGCTGTGTGTTTATGAGCCTCTGTTGCGTGATGTGGGTTTATGAGCCTGTGTTGCGTGCTGTGTGTTTATGAGTCTGTGTTGTGTGCTGGGTGTTTATGTGCCTGTGCTGTGTGCTGAGTGTTTATGAGCCTGTGCTGTGTGTTTATGGGCCTGTGTTGTGTGCTGTGTGTTTATGAGCCTGTGTTGCGTGCTGTGTGTTTATGAGCCTGTGTTGTGTGCTGTGTGCTTATGAGCCTGTGTTGTGTGCTGTGTGTTTATGAGCCTTTTTTGCGTGCTGTGTGTTTATGAGCCTGAGTTGCGTGCTGTGTGTTTATGAGCCTGTGTTGAGTGCTGTGTGTTTATGAGCTTGTGTTGCGTGCTGTGTGTTTATGAGCCTGTGTTGTGTGCTGTGTGCTTATGAGCCTGTGTTGTTTGCTGTGTGTTTATGAGCTGTGTTGTGTGCTGGGTGTTTATGAGCCTGTGATGTGTGGTGAGTGTTTATGAGCCTGTGCTGTGTGCTGTGTGTTTATGAGCCTGTGTTGTGTGCTGTGTGTTTATGAGCCTGTGTTGTGTGCTGTGTGTTTATGAGCCTGTGTTGTGTGCTGTGTGTTTATGAGCCTGGGTTGGGTGCTGTGGGTTTATGAGCCTCTGTTGCGTGCTGTGTGTTTATGAGCCTGTGTTGCGTGCTGTGTGTTTATGAGCCTGTGTTGTGTGCTGTGTGTTTATGAGCCATCTGTTGTGTGCTGTGTGTTTATGAGCCTGTGTTGTGTGCTGTGTGTTTATGAGCCTGTGTTGCATGCTGTGTGTTTATGAGCCTCTGTTGTGTGCTGTGTGTTTATGAGCCTGTGTTGTTTGCTGTGTGTTTATGAGCTGTGTTGTGTGCTGGGTGTTTATGAGCCTGTGCTATGTGCTGAGTGTTTATGAGCCTGTGTTGTGTGCTGTGTGTTTATGAGCCTGTGTTGTGTGCTGTGTGTTTATGAGCCTGTGTTGTGTGCTGTGTGTTTATGAGCCTGTGTTGTGTGCTGTGTGTTTATGAGCCTGTGTTGTGTGCTGTGTGTTTATGAGCCATCTGTTGTGTGCTGTGTGTGTATGAGTCTGTGTTGTGTGCTGAGTGTTTATGAGCCTGTGTTGCGTGCTGTGTGTTTATGAGCCTGTGTTGTGTGCTGTGTGTTTATGAGCCTGTGTTGTGTGCTGTGTGTTTATGAGCCTGTGTTGCGTGCTGTGTGTTTATGAGCCTGTGTTGTGTGCTGTGTGTTTATGAGCCTGTGTTGTGTGCTGTGTGTTTATGAGCCTGTGTTGTGTGCTGTGTGTTAATGAGCCTGTGTTGTGTGCTGGGTGTTTATGAGCCTGTGATATGTGCTGAGTGTTTATGAGCCTGTGCTGTGTGCTGTGTGTTTATGAGCCTGTGTTGTGTGCTGTGTGTTTATGAGCCTGTGTTGTGTGCTGGGTGTTTATGTGCCTGTGCTGTGTGTTTATGAGCCTGTGTTGTGTGCTGTGTGTTTATGAGCCTCTGTTGCGTGCTGTGTGTTTATGAGCCTGTGTTGTGTGCTGTGTGTTTATGAGCCTCTGTTGCGTGCTGTGTGTTTATGAGCCTGTGTTGCGTGCTGTGTGTTTATGAGTCTGTGTTGTGTGCTGGGTGTTTATGTGCCTGTGCTGTGTGCTGAGTGTTTATGAGCCTGTGCTGTGTGTTTATGAGCCTGTGTTGTGTGCTGTGTGTTTATGAGCTTGTGTTGCGTGCTGTGTGTTTATGAGCCTGTGTTGTGTGCTGTGTGCTTATGAGCCTGTGTTGTGTGCTGTGTGTTTATGAGCCTTTTTTGCGTGCTGTGTGTTTATGAGCCTGTGTTGTGTGCTGTGTGTTTATGAGCCTGTGTTGAGTGCTGTGTGTTTATGAGCCTGTGTTGTGTGCTGGGTGTTTATGAGCCTCTGATGCGTGCTGTGTGTTTATGAGCCTGTGTTGTGTGCTGTGTGTTTATGTGTCTGTGTTGTGTGCTGTGTGTTTATGTGTCTGTGTTGTGTGCTGTGTGTTTATGAGCCTGTGTTGTGTGCTGTGTGTTTATGTGCCTGTGCTGTGTGCTGAGTGTTTATGAGCCTGTGCTGTGTGCTGTGTGTTTATGAGCCTGTGTTGTGTGCTGTGTGTTTATGAGCCTGTGTTGTGTGCTGTGTGTTTATGAGCCTGTGTTGTGTGCTGTGTGTTTATGAGCCTGTGTTGTGTGCTGTGTGTTTATGAGCCTCTGTTGCGTGCTGTGTGTTTATGAGCCTGTGTTGTGTGCTGTGTGTTTATGAGCCTGTGTTGTGTGCTGTGTGTTTATGAGCCTGTGCTGAGTGTTTATGAGCCTGTGCTGTGTGCTGTGTGTTTATGAGCGTATGTTGTGTGCTGTGTGTTTGTGACTCTGTGTACTCTCCTGCACAGCTGCTGCCGAAGCACTGCGCTCAGACCATCAGCACAGCCAGGAATAAGAGGCTGAAGAAGCCAGAGCCAAAGAAGGGCGTCGTACAGAAGGAGAAACCAGGAGCCGAGAGCCTGAGGAAGGACAGAGCTATCGTTACTACGTATGTACTGCACACATATACACATGCACACGCGCGCGCACGCACACACACACGCACACACACGCGCGCGCACACTCACATACACACATACATATGCACGCACGCACACACGCACACGCACACACACGCACGCACACACGCGCGCGCACACACACACACTCACACACACATGCGCACACACACACACACCCATAGATCAAACACATACACTCACAAATGCGCACACTCACTCACACACACTCACACCCACAGATCACACAAACACACTCACACACATGCACACACACGCACACACGCACCCATACACACACGCACAATGCGCATACACACACACACTCACATGCCTTTCTTTGCAAAATAATTATCTCAAGTTTAAATCCTCAAAATGAGAGGCTGATCATATTCACACCATTTTCATTTACTCTGACAACCATATTGTCCCGAAAGTTCACATCCAACTCACATCCAGTCCAGCTGCAGATGTTCTCACGGGTGCTCTGCACTCTCCACTTACATCTTTGTTAAAAAATGACTTTTACTTCTATCATTGAATAATGGAAAAATTTATTTTGTAAAAGATGGCTATTTTTTTTTTTTAATTCCAAAATTTTGGCTACTATCTTTTTTTACGCCTCACTGTTGACATCTTACCTTGTGCTCTGTGAAGTTACCCTTTAAAAGATGAACAAAAAACATCACAAAATTTTAGAAAAACTTAAGACTAGTTGCATATGTTTTTTTTTTTTAAATTTCCGAATGGAAAACCGGCTGCTCTGGTATTTACTGTCCCCTCCTCTCTCCCACAGAATGGACAAACTGCACCTGTCCCTGACGGAGCTGTGTACCTCCCTCAGTCACTGCGGCCAGTTTACCGTGTGGGGGCACACCATCGTCCCCGCCGAGTTCCTCATCGCGCAGCTTGAGGCACAACTCACAAAGTACGGCGCGTTATCTGCGCTGTCCCTCCCGAAACATAACCAACCACCTGCACAAACCCCCATTCCAAATCTCTTTTTGAGTCTCAGCTGTTACAGAAAATATAGTCCACGGGTCACTAATGTCTCCCGAACAGTGCAGGTGTTTATATTATGATACAACGCAGGGCTGGTTCAGGCTATATTGTGTGAGAGCAAGAAAAGTGTGACGCGCCATGGCATTGTGGGAATTAAGCAGGTGCTTATCTGTAGCAAAATACAACACAAAGTGCATCAGCAAGGTCAAAAGTGCTGAAAACCCCTCAAGAAGTAATGCTCCAAGCGGCAGAAGTGACTTCTGTAGCTAGACCCTGTACTGCAGGGTTTCTCAACAATTTCCTGAAAGGGCCAGAGGTTCCAGGTTACAGCGTTTTAGTTCAGCCGTGCAGGTACACGCCAGATTTTACAAACCAGCCACAAGAGCATTGGTGCTTGATCATGTCGCATGAAGAGCCAAAAGTACATAGGTTTTCCTTGCAACAAACCTACACCGAGTTCTTCTCTCCTCTCTGCTAGAAGGTGTCCTATTTAGTTGAATAAGCAAGTGTGTTCATTGGTGGGAATGAAATCTTTCTCACTCTGGACCCTCCATTGAAGACCTAGGCTGCATTTGAATAGTCCAAAAATTACATCCAATCTCCTAATTCCTCACCACTTTTCTTTACCCTTGGTAGAAAATGTCATGAGGTAAAGGAGAGGTGTGAAGGAAAAGACAACCGCGCTGCTGAGGGAAGCTGAATGCGCTTACTTGGTGACACGGTCATGCGTCTTCAAATATTGCTGCCTCATGGAATTACAGAATGGTACCATCTCCTGTCTTTTCCTAAAGGATGGGTCTGTGTACCCTATGGGAAAGGTGATAAGTTAAAAAGCACTGAAGCACCTTTCCTGTACATTTAGTGGATCCAAACACTTGTAAATACTTCCTGGTCATTTTTCAGGAGTAAGGAACTTTCCTGATCAAAAAGGTGTATTAAAATGCTGCCCAGGACTGAATGCCAGCCAGTAAAATGTATAGGGATATTCAGGACATCTGCCTAAAATAAATCTTTTCACGTCATTCTTCCATGGAAGAAACTGAATTGAAATCAAAATACAAAAGCGTAGCGAAAATTTATTTCATACAATATCCAATATAAAACTCCACCTGAAAAAAACCAAGCACTAATAACATAATAGCAGATCTCTTAAGCCAGCATTTAGAATGATATAATTATATTTTAATTAAAATGTACATTTCAGGCATGGAGATAAAAATACGGGACCGAAAATAATATATTCATTCCAATGAAGAGATTGATTAATTAATTTCAATAAACACATAATGACTCAATTGTAGAGGTATATGTTTGTGCTTTTGCACTAAGCCAAGTGACAGTTGACACGGCTGTGCACACGCCAGAGGGACGTTTAAAAGTCATACACAAGTGAACGAGGATGTCTCATTTCCCAACTGAGGATTTCTCTGGCCTTGTGTCTCGTCCTTGCATCTCTACCTCGCGCCTCATGAGGGGGGAGTTAAGGCTAAGACCCACATATGGGAGACGTGAATGCAAAATAAAGTAATGGGTTTGAACCCACTGACTGCGCTATAGGGCTGTCATCACTCGCTTACTGGATACATTTTCAATACATTCCTTTGACTCAGTGTGGACTCATAGCTTTCAATGCAAGGACTAGCAACTGTAAATCACAAATAGCAGAAAAGGATTTTCTTATAAAAACAGGCAGCTACATAAAAAGCCAATGTAGTCATCAGTGTCTCATGTTTCAAGCCTCCCATTAATAACCATTAGCCTTTAGCTTTCTGGACCCGGCGCAAAGAGCACTGTCGTTAACCCCGTCAAATATAACTTCAGTCAAGAAGACTAAGATGCATTTCAGATGTGTTTCCTCTTACATGCTCAACATGTGCTGCCCGATGTTTTTAATAGTCACTGATAGCTAGAGGTCTGTGTTATATGAAGATGAAGTATGTCAGATAGCAGTCTCTGTGGCACAGCTGTATGGGTGGCATATGGCTGTCATGTCCACTGCGGGTCATGAGAAGGGTTAAAGAGGCTCTGGGAGGGGAGACGTGAAAAAATAGATGTCTGAATGTGGCAGTTTCCATAAATATTCCCATATGTCATATGGATACTCACCACATTAGTCACTCTCCTAATGTGGGTACTGTCATTTTTAATTCCTCGACAATTCTTTGTGCGTGCTTTTTTGCTGCTGCAGTTTCCCAGTTGTTATGTCAGCTATTCTCTGCATTCTGATCCCTTATTGGGCTGTAGGAGAGCTGTGTTGGATGAGGATGTGGGAACTGGGCTTGAAGGTTCAGTAGTGCTGTCCTTTCATTGCAAATAAGGCTCCTCATATGAATTGCTTCAGAATCAAGCCAGCTGTTTTATTTTTTGTGGGTTATAAAAAGTTACAGCAGTGTAAATCACTCAGGATTACAGATGAGATATTAGTGGGGATTAATTCTGTGTGTGCGGACAGAGAGGCTGACATCTGTTCCTGTAAAATAAAAATCACCATGTGTTGAGAGGCTTTGATCTCCAGAGCATACATGACTGCAAAAGCTAATCATTAGTCTCACTCTGCCCCAAAATGGCTGATGGCTGAACCTTTCAAGAACAGCCAATTGCTTTTCACTTGCTTGTCTGGAAAGAAGTCCTTGTGCTTTTCTGAAACAGCTTATTGCTACCCTCACACTGATTTCCCGCTACTCCTCAGGACTTTCGTGCAGATGACCGGGTATGTCCAGGCCACGCACGAGATCTCTCGTCCCTCTGACCTGCTGGCTGGGATCAGAGCCTACACAGCCAGTCTGCACACGCTGTCTCACTATATCAATGTGGACATCACCCGCCTGGTGAAAAACGTCCTGCTGCAGCAAACTCAGCCGCTCGACAGCCAGGGAGAGCAGACCATTACCACAATCTACACCAACTGGTATATACACCCACCACCATTACCACAGTCTACACCAACTGGTATATAAACACAGCACCATTACCACAATCTACACCAACTGGTATATAAACACAGCACCATTACCACAATCTACACCAACTGGTATATAAACACAGCACCATCACCACACTCTACACCAACTGGTATATAAACACACCACAATTACCACAATCTACACCAACTGGTATATACACACACCACCATTACCACAATCTACACCAACTGGTATATAAACACACCACCATCACCACACTCTACACCAACTGGTATATAAACACGCCACCATGACCACAATCTACACTAACTGGTATATAAATACACGACCATCACCACACTCTACACCAACTGGTATATAGACACAACACCATCACCACACTCTGCACCAACTGGTATATAAACACACCACCATCACCACACTCTACACCAACTGGTATATAAACACGCCACCATGACCACAATCTACACTAACTGGTATATAAATACACGACCCTCACCACACTCTACACCAACTGGTATATAAACACACCACCATCACCACACTCTGCACCAACTGGTATATAAACACACCACCATCACCACACTCTGCACCAACTGGTATATAAACACACCACCATCACCACACTCTACACCAACTGGTATATAAACACACCATCATCACCACACCCTGCACCAACTGGTATATAAACACACTACCATCACCATGAGCTGTTCAGAGTGTGTCCCAGCGCTTTGCCCGTACTCAGCTGGGACAGGCTCCAGCTCCTTGCGACCCTAGTGAAGAAGAAGCGGATAATGGATGGATTGATGGATCGGAAGATTTCCAGATGTTTCCCATAAAGCATGATTTTATGGGGTTTTTTATGTTCTTCATTCATGGGTTCTTTTCTGTATGTAGCTGACATCCAACATACTGCTCTGATGATCTAAACAGAGCTGGGATTGATGGGATATCCCACACTTCCACACAGGTATCTGGAGGGCCTACTACGGCAGGCCAGCAGCGCTCTGATCGTCCACTGTCCCACAATGCATTGCTTCATCAACCAGCCGACTGAGAATGCGCAAGCCTTCCGAGCCGAGGAATTCTCCGACGTCCTCGGTGAGCCCCCCGGCGACTGGTCATTATCTCATCCGCACCACAGTCATTAGGCTTCATCTATTTGAACAAGCGGTTTGTTGGCATTTTTTTTTTCCAAATTCTTTGTTAGCATTATACAGTAAGGCTCAGTTGCTTTCAAATTACCAGTGGTGATTGTTGAATCAGCATTACAATTTTCTGTTTTTGTGAGCTCTTACTTCAATGGGTTTTGAATACAGTGCTGGTAAAATGTTTTCACCCCCTGCCCGGTTTCTTCTATTGTTGCTTTTTTGGCGATATTTAACTGTATCAGAGCATCCTATTCATTTTAATGTAAGACAAAGGCAATGTGGGTAAACACAAAATGCAGCTTTTAAATGATCACTTCATTTATTGAGGGTAAACCTATATCACCCATGTGAAAGAATAATTGCCCCGACACACAGGGCTGTACGCAGAGTTCTGAAAATACAGAGGTCCAGGAACAGAATATTCCCCCCTCATCCCCCCAAGAAAAAAGAAATTGCTGCGAGCTGACATTTGAAAAATAGCATTACAACAGTGTCAAGTGATGTATCAAGTGAAATGTTTTGCTATGATTCGCAGAAAAGTCAGATACACAGGTCACTGTCTGTATAGAATTGTATTAGAATTATCAATATTATTCAAATAGTAGCCTACATGAGGCCTCAGAAAAATGACAGCTCAGTTGAGTGACTGTAAACGTTGCAGGGCAGGCAGGGCAACTGTCAGTGGCCTCCACCGTAGCATTAGATGGCGATTGGGCAGAGTTGTCAGAAGACTTACCTGCACCTTCTTTGCCTTCCCTCTTTCTTTAAAACTGAAAGCTTAATGAGGTCTTTTGTAATTTTTTCATTGTGCTGAATCAACGGAGGAAATGCATTTAATTATAGTAATGACAGCTTCCAAGCCTTAATTCATCTCGCAGTAAGATGAAGGAAAATTATCATGCAAAGTTGACACAGAACTTGGAATGTAACATTAATTTGCACGCAGAGTCCAAGAATAATTTTTGTTCATCTGTCATGGGTTGAAAGTCTGCATTAACGTTAGTGTTTTGCCTGCAGTAGTCAATTTATGAGCTAATGGTAGCTGACGTTCGTTATAGGCAAAATCACATCACAAAAATGAGAATCAATGCTGCTAGATCTCACGTTAAATTACGTAATGCAGTGTTCTTACCTGAAATTTTTTACGGCATAACGTCAGTTTGCAACTGGACCCATTAATGTTGGCTAGCTAGCTTGTTAGCTTCACAATCCCAGGTGAATTTATGTCTGATTTTGCATTAAAATAACACATCAAACTTGTTCGTATTGACACATGACATGGACTCGTTCTTGAATACATTACATTTGAAACAGTATTATGGTGTGTAGACAGTATGTTTAATACCTCCAGAATTAATGAGAATAATGGCAATACTAGTACATGATAAAATAATAAACAAGGTTTTATCACTCACATTAGTTTGTCTCAATGGCTTGTTTATTGAGAGTTAGATCTGCGCAAAATAGCCAGTGGGAGCATTTTTTGTGATATTTGATTTATCTGGCTTGTTTGGTGGATTAAAAGCAATAATGGGTTTTGATTGCTCGGCTGCAACACGGGAAGAGCATCAATATTGATAAAGTAGATCAAAAAACAATATCCCAGCACACATGAGGATATGGCTGACACTATTTTATTGAGTTACATTAAAAACAAGGAAGAGCAAATTATGCGAGGACAAACTTACCCTTTATTTCATCAAAGGGTTCTTACAAAAAAGAGTTAAAAGTAGACTTTTGTGATGTGCCTCATCTATTGGATTTGTTAGTGCATCCTGGAAAAAAAAAAAATTGAAAGTGTGTTCTGTGCAAACCCACTGACCGTCTGCACCTTGTCATCTAACAAAACATTCTGCATTTATCTGTCAATCTCTCTCTGCCTATAGAGTTGCAGGCTCTAGCTGAGCTGATTGGTCCATACGGCCTCAAGTTCATGAGTGAGAATCTGATGTGGCACATCACCTCACAGGTTACAGAGTTGAAGGTAGGACGTCACCTCACAGGTTACTGTGATGAAGTGTAACATTACCTCCTAGGTTACTGTGCTGAAGGTAAGTTGGTCATAACCTCACAGGTTACTAAGCTGAAGGTACGCCATCATCTCTTTAATTATGGTGCACAAGGTAGGACATCAACTCAAAGGGTACATTTTGAGAGTCTGGTTTTCAAACCATAACTGTTACCAGTGCTGGAGCCCCCAAACACTGCCTCCTACCTCTGTGGAAGTAAGCCAAATGCAGCCTGACTGTTCCTACTGAGGGACTTCACAACATAAGCATGCTGGCCAAAAAGTCTCTTTGTTGTTTACATTTTATAATGAGACTTACAAAATATATGTAACTAGAAGAGCACTCAGAGAGCGCAGAACCTCCGCCGCTAGGGGGCAGCAAAGCCAAAAGCACGGCGATTGGAACTCCGGCCCATTGGAAAGACTTGAAATCTTGAACTTTGGCGTATATCTCAGCAGTACTTTGGCCTAGATATGCCATAATGTGATCACCTCTTCCTTGACTTAATACCCACCTACCCTGAAAATTTCATCAAAATCCGGCCATTAGTTTTTGAGTTATCTTGTACACAAACAAACAAACAAACCAACAAACAAACGGCACCAAAAACATAAACCTCCTCGGCGGAGGTTAATAATTTATGTTTGTGGTATTATTTAAAAAAAATATCAAGTTTCACCTCTAATTGTAAGAATGCAATACTTGTTAAAATGGACTGAATTCTTGGTTTAACCCCTGAGTGAGTTTCCCCATTCCCGACTAACCACACTGTAGATGATATGCCACCAGAATTTCCCCTAATAATGGTATAATTAAGCAAGTTTAACTCCACTACTAACTCCACTACTACAGCCGATTACAGAAAACTTCTGAGGATTATTTTCATCGATACTATTCAGCACTTTTATTTATAAGAATGTCTGTTCAGTTAGCAGTGCAAGTTGTTGAAAATTCTCTGAGATATAAGCATTTTCATGAAGTCATAAAGGTAATTCAGATGTAAAATTTGACCCTGGGTATGTATGGGTACAGATTATCAAAGGCTAGAAAATCACACCAGTCATTTAAAAATCCCTTCTGTTTCAGAAACTTGTGGTTGAAAACATGGACATTTTGGTGCAGATGAAGTCTAACTTCGATAAGCCAGAGGTGATGGCCAATCTTCAAAAAAGACTTCCTGGTGAGCAAATAAATTCACCTTTCAGTGATTAATCCTGCCCTCTTTTGTTTAACATTACGCACAGTATCATCTAAATTTCATGTGAACTTGACAGACGGGTGAAAAACTAATGGAAACATCTACATAAACAGCCTTACTAAGGTGTTGCACCTCTACAAGCTGCCAGATCATCTTAAAACACCTTGGCATAGAGTTTACGAGTGTAAGATTATACTGGAAGGCTTAAGTATTGCTTAAGTAAGCAATTCAATGTCCCCTTATTGCCTGTGGGGCTCAGCCTATTGTCAGTCAGGAAGAGACCAATCCTATCATGGCAAAATTCTTCATCATAGGATATAACGGTGATCTCTCAGAGTAACTCATCATTGATTTGCTATTACTCTTCTGCCTTTCCTGGGACGAGGGGAGCCAAACCACACCAGGGATATGAAGTGAAGCGTATATTTGTTATGTTTGTCCACACATTTATGCAGGAGTTTTACTTTCATGTCTCCTATCTGTACATTCCATATCTAATGAATTGTAAAATTGTATTTCTGGCTAATCTGCGGTATGTATTTGAACTGATTTTGTACAAGTCACAGTGAAACAACACCTGCTATACTACTTCACTGTTTGCGGTTAAAAGACTTTTCAATGGCTTATGCTTGCACAACTCATCTGTCCTGTTCCCTCCGGGTTCCTCATTGGCCGGTTGAAGAGTGTAAAAATGTCCTCTGTTCCAGCTTCTGAAAGTGTGCTGAAGAGAATGACCATCATTGGTGTGATCCTGTCCTTCAGAGCCATGGCACAGGGCATGCTGGGAGATGTATGTATTGACCATCTTTACTGTGATCATGCCAACAACAATTATATACATTAAAAAAAAACATATCATTCGCTTTTGCTATATGATTGTAGACGAAGGCTACTGACGCTAATGCTGGAACACATAGTTTACATTAGTTATAAACTAAAAATATGTTGGAGTTAATCTTTCTGCTCTAAACCCATAGTGTTATGACTAGTCAAGAATGTCCAGAATGATTCATCCCCACCTTAAGTCTTTATAAAAGTCATCAAGCAACTGCAAGACAACTTTGCTTATGAGTAAAATTATACCCGAGTGCTCTGTACAACTCTGTTTTGATAGGTCTTGATTGAGTAACTCACATCAAATCGTCAGTTGCTTACATGCAGAGCAGTGTGTTAGAGGACAGAAAAACATTCATAACTGGGTAACTTACCAGTACCAGCCAACTGACGGGGAATTTAAGTGGAGGCCGTAAATTTTCCTGTTTGTCGACTGAATCCATGAAAAATTCAATAATTTTAAGCTCAACAATTATGAAAGGAGGAGAGTATCCATTTCCAGTGATGATCATTTTTAAGCCAAAATGCCTGGTGTCATCTGTCATGTTGAATTTCCGCCCTTGAAATCTGTTTCCCTCCCCAAATTCCCAATGACCTCACAATATAGCATCTAAGAGCAATAGATTCCCTTCCTGTAAAAAATGTGTCCTAATTCACCTGTTCTCCCCAGGTAATGCATAAGCACTGCCCGTACCTCATGCGCCCTATCCAGAGCCTGAGGGACCTTGTGTCTCTGGACACTGACATGAAGGTAATGCATGTTTTTATTTTTACTCAGGTATGTGAGTGAAAATGCATTACAAGCAATAATAATAATAATTGTCCCTGCATTGTGGGAAATGGATTTTTCATGAATTTATGAGGAAAAATCCCTTAGATTATTGTACACTTTCACTTTTGCACTTTGATCAGGCCATATTAACTATTCTGAGAGTCTGAAACGAGATATCATTATTTGTATATTCCCAGTTATTTCCACTGTAAAAGCTGTAATACACTGGAACCAGATACTGCATATACCATCGCAAACAATACATTAATGAAATGCTGTGATTCTGCACTGCGACTGTATGGGAACTGAATACAAGTTTAAATTGCGGTGCAGAGTCAAATCTAGATATTAAGAAATTTGTACCAAAAATTACAAAGCGCTCTCAACATGTTGAACATGCAACCCAATGCACATAGTACATCAACACAGGATGTTTAGGCATGGTGTTTGTGGTGTATTTTTCTTAAAAAACCGGGTCTGTTTGCCACATCTTTCGAAATGAGACAGATAGGGTAAGAGAAGTGGTTTTGTCTGGCAAAGCAAACCAATTTACCGTCTGATGGCATTTGCAGTAGTTTGCATCTGATAAGATCGTATCTGGAGCTGGTCAGCTGAAACCACTTAATGTGTAAAGCTATGGCAATGGCTATATACAGCGCGAAAAAGCTTTCAAAAACTGCTTCGCAGGGTACAGCTGGCGCCAACAAACAGAAGCACAGGGAAAGGTAGAATTTAATGCACAGGAGACTCCAATTTCAAAATCTAAAGCAGTTTCTCAGAGTCAAAAAGCAAGCGACAGAAGGATAGTTTTGCACGATATGTTCTGTATCCGGGTCAGCGGTTTAATCACACTGCTCCCCCCCAGGTCACACTCAGCATCTTTGAGCTGGCCACTGCAGCCGGACTATCCTGTGATATCGACCCCGCCCTTGTCAATGCCCTGGCCAACATGCGTACAGGTACAACCTCTGTATCAATGAATGGACACCAAAGAAATAGCAACAACCGAAAACAGGGTGACTCTGGGATTTATACTGCCAAGGACATCCATTATTTCAGTCAAAATCACTCCCTAACAGCCTCGAATTTGATCTGCCAACCATTAATGACTGGAAAAACAAAGCAATTGGTTAAAAAATTAGACTTGCTGTTTATAAATGTCCTTGTCTCTTCAGTGATGTGTTTTAACACTCTGGTTTGTAACACTGATGGTCCCTGCTATTGTGTATCTCTCTGAATAAGCGTTGGCATGTGATGGTAATGTACGGTGATGGAAGCTGATGTCTTCCCCACAGAGTCATAATACTGAACAACAGGCTGGTAATAAGTAACTGCTTTATTCAAAATTAGTTGATGACATTGGAGGCATATTGTACAACTATTTTCCGTATAGACTAGTGTAGCCAATTTTTACAGAATCAGTTTTTATAGCTGTGGATTCAGTACACTTAGGTGATACAGTTTACCCTGCTGAAGGGCAAGACAGTAGTATCTTGACATAGATCGTACTCTGCAACCTTAAATTCTTGCCTACAAACCTCATTAACATGCAGCATTGCCTTCACTTTTGGGTGCTGCCTTCAGCTAATGTGATGTTCATTTAACTTGTTTTTAAATGGCGCTCAATATCTTTTTTGGGGCACACTGCAATAAAAATAAAAATAAATACAAGTAAGTCAGCCTTATCAGGTATTTTACATGTAAAATCTAATTTTCATGATTCTTTTGCTCAATTAGACAAGAATGTTGCCAAAGAGGTCAGGCAAGTTTGGAACATTTCAAAATTTAGCAATGAGCTGAGAGCAGCCATTTGAGACTATCAAAGCATTCTGTGACTGTGACCCCACCCCCTCTTGACTGTACCCTCCTCCTACTCCATCCTACTCCTCAAGACTACACCCTATCACTGCCCCTACCCACCCCTGCTCCACCGTCCTCCTGAGGACTACACCCTATCACCGCCCCTACCCACCCCTGCTCCACCCTCCTCCTGAGGACTACACCCTATCACTGCTCCTACCCACTCCTGCTCCACCCTACTCCTGAGGACTACATCCTACCCCTGCTCCTACCCACTCCTGCTCCACCCTCCTCCTGAGGACTACACCCTATCCCTGCTCCTACCCACTCCTGCTCCACCCTACTCCTGAGGACTACACACTATCCCTGCTCCTACCCACTCCTGCTCCACCCTACTCCTGAGGACTGCACCCTATCACTGCTCCTACCCACCCCTGCTCCACCCTCCTCCTGAGGACTACACCCTATCACTGCCCCTACCCACCCCTGCTCCACCCTACTCGTGAGGACTACACCCTATCACTGCCCCTACCCACCCCTGCTCCACCCTCCTCCTGAGGACTACACCCTATCACTGCCCCTACCCACCCCTGCTCCACCCTCCTCCTGAGGACTACACCCTATCACTGCCCCTACCCACCCCTGCTCCACCCTCCTCCTGAGGACTACACCCTACCCCTGCTCCTACCCACTCCTGCTCCACCCTCCTCCTGAGGACTACACACTATCCCTGCTCCTACCCACTCCTGCTCCACCCTCCTCCTGAGGACTACACCCTATCCCTGCTCCTACCCACTCCTGCTCCACCCTACTCCTCAAGACTACACCCTATCCCTGCTCCTACCCACTCCTGCTCCACCCTACTCCTCAAGACCACACCCTATCCCTGCTCCTACCCACCCCTGCTCCACCCTCCTCCTGAGGACTACACCATATCCCTGCTCCTACCCACTCCTGCTCCACCCTACTCCTGAGGACTACACCCTATCCCTGCTCCTACCCACTCCTGCTCCACCCTACTCCTCAAGACTACACACTATCCCTGCTCCTACCCACTCCTGCTCCACCCTACTCCTGAGGACTACACCATATCACTGTTCCTACGCACTCCTGCTCCACCCTACTCCTGAGGACTACACCATATCCCTGCTCCTACCCACTCCTGCTCCACCCACCTCCTGAGGACTACACCCTATCCCTGCTCCTACCCACTCCTGCTCCACCCTACTCCTGAGGACTACACCCTACTCCTGCTCCTACCCACTCCTGCTCCACCCACCTCCTGAGGACTACACCCTATCACTGCTCCTACCCACTCCTGCTCCACCCTACTCCTGAGGACTACACCCTATCCTTGCCCCTACCCACTCCTGCTCCACCCTACTCCTGAGGACTACACCCTACCCCTGCTCCTACTCACTCCTGCTCCACCCTACTCCTGAGGACTACACATTACTCCTGCTCCTATCTGCTCCCGCTCCACCCACCTTCTTCTCTTCTCAGTTAAGAACTACACCCTATCCACTTCCACTTCCTACCCCTGCCCCTTCCTGCTCTTGACTACACCCTACTCCCGCTCCTCCTAGCTTCTGCTGCTGACGTCTTATGCGGTTCGCTTCCCTCACACGACAACATCTGGAGTCGAGCTTAGCATTCAATCAATCTGAGACAAACTGAAAAAATCTAAGACAAACTGACAAACTCTGAAATTGCTGAAGCTGCAGGCGCATTATGTTGTGGGACGTAAGCAAAACACAGAAAACGTCTGCAACGGCCGCTGTCCTCCCCCCTGCTCCTGACTGTACCTTCCTTCTCTCACAGATAGCTCCTCAGTAGATGAGGAATATAAGTTGACCTGCTTGCTCCTGGTGTACATTGCCGTCTCCCTGCCCATCCTGTCTCTGGACCCCAACTCATACTACAGCCGTGAGAACGGAGGTAAGGCCAAACCACAGCCGAAACCCTCCCCCCGCCCCCTCCGCTTTCCTCACACAAAAACCCTTTCAGTCTGTCTAATCACATACCACAGAGCAGACCTCTGAGCGGCAAACACCTCTGTTTTTTTATACAACACCCATAACTCCCCCCCGCACTGCACACAGCACACATTTATATTTTAATGAACATGTTTTTCTGCCTTAAAAAAATAAATAACTTAATTTACAATTCAGCCATATCAGGCTGACGCACAATCATTACTTTAATGTTGGCTAATAGCCTGTTGACCTCGACTGTTTGGCTCCAAGCCTGAATTAAAAACAGGCAAGATCAACAAATACCAGCGATGGGCCAGGGGCTAACCAGGGAACGGAAACTGGCATTTATTTTCCACAGACTGCCATCACTCCCACAATGCACCTCTGCACATCTGCAGAAACAAGCATGCCCTCATTCTCATTCTGGAGTTTCCATCTTACCCAGGGCAAAGCTTTGATTTGAGAGTCGGTCGGGACAAAGGAAATGCGATCGCATGCAGAGTGCGAGCTGGAAAATGTTTGCGCTAATTTGAATGCAGTTCAGCCTTTTCAGTTTACAGAGATTATCTTGAAGAGTATTTTGTTGATTTATTATGATGTTTTCATTAATAGATGCCATACTTACATACAACCGCAACTCAAAAAATGTTGAGACTTACATGGGAAATGCACATAAAACAGAAAGAAGTGATTTCTAAATTTACTTTCACTAGTATTTTATTGCAGACCGTATGAGGTTATTTTATGCTATGTTATGTTATTTCGTTATGGTCAATTTAATTTCATTTGTAAATATAAATCAATTCCTGCCATTTATGCCTGCCACACATTCCAAAAATGGAATTTTTGGGACAGGGGCTATTTAGGACTAGTAATGAGGCAAAAATATGTGAATAATTATGTGATTTGAAGCAGCTTGTGTCAGCAGGAGATTATAATTATGACTGTTGCGCAAGTTAAGCCTCGCCTGCGGGAAAAATGGGACAACATTACACCAGAAACAATGACTTTGTGTCTTCAGTCCTTTAACATTTATTACGTGTTGTGAAAACGATTGGCAACGTAAAGCGGTAAGTACTTCACTTTGCCGGCTTGTTTTGAAGTATATTGTAAGGATCAAAATTGAAATGAGTTTACTTTGAGAAAGCAATAAAATTCATGTGGTGAAACATCAACACTAAACCCCGGTAAGTGTGGTGCAATCAATTGTTTTGGGGAAACCGATTACCTCAAAACAAATTATGTACACCAACTTAATGATCTTGTGTACAAAGCACTTAAAAACGTGGCAAGAATAACTTTTACCATATGTTCTTTAGGTACCGTCCACACAATTCAATGAAGTTGTCATACAGAATTTTTTTTGTGGTAATAGGTTTCCACAAAACATTTAAGTTTGCCACACTATCTGGGTTTTCAGTGAAATAATGCACTGTTGTATTATTTTAATCATAATACAGATCAAAGTGATTTAAAAATCGCTATTTTCCATTTTAATTTTAATGTACCATACCGTCCTAACTTTTTTTAAAATTTGGGGTTGTAATTGTTTTTCCGTTTTTTTTTTTTAATCTTAGTACTTTGGATTTTTCTGAGATATAAGCAAAATGGTCCATTCACTCTTTTGTAAATGAATAATACAGTGACTGTCAGGCAAAAAGTGACCAGTGTAGAAAACTATACTGATTGTGTCATCATTTTAAACTAAATTGTTATTAAGATACCAATTTAACACTAATGTGACCACTGGCATAATTGTGTTACTCGGCAAAAATTGTGGGATTTTTAGTCCAGTATGTCTCTAGTATACAGTATCTCACAAAAGTGTGTACACCCTTCACATTTCAACAATTAATTTATTATATTTTTTCAAGGGGCAACGTTACAGAAATGTAATCTGAATATATTCTACAGTAGTCATTGTACAATATGTGTAGCGGTGTAGATTTACTGCACTGTCCAAATAACTGAACAAACAGTCACTATTTCCAAAATGGGTGACAACAAAAGTGAGTACTCCTTACTGTCAACATGCCAAATTGTGTCCATAGTGTCAATATTTAGTGTGACCATCATTGTTGTCCAGCACTGCCTTGATCTCTGAGGCATGGAATTCACCGGAGCTGCACAGGTTGTTGCTGGGATCCTCCTCCACTCCTCCATGACAACATCATGGAGCTGGTGGATGTTGGACACCTGCTGCTCCTCCACCTTCCTCTTGAGGATGCCCCACCGGTGCTCAATGGTATTCAGGTCTGGAGACATACTTGGCCACACCATCACCTTCACCTTCAGCTTTTTCAGGAAGGCATTTGTCATCTTGGAGGTCGTTCTCATGTTGGAAAACTGCTGTTTCTGAAGGGAGGGCATCATGTTCTGCTTCAGAATGTCACACTATGTGTTGGAGTCCATTATTCGATCAATGAAACACAGCTCCCCAGGACCAGAAGCTCTCGTGCAGCCCCAGACCATGATGCTGTCACCTCCATGTTTGACAGTAGACAGTACACACTTGTCTTGGTACTCCTCACCAGGGTGCTGCCGCACATGCTGGACCGCATCTGAGCCGAACAAGTTTATCTTGGTCTCGTCACACCACAGAACATGGTTCCAGTGGTTCATGTTCTTGGACTGGTTGTCTTCGGCAACCTTTTTTTGGGCTTTCTTGTGGGCTATTTCAGGCTTTCTTGTGGGTTTGCTTCAGAAGAGGCTTCTGTCTAGGCCAACGGCCATGCAGACCGACTTGGTGCAGCGCTCAGTATATGGTCTGAGCACTGACAGGCTGTTCTCCCACTGCTGCAACCTCGTTAGCAATGCTACCAGCACTCCTGCGTCTGTTTACTGAAGCCGACTTGTGCACCTGACGCAGAGCACGAGGAGTCAACCTCTTTGGTCGACCCTGACGAGGCCTGTTCCGAGCAGAACCAGTCTTGGAAAACTGCTGAATAATCTTAGCCACCGTGCTGTAGCTCAGTTTCATGGTTTCACAGATCTTCTTGTATCTTAGACCATCTTTGTGCAGAGCAATAATTCTCTTTTTTAGACCCTCAGAGTGTTCGTTCCCATGAGGTGCGATGTTGACCATCCAGTGACCAGAATGAAAGCATTGCACCCAAAGCACCACAATTTAAATCTTCAACACATGATGCACAACCTCATATGGCCCTGTCGAACAGCATGAACATGATGAATAAGACACGTTTCATTGCTTGGTTGACCATTACCAATTGGGGTGTGTACTCACTTGTTGCCACCCATTTTGGAAATAATGACTGTTTGTTCAGTTATTTGAACAATGCAGTAAATCTACACTGCAACACATATTGTACAATGACTGCTCTAATTTATATATAAGTTTCATTTCTGTAACATCCCTTGAAAAGATACAATCAATTAATTGTTTATATGTGAGGGGTGTACTCACTTTTGTGAGATACTGTATGTAGTCGTGGAAAACTAACAGGTTATGTTATCAACCTATACATTGTAAAAACATTTTGCTGGAATATTCTTCTATATTCTATACCCTGGTTACCAGAAAAGTTAGTACGCTGTGTAAAAAGTCAATGAAAACGGAATGCAATGATTTGGGAATCATTTAACCCTTATATTTAATTGAAATTTGTACAAAGACCGCAAATCAAACGTTAAACTGAGAAATTTGTTATCTGAAAAATATTAGCTCATTTTGAATTTAATGCCAGTAACACATTTTAAATGAGTTTGGATGGGGGCAAGTTTACCGCTCTGTTGCATCATGGACTTTTTTTAACGCGTGCCCTGTTTCATTAGCAAATTTACGCAAAACCCTCAATTTGACATTATCTTATGCAGACCTACGCAGCATTTCGTTAAAAACTGATCAATGATTTTGCAGTATGTTTCTTTAAAACACAAAATTTCAGCAATAAGTTTATGTGAGACAGAACGTTAACTTACGCGCATAACCCTACTGCATAGTGGAATTGCCCTACCAGGGGAGCTAACATTGGGCTGTAATATATGTCAGTTAGCAAAATTCTTCATCATGTCACCTTCGTTGCCTGGGTCGTTATAACTTATGTTAAATTAGTTCAGTAGCTACAATTAGTGTAGCCGTCAAGTACTTGCATATCAGCTAATGTTTGAGTTTTATTCACTTCCTGCTGCAAAGCATCTCTGTGCACTCCTGAATCCCGCTCAGCTCTAGTAGAGTGGAAATAAAAAATTGTGTAAAAATACTGTATAGCTACGTTCGCTAGCCAGCAAGTTTGCAATCTTTCCTATTGAAGGGACATTATCATGCAACACAATTTGGCGCTTAAATCATTCCCAGATAACAATACATTCAACCGTTTCTGGGTGATTCAACCCCCATGAAATTCAAATATTGAACAAATGGTGCAAGCAAACAGGCTATTTTCCCTTGAATGGGGCACGACATTCTATTAGAGCAGTCTCTTTCTCGTCCCTTAGCTGTAATTTTACTCTTAAAGGAGTACCTTTCCATAACCATTATATAACATTAGATTGTAAGCTAGCTGGCTGGTCAGTATTGACTCTGAATTTAAAAACCATGGCAAGGTCAACCGTGAATCTCTGTGACTCATTACATCATATCAAAGTGATGTAGCTCAGTACAAACATAAAGCTCGCAACAAACTCAAAATTTACCAAACTCGCTTCAAAACTTACATGTGACACGTTCACTCATAAGATCCTCTATATCATGTATATCCCTGGGATAGGCTATCATGCAGCACTGAGAGTTAATGTCGTTTGTCATGTATATCTGCATGCCAGTGATCAGAGGTGTGTAATCCAGGGGCCAGAAAGTAACAATCCTACCATGTTTCCATTCCACCCGTAAACTCCTGTCAGATTTTACTTGTTAGTTTTACCTCTCAGATGAAGAATAGGGCCAACTGACAGGTCTTTTGTGGCTGGAACAATATCCTGGTATGGACTTTTACTTTCTGAACCTGGATTATACACCTCTGTCAGTGATGCAGACATAGTCGAGGTCTAGGTGCAGGAAATCTAACTTACCCGCTTCCTTTCAAGGCAGGCGATTAGTTTTGATAGCCGGATATCACACAAAAGACCTGTAATGTTTAAGTATTATCATCACAATGCAATATAGATGAAAATGACAGCCATAGTGAGCCGGGATGAATTCATTATTTAAAGCGCCCCTATCGGTATTTCTTCAAAAATACCGTCTGCTAGAGGTGTCATGGAGCTTTCCGTGAACTTATCAAAAAGGATGACCCCACATGAACCATTTCCTACACATGATTGATTTTGTATATTTATGCAGCTTTTGAGTGTGACTTGCTGTACCATGAGAATGTCCCTTTAAGCTTCTTTATGTGAGGTTTTGTTTCTTCAAACGTTTGATACGCGACTACAGCCAAAACAAACACTAAAGACTGGACAAAGCCGCGAGCTGTGGTGGTGCTCATATTGCATTGGACTGGAGCATGTTAGATTTATGATTCTGCACTTTTTGTTTTCCTCATTGACCAAGAGTTGGTCGAAATACTCTTGCCACGTTTGAAACAACGTGGTCCCAAGTCCCAACCACCCCTTGTCAAATTTACACATATGTATCTTAGGGCTGTTTACATGACTTGCAGTCACAAGATAAGGTCAGACACTACACAAGCCATGCCCTGACTGAAGACAAAAACAAACTTGATTGACATTCTCAAGGCTCGCACACCTGATTCAGACTGGTTTGGGATAGTGAACATATTATATTAAACGGCAATCAGAATAAGGCATGCGTAATTAACTCCTTTGTGCAGAATACAAATAATGCCAATTTTTCCTGTTATTCAGGAACCTATTTAAGGTTCATGACCCAGTATTTTTGTCGCAGAGACTCTGGAAAATTATTTCAGTAAAGCAAGACATTTTGAAATTCAATTGCAGAATTATTTAGGAATCAAATCTGGGAATTTACGGACGCCGGCATCGATATCTGCGTAACGGGGTTAAGCAAAGAGTATGGCTTTTCATAGAATGTTCCTGAGATCACAAAAATAGCAGAAAAATCCTGTCGTGGATTCCTGGGATGAGGCAGTTGGTCCCAGGGAACAGGGATGTGTGTTTTTTCCAGTGTCACTCTGTGGGCTGAACGTGCTGGGACCTCATTTATTTCTTTCTCACCCGCCATCCTCCCTCAGGTCACCAGAACAACATCCACTGCCTCGCCACCGCCATAAACCAGCTCTCTGCAGCCATGCTAACGATCCAGAGCAAGAACATCGAGCAGCACCTCAAGGAGTTCCTGCTGGTCCGTCTGCTTATTTTAAGTGTTCTTCAGACACTGTGTTAATTATGGAGAGACACAGCTCAAGTGTCCCAATAGCTGAGGCCCTACCACTGGTCCCACATGTGTGACGTGTATCGCTGTATGAGGTGTATGAACTAGCACAAATTCCCTGACTAAGAGACTCTGCTGTCGCGCAATGGCAAGCCTAAAATCAAAGTAAGCAGTTAGTTCAAACCCAGTGAGGCTCCTTTGATTTGATTCATGTGATTACCAGTATATTATTTCATTTAAAATTCACTTAAAACTAAGTGAGGAGACCTTTTCCATCCCACCGCAGGGGATACTGTTACATACTGATCATGACAGAGCTGAATACACAAGATTAGATTATGTACACTTTCATCTGGGCTCCGCCCCACTGTTACCGTATTACTATGAATAAACCCAACCGCTGGATTGTACTCTGCCTCTGCACTTGATTCCTAGTCCGGATCATTACAGTGACAGCACTGGCCAATATTATTGGAGAATCACTTAAAATTACGAGACAGGTAATATTGAAGTGATATTGAGATTCATGCCTGGCAGTGGTCATGCCTGGGTGTCTGGTACAATTGAACCCAATTATCAATTAAATTTGTTTAATTGATTGATTTAGTAACTTGGAGCAAATTTACTTTTCCACTTTGGGGCAGGTAGGGTTGGATAGAATTTTTTCTTCAATGAAACAATCATTTAAAAACTGCATTTTTGTGTTAACTTGGGTTAACTTTGTCTATTAGAGTTAGTTTGATGATCTAAAGCTCTTAAGTGTTACAAGTGTGCAAAAATAGCTGGCATTGTGAAGGGGGCAAATACTTTTGTACACTTACACCGCACTGCAGTTCAATAAGACCAAGTTTGGTGGTCGTTGTCACTCGATTGTATTTCAGGTTTTTGCTGTGAAATGAGTCGAAATTCGGCGATTAATCATCTTTCAATGAATTCTCGTCAGATGACAGCACTGCATGCTGTCAACTTAGATTGCCAGACAATGCTGAAAGCTGTTGACTTAAACTTACTCTGTATCTGATGTCTGTGCCATGCTGATACAACCATTATTTTTCCTGGGTCTAACCTCTAGGTGGCGTCCTCCACACTGCTGCAGCTGGGGCAGAATGTCGAGGCAATGGAGAGCAAGAACAGGGATTCCATCTACCTGCTGCTCCATATGGTGACCAATTCCCACCTCTCTATCCACCTCTCAAAGAAAAAAAGATAAATAACCGCGCGCATCCTCTTATTTTTCCCAAAATGAGCCATGATTTCACAGCCATAGAGGGATGAGCCACAACCCTGAGTAGATATTTGGTTTTAAGATATAAAATAAGCCTGTGATTTCTTACATTAAAACTACAGTCTCTGCCTTGCATTTCCTGCAACATAGCTGAAATAGCGGTAGCTCCAAAGTATAAATCACTCAGTCTAAGTATTACACTAATTAATTGCTCAGTACTGAGCGAAAGTTAATTGCGAAGGAATAATTGTGATGATTAAATAACTCCGCTTTGTGCTTGTTCTCGGTCTAGATAGTGGAGGAGTCGCCGTTCCTGAGCCAGGACATGCTGGAAAGCTGTTTTCCATACGCCCTGCTGCGCAACGCTTACAGAGAAGTGTACAAGGCCTCTATCATCACCATGGGCTAATGTGCAATCATAACCTGGCCAAATCCGTTATCACCCTGAGCAGAGCCACGAGCCGATACACACCGTCCCTCTTACCTAACCAAAGCTTCACCATCTTGCACTTAAAAGCACTGAAAATCAACGCCTTAACAAATTGTTTTTGGGAAAATATAAGTTCCCTATTTTATAGCTGAAATATGGTAAGTTTTGTAAAGCATTTGACTGCCTTCCAATGCACATGCATACAAAGTCCTCAGATAGTCATGAATATTTCAATGAATGAAACGGCAGATACCGTACTTTGGCTGGAGAGTGGGAGAGCAACAACTGAACTCTATCTAAAGGAAAAATACAATTGCTTGCCTCTATTATCAAAGTTGCATCTAGAATGCTTAGCGCAAGTAAAAGCGCAATAATGAAGAATGCACTGTATTTGCTGCAAATTGAAGAATCAATCAATTTTTATTGCTTTTCCAGTGAGATAAGAGTGGAAATAAAGAAAGCGTGTGGTATTATAATGCTAACACATGCCACGTGATCGCAACAAGCACTTCAGTAATAAACATTGTACTGTTAATGATGTGTAAAGTAAGGCTTCACTTGGTCTTTTGGGTGTGGTTAATAGCTTTCATAAAGCCGACAAAAAATAACATTGTTACGTGATTAAGAAAATAGAATGGCTTACCATACAGGAGAGCGAAAAAGAGCCATTGGCATGTTACGGCAGGTCTCAGCCACTGCTAAAGATGTGCAACCAGTGCCTGTCATTTGGAAAGCAGCCTAAGGTTCGGAAGACAGCCCATGTGGTGGCATTGTTAAAACCTGGAAAGGATCCAGTGAGCCCAAAAAGTTATAGGTTGGTATGTATAGGTCTTCTCAGCCACACCTATTAGCTATTCAGATTTAGTTTATTGAAAGCATTTTGGAGAACAGGATGCTCTTTGTGGAACTGGGTGCCAAGCAAAGTAGATGGCGAAGACAGAAGAACGGCCTCCCACATGGGTACATGCTTGCTCCCTAACTTTTTAACTCCTACACATATGAACAACCAAGAAGCAATCATACCTATCGCTTTGTCTATGCAGATGACCTGGGTATCGCCGCACAAGATACAGGCTTTTTAGTACAACGTAGAAGAAAGGCTGACCAATGCACTCAACCAATCAACACCATATTCCGACGAGAACCACCTCCAAGCCAACTCATCCAAGATGCAGGTGTGTGCCTTCCACCTTCGAAACCATGAAGTCAAGCGACAGCTTCGGATGAACCGGTCTGGAAAAAAGATGGATCGATGCAGTCAGCCGGTCTACCCGGAGGTGGCCCTTAATCGCTATCTCACATATAAAAAGCAGATAAAAACACAAAGGAGAAATAGTGCGCTCGCAACAATTTTGTTAGTTATCTCACTGACTCTAGATTTAGTGCAAGCCCACTGACCCTGCGATCTACCACTTCAGCTCTCCGTTACTCTGCCGCTGAGTGTGCACTTCTTGTATGGAAAGGATCAGCCCACCAAAAACTGGACCCTGCCCTAAATTTACCCAGCAGAATTGTCACGGGCTGCATGAAACCCACAAACACTGTCAGCCTCTACATTCAAGCAGGAGTGGCCTCACCAGGCATCAGAAGATCAATGATCAGCATGAGCGAACTAAAGACATCTGATGAATGACTCCTGCTTTTGAGCCAGGCTCCTGCCCAGATTCGGCTAAAATCAAGGAAAAGCTACCTGCAATATGTGCCTCTTCTCCGGCCTGATACTACAGCTAGTGAGGGATGAATCACCATGTGGGAAGAAAGACTATGTACCTGAACCCCAGCCACTACTATGGGGTTAAAGATGAGGGAAGAACTCCCTCCTGGAGCTGACATGAACTGGACTAAATGGAAATGTCTTATGCGATGCCAGAGCCAAGGTGCTACTCTGCAAGAGGGGATATAACTAATGATGTCATTTGTGAATGTGGTTCTGAACCAAAAAGCATGGAACATTCACTGAGATGCCCCCAATCACAACAACTGTGCACCATCTTAGACCTCGGCAGTACAATGAAACCGCCAAGGAACACGTTCAGTTTTGGCTGAACCACAAATAATCTTGTGCCGTGGACTTGGGGATAGACCCTGGGTTGGTTGAAACAATCATAGCGTGGAGACCTCAGTTCAACAAGCAGGCTATGATCACCAGTTTGCAACCAAGTTTCAGTGAAAAACATAAAATATAACTTAGCAGACAAAATAAAATCAGTTAAAATTAAAGTTTTGCTGCACAGAGATCTCTTAAATGTTCTTGGACTGGGAGCTGTTGTAGACACTTTTTTTGAAATTTTAAATAGAGTATTCATATCTCTGCGTGGGATGCGTATACTGTATCTCGGTTCATGAATCTATGCATTATAATTAGAAGGATATCAAAATAATATGGACCAATGATATCCACAGAGATGGGACTTACAGTATCTTATCCGAGTCCAGTAGTAAAGTTGCCGGTGTTTGAAGTGGAACCAAACAGGTACAGACTGGGTCCTGTCAAGCATCAATCTTTGGCAGACTATTCATTTCCGGTCGTAGAAGTAGCGGGATGATGAGAGATGGATTGTTGTTTGTTTCTGTGAGAGGCATCAGAACAAAAGGCCCCATAAGCCAAGTCAGTGGATAAACTCCGAACTCTGGGTTTGTTTGGGTGGAGTCCGTCTGGGCCTCCTGTTCCGAGAACACATTAAAACTCGCGACTGTTTTTCTGGCAAAAAAACAAATGTCTTCCCTCACCCCAACGCAGTCGTCCCTCATTGATGTTCACAGACATTTGGGAAGAAACTAGAAAAGTTAATAACCTAAAAATAGCAAAAGGCACAACTGCACAAACTGATGCAAATGTGTGCAAATTTTCATGGAAATATGTCAAACGGTTTCTGAATTAGATGTAGACGCGCACACACACGAGAAACCGGGCAATAACAATATGTCCTCCCCTCCATTGGGGAGAAGACAATATTGCCAGTAAAAACCACACTTCTGTGCTACCTCTGTTATCAGGCTAAAATATGCTTTTTGGCTCCAAACAGATTGATTTATTTTTTTGTCCAAAAAAGGCCCTTTTGATAGCAAAGATTGCCAACCTCTCATGACCCTCAGGATCAATTATGCAACACGCCTGACTTATTTCGAGTGTATTTGCCCATATGCTCGCTCTGCATTTTCGGGGACGTAGATCTAAACGATTTGCCTCCTGTGCGTCATAGATCTCTGTGCTCCTGACATGAATTAATAATGCCACATCACCTGAATAGGGAAAAAAGAGTTTTAACACAGTGAGTAAGGTGTGTTATCTGCTGGAAATGGGTTGCACTTGGTTTACTGTGGGCTCCATATTAATCTAAATAAAAATTATATTTAGGTTGAGTTATGGAAAAGTGACGTTTTCCTTCTGTGTAAGGGAACCGTAAATTGGAAATAATGATGCCAGTTGGTTTAGATTATTTGCAATATGTCCTGAAAAACATTAAAAGTTCAGTAATTTCACACCAGACCAGAGTTTGCGGTGCATTTGCACATTCTCATGTCCAGTTCACTCTTGGTGCGTACGTGTCAAACAGCGCAAACAATCGTTTTTGCATGTATGCAGCATTGGACTCAAGCCCCCAGGCCTTTTAAAGAAGCCAAAATAATTGCAATATAATCATTTGTCTTACCCCCAGAATATCTGGTTTAGCCTGCGTTTCATGTGTCATATGCAAACAGTTCAAATCTCAAAGGACCATTAGATTTGATTATGCCATTGGGATAGACGTGAATGTGTCCTTCGAATAAAAGAATACTGTGTAATGACAACAAACCTAGCTTTTTCCCCCTCAGTGCAGGTTTTCTATTTAGGTCATAACTGAATGTTTTTTTTTTTTTTTTTTTCATTTGAACTGCGGTTTTGCTAAATTTTGTGACTCCATTCTCCACAAAGAGGGGAATTTTATATACCTGGTTTACATCAAATGAAAGGGGAGTTCTGCACATTATCTGTTCATTATATCAGGTGAATCACCTGTTTTATTTGAAATTTCTGCTTTTACCAAAGGCCCCAAAACACACAAAATTAAATAGTTCAGCCTCAACGCCAATGTCAGTGTTTTTCCATTAATGATGTGGAGATATAGTATGTAATATGCTCAGGAATATTACATTCTAACTCATTACAATCACAAAGAGATCAAAGTAAAACATTCACCACATGTTAAGAAGGGGACAAACAGAGCTGAAAAGATGACATAAGGTTGTTATGACTTGAAAATCACAACAAAGAAAACCAGCAACGACAACTTAAACAAATTTATTCTACACTGAATAAAAAAACCTCTACAAATAATCCACTGTTCAATCCTCTAATAACACTCAAATGCCACTATGTGACTCTGTTGCCAAAACAAAAACTCTGCCTCCACTGACCAAAATCACAGCATTTATGTAGACTTGCAACATTCTGGAAAGATCCACAGGATTCCTGGGTAATCCCGCCCCCTCCAGGCAGGAAGATGCCAGAAGCTTCTGGAAAGCACTAGTCTATTACAAAGAAGTGATATTACATCAGATGTTTTGCTACAGACACACCACCAGAGGGTGCTGAAGAACAAAATAAATAGCTGACCAGCAAGGCAGCAAAAACAGCATGTAACAAATCTCCATTTACAAATGATATACAGTGCTTTACATAAAATACACATACATAACAAGGTGTATTTGTGACAACCGTTGCCATTCCGTGGGCGCTATGGAGCATACAAGGAGAGATACAACTATACTCAGCAACAAAAGTTTCTGTGACACCAATATTGTTAATTATTTTTCATAACGCAATTATGAAATTGTCCTACATGGTGATATCAGACTGAAACAGTTCACGTAAACACAACATTGAAATGGAAATCATGAAAATGCGAGAAAATGACTTTGCACGTGAAAATGTGCGTAAATCATGCTTGGGGATGGCAATAAAAGAGGAGAATTTTTGGAATGTTCACATTGTGCCTAATGAACGACGGAAGCATCACTTATCGAAAACACAGCCATTTCGGATCAGGAACTCTACCCTCTAAATGCCAAGACTGTCTGAAAATGATCGGTGGAGGGCCATTGGGATGATTGAATCCGGAACCTCGCAGAGGGAAGTTGCTCATCGCCTGAATGTCCACCGAAACACCATTTGGAACTTATGGCAGCGTCATCAGCAGACAAGACATGTCAGAGACCGTCCTCGCAGCGGCCGTCCACGAGTAACCACTCCCAGACAGGACAACTGGATTCGAACAACCCATCTCCGAAATCGATTCCAACCTGCAACCATAACTGCAAGAACGATACCTGGTTTGAGGCGACTGTCTGCACAGAAAATCCGTCGCCGTCTCCGTCATTTTGGCATTGTCCCACGTCGGCCAGCAAGACGTCCAATACTCACAGTACAACACCGACGACTGCGTCTACAGTGGGCACAACAACATCGACGGTGGATCCAACGTCAGTGGGATCTTGTACTCTTCACTGATGAATCAAGATTCATGCTTAACCGATGTGATGGTCGTTTACGTGTATACCGTCGACGTGGAGAACGTTATGCCAACAACTGTGTTCAGGAATTTGATCGTTTTGGAGGTGGTAGTGTCATGATTTGGGGAGGGATCACGGCTAGAAACAGAACAGATTTGCTTGTTAAAGATGGAAATCTGACAGGTCAAAGATATCGCGATGAAGTGCTACGGCCATTAGTGGTACCGTTTTTGATGCAACATGGTCCCGGAATAACGCTGCAACATGATAACGCCAGACCACACGTTGCAAGGATTGTACAGCAGTATCTGATGCAACAACATGTCTGGGGATCTGGCTGGCCATGGCAGGACATTGACATGTCCCCAATCGAGCATCTTTGGGACGAGATGGATCGACGTTTGCGGCGGTTGGATAACCCGCCAGCTACACTCCAGGAATTGCGACAACGTCTACGTTAGATTTGGAATGACATCCCACAGCAATTTCTGGCACATCTGATTCGGTCCATGCGCCGGAGATGCGTTGCTTGCATCATGGCACGAGGAAGTCACACCCGGTATTGAAGTGTGAAGGTCACAATTGGTTAGACGTCAGACAAGTGCTTCATGACGCATGAAAATGACATTTTTCTTTTTGAGTGACGTTGGCACTGAAAAGTCAGTGTTTCTCCTGTTAAATAAACATATTGATTGCATTGAGATCTTTGCGTGTCATTTATAACATACACATAAATGGTGTCACAGAAACTTTTGTTGCTGAGTATATTATAAAATGAAACACAATCGTGGAATTTGGAGTGAGATACACGACATATGGCATGAGGGAGAGATCAGGGTCATTTAGATCATGAGTCTCACACTCAGTCTGTAACAGCAACACTGCAGACCAGTTCACCATGTAAATACACTAAACAAACTGTGAAAAGGAAACATACATAATTACAGTCTAAGTTACACTATGTTACACTCCTTGATGAGGTCTCATCAAGCTGGATTAGCTTAACCATTATCAGTCATCCCGCCTGTTGTAATTGAATTGCTGATAGATAGCATATTGAATGTACACCAATCAACCACAATATTAAAACCGCAAGCTTAATATTTTGAAGGTCCCCCTCATGCAGCAAAGGCTCAATTAGCTGTGAGCTGAAGCTGTCTGAAGACATGAAACTTGGCACTATGACTAGATTTGAGTATATATTTTACAAAAGACTATTGTAATTAGTGTAATGGTGGCATTATTTTATAACATTCAAAAATGCAAAAGACAGGCCCCTCCACTCTGTGATTAATATGGAGTTAAAAGTTCACTCACATCTATAATCAGTATGATCTACATAAAGCTCAAGTGACTAATTTGTTTGATGTTTACCACAGTAATTTGAAAAGCTTTTATTAATTTTTTCTAAATATTTTGACTCAACACTACATTTGGTCCAGCCTGTAAAGGCAGGGTAAGAGTTTTCAGAGGCATTTTTTTTGCCAAATTGGTTGGAATTCAGCTAATACCCCAAAGCAATCAATTAATTAAATGGTTGAGAAGAAAAACTTAGAAAATGAGGTGCCTGTAGCGGTCGCAGGATTGTAATAAGTCCCTCCAGCCATTTAATTCAGTTCAAATGAAATGAGTGGGCAGGCTGCCCGCCTGTTTATCTAGCTTAAATACCTTCATGCACCTGACCACCCTGCCTCTGTGTTCTCTGCACGAGAGAACAACGCTGGTAAAACCAAAGTCTTCACAGGCATCTCAACTAAAGCTATGGCGTTCATCTTGCTAAAATGACAAAGAAGTTCAACCAACATGACGCAATTGTACTTCCTTTTACACCAGAAAAAAATGTTTTATTTGGGTAAATCAATTGGGAACACTCTTAAAGCCTGTCTTGTTGTATTGTTTTCCTCCATCTATACCGCCCTTTGCCTGAGCGCCCTTCTACGTGTGCGTACGCTACCATAAATCCAGGCTGCCCCTTTTTTCTACACCCTAACACTGTGATATGGAAATATTCACTTCTTGATGCCATAGTGCTGAATTTCAATCAGACACAGCAAGCTAAGAGTTGAATTAAAATGACATCAATTCAAGGGTTTATATGCCAATTTCACTGCTTGTCCTGTTGCTCGTACTATAAGTGGTACGAGCTTCAACGCTAAAATACTAGCTCTTAATATAATCTATTTATAAATCCATTTAGGGACTGCACAGCAGGACATTTGCTTGCCGTCAACATGCAGTGACAAGAAGAACAAAGAACAAGCCTGAAGTGTTCACCATTTATTGCTCAGGAAGGAACCGTAAAAAAGCCAAAAAAAAAGAAACAGAGCTGGCTGAAGATGTATTTACCTTTTAAAGGATTGAGATTAAATAGTGTAGTATAGTGTCTGTCAGTATAGAGACCGTGACACTTTGACTCACATTCATTGTGTTCAAGTTGCAACGTTCTGGGTTACATACAAAAACCTGATATTGTGAGTGTGGATTGAGGACTGCGTCAGCGCACCAGCAGTCTCAACTCAACATTTCTAATACTGATGTCACATTTGCCACCTAGCGATCGCAGGCTGTAGACTTCTACGGCACTGATTTAAAATCCGAAAAAAGATATTAAATTAAAAAAAAAACATTCAGAACATTTTACTCTTCTAAAGGGTTCAGGGAAGATGCAAACCTTGCAGTTAAGGCGGTTCTTAGCGAGCGGGGCCTTAGGGAAGTGATGGGCCTATTGCAATGAAATTTCTCCCCTTATCTGACACAAAACGCTATCGCTGGTGCGGCGTCATCCCTGGAGGTACGGAGGTGCTGGATAGGGACCCGGGAGCCCGGGGAGAGAGGAAGCAGCCTGGTTTCCTGCTCTCTGGCTGGGATTAAAACGGCAGCTTGGCCCGGTCTCCGGGGGCCACTGCTTAAGATCCGTGACGCAGACAGAGGGTAAGGCCAGCGGGGACCCTAGCGGCGCAGAGGCACGCGTTCATGACCCAAATCCAGCGACTGTGACTCCGCCCAATCCTGCAAATTCAGCAGCTGCGCTCCCAAAATATCGGCTGTCTGCTTACACCTCTGCTTTTCACAGAACACAAATCAGAGAGACGGTACGATTCACAGAAGGTATAATTCGAGCTAGTTCTTCAGCGTAAACATTAGGAGAAAGTGGACTGTGCTCTGGTACCTCTTGTGCGGTGCCCAGATAGATGTCCGCATTGCATTTGCAGCCCTGTGTATTTCATATACAATATTGTTTTACATGTGTATCACACATATGCTACATAAGACTGAAAATGGAAAGATCTTGCAAGTGGACAATGGCTGTTTTGTTCAACATAACCAGGATACTGCAGAAAACAGTCCAGAGGGATGCTTGCTGGTCAGCCACTCCATATACCAAGCATTTTGTGTGACCTATTTTCTCTGTATTTATTTGCGTATCAAATCAATTTTTAAAATGAAGGATGCGCAAAGATGCCGAATTCATATTAAAGGGCAACATGAGCATTTTTTTTTTTTACCACATATGAGAATACGGTATGTTCAGCACACAATTTACAGTACAGGACTAATACAAATGCTGCAGTTGTAAAATAGTGATATGGAACAAAAATGCATATTCTGGATTCTCTCCCGGTACTTTACCTATGAATATATGGTATTTCATATCACTTCAATTAAAAATATGTTACTTCTGATAACCACTCAGCAAATGTCGAATTTGGTGCATAATCATTTGAATCTTGATTAGAATATATAGACATTAGTGTTTCGAAAAAATAAGACAGTTGAATGCGCATGCACAGTCATTTTTTTTTTTTTCCAGGCAAGGTTTTAATAAATGATTATGATATAATTGTGCTCCAGAGTTCAGTCCCCGGGTTCTCAGTGGTATATCCCTCCAGAGGTGGTGATGACGACTGTTCACTGCCACACGGGCGAAACAAAACGCTCTATTTCAGGCTGCCAATCGGGAAAGGGCACTGCAGTATCAGCTCCGGAGCTCTGGAGCCGACAGCATGGCCTCTAAAACAGACTCGCTGATGCTATGCCAACCGCAGGAACACGCGGGAGCAATGCTGGCAACTAGAGTGGCCAGTCAGGACCTCAGTCTGGAAGCACGGAAGACCACCTCAACACTGTAAGAGCCTGTTGGCATTTTATCCAAACTCATGCTGGGTTTTTTGTTTGCACTTTACTTTGGTTTTTGTCTTCTTCACACATGCAATGTTGGTGAGACCATCTGCAGTGTAAACAGACTCACCAAACTTGGGGTTTAAAAAAGTGTAGACCTTGCATTTCCTTGAGAGCTACTGAGACTTTGAAAATGCTGATTGCCATGAGGCTTGACTGATTTCAGTTGCTACTGCCTCAGTCTTGCAGCTACATTGAACCTAGTGTGGGAAAAAAAAGTGTGTTAAGGAATGGCTCTCACATTATGAAGGAACTCAACCAAAGATCTCAACCTGAAATCCTGAATGGTTGCTAAGTCAGCTCTTTTCAAAGTTTATTTCAGCACTGATATGTGTAATAAATCCTTAACTAAATGATAATATCAGCTAGAGTCTGCACGTCTTTTCCAAGGTTTGAATGTGTGCTCAGTTAATTAGGGGAACTGTGATGGCTGCTGACAAAGCGGCTCACTGGAGCCAGAAATTCCTGAGGTAGACCCTGACCTGGACAAAGCTCGATCTTTGGTGCTGCGGTGTCAGCAACACTCCATTTATGTACAACTAGAGCGGAAAAACTACTCTCCTCCTCAGAATGCAACCTGACGGTCTTGACCCCTTTTTGACATCCTGTCTTTTGTCTTTTGCCTTATTGTTGACTTCCCTTTGAATAGAAATGCGAAAACAGGTCTGACTATCAGCTCTTCTTTTAGCTGCAGCATTGGTTGTTACTACAGTATTTGTTTGGTTACTATTATGCTTTTTAGTCATAAATGGGCATCTGAACTGTTTTGATGATGCTGCTTTCCTGAGGGTTACTCTGATGTCAGATATTGAAGATCGGACTCTATAAATGTGTCTCCCAAGAGATTGTGGCGCATCCATCAATCTTTCGTACACCAAGTACGAGAATCGTCCATTCAATGTACTGGGTAGAATAGGGATCCTCAAATTTGGATCTCAAATCCAAATCCGGTGCGAATTTTCTTTTATCCCAGGTAAGCAAATGAACCCTTAGTGCTTCTGATTGGCTGACTGCCTTTATACATGACTGTCGAGAATCATGTGGATGGTAAATTGAGGGCCAGGGGTGTAGAAAATTCTAAAATTAACTGTGTTTAAAGAAAGTGCTGGTCTGGAATACTTTCGCATGAGCTGTGGACGAGGCAGTGACTGTCAGGGCATTTCAGATGGGCCTGCATGAAAGGCTAGTTTTCCTGAAGTCTGTTGGCTTATGACAAGCTTAAGTGAGCTGAATGGCCAGAGTGGTAGTTACCTGCCTTTGAGTGTGCGTCTGCATTTGTGTGTGTGTGTGTGTGTGTGTGTGTGTGTGTGTGTGTGTGTGTGTATGTGTGCGTGTGTGTGTGTATTTGCATGTTTATGTATGCAGATTTATGTGATATAACTGCCAAATGTGTCAGTGTGAGCCAATTTTCACTGTTACATAAGCAAATATTCAGAAACATTTATATATTATATCACTGCTTTTTGTGTTGTCTCTTGCAATGTAGTAGTTCAACCACAGATCATGAAGAATTGGGACAATGTGCTTCTGCCTGAGTTGTGCCTTCAGAAATGTGCAAGTTACTCATGTCAAGAGCAATAGTGTCCCAGACCAGGACATATGTTGGCTTCTGAACACGTCACTGATCACAGTCTGTGATCTCAGTCCTTCTGTTAGGCCCTGAGAACGCAATATTGATTATTTCCAAAAACAATGTGAAAAAAAAAAATTGCCAGACCACCTCCTTTCGCAACAGTCCGTTTCAGATGAGCTCAAACTCAGGGAAATCTGCATTGCCTCTGGATGGCATTGATATGTGGTTTCCTCTTGGCATAGTAAAGACTTCACCTGCGTTCACTGACACAAGCCTTCTTAAGTATTCATGAGCCAACGTTCTATGTCTGTCACAGAGAGATGTTGGTTCTTAATACAATGCTGACTTGAGCTCAAAGGTCACATGCGTCCAATATTGTGATTCGGCGTCATCTATTCCATGGAGATGACTTCAGTTTCCCTGGATTCTCCGAATCTTTTCACCATGTTACTGACTGTCGATTACAAAATCCTTCAATTCCACGCAAAAACATTTTTAGTGACATTTCCTCTTAAACTATAGTTGACTATTGGTTATTTTGTTAATTTTTCAAAAGCAATAGAGTCATTTTTAAATCAATATATTGTGTAAAATTATTGATATCTCTCAATATCTCCACTTTTTACTGGGATGTATTCTGGAATCACGACCCATTTGCTGCACAGAATCCTTTACTTGTAGCATGAAATAATGTGTGTTTATTGTATTAATATATTTGGGTATGAATTGACTTTTCAAATCGAGCTTTAGATTGTATCCCTGGCTGTCAGAGAGACTCGGGAGCTCAGGTGCAGACAGTAAATCAGAAGTAAATATCAGAAGGCTTGTAGTGACGCAGGGCAAAAAATCTAAAGAGACAAACTTTCCCAAAACAAAAGAACAAGAGAGTAGAACTGCGCACGGACAAACAAGCAAATGAGAGTCAGGTGAGGGAAACTGCCCACGGAATGAACTGAAGTAAGGGCAAGGTAACGATACACTACTTCCATTTATAAAGACAGCATAAAACAGAACACGGAGGAGAGAGGTAAACAGTGGCAAGTGGACAAAGAAGACAGATGCAAACATGGGCACGCGAGAAAAAATGAAAAAAAAAAAACAGATTTTTTCCCGAACACTGACTTGAATAAAGTTAGGAATTCTCCAGATTTATTGTTCGTTCTGATGCCTTAAAGGTTTCTTGAGATCAAACTGCACATCAATATGGACAACCAATTTTATTTTTATTTGGCAAAGGTACTAATAATGCTGAGGCCTCAGTAGCAATTGATTTTGGATAGAATCAAAAGAAAATTTCTTTAATGATAAATGAAGTATAATTGGCACAAACCTGTGGAAAATGGCCTATATTTCACTCACTGTCACAATTACTGTTCAGGTTTGTATTAGGAATAGTGGGGCCTGGTCTCGTGTGGTGCATAGTGTCCTGGGTACAAATGTTGTTCCAATACTCCACCTCCAGAGACAGGCCATGTTGGTTGCACAGGCAGCTGAAGAGAGAAAACTCTTTCAAACACGTGCTGGTAAATAATGCTAAAACCGGAAAGACGTTATATGCTGTTCCATACACTTGCTGGTCCCTGGTTGGAGACCTCCACCAGTGAATTGCTCGCTCTAGTAAGAATAATGTAACAAAGGCAGGGTTACCGCCAAATCCCTACATTTCTGGAGCAGGAAAGCAGCAAAAAAAAAGGCCGCTTTGCTGGATTTCAGTTCGAGGCGAAGTGGTTCAAAAAGTGGTCACACGAGATTTCCTATTTGGCCCAAATGATGGGACATCTCACGTTACACATCAATTTGTGACCTTGAATTTGACCTTTGACTTTGAGTTAAAGGTCAAACAGGAAAACGCCCAATATTTAGCGTATTTTACATTTAAAGCTTAGCTTTGTATTAGAGATAGATATAAGGTCGTATTCTGCATCAGTTTATGACCTTGGATTTGACCTTTGACCTAGGGCTCACGACAAAACCAGATAGAGTCTGTATCTCGCTTACTACACAAACCGCTCAGTATTGCCTTGTGCACCATTATCCACAGAGGGCAGACCAAAATCATCCTAAATTACTTCACTCCGGCAAAACCCAAGACTGGTTCAGTTGCCATCAAACCTGTCCAATGAAGCAAAACAATCATTGATTGCTTAACCAGTAACTTGTGAGTAACAAGCAATTACAGGATATATTTTTGCACTCAGAGCTTAAGTTTTTTTTTCAGGCTTTAATATTAATCTATAATTTTGAATTAGTTTGTGATTTTGGACATGAGCTTTGACCTCAGGATCAAAGCAAAATGATCTTTCAGTATTGCTCAGGTGACTAGTTTTGTTTGCATTTTGTGTAATACACCTTTTTTTCCAGAATTAAAATAGCCAAACTCAACCTCATTCTTTCCTTATGCAATATGCTGCACCATTGGGCCAAATGGCAAAACTGTGCCTTTGGTCAATACTGTATCACTGCATCAGCAAGGAATTTCACCCCATCATTCCATGAATAATGATTGTTCTGCATTCTTGGTTTCATACTTTTGTTGATTATATCTGCTGACTAAGATAATTACCCTCATAACTTTTATTTTTGCAATGACTGCCACAGTGGCATTGTGGGCAGTGCAAAAAGAAGTGAAAAGGTTGCGAGTTTGAATTCAGCTGGGGGCCTCTTTGGGTGAAGTTCGCATGTTCTCAGTTTTCGAGAAAGTTTCCTCAGGGCTCAGGTTTCCAAAGACATGTCTGCTGGGCTAATGGGAGAGTCTGGTTTGCTCAATCATACAGGTCTGTGGGTGTGTTCCCGCTGTTTTGGCCTCTTACCCATTGTATGCTGGGATTAGCTGAGGCCCCACGGCCAGTCCGAACTGGAAAATGTTGGCTAAATAATAGATGGACATATAATAAATGGGTTTTGAGAGGCCAGTGCCTGACAGCTGAAGACTCTTTCTCTTTCCTGACAGGAAGTAGCTTTTCGTGGTCTTATCTGTGGTCAAATCAACTTATGTATTCAGTTTTTTTTCTCTTTTGGGTGACAATGAAAACCAGATCTGCACTGTGCTGCAGACATGTAGAGTTTCTGGGTAATTTTGCAGTGAAGAAAAAAATTTAAGTTTTGCTCACTGTCCATTTCAAGTAGAATTAATCTCATAAGGTGGCAGCGTAACCAAAACAATATTATGGTTGTCTTTTGTTTTTTTTTACATTAATTTAATGCAAAATTTAAGTGCACAGAGTTATTTAAGACTCATGCAAACCATTGCCCAAATGAGAATAAGTGACTAATACATGTAATGGAACAAAAATTTGCTGAGAGAACAGTGGAGCGAATCTGTTAAATGAAATGGGAGCATAAATGAATGACAGGGGTCAGGCGAGGAGCCAGCATGAGAGCAGTGATCCCTTCAGACAGACAGTGTGAGCAGCGGGAGGAAGTGGGGGTCATGACACTGTGTGTTTGGGGCAGGGGAGTAAGGTCCCATCATCAGGAGGATTACATATCGCCTGTCACTCTCAGTGGGAACGGGAAACTTTGCTTGGCACAAACAATGTTCCAATTAGGAGATAAACCTACTGTTTTTTTCGAACCCAAGGTATTAGTCATAGAATAGATACCTGGAAATTTCATTTGAAACCGAGTGCTTGCGCAAGGAAAGGTGATTTAAGTGTCTTTGAAAGTGGCATGGTTTTGGTGCCAGTTGGGCCAATCTGAGTATTTCAGCGACTGCTGATCTAAGAAAGAAAAAATTCCAGCGAGGATCAGTTCTCTCAGCAAAAATGCCTTCTTGATGCCAGAGGTTAGAGGAGAATGGCCAGACTGCTTTGAGCTGATAGGAAGGCAACAGTAACTCAAAGAACCACTCGTTTCAACCCATGTATGCAGAAAAACATCTCTGTGTTCCATTGACTTTATTTTAGAAACACTAAGTGTGACATGCAGTCATGTACAACGCATGTAAGTCCGAACAGATGTCTTGTGTTGAGTGTATGTTTCTTAGGTCCAAGCTATCTTTGAGCAGCTGACAATGAGCTAGGGTGATAGTCTGCAAATGGGTTCGGTAAGATAACGTAACGTCAGCTTAAGTAAGCACAGTCGTTCACAGGAGAAGAGAGGTGAGTGACGCGTCATGGCGAGGTAGCTAGCTAAAACTGTTTGGTATTTTTCATTGGTACTAATCATTTAGAGTCACTTAATCGGTTATATATCCCCATTGGTAACCTTGCAAAATTAAACTAGTCAGAAAATTGGGTGATACGATAATGTTAGCCTAGTTTGTGCTAGCTAAACTTAGCCTCGATGATTTGCTCAGTCAGTACCTAACATTAGCCTAGCATTCAAGCGTCTGTCACCTTATTGACTGGGTTTGCTTCCTGAACATCAATATATTCACGATTGTACACAACAAATAAAGTATTGGTATTAAACTGTCGCTAGCGTGTAAAAAAAATGCAATTCACTTACGAAGTAAGGTTGCAGTTTTTTCAGCATTTTTTTTTCTCCTTAGAGCTTGAAAATAGCCAGGGTCATTCGGTGTTACATCTCACCCACCGAAAAGCAGCATCCTTCTCCCCACTCACCTCATTAGCTTTCCACAAATGAGCCCATAACTACTGCCCAGTCTTTTTTGTTTTACGGAAAATACTTTCACTTTCTGGGCACAGGATCTATTTGGCTTGTGCTCAACCCCACTTTACTGACCACCGCATTACCCCTGTTCTTATGCGCACGGACCCCACACGATTCGAATTAGAGGATATTAATCCCTTTTTGACCCGTTTGGGGACTTCAGAAAATAAATTTGCCCGCGTGAACATGGTAACTGGCTCAGCCATGTCTAGAGTGTACTGCAGGTGTTTTTGTTATATTTGGACCCGGAAACAGAATTATCAAGATGCGTTATGCCAGACTTATCAAGTGGATTGTTATATCCTGCGGCATCTGGGCGAGCCGGCGGGTGGTGGCTCCATAATTTGTCGGGGCCATATCTTTGAAAATGCTGGCCACAGGACCTTCAAATTTGGTATGCAGGTTCTTTGTGAGGGATAGATGTGCAACATAATGGTCATAAGTAGATTTGACCTTTGACCTTGAACTTAAAAAAATTTTGTCCAGGCCATATTTCCAAATGTATTTACCATAACAGCTTCAGATTTGATATTCAGGTTCCTTGTTAGAAACTGTGAAGCCTTATCCTTTTCATTGTGCGATTTTCAAATACTTTTTTTAGGGTAGCAGCATTATTGCTGTGATGTTAAATAAAATTACTTAATGAAAGTATGGGGTAGACTAATACGGGTTAATATGTGTATTACTGCTGCAGTGATTTCAGTGAATAATGCCATTTATTTACCTCAAATAAATTGTGAGTAAGGTGGAGTAATTATTATTATTATTATTATTATTATTATTGTCAAGTCCAACAAGGCGGCCTTTTAAATAGAGTGTTTGACTGTTGGGGACTGACCATGATGGGCTCCAGCTTGTTGTCTTGTTTCAATAAATTATCAACGATTTTGATGTGGTTACTATTACTGTGGCCAGCGAAGTCATTTAGCATGATACACAGCCATTTTCACAGCAACTACTTAGGTGTCCATATATTAAAAAAAATTATGTACATCATGCTGCCTATTAGAATTGAGTAGTCACCTAGACCATGGTATTAATGATAACAATCATAATTATGTGCTCAAAACATTAAAAAGAAAAACTAGGGGAGCGAGCTGTTGCTCGATCTAAGAGCATGAATGGAAGTTTGGGGGATAATCGGTTCTTAATGGTGGGGAGGCACATTTCTGTTCATGCATTTATCGGTGAGTAGCTGTACTTTGTACTTGACCGTCATTGGGAAAACAAGTGTTGGTCATTTGTGTTTGTGTTTTCCTGGCAGCACAGTTCAGAACATACTGGAGCTTTTGGATGCTCTTGCCTGAGATCCCAGCGCAGAGTGTACTCGAATAGTCTAGCCTAGCGGAGACAGGAGCCTGGACAGGTTTCAGTGCGTCTGACAGGGTTAGAGTGGGGTGGAGTTTGGAGATGTTTTTGAGGTGGAAGAATGCGATCTTGCACTGATGTGATAGATGGTCATTAAAAGTCAGGTGAGAGTCAAACCTCACCAGATGTAAAGAATGGGGAGGGAAAAACACTGGGGACACTCGGAAAATACGGAACTGGACTCGGAAAGACTCGGGAACAGGGAAACAAAAGGGGAGAGACGCCAAATGCGGGGATCCAACATAATTTATTAAATAAACAGAGAACCAGACAGGGGGGAAAAAAAACGGGGCACTCTGGCCAAACAAGACACCGTGCCTAGCACTGAACGGGGAAGAACTCAGGAATCCAGAAACCAGAACACAAGGGGGCAGACTAGGGACAACTCAAGACAGGACTAGGGGACACTAGGAAGAGGGAGCCAGGGGACACTCGGAAACTGAAGCTAGAGGACACTCGGAAACTGGCAGAGGACAGGCACAAGACGAGACAATGGGCACAGCTGGCAGGTGGCTAACTCGGGAAGCACAGCTGGCCGGGAGAAGGGTCAGGGAGAACATCAGGAAGGGGGCAGACAGGACGGCAGGGATGCTGGGCTCGGAAGCCGGCGAAGGCAGCTGGCACACTGGGAGCACTGGAGACGGCGACTGGCACACTGGGGGCACTGGAGACGGCGACTGGCACACTGGGGGCACTGGAGACGGCGACTGGCACACTGGGGGCTCTGGAGATGGCAACTGGCACACTGGGGGCACTGGAGACGGCGAAGGTGACTGGCACGCTGGGGCACTGGAGACAGCGAAGGCGACTGACACACAGGGGGCACTGGAGACGGCGAAGGGGACTGGCACACTGGGCACCGAACAGGTGGCACACAGGGCTCTGGAGACGGCGAAGGGGACTGGCACACTGGGCACAGGACAGGTGGCACACAGGGCTCTGGAGACGGCGATGGGGACTGGCACACTGGGCACAGGACAGGTGACACACAGGGCTCGGAAGACAGAGGGCACCAGGGGCTGAAGGCAGCAGGAAGGGAAGGCTGGGCTGGGAATGCGGCTGAAGAACACACAGAAGAGATGAGGGGACCAGAGGAAGGTGCACCGGGCAGGGAGTGGTGTGAACAGGAGCGGGAGCGAAGTCAGATCTGATCTGAAGTGCTGGTGACTGGAACTGATATAGGCAGGGGGCACGGGCAGACAGGTGCAGGAATTTAATATATTTAACAAGGGGAGGAACATAAGGGAAACCTAATTACATGAAACAGATAAACTTTAACACACAGACAAGGACCACTAGACAATCCCAAAGACGGGATAAATAAACTGGATAAATATTTCACAGTGAAATAGAAAGAGACAGGACAGATAAGAAATGCAGAGGCTCTACAGGAAAACACAGCAAAGCCAGTGAAAGAAAAGCAAGAGGCGGAGACTAGAACAGGGCGACTGCTGAGAGATCATTAGTCAATTAGTAAGTGCAGCTATACAATCCCGGGTGCTCGTTAGTATGTTAGTCTAATATACAATGTTAGTTTGGTTAGTAAATTCTAGAAAATAACAAACTGTTAGTAGGGGTTGGTAAAATAGAACAGCAAGGGGAAATCAGTAAACGAGAAAGGAAGGAAGGCTGAAACCCAGAATCCACTCAATCACCCGAAATAGTGTCACAATCAATTAAGACAGAAACAGCAACTAGTTACGCGCCCGGGGAGAAAGCAAAGACAGTACATGGGTAAGACGTGGACTGGAATAACATAGGAGAGGAATGAAAAGTGCAACACTAAGACATGGACTAAATACCAACATCACAAAAATAATAAAAACCTAAAACTGACAAACCAAACACACGGACCACGGAACACAACACCAGATGAGTGAATGAGGAGGTGAGGGGGGTGTCCAGACTGTCAAAGGTGATATGAAGTGTGGCGAATAACTGAACCTGATGAAAATATAGCCAATAATACAATTTTCTGGCTTGTGAGTGATTCATCAAATGGTTGGATAAGTTTTGCAATGAAAAAATGCTGATGATGCACTGAGCACCACTCCTCTCCCTGTTCTCTGTTCTTCTGTCGGCTGGTAGACAGTGCTTGTTTTTGTCATTTGGGTGAATGGATTTGGAGAAATGGCTTGAGTCTAAACAAGGGAGTGCTTTTTATGCTGGCTACTTTCAAAATCTGCCTTATGCTTACTGGTTTATCCAAAGTTTATCCAAACCCTACCCTTACCTTCAATTATGACGTTAGAAAACGAATAGCAAATAGAACACCATTTCATTCAATGGCTTAAACACTGAACCAGTCAGAAATTTTGATAGGGGTGAGTGGTACAGTCTGAAGATGTGAAAGGACGCAGTCTCTGCTGTTCTGGCCTCTGCGGACAGGTCATTCAATTACATGGGGGCCAAAATAGGCAGAAAACATGACCAGAAAGGGCTGATATGGTGAAGGGGAGGCGCCATAGTGACCAGAGGTGGCAGGACAAAGCTGAGGCTGTCTTCTCAGTCGTCTGGTAAGCAAGACCCAATTTCATTTTTATGTTTAGAAAAACATAGAACGCAGCCAGTGGAGAGTGCTGAGGAGAGGGTGATGTGGGAGTGTCCCTGCATGTTGTAGTCCAGACAAGCTGCAGCATCCTGGGTGAGTTGCTGGGCAGATGCTGGATGGTGAGCAAAGAGTGAGTTGTTGTACTCCAGGCAGGGCAGGCTCAGTGGAATTGGCGTTAAGAAAGGGGCAAATTGTCCGGAGGTTATACAAGTAGGACCTGCACACTCACTGCTCCCCTCCCGAAACTGTGAAGTCCAGGACCAGACAGGACAGGAAAGGAGGGAGCCAGATGAATATCACCTCTGTCTTACCTGGGTTGAGCTTAACCCCATGAAACCTACAGACCCATTCATGGGTCCCTCAAATGCGGCTGCTGTACTCAAATCTGTGGAACTTCATGGCTGTTTAAAGTTCTAGAGAAGATACCATGGCCTCCAGTGATTGTCTGCTGAATTACAGGAAAATGTGCATCATACGTGCCCCATCATTGAATTCTCTGATGTTTTTGAATTGGAAAAGAACATATCGACATCCAGGTGTTCTGCGATTAAGCATTCAAGATTACACAAGTAGGTATTCAAAAATTACTCTGAATAAAGCCAAAACGCCTTTATACCCTGTTGTTCCTGCTGAACTGCATGGAGATCAGTCAAAAACGTGCCATAATATAAAGACTGCTTCGTTTGCAGAAACCAGACATTTGGATATGTTAGGTCAGAGTCTGGCACAGATTGAACCATGATCCGAAACTGTCTCTCAATTAATTTTGGATCCAACCTGATCCAATAATACAATACCTGCTCCCCAGTCGTCCCGCTTCGATTATCAAATACACAACTCAACATTTTATTGAAATGTGCTCATAACAATTTACAGTTTGGCAACACTTTTAACAGGCAGCAACGCGACAGATAACATTGTTTTCACCGTCCATAAGTAATCTAAATTTATTCCATACATCCTGGCTGTAAGATCACACCTTCAGCCATCCAGCTCACCAGTCTATTAAGACCCGGACCGCATTCTTCACCCAGTCTCCATTGCCTGCACCAGTGTGCAATTCCACCGAGTGGTAGCAGTGGGCATTTAAGATAGAGCTTCGTACACAGTCATGGTGAAGTCTTGTAAGCCATTTATCTGTACTGCAGCTCTCACTTTGTATAGATAATTCTCTGCGTATCGCCTGTTTCTCATAATACTCGTAAATGTAGTGCTATTTAAGCTGCAGTCAGTAAGATTGCTTGACCGAGAGGACTTAGTCAGATTTTTGAAGGAGTGCAACTTTCAAGCCCCACCCCTATTTGCGCTGAGATACAAATCAGTCCCTCCCTCTATTTTGCATGCACATCCGAAGGCGCATGCTAATGATCTGATTGGTTAGTTCCGCCGGGAGAGGTAGAATTCTGCAGATCGCATTACAGGCTTTGGGTGGAGATAAAGTCGTGGATTTTTTTATTTTTTTGAAATCATTGATTCATATTCGCATGTCTATAGCATCGTGAAACAATTCGAACAGCGACTGTGTTTGTAAGCGATGTTCACTCACTTATTTGTAGAGCGAAAATGAATTGATGCCGGTTAGGGCTGGGGTTAGAAGCAGCTATGCAAGTGAGCACCAACTCGCTTATTTGCAGAGCATTGCGGAGCAAAAATGGACCAACAAAATGCCAGTAACGTTGGCCCTAGCTTCGGAAACAAGCTAGCGTTAGCCCGACTGCAACATCACAGTAACATCACATGCACTACAGAGTACTGTAACAATTACAATTAGCTCTTCAGCCCCGCCAAAAATCAAACATTACGTAAATAATAATAATAATAATAATAAATTCGATTTATATAGCGATTTCTTGGACACTCAAAGACGCCTAAGCGGGGTAAAATAAAGCAGGGGTTTACCTGTCAAGCAGAAAAGTTGGCGATTGTGCATCAGTTTTTAATCCATCCAGATCACAGAGTTCCCAGAGGTGGTTTTTCCACCTTTGAAAAGCCACTCCAATGTTCACTTGGGTTTTATCCCGGGCTTTGTCTAATTCTTTTATTTGTGTTTTTTACTCTTCTGGCTTCCTTTTCTAACTTATCTTAGCTGTGTGTGCTGTTGTCAGTTACGGAGGTATCAGTATTTTTTTCCTTGCTGATGGCTGTTGTTGTGCCATTAGTTTCTTTAAGCTCCTGAAGCTTCTCTCAGAGATTGGACCTTGACGGAGCACTGGCGTGAACTGAGGTGGAAGGGGGGGAGGATATCCGCTGTGTGTGCATGTGCAGTGATTGACGGCTGTCAGACACTCCCTCAGACACCATCCTGGCTCTGATTGGTTATTTTTGATCGGTCCGATGGATTCTGCTAAATTGCAGTAGGAGTAGCAGGTGGGGCTAAAGGAGCCTTTTTTATTACATAGTGACAGTTTAGCAGATATGAAAAAAGTTACTTTTATAAGACTTACCAGCTGCAGCTTTTAGCACTTTATTTCTCTATTTAGAAGAACTTTGTTTCCTTTTCTTTTTCCACCTATTTGTAATACTTTGTTAACTACAGTGTTAGTCTTGCATTTGTATTGCAATAGTGTTTGAGGAACCTCTTTTCCTATTTTATTTTGTGTTTGCCTTAGTCCTGTGCTTAAGGCATAATAAATATAATTACAACTAAGTCCCTCCTTGCACCTGAGTCCAGTCCGCAACTTCCTGTCCTCCAAGCCTGTCACAAGGGTGCGTGACGCAACCCTTACAGAAGACTTCACCACAATGTGGATTCAGCGAGGATCTCGTTACCACCGGAGGTGGGAGAGTTTGCTGCCCACCCTCCCGACCTCTATCAATTGGTGGCGAATCAGCAGAGGGAAATTGCCCTTCTGGGGGCCATTCTTGAAGACCTAGTCCGAGGGTTCTTTGACCTCTCCTTCTCCCATGCCCGACCACCACCACTGACACCCGCCTCTCCTGCCGGAATGCAGGCTCCCCCGCGGTGACTCGCCTGTGCACCTACCAGAGCGCTATGATGGATCCCCCACTGCATGCCAAGGCTTCATCCTCCAATTTACTTCATACTTCACGTAACATCCAGCTCTGAAGCAGAGAAGACTACCGCAGTGGAGACACGCCTCTCAGGCAAGGTGCTGGACTGGGCGACTGCTGTCTGGGGAGATTTGGTTTTTTCCACCTATGCCGATTTCCTCCAGCAGTTGTGTGCAGTGTTCGATCACCCTGTGAGGAAGGCTGAGGCCCAGCTGTTGGACCTGAGCCAAGGAAGTTAGACTGCAGCGGATGAAGCCCTAGGCTTCCGCACCTTGGCTGCAGCTAGTGGCTAGAATGAGCCTGCACTGTTGTGCATCTTCTGGAAGTGATCTTGTCCAGAGCTCAGGGGAGACATGGCCTGCAGAGACCTCAAGCTCTCCTTGTCCTCTTACATTGAAGCAACCATTAGCCTGGATCAGTTCCTGCAGGAGAGGTGGAGGGCCTAAACCAGAGGCCCCACCCAGCTGCCAGCAGAGGGGGCAGAGCCCATGGAACTGGGGCTTTCCAAACCATCTGAGAGTCACCCTTTGAAGAAGATCAGTCCCTGCACCCTGGGTCAAAGGGGAGATCAGGGAAGTAAAGGTGTCACATACCATCATCACTGGCCAGTGTTTCAAGATCTCGGTCAGGTTATCTTGTAACCATGTAACCCCTTGCACAGAGGCTCTGATTGACTCCGATGCAGAGGTCAACTTTGTCTCCAGCCAGGTAAGTCAATGACTCAAAACCCTGATACAACGACCTTGAACACCCCTCAGTGTGGCAGCCATTGATGGGAAACCTCTGGGCTACAGCAGTGTGACCCACCAGATGGCACCCATCTCCAGAGTGCCATCTGGAGGAACTTCTGCTGCTGGTGGCTACTAATACACAATCCCACTATCTTCTGGCATACCACACGTCTCTACTTCCAGTCACCCTCTTGTCTGCCACACCGAGGCCCCATTAGCATTGTCTCCACCACTGTTGAGAGTCCTAATCAAGGAGACTAGCCTGAAATTCCAGAAGAATACTGGGACCTGCAGAGGGTGTACTGCAAAACTAAAGTGACCCAGTTGCCTCTTCATTGTCTGTGGGATTGTGCCATTGACCTCCTGTACAGCACATAACCCCACAGGAGCCATGTCTACCTCCTGTTGGCTGAAACTCAAGCAATGGAGCAATACGCAGAAGAAGCTCTACAGGAGGGCTTCATTCCCCCTTCTACTTCACTCGTGTTCGTAAGTTTCCTCTTCATTCTGTAAGGCCCCACAAAACAATACCAACGACGGACATTGCAGTGAGGTGAAGGACTCACGTGTTCTTAGTGACTAACTTTAATTCGAGCATTTTCCTAGCAGGTGTGAATCACAATATAATGGATATTTTTCTCCGTCTAAAGACGGGGCATAGAAACGCAACGGTTACGATTAATCTGACTCCATAAAACAGTTAAAATACCAAATTTAGTTGTATCCTTGTTAAATATCTGACTCCAAATTAGAATTAGAATTGATCATTTTGGAACAGCATGTGTGAATCTCGAGGCAGTGATAACCAGTTACTCAGACTCTAGGGAAAAACATGAAGTGATTATACCTTGAATTCCTAACAGACAACCACCGCCGCTACATTAATGTTCCCGGGTTTTAACACCATGTCCGAATCCTAGGTTTGTTGCTTCGATTAGAGGTTGGAAGTCAACCATCACTGCAATAGCCTTTGCTGGCATATATACAATGAACCCAGATTACATGTCTTCAGTTGGCTTGTCTTCATTGTACAATAGACGAATGGAGCATTGGTACATCTTCCTGTATAAGGCTATCCTGCATGAACTGCCATTGTATCTATGTTCTCTGCTGACTCCAAAAAATGTAAGCAGTTTAAATCTGCGTTCTTATGGACACATCATGTTTGCCATCCCTCGAACTCGCTCTGTTTTTGGAAATCAAGCTTTCTCTGTTTTTGCTCCCTCCTCTTGGTCTGGGCTACAGAATTATCCTAAACTGGATCATCGAATAAGTTTACATGTTTATAAAACCAGAATTAAGGCTTATTTAACCAGTGCATGTACATGCTTTGATGCTAAAACCGGTTTCATGTATTTTTTTGCCTTGCCATTGTCTGTTGTTGTTTTCTGTGTGAAACTTTTATGCTGCTGTCTTGGCCAGGACTCCCTTGGAAAAGAGACTTGTATCTCAATGGGATTTATTCCTGGTAAAATAAAGGTTAAATAAATAAATAAATAAAAATATGTAAGCTCATGGGCTCCTTAAAGGGATAGTTCGGGATTTTTCACATGAATCTGTATGGCATCACCGTCTTTAGTCTCGTGCACACACACTGACTTTCCCCCGACAGTGTCCAGTGAGCCAAGTTCTGTCCAGTTTTGGTCAAAGCGAAAGTAGTTCCGGCAGGTTTCCTGGGGTCTGCAAAGTAAAACGTTTTTCTTCTCAAAACCATATATGTTCGAATGAGTGATTTATTTGCATAACAAAACCCTGGTATTCCAAAAAGTCACATCTTGTAATTGCTTGGGGCTACTTTCTCTCAATAGCGATCACTGCGCGCTGTCACTGCTAACAGCTGTGCGCACTAGCCAACTACTTTTATCAGTTGTTCGACAGTGTTTACATATTCCGGCCAGAGGAGGATGTCACCTTACGGTCGAGGACAGCAGACTCGAGAGAAACTATTACTTCTTCGCGAACTGACCCAGGGATAACCGGAGCACTCCGAGTAACTCTCCAAAGGATTTTATTATTATTTCGGGAAGACGCTGGTGCGTCGACACCAAAATAAATATGTATGCTGGGTGCTGTGATCATCCCTCGCTCTAGTAGCTGAGAAAGGTAGCTAAGTTTGTCTTGATTATGCTCGCCAACGCTGTGACTGGAGTCATGGACTTCTCATTCAAACCTAGAAACCATCCACACCCGTCCACGTAGTTTCTGATGATTGTAATAACAGTACAGCAATAACCATACATATTATGTTTCATAAGCTTCACTGGTAATATGACACCGATAGATGAATCTATGTTGCGCTTACATAGCCCTCGGTGCATCACCAGAAGGCTATGCACGGATGCTATAGAAAATCTTTAGTACAATTTTGTTTTTTTTTGTTGTACAATTTCAACGGATAACCGACTTTACGTCCATGGGTTTCCTATATGGTAAAAACTCAGAACCAGCATACATCAATCCTTTCAGTTAGGTTGGTCATGGTCGCCTAAACCAACTTGACCAACCAATTCCCACATCGGGCCGCTGACCAGTCGTTCCTCAGTGGGGATAATTCCTCTAGGTATCCGCCGAGACGGGGCTAGGAAGAATAAAAAGATTAAAAGACACGGAGACCACACTAGCTGGAAAAGAAATAAGAATAATTTAATTACCAGGTAGGCACAGACTTGGATCAAACAAATCAACGCTAAACCAATTACCAGTTACACATAATTTAGATTATATTTTCATACCTGCAGAAGATAATGGCCACGCGGAACTAAAGCCGTCCTGCCACGTGGCCGAGAAACTCAGATGTCACACCCCTCCGCCCCCACCGAGATCCGCAGGCCTAAGCGGGGGGAATGAGGTGGAATGCGAGCTTCCTTAACTCACCTTCCGCGTGCCAGATTTCGGAAAAGAAGCGAGAAGAAGAGAGAGCCCTTCGGGTAGAATCTCACACCTTTAAAGATTCCAAACCACGCCTCCGAACAGAGTGGGCTTTTCCTATCCAGGTGATAAGGTTATTTTGCATAGAGAGAGGTGAGCGAGATTTGACCACTATAAGATCTTCCCAAACGTGATTATCCATACTTTTAAGGGAAATGAAACATGTTCCATTCCATTGTCATGGAAAAGCCTTAAAATGGAGTATTATAGTCCAATTGTATATAGTCCAATCAGTGGTTCCTTTATAGGATAGTGAACATAAACATATTATGAATTTTACAGAGATTTAGATTGTTTTAAGCAGATTAATGGAACTGGGCTTTCACTTCAATGGGGACTGTGAGGTAAGTTTCAGAGGAGAAGCTGGGCCTGCTAGAACTAATGGCTCCGACCCCCTGCGGGGTAGAACAAAGGATGCCACTCTCGTAGGCGGGCTGTAAGACCATTCTAGGTTGTAAAAAGCTTACTGCTGGCTCTGGATTGCGCCAGATCACCCAAACATTCAGATTTTACACGTGTAATGAGCATGTGTTCCAACAATATGATTTTTGACGTTTGACTTACCTGTTCTGAACAAAATCAACCAAACATTCCGGTTCTACAATTCAGAAGAAGGATGGGGGGCTCCACCCCAGCATGGACTACAGAGGCCTTAATAACATCATGGTGAAGTACCGATATCAAGTCCCCGTGGTCCCTAGCGCTGTGGAGCAGCTGCAAGGTGCAAAAATCTTCATGAAGCTCAACCTCTGCAGCGCGTACAATCCCATCCGTATTTTTTAAAATTTATTATTATTTTTTTTTTTATTTAACCAGGGAAGTCCCGTTGAGATCTCTTTTTCAAGAGAGCCCTGGGGGTTGAGGTGGGGAGGGAGAGGGCAACTTGAGCTGCTAATTAGATCAGGGGATGATTAGGTGGAAGGTCGAAAGAGCCAGGTTGGGACTTTAGCCATGACACCGGAGAACCCCCTACTCGTAATAAAGAGTGTCATAGGATTTTTAATGACCATAGTGAGTCAGGACCTTGGTTTAACATCTCATCCAAAAGAGGGCGTTTTCTTCAGTACAGTGTCCCCGTCACTGCACTGGGGATTATTCCACCAGAGGGATGATTGCAACCTACTGGCCCACCAACACCTCTTCCAGCAGCAATGTGGTTTTCCTAGGTGGTCTCCCATCCAAGTACTGATCAAGCCCACACCTACTTAGCTTCCATGTGGCTGGAGCAGATTGAATTGTGGTATGGCTGCTGGCAGGGAAAGAGATGAGTGGAGGACACCCATTAGCACCACCTCCAGGCACTATGAGTGCTGCGTCATGTCGTATGGCCTCCTTAATGCCCCCTCTGTGTTCCAGTCCTTCATCAATGCTGTACTCTAAGAAATGCTGGGAAGATTCATCATGGCTTACCTGGACAACACCCTCATCTACTCGAAAACACACAAAGAACATGTGAATCATGAGAGGAGAGTACTCAAATGTTTATGACAACATCAACTCGACGTCGAAACCGAATAATGCATCGTTCACCAGCCCACTATCTCCTTCCTTGATTATGTGATTGGACTAAAGGGAGTGGCTAAGGAGGTGAAGAAGGTGAAGGCAGTGGCTGAGTGGCCAATCCCACGGATGATAAAGGAACTCCGGCCCTTCATGGGGTTTGCAAACTTCTAACGACGCTTCATTAAAAACTTTAGCGTGGTTGCCCATCCTCTGACGCATCTGTTCAAAACCTGGGATGCAAATTGCAATCCGGAAGCTCAACACATCTTCATCACACTCAAGAATCTGTTCATCACTGCTGCTATACTCAAATTACCAGACCCGAAAAAGCCCTTCATAGTGGAAATTGACGCCTCCAGTGTGGGGATGGGAGCAATCCTTTCTCAGCGGCACGGGACACCAGAAAAGCTTTATCCCTGTGCGTATTTCTCCCATAAACTCACACCCGCATAGGATAACTACAACATTGGAAAAAGGGAGCTGCTCACCATAAAACTCGCACTGGAAGGCACTGGTTAGAGGGGGCATGTCACCCATTCCTCGTGCTTACCGACCACCGCAACCGGGAGTATTTGCGAAAGGCACAACTGCTAAATCTACAGCAAGCCAGATGGGCACTTTAATTAACTCATTTTAATTTTTCAATATTGCCCAGGCTCTTAGATCATCAAGGCAGACATGCTATCTCGAAGATACGAGGCAGAGAATTCCAATTAAGTTGGGATGTTGTGTAAAGCGAGAATAAAAACAGAGTAAAATGATTTGCAAATCCTTTTCAACCTAAGGATTTTTGATATTTAATGTTCAAACAGATAAACTTCATTGTTTTTGCTGCCGGATAGCTCACTTGGTAAAGCATCGTGTTGTGAAGCAGAAGTGACTATCACGTCATGGGTTTGAGCCCCACTTCGTACCAGCCGGCAGTGGTCGGCAGCTTTTTCAGAGTAGCACACAATTGGCTATTGCGCTACAGGGTTGCAAACTGGGAAGGGGCTGTCAGGAAGGGAATATAATAGTTGTCTTGTTTGTTGCTCAAACGCCTCCTGTTGGCCAGACGGGCGCTCATCAGGATGACATAAGCCTGGTCATGTCAAGGGTATCCTCTGCCCTTGTTCTGAACTTGCGAAGATTCAACCAATGAGTGTATAAGAAGCATTGGCTGACAGGCGCATGCCTCAGAGCAGAGCCGGGAAGTGTTTTCACTCTCCTGAACTGGCAGCAAGGGGTCGCATATGAGCAAGCATTAATGGTGCCTTCACAGATGCGCAAGTTACCCATGCTATGGGCACTAACACATCCCCATTCCATCACAGATGCGGGCTTCTGAACTTTGAGCTGATAACAATGTGGATAGTCCTTTTCCTCTTTAGCCCGGAGTACACAATGTCCATGATTTCCAAAAATAATTTGAAATGTGAACTCGTCAGACTACAGCACACTTTTCCCCTTTGTGTCAGTCCATAAAACCTAATAAATGGAGCTGTACTACTTCTGAATATGAATGTCTTTATACATTTCACAAAGGCACTTTTACTCTTCCTCTCTTTGGAACAAGAAAATAAAACAACTCTGCAGCCTGCGTCTGGCTGGAATACAAGCATCAGTGACAACGAGTGGGTTTGCTTATCCCACGTAAATCCCAGCATTCTGTGCGCCCCCCTGAGATGTTGATCTTGTCTATTAGTGGTTAGGCTGCATACTTTCTCTTAATGTGGTGAGAAATATCTTAATATTTTTCTTTTTGTTGAGATTTATGGGAAAAGGTGTGACCAAATGTCCAATGAGGCTATTTTGATTTACTACAGCAGCCTTTCTCAGCAATTAACATCTGAGAATGCAGTCGCAGAAAAAACACTCGGATGGGAGAAGTGAAGAGGAAGATGAGATGAGGGTAAAACTGCTAAAAGTTGAGGACTATTTTTGTCTCATTATGCAATGTGTACCACGATTACTTTTTTTGTGCCGCATGCCACTAATTTATTTTTCCTAGCTCGACCATTTTGCTAACGCAAGACATTCGGCAATTGGATGTGAGTACATTGTTGGCATACAGTTCTTGTTTGAATATAGAGTGTTCACTGACTTAGAGATTTTTAATTTACAAGCAGGCATTTAATAATGGAAGATTACGAGTTCTGCTGAGCTATAAATTTGGGAGGGGTCAGAAAAGAGTTCTTCAAAAATTCCTGGTGTTAACTGTGGTCTAACTCATTTGGGAACTTATTGGGATATTGGGCTTCATCGAAACTGAGCGTGGTATTTCCAAATCTGACTTGTATAGCCATTAATCATTTGACTTGCATCAGACCGTAAAGTAGATCATTACTCAGCATGCCATCTAGTTTGCTAATTAATTACTGTATTATGATAATAGCGGTTGCTAATAATGCTACAACATGATATCATGTAATACTGTAGGTCCCTACCAACTCTCAAATTAAAACTACACCTTTGATTTTGTTATTCATTGGATTTTAATCTCCTCAACACAAAGCTTTGGATATATTAATTGCTCCAAATGAAATGAAATATTTAAAGATTTTAATACATATCCAGCCGTTGCATTTTTATGGTCATGAGTAAACATGCTAGCAGGCACACAAACACAAACTAACACATATGCACACGCAGGCATGCATTCACACATACACAGACACACACACGCACACACACACGCACACACACACACACACGCATGGATTCGCACACACACACAGACACACACACACACACATGCATGCATTCACACACACACAGACACACACACAATCACACACACACACACACACACGCATGCATTCACACACACACAGACACACACACACACATGCATGCATTCACGCACACAAACTCACAGACACTCACATGATCACACACAAAGTTTTAGAAGGGTTTTTTAGAAAAACATCTTCACAGAAGATGGCATTTAAGAGGAAGCAGGAAGGGGCACTCTTAAATAAGCTCTGAGGGCCCATACTGCCCATAGAAAGGTGAGAGAGCATGAGAGCATTTTGCTCAGTCTGACCCCGTGTCTGCGTCACCAGACACTCGGTGTCCCAGAGACAAGCCAAGGCCAAATCTATAAAAAGATTCTTCCGAACACGTTTTTTAAAAATGGTGTTTAATATTTAATTCTTATATTTAGGTCTTTACTGTAGCTGGGCGAAAAAAAAATGTTACTGAGATTCATCATACTCTACCAGATTCTCAGAAAAAAAAAAAACAAAAACCTAGTTTCCACATTTATAAATTGATCTGCTCACAAAATTTTATGTTTTCCAGCCCAGGGAAAGTATTTCAATTTTAAAGGGCGATTTGGCCTTTTTTGTTTCAGTCTTTTCGAAATACTCGATAACAGTGTCTGCATTGTTGGTGTGGGATTAAGTCCGGTAATTTGGGACACTTTTGGATGATTGCCAAGAAAATCACCGACAACTCTGAAGATTACTTTAAATGTTACTCTCAGAACTTGTGATGAATCTCTGCCATACTTTTATGAAGAAAACATGTCGTTATATAAATACTTTAGAAACTTTGGACTGATTTTTTTTTTTTTTTTTTAAGCGAGCTTCACAAACCTTGGACCTTCAAGCACATCAAGACCCCTTTCCTCAATCAGATGATATCTTCATTTAAAACGGGACAGCTAGGGCAGTAAAATTGGAAATTCTAATATTCCCTTTCAAACTTTTTCTTCCTCCCCCACCTGGGTGTGAGTTTGTGAGCTTGAAAGAGATGGAGAGAGATGTGTAAGTGTGCATACATCCACAAACATCTGCATTGTGTATTCATGTATGTCTGATATTCACAGACACATGCTTGCAAATGCTAGCAAGTTTTTAGCAATGGTAGCTTATTCTGGGCTATTGTGGCTGACGTGCTCATTACATCATCGTCAATATATTTACGTGACAAAAATACTAAAATGTCTAAAATAGGATGGAGTGGCACACAAGAGCAGTGTAAATCATGATTTTATGTGATGTGGTGGCCCCGAAACATGCAGATTTCACTGCATCCCATTTCTGAATGATTTTTGTCCCATTTTACCTTATGCATTCAGGGGAAAATGGGACAGTCATCTAAAACTCCTTACCAATAAAAAGTAATGTGTATTGGGAAAATATTTTGATTATAAGTCAATCAGTTAATAAAATGCAACATCTTACCATTTTTGGTGATATACCCACATTGTTTTAGCCTCAGTGCTCTTATCCCCCTAATGAGCAAATTAACATGCCACATGACGTGCCTGGAAAATTCAGATGCTTGTAATTTATAAAATCTTGACTCTGCCCATCTTAGCAATCTTAGACAATAATTATTTTTTTTTGTGTGTGTGAAGGACATTTGCAGCAACAATGCAATAACATATTTGGTGATAGTTTGCTAATATGTAAAGCAGAGGAGGGCAGTTCCAGTCCTGGAGGGCCGGTGTGAATGCAGGTTTTTATTTCTATTAATTACCCTGATTAATTTAGCTGATTGGTTGTGCACACAAACATAGATTTGCACATAGATTAGACCAAAGTAGAATGTTACATTTAGGGGAGACGAGAACAGTCTTTAGTGGTCATTCATGATAATTTAAAGAAATGCAGTAGAAACGTCTGATTTCACAAGTGGTTTGGCTAATTAAGATTATTGACTTATTAAAGCCCAGAAGTTGGCGTGAAAACCAGGGACAGATACGGCCCTCATTGCTCGCCTCTGATTAAACGAGTACAAGATAGAAAACCTTATTTGTCCCATTTCACCTTATTTCCCAATTACCTGACACCCTATACCTTTCAAAGCATAACTTTGAAAGAACTTGGGAACTCTTGACAATCACGAACAATTTCACTAACAGTATGGAATTTTGCACTTGGGATCTTCTTTAAATACACGCAGAATACCAATGATCCCAGGGGAAGGAGCCAATATGGGTCAAGTAAAAGAGGTTTATCTTCTGTGCTGGTTTTATTCTGCCGGGAGTTTTTCTTTCCTCTTCTTTAGATTCGCAGAATTCTTCCGTTTCTGCGGTAGAGACATGAAACGCGCCTTCACATATTTTGCACTTATTTTCTTTAACAGTACGCAGTCTAATCAAAAATCTGTTTCAGCACCCGCAACAGCCCCTAAAACCCAGTGTCAGTACGGCGCGAATTTGCGCGTGCTGACCCGGCCAATCAGAGCGGAGGAGGTCGTTTCGGGAGAGAGTGGCTGCCCTGCTACTGGCAGTCACACAGCTGATAACTTTTTCCGTGCTACCGGAGAACTGCTGTCCGCTTCAACACTCTTACACCCTTGTTTATAGGGGACTTGTTTCGCATTCCGCGCCTAGGTAGTGCGCAGGTGTCCTCGATGGCTGAACTCGTGAGAATACGAAAGAAACATCTCCAGACTCCCATCTGCAGGTAAGTGAGCGACGCGCGCTGAACAGGGGGCTCGAGAACGCATATAGAAGAGAGATTTCTCATTCTGCCTTTGCCTGCCCGCATCCTGTGCGCTCTCGCGACTGAGACCGTGAAGAGCGCACGCTGCCTTCTCACGTCTTGGCACGGGGAACTACTCTCTTTCGCCAAGCGCGAGGCGCAAAGGCAAAGACTGCGTGAGTGTTTTCCCAACTCAGAGAATGAATGTGTGTAGGTGAAAGTGCGGTTCAGTTTGACCATGGAAGTCCTTTCAAGTTGCTTTTGTGTGAATTAGCTGACTTTTTATTGGGGTTTTAGTGATAGCTTATATATCTTCCTTATTGATCCACAAATAACAACTACCAAATAGCCTACATGGCCATTTACTTGGTTGCTTAACTCTTTAGGCAGGCAAATTAGCCTTTAAATGGCAAAAGCGAATGGTGAGGACATTCATATTGTATTTTCAACGGTATTATGGTCATTAGATAACTCTTCATGTTTGTGCGCTTGTAACAGAATAAGATAACCTGTCCTTCTAGACATAAGACAAAGTATCTTCATGCAGTTGGAGAAGCTAACATCTCTGGTTACCTGGTGTCATTCAACAGCAAAGGGTTTGAATGGAGGCCAGACCTTAAACTGTAAGGGATCCGTAAAACTTTTGTCACACTAGCTGAAAATTTTCACAGCATGTACTTTTGTTTTGTGTAAACGAGACAGACTACAGTTACCAGTACCAAATGAACACTAACACACGTATAATCCCACATACATACCACTTAGGTCTGAGCACTGCACAGTTTCCTTACAAATCTGCTTTTTCAGAGTAGAAGGACCAGCAATATAATCACAGACACATGAGAACCTTAACTTCATTCTATGGTCTTAATGCATATTCAGTCAAACAATGAAATGGTGCAATTAATAGACAATGTCATGTAACTGGTTTCCCACAAGTCTGTTCTAAGACCTGTTGCTCATACAAAGAAAAAAAAAATCTAACAAGTGATAAAAATAGTTGTGTGGTACCAGTTGACAATTCATTGTAAATCCAGCATTTCAGTTTGATGAGTGATCATTATTAGTGGGCATCAAAAGAGCTTGAACAAGTTAAAATAAAAAAGAACATTTTAACATATGATAAACCATACTGGCATTCACCTATGTTGTTTAACAGATGCAGAAGTATGCAGTGTTAGCGACTGAGATGCTATCGCTAGAACAGAGAGTTTTCTGAAGGAGCTGGGCCGTGCATGCCGTGGTGATGACATAAGCTCTTTATAAAAGCCCCGCTGACTGGGGCGGGGGGACACTAGGAACGCCATTAGACTCTCAAGACCCAGAGACAGTCAGGCTGCCCTCTACTGCTGCCAAACCTGACAGCCACCACTGACCTGCAAGCAGATTGGTCTCCTCACTGCTTTTAAGAGTTACAATGAAAACATACTAAGAGGGTAATAAAAAAGTGCATCTTGTACATGATGTTATCTGCACATACATCGGAGTGAGAAATGCTTCCTGTACCGATTACAGCGTTGCTTTGAATGCTCTTATCTGTTCAGGGTGATGAAGCTGTGACGGTGGCAGAAAACATGCCTGTATTTGAGCTGTGCAGGTCATGAATTTGCACTATTTTTTAATGCTGTGAAGTAAATCCAGAATAGATCAAAAATCTTGTGCTGAACCTGCTTTCACCTGATGTGTTTATGAACAAGTATCACTAACAAACCTGATATGTACGTGATCAAGGTTCATAGACAAGCCTTATATGTTAGTAAACAAGCTTCACAGGCAAGTCTGATACGTTTATAAACAAGCTTTGCAGACAAACTTGGTATGTCACTTAGCAAGTTTCCATAACATGCCCGATGTGTTTCTGACTGAGCTTCACAAACAAGCCTGTCATGTCCGTGAAAAAGTTTAACAGACAAGCCTGTTATGTCTGACAGGGCTTCACAGACAAGCCTGATACTTTCATGAGGGAGCTTCACAGAGAAGTCTATGTTTATTAGTGAACTTCACAAACAAACCTGTTATGTCTATGAGCGAGCTGCACAGATGAGCCTTATATGTTCATAAGGAGCTCAAGATGGGAGAAAATCCTGATATGTTTATGAGCAAGTTTCAAAGACGAGCCTGATATGTATCCGAATGAGCTTCGCAGAAAAGCCTGATATGTCAGTGAGCAACCTTCACAGAATTGCCTACAATGCTTATGATCTGCTTCGCTGACAATCTGATACAGTTAATAATGAGCTTCACAGACAAGGCTGTCATGTCTATAAGTTAGCTTCACAGACAAGCATGATACATTGACAAGCAAGCTTCATACAAGCCATATATGATTGTTATTGAGGGTCACAAAGAAGCCTGTCATGTCTCTGAGTGAACTTCACAGATAAGCCTGATATGTCTATGAGTGAACTTCACAGAAAGGCCTGATATGTAGATGGCAGAACTTCACAGACAAACCTTATATGTTAATGAGGGAGCTCCACAGAAAAGCCCGATATGTCTATTAATAAGCTTCACAGACAATTATGATAAATATGTTTATGAGCAAGCTTCATAGACCAGCCTGGAATGTTTATAAGTGAGCTTTGCAGACAAGCCAGATATCTTAATGCACAAGCCTCACAGACCAGCCTTTTCCGTTAATGATGAGATTCACAGAGAGGTCTGGCCGTAAAACTGGTGTTTTCATTTCTCCAGTGCCCATCATTGTCAGGACAAACTGTTCTTTGTGTCCTGCGATTTGTGAATTGTAAGGGTTGTGCTGGATTTAGAGGAGGAACACTTGTCCTACAGCTGGTGATAAAATGCTGCATAAATTACCTGGCCTGCTTGTTTGACTTTTCATTAGCCAGGTCTACTGCCATAGTTATGTACAGTTTTCTGTTGTTATTTAATAAATCAGTAAAACCAGTTGATTGCGCAGTTAGCTGACTCCCCTCGATAATTGCGTGTGTACAGGGCTGCTAAATGAGGTAAAAACACAAGGCAACTGGGCTTGTGGCTCTTTGGGACCAGGGTTGCCAACTTCTGAGTGGCTGTAATTAAAGTATAAAAATGGTATCCACGAAGAATCGAGATAATTCAATTTAATCTCCTATGAAATGAAGAGCGTAGCATTTTCAGCAGTGGGTTTGGGTATTTTAGTCAGGCTGAATAGATCCTGGACAAATTTGGTGCACACAGCAAATACATACAGCCAGTGTGGTGCTGAACTTTAATCAGTTTTAGAAGCTATAATCTATTCCGCAATCCTGGTTTTGGTCTCATTACTGGGACTACTGCCATGTTGACTCGCAAATGAGGGAATTAATTTAATTTGCATGGGCTTTCTTTCTGTGATATGGGGAATTTGGCATTAATGATGCGAAAATTTCTGCAGGCCTTTCCTGTTCGGAGCAGTATTCGGTATGAAATGGCTTTCAAATAATCTCTTTCTCGATCTTAAACCATACCTCCTGGTCCAGTTTGGACGTAAACTGAGCAGAAAATTGTTTTAGCCTTTTGGAATAAAGTGGCTGGACTTTATGGGCCTTCTCAGAACCCACTGCCGAATGGATATTTTAATGTTTACGGAAAAAGATAAGGAGCTAGGAGGATAAGTGTGTGCACAATACGTTTCACCCTTTCCAAGTACTTTGCGACGGTGTTTATCTTTTCTGAGAGTCGCTGAAGAGGTTTTGGTCCAAATACTGGCAACAGTACACTTGAACAACTCAACATTTAGCGAACATACATGTCATGAACATGATGTAATTGGTGGCACATGACGGCATAACGCATGATGGGACCTTCCTGCTGTCAAATTACTTTTATCAAAAAATGTTATGACAGGTGTTAGTGTCATGCAGTCATAACATTTACTATCGAAAATCATGTCTAACATACAGGAGACAGCAAGGAAAGCAAAGGCCCCAGTTCTTTAAATCAGCCCTTACATGCAATGTAAACTCACGGCCTCTGAGCGGCTCCTTAGTGCTTACGTTGACTCGCTTCAACGTTCACGGAAGTCGTGAATCTCTCAAAGCCGAGCTGAGGATCTTGACACAGCCTATGCTTGCAGGAACACAGTCGCCAAAACATGTTCAGTCCCATAAAGCACTCATCCACAAGCCAGCGTCTGTCTTCCATTCCAAAGGTCACCTATTATAATCAAAGCACCAGTGTTCACAAGTCCTTTGTCTAATGACTGCTGAGCTCCACAGACACTCAAGTATGGCCCAAGGCCTGTCGCACTGCTGGTTTCTTTTTCGTCTAAATTGCTAATTGACTGATTTATGTCAATCGTTGGTGAGAGATTTAACTCATCTGAGGCCTGTTCTACAAAGCAGGATTTAGGGATAACTAGCTAACTTCTGGTTTAATCTTTGGTTTTCAGGGTGACAATGGTATCCTATGTGGCACATCTAACCTGCCCCAGATTTGGTTATGTTCAAGATGACAGATCAGCAGGTATAAAGCGCAGCCTAATGACCAATCGGTTCTGCTGGTAAAAGACATCACCATTCGTCGATGCCTCGGACCTCAGTGTGGAGGTCATGAGAGGGACTATTGGGAAGGCAACAGTGATCGGAGACCCTCCGGCTTGCCGTGAAGATTTTTCAAATGAGTCTAGTTGAAGGAGGTGGTTTATCTTCGTCTGTTGCTCACGCCGTATGTTTCCAGCACGTCTTAGTAGTGCGCTTACAGACCCTCAGATGTGTTGGCTTGTGTTTCTTTTCTGTTTTTTGTTTCAGGTACTGGGCCATTTTTGGTTCTTTTTTTCTGTTGGTTTTAAGGGGTCAAGACTAGGTTCAGACTTGAAAAAAAAATTTTTTTTTTCATTTTATTAAAAATCTTTCAAAACATTCATAAAAGGTCATTTCAAGACCAAAAAACTATCGTTTAAGTGGATTTTTATCATGTGAACGCCTTTAGTGCGTTCGTTTCGCGACAAAAATGCGATTTTCTTGCTCTGAACTTTTCACCATAGCATCAGTTTGTTATGTTCTATACAATGACATAGCCATTTTTGGGTAGGTAGATACATGGTGTATTTATGATCCATCTGCCAGGCAGGTTCTGCCACCTATTTCTAAAATTCTATGACCAAATAATTTTTCTAAATATTTTCCCATGAAAATACCCAGAATGAGTATGTCCTTGTATAGCTGGCGATATTAGCTTCAAAACAAACAAACAAACAAAAAAAAAGAATTACAGGAAAATATGGTATAGTTCCTGAGATATTGTTGCCACATGATTTCACATTTTTTGCCTATAATGTACGGTTTTCACAGTAACAAATTTATTAAATTTGATTAAAATCAAATTCCATTCTGAGCTTTTTTCAGTTGACACTATTTTTATGTGTTTTTAGTGCTTACTTAAATTGAGTGAACCTAGGCTTGACCCCTTAAAGAATTTCAACACCATGTCAGCACTCTGTTTGTTTACCAGTGTCATCTTGAAACAGCACCTGATGCAAGCTCTAAACTCGTTGACCTAAAAATATTTGTTTGGCAGCATGATAACCAGTTTTAACTGTGATTTTACTTGTGTTCTTGTCTTTATATTTTTGCACTATTTGCTCCCATGATGGCCAAGCACTGCTGGGTTTGCAGCTGAAGCGAACAAATTTTTTTAGGCATTTTTCAGTGGAATCCACAATTACAATTATATTCAAATATACTAGAGCCTTGGCGATGAGGGAGTGATATTCATCAATTATTATTTTTTTTTTTTTGCCGACTGTCCTTCCTGCCTAATGCAGTGGCAAATGAGTTGATTTAGCTTGAGTTAAATTTTTTAATTCTTAGTTTTTGTTTAGTATTATGGTGTGCGCATCTTGTGTAAAATATGCAGCTCTGGTTGCCTTGCCCATATTTGTGACTGGTCATATGGTGCAATCACAGCCCCTTTTATGTTATCGCACTTGAACATAGTTAAATCAGGAGAACCAGGGCTTCATTGAACAAGTTCACAGCCACCTGCAACTGCTTAGCTTGATTGCGGTTGTTTGGCGCACTGAAGCCAGATAACAAAATGATATCCTGGGTTTATTGAACTTGCTTTGTAGTACACTTCCCTGGTGTTTCAGGCATGAATTAGCACTGAGTATGGGGAATGAGTGAAGCACAGCATTTAAGTATTACCCCAGTCGGTAGCCGCAGATGCCTGGTTGGTGAAGGAGTTTTTGCGGTTTTACAGTATATTAGTTGTACGTGGACTGCTGTGTACTCCTGTGCAGACTTGTTGAGGAACCTGACCTGTGCTAGTGTCTTTGTGTTTGGGTTTAGCCATGGCCAGGTGGGACTCTAGTCAGAATTAAGCTGCTTTCACACCAGACGCGAAACAAATTTTTAGCACGACAGAATACATTCAAAGTCAATGCAAAGACGCAAATACACGTGTGTCGTGCAAAAAATTTGTTTCGCGTCTAGTGTGAAAACGGCATATAGCTGTGCTTTTGATACTTCTGGTAGGTCATAGCTGCTGTTTGGATGATCGCGGCTGCGCTGTGGCCAGTGGGTTTGCTGGCCATGGGATGCTCAGCTGGGTCACCCAACCAGAGGTGCGGAAACACAGCTTAAAGCAGGTAAAAGTGGAACTGTCTGCAGAGCGGCAGGTTAAGCTGCATTTTTAATGCTCCAGGCTTGGCTCTGTATCCATATTGTTCCTCTTTGCTGCAGGTTACGCTGCTTGCTGAAGCAGCTGGAGGAGAGAGATGTGGATTTTGAGGAACTCAAGAAGAACCTGGAATACACGGCTTCTCTGCTGGAGGCAGTTTATGTTGATGAGACGAGGTAAAGTTCCAAAAAAAAAAAAAAAAAAATGCTGTTAACGCTAATTTTAAAAATATTCTACTGTATGAGTGGATTTGCGGGAAAAGCATTATATTCGCTTATATATATATATATATATATATATATATATATATATATATATATATCACCAGTCTTCAGTTTTTCAAATTTGTCATCAGCCAGTTGCCTTGTGATCGGACATTTATGATGGGACTTCGTAATTGCTGGTCCATTTAAATGTATGCTAAACTATGCTAAACTAAAATCTGATTGCATCCTGTTAAAGAACCAAGAAGGTTTGCTGTGTTGCCAAGCATATACCGTGCAAGGAGAAAGGTCGAATCAGACATGGAAATGTAGAACCTGAAAGTTTGGTTTGGCTTGATTTTACTCAAAATATATGTCAAAAATAATTTTGTTGGAACACATGCCCAGTACGCGGGTAAAATCTGAATGTTTGGGTGATCTGACACAATCCAGAGCGAGCAGTTAACTTTTACGATCCTACAGCCTGCCGGTGAGAGTGGCATACTTTGTTCCCCACGGCGGGGGGTGGGAGCCATCAAGTCTAGCAGGCCCAGCATCTCTGGAACTCAAATTCACTGGTTTCATTGAAGTTAAAGCGCAGCTACTTCAATCGGCTTAAAACAACCTAAACCTCTATCAAATTCATATTATTTTTATGTTCAATATCCTAAAAGGAACCTCTTATATATTGATAACACAATTGGCTATAATTTTCCATTTTAAGGCTTTTCCATGACAACTGCATCATTTTAGCACACATTCATATCATGTTTGGTCTCTTTATTCTCAGAAAAATCTAAGGAATTGAATGGAACATGTTTCATTTTCCTAGGAATTATGGTTTATCTTGTTTGCAAGATTCATTCGGGCAACTACCCTAGTCTCCTCTCTATGCAAATTAGTCTTATCACCTGGGCCAGTAAAACTCTGATTCGGCCACCCCTTCCTCTACCTTGTTCGGAGGTGTGGTTTGGAGCCTTTAAAGGTACGAGATCCTAAGGGGAGCGGGCGCTTCTTCTTCCTTCTTGTCCCTTCTTTGTCAACGTCTGACGCGTAGGTAAGTGGGGAGAGGTCACATGTCACCTTGTTCCGGAGCGAGGGGGCATTTGAGTTCTCCCCGACCACGTGGGGCGACTTTAGCTCCGCGTGGCCATTCATCTTTTCCAGGTATGAAAATATTCTAAATCCTTCTAAATTATATGTAACTGGTAATTGGCTTAGCGTTGATTTGTTTGATCCAAGTTGTGCCTACCTGGTGAATTAAATTATTGTTATTCCTTTTTCAGCTTGCGTGATTTTCCTTGATTTGTAACACTCGTATATTCTAGCCTTGTTGCGACCGGGACTTAAGGGGAAATTCCTACCAAGACATGTGAAGGTAACGATACTTCTAAATTAGATTGGGATTATGTCCTACCCCTGAAGAGTTTGTGTAACAAATTTTATGCAAATCTGGGTTCTTGTTACGTTTTGAGCTCCGTGCTGTTTATATGCATAGATGCCGCTAGCAAGATAGTCTTGTTTAACCAATGGAAGTATTGTCGAATTGATTCCAGGACAGTTGCGTTTAATTAACCCTGGGGACGCATTTACTGAGCAATGATGGTTTGCGCTGCCGCATCTGATGGCAGATTTGTCTCGAAATCCACGCAGGTGGTCCCTAAATTATCAATTCTAATTCTAATTTGGAGTCAGATTTTTAACGAGGTTATAGCTAAATTTTGTATTCTACTTGTTCTATGGAGTCAGATTAATCGTAACCATTGTGTTTTCATGCCTTGTCCAAAGACGGTGAAGATTATTCATTTTATTGTGATTCACCCCAGCCAGAAGAATGCTCTAATTAAAGTTAGACCAAGAGAACACGTGAGGCCTTCAACCCGGGCAATATCCGTCTTTGGAATTGCTTCGTTGGGGTTTTACAGAAATAAAAGTATACTTTTTCCCCCTGTGACAACCACTACAAGTTGTTAATATCCAGGAATTGTGGCTGCAACTGAAATTTTACGTCAGGGATAACAAGGCATAGTGGGTTTTAACCATAAAAAAGTCATAAAAAATTCTAATGGCATGAAATCAATGATATGTGCTCCAGAACATGGCGTAGAATACATGTATGAAACTGGGAAAAAAAATATGTTGGGAAATTTGAGATAAAGGTGTTTTTCAGAAATTGAAATTTTTGAACTTTGAGAAATTCAAAAAAAGTGTTAAAATCCACAAAAATGAGACATCGAAGGGTCATTCGTGGGTGTAGTCTCTTTGCTGTTGATTCCACAATGGTTATTTCACATTTCATGGGCCATAGGTGTTAGGTCGCAAGTAAAGGAGGGGTAAAATTCAGGTGCCTTAGCCAGATTTAGGTTGTCCGTGTTTAATAGCAGCTTGGATCTGCTTGGCTTGCTTCCATTTGATTTAGCAAACCAAGCAGATCCATCTTTGATTACAGACAACATTCTCAAGCTGGGTAAGGCACCTGAATTTTACCCCCTCCTTTGCTCATTGCATGGCATAAATAGCAGTGGTACAGGGGCTGCAGAGAGCTCTAGGGAGGCGTCTGTCATCAACATCATACTCAGATATCAGATCATGGATGGCAGAGATAAGGTGGGGCTTGTTTACGATGGAAGAGCTTCCTTTTAGGAAACAGAGAATACAAACTTTCGTGCGGGCCGTGCAGTGGTCCATGTTTGCTGTCAGCCCCTTGCATGTCTCAGGGAAAAGGACAGAATTCAGGGACAATGCACAATATAAGGAGGGCCTAGGTTTGTGAATGTAGGCAAGTCTGATGTAATCAATGATGATATAATAAATGTCACCCATCTCCAGTGCAATACTGATAGGACCCTTTTTCAAAGAGAATATTTATTGAAAGCATATAAGCATACATTGAGTATGGCCGCATGGCTCTGTACGAGAGATCCCTGCCCGTCCAGCGTGGAACTGAAGGCAGGGAGCTGCAATTAAACCCCCAAATCAGAACCATGCTGATGCACGCCAACAAATGAAATATGGATCTTCCATAGGTTTCAAGGCAGCCCGGCGGCTAGCACAATTTCTCTTGAAGTCAAATATGAGAGAAATACTCCATGTGAAGTGTACTACTAACACAAGAGAAATATCCTATGCCAGTGTACTATGCGTCGTGACAGCCTAGCAGCTGGCACATTTCTCTTGAAGCCATATACAATGAAATATTCTATGTGAAGTGTACTATGTGTCGTGACAGCCCGGTGGCTGGCACAATTTCTCTTGAAGCCAAAGACAAAAGAAATATTTCAAATGCAGTGACGGTTCTCTCAAAGCAGTATGATGAGAATTATATGATTTAAATAGTATAACATGAAGGCCAATACCTTTAATGATTGAAGTGTATGTTGTGGTGAATGACAGGGCATGGGTGCTGAGCAGTGGCGCTTTGTGTCCTGTCTATGTGTATAGAAGTATTCTGAATGATGCCTGAAACAAATACAAGTACAAGAGGCTTTTGTTTTATCATACAAAACATGGTAACAATTTACATTCTTACTAATTTGTTTTGAGCTTCCAATATGTCCTTAATTCCTGGGTGAAGGTAAAGTTCTTGGCTGAAGATGTCCAATGTTCTGTGGCCTTTAATATCGTCATTAGGCCACAAAGGTGCTGCTTGCTGCTTGAATATAGAGTGAGGGAGGAGTGCAGAGCTCAGGGAGAGGCCGTAATACTGACAAATGAGGCAGAGCTGAGCTGCAAACAGCAACAGGTTTCCGAGCCTCTATGATGAACAAGGCAACTCAATTGGTCACGATGCGCTTCACAGTAAACCCTAGTCTGAACCCCCTGAAAAGCAAGCCAGTGGCGACAGTGGCAAGGAAAAAAAATGTGGCTCAAATATAGGACGAAACCTTGGGAGGAACCAGGCCATCCCAGGGTGGAGTTCATCGTTGCCATAATGCAAAGGGGATTGTTGAAAAGCAGCCCAGGATTTGTAGCTTGCTGAATAGATGCCTTGACCCAGACCATTTCGATGGTGGAGCAGCACTTGAGCACAGGCCAGGTGGTGTTGATGGCGAAGACCAGCCGCTGCACTCTTAGGGCAGGGCCCGCCGTGGACATGGAGAGAACAAAAACCAGGCAATTAGTAGGGAACACAAGGGAAAGCAGTGCTAGGAATGTACCAGGAAATACTGCCAACTCCAGAAAGTTGATATAGCACATTATATATATATATATATATATATATATATATATATATATACACACACACGCACACAAACACGTCATGAATGAAACTGTAAAGAGACTTCTTGAATCTGAAAGCTGAGGAACTACTAGAATCCCCCCAAAACCAGTGGTGTTGCAACCCCAAACACCAGAGGCTAATGACAGTGAGCCTTGGAGCCATGACCTTTGGGTCAACCCAGCAACTGGCAGAGTTTGAGGCCATAGGACATACTGAGCAGGCAGAGGCAAAGCAATTTGAATGAAATAAGTGGCAGACCACAAGCACTAACTAGTTGCTGACATGGGGTAAATATTAGCGAAGTGTTCGCAACGTACCGCATCATGGCATTGCTGAGCGTGCTCAAAATAAGTCACAGCTTGATTATGTGAGCTTGATGTTGGCAAGCACTCCAAGGATTTAGAGAGAGAAGGATATAAGGCGCTCGTGGGATAAAAAAGCTTTAGTTTGAAAGAATAAAACTGGTGCACTTGGAAAAGTGGGATGTGATGACAATCAAAAATAGTCGGTCCAAGCACTCGTTACGCCCTGATGAAGACCGTGTAGGTCGAAACAGCTTTTTAATTTATTTCAGCCATGCTTTAAAAAAGGCCTTTTATCTTAGGCTTCGTTTGGACTCCACTTTTTTTCTGAGTGCCTGGAAGACTAATTAACCTGGATTAATTTTGGGTGGCACTCCAAGGATTTCTTGCAAAGCAAAACATAGCAATCAATTAGGTGTATGATTATACACCTAAGCAGCACAGTCCAACTCTTGCAGAGTGGGAGCAAAGTTCAGTTATCGACTTTCAAAAGATTTCAAGGCGGCTGCTATGGTTGGCATATTGTGTTACTGATCATGGTCAAAATCAGTTGGGTCCATCCCTGAAGTAATAGCGACCCACCCACAAAATTTCTGAAATATCTGTTCATTACATTTTGAGTTAAGTTGTTTGTAAGCAAAACAGACAAATGGAGCCGATCACATAACGTCCAGCCAACTTCGTTTGGCGGCGGTAAATACCAATGATACAGTGGAAAAGGCTAATTTGGAAAAGAAAGGAAAATACAATATTAGTCAAATACTGACAAGGTGGAGCAATACCGGATTGATTTGAGAAACTTTAATGCCCACTGGAATGGCTGCTACAACTCTGATTCTGCAGCATTTAGAAAACTTTTATTTATTTATTTCTTTATTATTATTTTTTATTTACATTTTTTTGAGATTCACTGAGCACACCAGAGCTAGCATTTGCTCTCAGTTTACTGGCGCAAGGTGAATGCAATGCGATTTGCAAACAGTTACCATAACTTGACACTGTTACTAATGGCAGTACCTGCTATGAATAGATGAATAAAACCAACAGGGAAGAAGGTGCAGCATGACTATTGGATCCAAGCAGCATATCGCAAAAGATTTTAACATGAATGTGTTATAATTCTGCTGTTGCCTGTCCATGTTTTTGTTATGACCCTGATCCCAACCCATGTTTTCTGACTTTATCCATGCCATGTTTTGTATTTTGCCTGTCTTGCATTGCCATGTCTTTTTCCTGCCATTTACCATATTCACTGTTGAGTTATCATTGAAGTTTTTGTTATTCTCATACCCTGCATTGCACATTGTCTCCCCAGTCTTGTCTTGTGTTCTGAGACAGCTTTATTTCCCTAGTCTTGTGTGCCACAGTTTCAGGTGATTTCATGGTTTCTGGGTTTCCAAACATTCCTTCCAATCTCGTTTGCTTCCTTCACCTGTTCTATCTAGTGTATTATTTTAGATAAATTACCAACATTAACTAACATGGTTTATAGTACTAACTTACTAACAAGCACTAGGGATTGTATAGCTGCACATTACTAATTGACTAACAAGCTCTCAGCACTCGCTCTGCTCTAGTCTCCGCCCCTTGCCTTCACTCAATTTACTTTGCTGTACTTCTAGCAGATCTTCTGCACCTTGTTTATCACTCTTCTGCCTCTCACTCTGTGCACTTACCTACTCCCTGACCGGAGCTGTTGGTTTGTCATAAGCTGTCTGTGTAATCCCTGTCCACGTGTCGGCGTTTGCTAATTTCATGTAGTAAGGTACTTCCTCATGTCCGTTCCCTAGTTAATTAGTCTGATCCATTTCACCTGTTCCCTATCATAGCATGTGACTTCCCCTGCGTGTATTTAAGCAGTAATTTCACAAACAGCTCATGTCAGAATGTTTTCCCTGTGCTGTGATTGTTGATGCCTTGTACTCTTAGTGTTATACTTCTGACTGGAATGTCCCGGATTCTGATTTTGCCTTTATCTTTGATATTCCTGTGCCCATGTACCGTACCTGCTTTGCCCGATTGAGTTTTGTCTTTGCCGCCCTGTTTACGAACCGGAGTACGTCTACTGGATTTCGGCTTTGCATTCATCTCTAATATTCCAGTGCCTGTGTATTGAACCTGCTTTGCCCGACCTCGAGTCTTGTTTGCTGCCCTGTGTTCAATCTGGATTACGTCCCTGGGATTCTGATTTTGGATTGGACTCTTTACCGTTGCCTTCTGCACTGCGGGGGTTCACCCCCTAGCTTCAATAAAACACCTTTTTACTGGATCTTTTGGGTCTCGCGTTTGGTTCCTGAATGATGCCTCACAGAATGTGAATTTGTTCCAGTCAGTTGAACAGCATTAGAGCAAACATCTGAATAACGCTTCATTCAAATTTGGCCACAAATGTGTTCATTAGTTGAATTAGCAAACCATTCTTGAGCCAAACATGCCATTGTTAAATCACTAATGAAGAGCCTATTGCTTTAAATGAACATGATTGAGAAATGCATTAAAATGATTTTTTTATAGATAATAGAGTCAAAGACAAATCTGAATCATAGGACATTTCGCGATAGACACTACACTTAGGGCCGGTTCATACTCTACGCAAGGTACGCACAGATCCGTTCCATTCCGTTCACAGAGAAGCCTGAACGTGCGTCCCTTGCAGCGCTGTGCCTTGTTAAAAAGCAGTACACTGCTCATGCAAAAGGGGGTAGCAAAGTCTTCTCCTTCTGCTTTTTTCTTTTTGCTCTGTTGAACACAGCGTATGGTTAATTATTTGCTTTATCTCCCCTATTGGAATATCACAGAAATACACGTGTCGATGCGTCTCGTTACAAACATTTGGACGACACACTTTGCTACGCAAGGACAGAAGATGGCTACCTTCCGTTGCTAGATGCGTTGCCTTGCGTTCGCGCTTGCGCAGAGTATGAACCGACCCTTAACGGGAATAATTGGCAAATTGTAGTACATCTGCCTGAGAATTGTCATTACCAAGCCTGAGACAAGGCAAAAGAAGTTTAGGTCGCAATCCACAAGACCCCAGAACCAGTTTGAGCGAAACTCGGATGACACAAGCACAGTCAATCCATGTAATGTCATATCTGAGAACCCAGGTGAAAGTAGAGCTAACAAATAGGAATAAACCCAGAAGGTTGAGCCTTAAATCACTGGACCTAGTAGCTTCCGACCCAGAGGTGGCTACAAAAAAAATATAAAAAGAATTTGTCATCTCAAAATACTTGATAACAGCCAAATGAATTGGGTGCAGCTAGAAAGCCAAAGTCATTGTTCGTTGAATTTGTAAGGCATAAAACGTGAACACGATTCAAAAACCGTGAGCTCTTTCATTGCTGCGGTGAGAGAACGTTCAACATGCGCTTACAAAGGCTTCCCGATCATATCCCCAACGTACAATGGAACTAGCGAGCGTCCGGGATGTAAAGGAAAACTAGCAGCTCGGGTAACTTCACAAAATGAGACATGACAAGGCATCTTTCTGCGCTGCCAGAACAAACACTGCCAAGCCTCCAGTATTAGTATTCCATCACGCTTGTCTGAAGACATTCAGGTCTAAGCACCGCACTCCCGATTAAGACAAGACTACTGTACGTTACTGCACTTAGATAAAGCACCCAAATGCTTTTTCTACACCCGGAAAAGACAAGCTTCTGACAAGCTTGACGTGGCTGCATCCGGATTACCTTGTGCTGCTTTAAATTTACGGTTGAACGATGACTCGCCAATAATGAAAGGTTCCTTCAGCAAAGATAAAGGCAATGTTTTCGAAACGAGCCACATTTGTAAGACAAGTTAGTTTTTTTGCGCTGGTTATCCTGCATAACCGGGCACTTCCAGCACGAGCATGACATCAAACTATATTCAATCCACCGAAGTACAGAAACCCAAAATAAACATGTCGTGGAAGTAGCAGCAATAACGTAACCACAAACCTTGTTGTCAGGGGCTGTGTTTTCTGTGCCAGAGTTTGTTACGTGTACCTGCTGCGCAGCTGCTTCTCAGAATATGAACTTTAGTAAACTACCATATTATCCATCAAGCAATCATGTGACAGCGAATCAGATGACATTCATGAGCACTCAAGTGATCCTCCAGCACGTGAAGCGGCTCCTATAAGTTAGCAAGCTTGACTCCATGCCTATCAAAATTTACGTCAAGCTCCATTTGTACAATGACCTATGGCCCATGAAATGTAACATAACCATTGTGGAATCAATAGCGAAGAGATTTTAACACTTTTTTAACACAATTTCTCAAAAGTTCAAAAATTGCAATTTCTGAAAAACAGGTTTTTCTCAAAAAATTCCCACATGATTTTTTTCCCCGTTTTTATATATGTATTCTACGCCATGTTCTGGAGTACATATCATTGGTTTCATGCCATTAGAATTTTTTCTGACTTTTTTATGGTTAAAACCCACTTTGAAGGGGAGTGATGAGCACTGACCCTCCCGAAGGTCGTAATTATGAAGATCACAAGACCCTAAATAAGCTCAATGAAAGCACACAGAATATTGCTTTGTTTAATCTCCAAATACGGCAGCTTCGCTGGCTAACTCACAAAACAAGCAGGGCGCCAGCTGCCAAAAACAGAGCAGAAGAGATGAGAGCTGCCGGCCTAAGCACAGACTTCGAAATAAAGTTTTTTTGGCTAAAAGAAGGAGCTGCAAGGAACCATCATTCAAAACCAGTGAGGCCCACAGTTTGCTTTTGCCCTGCTGCTCTGGTTTATTTAGCTGGCGTGGTCCAAAGCTTTCTTTCCTTCTTGTACATATGAGGTGTAAGTGCCTGGATTTAATCAAACCGCTGCCCTTAAATGTTTTTCACATACTGTGTGAACAGTTTGGCTTGTAAATTTTTCATGATCCCTCAGCTTGCTAAACTCAAAAAAACCACCTGGGTTGTGTCCAGAACTGCTCACTTAGTTTTGCTTACATAAAATGAGTGCACTGCATGTGAAAGTTGTTTACTATGCCCATACTTTAAATACCAGAACGATGTGCATATTTCCATTGTTTTGCCGTTGGTTCTCATGCCCAGAACAATATGGATGACCCACAAAATATGCGGCTGATTTTTACTCCATGCTACTTATCAACAGATGTGTCCTCTGGGGTGCATTCAAAGTTGGCGACATGTAGCAAAACGTGTAATTGAATAGAAAAAATAGTGCGCTGAACACCCCGTTAGCGTTGCAGGTAAGGCAGCCGAGAGGGCCATACAAAACAGGCTGCGAGAGATGCATTTATACACATTGTGCCAATGATTAATTGTGCCACTGCCCTTTTAAGATGGCACGGTTTATATACATGTTGCAGCGGATAACACCCCTGGCACACCCACCAAACAGGAGAAAACATACCTCAAACGCCGTTGCACACCGGTTTGGGGAAACAGGTTTTTTAACCTGGAAACCGTAACGAAACGATGTGCACCAGTGTGATTTTGAACGCACCCCTGATGTCTACCCTTGCAACAAAAAGCACCCAACCTCTTGTTCTATGACCTATATAGCTGTGATTGGATGCAAATACAGCTCCACCTGTTAGTTACCGAGTATGGTTTACCTCTTTAATTGTTTTCCTGATTGCACAATCTAGGTGTTTTGAATTAACTAAAAAATTTTGCATAGTGAACAACTTTGTCATGCAGTTAGGCAATGTAGAAAATGGTGCATATTTTTAGGGTGCAGCAGTGAGGAAGCTATTTTGGATTTATCGCTGTATTAAAGAGACCTCGTAAGCTCTAACTGAAAACAGGTTGTCAGGGTGTTTTTGTTAGTTCACCGGTCGATAGGCCATGAGCAATTGTGATCAGGCGGTGTCCGCCTTCGTAGTCGTGATTGTAGTCATGCTCGTGATCATCATCTGTTTGCAAAATCAAGAAAGAGTCTCCAGTATTATCTGGGACAGTGAGGGTGTAGGCTGGAGATTTAGTCCTGCAATAATAAAAAGATCCCACATCTGAGATCAACAAACCTCATGTCTAAAAACCGCGAGTGAAAGGCCAATATGTAAAAACTCTGCATGGTGACCTGTACATGTTTAGATGAGAGTGGATAACCTAAGCTTTTTTGACAGCATTTGGTTTCACAAGTGACAGTTGTAATTTCCATTTGAAAAATGTAGTTACATTTGAAAAAGCTGGTATTGTTGCATTTTTGAATTTGGTAAGTGAACATTTCAATTCAAATATAAATGAGCCAATCACAAGATATTTACGGTGAACATGAGAATGCTTTATTTCACATGGTAATGTAAAGATGGTAAAGCGAGCTTTTTAAATTTTGACTTCCTCTGGTGAAATTGGCAAATTGCATGAATGATTTTTATTTTTTCATAGGGGTCAGTCAATCATCAGATGAATCATCCACACATCAACTGCACTAGCGCGAGGCTAGAACTAAAGCACATGCACTAAGGCCCTTTCATACTGGCTACCCAGATCTAGAAAGTTCCTCTCCTCCACGTGTCTGTACAGGCACAGCATTGACACAGAAGATGACCTCCAGCAGCTGCGATCTGACACTGTGCCCTCTGAGGTCCGTGATTGGTTGGCCTGCACCTTTACCCAGAAGTCTCGTCCTGCCGGGAGGCAGTCCTATGAGAAGCCTAAGTTTCGCAGCATCGTCCACGCAGTGCAGGCTGGGATATTTGTGGAAAGGTGGGTACATCCGGGAACCGACAAAGAAAAATAAGCATGCTCTTTGATAAAAATTCACTTGATAGGATTTTAGGACACAGCCAAAAAGTAGCAAGTCACCAAATAGCACGTAGCACTTCATTGGAATGTGTTCTGAAGGCAGCATTCCATGAGATAGATCCAATCTGGAACCCAATCAAAAGAATTTGGAGGGTATGGTGATTTGCTGAAGGAAGTTCAAACCTCGGTCAAGAGGCTTATATATCACACCTAAGTACGATATTTAGGTTTTATGCCATTACTGGAATGAAAATGTATTAATATCTAGTACTTAACAGAAGAAACGAGAAGATTTTTAAAGAAAATGCTAGAGTAATTGCTCTGCTTTGGTATTGATAAATCCTGTTGTGTTGCTTTGGGCAGCATTGTGTTTTCCATGTGATTTTAGGACATTGTGGCTGGGGTACTGCAAACCCTGTTGGGGTTCATATAGTATCATGTATGAAACAGTTTTGTACCCTTTTCAAATCAGTGATTGGTGAAATGCGATGTCAATTATTCAAAGCCTGGGATGCTCAATATTTTTACCCTGATTTTCAACAAATGTTTCTCTGGAAGCTTAAATATCTTTGAAATGTAAAAGTCTGGTCATTTGGTATCTGGTTACTCGGTAATCAACTTGTGTACGTGTTGGTACTTTGCAAACTATTTTGTCAGTCTGGTTTGATATCTTGAAAATCGCAAACCTGCAGTACGTGTATTTCATGCAGTATTTCAAGTATGTGTGTTTGAGCGACTGTCTATGCATGAGCATGGTGCTCTGAGGCTTATACATGAACCCTCTTCTGTATGGTTTTGAGAATCTCCTCTTTCATCCATGGACACAGCATGAATTTGATCAACACATCATTTGATGTTTCTCACAACTGAACTGCAGCCTTTTGTGTTTTCCCTTTATATTAATCTATACATCTGCTTTCACTTTCAAAAAAAGTCAAGGATTTATCTCAATAATAACAGAATATTTGTGCATTTGTTTTTCAGTAAAAGTTAAAGGCAATGGACTTGTGAACTGAAGTTCTAAAGCATCTCCGACGGTTATGATCCTGACCAGGAATCAAGTGTGAAGGCAGATTACAATCAAAGAGTTGGGTTTATTGATAATAATACAATAAGTGTGATGGGGTCCAGGGGAGAATAGCACAGTTCAGTTCAGATGTTTCAGGCAAAGCAGTATGGGTGTAGCCCGTGCATAGCCAGTGGCTTTCTGGGATGATTGCTAGATGGAGAGCACATTTTTCAAGAACCAAACTGTCAAATAGTAAGCTTAGGAGGTATTAGGTTCCAATCCTGACTGTAGAAGGCTTTGGAGCTTGTGCCTAATAAATTGGACAAAGCAAGAGACTGGAAGAGGATTAACAGGAATTCTGTCCCAATCCTGGAGACTGTGAGGCTTAGGAGCTTGTTCCTATTAGCTTAGCACGGAAGAGTACTTCCGTATATTACAATCATTAAAGATTACGTTTAACTTTCAAAAGGTTTTAATGACAAATACTGTATGGCGCTAAAGTGCATGCCGCCAGTAACTATCCAGCAAACTCAAAGGAGGAGGCATAAATATATCTCACACACACACAAGGCCAGGTAACAATGAGAGAGGACACAGCTGGGTTCAAGGAACACGCTAGATACAAACCTATCAAAGGAGACAATTTTTCTAATAGACATGCCAGTCGCTGAACGGGAAGCGAAGGGAGGGTTGTGACACAGAGCAGGGTGCAAATCGAGGATCAGGCAGCAGCAGTCCATAACCTACGCTGATCTAATATCGGTTAAAAGGAAAAGCCCACATCAGTGCCCATACTCTGAGATGCTTTATGGTTATGAGCTCAGCCGTGGAGCTTTTTTCTGGATTGTCCACTTGTATCTCTAATTAGCATCTGTGTGCCTGTGTTCCAGGATGTTTAAAAAGGCCTACACTGCAGCAATGCCCAACCAGCCCCCAGCCGTCGTACAGTGCCTGAGGGTAAGGCTAACATGCTAACAAGTTCCTCAATGCCACCCAGCCCCCTCTCAGGGCTCACGTTCTGACGAACTCGCCCCAGCTCTCTGAACCCCACTCTCACTATCAGGGTCCAGGAGATAGTGTTACGTAGGTACATTACTAGTCAAAAGTTTGGACATTCCCATATTTTACCTAGAACACATGTTAAATAAAGAAAGGCACCCTTTATTTTGCAAAAAAAAAATCTCATTTTTAAGTAAGTCAAACTAACAAGTATTTGTTGTTGTAATTGCTGTACATACAACATTATATACTACACAAAATTTGATAGGTATCATAGGAATTTTTTTGTGAAATGACATGCAAATTTGGTAACTGCCACTGATGAGCAATACATTGGATAAATGACATGCAGTCAGACAGAGAACACATTTGCACATGCATTTCATGACATTAAATGAGCGTGCAACCTCACCTTTTGGCTTTGACTAACACTTCACCATTTCAACTCAGACGTGTGTGTTGCTTGTTGGTGAAAATTTGGAAGTTCCCAAATTTTTTGCATTACATTTAGCAATAACAATGTCTCCTCAATGTCTAAGACGTCGATTGACTTCAGAGCAATTGGGAAGATGCATCGGAATGCTCGACTCTGGCTTCTCACAACGTCACGTTGCTAATGCACTTAACATCAGCCAAAGCGTTGTGAACAGAGCGTGGAACCAGCATCAAACGTTTGGTACAGCAGCACTCCGTCATGGGGGTGGTCATCAGACATCGACTACAGAACGACAAGTCCGCTTTCTCACACTTCAGGCAGGACGTCATCCTTTCTGGACAGCCACCACCCTACGAAATGACCTTCATAACGCCTTGGGGGACAGGGTATCCACTCAGACAATATCGAATCGTCTTCATACTGCCGGCTTCAACTCAAGAAGGCCATGTATTCGAATCCCACTGACAGTGCGTCATCGGCGTGACCGTTTGGATAAGGCTCATGATCATGTCACATGGACACACAATGATTGGGCTCCAGTTCTCTTTACTGATGAGTCCCGATATTGCTTGGACTTTACTGACAGGAGGCAACGGGTGTGGCGAAGACAACGTGAGCGATTTAATGATACCTACATCAACGAAAACGACCGTTATGGTGGCAGATCAATAATGGTCTGGGGAAGAACAAGAACATGTCATGGGGAGAGGGACGATGAAAGGGGTACGGTACAGGGATGAGATCCTCAATGTGTATCTAAGACCATACGCTGGTGCTGTTGGCCCTGATTTCATCTTGATAGAAGATAAAGCCCGTCCCCATCATGCTAGGGTGATGAATCAATTCATAGAGCAGGAGACAATTGTCAGCATGGACTGACCCGCGCAGTCGCCGGACCTAAACCCTATCAAGCATGTGTGGAACATGCTGCAGGTCGCCATTTCTGGTTGTAGGGCACAACCCACAACTCTAGATGAGCTCGGAAATGCCCTTGTTGAAGAATGGAACAACATTCCAATTGCAAGCATCTGGGTTCTGATTGACAGTATGACCCGAATGTTGTCAAGCCGTCATTCAAGCTAGGGGAGGCCATACTCGTTATTGACATTAACTGTGGTAATGAAACATCAAACAAACTCTGTCTGTTTTCACTTTACACGTCAGAGGTGAAACCATGAAGTGTTTGTGAAAGCCAAAAGTGTGAGGCTTGTCATTAAATGCACTTGCAAATATGTTTTGTGTCTGACTGCATGTCATTTATCAAATATATTGTTCATCAGTGGCAGTTACCAAATTTGCATGTCATTTCATTTCAAAAATTCCTATGATTCCTATCAAATTTTGAGTGTATGTATATATATAATTTCATTAATTTCTTTTTACTAAGGCAGTTATACTGTATGGCTGCAATGAGTTTGCAGCTGAGCAGCTGTCTAAGTTCCCGAAGATGAGCTGCACTTGTGGTTTGCTTCTCATTGACCTTTTTTCCCTGTAAGTCTCAGAACAGCTTGGCTTTAACTCACCTTTTGGAAAAAGGAAAGAGTTTTTTTGTCTGTATACTTTATAAAATATGGCTACTTTTAGAATGACAAAATTTTGGACACTATTCACCCAAGTAAAATGTTCTCTTTTTTAACTACTGAATGTTTACATCCTTCCAGATTCCTTTTGAGATTATATAGAGAAGTTAAGCCATTTGAATTTCTCCAAAAACAGAGTACCGCGACATTAGCAAAGTGTGTCCAAACTTTTGATCGGTACTGTTGCTTGATTGCATTTTGCAGCCTTTTGCTAATAGATCAGCTACTGTAAAAATTATGTAGTTGTTGGTAGTTGTTGTGGTATTAAATCATTTTACCTTCCATTTTGAGGGCTGTAACCACAGGAATGGCTATTAAGTCTCTAAGACGTCCACCCCTAACCACTGCGGTCTGGTCCAAAAGTATACGGATAATCTTGTACATTTTATCTCTGTATGTCACCTTAATGAATTTGAAATAAAACAATCAGAATGTGCTTCAAGTGTTGACTTGCAGTGTTCATTTTTTGTTGGGATACCCCCCCTTCCCTACCTTTAACTCAGTCAAACTTTTCAGACCACCACACTGACCCAGTCTCAGCGATTCAGGAGTAGGAAGCGGTGGCACATGATTCCTCCGACTCACAGAATGACATGTCCTGATTTTTTCACACTTTGTCGGGCGCACTGCCTATCACACGCTGCCTATGCCAGGGGTGTCCAGTCTTTTCCGCAAAGGGCCGGTATGGGTGCAGGTTTTTGTTTTAGCCCAACACTTGATTATGCTACAACACTTAATTGAATTAACTGATCAGGGAGTTCAGTCAGGACCTTGATGAGTATAATCAGGTGTGTTAGAGTTGGGCTGTAACGAAAACCAGCTCCCACTCCAGCCCTTTGTGGTTTAGATTTGACATCCCTTGCCTATGCAGTCGGAGGATAACTCATACACAGCATATACAGTATTTGGCTTGTACAGCCACAAGCGCTTGGTTGACCTGGAGTGACTGCTTGAGGGCAATGAGCTAACGGAATTGAACTGGCATTAACCTTATTATTCCTAGCAAGGCTGGGCTAATTGTTGTCTCGCCTTTGCGGACCTCCGGCCATAGCTGGGATTCGAACACCTGACCACTGGGTCCTAGGTGAATGTCATTATTGTGAGCTACTCAGAGGCCCAAGCTTTAATTTTTTTGTCAAAAATATTTTATGAATCAATCTCCAAAAATCAAATGGTCATTTTTAATACTTGGTAGCAAATCTTTTACTGTAAATAACCGCCTAAAATCTGATACCGAAAGACATCGCCAGATATGGGGTTTCCTGTCTGATAATTCTCCGCCTGGCCTACTCTGCAGCTACCCTTAGTTTATGCTCATTCTTAGTGCATTTTGACATTAGCTTTTCCCTCAGAAAAGGTATTGCAGTTGGATTCATGTCATTTGGTTGTTATAGAACACTACTGCAATTTTGCTCATTTCTCATTACAAAAGTAAATCCAGAAATCTTGGCGTTATTGTGGTCTCAGATTTGAATTTCTTCTATCGACTAATTTCGACTATCACATCAAATTAGTCACTTTGTCTGCTTACTACCTTCTAAACAATATCGCAAAAATCAAGGGAACAATGTCGAAGCAAGAGAGAGAAAATTTCTCACACGGCTTTATTTCCAAAAGACTGGATCCCTGAAATGGTCTGTTCACCGGGCTTTCAAAAAAAATAGCTCTTTGGCAACTCGCTGCTGCCAGGTTCCTGACAAAAACTAGAAAATACAACTGCATTATGTCAGTTCTAATATCCTTACATTGGCAACCAGTCACGTAGAGAATTGACTTCAAAGTCATGCTGCTCGTCTACAAATCACCCTGCGGCTCAGCGGCAAAATATGCTACGATATGCTCGTGCCATATGAACCTTCTAGAACCCTTTAGTCATCTGGGATGAGCCCTCTGTCTCAAGAGTTGGAACAAAACACAGTGAAGAAGTTATTTTGTTGGTTTTGTTATCATGCAGCACAGACCAGGGGTCTGTACCATAAAGCTGGATTAAGATACCCAGGTTTCTCTTAACTGCACTTAACCAGACTTCCGCATTCCGGATAAGCGGTACCACGAAGTCAGTTAACAACTCGGTAACTGAACCCAGGCTTTCCAATCTTGGTTTGTGCGCTTAACACAAAAGGGGTTGTGTTTGAAGCAAATGACCGATTGCAAACATGGACGAATCGACTGGACGGGAAGCAGCGTACATTTCAAATGCGGAGCAAGAGCTCTTAATAAAAGTATGAAGAGAATAAAGCTATCATCCTGGCAAAAATTAACACTGTTGCAGCTGACAAATACAGAAAGGCTATTTGGCAAAAAAAATCACCGACCGTGTAAATGTGTAAGTTAATTATAATTATAATATTACTGCCAATAACTCCCATATTCACGATTGTATGTGGCCTATTGCTGCAACAGTAATGATTGAATTTTACTACTGCAGCAGTAAATCATGACAACAGGCGCTATGTAGGCAAGTGAGCGCATCTCTCTCCTTTCCTGCTTTACAGGATATGATCCAGCACGAAGCCTATTGGATATAGGGATGTGCATGTTTTATCATTAATAATGTCACTGCCCCAATCGGTAAAAATACAGTTGCATATTTCATTAAATTGACGTGATGCGAGGATGTATTCATATGGCGTCTATAGATTTTTTTTCCAGCTGCAAGCCCAGCGGTGTCAAAAGAGCCCTAGAACAAATAATGAATTACTACAAAAACATTGTAATTCAAAGCGGTCAGTAAGCTTACCTTCATAAGTGCAACAAGTACAAGGCTTTAGTGCTTTTGCCTGTGGAAAAATACAGTATTGTGAAACACTCAAGATGTGAAACTATATGCACATTGATTTTCCCTGGAGTATGAAATGCACTTAACAAATTAACCCTAGTCCTTCCAATCACTGATATATATATATATAGGACCCACGCTCCATTTCTCTGAGTGTCGGCCGTCGATGTATCATTCCCCGGTAGCTATTCCCCTGTATGCAGGTCCTTGATAAGCATTAGCCTGGAGGCAGAACTAGGGTTAAGTTGCAGTTGCAATGCCCGTTTAAAACATGCCTGTTTGGAATGGGCCGATTGTGTGGCCCTTCGGCATTGATGCTTGTAGCTGTAGTGAGAGTCACTCAGCCAAACAGCATCACACTGCACTATTTTCATAGAAATATGATGCAATTCTTTTTATCAGAGAGGCTGTGCTAAGGCATGATTCAGAAATAACTTTTCTGTAAAAGGACTCCAGCTTATTTGGTTGTAGAAATGATTAAATATGAAGTAAAAGTGAATTAACATCCTTTAACTGGTGATCTATTAAGTGCAAACCAATCACAAAAAAGTCATAGTGACATCATCATTTGTAAATGATGAGCAACAGGAATTCATGATACATCCTGTTTTAATTCATGCATTAAATCATAATGGGTCATGCATTAGTTCAGCATTACTTACGATACGATATGCCACCTTATTACAACTATGAAGTGTTACCAAAAGGACAATAGCTTTATGCGCAAATGTTTAAAGTCCTGCCCAAAGACATTCATAGGAAGGTCTTATGAGGTCTCTTGAGACCTACATCACTGTTTTTCATTTATCTCTGGCATAGCTTTCAGTGTTGTATAATTGGTGACTGGCAGCCTGGCAAAACAGTGCTTTCACAGCAGCTCACCTGATCCACACCACCTCTTCAGCTGCTCTGTTGCGCTGTATTTCCTCCTGCAGGAAGTGGACAGGTGGAACTTTGATGTGTTTGCCCTGAACTCCACCACTTCCGACCACGCACTGCAGACACTCTTCCTGGAGCTCATCACCAGATACGAGCTCAACTCTCGTTTTAAGGTCCGCTGTCTCTTAATACCCTAATGCACACAAACACGGTGCAGCACTGAGGGATGGTGTTAATATTCAGCACTTTTTTTGTGTTATTGTTAATACAGATTGTGTCAAAGTTGTGATTTTTTAAAAACTATTGAACACTTTATGTCACAAAATGACACTTTTAGTTAGACTTTTACAGGCAACACAATGGGCTCTAAATTTGTAGACCAGGCGCAGGCGCGGCGAATGGAGGGTGCGCCGCGCCAACGGGGTGTGTCCAGGCGTATGTTGCAATTTGGTGCCAGGTGTAGCCTGATGCAAGTACTCCTCTGTCCCGCCTCTGTCCCTCCCTCCGGCGCAAGTGGCAAAGAAGGCGTGTTTGGGTATAACACAGCCGAGTCAAATTTTCACCAATCAAATGAGGTCCTCTCCTCTCCTCTGTTCTGAGGCTTTTCTCCTCAGAAGCCTCTGTCCTATATCTGCATGATGCGTTAATGTTGCATTTTACTTTGCTGCTTCAGGCATGTTTTCTGCACTGCTTACGTCTATATTAAGCATTACGAATATGACTTAGCTGGCTAGCTAGGGCATTCGCAAATTATTACCATTAGCGATCTTGAATGGAATTTCAAAACAGAACTATGTCAGATCATTCAAACTTATGAAGTTGGAATGAAATACGATGGTTTCTCATTGGGAAGTGAAACGATGGATAGCGTGTTCCTAATATCACACCCTGTTGCTGCTTAAAATTTTAGGATTAACATACATGGACAACAATGTGTAACAAGATATGTTACACATTTATTTTCAATATGTGATCTTTACTCAGTACGACATCATAGCAATCAGGCTGTATTCCGTTCCCCCACCAAAAACGATAAAACCTAAGTGACAATAATAGTAGCCTAGTATTAAGCTGCTTGCACACTGGACGCGAAACAAATTTTTCACACAACAGATTGCGTTGAATGCAGTGTCTACGTGTCCAAAAGTCTGACAGGGTTTTAATATATCTCCGTGTCTGACAGTCAGATGTTTTCAACATAACTCCGTGTCCGACAGTCGATTATTGTTTTTCATTTCTTCAATTCTACTGACTCTCTTAGATATTAAACGTGAATATTTTGATAAGAGGGCTCTGTTCTTCAAGATGAGTACTGGAATTTCATTCAATGTTTCTGTTTAAGCTCTGTTCAGTAAAGCGAGTTGACATTGGCGCGGGACAATGTACAATGCCTCCATGTCTGACTGACAGCCAAAAAAAAAAGAGGATGATAAGAACAGATTGATAACGAAATAAAGAATAAAAAGAAACATTTTAACAACAGAACATCCAATGAACACTGCGATTTATTTATTTGCGGGTCATCTATTTTGGATGTTCCGTTTGTTGGTGATGTATTTTTATTCTTTATTTCGTCATAAATCTGTTCTTATATCAATACCTTTACCTTTTTTTTGGCAGCTGAACAAGGAGTATTTTGCATTTTGCGTCGGACAGTCTTGATCGTGCATGCGATAATTTTTTCACACTGTCAATGGTCATGGAATTGATTTGGTCACGCACTATTTTATCTCTGCTATGGAAATAAAGCGTAAAATCTGTTCGATCCATCTGACTCATTTTCAAAAGAAAGACAGAATAAAGACTGTTGTCTATCTTCAACAGAAGAAAATGGACGAATAGGCTAAGAAGACCAAGAAAAGTCGATAGCTATCAATTTGCATTTTGTGAAGGTGGAACACAAACATGGCCAAGTTTACACGTCTAACAATTCCTGGAAAACTCAGAAAAATTAGAAGTTTTATGACTTTTGGACAAGGAGCTATATTAAAACCCTGTCCGACTATTGCGTCTTTGCATTGACTTTGACTGTAATCAGTCGTGCGAAAAATTCGTTTCGCGTCCAGTGCGCAAGCGGCTTTACTGAGCATAGAATGCAAGCATTCTATATATATATAGTTTCCATTACGCGTGCCAACCGCCTTTAATCTGACCTCAGGACAATAGATATAGATAATATAATTTATGTCCTTATTCAGATAGTTACATTAAATAGTGCTTAAATATATTGCATTGTGCCTGACATTCTGGAAAACTGCCTGCGAGGTTTTGGTGACGTGTGCACACGGTGCGCCAGTCAGCCAATTTACCACTGCACAGAAAGTAAACCAGGTTGGAGCTGGCGAGCTTTCTGTGCAACTCCAGCGGAGACTTTTTCTACGAAATTGTCTCTGTGTCTTAATGAATATGTGACACCTCCCCCTACTACGCCGCCACGCCCATCTCGGCGCACATCCGTCTACTGAATTGCCAAAGTGGATGCGCACGGTGTTGTACCGCAAGAAATTACCACTGTGCGGGCTGCTCCGGACGAAATTACCACTGCGTGGGCTGCGCCACGCTACGCCACGTTGCACCACCCTGCGCTGCGCCAAGAAATTAGAGCCCAATATGTGTTGTGCTTAACTAGACACGCAGTTCTGTTAGATAATATGCGTGAGTCGCGTTTATGCATCTGTAAGAATACAAACCATTGCCCCTGGGTAACCCCATTCTTAACAGTGGCATGTTGTTTTGATTGATGCACATGCATTTTGTCGATAATAACAATGATAGCCATTGATTTTCATTTATGTATTTCCCTGTCGTTTTGATTTTGACTTCAGTTGTTGGGAAAAATACCGCAACTTTACTTCCAAATTAACCTCATTTTCAAGCACCAGAGATGAACTCTGTAATAACCCTTAGAGTGCTGGAATAAAAAATATATACCTGTATATAAATTAAACTTTCTTGTGTTGTTGAATACCTTTTACCTGGCAACTTGTTTAAAAGAGCTTCCCCTGCAGGAGCTCCTTCAAACAAGTTGCCACATGATAGGTTTTTTTCTGCAGCTTTTATGTTGATATCTTACATCAGGGCTATTCAACATTATCCAGAAAGAGCCACTGAGGGTACAGGCTTTCATTCCAACCAAGCTGCTACACTCCTGATTCTACTAATCAACCTCTTTACCAAAGACTCTTGGAGTTGATTAGTAGAATCAGGTGTGTAAGTGCTGGATTGAAATGAAAGCCTGCACCCACATCGGCCCTTTCTGGATCATGTTGAATAGCCCTGTCTTACGACATTGAGCAACAAAGCTGCATTTGGGGTTAGGCTGCTGTAAGGGTTAATTTTTGTCATTCTCCAGAGAATTATCTTGTGTCTATTTATTTCAAAGACTATCAGGATTGAAATGGTGGTAAAATCTGCCTCAGATTTGGGTCCTAAAGCGTGAATATTTTTCTAGATCCCCATCACCTTTCTGATGTCCTTCCTGGGGGCTCTGGAGAAAGGATATTCCAAACACGGAAACCCGTATCACTCCCTCACACACGCGGCCGATGTCACTCAGACAGTGCACTGCCTGCTGCTCCGCACCGGCCTCGTGGTACCAGAAACATGCGTGTGCACGCACACACACGCAGACACGCACGCACGCACACACACACACACACACACACACACACACACACACACACACACACACACACACACACACACACCTGCTTCATTCAGCCCTCTCTCCCAAGCGCTAACCGCTGATTGCTCTAACACGCGCACACATGCACCCACACACACACAAGCAGGCACGCACACATACACACTCCCACCCACACACACACACACACACACACATACACACACCATTCAGATGTCCCGCACCCTCACATACAGCACCAAACTCATTTTCCCTTCCCCTGTCCTCATGCTGCCTCAGTCCTTGTTTACCAAACACAGTTACACTTCCTATTCATGGACTCATTTATATCTCATTTATCCTATTCATGGATTCACTTATTTCTAATTATCAGGCTTATACCATTTTCAGAACATTATGCTTTCCTGTATACATATTTTAAAAACACTAGAGCATTTTAAAAAGTTTACCGTGGTTTTGCAGTGTCAGAAATCTTAATTTAACTGATACATTTTCCTCTTAATTGAATTTTCCCCGGTTTTTGGAGTAGAGCCGTTCTTAATGCAGTAGCCTGACTCAGTGGTTTTGTCTCATGCAGCATGCTCTGACTGAACTGGAGGTCTTGGCTGCTTTGTTTGCTGCTGCCATCCATGACTATGAGCACACAGGAACCACCAACAACTTCCACGTACACACCAGGTAAGATATGCATCCCCAATGTTGCAGGCCTGGCTTGGCTAATTTGCGACCTCAAAGTCTCACACTGAAGATCATGGACAGCTAAAAAATCTCTGTGGTAATCGAGCTTCTAGCTTCTGTGCATCCTTGGCCATTGTCAGTGGCCGTTTAAAGTCTGATATTGCCAATGTGCGGCAGTACTTCAGCTGCATTCAATGGAATGCTCCAGTGAATAGTAAATGAATATTTTCAGAATTTTATTTATGACTTTTCAGCTTTAGTTTCACTTTTAAGCACCAGTGGAATAATGTGTTTCATTCATTTTGTAATGTACAAGTTTTAACTGAAAATATAATTATAATAACCGTATTTTTTTGGCATTTAACTCCGAAGCTGCGGACTGGTATTGCACTCTCTACTGCGTTAGCGCATGATTCTAAAACAGCATCCACAAGCAATAAAAATGCAGTACAGCGTCATAATTTGTGGGACGCAGGATAAGAGACAAAACTGCTGTGCGGTAAAATTCAAAGTAGGACACCTGGCCCGTGGTCGAGATTGTGGGGTCTAGCGAGAGCTCGGAAGTTCTTGCTTCTTCATCGATTTAACTGAGTTTGGTCTTGCGTAGATGAGAATAAACATCTGTGAACAGTCTCCTCTTGCTTTTAAAGATGGCGGTCAGTATTGTCAACATCGGTTTCCACACTTTCGCGAAGGTTGTTCAATAGAATTTGATGCAAACCCTTGTTGGCAGTCATGTTGGAAAACATTCAAGAACTTGGAAGTCGTTCAAAACTCGACGGTCTCCCTCGTGAGACCCTTTGGTCTTAAACTTGCCCCAGGTCGCCCTCGGTGTGGGGTAGGGAAGGGGTCAAAGCAAGTTTCTGTGGCAACACTGGTGAAGTTGTGCTGATTTTCAAAATAACCTTTGGTGATCCTAGCAATGGGTGGTTTGGCCCCTAGCTGACTGATAACACATCTAAGGAATTACTGTTCAAGTGGGAGGTTGGACTGCAAATTCAGATTCAAATCTCTGGCTCACTTACACGTCCAGTGCCCAAATCATGCCTGGAAAATGTGGAATTATGATTAAATTTCTTTCCCTCAAGCAAACTGTCACCCACTTTACCGGTCATTTATTACGCCAGAAGGTCCTCGCCTTTCACTTACCGGTTCTTACTGCATCACTGAAGGGGCAATCATGAATCCCGCCTCATCTCTAGGAGTTATGCTGTCTGGGTCACAGAGAAAAGGACTGAAATCTAGGCCTGCAGAACCTCAAACCCTCAGGTGTGCTCAAGGGCTGTCTGTGCCTCTGCTAGCTCAGGCATCTGGGATCCCACAATGCCCTGAGCAAACAGTCCTAATGCATATATATAGTGGCCCGTCCACCCCTGCTGGGCTGTAATTTATAGCATAATCTACGCCCTGATGGACTGGCAGAGCCCTGTCTCTTGGCATATTTTCTTCAGTTTTATTTTGGGAAGGTAAACAGTGCGGCTGACTCTGAGATGCAGGAGTTGAAGACGGCCTTCTCACAGAACCTGGAAAAACAGTGTAGACTGCAGGGCTCAAGCTTTCTGAGAATACAAGTTATGGCAAAGTGACTGCAAGAGTATGCATGCTGTATATTAAGGGGTGAATCTATGGAGTCATATTGGCTAAATACATAAAAGGGTCTTGACAGCTGACTGAGACGGTCTGCTCGTGTTTTTTCCGATATCCTTTAATTTAAGAAAATACAGTGCTCCTTCCTCTTCAAGTAGCCGTATTTAGTTAACTCTCCAATGTCATCTCATCCCTCACTAAGCAACAAATCTCTCTTGAGCTTTAAGTACTTAGGAAGCCATAAAAAAGCTTTCCCTCCCTAAAGTACCATCCTTTGGGGAGGTTTATTTGTTTTACTTCCTTCTCTGGAAAAATCCACTTTCTACTCATGCAATTAAACCAAAAATGGATGTAACTCATCCAGTAAAATTGATAGTGTCACATTAAAACGTTTGCTTGTTATAAAGAATGAGCTTTCCTATATTACTGATTCTATTTTATGCTTTTGTAGATTATAAAATATGACATTGTACCAGAAACATAGATTTCATATCAGGGAAAGTCATATCCATACTGCCGTTTTAGCTACATTGTACCGTTGGATCATTGTGTGTGTGTGTGTGTGTGTATGCGCATGCACGCGCTCGCATGTTTGTGTGCATGAATGTGTCTGCGTGTGTAACCGTGTCTGCGTTTTTAAGCTTTTATATTCATATAAATGTACTGTACATGTGAATGCATTTTTGGAAGCATTTATGTGTGTTTACACAACTAGACATACAGTACAGTCGCCGTTAAAACCAAAGAAATGGTTGTTAATCCGGCAGTAGGATGGCGTTAGGCTGTCGGTAGGACCGGGAAATCTCGTCGATAGCTGTGCGGTAGGACAGGCGTCTTGACGCGCACGAAGACAAAAGTGAGGATTTTGTTTGTCGGGTATCATTTCTGCAATATTTTATGTTCTGAGATAATGTGTGTTTTTATGCACTATTATTTTACACTCAAGGGATGAAATACATTATTTTTCCAGTTACAAACCTGTAGTTTAGTATCTGATATCCATTCCTATATCAAAGATTACTCTCACCCCGCCACAGTAAAATTCATTTACGGAAAGAACTGGAATGTTTTTCGATTTATATTCTGTTTCGTTTTAAAATGCTAATGGGCCATTTTTAACCAATTTTTCATGACAAAACGTTTTGCATCGTCTGTATTTGTTTCAATGATTTGTCATAACCATTCAGATGTTCAAATATAAAGTTTGCAAAGCTTTCAACTAGAAAAGAATTGTATACAATATGAATTTAGTTTGACGTAACGACTCTTGAATGCACTAAAAAAATCACAAGGTCACGACCAATACAGGTGTCAATTGCTGGATGTTGGAAAGCCTATTGTTTTGCAATTAAGATGCATGGCTTACATATGGAGTCTTGTAAATCCTTTTAACTCAGTTAATAACAAAACCCTCTGATCCGTAATACCAGATTATTCACACCTACCGGACTTTCGGTGCCTTCATTTGCGCCCTGGAGTGAGAAGTCATACATGCTACCGGCTGTATTCTTTATAATTAGGCACATGTATAAAAATGTATTTATACAGTATAAAGTAAAATGCTCCAAAATCGGAAAGTCAGTTATTTGTTAAAAATGAAATGAAATCATTTAAAACCTGTATATGCATATACCTATCCAGGTAGAGATTGCAGGATATTATTTTCTTCAAGTTAGCAGTTTGTTTGGATTAATTACAGTTCACACTGTCTGAGCCATTTCAGAGTTATATTTTAACACGTCATCTATAATCACAATTTGTTTATTTATATTGCGGTTGGTTTTCAAAACTAATAAATCAATAGCGGCACACTTCGGTGAAGGTCTACCCACAAACTCTCAGAATCACAGTTTCTGCAATAAAAAGACATATTTAAAATACCAAAAAAATTTCCTTCAAGAACACAATTGCTTATATTTATTACACTGTCGAATTTATTATAATATTTTTTTCCCCCACCAACACGAAGTTAGAGGAGGATGTAGGTTTGACCTCCGTCCGTCCGTCCGTGCGTGCATGCGTGTGTCCGTCCGTCCGTCTGAGAGAAAGGGGGCTTTCTCAGAAAACAATTACAGATAGGACAACCAAATTTGGTGTGTAGCTTCAGACCATAAAGGCCTTCGAGTTCGAAAATAAGAAGCACACGATTGGCGGGGGATGTTGTTGACCAAGTCGACTTGTTTTTTCTTGTTCATGCTAGGCTTTTTAAACCGAGGAAATTATCAGCCACACGCTTTCCAGAGGTCGCATAAGCTCTCACTTCCACTTTCACTGCAAGAGAAAATAAAAAGATGTTAAAATACATAACGGAAAACACAAATGTTATTCTAACAGTCAAAATGCCCTCTAATCTCTAACTTATACGCAGTACTACACTCAGTACCGCAGAGCCACACGTGGTTATTCCTGGCGGTAAATTGTCCTGTGATACGGCTCATTGCTCAGCAGTGTGAAGTACCGCGTTATCACGCGTTAGATCGTGGTTAGTAGGGCGAAATGTCCGAGGTAACCAGGCGTTAATGAACTCTGTCTCTTCAGTTTGAACGCCAACTGTACTGTACCACTGACATTTTGTTTTCGTGCAGCTGATTGCGTAATTTTCTTTGAACATACAGACTGAAAGCATCCTGCTTTCACATGCTGGTACATAGTAACAGTGCTGCAAAGACTATTGATGATGAGATGCTGGCTTTTGAACTGAACAATGATAACAGGAGGGGTGGTCTTTCTCCTCTTTAGCCCGGAGGACATGACGCCCATGATTTCCAACAAGAATGTCAAATTTGGACTTGTCTGACCATAGGAGGACACATTGCCACTTTGCTACAGTCCATTTTAAATGAGCCTTGGCCCACAGAACACGGCGGTGATTCTGGATCATGCTCAACAATGGCTTCCTTTTCGCATGATCACAGGCATCTAGTAATGTTCTTCGGCCTTGTCCCATACGCACAGAGATTTTTCCAGTTTCTTTGAATGTTTTCATGATGTTATGCACTATTGATTATAAGACATTCAAAGCCTTTGCAATTGAACTTTAAGGAACATTGTTTTTAAAGTACTCCACAATTCTTTTACGCAAGCCTTCACAGGTTGGCGAGCCTCTGGCCATCTTTACTTTTGAGAGACTCAGCCTCTCTGAGACATCCCTTTTATAGCCAATCATGTTACACGCCTGATGCTAGAGAACTTAATTACTTACTAAATGTTCTTTCAGCTGATTCTCTTATATATTAACAGCCATTCCACGAGAGATTGAAATTCGGTGTGCAGTTGACCCCCTTTAATTGAATGAAACTTGGCACAACGCCCTCCATAATTATTGGCACCACTGGTTAAGATGTGTTAAAAGCCTTAAAAAAATTCAATTTTTATTGCAGAAGCATACTCTCACGCTGAAAATTGTAGAAAAATGTAACCCTCATTATTTTTCATAAAATCACCTGTTCAATAATTATTGGCACCCCTAACAATTCCTAGGAAATAAATGTAATTGAAGTATTTCTGTCATTTCTACAGTAGTTTACAAAGTTGATCAGAGTATCTGGGAACATTTAATTAGTAATTCATCACTTCCTGTTTCCCTGGGGTATAGATTTGACATGACACAGAGGCCATTTCTCTTATTCACTCTTCAACATGGGAAAGACAAAGGAGCACACCATTCAAGTAAGGCAGATGTGTGTCGACCTTCACAAGTCAGGCAATGGCTACAAGAAAATAGCCACTCGCCTGCACCTGCCCATATCTACTGTCAGAGGAATCATTTAGATGTTTAAAACAACTGGAACAGTGGTAAACAAGCCTGGACGAGGACGCAAGGTTATTTTGCCACCATGCACAGTGAGGAGGATGGTAAGAGAAATGAAGAGTTCTCCAAAGCTCACTGTGAAAGAATTGCAACAAATGATAGCATCTTGGGGTCACAAAGTTTCCAAAACAACCATCAGGCACTACCTACATGCCAACAAGCTGTTTTGGGAGGCATACACGGAAAAAACCTTTTCTCACTCACAATCATAAACGCAAACGTCTGGAGTTCGCGAAGCGGTACTGGGACTTCAACTGGGACCATGTGCTTTGGTCAGATGAGGCCAAGATAGAGCTTTTTGGCAACAAACACTCTAAGTGGGTCTGGCGGAGCACAAAAGATGAGTATGCAGAAAAGCACCTCATGCCCACTGTGAAGTATGGGGGAGGATCGGTGATGCTGCGGGCCTGTTTCTCTTTCAGAGGCCCTGGGAACCTTGTTAGGGTGCATGGCATCATGAACGCTTTGAAATACCAGGATATTTTAAATCAAACTCTGGTGGCCTCTGCCCGAAAGCTGAAGATGGGTCGTCACTGGGTCTTTCAGCAAGATAATGACCCTAAACATCTGGCCAAATCTACTCAGAAATGGTTCACCAGACACAGAATCAAGCTCCTACCATGGCCATCTCAGTCCCCAGACCTCAAGCCCATTGAAAACCTGTGGAGTGAGCTGAAGTGCAGAGGAGAGGACACAGGTCGCTGGATGATTTAGAGAGATTGTGCAAAAAGGAATGGTCTTTCTGTATTCTCCCATCTTTTGAAACATTATAGGAGAACATTAGGTGCTGTTTTGTTGGCAAAAGGGGGTTGTACAAAGTATTAACATCAGGGGTGCTAATAATTGTGACACACATGATTTGATGTGAAAGAATTATTTCTTAATGTTGGGTTTTTTTTTCCCACTGAATAAATGCACTTGAATTAAAGGTTGGATTTTCCTATTTTTTTCATTCTGGTCCTATATTATTAAGAAAAAAACTGAATTCATTTGAAGGTAAGGGACATATCTTAACCAGGGGTGCCAATAATTAAGGAGGGCGACATTAGCACGACATCAGCGCAAAGCTGGGTTACTACTTTACCGAGCCAAAATTATTTGAGAAATAACAATAAAAATTGAAAAATGGAATAAAATAATACCCCAGACATATACCAAACTAGAATGCTTTATTTTGTGTTTACTCACGACAAAACTATCATTTTCAGTTAATAGTCCCTTGGTATCTTGCTGGGTTCGTGCAATAGACGGCCAGAAAGATGGTTGAAATTAATTTTTGGTTCACGTTTGCGGTAGGTCTTCTCTGTATCCCAGATTTGTTCTGTGAGGGTAAATGCTGTTTGCTGTGCTTGTGGAGCTTTAAATTTCAGGAATACCAAGTATTTCTTCGGTACTATCTACGCTTTCAAGCTAGACGGAGCCAAAGTTGGTGGAAAACTTGGTGGAATATATTGCTATATTCATTAGCTATTTTCCCTACACTAGCATTGGCATATTTTTTTACAATGTGCTAACGAACTCTAATAATGAAAATAGCCTAACTTACCGTAAGTTTACGTGACAGCAGCATGCTGGAGACTGTGACAAATGTGCACGGACACAATAATATACCGTTCAATCGTAAATAAATGATCATTTGATGATTGCAAGTTTTGATCATCTCATGGTCAGCAAAAAAATTACTTTTAATGAGCTTGCTGAGATTATCCCCCATTTCACCTTTAATTAATGTTTATTCAGTGTCACTGATATCATTGTTGCGACCTGTCAACATTTCATCAATGTGTTGAAGTCAGTGCTTTCAATATTGATTCCTCAGCATTGATGAAAATAGTCATTCTAGTGAAAAAACAACATCTGGCAATCTCATGCCTGGAGATGGCCATTTCTCTCGTGAGCATGGTGTGAAAACAAGGCATGTATACTCAATCTATGGTCTCTGATGTTGATCATTGAATAGGCGAAAGCTCATCCCACGACACACTTTGAATGACAGCATCCTCATTTGCCCACAAGCAATTGTTAAAAGCTTACACTGAAATAAATGTGCTTGGAAATATGAGTAGGGGAAAAATTCTACGGCATAATAATGAATCACAAAATGTAGCAGGACGATAATGAAATATGCAATGGCTTAATAATGCAAAATTCAATGTAAAAAGACAATTTATTTTATTTATGGTGCATTTAATGGCATATTCATTCATTTATTGAGTCATTAATTATTTCTTTATTTATTTTAGATTTTGCTAGTTTTGGTCCTCCATACATTTTTGCACCCTTGAATATGCACAGTGGGTCAGGCTTATGTTTCCGAACTCCAGTGCTGTATGCCCTAAATAATGTTACCATTCTCAATATCTATCAGGGACTAATATTTTTATATTTCCCTATCACATTCTTGCAGTCATCATAGGTTTGTGAGATAACGTTCTGGTTTTTGTATTGTTCTCTGGATACTCTGCTTTGCACCGCTGGTGCGCCCTGAGCAATGCCATCTCCCTCAGCCCAGATTCTGGCGACGATGAGCACTTTTCAAACATTTTGTTCTGTGTCCCCTGCCTTCTGCAAGGTCAGAGTTCGCCATGATCTACAACGACCGGTCGGTTCAGGAGAGCCATCACGTCAGCGCCACCTTCCGACTGCTACAGAATGAACAGATGAACATTTTCATCAACCTGTCGCGCGAGGAGTGGGCGTAAGAACTGCCCTATCTGGCTTCTTTCCTTCCTCGCTTACCCATGTGATCTACAGCAGTCCTGAGGTCTATCCTGTTTCCTTTCAGATGTGCCCCATCTTCTCCTGTTTCCTGCTTCCCTCCTCATCCCTTCTGCCGTATAACCCATTCTTCCTTTGCATTGCTGTTATTGAGCTTTGAGGGTCAGATCTTTGAACTGTGTGAGGACAAATGGAACCATCGCTCCATCTTCCAATCCTCATTGCTTTGGTGGAAACCAATCGGTGAAATATGAAGTGATGCAAAGCACCTCAGTCAGGCTCTCAACATTGTCTTTCCAACAAGTCGGTCTCCAACCATCATCAAACAGCCAGTCTGGTAGTGGTATTCTGATGGAGATGTATCATCCCCTGTATAAAGAGGGTTGTAACATAAGTTTCTGATGAGTATTTCATCATTTTTGACATGAAGTATAATTCAGAAAGTATGCATTGGCCAAGTCATTGGCAGGAAATCAACTAGAAATGTGGAATGTTTCCAAAAGATGCTATTTAATGCACATTGACACAAATTGTGCTGCGTGGGAGAGCTTTAAATGCACAGTGCAGCCTGTTCATTACAACTGGCAGTTTTAATTAATAAAGTACTCTAATTTCGTAGCTAAATTTGATAATGAGCAAAAATCAAATTTTTGGTAATTAGACGCTCAATCGGACCTTAATTAGTTTTCACAGTTGTGTGTACACATTTCTCGAAATGATACAACTATTACTCTAAGCGTTAAACACAATTTGCATTGAGCTTTGCTGCATGTTAAACCTTACAGACACAGGGGAAAACTCACTGACGGCTGCATAGCTGTGTACACTGCCCTCAAAATCAAATAATCAAGTCTAAATCATGCACTCAAGCATCTTGTGTACCTCAGACTAAGCAGTAAGAAAGCATTTTTGAAAAGAACTTAAAAATACTCCCTTTTCAAAACTGAAGATTAATGAGGAACTGCGTAGTTTGCCGTAGCTCTACAACCCCACGATATAATCAACAGTTCGGAGCCATTGTCAGGGACCACAGCTGTATTATGCTACTTCCCACTTCAAATCCTGCATTGTTGATTGGTCAGTTGGTAATTCCATCCACCTGTAGTGCTTGCACTGTAATTCCACATATTTGTGTGTATGTGCGCGAGTGTGCGTGCGCGTAGTGTGTGTGCATGGGGTGGCCGTTATGTGTGCAGTGTGCCTGTGTGTTGTGTGTGAAAGTGAGTAAGTTTGTGGCTGTGTGTGTAATATGTGCGTGTGTGTGTGTGTGTGTGAAGTGTGCGTGTGTGTATGTAAATGTGTGTAGTGTGTGTAGTATATGTGTGTGTGTGCGTGTGTGCAATGTGTGTCGTGTGTTCAGTGTGAGTGTGAATATGTTAAATCTGCTCTGTCTTAGCCCAAGCTCAGCTCATTGATAGTTCCGTTTGTGTGTGTGTGTGTGTGCGCGTATGTGTGTGTGTGTGTGTGTGTGTGTCTGCGTGTATGCGTGTGTGTATGTGTTAAAGTGAAGCGCGAGTAAATTTGTGCATGCATGTGTACCGTGAGTGTGCTTAAGTTTATGTGCGTGTGTTTGTGTGTGTGAGAGTATGCAGGTATTTGTGTGCATGTGTAAATGTGCATTCAGTGAGACTTAGTGTTGTGTGCATGGATATGTTTAGCATTCCTAAAGCTCTGTAATGATAGAGGGTCCGATGTCTGTACGTGCATGCTCTTTTGCCTGTGTGTGTGTGTGTGTGTGTGTGTGTGTGTTGGTATGTTTTAACCTTGAGTATTCTCCGCTGTAGGGAGCTGCGTTCGTTGGTGATAGAGATGGTTCTGGCCACAGACATGTCCTCCCATCTCCTGCAGGTCAAAGCCATGAGGGCCTGTTTGCAGCAGCAGGAGCGGTGAAGTATCTCCTCCATTTCTCCTCTCCTCTTTTAACCTGCAGTTAATCCCTCAAACACACAAAGAGCAATAAAATGATTTACTTTGGCTTTTATGGTGAAACAGATCTCGCAGTGCTGGGCTGTACAAGGAAGCACTATACCAGCAAAAAACCCTTTTTACAGAAGACAAGACACCCCTGGCTTCAAAGATTGCCAAATTTATGCCAATCAGCTCATCAGTTGGCTGCTTGTTGTGTAATTTCTAATTAAAGTAATTACAGTGCCTGCACTGCCACCTAGAGGATAATGATTGAAACACAGGTCAAGTATTTGTCTGGTCTCATGGTCAGAGACAGCTCATTGCCCCAAGCATGAAGTGTTTGAACTTCATGAATAGCCCATAGGTATTCTGTGACTGTAGTGTCTCATAACAGATCAGGCATAGCCAATGTCCCATGTCCAGGAAACTTATAACTGGATGGCACCATGTTAATTGTAGAAAACGTGCCAAATGCACACCTGATTGTCTAATACTAAATGATGGTTCCAAATGCTGCTGAATCTACATTTGACATTTTTAATCTTACTGCTGATTTCCTCACAACTTTTGCTTACGACAATTATAGTCAGTTTGTGAGTGTGTTGAAATAGTTTGAACATAAACCCAATTTTAGCGAGGATTGTATTCAAAAGCTTTAGATGTGATACGTGGAAGTGAAATTGTCAAATTCAGATTGAGATACTTCAGTCAGACTGCACTTCTTAGCTTCTCTCTCTGATACTACTGTTTCAAACCTGGTTGAGATAACTTTGGGTTCTCAAAGGTCCAGGTCTAAGACAAAGCTCTTGGCTCAAAGATTTGGTTTTACACCTGGCTACTTAGCCCAGTCTCTTAACTGGCTGCTGGATTATTGTGCTCATGAATATTCATCACCTGACTCTTCATCTCGGACTCAGCTAATGGCTTTCTCACCTGAAACTTCAGCAATGCAGCCACTGTGGTGGTAGATTGTGGTACTGGTACATTTTTAGAAAATAATTTGCAAAACCAAAAGCTAATCCCAGAACTAGCTCACAGACGTGCCACATGTATGAGACGGCCGGACTTTGTGCCTCTGCAGGATAGAGAAGCCCAAAGCCATGTCCCTGCTGCTCCACACGGCCGACATCAGCCACCCCACCAAACCCTGGGCTCTACACTCCCGCTGGACTAAGGCCCTGATGGAGGAGTTCTTCAGACAGGTGTCCATTACATTACCACATTACCATCATTTAGTTTCCTCAGATGGTTATGCTGTCATGGTTATAGTTTTTTGTCATGTTTATGTTCATGTTTATGTTCAGGATCAGTGTTCATGATTTTGTCTTAATTATTCTTTTTGGTTATTGTAATTCTCAGGTTTTAGTTTATTCCATTTCTCAGTTCCACTGCACTTGTCTCCCCTGGCTTGTGATCTAGTTGAATTCAGTCTGTCTTCATGGTCTGTGTGCACACTTACTTTGGGTGATTTAAATGAATTCAACTGGGTTTGTCTCTGTGGTTATGACTGCTCGTTTACCAGCTACTGCATGTTTGCGTGTCGTGCTAATTAAAAATGCTTCTGGTTAACGTATATGCAGTGATTCTGATCGATATGCTTGCGTTACTTCGATAAGCATCAATGTGGCAGTTTCATCATAACTTTGCTCGAATGTAGCTACTACAGTTAGTGATTGCTTCACTTATCCATGCCTGGGATCAGCCAGATACTTCACAAATGACTGAGCAAGCTCTCTGGTGCTACCGTGAAAGCAATGCGAAATGCAGAAGCTCTGCCGGTTTACAAATGATTTCTCTGCACTACCTTGACATAATTTCCTTCCCCTTTAGAAATTGTTGTGGCTGATAAAAAGCCGAAATAGGCGGAGATTAAATTCTTTCGGTAATTCTTTCCTGTAGAAGTGATCAATTCGCTTGCTCCACATAAGCAACTTGTCCGCGCTTACGGAACTTACGGTCTGCAAAACCTGTGTTATGTTCATAACATAACAGAGCTCTCTCTAGCTGTCACGTACTATCCATACAGCTGCTTTCACATCAGACACGAAACTAATTTTTCGCAGGACAGATTAGCCTACATTCAAAGTCAATGCAAAGACACAAATACACGTTGTCAAGCAGCTTTCACACTGGATGCGAAACAAATTTTTCGCGCAAGAGATTAGCTACATTCAAAGTCAATGCAAAGACATGAATACAGGCGTTATAGGCTCGTTAAGCAGCTTTCACACTGGAAGCGAAAGAAATTACATTCAGAAGTCATGAAGTGGACAGATTACATTCAAAGTCATGACCGCTTATCAGCTACTGCATGTTAGTTTGCGTGCTCTGCTAATTAAAAACGCTCCTGGTTAACTTATATGCAGCAATTATGATCGGTATGCTTGTGTTACTTCGGTAAGCAATGTGGCAGTTTCATCATAACGTTGCCTGATTGTAGCAACTACAGTTGAAGCTAACCAGAGAGGTGCTGTATGTGTCTGCCGTGTTGGGCTGCAATTTGACCAGACCTAGATTTTGCAGAGCTTGGCCTGCGTTTTTGGGTGCTTATGAAACGATCGCTTCACTTATCCATGACCGGGGTAAGCCTGATACATCTCCAATGGCTGGGCAAGCTCTATGATACTACCGGTGAAAGCAATAGGGAAGCACACAGGCTAAAGTGTTTGGTATAACAAATGCTACATTGCCATCGATTGAATATTAAATTCTTTCCTGTAAAAGTGATCGATTCGCTAGCTCCACATAAGCAACGGTTCACGCAGACGGAACTTACGGTTTGTAAAACCTGTATTTTGCTCATGAGCGCTGTCTAGCTCTTGCACGCTATCCATAATGCGCCCATTTTCCGTGAGGAAAAGCTGATCATTCTGCAGCAATAAGTAAACCATCACCATGGGCAATTTCTGAAAACGCTGTTTAGCTTGGAGCTTTCGCCCCTCCGTCATATACCAGCGCAGAAGCTGTTTGTTTCTCCACGCTAACACACCACAGCTATGCACACGAACCAGCAGGTCCTAATACACACTGAAGAAGTCCATAAGCTGTTGGTCCACTTTTAGCTGCCCCTCACTGTCCATGTTTCCCCTGTAAACTCAGACCCACCGGATTTCTACGGTCTCCGGTCTACAATTGGGCATATGGAACCGTTCTACAAATGTGTCTATATGGGGTGGATTCTAGCTTCCCCTGCATCCTAGCTAGGAGTAGTAAAACTGCTGTACTCACCAACTGTTGCCGTAGCAAACTGTAGCCGATAGCAAAGTCAAGCTTGAGCTGCCAGACTTTCGCACTGCGTCCTCCACTTTCGCCGTTGCGTTTATTAGAACAAGTTAATTTCATTAGATCTATACACATGTAATGCGTCTTAAAGCAGAAATTCCCTGCTGATTCCTTCGCTCAGATGGCAGACGCGTCTCACGTTTCACTGTGACAGCGCATCGTCCTGCTTAGATCCGCCCCTCCACAGAGCTAGCCAGTCAGAAGAAAGTGGGCACACAGGGAGTGGAGGCAATAGCGGAAGAGCCACCTCAATGAGGCGTTTCAGGCAGAGACTACTATGGACTACAAATGGGTTTTTTGAGAATGGCAGTACGAGCGAAATAAGTACCCTTTTTTTTACTTTACTTTTACTTTACTGTACTCTAGGGGAGTCAAAGACCAAAATATAATCGTAGAAAAATAGCATAGTAAATGACTTAAATGACTAAATCACTGCTATAGTCACGCAAGGCACAAAATATACAAAGCAAAATTTCAGATTTCAGCCTTCAAAAGGTCAACAATTTTGTGAATTTTTAGTTTGCACGACCTTCAGTAGGGTTCACGGGTACCTATGAGTCCCTCTGAAGGTCAATTGTCAACTAGATAATGAATAAGTAACTTTGAGAGGTAGGATGAGAAAAACTAAGCACCTTTTGGGTTTATATATTCCATTACACTTGTTTAGTTTATTCAGACAGATGTTCATTGTTAGTTGTTTAGCACTGTCAGACTGGTGTACATACGTTACTGTCCTTTAGCTTCTTCAAACAGTCATATGTTACATCACTGGCTGATGCTTTTATCTCAAGTCACTTTGAGTTGATTAGACTCAGCAGGGGCAAACCGCTCCTGGAATAAGGTCAAGGGTTAAGGCCCTTTCTCAAGGGTCAACAGCTGCACTCTTACCACAACAACTCATGGACCCACTCAACCATCCTTCAGAGACTCAGTCAGACTCCATTTCCATCAGGTTGTGTGCTGCCTATACGCAAATATGCTGAAATATGCCTTTTTTTTTTAGGGTGACAGAGAGGCTGAGCTGGGGCTTCCATTCTCCCCCCTGTGTGATCGCAAGAACACCCTGGTCGCTCAATCACAGATAGGTGAGACACGACATCACAGCTGTGCCTCATTATTCTGGGCAAACAATCACGTCCACTTCAAATAATGATGATAAAGGACCTGTAAGAGGTTGTTCATCAGCATTGAAGCTCAGGGACATTCTTCATATACTTTTTATTCAAGTAATATAAACGCCATGTGCCGATGTGCTCTGTCTGATGGATGTCCTGCCATGGAGTGTTGGACGATTTAAACAGTAGACGGGAACGAGTTGTTCTCTTCGTTTGCATAAATAGCTAAAATAGTGATGTCACTAACATCGAACATTGTAATTACTGCCTTAATAGAAGTACCTGTTCTGTTCTCTGTTCTTTGGATAAAAGTTGTGATGGCCAAAATTACTTTTTGTGAATCACTGCAATCACATTTGATGTGTTCGCATGCATACGAGTTTGGCACGAGCAAATAACCATGTCATGAAGTGCATGAGAGCATTGTTATTGATTGACATTTGGACATTGATTTGAAAATCATGCTTCAACATGTGAAAAAGACTCAAAGCCATAGTAGGCCATCACTTACTTGAGCTAATAATTGTTTTTTTTCTGGTTGAGGGTGGAGATTCTGAGTTGATTCACACAGCGGTGTGATTGACAGGTGTAGCTTTACCCACTGACACTCCCATCACTAAATGACAAGCTGCTTCTCCCCCGCAGGCTTCATCGATTTTATTGTGGACCCCACCTTCTCTCTACTGACGGACATGGCCGAGCGGATGGTTATCCCTCTAGTGCAGGAGAACCCGGACCCTTCGGACCCCTGTAACAGAAGCAGGTGTTTTGCGTAGGTTCACTTGAATGAGCTCGTCATTTCCTTATTAGGCAATGTTATGGATATGCAGGTGCACTGTTAAAAAGACTGTCTCAAGACATGTAACTCTTGAAATGAGACTGAAATTCTTACTTTTCTCTGAGTGAACATGTTTTAAGCTTGAATTAAGCTTTAATTTAATTATATGACATCTCTGAAATTTTCACAGGCAACTCTCAGAATAAATCATGCAAAAATTTTTCCCCTGTTCCTAGCTAGTCATGTTAATTTGCAAAGAAAGCATTAAGCGCACCTATTTAAGCCTATGCTGGATATTATCTCAGTTTTCTTTGGCAGAGTAAATTTACAAAATGGTTGTACCAGGCTGATCTAGGAATGCTGTAGGCCAGGCACAGCACTTTGCTCTAATGCTGTGGTTAAGGGCATTGTACATTGTTGCCCATAAAGTTGGAATAAAATATTTTTTTACCTGTATTCATGAAAATTTTTTGATAATGTGATTTATTCTCGACAGATAAAGTTTCGAATACAAAATTACTCCAACTTTATATATTTTGCTGTTGTGCAATATAGGCCCAACTACATTGTCCAACTAAATATCGAAACTATTCTTAACAGTGATAGTTAGCGTGACAGAGAACTGTATTCTGTGTAAGATTTCAGACAGTGAGTCAGGAAATAATTTTAGTTGACTGTTTTTACCTTCGCCTGCAGTTCTTTGTGGAAAGAGAGCTCCAGAGGCTTGCAGTGGAGCCTGGCTCACATGACGGCCGAGCTCGTCAGTTTCAGGTCAACGTGGACCCGGCACACGGAGGACAATAAATTCAAGTGGAAGGAGCGAGCGGTCAATGGTGGGTGCCTCGTCCGTGGTGAAAACAATTTACTCCCTGAGAAGCTGACTGGCATAGACATTTTAACAACAGATTTTTAGCTACATATCTTCCAACATTCATGGAAGATGCTGATGAATGAAGATAGTTTATCATCAAAATGGGTTGAATAATACTAGCAACCAGGAGCAGATAATAAACTGCAATTTTTATGCAAGCCGCTGCAGGAAATGCCTTCATGCACTAAAACTCAAGTTCAGATTTGCTCATGCTTCCAAACTCCAGAAGAGTTGGCATCGGCACATATTAGAAAATGCAAATAAAATCAAAACAGACCAGTGTCCGAATTGTTAGTAAGAATTATTATCCCCTATATAGTTGACTCATTACATCCCAGAATCCACCGCAAAATGTAGTGAATGCCCGATGGTCGCTAACTCAGCAATGCGTCTCATCGTACATTGGACACAAACCAAAACGCTCCAGAAGATGTACGCTGCGTTTGGCCAATGAAGTTTGGTTGATTTTATTTTGTGAAAACTGCAACGAGACATTTATTTAACTTAAGGCATAAAAATGTTTTTTTTTTTTCAAATTGAAAACTGAACAGAGCAGGAGACCCGTTTGTTTACACAGGATATTTCAAAAAAGACAGTGAAGGTACAGGCGGGCGCCTCTTCATCCGAAGGCGTCTCTTCCCCCTGCCTATGAGCTCACGATATAGTCACCTGCTTCGTGAGTCCCCTTATACTGAGCAGGGAACAGTGAGTGAGTGATTTCGGACACAGCCACTGTCTCCAGTGGCAAACAAAAAGCTTGCCAAAACATCTAAAAAAGCCTGTATGGTTCTGCAGCAGCATCTAATGGACAGATGAGACAAAGTTCAATTGGCACCAGAATAATTGGCACCAGAAGAATATGAATCTAAAGCATACAACCTCATGTATGAAGAGCGGCCATGAGGAGACGTGCATGGCTGCCAATTAAGCTGGTTCTTTTGTATTTATGGTAATATGATTGTTGATAAAAACTGGAGGGTGAGTTTTCAAATGAGTAGGGCTGTATTATTTCTGTATATGTTTAGACTCAGCCAAACGCTTCAGAATTCATTTGGATAAAGCCTGACAGTGCAGAGAGACAGTGATTTGGAAGCATACTGCAAAAGCATCGCACTATTTTTTGGGACGAAGAAGTGGAATGTTCTACAACACATGAATCAATCATACAACCTGAGTGTGCATTACAACTGCTGAATGCAAAACCCTCCTACAACCAACCAGGAACTGAAGACCGCTGCAGTCAAGGCCTTGCAGAACATCAACAGGGAAGAGACCCAGTGTCTGGTGATGTCTATGGTCGCCAGACTCCAGGCAGGCATTAACTGCTAAGGGTTTGCCTCCAAGTATTAAAATGACAGTTTAATTGATGACATTGTTAATTTGTCCAATTATTGTTTGAGCCCCAAAAACTGGGAGGGTTGTGAATAAAATGGTGTAAGTGTAATTTCACTGTTTTGTTCAGTTTTTTTTTTAACAAAACCTTTAAATGGAAGCTGAAATTCTGCACTTCAAGCACATCTTGATTTTTCTTTTAAAATCCATTGGGGTAGTGTACAAAACTAAAACCATGAAAATAGTGTTTGTTCAAATATTTTTTGACCTCATTCAATGGCTTAAAGACACATTTCTGTGATTTGGAGCTACACACGTGAATATTAACTACCTGGATATTTATAGCAACTTGGTCGTAGATCTTGACCATTCAGATTGACGCTCTTGAGCTCAGTATTGCTAACCACTTAAAGCCAATGAAAAATGCTCACTCGCTTGCACTCTGTCACTTACTGCACTCCAGCCTGTAGTGAGCTCCAGGCAGACTGGCATCAGGTCCCTCCCTCACTGACAGGCGGAGTGAATGCTGCTGCTGAACTGGAATATGCCTGTGGCCACATGCTGTCTCTCTCCTATTAAGCAAACTTTATGTTTTCTTTCTTGCAGCTACTGAACAGAAAACAGGGGGGGGCATCTCTTGAAACAGAGGATTATTGAAAATCACTGTTCTTGATGAACAAGTTTTCCAACAGTATGAATAATCCACTGGCAATTAAACACACAGCTTTCTTTTTAATGAAACGTTTATGCAAGTAAATAATACATTCAATGATACTATTTTCTTCACTTTCCTTAAGAGACTACAAGAAAAATAAATAAATAAATAAATAAAAACTACATTGGATTTTCTCCATTAACTTCTGTCATATCCTGCGAAGTAGGCCATCAAACCTACGCTTCATGATTGTTTAAATACAAACAAAGAAAAAAAAGATTGAAATGCGCACATTTTTGCCTCAAAGTGATACATTTCATTTCTTGTCTTGGTAAAGAGAATTGGCTACACCTGAGGTGAGTTAAAGAATCTTTAATCAAGGAAAATGAATGACGGCAGATCAAGACTAATTATCAGTTTAACGACCTCCCTACTTTCTGTCCATCGACCGAAATTGCCATCCTTCACATCAAACATTGCTGACATTCCTACTTCATGTTCTTTAATTGTACTGCTGAGACATGCCTCACCTTTGTCTAACTGTAAGGGAGTCTCCTGTCATTTTTAGCTTACCGGCCCAATGAGCTGATAAGCTATTGTCATGGTGTGGCGTCAGTTGTCCGGAACATTTTTTATCTTTTTTTTGGCCTGATGAATTTTTGTGTAAATTTGCAATGGCATACTACTAGGCCATATCTCCATATCTCCATCTTTTATGGGCCCTTGAAATTTTGGCACCAATGTTAAAGATAGGATTGAGAAATTTTAAAGAAATATTTCTCAAAAACTGCAAGATAAATTTTTTTCTAAATCAGGCAATCAACTTACCTTGGTACCGTCAATGTATAGTGCAAGATCCATTTTGATTGAATCGACGGCAGTGGGTCTAGTGGGGGCGCTGTACTTTATGAATATGCAGGGTGGCCTGTGGAAGCCAATTGTTGCAGATAGAAATTAAGTTTGTATTATCGACATATAGGAAGTCATATATGAACTATATTTTGGCAATATTAAATTTGACCACAGATGACTTTGAAAGGTCAAACTCGTGGTCAGGGAATATATTAACAATTTTAGATATGACTTGAAATTTCAAAAGGTTTTTTCTCAAAAACTGTCTGATAACTTATTTCTAAATCTGGCAATCAACTCATCTTGATACACTTTATGTACACTGTGAGTGCCATTTTGATTGAATCGACGGAAGTGGGTCTAGTGGGGGCGCTGTACCTTAAGACTGGGTCTTATGAAGAATGGGCCAAATGGCCTATGGAAGCTAAATGGTTGCAGATAGAGATTAAGTTTGTATTACAGACATATAGGAAGTTATGAACTATTTTTTGGCTGTGTTAAAGTTAACCTCAGATGACCTTGAAAGGTCAAACTTGAGGTCAAGCAAAATGCTACAATTTTTAAAGACTTCAAGGCTTGAAAATATTGAAGATTGGGAACATATGTGCATTGAACACTTCTATGAAGTCATGTAAGATGGCCTTGAACTTGACCTTAAGCGACCTTCTAAGGTCAAACTTCACATAGTGAATTTTCAATGACTTCTATCACCAAAACTATTACAGATAGAGCTTAGGTTTGTATTGGGGGCATGCAGAAAGTCATGTTTGAAGTTTCATTCGGTGATATTGAACTTGACCTTCAGTGACCTTGAATGGCCAAACTATACAGTGAAATTTCAATGACTTTTGTATATCAGCAAAATGGTTACAGATAGTTTTGGTTTGTATTGGATATGTATTGGAAGTCATGCATGAAGTTTCATTGGGTGGCCTTGAACTTGACCCCCAGTGACCTTCAATGGCCAAACTATACAGTGAAATTTCAATGACTTTTATCAGCAAAATTGTTACAGATTGAGTGTGGGTTTGTATTGGAGATGTATTGGAAGTCATGTATGAACTTTCATTTGGTGACCTTCATATTGACCTTTGAAGGTCAAACTTGACCAAGAGAAAATTCAATGATATCTGTCACTGAAAAGGTCACAGATGGAGCCTTGCTTTGTGTTACTCACATAGGAAGTCACATAAGAACTTTCATTTGGTGACATTCAACTTGACTTTTGGTGTCATTTGAAGGTCAAACTTGACATAATACAATTGCAATGACTTGTATTGCCAAAACAGTCACAGATTGGAGTCTAGGTTTGTATTAGAGACATATTGAATGAGTCATATATTTGGTGAACTTCATTTTTACCTTCGAAGGTCAAACTTGACCAAGAGAAAATTCAATAACTTTTATCACTAAAAAGGTCTCAGATGGAGTTCTCAGTGGACATACTGAATTTTCAATTACTTGTATCAACCAAAACTGCTTCAGGGCTTAGGATTGGGTTTGTATTATAGGAGGTCTTATAAATGCATGTAAACTTTTATTTAGCGAACTTGACATTGATTTTCATTGATTCGAATGTAAAACTTTACATGAAATTTTCACAACTTGTATCATCACTGTAAGACTGCTTGCCGGTAAGCGACTGGACCCTTCGTCCTATTTTTCATTGACGTAGTGTGACATTCCATTGAGTTCTCCCCTCAAAGTATCTATGCTAATCCAGGGACTGATGTGGAGCGGGCTGATCGTTCATGTTATTTTTTGGTTCAATGAACAACTAAAGGTAGCACTGACCTTCCGGTCTTTCCGTTTTTCTTCAAAAGGTTCTCTGGATCAGAGCTCTACGGACGAGCTGTCACCCAGCAACAATACCGCTTCAGATTCACGGCCGCTGACTTCTCCGGAAGAATCCACCAAGTAGCAGCGATGGCTAATTAGAACGGACCGTCGATAGACCCTGAGCACAGAGCCGTTGAAAAACTCCTCATCTCCTCGCCGCAGAGAACTCTCATTTTTAATCCTTTCACCTGACTTTCTCAAAATTTAGCACAAAATATCTCACCCAGCATCCATGCCCAATGCAGTGGCCACTTGTCTGTATTTGGGAGAGCTTTGGCAGTGGGGCATTTTCCACCGAAATATGGAGTACATTGCCACAATATTTGTACTACTGTGGTCTGCAGTCTAAGTCTTAGGAAGGCACTTTATAATTAGATTCAGTCAGTAAACTATTAGTGCCAGCAGGGGGCAGTGGCGAGCGGTGAGGATTATCCTTCTCAGGGAAATTCCCCCTTTGATGGGCGACTCTTATGTATCACTGTGCAGGGAGTGAGGAGGGCTCCTACCCTCACTTGGGTTGCTGGAACAGGGTCTCATCAGGGTTAGCCACGCAGCTTTCTCTTTTGGCTTCTCGTCTTAGACAGAGAGGGTCAGTGTGAATGCCAGATTTCATTCTAGCCATGCGCTTACGCACTTGACCTGACTTGACTCTAGGGTCTTATTACCAGAATTAGGTTTGTAGCAGCTCAGTTGCAATGAAAGTCTGTGCCCATACCAGCCCTTCCTAGATAAGGTTGAGAATCTTCACCCTCAAGAGTGGAGGTCATCGCCTGGTCAGGACCAGAGGTGGAAAGTTCAAGTACAGAAAACATAGGTTCTCCTCCGTATTTTCCTCCTGTCACCTGGATTTGTTTATTAGCACAATTCGTCAATTTGGAAGCAGAGCTAATGAATGAAATCAGAAGTCTGAGTTTGTCGGTATCAGAAAAACATGACAGGACTAATACGTTCTCACTCCTGGGTATTTGCCCTTTTTCGAATATCTGAGAGGGACATTAAAATGGTTTAATCCCTCAGAAAACTTGACCAGCCACCAGATCCTACCTAAAGCACAACGCAAATCTGTCCGGACAACACTGTTCCTGTAGGTGTGCAGGTTTCCTTGTACATTGTTTAATGTGTTCCCGTGGGTCAGAGACTTCTGCCTCAAAGAGTGCACGTAGTCTCTGGATTGAGTGGGATTGACTTTAATATAATCAGCCTAGGGTTAAAAAAAAGCATTTTTTTCTGACGGCCATCGAAAGCACAGAAGCTCTCGAAGTAGGCTACTGATTTAGGATTTTGATTCAACTGTCTTACTGGTGAATAATATTGAAAATGACTGAACGTGCTGGCCATGTTATGCCAAACTTTTTTTTTTTTTGCGGCTTCTAGATCGAGTATCCTTCTAACTTTTCGGGTGTACTGCGTTGTATAATGAGGTACAAATGTTATCTGTTATGTGCCATATTTTTGCATAGATACTGAACCCACTGTTAGACCGGAGAGAATCAGTTTTTATCAGGATTTATCATTTTTAGATTTTTTTCTTATATTTGACTGGTTCACGGAGGAATTACTTGTAAGTTTGCGAGTCAAATCAATTTAAAAATTGTACCAATTTTCCTTCATTTTGAATATATTGTAATATAGTTACCATCTTAATAGCCTTTGAATGATATTATTATTGTAACCCAAATTCGCAGTGTGGCTCTAATGAGGAAAATCACAAACACTTTTAGGGCAGAGAGATATATTCCCGATTGAAACTAGCTTAACTCGATACTTTGGTATTTTAAAGGCAAACGATGCAAGATTTCTAGCCTTGCTGTTGTTCTCCGTTTACAATAATAAGTGCCTTCCTTAACTGTGCCTATCTGCTTTGTTTTTAATCTTTTTATTTTTATTTTTTTTGATAGCTATTGCTGTTTGAGGCCATGGTTGTCGAAAGAGCCTCTTCAGCCTCTGTTTTCACTCAGCTGTAACCTACTTTTGCTTCCTTACCTTTTCCAGAGTAGATACGCCCTCCCCTCGGCACTAAAACAGTGCTACGCCCAGAACCATTCTGAACACATATTAGAATATCAAATATGTGCATACAAAATGAATGTGAATTTGACAAATGTGGTCAAAGACAGATTTCCAATCGTATCAATCAGTTCATTACGCATTAAATCCTGACTTAAGCATTTCCAAACTGACATGCTGTGCAGAGAGCAGTAACAAGTTGTGCTTCAAGTGTAAAAGCGAAAAAATATGTCACACTTGTGGGTAACCTACGGTTTTACAAGAAGACTGTCAATAACATATGATAAAAATGCTCCGAATTCTGCAAATATCTAGAGACCTCAGCTGTTGTCGTAATTCTAGACCTACCATCGCCAAAAAAACATGCCTTGTTTGGATGTAGAAGTCGCATATGTACAAACCTGCTGCCTAAAACCAATATTCGTAGTAGACGATATCTGCTGCCCAAAATAAACAATAAGGATGGGGAAGAACAGCTGTGACCTGGCAGGATATTGAAAATCGGCTTGTGCCAGATTTTAAGATTATTATTTTTCATGAGGTCAAGTGCTGTGCTGTTAATATTTATGCAAATGTTATATGGATTTCAACCTCCCTCAGACCTCACCAAGGGCTTGTCAGGGCACCATGTTAGTTCTGACCAGTAATTTGTCTGCGCTTATTTAAAGGTCTCTACCTTTAATAATTCATATTCATTCGACAGTCTGCTTGTCATTGGAGAAACCCAGATGCCTTAGGAAAAAAGCAATCTAAAACAGAAAAATCTGTTCTTAATGCTTGTTAGGGCTGAAAATCTTGTAGAAGGGAGCTATGGACACAACACAATAGTGTCTCTTGGTTAGCCTGCCAGTCTGTAGCTTCAAATCCTCTATTGTTTAAACTTTTATTGCAATATGTAATTACTATTTAAAGCTTCAATTGCAAATAATGGAAGTAATTGAGAATTTTTATTTTTTATGTTGTTATGCAGTACTATAAGAATAAAGTTATTAATGAGTGCTGTTTTTTCATTCTTTTCTCTATGAATGTCAGGGTAGATATTTAGAATCTGCCTTATAGTAATTCTAGGAACTACTGATGGGACACAAGTAATATGCATTTGGATATATTTTAGTTCTTAAGCATATTGTTCGTTATCTGGCTCAGTTTTGAAGTTTCTTAATTCAAGAACAAATTAAGTTCGTTCAAAACCCAAAACTGAGAAAAAAAAATCATAATGCTCATTGGTAAATGGAGAATATGAGCAATTTTATCTGTTTCTGCGATTTAGAATTCTTTCAGGGGCCGTGTTCATGAAGAGCATGCATTATTCTGTATGCACTCCACTCAATATGGGATACCATAATATTCTGATCACAAGTCCTGAGTAAACTTGTGAACTTGCCACAAGGGTAAGTAGTCTACCTACGTGGCCCCACCATCACGAAATATAATTAAGGTTTCTTGAAAGTAGAGATTGTTATTTTTTCTTTGTAAACAAGATTGATAGCTGCCGCGAGAGTTCATATGAATAAAATACATTTTTAATTGTCACAAAACACTGCTGCAACACTGGGAGCACTTCATTTGACCACACTTTTTTCCCTTTCAGTTAGTGATCCCATTCTAGATATTAGCCAAACCTTTGACTTGACCTCTGCAGTTTCCTGATGAAGTCGTACCCAGTATTGAAAACCAGCAATTTAGCTTACCGTTTCCACTGAGGTATTACTGTAATCTACAGCCAGCAGGTGTTTCTGTCACAGCATCAATGCTGTCCTAATCCCAGTTTGCTGATATCACACTATGACAGCCTCCCTTCACATAAATCAATGCATGGTGTCCTGGCTTTCCTGAGTACATCAATTTGCCATAGTGAAGGGAAATGTGTTCAAAAATCATTCAATTAACTGCTCAAACAGAAGCGGAGGACACTCTGAACTGCTCAAGAATTCATGGCGAGTCATGATCTGTAAAGTGTTTAGTAGCCCAAAGGTGACATTGGTAATTATGCCAGGAAAATAGTGTTATTTCATGCTAACAAAAAGTATATGTATACGGCTGTTTGTTCCCGTATCTACAAGGTCAAACAACAAAAAAGTAGTGTTCATGAAAATTACATCACACTATTCAGCATTGTTCTGAACTGCACATGTAACCACACGATCAACTAAAAGTTGAAAGAGCCAGAACTGAGTCAGATCTGCATTCAGTGATTGGAGGGGTTAACGAGTGGAAGTCAAGAACTGTCCAGAGGTGTGAAGCCAGGCAGTTAATCCGAATAGCTGCGTCCGAAGGGCTGCACGTACAGACAATCACCTGGGGCCTTTTTAATAAAAATTACTGTGGATTTCATACCTAAATAATATGTACGCACAAAAAAATAAAAATGACATTTTGTGGAAAATAACCTTATTTATAAACCTATTGGTAAAGTAAACTGCATGGAATTTTCAATTATTTAATCAGGATCGACTTGGAATTTATTGACATCATACATAATCTTAATAATTTCCCTTTTTTTCCATGTGAAGCTTGTTTTTATAAATCAGAAATCTGCGAAGAAAGTGACGTACATATCTTTTTTGTGCCTACGCACCGTTTATTAATGAGGCCCAAGGAACTTTGCCCAAGGGAATCAGTTCCTGCACTGGAGACCGCTGAAGAGCAGGGAGTGGGTGTCCCGAATAAAATGTTCAAAAATACTTAAAAATTTCAGTCCTCCTTTTACCAATGATGAAGGAGAGCATTAGTTCAGGCAGCCAAGATTTGAAAAAAGTGTATGCTCTCTTGTAATGCAAGGGAGCAAAGCGAACGAGCCACAGTGGTCTTGGGATATAGAAAATAATCACTGGGAGTACTATCCAAAGGACTGGGGTTTACAAGCTAGTAGTGCGTAGGACAACGACACACTACTACAGCACCTTACTAAATTTGAAGCAAGTAGCTCCAATAAGAAAAAATTAAGCAGCTGAAGGCTGTAACTGTGTTTACATGTAGTCCCAAGTTGGTCCCTTACATCTACATGAGATCACCCACATTGCAGGATGTACTGAAAGTGCACAGTCAGTACTGACTGAACACAGTCAGAAGTTTATAGAATATTATTATTTATGTAATTTCTCTTGATTTAGTAATTGAAACATTGGGACAAAATTCCATAATCAACCTCCACCAATATTGAATGAAATCAGGACTTTTTCAGCTTACCTTGATGATTGGGTACAGAGAGAAACATCCAGGTGAGTAATAACGTGAAGCGTACATCCAGTCAAGAAAATTTAGAGTTTCATTTCTTATGCTCCCATATTTGGTAATGGCATATAGTGGTGGCAGCCGTATTACTGATGACACTCCAGCGTGCTAGAGCAAGCATAGACATTTGTGATTCTAAACCCCCTTCTTACCAATAAAACCCCCCCAAAATATATTGGCACCCCCTTTTAAAATAGTTCTGGCAAATAAAAAGATGAAAAAAGTGGAGGTTGATTATGGAATTTTTTTTGAAACATTGTTCTTGATTGAATTTATGTGCAAATGCCTCAGCATTGTAGAAAGAAGAAAGGTGTGTGTTAAATTGCCAATTGGAAAATTGTTTTCATTGGAAAACTTGATCAAGCAAAATGATCGAAAACTAGTCATAAGTTCTAATTAGTTGAGGTATTTTTGTGCCTCTTCTAATTACAGCTGAGCAGCCGCCCATAATCTTCATATTATAAATGTGGCCTGAGGGTCACACTTATACCATCAATAATTTTGCAGCAAAAGTAATTTGCTTGTACAATGAATGTAACTAGTTCAGGCAGGAAACTCGAGAAGAGCTACATCAGCTGACAGCAGCCTGGTAAGCTACCAGCACGTCAGCATCAGCAGGCACACAATTGGAGGACACATCACGAGGTCATACAGAGGTCTATTTGAAAGATGTCAAGCTCACTTACTTCTGCTGCGGTTTGCATTGACTTTTCATGCTATGCAACATGCTGTTTGGTTTTTTGCTTGCCGCCTCCACCCCGGCCTCCACCTGTTTGGTTCTTCTCACATCCGGGGGATTTAGATTTCTGTTCATGACTATGTTTGTATGTTTGCTGTGCCTAGATAGGACATTCCTCCAGAGCAGAACAGCCGCCAAAATACAATGTAATGCTTATATCCATGAGTAAATTGTTCTATATAAAATAATACATTTTATTGAAACGTGAGTTTTCCTGACTGAATAGCGATAAATTGTTCCATTCATGTCAGTTTAAGCAATAAGTCAATGAAACGCCATTTACTTCTACCATGCAGCTATGAAAGGACAACGAATGTTACTGTTCGTTGTTGTCAACGCACCTATCAACCCATAGGAAAGTGTTATCCACGAGACTTCCTCGACCACAACTTACTGACGTTTACTAAACCAATAATTATCAGCTTCAGAGACGTGATACTGTATCTAGAAACCAAAGTCGTAAAAGCATGTTCGCTTGTTTAACTGCACAAGACTTCCTTGATTTAAGCCTTGCTCGAGGGAAAACAGCAGAGGCTAGCTTGCTAGCAATGGATCACAGCATGACTAATAGGTCAGCTAATGCTAGTATTCTTATGATCTATAATGTTAATTGTTGATGTTGTCATATTGTCTTAATTGGCCAAGAAGTCAATTTACTTATGGTCTGACTGGCTCTATGATCCTATTATTGGCACAGCACCACAAATTTTAAATGGCAAAGTTTAAGTTCGCTATGTGATTTGCAAGAAGGAGCTAGCTAGCTAGACAGCCAGTTATTTGGAAGAGGGCGGCCATCAAAGGCAATGCTCCAATATTTCTGTGCCAGATTTTATTTTTGTTTTTCCACTCCAGCTCCATCACAGACACTTTCTTTTCACCATTGCTGTCTCATATTTTTTCTTGCCTCAGTTATTGCATGTGGATCTGAAAGGGACACGTCCTTCCAACCAGATTCATTGTGGACGAGAATGTTGCTGTCCTCAAAGTACATTGCACAAACAAGTACTAGCCAGCTAGCTACTTCTCATTACCGTAAATGCCCAATCATCTCTTCTTATGGACAAAATCCAATTCCCTCTAAAGTCATCTTCGGTGTGAAAACCAAGAATAGAGATATAGGATTGCTTTTTTATTTCGAACTGTATATAAGGAGGAATACTGGACTACTCTTACTCCACCACTGTTGACTCATGGGCCATCATGCTAGCGAAAAAAAACTCATCCCTCCTTCCAGTTTGCCTATCCTGAAATGTGAAATAGCCCTATTCTGACCCACAATAAAGTTTTTACGCTCACCCTGGAGTTTGCAAGAATGTACTATGACGCAGGCGTAGTGCCATGCCAGCGCTCTCGATCATCATTTCAAAAAGTATAGGCCACTACTTTTATTTTGCGTGTTAAGACATTTTTCAGTTATTTTAATTTCTCCCTTAGAAAAAAGGGTATGCGGATGCATTGTGGCATGCTATCTACATTCCTGGATCACAGCTAAGGAAGATCTAATGGGCAGAACGATCTAGCAACAATTACAGGAAGAAGAAACGTATAAAGACTAATTAGACAATTAGGCAAGTGAAACATCAGAGCTCAAGATAGACGCGGGGAGTGAACAGGTAATAAATTTCTTAAAGGAGAAACCGCTGCAAAACCAACACAATACTGCTGGAACAGGGGAAGATTAATTTAAGATATTGATGGACTGTGACATAACATAATATTTGCCAAATTCATGCCTACTGAATTAGTCTGTTTTGTCATTAAATGATGGATTTTGATGACAGTAATTTATTTAGCATAACTTGGACTCAAATACAATTTTTAAAAAAATTTGTTTTCTTGAATTTAGTTGAATTTTAATTCACAAAAACGGGGTTTTGCACACTTGAGGAAAATATTGGCCAACAAACTACATTCAATTCTCACACTTGAGAAATACATGTATTGTGAAGAGTTACGTCCATGGATGTCAGAAACGTGTCTTGCTACCACCAAGGACTTCAAATCCGCAGCTCTAGACCAGCAGATGCTGGGCCAGTTCTGGAGCACTCTCGGTGAAGTCCAATAGTAGTTAGATCGTTACTCTGCAGGTCAGACATTTTTCACATGATAAATCTGACATGGATGTGAATAATTTACTTAAAGCCGACATACCCAACTTTAACACCATTTTTTTAAATCCAATGTGCTTGGGTACAGGGCAAACAAAAAATAATTGTGTAATCGTTTGAATACTAAAAGATTGCTTGTGTAAGGATTTGTGTATGTGTCAAACTGAAGTTGATGATCTATTGCATTGTGCTTTTGTTTTAGTTTATTTCTTCTCCAGCAGGAGGCAGTAGATTGCACACGCACACGCGGGCTTGATACAAAACAATGAGAAAGGATGGCGGGTTTTCAAATAACCCTGTGTTACTCTGAAAAAAATAAATATCCACCAAACTCGTGACTCCAAAGCTGAGGGACATTGTTACATTAAAAATTAATTTAACTGAAATATCAGTCCCATAATTCCTTACACGGTGAGAATGTGCTATTTTGCTTTATGACAGGCTCGTCCTATCTCCAATGACGTGAAGAAAAAACTAGACTGCAGGGTCTCTAATTTTTGATGCATTCTGCTGTGGTCAAAAGGTGCCAGCTTCTGGTCATGGAAAAACCCACAGTAAACATCCCTCTTCAGAGACAAATAATCTATAAAATAATAATAATAAGGTTGCTAAGGGGTGCTTTTTCAAATAAGGACATACTTATGAGAGAAATCTGTCAGGATATAACCAATATGATCAAAATCAGGTACAGTGATAATTTAAAAACTGAAAATATTTATCCATAAATATCAGTAAAACTATGGTTTTAGAGGGAATAAAAACACATATTTCTGCATGGTCTGTACGGTTTTCACAGCGGAAAGCACAACAAGAACTAATCATTCATGAGCATAAATCATATGCATCCAAACTGGTTAAAGCACTCGATGCTTTGTTTTACTATGACCGGATGTTAAAGCAAACTTACCAGGAGAGCGGGGGCTCTACGCTGTCTCATTTTTTTCTCTACGTCATTGCCTATCTCCCTCATCCGGCACAGTGCGCCATGTTTTCCAGTGACGTGCACATTCACAGCACTTGGAGGTCACTGACTAGCTCCACAGACAGAAAACATAACCGCCTGCCGCCTCCAGGCATCGACTTTGAGATTCCTGCCCTACTTATCCAAGTATACAGTATCACAACTGATAGTGGGATGGCAAATCATGTATACGATAATCACAGTAACTCAGGCTCTGGAATGCTAGGAAAATGAAAATATGAAATGTGCCACCATCTTGAATCAGTTCAAGTTTCTCTTTGGTGTCCTGTTGCCTCAAGACAGCCTTTTTGCGGTGTCTAAATCAGGTCTCTGGACTGTATCTCTCACATGGAGAAATGCGAAAATATTACAAGGCACCCTTATGCATTCAGCGTAATTTTAAACCAAGACCATACACCCAGGGGTTTTGAAATATTGATATATATGATGTTGTATGCTCACTACTCATCGTCTCTTACATAATTAATACCTCCCTTTTCTATATTTAGCTGTCCTACGAGTCCTCCTGCCATTGCACACCACCAGTAATGTGACACTTGTACTTGAGATCCGGAAAGTGTATTATGTGAGGAATAGAGATAAAGCAATGCTAATTTTATTCAGGTGCATTCAAACATTGACGTTGATTATTAACACCATGACAACAGTCATAAACAAATGTAGAAAAGCATTTGAGCCATATGTTTGAGCCATATGTCTGTTTGTGGTGTTATATATATGGTTCAAATTCCAGAGCCTGCTTTTAGTATTTGATTTTAAAAAAAATTATAATAAGAGTAAGAATACATCGCCAGAGCGACTGTTGGTATTCCTAAAATACAAATGTGTGGGCAAGTCTCATCACAAAATTGAATTTCTTTGAATTTTAATTCTGCAAATCTATTTGAGTTATTAACAGTAGTTCTAAAATATTTATCAGTCCACATTATTGCATAGAATGATGTTTATTAGCCAGCTATTTCATCTGGCTGCCATCCAAAATTTTTTTTGTCTCCATCGGACAGGTATCCACAAATTCCCTACTGTTTAGCTGTATATGGGGCTGGCTGAATTTGTCATTTCAAGTCAGCCAAGAATACTCTGAAATTCTTTGAGAAAATTTTGCAATTCACTGACTGAAAAGGCTTTTAAGTGCTGAAATTTAAATGAGACCCAGCTGGCTGCCCATCAGTGGCTATAAAAGAACTGGAATTAACGCTGCTGTTGCAGTAGTCCACTAGGGAAAGGCTTAGTCCAGGTAGGGGTGTAGTAAAATGGGCCAAGGACAGGCTTTGTAAGCTAAAGGTTGCTGGTGATTCCCAAGTGTGACACAACTGACCTTCGCATCTATACATGATGTAAAATGGCATGTAAAAAAAAAATGTTGTTGACAGTGGATAAAGTCACATTAAATAAGACCATCCTCTCTCACAGTCACGGGAGATAACACCATCTCAATGATGATGGATGAACTATGAAAACAAATAAAGTAATTGAAAATGAAATGAAAGTGTTTCACTTGAGGGAGATCTGTTGTACTGAGGTAGCAGAAAGGTTTGAAGAGCATTCCTGCATTTAGGGGTCTATTCTCCCATGCGCTTAAGTCGAAAAAAGCGCGTAGCTACGCGCTTTTCAGCCTACGCGTATTCTCCCCTCGACTTAAGTCTGTGCATTACGCGCCTTGAAGGCACTTACGCGCTTGGGGCGGAGCAAGGCCAAAATCGGGGCGTTTCCGGGCGTTTCTCATGCAAATAACACTTGCGCGTATTCTCCCCCTGGCTTACGCGCTTTTTCTGTTAAGCGCTTTTGAGGGCTGTATTAAGGTCAAGCACCAACATTAGGCGAAATTGAATATTGCGTTTGATGTCGGTTATAGGCCGAATTTTAACATTACTTTTATTTTATTTAACATGGTAAAGGTTGAGACATTTAATATTCGATTGTTCTTCCTTATTTCTAAACTGCATTTCTCAAAGCCATGATAATTTATCAAACGAAATCATCACATGATATTACGCATCAGCCTCTTCTCCAATCAGTTAAATTACAAACGCAAAACAATTAATTAATACGAGTACTATACATAATAAGACCATCATTCTACCATGCCCTCAAAATCTAAAGCCAAAATGCCAGTCCTGCATTTGCTTGCACTCTTGCGTGATTGGGAAAGAGTAAGAGGAGCGCGCCGAGCTCGAAGACGAACACGCATTTATCGGCTTCGTTTGGACATCCTGTGCATCTAGCGCTTTCGCCTGGACCGTGCATGAGGCAATCATCTATCTTTGCCGACTTCTGGATGAACAGCTATCCAGCCGCAGCAATTATCCACAACACATACCCGTGGTCATCAACGTCAGAACTGCACTGACGCTCCTGGCATCTGGGTCGTTCCAGAGAGTGGTTGGTGATGTCATTCACATCACAGGCGTCTGTGTCAAGGTGTCTGACACAGTTCGTTGGCGCTTCAAGTTCTTCTCCATGCACTTCCACAGCAGAAAGAGTGGATGCCATCTGCTCCTCCTGTGCTGTGAAATGCACAGGGGATGATGGTTGCTCACCACCTGTTGCCTGTACACTTCTCCGGTGTGCAGAGAACCTGGCTTTTACAGCGCCCTGCAGGTCTCTCCATATATGCTTTAAATCGGGGATACTGCGCTTACATCTCCCCACCGAAGCCACATCCAGAACGATTCTCAGCTTAATTCCTCGGATCAGCCTTCATTGCTTGTTTGCCATACAACACCAACATCTGGGAAATTTGGTTTTCGGCTTTGGCTCGACGTCGCCATCATTGTCTTCCATGTTCTATTAACAAATGCGACTGCCCTGTATGTTCGTGATAATCTAAAAAGTTGTGATATTCTCACGAGTGAGGGGATTGATTTTCTAATTGAGGATACATGTATTAACTAACTCGAGTCCTAGTAATTTTTTACCATTGGTAATACTGTGTAATTTAATGTGTGAATAAAGATATTATTTAATAGGCTACTCTAGATTGAGCCCTACCCTGGCAAATACCAGAGCACTATCCATTTGTTAATCAATTTTAGCCTTTAAAGAATAGCCGACATGGGAAAAATCATTATCAGTAAATGGGATAATTGATTATAATAAAGTATTAGGCACAAGTTCAAGTGAATGTGTCGCTCAAATCAAATCGGATGATAGGCTATGGATATGGAATTCCGTCATTACTGAGGCGGTTTCGGGGCGGGGAGATGACCGCGTGCGGGGTAAGAATCCTTGTTAAAGCGTTTCCATGTCCTTTAGTTGCAAACCTGACATCGGAGTAGTTTTCAAGTGCGCAATTTCTAAATGAGATCATATAAACTGTCTTTGATTGTCTTTGTGTGACTAGAATGTTCCCTTTGTCTTCTTCCCTGTCTTCCACGGAGCAAACAGGCTGGTATGGGAGGGGCACATTTTCAATGATATGATTTTGCTGATTGAGAAGCGCTAAATTCTTTATTTATTATTTCATTATCGCGCCAATTTGTTTGTATGCATAGCTTTAATGCCATGGTGGCTAGAGTAAGAAATAACAAGTTTTTGTCACGAACATATCCCCCGCCGCCGCAATTTTATGTGTCCGTACGGACGGAGCCCAATGCTATAACCCCCGCTTCGCGCTTATCGTGTGGCGGGGGATAAATAAAGAGATGTCTGAATTAGGCTACGTCTTGTAATTGGTACGGCCTACTATTACAGCGGCATATAAAACCTCGTATCTTCACAATGACAAACTTCACAGGAAAATAAAAAATAAATCTAAAATAAAATAATTATAATAATTATTATAATAATATAAATGGATAACTATAGTTTAAAATAAAAATGTTTAATTTTGCATGTAAGAATAGTGGACATTCGAGTTTTGGTTTCTATCAGTTTGGAGATACGAGGTTTTATCAGCAGGCCCATGATATTCAAATTTAAAGTCTGGTTTGCGTTTTCCATGGACCACATATGCATTTTCATGGTTAATCAGAAAATCCTTTTTCCATGTTTTCCTGATAGCCATAATCAATGAGCTTTGTACAGAGTCCGCCTCTCTTTTGGATCAGTCACACCTCTTTCATTAGGCCGCCTACATTCTGAAGTTAAGCGCTGTGGGCGTGATCGAAGCGAGTAGGGGAGAATACGCGTAACTCAAAAGCGCTTAACTCGAAGTGCGTAAAAAAAGACTTACGCGCTAATGGGAGAATAGACCCCTTAGTGAACAATTTGACAGGTGGAAGAAGCTGGCACAGAAAGGCCTAATAGGTTTCTGCTGACTGGAGCATGACTTATCCCGGACTCTACTGCAAGCAAGCAACATAATACTCCATTTCTGCTTAACCCATCCAGAAAAAAGATTCACTTTAATGATTATATCAAACTGACTGAGTCAAGTCCACCTAATTGGATTCCTGTGTACTAAGCCGAGACTGCACAGGCTTAAATAGGAAAAGTTTAGATGGTGCATTATCTTGCTTTTTTTTTGTGAAAGCGATGTCATATAAATAACATTTTCAGCATTTTGCAATCATACACCTATAGCAGTGTATAATATGTACATTCTACAGGGTTTTATCAGATAGAGCTCTTTGAGGAGAATAGGTCATCAAGCACTAATTACAAAAAATGAATGGATTTTTCTCCATTTATGGAAATAATGGAGATGGCAGAGACCAGGTTTTGAGTGCACAGCCCACTCAGCCAGATCTGCCTGCATTAATCTGCTTGTGTCACGTCATGGTGCCCACAGATGTTAAAAGGGCGCCAGGGCAAGGAGTGGAGCTGAGGACCCAAGTGCATATACCTGTATTTTAATAAATAATAAAGGTAAGGGAATCTATAAAGAAAATTCAGGCCAAAGAAAAGGGAGTGAGTGCACAGAACAAAGGGAAAACTGACTATGGCTGCCTGCCTGTGCTGGGGGAAAGTTGACTTTAAATAAGGAAGGGAATGATGATTAACTAACAGGAAACAAGTGACAATAAGTAAGGTGAAGAAACTGAGGATAATTGTTTAATTGGTGAAGAGCGGCTAGCCAGGACAGAATGCCAAAGGGGAGGGGCATTACAGCATTACCGTCATAACGTAACACCACCCTCCATAAAAGAAAAAATTGGAATGTATGACAACTTTTTATCCACTGATGGTACTCCTTCAGCATTTTGATGTGGCACAGCTGTGAGGCCTTCCTATGATCAGAAGTCCTGATGATGTTGTCAACATTGTTAACCTTACGGATGATCTCATATGGACCATGGTAGCTCGCCTGCGGAGGGCTTCCAGGAATGGGCCATAATGGGCAATCAGATCCTTACTGGGATCAGAAGGTTGACAAAGATCCTCCTTGGAATCTAGAAAAGTCCCTGACAAATCCACAATTTCATCTTCAACATAAACATCCTGCAATTCAGCCATTTTCTTAGCCAGAGCTCTGGTCACCGCAAAAGAAGGAAACACTCCAGGATTCTCTTCCACAACAATGTCACTATTGGACAACGGGACTGGCTCACCATCCACTCTGGGCTCAGCAACCACCCTACCTCATTTCCCAACAACAAAGAAACACCTTTCACCGGTAACTCCGGAACCACAACAGAACCTGACACCAAATCTGACCTCAGTACAACATAGCGTACATGATTTGTCACAAAACCACATTCAACACCTTGCAAGACAACAAATTCACCAGTAGCAGAACTCAAATCAAAAGGCAATGTACCTTCAAACAACAAAGATTGAGTTGCCCCAGTATCACACAAAATCTTGATCTGCATTGAATCGGTTTGCCCAATGAATTCCCTTCTGACGTCAGACTTCTCAACATGATGTTCAGGAACAACAGGTGTCTCATGGGAACGAGGCGTCTTGGAGGAAACAAATGCATTAGGGTTAACATCAGGTTGCTTCCTTTCTTTCAAGGCGAAACAATCAGACACCTAAGCTGCCACAATCAATTTCTTGATGTCCAATTTCCGCATAGATCTTTTCACGTCAATCTCGAGGATTTTAGCGATCTCCAAAAACTGGTCTTTCTTCCAAAATGTCAAGGGAGGGATTTTTGATAAATTCAGCAGGCTCAGCCATTTTGTTACGTTCAGTGGCTCAGTACACAAAAATGTTGTTCTATCCTGGACGAGCCCCCAATTTATGTTACGAACAGTTGTGTGTTCCAGATTATTCTGGAAGATTCCAATTTAACGGAAGGATTAAATTTAAACGATTTATTAAATAAATGAGCGACTGAACGTAGCACGTAACTACTGGCTGAGCAAACTAAAACAGTTTAGCCGTTTTTCATCAATGCATTTGAAACCTGCCATTTGTACATTGCAAACAGTCGTTCACAGCATTGATCACTTCTTTCACAACTTGTGAAAACAGCAGATATTGAATCTTTGAAAGCGAAGGACGGGTATAATCGTTAATAAAAAGAACAGCCAGGGGATTCTTGTTCTGCTGACAGAACATTGTGTTCACATTACAAAACAGTCCGTCTTGACAAGTGTTTTTACCTTTCAATGAGAGTTAGTTTCTCTCTTTTCCTGTCAAGAGAGAAATAATAGCTCGCCTAACATAACCTTACAGTAAGTTCCCTTCTGATTGACAAGTAAAATTTTCTTACTTCATGAGCAAATTTTTCAATGAGTCAAAATATAAGTGTTTCAAAATATTTTTTCTTATTTACCAAATGAGAAGAATTATAACAAGATTATAACATTACAACATTATAACAACATTTGAGTCTAACTGTCAGACTAACACTGAGCTTGCCTTTTGTTTTGACTTTTTCAGGGTAATCTTAAACAAGAATGAAAAGGTACAAAATATGTACAAAAAAAAAAAAAAACATTGCAAGTCTTAATGAAAATTAGTCTTGAAGTATACTTAAATTCTTATTTCACTTGTCAGTGAGGGAAGATATTATACAACCCCAATTCCGAAATAGTTGAGACAAAGTGTAAATTGGGAGTAAAATCAAAACGCAATGATTTTCAAATCACACCAGCCAGAATTTTATTCACAATAGAACAGAGATTATATAGCAAATGTTCACACTGAGAAATTTAACAATTTCATCCACAAAATGAGCTCATTCCAAATTTGAAGGCTGCTACAGGTCTTAAAAAAGTTGGGACAGGGGCCTGTTTACCATGGTGCTGCACCCCCTCTTCTTTTTAACACTGAGTGGAGGCGTCTGGGCATTGAGGAGACAAGTTTCTTGAGTTTAGCCATTGGAAGTTGATCCCACTCTTGTTTAATACAGGCTTCCAACTGCTGGAGAGCTTTGGGTCTCCTTTGAAGGACTTTTTGTTTAATTATGCGCCAAATTTTCTCAATCGGTGAAAGATCAGGACTGCAGGCAGGCCAGTTCAGCACACAGACTCTTCTACTATGAAGCCATGCTGTGTTAATAGCTGCAGTATGTGGTTTTACATTGTCCTGCTGAAATACCCAAGGCCTTCCCTGGAATAGATGTCGTCTGGAAGGGAGCATATGTTGCTCTAAAATCCTTATATACCTTTCAGCATTCGTGGTGCTTTTTAAAACATGCAAGTGTCCCACACCATATGCACTAATGGATCCCTATACCATCAGAGATGCTGGCTTTTGAACTGAACACTGATAGCAGGAGGGGTGGTTTTTCCTCTTTAGCCCAGAGGACACTGCCTCAGGACGCTTTACCACTTTGCTACTGTCCATTTTAAATGAGCCTTGGCCCACAGAACATGGCGGCGCTTCTGGATCATGCTCAATAATAGCTTCCTTTCTGCATGGTTGAGTTTTAGGTGGCATCTGTGGATGGCATGGCGGACTGTGTTTACAGACAGTGGTTTCTAGAAGTATTTCTGGGCCCATTTAGTAACGTCAATGAGAGAATCATGCTGGTGAGCGATGCAGTGGTGTCTGAGGGCCCGAAGATCACGGCATCCAGTAAAGGTCTTCAGCCTTGTCCCTTATGTACAGAGATTTTTCCAGTTTCTCTGAAACTTTTGATGATGTTATGCACTGTCACTGATGAGACCTTTGACGTTGAGGAACATTGTTTTTAAATTATTCGACAATGTCCCTCGGAGCCGGCGTAGGGTGGATCAGTTTCCAGGGCACAGTGAATCACTCTCAATAGAGTGAAGTGAATTCCATTCACTTAATTTTTTCAAATTTATTTAAACACTAAATCTTGTTAAAGGTGCTGCACAGGCTTTCTCATTATAGATTAACAAAATTACTGTGTGGGTGTGACATCTGCAATGAGTCTGGGTGAGCAAACTGAACTTCTTACTTCTAAAACGAATTATCATTAAAAAAGAGTCAGATCTTCATATCTGATCAAATACCACACAGGGGCACCGTGAATCACAAGGTCAGGGCACAATGATTCAAGTGCTCAGGGCAGAGTGAATCACTTTTCCAGTGATTCACTCTGCCCCGATTCACTGAGCACTGCACTCATTGACCTAAACTGCCTCTCCTGGTCCATGCTGCTTTTGTTCTAAGAAAACACCCATTCAGTAATAGTGACAAATAAACACACTAACTACTGCATCAGGTTTTGATTTATACTTCTGGGTGGTCAACAGGATATGACCCTGAATTGGTAGAAATTTTGATGCCTAAAAACATACTTTAACTTGCTATTTTGTAAGTAGCGATCCTGAAGATACCAAGTGAGCTTTGTTGGATGGGGAGTCCCCAAAGACAAAAAGTGATGATGTCGGTTTGGTATTCCCCTTAGTCAGTTCTGGAAAAGTGCCCTGATTCACTGTGCCCCTTGATTCACAGTCTCTTGCAGTCATGGTTCACCAAAGTTAAAAAAAAAAAACATTATCCTATCTATACAGCATGCTAAAATACAGTGCACAGCATAAATGTGTACACCCCCTTTAAAAAGTAAGACTTTTATCCATATATATTTCTCAGTGAATGACAGCATTTTGACAAGAATTTTATTAAATATTGTTTTGTAAGGCTCCTGCACATCATTTAAAATTAGTACGAGTTCACAGGCCAGTCTGTATTCATATTCAGTACTTATATCCACGTAAAAAGTGTAATGTTAACTCCGCTAGCTTTGCCGTTTTTCTATGAAATTTCCTATTGAATTCTGTTATCATCGTGCTAAGCAAAAACAGCATATATTGTTAGCATCCTATTGGCCGGTTAAAATGATTTTGCAAACCACTTCGCCAATAGTATTGCACATAAAATGCTCTGAAGCAGCAAACCGAATAAGATGGGAGACAAATATAGTTTTCTTTTATTTGTGTATGGACTGCAAATGACTGTTTCAACTGTACAAACATCGCATTCATATTGTGTTGAGGGGTGACCAAATTCTGACAAAACTGATATGGGACTTAAAATACAGATAAATATAACTGAAATAAATATTTTCTGTAAAATAAAGTCCGGCAGAAGCAAGAGAAGGAAAAACAGCCTGTGACCTGTCTCATCAATTTTCTGAATTGAAAGTCCGTAGAAAAATATAATCTGGCCACAGTCCTCATACCTGGAGCTGAAATCACTTTATGTTAAAGGGTGTGACATTTGCGACACACATGCAAAGCGGTTGACCAACCACAAGTGAGTGGTCCTGCTGACCAATCACAGCACACTATGCTTCTTGGGAGGGGGGCAGCAGGAGAAAACTGAGGTGTTTTCTGAACACTGAACCATGTAAACCTATTATATTCAGCCACAAGGATACAAAAATGACCAGGAATAAAGAGCATAATAGGAAAAATTTATGGAGCAGATTATGTTGGTTCCTGGCCCCAAAAACCCCCAAGGATGGCTCTGCTCGGTCCATGTTTCTGTGCCCCGTTTAACCATGTGGCACTGTGGTCGGCAAGCTGAAGGAACAAAAACAGGGAGAATGACCTTTCACCTTGTAAAGTTAAACTTTAATGGGATTTCTGTACAACGTTTCAAAATTACAGTTACATTGAAAACGAAGTCTTGGAAATAAAAGAAGGGATCCTTTTTAACCGGTTGATTATCTCAGTGGTGAGTGGGAGGAGCCAGTGTTCCAATCCAAAGAGGAGGGGTGAACTGGTAACACTGGTCCTGGAGAATCAGAGATGTTCTTGGACTTTGTTCCTCTGGAATAAAAAGCTGTTTAACTGTTTACATAATTACGGGAAAACAATACTGACAAACTAATCCTCCGGTGAAATATGTATTTGTCTTCACATGGATTACAGCAGACGGACTGCAGAGCTGCTCTGTAAAGATGGTATGGAGAAAATGTGCAGGGCTGTACAATGGCGAGTAAAGTACTGTCGCGGTTCTCCCTGATATTGCTCAGTGATTGTACAGCCAGTTAACAAGATGGATGGCAAAATGAGGACTATACTGTGTTCATGTTGTAAATGTAGGGGGAAAAAATGCAACAAATTTAATTCCTCATTTTCTGAGACAATGTTGTGCTGCTGTATTGATTTGTGCCATACGTGATTTCTTATTTTTCGGCTATAGCAGTAAAAAAATATAAAGTCTCAAATGGCAAGTGCAGTCCACTGTTGCTGTCAACTGCATTCTTGTCATTACAATAAAATTTTGCAATTGTGCTCCAGTCTTTACTGACATCCAGTTTGCTATCAGCTGTAATCCATGTCAAATATGTGATTAGAATGCTATTTGTCCTAATCCGATGAAAAATGTACCAATTTTATTACACGCCTTTGCTTTAAACTTGATTCCAATTCCTCAATTACAGCATAGGGCTATTGTGGTTTGTTATTTCTGAAGAGCAGACTGCTGCAAAGAGCGTGACACAGTTCAAAGCGTAGAATTCTAACGCATTATTTTTTAATCAGAAGTAATTAAATCAATTATAAATTCATAAAGTAATTTTTAAGAAAATATTTTGTTTCAAATGATTGATTTCTTTTGTAGGTAGCAGTGTAATAAGTGGGATAATGTACAGCAACCCAGTCAATATTGCAAAATATACCCCTTTAGGGTGACTCTTGCATTGCCCCGTCCAGGTTTATTCTGCAATAAATTATTATTGCCAATAATGACTGACTAGCTGTATACAATCCCTAACTTAATTGAATGAAGTGGAGGTTTAGAGTGCTGAAACAAAATTTTCATAACAAAAAACATACCAAAAAACCGACTTTTCACAGGCGTGACAATCCATGAAACTTTGTTACAAGAGCTCAGATGGACCAGAACCCAAAAACACCAGTCGGGCCCCGGGGCTCGTGCTCAGCACTCTTGGGTAATGGAGAGATGCAGAGACTGATGCTCAAGAGTGCCAGGAAATGTGAGCATTTACAAATGATTCCGGTCTACAATACATTACTGCCATCAACTGAAATGTAAAAGAAAGAAACAGCGCTGGTGTGTACGGTGAGGGCTTTCATTTCTCCTCCCCGTGTGGGCCTGTCTTCTTCTCCTGTGCTGGCGGGCTCGCGGCGGGGGCTGGTCTGGATACGACTGCAAAAAAAGAAAACATGAGGGGGCTCAGAGCTGGGGGTCTCTGTTTGGCTCCTCAGCCCGGTTCAGTTGAAATGAGTTGCAAGAGGCAAGAGAAACTCAATTTGGGGACATTTTAACAATCACATTTGCGTCATCGTGAAACGTTTAACATTTCATCACCTGATATAATTTGCTGCTTTTTACAAAATTGCTAACCACCACGCAGGACTGTACCTGTCCCGGGAAGCGAGGTATTTTACATTTTAATTTATCACTTGGCGATTACTGTTATTACTGGAATAGAATTTGTAAATTTGTTTTCATTTCTGCGTTCATTGTTATTGGCCATGCTGCTGACAGCACTGTCTGTTGGGGACAATTAAACTCACTCCTGCTTACTCTCTCCGAGAGTCAATTAAATTTTATCTGTATGAACCTTTTACAGACATTCAATCATAAAGATAGGGCAGAGTAAGAGAGAGAGAAACTAGCAAACAAAAAAAATGGGCCACATCGTCCAATAAACCAACAAATCATTGCTTTCTTTTTTATTTGCCATTTCCATCTTGTCTCCCAACTTCTCTCCCAGCATTTTTGGAGAGAAGGTTGGAGGATAAATAGTATTCTTTAGAAAATAGTTTTACTTCAGGGTATATAATCTCTGTGTTAGAATTGGTATCACTGTGATTTGTGCGACAAAATGCAGCATCAAAGAGCTCTTTGTAAGCATGGATAATATTACTATCCAATATTAATATTTCATCTAATAACATTTGAATGAGGAATGTATGTTTGCTGTCATTAAAACAGCAGCTGGAAATAAAGTTTAGTAAGCTGAATTAGGCTGATTTTACTTCTGTTAACTGTGTAACAACAACAATGTTTTATACCTGACGAGTCTTCTCTGCCCGCGTCTGTGCATTGTGAGGGCGTTGCCTTGGTTTGGGCCACACAGCTCACTTCCTGCTTCGGCGAGGGGCAGTCCGTCCCACCAGTGGCCTCTAATAAGGTCTCTCTGGAAAACTCTGTAAAAGTAAGAGACAAACATCGGTCACCATACCAACACTGCCATGGACCCTGACTCCACCTATCATCTCACTAAATGTGCCCAATGTACATGTGACAAAGCATGTATAGAATAGCAGTCAGGGAACCAGGGGTATAACCCAATGACTGGGGAGCTTCCATCTGGAGTCCAGCCATGCAGTAAAATGTGCTCTTTACACCTCAAGCTGATATAGCCGGTTCTCGCAGTTCAACATTTGAGCAGCAAATGCATTGGTTTGTACAAAAACTTGTTCAACCAATTTTTAAAAAGCCACGGGCTATCTGAAATCAGCAGCAAGCCATCTTTCACCAGCAATGACCAGCCACAGACCAACTATGACCTGCAACACACCGGATATGATCAGCCACAGACCAGAAGTGGCTTTAAAAATGATGCAGTCTTTGAAATTTATCTCCCCATCCACTTGCATTGAAAAGGCTACTGACTTGCATAAATATAAACAATGCGTTTCAAATCTGAACTTGCCAAAATCCAGTTATATTCATACATTCAGTCATACATTTCTGTTTCCATCAGTAATCTCTGCGGTTGGTTTTTGTGTAATTATCATTTTTAAACTGTTTTGAACTCCAGTCTTTCGGTCAGGCAGGAAGTCCTTCAACTTCAATCATGACCTCGTTGCAGCATTGGACGTTCTCCCATTGGTCCAACCACCTAGTGGGGGTGAGTTGACAAACTCTGAGTTCCTGTGAAACTTTCTGTTTGCACAATTTTGAGTAGCATGGTGATGTAAAAATATTACTGAAGTAATAAAACAGTTTTCGGCAAAATTTTTTTGAAAAACTTTAAAACAAAACAAAACAAAAAAATCATGACAAACAAAAACAATGCAAGTAATTGGGAAGGTCAATGTCTAACACCTCCTCTTCATTACAGAGGCATGGAATCTTGGTGAGTCAACACTGAAATGAATTGTACAAATTGGTAATTGCAAGTTAAGCTCTTTATTCAAAGTCGTGAAAATATTGCTTTAAGATGGTGCTCCCCACAAGCTTTCACTGAGCAAGCTTTTGCAGAAAATAGCACATTACCACTGATCATCACTCGCCATTTCACTAGTATGAACGTATATTTTTCAATGCCTTAGTTGAATCCATCTTTCATAAAGTTAGTAAATGACAGGAAAACCCAAAAGCACGGCGATTGGAATTCCGGCCCATTGGAAAGACTTGAAATCTTGCTCTTTGGCCTATATGTCAGCAGTACTTTGGCCTAGATATGCCAAAATTTAATCACCTGTTCCTTGACTTAATACCCACCTTCTCTGAAATTTTCATCAAAATCTGTCCATAACTTTTTGAGTAATTTTGGACACCAACAGACAAACAAATTAACAGACCGACAAACAAACAAACAAACAAACCCAGGCAAAAACATAACCTCCTTGGCGGAGGTAATAATGAAAGGAGCGGCTTGTAAGATGCAATGTGAATAGCAGTAGGTAAATTATCGTTAATATAGCTTTGATAATGCACTACTCAACCCGGAACATTTTTATCGCAGAAAGAAGGTGAATTTGTGGTCTTCAAGGGGCAATATCATGAAATGCGAATGCGCCAATGTTTGCTCCAGTATTGAAAAACAGCACCTTACATTTTCAATAGAATAGATCCTCAAGTATCGAGTATTTTTGTTGCAATCCTTGCAATCAAAAGTTTCAGCTGTTTGATCATTTAGATTTGCATTTTTTAGCTGCTATTTTTGTTTGAGTCCGAACGTGTTAGTGAACTCTAATTTTTAGTTTATAATTTTGTGCCCTTGTCAGTTCATTTATCGGATGGAGAGCTATAGCAAACAAGCATTTTTACTTTTTTTTTCATGGTTTTGACATAATACCACAAAATGTATCCATGATCTGTCCACTTTCTCTTAATAGGTTCACAGGGGAGCAGGAGCCTATCCTAGCTGACTATAGATGAAAGGCAGGGACGCACCCTGGACAGCTCGCCAATCCATCACAAGGCATATAGACAATTCACACACCATACAGCAGAGGTGTCAAACTCACTTAAGTTCAGGGGCCACATACGGCCCAATTTGATCTCAAGTGGGCCGGACCAGTAAAATCCTAGCATAATAACCTATAAATTACGACAACTCCAAATCTTTCCCTTTTTTCGCACTAAGAACTACAAGTACATTCTGAAAATGTTCACATTTAATGAACTACCTTTTTACAAAACATATTATGAACCTGAAACCTGAAATCGCTTTTTCTGCAGCCTTCAGCATGCACGTATTCACGAACTCAACCCTCACAGTATGGCTTTGATGATGATGCTATTTCGCATGCAATAAGGTAGCTAGCTTTCACTGCTGCGTCACTGATCTCTCGGCTATGAGTAAAAACAGACTGTTGTTTCCTCAGACCCGCTAATAATTCATTTATATTCTTCTCCGTTGTCCTTGCAAGCTGTTGTATTTTTCGTCATGATTAGTCTCATAGTGGCGCCAAATATTATATTCTTTGAGCACTAAAACTGGCTGCAAGCACATCAAGCACACACGTTTCCCATTAACCTCCGTGAATAAATAGGAAAGGGTCCATTTTTTCTTGGAAAACACTGCACTCCGAGTCCACTTTTCTCCTTTTAGACAAAGCCATTTTGAGTAATGCGGGTGCTACAGAGTGTAATTTTTCCAGTGAAAAAAAAAAAACAGTGCGACAGCCAGTGGACAAATTAGGAATAGCAGTTATTTTAATCGAAAAAATTGTTGCTCATGTTTTTTCTGTAATTTTTACACATTGCAAAGTCATCCTGCGGGCCGGATTGGACCCTCTCGCGGGCCTTACGTTTGACACCCCTGCCATACACTCACCCACAAATGCTTATAAGCAATTTAGAGCCTCCAATTAGCCTGATATGCATATCTTTGGACTGCGGAAGAAAAACTGAGTACCCGGAGGAAACCCACGCAAACACAGGGAGAACATGCAAACTTCCCACAGAGGGGCCCCAGGCTGGATTCAAACCCACAACCTCCTTGCTGTGAGGCAGCAAGTTCCCTAAGGTAATGGCATCTTTGTTTTAATTAGTTTCAGAGGGAATTGAGTGCTAAAACAATGAATTTTTCAGCAGTGAGAAGAACTTTACCAGAGCTGTTCCCTCTGGAATCTCGTCCTCATTCTTCGCCATTAGTTCAAAGTAAATCTGTGTGCTTGTCTTATTAATATTATAACTACAGCTAGCGAAAGCAGAGCGACAAAACACTTTTTAAAATCCTTGCAAATTCACAGTTCAAAATATCCACGAGATTCTCCTTGTACATCTCTAAAGTTTGCATTATGAAAGCTCACGCATACACGTGTCATGACAGTGCCCCTTTAACGGTCAGATGAGTGCTCAGTTGCATTTATTTTGAAGGTGAAATATTCTTTGAATGGTCACAACCACTGGCAAAAATTACGGAACTGCCCTGAGAGGATGTTCATCTAGCTTCTTTGCATCATAGCTAATAAACAAATCACAGATATGACACAAAACAATTGTTGTTCAATAGCTGAACAGTCTGGCTTCATGAAACACACCTCAAACAAAGGAGATCAAATTATTTGAATTAAAGATATGCCATAAATTAAAAATATGCCATTAATCAAAATAATTTCATCTAATTTGGAAAGTTTAGACACAGTGACATGTTTTAAAACTGCTATGGAAAAGTGTCCTGTGGTTTTACACTGTTGTTTGGGGGTTGGTCGTTACAACTATTCTGAGTGCCCATCAGCAGAATAAGAAATCGTCGCCTAGGACTGAGGGGTGCTTATGTGAGCATTCTTGTTTACAACACAGAGTCGACCAGCCATAGACCAACTATGACCAGCCACATAAATGCTATTTCCTCCAACAGGCCAGATATTATGGCCTCAGACTAGCTATGACTTAGCCCAAACCAGATATGACTAGCTTTAAATGTGCCATGCACTGCTGAAGGCAGTTTAGACCATTAGCTGCCAGCTCTTCAATGTGTTTTTCAGCGGGGGGTTGATTTCCGAGGTAATGTTGAATGCTTTGTATTAAATGAACTCTAACAGAGTCTGTTTATTTCTGTTGACTTCTTGCCTGAGTAAGATCAAATAGACTTTGTTAGGGTTGATAAAACTCTGAATGGTGTTTTAATGTGTTGTGTCCCAATTCAAGTTAAAGTACCTTCCAAGATTTTTTCAGTAATGAGCAATATTTGTGGTTGTCTGAAATCCAAATACCAGGGTTCTATAATACAAAAGCACCTCAGCTTATTTAATGCAGGTGTAAGATCACTGTGTCAACAAAGCCCAGCCATAGGAGTCAGAGATGATTGGTATTATGGAGATTCTTATAAACTCGCCATGGGGTTGAAGAATTTTCCATACTGTCAGCTGCTTTAAGCAGACAATTTTGGAGTGAGATTTCTTCATGGTTACAGTAATTTTATAAGATAGTTCCTTGGCTCACAAGGTATATTGAGGTTCCATTTTCATCAACACCCCTCATCCAAAGGAAAAAAATGGCTGCTGACCCCTTGTACAGTCTGTGCACTGTCTCCAGCATGGAGGACTAAATTTCCATAACAGGTAAGAACCTCCACTAATGCATATAGAATTTCTTTTCTGTGAGCTGATTGGTCAGGCTAATCATTGTCTGAACCAAAACGTTATGATCCAGACAAGGAAGCAGATTAACACTCAGAGTATAATCTAATGAAGGCATTTATTGATCAGAATACTGCTCTACGAAGGCTAAGTGCAGTACCTTCAAAATAATTCAAGCAGTAAAAAATGGCCTCAGTGTTTTTTTGCAGTCGCAACAAATGAATAGCTTACACTCTATGATAAGAATATGGTTATCTGATTGCCGTGGTATAATTTCATTTCAAAGACATCCAAACCTCCATAATTTGTGACATTACAAGACTGTAAAACGCACATCTTACCTAATATGCAGTTAATGCACTTCGGTTTTGCCAGGCAGAAAATGATAATGCTATAAAGGGAAGAAGCCCAGCGTAGCGAGATTGTAGGTCAGTGCAGATTGTGTAAAGGGTTGGGGTAAACCCAGCCAGTGGCATCTCAGTGATGTTCCTAATAAACTGGGCTGAGGACCAAACTCGATAGTAAAGTTTACAGGAACACAGCCCCAATTCTGGAGAACAAGAATGAGGCTTAGAATTTTGTTCTTATCGATAAAGCTTTGATGAGTACTTCTGTATTTCACTTTCATAAAGGATATAATCATTTCTGTAGACAATAACCTCTTAAACCAGACAAATAAACTGACCGTTAGCTCAAGGGCATATCGAAAAACGACAATCCAGCAACTCTGCCAGACACAATGTAAGATTATATACAAAATGGGAACAAAAATTATATACACCACGGGCATGGGGCACACAAATAAATTACACCCAGGAGGGGAAGGCACGCAAAACGCTTTACCAATTTAGGAGACAATTCTCCTACAATACATGCAGGTTGCTAGAAGGAAGGATAAATGCAATTAATCAGAGATGAGGGTTTTGATGAGAAACTACTTTTAGGAGCGTCGCTCTAAAAGTACTACTTCTTTTAGAATAATAAAAAATACTACTCCTTTTAGTAATTGCCTTGGTGACTTCTATGAAGGTCACCAAGGCAATTTAGATCACTCCTAAGAGTAAAATCAGAAAATAAGAATTATTCTTTCAGATAGTAGAATAACTCCCTTATTCAGCCTTGTTAGATCGACCCCAAAGCTCCCATTGAAATGAGGCTATTCAGTACTTCTTTTTTTGTGATTGTGCAGTTGGAGAAAATCAGCAATTTAATTTGATGTATTAAATCTAATTTAGAGACGGCATGTGAATTGTAGACACAGCCATATTCACCCTGCCACATTCTGCGTGCGCAATCGACCCTGATCAATCTTTCAGCTCTCGCTTTATTCAGGCCATTAAGTTTTAAGTCAAGGCTGAAAAGTGGCACCAGACACATTTCGTGTATAACAGCCTATAATGGAGAAATTTTTGAAGGTAAAAATATTGAATTAATGTTGTTTCAACAATGCTATGATGAGAAAGTGTCATTTTTTCCATGAAAAAAAGAGACCGACTGGCCAGCTATAGTGCACACAGTACCCAACTGTATAAATGGATGGTATGTAAAAATTCAAGTCATCAAATAAAAATCCAGAACTGAGAACTGCATTAAATGAGAGACTGTTATGTTTTTTTCTGATCTCTTTTCAGGATGCACTGGCTGCCATTATCAATTTTCAGCTTTTTTCTCAAAGTCGGAGAGAGAAGAGGCTTCACTGAGGCTGTCAGTCACCCAGTCTAGGCTTTTAATTTTGCACAATTAGAGCGAAGGCTGAACTATTGTCCAGGAGACAAATTATTGAAAAACAGAAGCTAAACTTGAAAAAATGGGGAGTGACAAATCCGCCACTGACTGGCTATTCTGGGGTTTGTGTTTTACTTTCTCTCCCTCTTTCTCTCTCTCGCTCACACTCTTTCTGAAAGAGAGATTTAATGCCCTTTCCACGGTAAAATTCCCCAGCGATTCCGGATGAATTCCAGGAGTGTGAATGAGAATGTGAGAAGCAGCGCAGTGATAATAAGTCTGCCGCATTAGCAGCGCAGCCTGCGTCTTTGCTGTATAATCACGCTCAACATTCCTTTCATCCTGCCATCCTGTTCATCGCCCAGCCCACTGCTCTCTTCCTGCCAAGCTCTTCATCTGCATTGATCTGAATGCCGACTCTGGCAGCCTTGCAGGCAGTTTTGTGGTTTCGTTCTGTTCATAATTCTATGAGCTTTCAGATTCCATGTTCATCAGTCATGCAGATTTGAAGATTTGGAAATACTGTGAGCTTTAAATTTGTAGTTCATAAATTATTCTTGAATTTTTGCAAGGGTTTTGAGATTATTAGCTCTAAGATTCCTCCACCACCAGTCATGTGACCAACTGTCCTTTAGCTAGTGTGGTTATATTTACGTAGCTTTAGTTGTGAGGTCAATGACCCTCCTGACCTTGAGTCTCCTGGTTAGTTAAACCCTGAGCCATTGGGTACTTACCTGTAATGGCTCTGAAAGGATAAAGTAGCTGTATCAGTTGTGTTGGTGAAATCTGGATTGGTATCTTATTGAATAATAACCCCAAACACAACATTCTGCCATACTGGAAATGCTAAAGTTTGACTTATGAATTGCATCAATCTGACAAAAACTATCATGAACTGACTATGTTATGTTCTTTTTCTTTTGAAGGACTGTGGTCTCTAGTTTCAGGTGATACCTATTATGTCAGAGCAGAGTAAAGCACATCTTACAGTGACATTCAAATATAATTTGTCCTTGATTTTCTGGGATTACTGTAATTAGACATTTTAAATAGCAAATTATGTTCTTCAGATAAAGTTGGACTAAGTATGATGGATTGGTATTTTAGGGGCCTCAAGGCTCCCAGTCCCCCACCTATTGATTACTATATAAAGCTGATCAGGATCCTGTATCAGGTCCATCGAGTGCAACAGGTAAAGACTGCAATCTGTTGGATGTGAGCTAAATGACCCGACTCCATGTCCCCTGGCTCATGAGAGCAAGATTGCATAAATATTGATGGACAGACACACGGAAGGACAGCGCTCATGTCTTTATCCCTCTTCCACTCTGTGGCAGGGGATTGTAAAAGTGACTAAACAAACAAATAAGTCAGAAAACTAAAAGATTGTGGCCAATTAGTCATGAGGTAAATGACTCAGCTCTGTGTCCCCTCGCTCATGAGGGTAAGGTTGTGTCCGATTCGTCGTGAGGTAAATGACCCAGCTCTATGTCCCCTCGCTCATGAGGGTAAGGTTGTGAGGTAAATGACCCAGCTCTATGTCCCCTCGCTCATGAGGGTAAGGTTGTGAGGTAAATGACCCAGCTCTATGTCCCCTCGCTCATGAGGGTAAGGTTGTGGCCGGTTGCTTTTGAGGTAAATGACCCAGCTCTATGTCCCTTCGCTCATGAGGGTAAGGTTGTGTCCGATCGGTTGTGAGGTAAATGACCCAGCTCTATGTCCCCTCGCTCATGAGGGTAAGGTTGTGAGGTAAATGACCCAGCTCTGTGTCCCCTCGCTCATGAGGGTAAGGTTGTGTCCGATTCGTCGTGAGGTAAATGACCCAGCTCTGTGTCCCCTCACTCATGAGGGTAAGTTTGTGTCCGATTGGTCGTGAGGTAAATGACCCAGCTCTGTGTCCCCTCGCTCATGAGGGTAAGGTTGTGTCCGATTCGTCGTGAGGTAAATGACCCAGCTCTGTGTTCCCTCACTCATGAGGGTAAGTTTGTGTCCGATTGGTCGTGAGGTAAATGACCCAGCTCTGTGTCCCCTCGCTCATGAGGGTAAGGTTGTGTCCGATTCGTCGTGAGGTAAATGACCCAGCTCTGTGTCCCCTCACTCATGAGGGTAAGTTTGTGTCCGATTGGTCGTGAGGTAAATGACCCAGCTCTGTGTCCCCTTGCTCATGAGGGTAAGGTTGTGGCTGGTTGCTTTTGAGGTAAAAGACCCAGCTTTGTGTCCCCAGGCTCATAGGCGTACGGTTGCAGCCATTGACTGACCCACATTTTAAATGATCCATTCCCCTCTGTGATGACCCCAAGCACCCCACTCAGCTCCCTTACCCTCCATCTGGCAGCGCAGTTTCTCGAAGGCCTTGGCGGTGGCCTGGGCTTCGGCGCAAAAGCCCTCTGGGTCCTCTGGAAGCTCGTCTCCGGCTGGCACCGAGTCCGGGCTGGGCCGGTCTGACAGGCAGCTCTCTGAGGAGCACTCGTCCCCTGCCCCTCCGCCCTGCTGCTGCCGGTACAGGTGATGCTCCACTAGGAACTGCAGCTCTGCAGGGGGCGATGGAGGACATGATGAGAAATACACATAGAAATAGTAACCACAGAGCAAAAGGGGCCTGCAAGGCCAGAGTGTCCAATACAATAGACTCAGTTCAAGAAAATAACTGAAATACAGGTAGTGAACTTAAAACTGAGGTATTCGACTGTTCTTCCAGTAATCAATCATTTCATTTTGTTTTGTGTCCAACAACTGCATGAGTTTTTTATCAAAAAAATCTTGTTTAACCTTGTTTTTAAGATCATGTTCTTCGGCACAAATCAAACTGGATTAATGTGGATGGAGGAATAGGGGAAGAATAAGGCTTAGCCCAGATAGAAAAATTCTTCTGGCCCATATCAGGTCCCCACCTGACACGCTCATCTGGCCCACATACCGCATGGAATGATGGCACTTGGGCGCTCCGCTCCCGTTTGCCAGAATTTAGCTGCACCCAAGCCATCACAATGCCAGATGTCAGCCAAGAACATACGATGCAGCAAATGTGGGCCAGTTCTGGTTCACATACAGACTGATTATTGTCACTCTGCCAAATATTTGCCAATTGTGGGCCATATTTGTTTTGTGATATTCGGGCAAAATTCAGCATTTACCACATGGGCCACTTTAGGCTCACATCTATTTTGTTCGGGCCAAAAGACTGCCAAAAGTGTTGGATCCTTGCCTGATGTGACCCACACATGCTATCTGGGAGGTGACAACCACAGAACAGTCAACCAGGCTGGTGGGTCATTTTGAATGCAATTACCTTTTTTTGTTAAGCTACTCAGAGATGCAAACTCCATAGAGGAGAAAGTAGGAAAGTTCCACACTATGGGGTCTATTCTCCCGTGTGCTTAAGTCGAAAAAAGCGTGTACGCACTTTTCAGCCTAAGCGTATTCTCCCCTCGACTTAAGTCTGTGCGTTACGCAACCCGAGGGCAGTTACACACTTGCGGTGGAGCAAGGCCAAAATCGGGGTGTTTCCGAGCGTTTCTCAGGCAAAAAACGCTTACGCATATTATCGCCCTGGCTTACGTGCTTTTTCTGTTAAGCACTTTTGAGGGCTGTATTAAGGTCAAGGTGAAATGGAATATTGCGTTTGATGTCGGTTATAGGCTGAATTTTAACATAAATTTAATTTTATTTAACATGGTAAAGGTTGAGACATTCAATATTTGATTGTTCATCCTTATTTCTAAACTATGTTTCTCATAACCATAATAAATTATCAAACAAAATCATCATATGATATTACGCAACAGCCTCCAACTAGTTCAATTACAAATGCATTACAAATGATTACAAACATACCGGTGGACATCAAGGTCTCAACTGCGCTGCTGGTCCTGGCATCTGGGTCGTTCCAGATAGTGGCTGGTGATGTCATGCACATATCACAGGCTTCTGTGTCAAGGTGTCTGACACAGTTGATTGACGCTAAGCTGCACCGCATCAGCCACTAAAGTTCCCGGAAACACTAGCTGAAGGACGGAGAGTCAGGGGGGGGGGTTCTACTGGGTCCGGGTCGCCAGGTTCCCCAGTGTTGTGGGAGCCATTGATTGTACTCACATTGCAATCAGAACCTCTTCCACTGATAAGAATATGTACATAGACCGTAGACGTCGGCACAGCATTAATGTTCAGGTTGTGTGCAATCATAATACGCGTATATTAAGCATCTGATCCAAATTCCCTGGCTCGACCCATGACGTACTGCGCAGCTGCTTGAAAGGCCAAAAAAATACTATAAATATTTGAAACCATATTAAGCTTGTTTCCAGTATCTATCACAGTGATAATTTGAGTATAGGCAAATCACTATTTCTTGGAACCCTCCTTCATTCGTATCCCTCCATGTTCTTCTCCATGCACTTCCACTGCAGAAAGAGTGGATGCCACCTCCTCCTCCAGTGCAGTGAAATGCACCGGGGATGATGGTTGCTCACCTCCTGTTGCGTGCACACTTCTCCGGTGTGCAGAGAGCCTGGCTTTTACAGTGCCCCGCAGATTTTTCTGCGTGCGGGGTAAGAATCCTTTGTTTGTTAAAGCGTTGCCTTGTCCTTTAGTTGCAAACCTGACATTGAACTAGTTAGAATTTTCAAGCGCGCAATTTCTAAACAAGATCATATAAACTGTCATTGATTGCTATTTTTGTGTGACTAGAATGTTCTCTTTACTTCTTCCCTGTCTTCCACAGAACAAACAGGCTGGTGTAGGAGGGGCACATATTCAATGCTCTGATTACCCTGGTTGAGAAGCACTAAATTCTTTATTTATTATTTCATTATTGCTGAAATTTGCTTGTTTGCATAGCTTTAATGCCATAGTGGCTAGAATAAGAAATAAAAAAGAGATGTCTGCATTACTTCTTGTAATTGGCACAGACATACATAGGCCTACTATTACAGCGGAATATCGTCGGCCTGCTGATAAAACCTTATATCTTCAAAATGATTAAATTCACAGGAAAGAAAAATATATAAAATAAAAAAAAATAATAAAATAATATAAATTGATAAATATAATTTAAAATAAAAAAATGTTTAATTCTGCATGTAAGAATAGTGGACATACGAGTTTTTGTTTCTTATCAGTTTGGAGATACAAAGTTTTATCAGCAGGCCCATGATATTCAAATTTAAAGTCTGGTTTGCGATTTCCATGGACCACAACAGCGTTATCATGATTAGTCAGAAAATCCTTGTTCCTTGTTTTCCAGATAGCCATAATCAATGTGCTTTGTACAGAGTCTGCCTCTCTTTTGGATCAGTCACACCTCTTTCATAAGGCCGCCTACATTCTGAAGTTCAGCGCTGTGGGCGTGATCGAAGCGAGTTGGAGACAATACGTGTAACTCAAAAGTGCTTAACTCGAATCGCGTAATAAAGGACTAACGCGCTAATGGGAGAATAGACCCCTATGTGTCTCTATAACCAAAAAAACCCAACCAAGATTTCATGAATGAGTTTAACCACCTGGCTGCAGAATTGTGCTGCCCTGTTCAGGTGACTGAAAAGAAAAACTGTAACAGTGGGGAGGGCTCCTGCTCCCCCAGCCTGGACTCTCTAGCTCTGCTTGGGACTGTTAAACTTCAACTTAGACTGAAATCCAGCCGTTCTGCTCATTCATGAAATTTCAATTCAATGCATGTCCAATATAATCAAGTCTATGTCTGTTTTTTACATCGTTCTAATCCTTGCTACAACAGTTAATTCAAATGCTCTGTGTTCAGATCTCATGGGGCACAGCTTCCGGAGCTAGTTTTGGCAGACAACTGGAGCATGCCCACACTCCCAATGACTCCCATGCATATGCTCTGTTCCACCGGTAGGTGAGCCATTTAAGCTGCTCTCCTGCTCCGTCTCCTCAGCAAAACATATCTCTGCCTGCTGCTGTGCTGTATTACTCCCTGCTGCCACTGGTACGGTAACACTGGCTGCAGTTGCACTCTTGCCAGCACGAACTAACTTCCCACCTTTCCCCCCAGAATCTACCTGTGGGCTCTGAATTCCCTCCGAGAGGGATTATCCTGACAATCCCTGCTCTCTTCACCTCAAGCTCAATCACCTGCAGGATGTGTCAGGGTCAGAGCTTAGATGTCGAACCATCATTGTATCTATTTGATAACACTGTAATTACTGGTTTACAAGTGAGTTGGTTGAAATTAATGTTTTGTTTTTTTGGTTTGACGGGGTATTGCTATCCTTCGTGCGGTTGGGCGGGCAGGCGGGCGGGCGTCTCCAAAAACTTCGACATCGGGCTGAGGGGTATTCCGTGCATTGCACGCCTATTTTTTTCTCTCAAGTTTATCATTTATACAACCGTGAGCTGCAGTTTGTTCATACAATTGACACAACCAATCTTTTTTTTTTTTTTTTTGACAAAGGAAGAATGAGAGTGAGTTGTCCCCTGGTTGTAGTTGCTTTAGCAGCACTTAGCTCTGTGCGGTAATTTTAACTGCTCCACTGTTAATCTTCACTTAGGAGCTGAGTTTCAAAGATTTACTTTCCGATTCAGCCAAATACATTGCACTTCTAGTAAAGATTACGACACATCTGGAAAGTATCAGTTTTAACTGGTTGTGTTACAATCCGTTACCGACACTCAGTGCAACACTAATATTTTAACTGATGCTTTTATCGGATAAGGCTACTTCCCCCAGGAGCTAAGGGCCTTGCTCAAAGGCCCAAAAGCTGTAATGACATCACTTTGGCTACAATAGGGCTTGACCCACAAGTCCTGTCAAACATCCTGATCACTAGGCAAGAAGCTGCACATGGTACAGGAGTGTAGCTAGAAAAAAATAACAAAGTGACTCTCAGAAGCTTTTGTTTTCCCACCCATACAGCCATCTATCCCACTGGTCCTCTGAGCAGAGTACAAGCACAGACTCCTCCCATCTAACACACAAACAGGCCAATCAGCAGGAGACATTCCCATTTAGGGCTGTATTCATTAAGCAAGTGTTGAGTATTTTCTTGAATTGACGTTTTCACTGAATGTATGTTCCTTTCTGTATTATTGTTATTAAGATTTTCACATTTATTTGGTATGTATGGGGCTCACGCAACTGACTTTGCGCCCTCTATGGATCATGGACTTACACTCACTTGGAGGAAGTCCCTCACGGCCGATACATAACTCTGATCGATCGTGTGCTCGTCAGACCCTGATGATTCAATACACGTTAGTCTATCTAGTTGCCTTATGTTTGAAGAATAAATTTAAAACTGCAGGGTGTCTCCAAAAGATGGACCCAATTTCAATGCAGTGTATTTCTTGATAGCAACATGGGACAATTACACAAAAAGTTACAAATGATTTAGTGGGTTATCGAGTTTTATCAACCATTATTATTAATGTTTTGAAACACCCGGTACTTTTCATCCTAAGATGGAGTGCTTGTTTTTTCCTGGATTTGTTTTCTCTGACATTTCCACAATGTCGCTGTAATATTGCAGCAAAGTTGTTGTATTGACAAAACATTTCAATTAAATTGCGATTACGTTTTCTTTTTTTTGTTTTTTGTGAGCACCAGGAGGCTCGTCCTGTTTATGTCCTCAAGTAGAGAGAAGAGCCACGACTCGCAGTCCAGGAACACACTTTAAGGATGGTTAGTTTCTTCTCTGGGAAATTAGGCTCAGAATTTCATTGTTTCACTTTTATTACCTCTGACTTTTGCATTCCTTAATATTGGATGCTTGGCATTTCCAGATTGTTGTGTCGGTTGTTGTTGGTTTGCTGTTCTTTGTATCAGAAGGAGGGAAGACTGCGAATTTCCTTTCATTATAAGCACCCGTGTTTTCACAAAAGGCAAAATAAATAGACTTGGAGATAACAAGCCACTTGCCTGAAATTATCTGTGCTGTAACTTTGTCGAGAAAAGTTCTTTCAAATGACTACATATAGATGTAATACTGAATCAAACTCGGTAAGTATGGGCAAGGAACTTAATTCCCCACACTAGGAAGTTATATATCCCACCAGTCAACAGGGGGATCCCCAATCCAGCCAGGGGGTTATGGTCAGTTCAAATATATTATGGATATGTGGCTCTGATATGCACAGAGCATAACAATCTGGTTGGTTTCCATTTCAAATCTCATTCAGCAGATCCCACACAACTAATGTACTGGTCTTTCGGACCACTCACTGCTGAATAAGGTGAGCTTTTGGAGTGAAAATCTACAGGACAGTGGACCTCCAGAAACAGGGTTGGATACGTCTCATCTGACACATGACATTTGTGGATGGTTATGTTAAAGATCATCTCCACAGTTTACTGAAATGAAACTAGATTTTCTCCGGAAAGTTCAGCTTTCAAATGCGCGTCCCCTGCAGCTTAAGGTTTTTTTTTTTACCTTCTGTTTTCTGGAAGTGCAACAGACTTTGTGTTTGGAGTGATTCAGAAATGGCAAGTTCCAAATCTATGAAATATTTAGATTGCAGAGGTGGACGTTTTTCACATTAATCAAAACAAAGTCACGATGCTCCCAAATGTCTATTCATATTAACCACCTCTCACTGGATAGTGCTTATAATTCTCTATTGAATTATACAGCCAGCTACATCCAAGAATCAGCGTGTGCAGTTTCATTTTGCCACGAGGAGCAGCGCCAAGCCAGAAGCTAATGGAACCTCCATGGAATTGGCTTGAAGAATTTTTAGAGAAGCAGACAAGCTATTCTGGAAGGTACTTGTTGTGTCAGAAGTGAGAATCTGATTGGGTGTCATATCAGATGTGTAAATCTGATAGAGTATAGTGTTTTACATACTGTGACATCAAAATAGTGGGTTAATGCCATTGTACCTTTCATCGTGGGTGTGCCTCGTGCACCCTTCCGCCGTTGCCGGGGGGAATTCAGCAGCGCTGCCTGGCAACAGAGACAGGATTTCAAAAAACAGATTAGCTCATTCAGTCATTAAAAATAAACAATCGCTATAAAGCACTGTCACACACATTAACATGGTAATGTTATCCATTCTAATGGAGAGAGGTGAGAACACTGCAAAGGCAATGCCAAAAACTGTAGATCACCTTGTATAACTGATTTGGAAGTCGGTCTTCATCGATTTCTGTAATTGAGCATAGGAGAAAGGCGTTATTTTTAATATACATGATAGGTTTTAAAATGATTTAATAGCATACTTCATAGTAATCCATTTAAAGGTCTATAGAAACTAAGTGATGCGCATTTGCAAAAATAAATACATTTGCGCACACACCGACAGGGTACAGTGCGGTATAAGCGTGTACGTGTTCGCACTTTGTGAATTCGCACACAAACTTGCACACCCAAAGGGACACATACATGACACAAACAGTATATGAACCAAGTGCTCAACCACACGTGCACACAAACACTCTGGAAGGTTCCATACCATCCTGCTGGGCTCAAATTAGACAGAGATGGAGGAATGTGTCATTTTTGTGTGAAAGGTGACCTTGCGCTCGTCCAGATGGTTTGGTACTCCTCGGCAAACCACTTCCATCAGCACAGGCCACAGAAAAAATAAGACCAGTCAAAAACAGGTATGTGTAGCAGAACTGAAAAATATCTGCTGCCAGCTGTCATCAAAACCCAAATTACAAGAACATGTTTATCACCAAAAAGATAGGAGAGCGACAGGTGGAAGACAGCGATCAATTAGACTCGAGTACATCCATTAAATCCAATCAATTCTGAGTATGCCGGCAAACACACATCCGTCTGTGGGCCTTTAAACTTCTTCTAGGGCACCACCTTGTTGCCAGGCAACGTAAACATCCCCAGACACCAAAGAATGTGTGGAGGTGTGTGTGTGTCTGTGTTTGTGTATGCATACGGTTGTCCTGAGCCAATCATGTGCAATGCGTGTGTCTATTTAGTCACTCCATTTCAACTGCGAGAGAAATAGCCGCAGCAGTGCATTTGCATGCCCGCATAGACATTTTACTCAGGCCAGGTTCCTTTTCACTAATCCTGTTTAAGGAGTGAGCATTTTCTACCGACCGCAAGCCAGCCGTTAATATTAAGCAGGAAATAATATCTCCGTTTTCTTGAATATTTTCATGCATGAAATTTATCTGATATATGCCAACCTTCATACCAAAATCCACAGTGCGATGACGGTGTACAACACTGTACAAGTCATCTCGTTTGACGATATAGCAATTGCTAATTTGCTAATATTAAAACACAAGATTTTTTCCCTTGGTGGTGGAGAGATGAAATTACCCCATATGACTAAAGCGCTTTGAAAGTCTGTTAGAAGGCACTATATAAATGCAATGTTCATTCATTCATTCATGCATTCACTCACTCATCCTTTCTCGTAAGAGCAATTTCAATTGGCTGAATTCTTCAGTGGTCACGTGTCACAAAATAGTTTAGTGCCAACTATTTGACAGCGAAGAACAGGGAATTGAATAAAATTGAATATTTTATTGTTTTCCCAGGGCAAACCGCTTAATTCAGCTGATAAGTTTTCATTCGCCCAAGTGAAGTTTTGGGAACAATGAAAGAGCAGACTGTGAAACTTTGAAAGTGTGAGCAGGAATAATGACATGAGCCAGCAAAAGAGGTCAGCAGGTGCTTCTAGAAGGCAGAATGCCACTATTGTTAGCCTGATTTCCCGGCAGCATTAGGAGTTTTTTGCTCCCGCCCCCCCTAATGTGCTTGATATTTGGCAGTAAAGATCGTGTGTTTGCCAGATTGTCATTGTTACCGTAATTTTTTCATTGACTATATGATAGTTTTGATTACTGTTAAACCAGATATGCCAATTGAAATCATGAGAAATATCCTTTGTATGACATATGAATTCAAATCAAATGAATCAAATCAGACCTCTCTCCTCTTTACCTGTGAGACACACAGTCTGTAAAATGAATGTTTATGTCTCTAATTCGAAGATAAGCCAGGGACTTTTGCCCTGGCAGTAACAATTGCACAGTCAAAACTAATTTCTAAGCCAAAACAATAACATGGCAAGGCCATTGGACTGGGTGTCTTCTGCAGATAGACTGCTGCGACATGGGGAAACTACGGAGATTTGTCGATAAAAAGCTGGCAGATATGATTTGATGTTGGATTTCTTGTGAAAGTGCTCTATTCTCTTTTTCAGTTTGTAAACTGATGAACGTCTTATTTGGAGGTTTTGCAGTGAATCAGTGTTTGAACTGGACGACACTGAGCCTAACTTAGTGTGAAAAGGATTTCTTTTCTAACTTTGTACTTCCCTTAGTTTTACTCTGTAATGTCCTTCCTGTAAAAAAAATATGCACACAATATTGCCAAAACTTGTGTGCTTGGAATGTCAAATGTGACAAGGACCAGTACCGTTGCACACCATAATGCACTTTATACTACACTTATACTACACTTTATTAGGAATGTCCAATTACTTGAATTATGGTTATTTTAAGAGTAATAAGAATAACTGCCACCATAGGTTGAACAGGCAAGCTTGCTCATTTCCTTTGTCTTCAATGATACCTGCTCAGGTTCTGAACAAATGGCAGTCAAACATGAGGGGTCATGTGAATGGCTTTTGGAGAGAACTTCACAGACAATTATTTTTTGACAATGTGTTGAATAGAGCAACATTACAGTCTGCAGAATGATCTCCTTTCAACCAACTTTCACTCTCACCCTGTCATTGTTTACTTTGCTCAGTTAGCAAACATTTGATTTGCTCAAATCCAAATTTTAATCAGTTGACAGTCCAATCTATTTAGTGAGCATTTTTGTCTGAGGCATTTTGAAGATTAAACGGCCAAGACATATCACAGATTTGCTTGAATATGTTTGCTAGATTTTTTGTTGGCTTACAATTTGCCATTTAGTGGAAATGTGAAAATACTTTGTCACAATCACCACACTTATCAAAACGCTTTCTAGTTTCACAGTATTTTGAAGTAGCCTCAATCGAGGCCGATGAGAGACTTTTTTTAATTAATCTTTTTTAAAAATCTATTAAAATGCCAGAGATTTGTGGCACAGTTTGGCATGAATGTGTTCGCTGTTTTTTTTTTTTTTTTGTTGTTGTACATTTGACCATTTTGTATGGATACGAATATAATTCATATCTCACATTCATGTGATCCATTAAACAAAATGCGTTATCCTTCTTGAGTATAATTTAACATGCTGAAAATCTGGGTCATCTTAAAATGAATCTCGTTAATTAATCTTTAAAAATCCGCTAAAAATGTTGCAATGAGTCATGAATTTCAGAGGAGAATTTTTTTCTAATTATTCTGAATATTTGCATTCTTTCAATCCAACATGACACTGTTACCAATTGAATTCAACAGTTAAATTAACACATTGTCTCCTTGTTATTTTAACTTTAAGTAGAGTCCTGTGCGCATTTCACAGTTATCATACACCGAAGCTCTGTTATAAATTGATTGTGAAATTGCAGTTGAAAGAACTGGCAAAAAAAGGTGCCAGTTAATAACAGTGTGTAAAATACTTAGATGTCTCTGCTTTTCATTATCAGTTCTTGATCATTACAGGCTACAAATTTGCTTTTGATTAGTTGGAGGGCTAAATAAATTGCTTGATTGTTGTTCCAGCCTCTGATGTTTGATTAGCAGCTGAAGACTACATCAGTTATGACTCATAAAAAAATAAAAGGAGCAATTAAGTTTGCCTGTTTGCCCTATGGCAATAGTTATTCTTATTATGCTTTAAAAAATTGTGATTCAATTAATCATGAAACCCTACTCTCAATATAGACCACTTGAAAAAGAATGAAGAAAAAGGCAACAACATATTTTTTATGATTAACAGTTTTTTTCTCCCTCATTAATGTCGCTGTCAGTGTCAGTGGATGCATACAGCCCAGCCACAATGAACAGCTGTGAGTGGGAGCATAAAGATGTTCTTTGCTGGAATTGAATGATCCGGAGAGTTTGCAGCTGAAAGCCCAATTTACTACCTGCGCTAACGACATGTGATCCATTACCCAATTATGAAAAATACATACAAATCACACACAGAACAGGACTTGATTGGAATGCATGAAATGTGGTCAGACTCAAGCATAGATCGAATTTCACCCAGGTGTAAATGCAGTCTGCATGCCGAAGACAGATAAGACCTTTGCATGCAAAACTTCCTGTCAGCTGTAATAATTTTGGCTTGAATTGATCACTTAGTAACGAATTTAGCCAATCAAATTTAACCTACTGTACTTGCTTGTACAATAGCAAGCAAATTATGGCACTGGTCCCTCCACATGACCCCTCCACATGATCACTAAATGATCCGACGGGCTGTAAGAGAGGTGGTCAGACGATGCCAGCTGTGCATTGATAGGGAGGGGGGTTATGTGGAGGGACCAGTGCCATAATTTGACACTGTGTAATATTTGAATGAGTCTCCCCATCAATCTTTTTGTTTGTGATTTCCCTTTCCCACAGTTGCGGAGGATCTGGGTGCCATTCAAAAAATGCACTGTTACTGATTCACCCATGAAAATAAATGCATGTTTAGGGTATCATTTAAAGGAGCAAATCCTTCTCTTTCTTATGACATATTACACTAAAAATAAAGTTCAGTAGTTTTCATATAATTGATGATCCATTTGGGTATACTTTTTTTCTGAGGCACCCTGTATAGCATGACATGCAGCTGCCTGGTTACACGAAAAGATTAAAAACACAATATATCTAAAAGGTGATTCAAAATGTTTTGTAGTGGGCAGTGGTTTCATTATGGTCTAATGCCAAGGCTGACTTGCTCTCTTTGATGACTGCAATCCATGGTCCTTTTTTCACAAACAAACTTGGAATGAGCAGATCACTGTATGTGCCCTAAAGCTCATCTTTAAAAAAATGCAAAGAATGGCGCTGGTTTCCGAGTGCTTTCCATCTCACGCAATGAAGTAATTACATTTCAAATTCTCCCCAACAACACAGTCTGCAGGGTGCTTTTGGCATTTTGACGTAAAAAGTTCAGAATTAAGCAGCTCGTTGACTGGGTGGGAGTAGGGAGTTTGAAGAAAACTAAAACATGCCCTCTCTTCTCATGTTTCCGTGTGGCTTTGGGGAGAAGCGATGAAGTTTCATTGGTAACTTAACACCGCTGCCGGTACAGTTCACTTGACTTTTCCTTGTGGTCCGACCGCAAAGGTTTTGAACCATCGAGCATCTTGAAAGGAGCCTCTGTTTGGGTCAATGAAATTCCCTATGCTTAGTTGCTATTCTTGACATGCCATTGCCTCTGATTCCGTTCCAAACTCACTCACCGCTTAATAGACCTCATTCAGTTTATGGGAAACATAATGAATCACAGGCCACTGTGTTTACAGCTGTACAATAGCTGTGCTAATTTTATCTGAATGCCTTATCTTTCCAGGGTATTCCTACGTAACTGATGCCTCACTGTTAAGGTACTGGAATCTTAAATTCACCTTCGAATCGACCTTGAGTGGCTGGATGAATCAGCAGGCTCAGATAGCTGGCAGAGAAATAATAACAGGCTTGGAGGGAGAGTTATCTTTGCATGCGAAGGACGCATTTCATTCTTTAGATAACATATTGGTTCTCCATTCTCTGGTTATAGTAAAGGAGTTGCTTATAAAAGGCCTTTGCAGCTCTGACTGCAAGTGGCTGATCCTTGTGTTATGGCTCCAATTTGTTATAACATTTACCACACAACAGCAACAGCAAGGGATGACAGACACAGTTTTAAAACTGACACACATTTAATTTTTAACAAAGACAATAACGATTAAACTAATATTCTGCAAATAAATGACCAAGATTGATTAGAAAACAAAAAAAAAAACAGAAATATTTACAGTCCTTGTTTTGGTGGGGTGGCTTGGTGATGTCCTGGGTGAGGAAAATGCTCAAACACAGGTAAAAATCCACAAAAGAAACTTCTCAGGTCTTGAACAGAATGACAGGTCTGGTCACATGTATCCTTTTTCTTGCAATTTCTCCTACTGCTTTACTGTCTCAATTCTTTTCCTTATATACTCTTTTGCAGACCCCACCCACATTTAGACCTCTTTTTTTAAATTTTCGGGGACTTGCCCCAGACATGTCCAGGACATGTCTAAACCTAGCTCCAGTCTGAGCTCAATCAAAGAAAGGTTAATGCTGCCATCTAGTGGCCTCTATCCACATCACAACTCCATTCCAAAAGGGAAAAATTTTGACTCATAAAGGCAAAATTTTTCTTTTCAATACAAAATGGTTAAGTGGATACTTGTCTATATATACATATCATACAATATTCAAATAAACACATGATATATATATACATATTCAAACATGGGATAAGCAATCAGCAATTACATTGTCTGTACCCTTCACATGCTTAATTTCCAAGTCAAACTCCTGTAAAATCAAACTCCAATTCAACAATCTCCGATTCTTGTTTTTCATCTTACTCAAAAACATTAACGGATTGTGGTCAGTGTACACAATCATTAGCTTTTGTCCAGTACAAACATAAACCTCAAAGTGTTGTAGAGAAAGGACCAGAGCCAACAGCTCCTTCTCTATTGTGGAATAGTTCCTTTGGTGGCGATTGAACTTCCTGGAGAAGTATGCCACGGGATGCTCAATGTCATCAGAGTCACTTCTCTGTAGGAGACAAGCTTGGTCGCTAGCATCGACCGCAATGGAGAACGGTTTGTTGAAGTCAGGAGATTTGAGCACAGGGAAGTGACACAGCAGAGACTTCAGGCGATCGAAGGCTCTCTGGCATGCATCATCCCAAGTGAACTTTACACCTTTCTTCAGTTGGTTAGTTAGACTGAGAGCAATCTCAGCAAAGTTCTTGCAGAACTTGCGGTAGTACCCGATCATTCCAAGGAAGCGGCGCGAAGCTTTTTTGTTGTCAGGAACTGGAAAGTCCATGATGGCTTGGACTTTAGCATTTATGGGTGCCACCTTACCCTGTCCTATGAGGTAGCCAAGATAGGTGACAGTAGCACAACCAAAGTCACTCTTACTCAGGTTAACAGTCAGGTTAGCCTGGGTCAGGCGCTGGAACAACGTCTCTACATCTTTTAGATGTTCTTCCCAGGAGTCACTCCATGCGATCAGGTCATCGATGTATGCACCCGTGTGTGGCAATCCGGCGATTGTAGACTGTATCATCCTTTGGAATGTGGCTGGGGCATTTTTCATCCCAAAGGGTAGGACTTCATACTGGTACAACCCAGATGGTGTGGCAAAAGCAGAGATGCTCTTGGCCCTCTCAGTTAAAGGCACACACCAATAACCCTTCAATAAATCAATCTTGGTCAGAAACTTTGATTGCCCTACTCTATCAATACAATCATCAATCCTAGGTATTGGAAACACATCAGTTCTAGTTACAGCATTGACTTTGCGATAATCTGTACAGAATCTAGTACTTCCATCAGGTTTTGGAACTAGCACACAGGGTGAACTCCAATCTGAGTTGGAGGGTCTGATAATATCATGTTCTAACATGTACTCAACCTCTTTCTCAGCAATCTTTCTCTTTTCAGGATTCATCCGATACAGATGCTGTTTTATTGGTTTGGCATCACCAACATCTACATCATAAGCGGCTATAGAAACTCTTTTTGGAACATCAGGAAACAGATCCTCATATTTCTTGATCAACCTCTCAAACTGATCTCTCTGTGAGGGTTCTAAGTGCTGGAGTTTTACATCAAGATTTTGCAACACTTCAGAATTTGACAATTTACATGAAAGAACTTCAGCTTTAATTCTAGGTTCATCATCTTGAAACTCCCCCTCATCTTCACAAATCTCGGCCATAGGAGAATCTGAAATGACAGCTGCAACCCTAGCATTTCTGTCATGATAAGGCTTCAGCATGTTAATGTGACACAATTGTTTTGGTTTTCTCCTATCTGGAGTCTTCACAATGTAATTGAGATCATTGAGTTTTGTCAGAATTTCATAAGGACCGTGAAATCTAGCCTGCAATGCATTGGACTGCAAGGGAAACAACACAAGGACCTTGTCTCCTGGTTTAAACTCACGGCTTCTAGCCTTATGATCATACCAAGTTTTCATTTTTCCCTGACTTGATTTCAAGTTCTCTTTGGCTAGGTCACAAGCTGCACGCAATCTTTCCTTGAACTTGCTAACATAGTCTAACAGACTGATGTGCGGCTCTTCCTCTTGCCATTGTTCACTCAATAATAGCAAAGGTCCTCTCACTTCATGACCAAACACTAGCTCAAATGGACTGAATCCAGTAGACTCCTGCACTGCTTCTCTAGCTGCAAACAACAGCAAATGAACACCTTCATCCCAGTCTTTCTCATGGTCATAACAATAAGTCCTCATCATTGTCTTGAGAGTGGAATGAAACCGCTCTAAGGCACCCTGACTTTCTGGATGATAGGCACTAGAAAGAATCTGCTTTGCTCCGAGTTCATACACAACCTGCTGAAACAAATCAGAAGTGAAATTGCTACCTTGGTCTGACTGAATTTCCCTGGGAAGGCCAAACAACGTGAAGAACTTTATCAAAGCCTTCGAGATTGCAGTTGCCTTGATGTTACGTAGAGGTATGGCTTCGGGGAATCTGGTAGATGCACACATGATTGTCAACAAGTACTGATTTCCAGATCTAGTCTTGGGTAATGGACCAACACAATCAACAATGACCTTAGAGAATGGCTCCCCAAATGCTGGGATAGGCTGCAATGGAGCTACAGGTGGGTCTAACTGGTGTTTTCCAGCTACTTGACAAGTGTGACAAGTTTTGCAAAAGTTGGAAACGTCTTTCCGAAGCCCAGGCCAAAAGAAGTGTTTCATGATCTTATCAACAGTCTTGTTAACACCAAGATGACCTCCTAAAGGTAAACTATGAGCCATTGTTAAGATCTCATTCCTGTAGACCTTCGGAACAACAATTTGCCTGACCACTAATCTGCATTGGCAGGGATATCAGGAGGGCGCCACTTCCGCATCAACACACCATCCTTGAGATAATACCCAACTGGAACTGCGTCTATTTCTTTATCAGGAAGGGCTCTCCTCTTTAGTACACAAATTTCAGGATCATTAGTTTGCTCCTCAATCAACTGCTTTCTGGACAGAGACAAGTCTCCAGACACCTCAGAATCACCAGACCCATCCGGCTGGCTGAATAGAGAACTGATAAAAGTATCTGGTAAGTCCTCAAACGGAGAAACCATAGTAGGCCAATCAGAGTCATGAGGCAAACCACCTGAGTCCTGACTATTCAATGTGCTGGGCGGCACCACTGCATCATCTTCTTTAGACTTCTTGGCCATAGAACGAGTCACTGCGCAAGAAGGATACAGAGATGGGTCCTCATCCCCATCTTCAGTGCTCGGCTGTGAAGTAAGATGTACAGGGGAAACTACTTTGCCCCCAGCCAGGTCATTGCCTAGCAACAGAGAAACACCCTTTATAGGTAGACTTGACATAAGTCCCACCCTGTCCTGTAACTAAATCTGACTTCAAGAATATAGAGCGCAGGGGTACAGATACAGTCCTCCCTTCAATACCTTGTACAAGTATGAAATCCCCTGAAGCGGTCTCATCACGTAACTCCAAGGAGTCCATCAACAAGAGTGACTGAGAAGCTCCGGTATCCCTTAGGATATATATGGGGACAGGAGTAGTATGCTCATTCAGAGCCACAAATCCCTCTGACACAAATGGAAGAAATTCCTCCCTCACAAAGTCAGCTGTATCCGGCTTTTTAGCCCCATAAGAAGCAGGCAATTTAGCAGATCGGTTATCTACTACAGGGGTTTCTAACCTTGTTTTCACAAAGGCATTTGGTTTGGTATCCTTTTCTTTTTCTTTCTTAGCTTTAAGGAACCAACAGTTAGTTTTAACATGACCAGATTTCTTGCAATAACTGCAAACTAGACCACTTTTGTCACTGTCAGCTTTCACACTTTGATCAGACCTGTTACTGGATTTCTGAGCACCATCACCAGATTTGTCTTTGTCTTTGGGTGAGGAATCTTGGGTATCACCGTAACCCTTTTTCTGAAATAGGGACCATCTATTGTTACTGCTAGACTGAAATTTGGACTTATGTGTGAGAACATATTCATCTGCAAATTTGGCAGCTGATTGCAAGTTCAGTGCTTGCTTCTCATTAAGGTAGGTCTTAACATCATCCTTAACAGAGTTCTTGAATTCTTCAACTAATACCATCTCTTTTAGTGAGTTGAAATCATCCCTGACCTCCATAGAAGTACACCAGCGCTCAAAGCAAACCTTCTTCTCATTAGCAAATTCCACATAAGTCTGATTTTCAGATTTCTTCAGACCTCTGAATTTCTGTCGGTAAGCCTCTGGAACCAACTCATAAGCTCTCAAAATAACTTTTTTGACAACCTCATAATCAGAGGAATCATCTGCAGACAAAGCCGAATAGGCTTGTTGAGCTTTACCCTTGAGGACAGTTTGCAACATCAGAGGCCAGTGTTCTTTTGGCCACTGGCAACTCTTTGCTACCTTTTCAAAACACTGGAAATAGTTGTCAACATCCTTTTCCGAAAATGGCGGCACCAATTTTACCTCCTGGCTAGCCCGAAATTTATTTTCAGTTTGGATTTTAATTTTTAGTTGCTCCATTAGGAGTCTTTCTTCTCTATCGAATTTCTCTAATTCAAAATCTCTCTGTCTCTGTCTCTCTCTTTCTGCTCTTTCCTTTCTCTCTCTCAAATTCTCTTTGTTTTTCTTTTTCCTCTCTTTCTTTTTTCTCTTCTCTCGCTAATTTTTCCAACTCAAACTGCCTTTGTTTTTCTTTTTCCTCCCTTTCAATCTCTAGCATTTATTTTATTTTATTTAATTTAAGTTCCATTTCTATATTTGGATTTTCCACTGGAAACTGTTCCAGATCTCCTGGTGCAAACACATTTTCATCAATGTAATATTCAACTATCTCTCTAGCCAGTCTTGCTTTTCGCATGGCTGGTTTTACCTCTGTCAACTTTAAATGTCTGCAAATTTCTAGCAGTTCTGTCTTTTTAAAAGACTTCAAAACCTCAACGGTTGGTGATGCCAAGAAATCATCCATTGCTGTTGATCTGTCAATATATTTATATAGGAAAATTCAAAAAACAATTTTACAATTTGAAATGTTAGATTTTCAATAAATGACTCACACAATGTTCTGTCCCGGACTTGAGCCCCCAATTTGTTATGGCCCCATTTTTTGATTACATTTACCACACAACGGCAACAGCAAGGGATGACAGACACAGTTTTAAAACTTACACATATTTAATTTTTAACAAAGACAATAACGATTAAACTAATATTCTGCAACTAAATGACCAAGATTGATTAGAAAACAAAAAAAACCAGAAATATTTACAGTCCTTGTTTTGGTGGGGTGGCTTGGTGATGTCCTGGGTGAGGAAAATGCTCAAACACAGGTAAAAATCCACAAAAGAAACTTCTCAGGTCTTGAACAGAATGACAGGTCTGGTCACATGTATCCTTCTTCTTGCAATTTCTGCTACTACTTTACTGTCTCAAATCTTTTCCTTATATACTCTTTTGCAGACCCCACCCACATTTAGACCTCTCTTTTTTAATTTTCGGGGACTTGCCCCAGACATGTCCAGGACACGTCTAAACCTAGCTCCAGTCTGAGCTCAATCAAAGAAAGGTAAATGCTGCCATCTAGTGGCCTCTATTCACATCACACTTGAAACAGAGATGCTGTCAGTATTGATCCCACTTTTATAAAAGAGCGAAGGACAGGGATGCCAAACACATCAGCCTCATGTATGACAGGTAATAACAGACAAGACTCTCTTTTGAAATTGCTTACAATTTACAAAACGCTAAAATTTCCAGTTAAGTCCATGCATATCACTGCTCACTATTTTTATTTAAATTTTACTTGGAATTGAGTTTATAAATCACTTCTGTGTATTCAGAGAATACAGCTTATTTAGACGTGATTTTGATGTATTCGTCCCTGTCTTTTGATGGATGTTGTGAGAGGCGAGTGGCTCTGTTCTGTTTGCTATCCAATCAGTGCAGAGCTCATTATTATACAGAGTACACTCTGTTCACCGCCCAATCAGTGCAGAGCTCATTATTACGCATGGAACACTGTTCACCGGCCAATCAGTGCAGAGCTCATTATTACACAAGGAACACTCTGTTCACTGGCCAATCAGTGCAGAGCACATTATTATACAGAGAACACTCAGTTCACCGGCCAATCAGTGCAGAGCTCGTTATTATACAGAGAACACTCTGTTCACCGCACCCAATCAGTGCAGAGCTCATTATTATACAAGGAACACTCAGTTCACCGGCCAATCAGTGCAGAGCTCATTATTACACAAGGAACACTGTTCACTGGCCAATCAGTGCAGAGCTCATTATTATACAAGGAACACTCAGTTCACCGGCCAATCAGTGCAGAGCTCGTTATTATACAGAGAACACTCTGTTCACCGCACCCAATCAGTGCAGAGCTCATTATTATACAAAGAACATTCTGTTCACCGGCCAATCAGCGCAGAGCTCATTATTGCACAAGGAACACTGTTCACTGGCCAATCAGTGCAGAGCTCATTATTATACAAGGAACACTCAGTTCACCGGCCGATCAGTGCAGAGCTCATTATTACACATGGAACACTGTTCACCGGCCAATCAGTGCAGAGCTCATTATTATACAAGGAACACTCAGTTCACCGGCCAATCAGTGCTGAGCTCATTATTACACATGGAACACTGTTCACCAGCCAATCAGTGCAGAGCTCATTATTACACAAGGAACCCTCTGTTCACTGGCCAATCAGTGCAGAGCACATTATTATACAGAGAACACTCAGTTCACCGGCCAATCAGTGCAGAGTTCGTTATTATACAGAGAACACTCTGTTCTACGCACCCAATCAGTGCAAAGCTCATTATTATACAAAGAACATTCTGTTCACCGCCCAATCAGTGCAGAGCTCATTATTATACAAGGAAAACTCAGTTCACTGGCCAATCAGTGCAGAGCTCATTATTACACAAGGAACACTGCTCACCGGCCAATCAGTGCAGAGCTCATTATTACACAAGGAACACTCTGTTCACAGGCCAATCAGTGCAGAGCTCATTACTATACAGAGAACACTCAGTTCACCGGCCAATCAGTGCAGAGCTCATTATTATACAGGAAACACTCTGTTCACCGGCCAATCAGTGCAGAGCTCATTATTATACAAAGGGAACTGTTCACTGGCCAATCAGTGCAGAGCTCATTATTATACATAGACCACTCTGTTCACCAGCCAATCAGTGCAGTGCTTATTATTACACAAGGAACATTATGTTCACCGGCCAATCAGTGCAGAGCTCATTATTACGCATGGAACACTGTTCACCGGCCAATCAGTGCAGAGCTCATTATTACACAAGGAACACTCTGTTCACTGGCCAATCAGTGCAGAGCACATTATTATACAGAGAACACTCAGTTCACCGGCCAATCAGTGCAGAGCTCGTTATTATACAGAGAACACTCTGTTCACCGCACCCAATCAGTGCAGAGCTCATTATTATACAAGGAACACTCAGTTCACCGGCCAATCAGTGCAGAGCTCATTATTACACAAGGAACACTGTTCACTGGCCAATCAGTGCAGAGCTCATTATTATACAAGGAACACTCAGTTCACCGGCCAATCAGTGCAGAGCTCGTTATTATACAGAGAACACTCTGTTCACCGCACCCAATCAGTGCAGAGCTCATTATTATACAAAGAACATTCTGTTCACCGGCCAATCAGCGCAGAGCTCATTATTGCACAAGGAACACTGTTCACTGGCCAATCAGTGCAGAGCTCATTATTATACAAGGAACACTCAGTTCACCGGCCGATCAGTGCAGAGCTCATTATTACACATGGAACACTGTTCACCGGCCAATCAGTGCAGAGCTCATTATTATACAAGGAACACTCAGTTCACCGGCCAATCAGTGCTGAGCTCATTATTACACATGGAACACTGTTCACCAGCCAATCAGTGCAGAGCTCATTATTACACAAGGAACCCTCTGTTCACTGGCCAATCAGTGCAGAGCACATTATTATACAGAGAACACTCAGTTCACCGGCCAATCAGTGCAGAGTTCGTTATTATACAGAGAACACTCTGTTCTCCGCACCCAATCAGTGCAAAGCTCATTATTATACAAAGAACATTCTGTTCACCGCCCAATCAGTGCAGAGCTCATTATTATACAAGGAAAACTCAGTTCACTGGCCAATCAGTGCAGAGCTCATTATTACACAAGGAACACTGCTCACCGGCCAATCAGTGCAGAGCTCATTATTACACAAGGAACACTCTGTTCACAGGCCAATCAGTGCAGAGCTCATTACTATACAGAGAACACTCAGTTCACCGGCCAATCAGTGCAGAGCTCATTATTATACAGGAAACACTCTGTTCACCGGCCAATCAGTGCAGAGCTCATTATTATACAAAGGGAACTGTTCACTGGCCAATCAGTGCAGAGCTCATTATTATACATAGACCACTCTGTTCACCAGCCAATCAGTGCAGTGCTTATTATTACACAAGGAACATTATGTTCACCGGCCAATCAGTGCAGAGCTCATTATTACACAAGGAAAACTGTTCACCGGCCAATCAGTGCAGAGCTCATTATTACACAAGGAACACTCTGTTCACTGGCCAATCAGTGCAGAGCACATTATTATACACAAAACACTCAGTTTACCGGCTAATCAGTGCAGAGCTCATTATTATACAGAGAACACTCTGTTCACCGCACCCAATCAGTGCAGAGCTCATTATTATACAAGGAACACCGGCCAATCAGTGCAGATCTCATTATGACACAAGGAACACTGTTCACCAGCCAATCAGAGCAGAGCTCATTATTACACAAGGAACACTCTGTTCACTGGCCAATCAGTGCAGGGCTAATTATTATACAGAGAACACTCTGTTCACCGGCCAATCAGTGCAGAGCTCATTATTATACAAGGAACACTGTTCACTGGCCAATCAGTGCAGCGCTCATTATTATACATATACCACTCTGTTCACCAGCCAATCAGTGCAGAGCTCATTATTTTACAAGGAACACTCAGTTCAAAGGCCAATCAGTGCCAAACCCATTATTATACAAGGAACACTGTTCACCAGCAAATCAGTGCAGTGCTCATTGTTACACAAGGAACACTCTGTTCACCGCACCCAATCAGTGCAGAGCTCATTATTATACAAGGAACACTCAGTTCACCAGCCAATCAGAGCAGAGCTCATTATTACACAAGGAACACTGTTCACTGACCAATTAGTGCAGAGCTCATTATTACAGAGGGGACACATACATCAGCCAATCACTGCAGGCCTCTTTATTACAGAGTAGACACTCTGTTAACTGGCCAATCAGAGCAGAACTTATTTTTTTAAAGGGGACACCCACTCGAAATGACAGACAGTGGAAGGTTAAAAAAATTCTGGATCTTATGGTGTTTTGCTGAAAAGTTGAATCTCCCTTCTAGACATCGAAGAATGTAATAGCTTGGGGGAAAAAGCAGCTTAATGTGCGACCTCTCAATTCAGCCTGAGAAAGGATGAGGGTGTTTCAGGTGGGCAAGCTGAGAACATTGATCAGTCATTACTCTCCCTGTTTCTGTTTGCTTTAGCTCAATTCAAAATCAATGCTGCTAACTGGCTGAGCAGCTAGTGACCGGAGTCATTCTGTTTTGTGATACAAATTATTTTTCAATCAACTCTGGAGGCATTTTGTGAAGAAATGGTGATTTTCTGTACAAAATGTACACTGTAATAAATTGCTGTTTTACCTAGAAAGGCTGGTGTCTGGACTGCTGTAAAATTTAAAGTTAACTGAATTTAAGGCGACAGGTTGAGGCTTACCTCAGCCTGTTATCTTCAGTTCAGTTAATTTAATATTTTAAGGCAGCCTGGTGGCTAACTTTTTAATGTTAAAACAACAATTTTTTTTTACTGTGTAATAAGCCGACATCTCGGCAATCACTCCCACTGAGAAGAATACAGAAAATGTCTTCACTTAAAATAAAAAGAAAGATGCGGGAGTACTGTGGTCCTGTGGACCACTTAAAAGGTGTTCCCGATAACAGAAGTTAATGAACAAGACCACTCCCAATGCGCCTTCCTATTCGTCCACACGCCTATATATATCGCCTTCTTTCCCACAATCCTCGCTCGTCTTGTTTCTACGTTGTTTACTCGCAAACCAGATAGCCAACGCACAGCAAGAGTTCACTTACCAAAAGCAAGGCGAAACCCCCCGAGTCCCCCGGACACAGAATAATTCCAAGACTCTAAGGCTCCAGAGGAATCTTCCCAATCCGTTTCTGCAATTCCCGCTTCTCCTCCACGCACCCACCCGCGCTCTGCCATCTTCGTACCTCCACCACGAAGCGTCACCCACTCGCCCCAACTGGGGCGCTCACATTCCAAACCACGCTCCCGCCGCGATAACGACCAAGGGCTCCGCGCCGTAGGAATTCCAGACCGCCGTCTAGCAGTAGCTACGCCCCTCATCAACAGCGGCGCTCAGAAGCGAGAGCCCGCTGCTCCCCAGCAAGGCTTACCACTGTTCGCACTTCAAGCTCATCCCAGGCTGCACGTTCAACCGTCGCCAGACTCCATCGATCACTCAAGCAGAAGAAAATCCCCTTCCACCGCACCAACAACAAGGCAAGCCCACAAAAATTATTCACCGACTCCCACACCAATGCAGCTGAACCTCCCCGCATGCAGACCACACAGCACTACCGGGTTCCGCCATCAAGGTCCCCAGCACCACGTCGCCACGCTTGGCGACAGCCTCCAGCTCCAGATTCAGTGGAAGTCCTCCTTCCGGAAACCAGCCAGTTCCCCCCTCCTCCCCTTGTGCCTTCTCCCGCCGTTTACGACCTCTTCGGTCTCTTTTCGTCCCCTTTTTTTCCGTCCCTGTGTTCGCAGGCTACACATTTCTCCTGTTCACATGTGTCCCGTTCCCCCCTCCCCCATCCTTTCCGCCGGACGAAATCCGGCAGCCCGCAACCAAATTCTTCCTGCAGCCCATAACCAAATTCTCCAGCACTCCAGTAGTTCTGGTGTTAACCCACCTACACCCAGAGAAGCTCCCGTTGTTGCATCATCTGCTGTCTTTCCCACTGCACCATCTTTCCCCGCCCCCTCCCCTTCCCTATTTCCCAATGTTACTAATTCTGTGCTTCCTCCTACAGATCCGCCCATCCCATCAACTACCTCGGCTCCTCGCAGTTTTCCGCTTTCCCCCCCTTCAGCACACGCTAGCCACCACCTTACCTCCAATACGCCCCTCCTAGCATATTCCAAACCCTCTGCCATTATCCCCCACCCTTAGACAACAGATTTTATTGGGTACACTCGTTGACTGGGCCCAGCTCATTCAAACATCCTATTTCCTCATTCATATTTTAGTCAAAAGAGAAATAAAAAAAAGAAACCGCTTTACTATACCACGTACTAGTCGCCCCCACTTTCGCAGTCACATTTTAGTAAATAAGGGGGAAAAAACTTGAGAGCATCATCAACCCCACACAATCAAAACACCCGACCCCCACTCGTTCCGGGGAGCTCACGCGAACCGAGTTCGCCATTCGCCGTCCCTCTTTAGGAAACAGAAGCAAGAAGAAAACATTTTGAACTGGGGGACATGAGCGCAGTTTGAGAGAAGTTTCAAAAGTGGTTAACCTTTTACTGACTGTCCTTCGCCTCACCGCTCATCCGCCGCGCCAGTCGCCTGGTTGGCTACAGCCGAAATTACAAATGCTTTTAAGGTCGTCCCACTCAAACCACCTTTCGACATAGTTCCTATCACAAGCTTCATTTCGTACATTCACTCCGTACACCATGTTCGAACCGCCTCAATACAAGTCTATCTTAGCAGCCTCAACTTCTTCGTCAAACTGGCCTCTGGTTATCTGTGCCCGTCAATTTCCCACAGTCACGCGCAGTGACTACTAAAAGGTCTACGTAAACAAGAGCCTCTCTCTCCGGCCAAACGCTTACCCCTAAAAGCAGACCTCCTGTCTTGCTGCACCCAGACGCTATGCTCAGGGTACCACTCTCCTCCCACGGATTCCACTTTAGAAGCCATGTTTCTAGAGGCCGTGTTCCTATTAGCCTTCTTCGGTTTCTTGAGATGTTCCGAGTTCGCTCCGCTCTCCACTAATTATAATCCTCCTCGCCACGCCAGCCTAAATGACATCTCATCCTACTCTACTGGCTGTCCCACGTTCAAGATAAAGAGTAGTTAAACGGATCAGTTCGGCATTTCTCAGCCCATATTCTTATTTTGCCTAGACTCTGCCCTCAGTCCGTTCGAGCCAATGTCAAACTATGACACCCTAAGATACAATAACCACGCTTCTCCAAGACCCATTATTCACAACCTACACGCCATGTTCAAATAAGATTCGCACCATTTTCGACATGCCACTTCCTGGAGCTACAGACACCAATATTTAAATGGACTATAATTGAACTCTATTGCCATTTATTCTATTATTAATTAGCTAGCCCGCGGAGGATGGGCTTGTCACCATAGCCGGGTTCCCAATTCCCACTGGGGAGTTTTTTCTCACCAACGTTTGAGGATTTTTCTCCCTACTGGGAGTTTTGCCTCATTTGCTTTAGTGGGGTTTAGGCTTGGCACTGCCCTTTCAATGATTTAATCTGTAAACGTAAAGCGTCTTTTTGACAACCTATCCATAAAAAGCGCATACAAATAAATTGAATTCAATCGAATTGAATTATATCCAATTTTTCACCCAAATACTTCCCCGGGCATTCTTTCACATCGGCGCCGCTACCACAGCATCCAAGCGAGGAGGGCCGGACCACCTGATTAAAATCCTCGGCCGGACGTCAAACTCTAACGCAAGTTATATTCACAATTATATCAATGACGTACATAGAGTGCATGGAGTCCATCTCCATATTGTAGATAAATTAACACCTTTTCGGGGCTTAGGAGCCCACAGAGACGCCGAAGAGAGACGCGAGCCCCACCCCGAGTCTTGCCACCTGGGGCTCCCAATGTTCTTACAATCACAGACCAAGTCTATAAAACATCACCTTCATCCCGAGCCCCTATCCATCCTACCACAGAATTCCCTCCTCCACGTTGGGAGTTGTCCAAATGAGAGTTTATTAAAGGTGTGATACAGAGCACTACTGCATTTACAGCTAAGGTTTCTGCCCCCTGATGTACCAGACAGCCTGACAGATGGGGTCTTACACCCGTGTGTGTGTGTGTGTGTGTGTGTGAGGGTTGTCCTGAAGCTCTCGAGAGAAGGGAGGAACAGTCCTGTACGCTCCACAGAGTGCTGAATAATGTAGAGAGAGTCCTCACAGGCCGCTCCGCTGAAACATTCACCATCCCGCACCGCCCCCTCTCTCTCAGTCTTCTCATCCCTCCCTATCCTCCCCTCCTCTAATGAGCATCCCTTTCTCACTGGGGTCCTCTGGTACTCTATTCCTCCTCCTCCTACTCCCCTCTTCCCAATTATCTCTCCCTTTTCCTCATCTGCTCATCTCAGCCTCTCTCGCTCTCCCTATCACTCTTCTGTCAGTTTATCCCTCCTCTCCTCTCCTCTCATCATGGAGGCTGGGTGCTGATTGGACGGGTGTGGGAGGATATAAAGGCCTGCACCAGCCTAAGGGTGAGGCACTGTGCATTAATATCAAACACACACATACACACACACACACACACGTACATACGCGCACATGCATATACGCACAAACACATACGCAAACACACCATTACACACACATGCATACATACATAGGCAAGCACACTTAAGCACACAAACATACACACAAAAGTTCAGTGTTATAAATTGACTGATTTTAGCAGTTAAATTAATACACTGTCTCCTTGTTATTTTAACTGTAAGTAGAGTCCTGCCTGCATTTAACTGTGGTTCACAGTTAACATTCTCAGAACCTTTGTTATATACTGACTGTAAAATTACAGTTAAAATAATTTGCAAAAAAAGGTGCCAGTTAATCACACACGCGCATGCACACACACACACACACACACCCACACAAAATCATTAATACACTGCAACATTCAGGTGAGATCGCTCAATGACAGACGTGCGCGCACACACAGGCACATCCACAGGATGCTATAATCACACTGACTACCCATGGGGCACTTATCCAAATAATACATACAATTTGAATTCTCATTAATTCAAGATGTATCCATCTCTATCACATCACATTGCAGGAGGGCCCTGGGAAGTAACTAGATCCGTTTCTCCAATCCATAGAAAATTTGCGAGGAGTATAAGAGGAGGAAAACATTATCCTATAAATAACTGAGTTATTTATACAGAATGAGTCAGCAGCAGCAGCAGATATAGCCACCTATCGTGACACCGGCGTGCAGTAACGGCAGTGAGACGCGGCCAAGATCGCTACTGCGCTAGCAGAGGCTCCCCAGCGGCTCGTTGCTAACTGTGAGTGGGACGTGTAGGGGGTGTAGGAGGAGGATGAGATGGAGGATGAGTGTTTCTTACGTTTCCTGCTCTTCCGTTTTTAACCCTTTTTGGAATGTTATTTATTGTCAGTCTGATTTAAATTGTTGGAAGAAAAATAAGGCCATTTTACACTTGCAAGACAGCTGTCGTAAGAAAAGCGTTGGACGATACAGATTCTATGCTTGAAGTGTCTGACAGCGTCTGCCAAGCAAAATGTCATCTCCGTGATTATTACCCCGCCCCGCTCGAAGGGGGAGGGCAAGGGGTGTTGTTTTCGGTTTGGTTTGTTTGTTTGTTTATTTGTGTGTTTGTTTGTTTGTTAACACTTTAGCAGCAAAACCAATAGTTAGATTCATCCCAAATTGGGTGTAGGGATTGCCACTTACCCAGAATAGATGCCTACTGAATTTCGGAAAAGTAGGCCAAAGTATGTGCGGGGGGCGGGGTTTGTTGTGCCTGGCACCACTTCTTATAGTTGTTTTTACGAACAAAATCAGCCACTTTTTTTTTTTTTTTTGCGAATGCAACTGTATTAACTCTCCCTCTTCATTAAAACCACAAAACTCTCGATCAATCAAACCAATGAAATTACAAGACAATTGATCACAATGTCTGCAACGTTACAAATATTTGACAGGAACAAGACACCGTCGCAAGACACTTTTTTCTGTCTCTGTTTCATCATCTTGTCGATCAGGCACTGTCGACTGACATGTTTTTCAACTAAAAAACAGCCTTTTACCTGTTTGTATTGAGCCATTTCATGCGTCCAGTGGCGGCTCGTGTACTGGCAACAGGGGAGGCCCAAACAATCCCGTATTAAGAATGATCACAACCTGTTTTCAGTCATTAATTTAAATTACAATTAGGCCTACAGAAACTCCGTAAACTCTCAACATTATCAGATATGGCCAGTTTTCATTTATAATGCATACCGATTACGACTCCGGACTTCTTTCGCCTTTCTTTAGTGAGCGGTTGGAAGCAATGCATGTGTTTTGCGATCGTGCTAACTGTTGAAATGGAATAAGATCATTGGAAGCAATGGAAATGCATAAAGACGTTTCAAATGATCTTATTTCTTTTAAACGATAATGAAACCCTTGCATTGCTTCCAACCCCTGAGCAAAGAAAAGCGTGAGAATCCCAGAGTCATAACTCAGGTGAAACCACCGTGCACAAGGACTTATAGTCCGCGTGAGAATCTCTTACGGTGATTGAATAATTGCTGACCACAGCAGGGGAACGTAAATATGCCACTAAAACTCACGCGGAAAGCGTGAGAGTTGACACTTTGCGTTTTTAATGAAAACTGACCACACCTGTTAACACTGAGAGTTTTTGGAGCTTTTGTAATTGTAATTTAAATGAATGATTGATTGATAACGGGTCAAGAACAATCATTATTTTCAAGGGATTGTTTGAGCTCCTCCTATCGCCAGTTCACCAGCCGCCGCTGCATGCATCCTCGGCTAATCTTATAGTAAAACAAGTTGAGTGAAAATGGGTCCGTGATGCATTTGAGTTAGATTTAAATTAGATTTCTGGAACCACTAGGGCAGGAGACTTAAGATGTATCGTGGCTTCAAAGTGGTTAAGCATAAATGGATCTGCCTGCAGAAGCCACGTCTGTGCCGTGCTCCACCTGTTATGACGTCTGTGGCTATGGCGCTAACAAGCAGACGGGATTGCGTGTTTACTCTATGACAGCCCTGTAATAGGCTCCTCAACATGTGGTGCTGACTTTCACCTGTAAGGATTCGCTATAAAAGCAAAAAGATAGAGCTAAAGGAAATGAAAGCATACTGGATGCCTGCAGCACAGAATTTTTTCTGTCCACTTTGCTCAATCAGGAGTTGAGGTGAAATTGAATTATTATACCCACAAACAGGACTAACTTTACATGCCTTTGTGGTACCTCACCATTAACGTGGTATCTCCCCTGCGTTTCCCAAGAACGGAGGTTCTAATGGGCATGCTCAGACAGGAGAGACCCTGTGCATCTGTTCATGCAGGTTCCACTAGCCTTTCAGACCCACATGAGTTACAATATCTCAGCCACATCAACATCTGTCCTTAAGTCCCGCACACTTTCAAATGCAGATGCCGTTTCCACTACCTCACAAACACCATCTGGAGCCCAGTAGTCACTCAAATGAACGCATCTTGATGAAAAAAAAGCTAACACTAGCATTCGTCTTGCCTTTAATGGTATGCGTGCACACCGAATTTATTGCTTGTATTTATTCATATTCATGGTAATTTCCTCACGATACTTCAGTTCCTTGCGATACTGCTCTGAGCATGCTCAGAAAGTGAAAATTCTCAGTATTTTGTTTCAAATGTGGAGATTTGAACATAAAAGAGAACTAATAGGTGAAATAAGCTTGCTTAGTCACTGGGTGGAACAAATACACAGCGTGACTTTTACTATATTGCCCCTGGACTTCATACATTCACTGTCATTTAGTTTTTCTGATAGTAAACAGACTCAAATGTGTACTGCAGCAACAGCCTGGACTGAAAAACCCATTCAGCCAGACAACCCAATAAAAAAGGCAATTATTCAGAGGCACAAAGACTTTTATACTGGGCTAATACCCATGACTGGCTTAAGAGAGTCGAGATAAAATTTGTGGTCCAATACAGTTCCATTAGCCAACATTCTACTACATTAATTAACCAGAAAAGAGAATGAACTAGACATTAATGCAAGATTTCAGTGTATTTACATCCAGATGAAGTACAACATAAACCATGTGATAATTACACCTTTTCAAAATTGTGTAAATGAGCAAATGCAGTATTTATGGACCTCGCCGTAATTTTTTAAGCGTTCGAAGCATTATTTGAGACGGCCCACAAATGGCACTGAATCAACGGTAATAAGAACAGTCCATGGTCTGATAAAATGCAAAGAAATCGTTTGCTCATGCCATTAAATTTCATGATTAAAATAGTGCTTTGTTCTTTGTCCTGGAAATTTAATTTAGAAACACGTACATGTTAATGGGATTTTATTGTGTATGTTATGAGAGTGGCTCTCCTGTGCTGTTGCCTTCATCAGTGATGCTGAATTCAGAACTGGAAAAAAAGTACAAAGAGGGGCGACTAAATTGGACACTTCCAAGAGATGTACCAAGTAAAACAAGTGGTTCTGTGTTCCTCAAGGTGTTTGGAACATAAACTCCAAAAATATCTTTAGGATTAAATAAACAGAATGCACATAAAATAGGGAGTAATCACAGTCAATTCTACATAGACAAATAATACACAAAGTTATCAATGTATCGAGCAGATTTGAGGGACTGAACATTATGAAGTTTTGTTGTTGTGTCTGAAGGAAATGGATAAGGGTGCAAGGAATGCTCTGATCATCTCATGAGAAATCACCAGTCACTTTAGGGCTTCAGGAAAATTATGCTCATGAATCATGTGATATGAAAGGCTGCCTTGAGATTAGTTGCATGCTGGGTTGAAAAGTTGACAGTTCAAGTGCCGTCATGAGTGCGAAGCCGCATGGATGCCCCCAAACCCCTTTATTGCACAATGCTGGTATTTTATCCCCCAGTTGCCATGACTTTGGTTCATAAATCCGTAAACGCTTGCCTTGCCAAACACTTCAGCATAGTCTGACATCTTATCGCCATTCTCAGAAAGAAAGAGAAAAATTATTATTTCACAATTTACTTTTTATTTCTCAAGATTCTTCTACAATCAATGCAACTAAAAACCAATGATTGCGAATATGTCATTCAAACTTTGATTTATAGATAATATCACCCCTATAATGGCTTGTATTCTTTTGGTTTTGAGAAACTTGTATTTATGATTAAATTTCAATTCACTGCCGGTCTCAGAGGAATATGCTACACGATTGATATTTTCCCGCAGTTGCTTTTGCTCACCTGCCGGGGCTGATCATGGGGAATACAGCAGAGATAACTTTATAACCACACATGTAGTGAGTGCTAATTCTATGTTTAGACTTACTTACGTAAGTTTCTATTACTTCTTTGTTAAATAAGACAGTATTTTTGCAAGTGTGGTGAGATACTGCACTTATTACAAGATTTCCTAATGAGTCGAGACAATTTATGTGTTCAAGAACTCAGTAGCTTAAAACAAGCCATCTCAGCTTTGAAGCAGGTGCCACATCTTGTTTGTACTCGGAATATAATGTTACGGGTGCAGTTTGCATGTTACCTGGTGAAGACTGATCGCTGGAGGCCACCAGAGTGGCAGGGGTAGGCCGTCGTCTTCTGATCTGCAGGGAAACAGACAAAAAAACGATTTCATCATTTTGACACTAAGTGGACTGTGCACTTACAGTGACCCCATGCGTGTCCCATTTACGGTAAAATGAGCCATTCATATTATTACTTTACTGTTTCTTTATCAGTTATGCATGCATCCTGCTTGTGGTGCTGCTGTTAGAAATTTGCTCTAGTCAGCTAACTAATGTGCACGCAGTCAACTGTAGTTTTAATAAATAGATACAATGATGCCGTGGCATTAAGGCTCTGACCCTGACACACCCTGCAGCCGAACTTGAGATGAGAGCAGGGAGTGTCAGGCTGTATGCCCCCTCACCCCCAGGGAAATTTTCAGAGCCCGCAGGTGGATGGTGGAGTGAATGTGTGATGTTAAAGAGCAGCAGGCGAGAGTGATGCAGTGCAGCACCAGGCAGGGGCTTCACATTACATTTATCCCCAGTACAGTGTATATTTACAATTATGCACCTTTTTTGCAAGTTATTTTAACAAGCACCTTTTTTGCCGATCATTTTAACTGTAACCTTTGCAATCAGTTTATCACAGAGGATCCGTGAACGTTAACTGTAAACCACAGTTAAATTTGTGCAGGACTCTACTTACAGTTTAAACTAGAGAGTGTGTTTTTTTTTGAGACAAAAAAAACAATGTCCCCCCATTGATATTCACAGACAGTAAAAGGCAAATCTAAAAACCAATGAAGTTGAGACATTGTGCAAAACGTGGATAAAAAGTGAATACAATGATTTGCGAATCCTTTTTGACCTATATTCAATTGAATATGCAACAAAGACAAGATATTTAATGTTCAAGCTGAAAAAATGTATTGTGTTTTTTTTTGAAATATTCACTCATTTTGAATTTGAACATTCCAAAAAAACTGGGACAAGGGCATGTTGACCACTGTGTTACAACACTCAATAAGCGTTACTAGTCTACTACCTTCACTTTTTTACTATGATACCATGCTGTTGAAACATGCACAGAATGTGGCTTGGCATTGTCTTGCTGAAATAAGCAGGGACATCCCTGAAAAAGACGTTGCTTGGATGGCAGCATATGTTGCTCCAAAACCTGTTGGTACCTTTCAACATTAATGATGCCTTCACAGACGTGCAAGTTACTCATGCCGTGGGCACTAACACATCCCCATTCCATTATAGATGCTGGTTTTTGAACTTAGTGCTGTTAACAATGTGGATGGTCCTTTTCCTCTTTAGCCCAGAGAACACAACGTCCATGATTTCCAAAAACTATTTAGAATGTGGACTCGTCAGACCATAGCACACTTTTCCCCATTGCGTCACTCCATCTCAGATGAGCTTGGGCCCAGAAAAGCGGGCGGCATTTCTGGGTGTTGTTCATACATGGCTTTTGCTTCACATGGTAGAGTTTTATCTTACACTTGTAGATGTAGCGATGAACTGTGCAAACTGACACTGGTTTTCCAAAGTGTTCCTGAGCCCACATGGTAATATCCTTTACAGAATGATGTCAGTTTTCAATGCAGTGCCACCTGAGGGACCGACGGTCACGGCCATTCAATGTTGGTTTTTGGCTTTGCTGCTTATGTGCTGAGATTTCTCTGGATTTTCGGAACCTTTTCATGATATTATGGACAGTAGATGATGAAATCCCCAAATTGCACATTGAGAAACATTGTTCTGAAACTGTTGGACTATTTACTCATGCAGCTGTTCAATAAATAAACAATAAAGTTTACCAGTTTGATCATTAAATATCTTGTCTTTGTCGTGTTCTCAAGTGAATATAGGTTGAAAAGAATTCACAAATTATTGTATTCTGTTTTTATTCACGTTTTACACAACATCCCAACTAAAATTGAATTGGGGTTTCTACATACAATGTTGAAAGAGTGTGTAAGGTTTGATGTACATATCTTAAGCAGTTTCTGAGTTACAGCCCAGAAACAGTGGGAACGCCGACACGAATGCAGACGGGAAACCATACAAAAACTATATGTCTCCCCTCACTCCTGGACGGAGACATAATAACAAAGAAAACTATGCCTTCATTTAACTGTTAAATTCAGTCAGTTAATAACAGGGTAACATTATCACACGAGTGGATGACTAGGGGCAACTCCAGACCACATTCACAGAGGCATGTGCCCCTGTAATATTTTCCTGTGCTTTAGGGAAACGATCACCAAAAAAAAAAAGATCTTGAGACCCTTATCACAAGCATGCATTAAGACAACTGCTGAGGAAAAAGAAACTAATTGTCGAAGCTTTGCCGGGGGAATTCTTTCCCTTTTTAGCTTGATGTATAACTTCAGTTGCCCAACAGTTCGGGGGTCTCCGTTGTCGTATTTTGCACTTCATAATGCGTCACACATTTTCAATGGGAGATAGGGCTGGACTGCAGGCAGGCCAGTCTATTACCTGCACCCTTTTACTACAAAGCCACACTGTTGAAACATGAGCAGAATGGCTTGGAATTGTCTTGCTGAAATAAGCAGAGACATCCCTGAAAAAGACATCACTTGGATGGCAGCATATGTGGCTCTATCCTATATCCCACTGAGATTCAAACCAAGCAGTACTGCCATAGATGTCGCCTAAACCATTACCCTATGCTATGTCTGGAAGTCTAGGGCTACAATTCCCATTATAAGCACAAGCAAGGGAACAGTGTCACGCTCAAACCCTGCAGCAGGTAATCCACTGTAGTGTCTGTTTGACTGAACAATCATGTGATCAGATTTAGAACTGTAACTGGACACTGGCACTGGTGAAAAACATCAGTCTCTGCCTGAAAAAGCCAATTTCACTCTCCGCCACAGCCATGCAGGAGACAGGAGCTCTGGAACACACTCTTGAGAATGTGTGGGCCTGATTCCCTCCGGAACAGACAGAGAAAGAGCTACGGATGTTCTGCGTATCAACCAAAACCACCACTTCAGACTCAGAGAAAATGCGCTTTCGAAACCACTTAAACTGTGGATCAGATAGATAACCGAAATTTACAAGTTGCTATTGTCCCGAGACAATAATAACTGCAAAAAAATAAATAAATAAATGAGTAAAATTAAAATTTAAAAAAATTAAATGCTCAAATCTGTGTCTGAGTCATCAGTGAGACAGCTATTCAAAGCCCCCATGGGCATTCCATGAGCAGCCTGACTCCAACATCCAGGCACTATGCTAAATTATTATTTATTCTTATGAAATATTCATGTTCAGTATAAGTGAATGAATTGACTGTCATATTGCTTCGGTATTAGCCCCAGCTACATACTTTATCACTAACTGCCTTTATTTTGAACGGACGTGCAACTCCCACTGCAAGTCTGAACAGGATTATATATGTGATCTTATGAGTAGTGAGCTACTGCTGAATGGAATTAGCTAGACATAGTTAATTTGAGTAACCTTTAATATATACCGTCTCGCCGTGACTTGGCCACATAATTTTTTTCTTTTGTTCTCTCTTACTATGTGTGCCAGCGAAAACAGTCATAGGCACATACGCACAGAACAATCCAGTGCAATTTCTATACCTTTTCTTTGTTATATGTTTGGTGTCTTAGTCAGATAAACGTTTGTTTGTTTAATAAATTATTTTATATTAAAGCTGGTCATATGATCTGATTATAATTTGGATAAAGGTTTGACCACCTGAAAGAACTTAAGAATTTTGTGAAATTATTCATTGTTTTTTAATATTTAATATTGGAGTTGGTGATCATAATTTGACATGTATAAGGCTGATTTATTAGAGTGATTAATCAGTCTGATTATTGCTCTGCTCTTGGATACCAGTGATTGTGAGAACATAGAAACATGTACCCCTCAATTATTGATACGCAGTGTGAGGATTTTTGAGACAAACACATCATTATCCTCATTACTTCAGTGTTGACACATTTACTACGCTGCTCAGTAAGCATGTACCAGTCTGTTCTATCCGATGGGAACAAGGCCAGGACAATGACAGACAGTTTCATCAAGAGGACTCATCACACTCTGCTAATTTCCTTACTCTACCAGACTTCTATTTATTTGTTTTATACCTGTTATCGTGCTGTTGTTTTCCGGAATCTGAGGCCTTCTTTAATTAACTCCCCAGGCCGGCATTTATTTCTGAATAGCTTTTTGGTTTATTTCTCGGTTATCTTCCAGGTTAAAGATGCAGAATTCTAATTAGCAAGCTGCTGAATTGTCTCTAGAAGTCGAAGTAAATTGTTGTTGGTGCAGATTCACTGTTTACCCAATCATAACTCCATCCATGGGCAGCGCCATAGCTAATCATAAGTTTAATATGTTTCCCCCGTGCAACAATGCAGTTCAACCAATCAAAAGTTATTAATCTCACCCTGGAGAATAATAAACTGAATCATTACTCTCCTTTACTGTGTAGCAGTATACGTCAATTGCAACTTTCTCCCTCAGACCCCAGTAAACATTACATAGAGCTCCAAGGATTTTTTTTAATCAGTGCCGCATGAAGTTAACCGAACCAACAACAGACATCTGTGTATTATGAATCCATCGCGCACACGCGCACACACACACGCACACACATTCTTGCATAAACATTAAGTACTGGTCTGACAGGAGCATATACTGTGGGTGTTTCCAGTGTAGACTCCCAGTTCTAAAGTCTTGACAGAATTAACTTCACATAGTGTTCAGGTAATTCAAATTCTCTCCCCTCTCCCTCTCCCTCCATCCCTGTCCCACTCTCACAGTGGGAACTCCGCTGTTTGTGTGGGCATAATTTACACAGGCTCCACGATAACCTTATTACTCATTCAGAGAGAAGGAAGTCTCGTTTGTAGCCAAGTCACAGCTGTTGGGAGAGGTCTACGGAGAATCCCAACCGATCTGCTTCAGTCCAGGACTCCACTAGAGAAGCGGTCCCGCCATTTTAGCTGCCAGAGTAGAATAACTGGGTAAGTTTAAGCCAATATATACAGGTGATAAAAACATGGTGAAAGAGAGAAGATCAAAGAAAGAAAACAGTTATCCCATCGTACGCGTACAGCAAAGAACTTGATTTAACTGTAATCTCAGATGGTCCCCCTATATGCAGGCTTAACTCCAGTCCTGGAGGATGACTGTGTCGGCAAGTTTAACTCCAGTCCAAAACAGACAAGATATCAGTGTCATGGTTTTGTAGGCTGGCGGTGGCTTTGAGAGCTTTCTTGGTTGCTCTCGTCCGGGACGATATCATTTTGCTCACAATCGGATTCTTGGGCCAGCTGGCATTAATTGGGGGCGGCGCCCAGACTCTACTTAAGCCCAAGTTCCGCTTCACTCTGCCCTTGCTAGAGTGTCAGAGTTTTGTTTGCACTTTAGCCGGTAAGGAGATAGTTGTTGAGGTATTAGCTGCAAAAGAAGAAAGTTCTAGATAACAAGGGAATCGTTCTGTTTTTCCTCTTTCTGGGCACCGTCTGGTGCTAATTTTTTTTTATCTCGGTTTCCGAGATTTTCTCCCTTTCACTTCGTTCTGTCGAACTGGCTTTGTTTCCTTATTGTTTCACGGACTGGATTTAGGTCCTTTGGAAGCGCGAGTCTCCCCTCTGATTTCTGTCAGTGTTGGTCTCTTATTTTGTCATCCTTCATTTTGTTTCAGCCACAGCATTTGGCGTCTCATAAATCCGATCATCACAATCAGCCTGTAATACTCCAGTCTGGAAGATTTACCTTCGCAGTAAAAAATTCTTTCTTCAAGTCATCCTGTTGCTTTGACTGAGTCAAGTTCTGTGAATGTGAAAAGTGGTGAGAGACTTGACTCTTTACACTCTCAGAACTTGACCCCGTCAAAGCAACATCAGTACTTGACTTCATCGGTTTGAGTGAATAAGTTATTTTTTACGGTGTTCAGTCCTAGAACTCCACAGTTCCTGTTCTTTGAATTCCAGTCCACGAGCCCCACAGGGTCAGCCAGCCAGTGTTTGTGGTTTCCGTCCATTCAGCTCCTAGTTTAGGCAATCGAAAGCAGTCATGTGGCTTTGTTAACCAATCAGTGACTTAGGTTAGTCATCTGGGTGCTGAGACAAAGCAGAGCATGTGGGCCCTCAGAACGGTTTACAGTGGTTTCGCAACTTTGGCTTTTCGCTGCTAAACTAAACTTTTCGCATTACAGCTGAGATTATTTATCGGGTGCCAACTCAATCCGGACAATCAAACAAAAATCAAATCAGCAACAAACACTTTGATAATAGCAGGGAACGGACTTGGATATATTGGCTAAAGTGCAGTGTACAGTAGCAAAAAGCCACAGCAGTGAATGAGCTGGTTACCCGAACAGGAGCTTCAGGGATGTGTGTCTGTGGGCCAGTGTTGTGTTGAGGGGGCTTCGAAATGGGGCTTCACGGCCCTTGGACTAAGAGAACAGCCCAAGTTGGACTATAATTTCATAACCAAGCCCCTGCGGTAACAACTACTGCCTCTCATACACTGCCCCTATCTCTCTCTCTCACTCTCTAACTCACACTCTTTCTATCTCTCACACTCTCACTATCTCTCACCCTTTCACTCACACTCTCATTATCTCTCAATCTATCTCACACTCCCAATATCTCTCTCTCTCACAAACTGTCACTATCTCCCACTCTCTCTCTCAAACCCACGGCCCCTCCTCTTTCCTTTATTGGAGAAAAGAAAGCCCAGTGAACCAATCCCAGCATATTGCACAGAAAGAAATGGAAGGAATCCAGAAACAGGGATGGAGAGAATTTGCATTTTTGTAATCCGCCCTCCCCCACACAGATCTGTTTTTCAGGCCAACTGAAACAGATTAAAGAATTTTGTAGAAAACCAGGGAATTTTGAGTCCAGAATCTGGGCGTGCAATCAATTGCACCTGGTGAGCTGAAAATTGGTGAAGCACAGAACATCCCTCCCTAATAATGTAAATTATTAATTTACATTTACATTACATGAAGTCTGAAAACACTCGGGACCATTAGGTGTTTCCAGTGCTCTTCATTAAGGTTAAGTGGGAACTCATAAGTCCTGATCTGTTCTCATTTTCCTTCATTAAAAAAGTCTTCCAACGATAAGAATAAGCCGTCAGTTGATTGTTAAAAAGCCGTTCTGGCTTCACACACAGCTTCCAGCAACGTTGCAACGATTACATAGTAAATGTGTCACTCACTTAAAAAAAATAAAATAAATAAACTCCGATGTTTACTTCTGTGTTTGCTTTCGGCAGATCCTGCACTATCTAATCTTAGTTTCATAATTGTTTTAAACAAAGAAAGTGAAAATTAGTATCAAATATCCTCAAATGGGTGAGGTTGATTGAAATGCAATTTTACCTTGAAATGACCTGTTCTCTTCTTAGCGTTATTGACAAAAACTGGCCACACTAGTATTCGTAGAGTTTTTCTGGTGGTTACGTGATGCCATTATAAATGAATGATTGAAAACAGGTCAAGACCCATCATTATTTTCAAAGGATGCTTTGTGCTTTGTAGATTTTGAGCTCACCAGCAGCCACTGGAGTGTATATAACACAGAGGGAGAGAAAAGACCCGTTTCCTCAATGTGTGTGAGTGTGTGAAATAACATCATTTGTTTTGTGACGTGCTTCTCTCAAGCTGTTCTTTTGGGGGTTTGGATGTCCGAGGCTCTTACAACCCACCCATGGCTTCAGCATTTTGATTATATTTTGTTTACCAGAGAGGCTTCTTGCTGTACTGCAGCAATAACATCTCAATGGGTTCTTACCCATCACTAACCATGGCGAAGGTGAATGTAAATGTATGTAATGTACTGCTGACTGCAATCCTTGATTGGTTGCAGTAACATGCCCTCATAATTAACCTTAAACACCCAATATTGGTCTGTTTATGAGCTTGGCTTGGAAAAAAGCCAGAGAGTGTTTGGAAATTAATCTTCCGGCTAATGTTTGGCTGGGTATGGTGTAGCAGGCCTAATTAACGCGGATGGAAGCCCCAAAGCCAATTTGTAAATGCGCCAGTCTGTCCGGGTTTGCGCTCCCGCCGGGGTGGGTTTTCGCACCAAGAGACCACGAGGACGTTTTAACGGCTCGCTCTAGTGCAAAGTAGGCAGAATTATGCGAGATGAATGGGCAGTAAACAGACGGGATACAATGCGGGAGTGCAGTACAGTACAGAGCTGAGTCTGAATGTTCGAAGAGATTCAAACCTTGAGGGACAATATCAACTTAAATGGCTGAATTCATGACTTTACAATTCATTTATAATTTAACTATCAATAATTTAAGCATAAACAGATTGGGCCCTATATTAACGTTCAAAGTGCACAGTCTGAAGTGCAAGGTAGAAGTGCATTTCAGGCATGTCCAGATCCATTTTCACTAGTTTAACGGCAGGTTATCTGGGCGCAAAGTGAGGCGGATGGTTCAAGGGGGTCGCACTTAATCTCGTAATTAATCATAGGTACATTAGGGCCTCCAGGTGGCTCACGGCGAAGATGTTTGTCTGTGAGCCCAGCTGTTGGTTAATACAATCGTAGCCACACTATTACCGGCTATGGCAGGAGGTTCGCATGGGCGAGGCAACAATTGGCACAGCCTCGCCAGGGATAGTTGGGGTTAAGCCGGTTAAAATTCGGTTGGTTCATCGCTCTATAGCAACCACTTCTGTTCAGCCAGGTGTATGTTGCTGAACAAACTAAATTTTACGCTGACTATGTGATCCTCTGTCGGCACAGGCAGCGAGTAACAGGTGGTGTGACTGCATGGTGTATAGAAGCGAGGGCTAGTCATCATGTGAGTTGGAGGAATCACATGCCAAAGCACCGTCCTCCGGAGCTGACAGGAGCAGGTCGCTGTGCCGTGTGCCAAACACTTCTGCTGTGTTCAGGGTGGGGAAAAATAGGGGGAGAAGAAAAGGTTGGCATGTTCTGGGCATAACATGAAATAAACCAATCAGTGTCATCTCCCATTTCCTTCAAAACCCACATGCCCTTGTTCTTGGTAAATTGCTATTATAAAGGTGGATTTGCAAAATAGTAGGCGTGAGGGTAAACCACTGCTGAAAGTATAGAAATCTGGTCACTGTAATCTAAAAGAACGGTAATAAGAAATATATTTTTTAATTAGTGTTCAAAATTGTTTTAAGTCACCCTGATGAAGGCCTTGTATGGCCGTAACGCGTAGGTGCGCTTTTTAATTTTGCCGATGCATTAGCCATTTAATAAAGGCTTTTTACTTTTTTCACTACCAGAGTACCTTAGACTCTTTTTTCGTATTTTTGTTACATTCTTTGCCCCTCGCCTAAGAGCACCTGGTATTGTGATTTTGATTCTTCTACCCTAGACGCGCTCCTTTTCCCCCCGATTCATTCATTGTTTTTATTATATTTCGGTGAAAAAAGTCATCATACACCATGAATGCCACGGTCGCATTTGAACGCGTGCATAAAACAAGGAAACAAAATAAAAAGAGGTTTTAATTCAGGATTGCAGGTACAAAAAAATAATTATGTGCGGGATGGGAGAGACTTGCATCTGCTTTATTTACTGTGAGGCTGGGAAAGAAATGGATCAACCTGGATGACAAAAAAAGGAAAATAAATTTGAGGAATACTAGATTGTTGACATCTCACCCTTGTATGGATTAATTATAGATGGTGATCACAATTTCATCAGTTGCTTTAATGCTCATAAAGTTCTGCCTGCAGTAAATTATAATAAGCAAATTTCAAACGAAATGCGGAGTTGTGTATTTGATAACAAAAGTGGGACAGATGGGTTGCATGTGTTGTAATCATGGATCAGGTCAGATTGTAAATTGATTATGAGGTAATTACTGGTCATGGGTCGATCCGAGTCCTGACTTATCCAAACGGCTGAAGCACTCCAAACATTCGCGATATACAGAGCAACAAAAGAAACAAAAATGAAGACTTACAGAGGAATTATTTATATGTATGTATTTGTGCTTGAATGTATACATGTGTGTATCTGTGCTTTTTAATGTATTTTGTGTTTGTTTGTACAGTATGAACGCATGAATGTAAACATGTATATAAACGAATTATTGAATAAATGAATGTGCTTAAAAAAAAAGTGTTGCTACCTTAACAATTCCTACCACAATCACTATTTTTGATTATAATTATTTTAACTATCAACTATAATATAAATAAATATATTACGACTATTACAAAGAAGATATGCCTGTGTACATGTACACATACACACACACACACGCTCACACACGCACACACATTTACACTTAGTTATCAACGTTTGTCTGTCATTTTATCTGTCTGTCTGTTTATGTGTCCATTTATGTATGTGTAAAAGCCCGCGCCTCACACAATAAACATCTACACATCTGCATTGATACAAGCCCTTACCCCCCACGTGGTCCTATCTGTGACATACCTCATTCACCAATGTTAAATTTACATGCTCTTATTTACTGGCATTCAAGTTGAGTTATCTCTTCTGTTGCAATCATTTTTTTTCTTTCTTTTATTTCCCTTTTTTCTCCTTAATGTACTATATATCTACTATACTATATATATATATTGTCCTTTTTCTTTAAAAATCTCATTCTGCTGTTTTTCTCCCTTTTATTTTCTCATCTGAAAATAAGTTGTCCTCCAAAGAGGGGGGTGGTGGCAGGCAAAAAAAAAAAAATGAATCTAAGTCTGACCAGAAACTCAGTGTGTGTGTTATTATTTGCACATGCACATTAACACTCATTTCGTCAAACATTTCTTTGTTTTTCAGGAAGTTAATGCATGACCCCGTGAGAACATTAACTTACATGCTAACTTGTGTTTCCTATTTTCAACTGAACAGAAATTCACACAGTCTTAGGCATGATATGCCATGTGGTTAATGGTCCCCTATACCCTTCCGGGGGAGATCACCTAGTATACTGCAGGAATGACACTGTTTGCCAGTATAGAGGAGTCATGGTTTTACCCTGAATAATTTTTTTATACCTAAATGTGTTATCGTGCGCGTTGAATTGCGAATCACTGTATGTTGATGGACTACGTTCCCTCAGGATTTCAATACATCAAAGCAGTCAATGATTGACTATACAGCTTTACAGGTGTGCAATTGATTGCACACGCCACAATGAAATCTATTTTTAGAATCTATCCTTAATTTGCACAATAATAATTTTTCACATTGTCATATTTTTATTTTTAATCATTTGCATATCTGCGCGATACTGCTTGCCCCTGTAAGCGTAACAAGGAGAGGGTGCCTACATTGTGAACTTGCCTACAAAGGAGCATGATTCCATCTTAATAATGCCCCCCCTTAAAAAAAAACAAAAAAACTGACTGTTGACTTCTGACCAGGTTTTTTTTGGTCAAATGCGCAACTTATTTTGGCTGCCTCAAGATAGCAACACGTCAACAATGCACCTGACCGCACTTCATTTTAGGACCCACACACTCATAGGTGCTCATTTTGGCGTAAATACACTTGCTATTTACGCTACCTTAGCGCCAGACAGACACTTGCATCACGCTTGGCGCCTGGTGTAAAATAAAGCCCTTGTTAAGTAATATAATTCCACCATGTGATAGGCATTTACATTTTTGGAACAAGGTTTTCCACATTAGCTACAGAGGGGCACAGCATTAAAAAAAGAAAGAATCCCTGGTCCATTTGAGCTGCTCATCAGCTTTGCCTCCTAATGAAAACACCAGAGTTGGTAAAATATGACATCTCTATAGTTTGGGGTCATTTTCGGAACCTTTTCAAATTCTCGGTTAACTTCCTGCAGCGATTGCTATACAATTGCTATTGTATATTGGCACAGACCAAGGGCAACTCAGCACAGGTGACAGTTTCACATTCATGCAACACTTATTAATGGGGCTGACAGTTGCCTGGCTTAGACAAAACATCAAATTAGTGGTTGTTGTCCCAGTTAAGAAAATCCTTTATGATTATTATAATTCAGCTGATTCATGACTCCCACGCTTGACAAGACCCCCCCCAACCACCACCATGAATGGTTTCAACAGCCTCCATCCCCCCATATGCGATTGGTTTTGACAGTATGTGAGCATCTCAGTGGTGAAAGTTCTCTGGCAGCCCGACATGCAAATCCATTTACAGCCATGCAGTCACTCATGTATACACATACTAACAAAGGGAGGACTACGCTCTAAGCCTACATGACTGTCTCATCACTTTGCCTTGCCTTCTAATCTCCATATTTCCAAAAATGGCCGACAGAGTCCCACAGTTTTTACTCCTGAAAGTGCATATCTTTGCTGAATTAGAATGTAAAATGCACCCAATTTTGAGATACTATATAGGAATTTTAGTCACTTTATGCATTTTAACCAATATAACACGTCGGTCAGTGTCAGATATACCTGGTTTAATATCAGTATCTAAGGCATAATTCATCTGGCGCAAAAAAAAGCTTGCGATTTGAATCTCCCGGGGAGAATGACTTTCTCTGACGTCACGTGCGGTTCCCGTAGCCCATAGGCGGAGCTGATCATTCTGTTGACAGTGGTTATACTTTGAGGTTGCGTTATTGTTTAATGGTGTTAATTTTCACGATTTTGGGCATTATTTGAGGTATTTGGCCGGAATGGTCAACAGGTGTGTTGTGGGAAGGTGCAGTAACACCAATAAGTACAGTAACTGTTGTTTAGGTGCAATTGGTAAATGTTGGTGACCGTGCACTGACCCACGCAGGCACTGGGTCTCTCAGCGCCTGGATATGGGGGAACCGCAGGCGATATCATGTATCTGGGTCAATATGGTGTTGGTAAATTAGTAAAAAACCAACAGCGTTGTCCTGATGAAGAAGCAGACTCCGATGTTTGTAGCAAAAGCAGGAAAAAGTTTATTACACAGCCGGCCGTGGGAACAAGAGCATGACGCAGAGTTTGAAAATTCTTTAATTTCGTAAGAAACTTTACACTTGGGCTGCCGGGTGGCTCACACGGTTAAGGCACTGTAGTGCAGAGGTGATCACCACGTCGCGGGTTCGAGCCTCGGCGTACCCACCGGCAAGGGTCGGCAGCTTTTTCAGAGTAGCGGACAATTGGCTATCGCGCTACAGGGTTACAAATTGGGAAGGGACTGCCGGATTTGGGCATTCGATAACAGGTTTGTTCGTTGCTCCAGCGCCTCCTGTTGGCCAGACGGGCGCTCGTCAGGAAGAATCCGGCTTGGTTCATGTCCGGGTATCCTCCGCCCTCGCTCTGAACTTGCGAAGATTCAACCAGCGAGTGTATAAGAATCAGTGGCTGACAGGCACGTGCTTCGGAGGAGAGCCGTGAACTGTCTTCACTATCCTGAGTTGGCAGCAAGGGGTCGCATACGAGCAAGCTTTGTACATAGTTCCCCAATTGGGCATTCCAAATTCGGGTGGGATTGGAGATGCCAAATTTAAAAAAAAAAAGAAAAAAAGAAACTTTACACTTGTTAAAGTACAGATATTTGCATATGACTTCTTTAATGTTATGAGAAGTTGATGCTGATTGGTCCTGGGGTTTTACACAGTGATAAAAAGGGATACTCTACGATTGGGCCTCTCCTGAACCATTCAACTTAATTGGCTCAATAGACTCCCAACCCTCGGAAGTGAGCTCCATATGTGGGCATACGGAACCTCCAACTAAAAGGTGCTAGTGTCTATTTATCTGTTGGAACTGAAGACAAACGGAGATCCCAGCAGCAATAGGCGATATGCCCTGTCAGAACACACGGCTTCTCTTTATCTCTTAATACACATTCATCACCCATTGATCAAACCATCTGGCTCACCTCATATTGCTAACACCCAAAAATCCTGTTTCCCAACAATGGCTAAGGACTCCCTGGGGATTTTTCCAGACACTTCAGGTAATTTTCAAAAATTGTTCTATACATAGACCACCCTTGGCAAAATAACCCTTAGGATTTGGCGTATAAAGCCACAATCTTTTTGACAAAAAAGACAAATTTGGTCCAGGATATGCACTTTAAGGCGAGAAGCTTGTTAGCTCATTTTCAGCCATGAACCATTCTCCCCCAGCCCTCGAATTTCCAACAGGTTATTTATTTTTGCCAAATATAATGTCCATGATAAACATAAGCACTCGAGAGTTGTACTTTTGTTGTAACGTACAGGTGTAATCACATCTCTTAATATCGCAGCTGGGAATTTTGAAGCTGTTATGTCCTTTTAAAAAGCAATTTGAGAACAAGCTGTATTAGAACAACAGCAGTCATGATTCTCTATAATGGTCACATTCCTTTGAGTTAGTGTGACACTTCTTTGCAGGTTGGCAGAATGCAATGGTTGTTACAGTTCCAATGCAGCAACTTGCGAGCCTGTTATGGCCCTAATTTGTTATGACATTTATGACAGCAAGGGATGGCAGACAAAATTTTAAAACTCAAACAGATTTAATTAAACAAAGACCAACACAAAGCTACAATTTATACTACTGACCAAGATTGACATATACAAGAAAAAAAAAATATATTTACAGTCCCTTGAGATGGGGTTGCTTGGTGATGTTCCGGGTGAGGAAAATGCTCCAACACAGGCAAAAATCCACAAAAAGCTTCACAGGTCTTCACAGAAAAGAGTGACAGGTCTGGTCAAATGTATCCTTCTCCTTGCAATTTCTCCTACTACTTAACTCTCTCAATTTCTCTCCTTATATACTCTTTTGCAGCCCGCTCCCACCTTTTAGATTTTTTTTATTCTCTGGGAATTTCCGTCTCAGACATGCCTCGGACATGCCCAAACCAAGCTCCAGACTGGGCTTAAAAAAAAAGGTCAATACTGCCATCTAGTGGCTTCTCTCAACATTACAAGCCATTCACATTTTTAACACATATGTCAGCTTCGAAATTCATAGTTTAGACCATGTGATTTAAAGGATCCATTTCCTGGAAAATGCTTTTTCCCAATTATTGTTCTTATACATTAGTCATCCCTCACTCCGTCAAAATCTGCAGTGTTTTGGAGTCAAAGCAGCTTCCTTCCTCCCTTTTTTCCTCATCCGGAAGCTTTTTACCCCCGAGGCATGAAAATTGGAGATTTCAGTTTGGGCATCATGATGACATGTACCTGCGTGGAGGTGGAGTCGAGGTGTGGCTTGGGATTAGCAAAGAGCGCCCACTGTTTTCTGCAAACGGCCAAGACAAATATCGGAGACAAGAGCTAAAGGTTCTGGTGCACACGAATGCACTGTAGTTGGTTATCCACAGAATCCAAAAAAAAAAAAAAACGTTTTTAACATTCCATCGAGCGATGAGTCGCAGAGGAACAAGTGGATTGCATTTATTTTTGCTGATAATGTTCCTGCAGCCCCTGCCACAAACCTATTCCTGTGTGCTCATTTCACGTCAGACTCCTCCTCCAACTTAGGCCAGTACAAAGCTAACTTTGACAAAAACCTGTGCATCCAGAAAGGTATTGTTCTAAAACTAGGGAACCTGCCACTTTAATAATGTTTGTAAATGTCAACTTTCGCATTAGCTGACAACTTTATTCCCCCAACTGCATTGTTATCATTACATAACCGTAAACTATTGGATGGAGCGTGGTGCTGTTCGAAAGAATCTTGGCAGTTTACCCAATACATAAATGTTACCCTCACAACCAAGGGTTATCCCGACACACAGTATTTTCGAGGCTGTAGCGGCTCACTTTCAGCTACAGTTAAGATACACACATCATATGAAACTAGACAACATAAGGAATCTATAGATGTCAATGTATAGACGGTATGCTATGATGTCGATAAGCAGGCGAAATAACGCACCAAACATACGCTAAATTTCCGCTGGCAAAAACCCAACGTTAGCAAGCTCAGTTAATTTAGGCCAGCATTAACCTCGCAAATTCTGTTAATTTGTTGATGGATGGCTGTATATTATTGTCTTTGTATACTGTCCGAACGCAGCGTGTTACTCTTGATTATATGATCATGGAACTTAGATGTACCAATGTTAGCTTGAATGTGACATTTATATTCCCAGTTTTTAGGCTATTTCACTAGTACATCTCAGGCAGGGCTCAGTGCATCACACTCAGACGGCAGAAGCACATCAAAGCCACCCAGAATGGTCGATGGATTCAGCCATGATAAGGTCACACGTTGTGTAACTATGCAGGCATTGCTATGGCTATGCTTTCAAGCCACTCCTCCGTCCTCCCACCCTCTCCCTCGCACCTCCCCCTCCGCCCAACCATGCCTCTGTCTTCCGGCCGAGTCAAAATATAAATGTTGCGTAATTTTTGCAAATTACCGCAAAACATTATGTTTTAGACCCAAATCACTTATTTTTAACGGGTGTAAATAACAGGTAATGGATCCTTTAAATTGTTCAACAAAATATGAAACACCAGAGAGCTTACGTTATCCACAGTTTGTATTTCAGCAGAACAACAAAAACTATGCATAAACCTCCCAGGAAATCTGGCGATGGATCTCATGGTAGATAAAGCTGCCAGGTTGGCCCACAGAAAAGATGTCATCGCAGTGGCACTCTGTGAAACTGTGGAATAAATATGCATTTTCAAACAGACCGTGGGGGTTCGAGACGAGCAGTACTGCCAATGCGATTCTCTCGCGCTCTGCTCAGGCCAGTTTAGTTAAAGGTCAGTTTTTCATTATCCTGCCATTTCCTTCCTTTCTTGTGTTCAGGAGATGAAAAAACTCTTTACAAAGCTTTGCAAACCTTTTTCTGGGCCTGCTTTGTAAGAGCTGAATGCCAGAATTGTGCTAGTCTTGAATGAAAACTGGTTCTCTTTAAACATTTCTGATATTCTGTGGCACATTCTGTTATTTGAGTGATAGTCTCGCTGCTGTACATTGCCCACTTCTTTCTCTTTAGCAGCAATCATACTCTATGAACATTTTGTGTTTTTTCAGGTAATCCAACCTCAGTAGGCTACCTATCACGCAGCACCCCCCAACACACACGCACACTCACACACACATACACCTATCTAACCCCTTCCTGTCCCCGCCTACTTAAAATATTTAATCAGTGCATGGTGGTTCTAGTTTCTTAAATATGGACTTAAATGTGATGTGAAAGTTATGTGAAACACATAAATTTCACATAAACCCTAGTAAACAGATGTACTGTAGTCTTCCTTGGGAAAATTTTTGGGTAGATGTTCATAATAAAAATGTAAATGTACAGCCACATAGCAATACCTGAACTGACGTCTTGATTTGGTGTTCCATTTTGGGCGATACAGGGTTACAAACATCTTGTTTGCTTTTTTGTGGTAAAAATGTATAATATGGTCCATACACTGTTATCAATTGACTGTAAAATAACAGTTAATTTAACTGGCAACAGCAGTGCCGGCACTTTTTGCAGTAAAATAATGAGACCGTAAATGATATCTAACTTTAAATTATGGGTTACTAAAACCTTAAGTTAACTTAAATGAAATTTATCCCATTGCTCTATCATTTGGGGAAAAACAATTTTGCAGAGGCGTGTTAGGCAGGTTGTGGCTGGGATATTTAGCCTGTGGTCCTTACTTCCAATGCTGCATGCTGGGTGCAAGAAATGCTTGTACAGGTAAATTCACTGTAAAGTTCAGTGATATGCACGTGGGTGCGCGGAACATTGCATTTACTGCAAATCTGCACCTGCAATGTACTGTAAAATTAGGGCAATATATAACAGTGTACAAACTGGAATTAACAAATGTAGATGACCTGTGCAGATCTTGCCACCCATTGCTGTTATATTTCTTCCAAAATATCAGGTTCCCTGATCTTAAAAAGCAGATACTCCACACAACCTGCACAATGGCACGCATGGCCTGTGTGCTCCAGGACTGAAGGGGGAGACACTGTCTCTGGAGGAGAAAGTGACCCACGACTAGCAGGATTATGACAGTAATACATTATTTTGCAGTGTGTGTTCTTTGGAATGGGTCTGCTGCAGGGTTTGGTTCAATTACTTTTTTTCAATTACAATTACAGTAATTGTAATCATTTACTCATTAATTGTAGTTTAAAATAAATTCAATTTTTTCTTGAAACGTAATTGTAATTGTAATTGAAAATTCTGACCAGAAAGTAATTGTAACAATTGCAATCAATTGTAATTGAAAAAAAGTAATTGAACCCAACCCTAGTCCACAGACAGTAACCATACTTTTGTATTACATCATGCACACATATTTAGCTTATCCTTTTTGCAGTTCCGCATGAAACACCCAGATCCTGGCTTTCAGAGTGAGTAATGAAGTCCCATCAGCCAATGGCACCCCGAGGATCGAGTGCGTGATCATCAAGAGCCAGGTCCAAAAAGAAGGTCCCACATTCCAGCCCCCCGCTGGAGGGCTAAAGCCTCGGGGCAAAAGGGATGGAGGATCTGGATTGAGTGGCATGTTTTATGGCCCAGTGGGTCACTCGGGATGAGGAGAGACGACAGAGTAGAATGGAGAGGCCGCCGCCTCAGCCCGTCTCCCATTAGTGCCCCCGAGCTTTCGATGGAAGACTGGGTTTGTCAAGCGACCAGCTAACGAATCATGATGGAACAACATGAAGAAGTAATCAACGCCTGGGAAACGAGGGATGCCGAAAGGCCTCTGGCTATATGGGGGGACAGCTAACCGACTGGGTCGTCCTCAAATATGGTGGAACTCCATCAATTTTGAGGTCAAGGGAGGGATAAGGGTGCAAAATGACTGAGCAAAATAACTTGAACAAATAAATATTCCAATCATAAGGACAAAATAATTGGAATTGGAGCCCATTATTTACTGAACTGTAAATGGAGAGGCTGAAACACCACTGCTCTTCAACTGGCCTGTATGCTCAGGGCCCAAGCTGACCCGGTTTCATCGAGAGAGTGAGAAGAACTACATTTGTAAGCAATGGCAGGGTGTCTGAGAGAAAAAAAAGAGATAAGACTAGCGATTGAACAAGATGTATAGAGCTTATGGAAAAAATGCTGCTTTTTGATTGTACTTCGCAATTGAGAATGTGATTTTTCACAGTGATACTCTGTTTCTGACAGGCTGATTGGTTTCGCCATTAGATGTTAGTTCCGGAGGCCTCGCTCTGGTGCCCATAAAGATAACAAGAGCATGACAAAGAAGAGTGTGCGAGAATAGCTGTGTGTGTTCTGACAGCCCATCATTTCTCTGGTACCTTGGTACTGGTTGGCAACAGGAGCCAGAGAGAAAATTAAAACAATTCCTAATACAGAAGAAAACCCTCAAGCGTAAGTACCCACGAAACACAAGACAGCATGTTTGTCACTGCCTGTGTTCTGGCAAGTCGGTACACCTTGTAATTTCTGATAAGATTAATCTATCTGTCAAGATTCCCGAGAAAAACAATGCACACAGCTCAGGAGATTCAGAGGTCAAACCCATTCCACTTCAGCTTGGGGCTGGAAAATGGACCAAGACTCAGCCCACTATCAGAAAATTGTGCACTCATGTTCGGTCAGGATTTTAGTCTCTTAATGAGCTGAATAAGAGGAGGGGGCTGTAGAATTCTGTGTACTTTACTGCTGTGACGTGCCAGTGCAGGTTCTGTCTCGCTCCACCAGGGACCTGCCGCTGGACACTGAGCCACTGTCTTGAGACACTCAAATTGTACTGCGGTTATTGGCCTGCTTCAAAGGGGGACTGGCTTCAGACAGCAAGACTGTCTTTGAACACTAAAATTACACAATAAATTCTTACCCTCCACTACAAGACCCACTCAACTTCAACCACACTGCCTCAGTACAGTTGTGGGCCAAGTCACCTATCTAGCTTGCAATCTACGATGGTTTCATATTGAGTCCATTTGCTTTTGTGCTAATACCAACTCAAAATAAATCAGTCAGAATGTCATTGTTTAACGTACACTGAGCGGGTAAAATGAGCCGACTGCAATCAATATGACGACTGCTGCAGCTCATCACTTGTAGTGTACTAATTAGCTACAGGCTACCTAATGACATCTTAGAAAACTAGATCAGTAAATAATCACAATGAATGAGAGGGTCTTAGCTTATGAACTAAAATCAGAATGATCTGAAGAGATTAATCTTACCTAACAAGTGAACAGTAGAAAAAATAGTCGGCAGGTTGTGATTAGGCCAGTAAAATTAATGAATTCTAATCACGGTTTTCAGGCAGCTTAGTTTGACTCAGCTCTGCTGCACGGAAACATAATTTGAGGCAGGAGGCTGTAGCTATTCTGTAGCACAGTGGATCATCAACTGGCGGGGCACAGAGCTGTTATTGCAGGTGGCGCGCGCGCACGCGCACGTGTGTGTGTGTGTGTGTCTGGGGGGGTGGGCGGTGTTGTGGTAAGCAGACAAAAGTGCCCTGATGCTAGAAAAATTTGCTAACCTGAATTTTTTGTCTATTTCCATTGCCCTGATTGTTAGTGATTGATAAAAATTAAATCCGCTTTTTCTGGGGTGGGGGGCATGAAATTTCTTTGGTCTCAGAAGGGGGACGTGACAGAATAAGTTTGAGACCCACTGGCCTAACAGAAGGGTGAAATCCAGTCTAACAACTTCACTATGTAAATTGCATTTTAATTAGTGCTACAATTTTTGTAATTCATTCGAAAATGTGGTGGCCATTTTCAAAAAGCAACATGGCTTCAAAGCAAACACTGCAAAGGGACTAGACTTTATGTTTATACCATTCAATCCTTTTGGGCAAAGCATAAAAGGCATTTAGACTGTCTACAAGTTTGCCCAAGACGTGGATAGGTTTTTGAGCTGCACAGTTTGTAGCTGGGCTATATAGCTGCCCATCAGAAATGGGACAGAAGTCACATTGTAACTTTAATACGATAGCCTAACTGTCCATTTACCGCAGCTCATCACTCTAAGTGAATATCGAATGTAATCATAGTTTTATCATGAATAACTCATGACCGTGTTTAGTAAGTGTGGCTGTTGCATGATTGATTAGCTAGCAAAATGTGACGAAATATTTATGGTATTGTTGTAACATTTTTGTGATTTCCTCTGTGGTGGTAAGGCCCATTGCTCTTAAGGTGCTGCTATTGTTCTGGGCCCATATACACAAAGAATCTTACCGCTAAAAGTAGGTCCTAATTGCCGGATTTAGGAGGAACTCCTAAAAAAAATGGGCGTGTCAGTCGTAAATATAGGACTCCTAATTATTTTTACTAAGTGTTATTCACAAAGCATTTTAGGCCAAAAAGTAGCTCCTAAGTCTGGGAGAGCTTAAAAGGAGAGAACCATGAGAAACAACCAAACAAGCCCTGAAATAAAATGTTTGACAACACTTAGTTACCTTGACACCGGAAAAATGCAACTTTGCAACGTGGACAATTAGGGATTTCACATTCATCTGTCAGTCGTTCGATTCAACAACCAACCAATTCGCTCTGTGAACCCCATATCATCCGACAGTTTATCCGTTTTCCAATGGACATTTGCCAACAACACAGAATCAAACTTGAATTCATGCCCATCTCAAGTATGCCCGGTATCATAAGTGCTATGGACGAGACCCACAAGTTATTTCTCCCGCTCAAGATGAAGAGTTATTTGTAAATAGAAAAAAATAGTTAATTCTATCAGCACCCGATGCCAAATACAATATTTTGGACATTGTTTCGAAATGCCCAGGATCCACGCACGACTCGCATTTTAATGGAAAGCAGCTAATGCCAATTATTTGACAGGTATTATGTATTTGTGGGATGCTACTTCCTTGGGGACAGTGGCTTTGGTGCTGTACCTCCTTCTGCTATGCATGAATTATTATCCTACGCCGCGCGATTAACGCGAAGCGGGGATATAGCATTGGGCTCCGTCCGTACGTACGCCCGTACGGACAGTAAAATTGAGGTGGCGGGGGATATTGCCATGTTAGTGGCAAACACTTGTTTTATTAGGCAATTCAGCGAGGGTTACATTTAATAGATCATCATAATAATACCAGCCTATGTTATATTCTGTATGCATATTCAAATTGTAGGCTATAAACTGCAAACCAAACTTAGCATGCTTTCCTGTTTGTACGATAGCCCGTTTATGGGCTGCAATCTCGGACCTCATCTGCGATTGCACTCCATTCCACCGCCTCTCGCCGTCCGAGACACCGGGGAGTGCAGCATTGATCTGTTGGTCGATATTATCGCACGCATCCCGCTTGGATTTGCAGTTAACCCCCGAGCCAAATTTCCCTTTGATTATGTGCTTTCGCTCCAGCACCAACTGGACCAGCAGTAGTAACTGGTCATGGCTCCAGTTGGGCTTTCGCGTCCTTTCAGATTTTTCGTCCATGACAGTTTAGGGCAAACAAACTTGAACGGTCCAACATTTAAATGGTCGCAACATATTCTCGTTCTCATTGGGTAATAGTTTGCTCATTATTGGGGCAAATGACGCGTTTCATTAATAACTCGTTTAACGCTATTAACGTTTTTACAATTTATCTCTTTCCTATACGTTTATTTGCCTGAGCATGATATGGGGGAACCGCGCATTACGCATTTTCAAAAGTGCTCAAAATGTTATTATTTTACGCAGAAACTAGAAAAACAATACGACGAACTGGAGAAAATTAGTACTGCAAAGGAACTTGGCTGAGGCATTACGTAGCCGACTAGCAAGGAGTGGTTTTATAGGTTAAGGTTAAGGTTAAGGTTAGGCTTAAAGTGAGGGCAGTGTTTAAAATTGGGACTGCCGTTCCGCTCTCTACATTGAAATGCATTGGAAAACTGCCGTACCCGTAGCAACTGCCATTATTTTATGGAACAAACTAGCCGCTTGGACTATTTTCTCATTTTTTCATCCATAGATTGTATGTGGGATATTTTCTTCAATGGGCAGCCCAGCCACCAAACAACCAATCACCGTGCTCACTGTACCGAGACTCGTGCATGAGAATTGACATCAGCCATAGGAACGGAGATTACTCCCACCTATCTCAGAGCTACTCCTCCTATTCCAGGAGTTACAAGTTTTCTTAACTAAAAGTTGCTCTCAGCGACTTTGCGAATAACTTTTAAGATTTTACTCCTACATAAAATGTGATAGCGCGACCTAGAAGTAATCCTAGTGGTAAGATAAGATGCTTTGTGAATACGGGCTCTGTTCTACACTGTAACTACAAGCACTGTAACTGTACTGCAGATACTGTTCTGGCCTGCTCCACTCGGTGTAAAAGCTGAAGGTAGTCCAACTACATATTAGAGTGTGTGACTTTCTTTGGCCAGGCAGTGTAAATCCAAATGCCTGAGAGCATATTCGAGCTCCAGAGCACCTGTGGGATTGGTGCCTATGATGCGGAGCACACATTTTGAGTGATATGGAAAAACCTAGCAAGTCCAATTTTGGGCTGAGTTAGGACCATTTTTGTACTTACTAGGCTTTGCCTCATCATGTACAGTAAAATACATACAGATTAATCTCTGATTAACTAGGTTTTGCTAAGACCAAACCAAGCAAGTCATCAATATTTAATCTTTTGTGTTGCAAAAACCTAGCAAGTTGAATTCTGTTGCCAATGCTGAGGTAACATACCTTTTCTGTGATCTGTGAGGTCAGTCATGCAGAGCATTGGATGTAAAAGACATTCTTGGTCATTTATCATAATTCACATGCTGATCATGACTGAAAAATGGCTTGAAGACAGAAGCAGATGGTGGAGTCTGCACTGAAAAACTGCCAAACGTCACTGCAGCTACCCAATTGCTAGGTTTATGTCCATCATTTGCTATTCTATTTTGGATGGAAAAACCTCATAAGTTATACTGCCATGGTTCCTGACAAGTAAAGAAAAAAAATGTCCTCATTTAATATTTCTTAAGATGTAATGGACAAATAACTATTTAGTCAGATTCATTCTTTGACAAAATTTTAACCTAATAGGGAAACAGTTTTCTGTCTTTTTCTCACTATATCATTTTTTTCTACTTACTAGGCTTTTCCATAACACTCAACGCATGCAGTTGATCACAAGGTGCTTCCATTGCCATCCTTCATTTATTGCACAATGGATGGCAATATTTGCGAGTATGGTAATAAGATTATTATAAGATCTTTTTTTTGGATCATTGGTCTGCACAGTGTATGTGTTTTATCACCTTTTTCATGAAAATACAGTAAAAGTTACAAGTGCGGTTTAAATCAAATTTGACAACAAGAAAAATCTCTGTTGTTTTAAATGACTTACCTGCCAATACATACTTTTTGATCTCATTGGCTTTATGATGCAATGTTTTTGCACAAGTGCTTTATAGTTTCACACCTTTCCACATTATGTCATGGTTTGGAGGCTTTGAGAGCCTTCTTTGTTGCTCTCGTCCGAGACAACATCATTTTGCTCTCAATCGAATTCTTGGGCCAGCTGGCATTAATTGGGGGCATTGCCCAGATTCTATTTAAACCCAACTTCCGCCTCAATTCCCTTGCTAGAGTGTCAGTGCTATGTTTCGCACTTTAGCCAGTAAGGTCTCTAGTGAGATCTTAGGGTTTAGTTTCATATTTGAGGAAGAGTTCTAGTTAGTAAGGGAATCTTTCTGTGTGTTCCTCTTTCTGTTCGTCCTGTCGAGCTCGCTTTGCTTCCTTGCCTCGGTCTACATCTTGGTCCGTTGGTAGTGCGATTCCCACTCTCCTGTTTTGTTTGGTGTCTCTCTCCCTTCTGCGTGTCCTCCTTTATTTCTGCCCACTGCGTTTGGCGTCTCAAACTCACCACCCATCACACATTAAGCACTTGCCATATACAACAAATCGCCGGTTCCTTGGAGGTTTAATGTTATTGAGTTTACACACTGAGAGATAAGAGTACAGTATCAACAGGTGCTTTCCTGTCTGTACAGTAACTGCATGGTTACCGCCTAGGAATTCTTATTTGTATTTTCCACTACTGTTTAGTCAGCATTAAACTACCTTAAATATTTCATCACATCAACACATCTTGCTTTCCATGCAAATCGCATTACAGGGAATTTAATTGTTTATTGAATTAAAGTGTTTAAGTCTCCTCTGAATATTGTGTGTTTCATTAAGTGTGTGGTTAGAAGTATAAAGCCTTTAATGGAATGCTATTTATTGCTGTTACTGATGATATAAATAATATTCAGTGTAACACTGATGGACTTTTGTGCGGTATCATAACCACATTAGATGCTTTGTATAATTGTCAGTAATTAATTATTAAGTAATTAACGTTTGTTATGTATTTATTTTCCATTTTATTGTGGCTCCCTTTTGTTTCCCTTCTCCAAGGGTGTTTACTTTGTTTCCTGCTCCCAGCTCCCCGCTCGCCTTCCCCACTCCATGCAATCATTGTTTCCTGTTCCCCTGCGTGTAACCACACCCCTCGCCCCGCTCCTCTGCCTGCCTGCTGACCTGCCCCCTGCTCCCTGTCTATGTAAGCTCTCAGTCTTGTTTGTTACATTGCGAGTCTGTCTCAGTTTACTGTCACGTATGCATGTTTGAGATCCAAGTCTGAGTTTATGGTTTTGACTTTCTTTCTCCCATGATTTACGAGTTTGGATTGCACTGAGTGTCCGTTTGCTTTTGGCTTTTCACATTCAAAAGTATTTTGGCTTATGATTCTGTCTGCTCCCCTCACTCTAGCCAAGTTCTCTTAGAGATTCTCTGACCAACTCATCGGGCCATAAACGGCACATAATACTCTCTGGGCCTGAGCTACTAAGATCCCAGGTAAAGAGGGCTAAATTGTGTGCTTGTGGTAACATTTTGGGCGTTTAGTTCGCTTACATCTTGCAGATGATAAGCCAAAGGCCCATTTATGCTCAACGTTAAGTACGGATACAGATTTGAATGTTTGCGTTTGTTTACGTTCGCAGGAAGCTTGCGGATACAGGCCAAACGGAGCAGTACCACGGAATATCGTGAGGGCAGTATTGAGTTTATAGTATATTTATTCACCAAATCACCAGAGTCATGAAGAAGATCTGCAAAGGATAGCGGAATTCGAGGAGCGTCTCTCTGCGCTTGTACGAAACTACAAACATTTGTGACGCGTCCGGCCCAGGGTATTGAGACAAATAGATGGTTGCCAATAGTCCTGAAGAAATCGGGGCGGCTATGGGTGTGACAGGGGAAGTTGTCAAAAATAAATGTCATATGTCATACATGTAATACATCTCCCGTATTGGCAGTACTAAACACCAGAACTCCCCATTGAAGGGGCGGCTGAGGTTTAGTAGCCTCACGTGGCCAAACTTTATGCATCAGCCAATCCCACACCACATGGCATCCAGTATTTGAGACAGTGTACATGAGAAACTGTTTTGGGTGATCCCAGCAGTGAGAGCTACTGTATACTGATATGAACCAGTTGCAAGAAAATGGAGAGTAGCGAGAGTAGCAGGTATGGCATAACTTCTCCTTGTGACTGGCTCCAAATCAGCGCTGATTTCATCTAACAGCTCAAAAATGGCATTGCTGGATAGGCGATATGTCTGGGTTATTCTCTCCTGTGACATCCCAAACATTGTCACACGGATGGAGAACACCCATTCTTGGCGTACTCACCGCCTGTGTCTTCTCCTTGCGGCAAAAATGGGAGCCATGTCTGTGCGCAATTACATGGAGCCAAATTGTACTTACCCTTCAAAGGTATTAAATAGCAAATGCAATCACTATCACTGAAATTGCTTTCAGTCTTGATAAGTCATTATGCATGTGCTAAAATTTTGTATTTGTATTTTCTCCTCCCATATTTTGCACACTAGGAAAGGCACACTCCTGATTACATATTCTTTACAGCCAAAAGTACTAACTGCACAGAATGTGCAAATTTGCACACTTCAAAGATGCAGCAGCTGAGTAGCTGAGATTGCTGGTTAATTTGCGGGTGATATGACATTTGCATGTGTTTCTATAGACGCAAAGCTTTAGTAGATCAGGCCCTAAGTGTGGTCTGTTTATTGTATTGTACAAGAGAAGTATAATCTCCTCAGAGTTATACTCAATACCTTTGGCTATACGTATATCCCAGCATCCTGTTGGCCTTTGTAATTACTACAGCACAGTGGCAAGAGCCTGTTAGGGTTTGGTCAACAATCACTCCCAGATCTTCTTCAAGAAGAACACATTCCAGTTTTAAACCTCCCATAAAGTAATCTTGTCACATTTTGTTATTACATGTCGACCTTTATATTTTTTGTATGTTGAATTTCATTTGCCACATTTCTGGCTACTCCTGAATTCTATCTAAATCATCCTGAATCACTTTAGTGGACTCTAAGCTGTTAGCCAAAGCCAATGTAGTATCATCTTCAAATTTGGCTAATGTTCCAGTCAAGGTCATTAATGTAGATGAGGGAGAGCAAGGGTCTCAACACGATCCCCGAGGGAATCCACTTTCCACAATGCCTAGCTCAAATGACAACCCTCTGACCACAACTCTGTATTCCTCGAATACCTATACCCCCTCTAATTCCGATGGTTCTTATTTTGAAAATTAGTCACTTTTGTGGAACTGTGTGAAATGCTTTTTTTTAAATTCAAGAATATTATATCATAGGGATTGCTCTGATCAGAAGGCTTAGAGGCCTTTTCAAAGAATTCCAAAAGGTTTGTCACGCAAACTTCCTTTATATAAACCAGCATACCTTCAGGTAATAATTCCAACTTGTCTTTAATGACATATTCCAGTATTTTACATCCATTGCACATTAAACTAACAGGCCTGTGGCGGCTACCTAGATAGGCAACCTGGCCCACAATTCTATTGAGGCAGTAGAGTCCGCGCATGGAAGTCCTGTAGTGTAGGACAACCCATTACTGTGTAATTTCACTGAAAGAAAGACAGTACTGCTGTTTTATGGCAGTCTCTATGTGGAGCAGACCAGTCACTGCTGTACATTTTCAATGTCTTCAGACCGCAGCTCAGTGTCCTGAGCCAGTCCCCCAGTGGAGCAGGACAGTGACTGCCAGACTATATCATCGGCCTGCTGATAAAACCTTGTATCTCCAATTTGATAAGAAACAAAAACTTGTATGTCCACAACATTGCAAAATACAAAATTTTTTGACAAAATTCTTGGAAGAAAAATAGTCATCCTACCCGAACACAGCTCGACTGAATTCTTACATGCAAAATTAAACTTTAAATGAGAGCATAAAAAATTAGTATCATTTTGAAGGTACAAGGTTTTATCAGCAGGCCGATGATATGTTATCAATTGCTTATTTCCGTATTGCCTTGGTATTGGCCTGAGGGTCGCCGGCCGAAGGCTAATACCGCGACCCAAAGGCCAATACCAAGGCAATGTGAAAAGCAATTTTTAATATTTTTATTAATTGGTTAAGTATGTTGTGCTATCATGACAATATTATGACTATGACTTCTGATGTAGGGTACCTCAAGACTCGGCCAATACAGCTTCAGGCCGGCTAATACAGGTCAGCAATACATATAATGGCAAAACATTTTTACTTTATGCGAGCAATAATATACTTAACAAATTAATAAAGTACAGTATACAGGGTGTTTAAAAAAACATATACACAACATTAATCATCGATTATACTGTACAAAACTACTGAATTTTATTTTTATTGGTTAGGGTATCATTTGGAAGAGTAAAACCAGCTCTTTCTAATGACATTTCGTTTTTAAAATTTTAATTCAGTAGTTTTTGTACAGTGTTATTCATGATTAAAGTTGGGTATACTTTTCTTTGAAACACCCTGTAGAAAACAACATGCTACAGCCCCAATTGTGAATAGGTGTGCCTTTGCTGAACGAATAGAATTAAAATAAAAATGAAGAATCCAACTTGAAGTGTCAATAATGTTCACATGTTGATTGGCTGTCAATGTTTTTGCATAATGTTGATTAGTGGCAACCGACCCAGCTCCTTGGGATCAACTGTTCTATAGGTTTTCATGTCAACATAGATCTGGTAAACCTCACTCAACTAGTATACAGCTCATCATGATCTGGCACTGTTGACTGCAGGGGCACGTCTATGGGAGGGTTGCAATGGGTATTTCCCACCGGGAGGTAAGCCTTGCCCACCAAGAGGATTCATCTACCTATCTAATGAAAACTATGAAAAAAGTCAACCTTCAAGCTATTTTTGAGACTTCTGATTTCGGGTAATTTTTGCATTGGACATAAAAAGATTCCAAGCTTTCCTACTGGCTGTTTTGAAAGCATGGGTGTGCTTAATCAGTGCTCTTCTTTGACATTATTGCCAAACCAGGATAGCTCTATTGTTTCTCATGCACAGTCTAGTCATGAATAAATGAGCTGTTCAACCTGTTTGTAGATTGCTGCAGTCAGCATTTTAATTAAAAAGGCTAATATCCTTGATTATCGTTCATTCTTTTTTCTGGTTCTAGTAAGTTATATTAGTAGTCTTGTTTCGCACCACAGGTGAGTTTGCACGTTTTGCAAGCTGTGCGTTTCTTTTGAGTTACCTGGTCACCTGGTGGCTATTGGTTTTCAGATTTGCGGGCAAGCTGGCAAGCTCAGGCATGTGATAGCAGATTAGTTGGTTGTCACTGGAGTTGGCTCGTTGGGTATAAAATAATTTTATAGAAGTTTAGCGCAATTAGTATTATTTAACTAACTGTGTAAGTCTTTTTGCATGGATAGGTGTCTCATTGAACAAGACTGGGTCAGAAGAATATGTCTGGATCATGTTGCTACTACAATGCTGATTTCCTTCGGCGCCTTAATGGTAAATCCCATTATGTGTTAGCATTGAGCTAACGGGTTAAGTGCAAAATATTTGTTGACCCCGCAATTACTATTTATTTTGGTATTAGCTAGAACCTGTTTAGGGGCGGCAGAAATTCCTCTTTGCAGCAACAAGAACAGTCAAAAATTCCTTTCTTAATGTGTGATAAATTTGGAATGAGCAGAAGAACTTAATATAGCAGGCTAATGACGTAACTATGTCACTGCCACTTAGCCTCAGTGTATTGGAGGGAAAATCCATATGGAAATTTATAATGGGGTTCGGACACTTTCCAGCAAGTACCTAGATTAACCTGTGGGGTATACGGATGATATTGAGCACATCAAATTTGTAGCTTATTGTCAAAGATGTAATGTTCTTACACCTATATTCAAATTTATAGTCCATTTTTGTGAACTTATCTTGTACACAAACATACAGATTCATTCTCGGCCCATCAGATACCTCAGTTTCAGCAAAGGTTTAAGACCGTAACTCAATGGAGGCCAATCAGAGACATAAATTGGAAAAAACAAAGTTGATGCTTTATTTACTAGCCATTGGCTACCGAAAACTCATTGAACCTGCTAACAAGCAAACTTTCACAGCCGGCTGCTTTTAGCTAGCGATTTTGTGGTGCATAGACATCAATAGAGAACACTGAGTTCTCAGTGGTGTTGTATCTACATCATGTGTCCAGATCTGACTGCATTTTCACCTCGGTTAATAAGCCATGGCTTCCTCTGAAAAGAATAAAAATGTATCGAATAAGCTGACAGGCGCTTGTTTGTACCCATCCAAGGGATGTTGCTACCAGGTCGCTTGACGTTAGAGCGGTAGTGATAAAACTAATCTTCCCCATGGTGAAACTCCATCAATCAGCCAAGGCCAAGAAACGAAGAGGAGAATCCGATCAAGCAAAGGATAAAACCAGAGAGAGGATTGGAAAGGGTTTAGGTCGTTGTGAGAGGTTCGGGATCGATTGGGTCTGAAGACAGACGCAGAGCTATGCTTCTTCCGTCTTGATTTGTAAGTACAAGGCTAACTTTACTAGTTGGGGTTACATCAGAGCCGACCGTCAGAATTCCACCTGGTGGAAACGGGGTTAGGTTTTGGTTTAGGCAAGAAATTTGACTTAGCTGGGTGGCCAGAAACTTGCCTTTAGGTTTAGGTGGGGGGATATTCTGACGGTCACATCTGCTGATGTAACACAGGCCTGCTGTGGGGACGTAGGGCTTTGCTAACTGAAGTCCTGAACAAGGAGGTTTGTTATCTTGTCGTGCTAACACTGTGTGAAATCTTCAGCACGCTGCCAAAGAAGCGGTAACATTACCAGAGTATTGCAGGAGGATCCCTGCTAAAAGTTTGTGTGCAATCGTCCTAGAATGACAACATGATCCGAGCAGGCAGGATTATGAAACAATTTTGTTTATGGATTGTGGTCACGCTAACATTACATTGTATTTGGCTAGAGAGACATACAGTCAGTCCAGTTTCACCCCAACATCACACTAAATAGCATTATCATGCTGCACAGTCGTGGGTATAAACGTAAGTTACTTATTTATTTCAGCTATCAAACTCGTGTTTTAGTGAGTCCCGTTGTAGTGCTGCTCTCAAAAATATTAGGGTAGCAGTAATGTTACCGTACGGCATTTTAGCTAAAATAATGCATTGTTGTTCTTTTTGATATTTTGTTACTCTTTATCTTACGTGACAAAATGACTACAACTGTGTGTCATAAGTAATATTCCTGAAAAGACATGCAAAATCACTTTACCTTGTCAGCTGACCTCGTTATGTGCAAAGAAGTGCATGAATCTGAGAAGTAGTGGAGGATGCGAGTCAAGTGTCTGAGGGTTATTTAAGACAGTGCATTTACACCCGGGAACTGTAGGGGCGCTGTTTAGTCAAAAGTTTAAGAAACTGTCATGTATTGCTTTAACCGAGTGAGCTAACCCGGCAGCATGGACATTCACATTTGACGGGCTGGTCCGTCTGTTGGGGCCCAGCGAAAGACAGGCGCCCTCAACCCCAGTGCATACTGTGTCCACAGTGGAGCCCAGCATTCAGCACATCTACCGACACTCAGCAAATCGCTACTGCATCACTGTCAGGGACACCAAACTTCTGTCCTCCGCAAACTCCAGGCATACCATCCTGCGGCTCAACCGTGTCAGCTTTTATCTAAAATATGGATAGCCCATCTGAGCAAATTTTAGTAAGTAATCTCAAGTGCCCATTTGGACTAACTGTGAGAAGCCTTAGTGCGGGCAAAAACCAGTCTGGACAGAATATTCTGTTTTGCATAGTGCCATATCTTGCTTTGCTAGTCGCAAATGTGTTTCCCATTCAGAACAAGCAAAAATATTCACTAAATGAGGATACACTAATTGTAAGACAGCACTTTAACTTGATAGCAGTTTCCGTACACATGCCTCTAGTATCCCTAGAGTTAGGGCGATGTCTGCATGGCTGGAAAACCAGCACTGTTCAGAGACGGGTGAAAGTATTGTGCAGCCACTCAGACAAACCTGCATTTAGAAAGTAACTTTTGTGATTTAATTGCTCTCACAACAGACCATTTCATTGTAGCTTACACACACACGCGCGCGCGCGCGCACACACACACACACACACACACACACCAGCCACAACATTAAAACCACCTGCCTAATATCATGCAAATACCCCTTGTGCCACCAAAACTGCTGTTCACTTGAACTCCCTGACCAAGGGTTTCAAATCAGAAGATTTCTCAGCACACTGCACTCCCTCCACCAGCTTTTCAGCCTCCCCATGGAACCTGCTCTCTCCCCCAGGTAAATGGTGCGCACATAATCAGCTGATGCACATGATGCAAAGGAAAATAGACTCACTGGACCAGGTAAACTTCTCAAATTGCTCCAAGATCCAGTTTTGACGTTGAAGGAGGTTTCGTCAGTGGGTTGAGGTTAAAATGAGCACTCTGACCAGTCTGCAGCTGCAAAGTGCTGTATGCAGCACTAAAACTGCATTTTACGATACATTCCTCATGCAAGTAACATGAAATTCTTTATGACTTCTGCTCCCAGTAGCCATTCTGTTGATTGGGACCGGATGGGATGGCCTTTGTAGTATTTGTGTATTGAAAAGCCTGGGTGCCCAACACCCTGTCACTGGTTCAAGATTCGTCCATCCTTGGACCTCTGTCGGTAGGTACTCACCACTGCGGACAGGCAGCACCTCAGAGGCTGTGCCCCCTCAGAGATGCACAGACCCACTCGTCTGGCCATAACAATGCTGCCCTTGTCAAAGTCAATCACATCCCATTCCTCTCATATACGAGATGTGAAATACAAGACCACTAAACATCAAGGCCTGCCTGCAAACTTTGACACGTGCTGTTGCTGCGAGATAAACAACATGAGAAATGGGAGAAAGGAGCTTATTGATAAGCCTGGCTAAATGGAGCGCATTGATTGCAAAGCTAGCTAATTGGTGGGGCGAGTCAGTGGAACCCAGCGAATGGAGCAATGCGATTGGAGGGCCCAGCTAATGTCAGTGGGTTTACTGAGGTGTTTTTACAAATTGCAAAGAGCCATGGTTCACACTAAATTGAAATGACAAATGCACATACGGTTAGGTTCATACATATTTACAGAGACACAATTTTCATTGTTTTAGTTTTATACGCAAGCACAATGGATTTGAAAAGACACAAGATGTGCTTGAAATACAGACTTTAAACTTCAATTTAGTTTTTTTTTTCTTCAAAGATATTGCCAAGATAGAGGCCCACAACTATTTAATGCACAGCCGCTTACTTTTAGGACTCAAAAGTAATTTGACAAACTGACATCATCTATAATTAAATTGTCATTTTTAATATTCGGTGGCTAATCCTTAGCAGTCAAAGACTGACAGAAGTCTGGAATCTGTAGCCGTCACCAGACACTGAGTTTCTTCCCAGGTGATGGTTCTATCACTGCATTTGCCTTCAGTCCTTCCCTTTTGTTTGGGTGTTTCGCCTTTAGCAAGTGAAATGCACGTTCAATTACATTCAGGTCATGTGATTGACTTTTCTGTGGTACAATGTTCCGCCTGTTTTCCTTGAAAAATGTCTGGTTGTTTTTTCAGTATACTCTCAAGTAGGGTTGCCACCTGTTCCATATTTTTTATAATCGTTTCATACTTGATGTTGTGTTGCATTCCTTGACTAATCAATAATGAACGCCATTTGTTCCATATTCTGTATGTAAGTAATGAAATTAATTATAATCAACAGCGTTAAAACTGATTTTTTACATGATTAACTCAACAAGAGAGGCAGTGACTTAAATTAAATTTCAGGAAAAATGGTCACTTTTCCTCCGCTTAGCTTCTGTGTGCGTGTCAAGGTGTGAATCTGAAAGACAGGCAAATCAGGGAACTAAGCTTTAACGGGGCCCCTGAAGGATAATCAATTATGTCCACGTCAATATCAAATATAGGGCCAACATCTCGTGCCGTCTGATATAAAGGGGTCGGGTCCCCCACCTATGTCAATATATAGCAAGTTAGCTTTGGCAGCAACACTATTTCTTGGAAGCTGTTATTCAAGCTCATTGGCTAGTCAGCTTGACTTTTCAAAATGAATATAGTACTGGTATTTCACTGAATGCAACATGAATTGGGGTATTTCCCTGAGTGCAACAAGAATTGAATGTACAATTTATTGTTTAAACAACTGATAAACTATGGATGTAGTTTATTCCATTTGAACATTTTCTTTTAGTGAAAATATATTTCTCCATTCTATAAGATGCTTTTTGATTGATTTTGTGACTATTTACCCAAATTAAATCCAGGCTTAGTTTCTCATACATTTTTTTTTCGGTCACACTTTAGATGGTGTTTCTCGTAGTGGTGCTATACAGCATGTATAATGCCTTCATAAATGAAACATTATGTCTTTATAAATCAAACATAAGCAAAAGTCATGCTTTGTAAAAGGTGATATAACATGTCCTTATTTAGCATGTGATGCCAATGATATAACTGACAATGTCACTTAGCTGGTGGCTAAATGCAATAAAGAGTGACAATGTCAGCTACGTGAGATTGTCATTATCACATCTGGCATCATATGCTGAATAAGGATGTGTTATTTCACCCTTTAAAAACACAAGATTTGCTTATGTAAGATTTATAAAGACATTATGTCTCATTTATGAAGGCATTACACATGCTGTATAAAGCATTTATGAGCAACACTTCATTTAAAGTGTGACCCAGTTTTCATACCAAAACCTGAAGGCCTACTCCAAGTGATTATTTTCCCATTTGATGTCAAGGGAAACACAAAAATAACAACTAAAAACCCTCAGTCTAAACTGTTGTCTTGTTCATGCCTGTATGTTGAATTTCACATTTTTGTCCTCAGGAGTTTACAGTTGTACTTTCACTGTGAAAAATGGGGAGTTTGATTCCAAATAGCAATCAGAGGATGTTCACTTCGGACTTATGGCAGTGGTGACTCTTTTGGGTCAGGTGGCCTCTTCAGTGTAAATCCACTACCCAAACTCTTGAAATTTAAATCAAAAACAGTATATCAAAAATGATTATAAGTGTATTTTTATGCTCTTAGCCTGCACCATTTAATGTGTTTCTACCCCTGATACCTTCACCTTGAGAAAGTAATGTCAATGTCGGAATCGATCCTTCCTTATCAAGATTGCAGGGGAGTTGGAGCCTAAACCACCAAACTTTGGGCGACAGTCAGGTGCACACCGTGGACAGCTTGCCAGAACACTGCAGGGAGTAGACACCCTTCGCTCACACACGCGTAACAATTAACCTACCAAGCACGGTCCACACAGAGGGGTCCCAGGCCTGATTCAAACTCATGGAATTCTTGCTGTGAGGCAACAGCACTATCTGCTGCATCAGCACGCTGCCCCTGGGCTTACAATGTAATGATCTATTTGTAAGAAATTCACTTCTGTAGACTTAATTCACTCACATCCACCGACTCCTCTGGACGGTGGACGGGCATATGTTGGAATCACCCCTGGGCGTCCGTCCATCTGTCTGTCCAGCCACAATTTTTTGGTTTTATTCCAGAAACTGCAGTTTTTGTTGGATTCCTTTCATTTTTGTTTTGTGGGTCAATAGTGATTTGAAGAGGATCCCGATTGATTTTGGTGATGATCGTAAAATTTCTCACGGAGCTGCAGCACCGAATTTGGCACATACATGGATTTTACTGTTCACATTATACATAGTGCAATTTTTGGTGTATCATCCTTATTTTTATATGCCCCCTCCCGTCTGTCAGTCCATACGCAATTTATTGTTCTCACTGAACAAACTACAATTTGGATTCTTTTTCTAGATAGTTGGATTCTTTTCATTTTTTATTTGTCGGCCAATGGTGGTATGAAGTGGATCCCTATCGCTTTTGGTGATGATTGGAAAATTGGTGATAAAATTTTTTTATCCGGCCATCAACAACGTTGCCATTTGGGTGCATTACCATGCTTGGTGTTGCTATCTTATAATATGCAACATAAAGCCACATAGAAAATTATTAAAAGCATATTACTTCTGTTGTGATTCTGCCTTGACTGCCATGTTTATGAATTCTGCTTTGTCTGACCATGATTTGTTGCACTTTGTCTCCCCCCGTCTGGTCTTATGTCATGTGATCGCTCACTGCCCCAGTCTTGAGTGCCACACTGATTTCATGGTTTCTGGGATATAAATCATTCCTTGCCAATCTCGTTTGCTTCCTTCACCTTGCTTTTCTATAATTACTAACCAGACTAACAGTTTATTATTTTTGTTCAAGATACTAACCCAAACTAACATTGTTTATAGTACTAACTTACTAAGGAGTCCCTGCACTTTACTAATTGATTAACGACCTCTCAGCACTCGCCCTATTCTAGTCTCCACCCCTTGTCTTTACTCAATCTACTTTGCTGCTGTTTCAGCGGAACCTCCGTGCTTGTTAAACTCTGTTCTGTCTCCTTATCTGTGCACGTTAGAATTCCCTAATTGAAGCCGTTTGTTTGTCAGTAGTCTGTCCCTGTGAACCCTCTCCGCGTTTTGGCTTTCGCCAATTTTGTGTTTTAGGAACTTCCTCTTGTTCATTCCCTTATTAATTAGTCTGATCCAGCTCACATGTTCCCTATCATAGCATGTGACTTCCCCTACGTGTATTTAAGCAGTCATTTCTCTCACAGCTCTTGTTAGAACGTTTTCCCTGTGCTGCGATCGTTGATGCCTTGTATTCATTGTATTATACTTCTGACTGGAACGTCCCCGATTCTGATTTTGGCTTTTTCTATGACACTTCTCAGCCTGTGTACCGCACCTGTTTTGGCTGACCCTGAGTTTTGTCTCTGCTGCCCTAATAACGAATCGATTACGTCTACTGGACCTTGACCTTGGATTCTCTGACATACCTGTGCCTGTGTACCGAAGCTGTTTTGCCCGACTCTGAGTTTTGTGTTTGCTGCCCTGTGTTCAGTTTGGATTACCTCCCTGGGATTCTGCCCTGAGGGGGTTTACCCCCCAACTTCAATAAAACTCATTTTTGCTGAAACTTCCTGGTCTCGCATTTGGTTCCAGAACGATACCTCACAACTTCATAAGATGCTTTTGTATTTCAAAGTGAATGCATGTCTTTCTTCTCATTATTTTCCCCCTTTTCTTTCTGGTATAAGTTGATATTTTTCTGGTTTGTCTGAAGGATATAATTCTTCAGGTTCCTGGGCAGGCATTTTAAATTTTTTGGCAAATTTCTTGTTTGAGCCCTTACAATAGTTCACGTGTCAAAATCAAGGTATTGTATTTACTCAGATGAAGTCTTCTCTTGATTTCTGACTTTGCCACTGATACACCGACCTCTTAGAGAATGTTTTTGATCAGGTCAACTGTTGTGAAGGGGTTTTTCTGAACCAGGAAAATAATTCTGTCATCCACCACAGTTATCTGTGGTTTTCCTGACCTTTTTATATCTCTGAACTCACTAGAGCATTCTTTTTTTTAAAGAATATAACAAAAAGTTCAAGTGGCCACATGAAATGGTTCTGGTTTTTTTCTCTGGTGGGTTTGTTTTGATTTTTCAGCCTCATAATGGCTTGCTTAACTGGCATTGACAGCCCTCTGGATTTCATTTTGAGAGTTGACAAGAATAGATTCCAAATGAATATGTAGCACTTGAAATCAACTTTTTTTTTACCTTTTATGTTTTCACTTTTTAATTAAATTATTGGGGACAAAAGCACACCTGACCACAGAAGAGCTGAGCATCCAATGGCCCAAACATTCCTAGTTCCTAGGAAAGGAAAGACCTCAAAAAAATGCTGCGATTTCTGCACCAGATACCCAATTTCTGATGTGTTGAACCTCAAACTGAAGTAGAATGTCCACTTTGAAGTCACATTTCTTATTTAATCTAAACTCTATTATCCTATGGTCGACAGCTAAAATAATATCAATTTCCTAATATTAATGGATTACTGTATTCTTGCACACAGTTCATAGGACACACACTAACATTCAAGTATTGGCACACACACGCGCGCTATTAGATTGACCCTCATATCTTTATTAATGTTAATTAAACTTGAATGCTGGAGCCATTATTGGTCTATGTAATTCTGCCATTACCCTTGAGATATCCCTCCCCCTAACGTATTGCCTAGCTCTTATCCGTCTACCTAAGATTCACTCTTTTGTTCCTGAAGGTATCACAATCAGTGGGGTCCAATCACAGCCCTCTATCTCAGGCCATGCTGAGGTGAAACAGTCCCACATAATAACAAGAGACCTGCCCTGACCAAACTACCACTACACATTAAGGCTCTAGTCGAATGTTTTCTGCTCTAGTGTGAGTTAATACACCTGCCGTTAGTTGTCTGAGGACAACGTGAAAAATCACAAGACATTCAAACTCTGAATGTATGACCACCCCTACTATCCACCAAACTGAGATTAGGTGCTCGCCAAAATGTTTACGGAGAGCGTTTTTTAGATCATTCCACAGCAAACTGAATAGGGCTTCCGGCCTTACCCCCTCCAATTTCCATGAAACCTATTTTAAGAATAGTCCTTAGGAACAATAATGAGTTGCCCAGATTTCAGCGTCAACGGTGTAATAGCTTTTGAGATACACACCATTGAAATATGCCAACCATGCCCATGGACCATACCAAGTTCCATTGACCAGCCCAAACTCCTTGATTGTAAAAATTGATAGGACAATTTTTTTTTACAACTCCTTGTAAAAATTGATAGGACAACTTGATCACAATGAAAATGCTAACTAATCCAAAGAGGTGGCTTTTGATAGTTTTCTACTTACTTAAAAAGCCTTTAAATATCACAGATCGTGAACAGATACATTGTATATCGACTTTGTAAGTACCAAAACGCATTTGGCCCCTTAACTTTGGTTTGGCTTGAAAAAAAGCCAAGCCAAAAGTCTGAAATACACCACAGACCAAAAACCCAAAATTTACATTAAACATCAAATGCTACTGAAATTTCCTTCAAACAATTTGGTTGTACTCCTGAAAAACGAAGTGAAACCGAATTGTTCTATCTCCTTTACTGGGAAACTTAAGATCTCTATGTTACAAATTGTCCAGCATCATCAATAAAGCATCTTAAAATTGCCAATCTTGAAGTCTTGATTTTTTTTTAAAATTAGAAATATCAATGCACCATTTTATTTTAAATACTAAGTAACGTGGCTTTAATTGTTGCATATTGTATCCTGCTACCAATATCTGTTTAACTTTTATGGGTTTTTTTAAGATAAAAAACCTTCTTGGATTAATTAGCATTTTCATTGTGATCAAGGATAGTTTTCCTATCAATTTTTACCTGAAGGAGTTTCGGCTAGTCGATGGAACTTATTAAATATGCACATAAAGGATAAGAGATGACTTGTATGAAACTTTTCCAGCAAATTTAAACTGTCAACATTACCATTTACCAAATGGCACTATAGGCGAGGTCGGCAAATTTCAAAGGCGAGTATCTCAAAAACTATTGCACCATTGGCGCTGAAATTTGGGCAAGTCTTTATTGGTCCTAAGGGTGTATTCTTAAAATAGATTTCACAGAAATCAGAGGGGGTAAGGCCAGGAGCCCTGTTCAGTTTGGCGTGAAATGACCCTTTTATGTTTACTTTCGATATTTGAAAGCCCATTCTTTGTGTGATGATTTTTTTTCCATGTGATGGCCTTTTCACAGTGCGATGGCTTTTTCTGTGGGAGATTTCTTTTACTTAGTACTTAGTATTTTGTGGCTTGTTCCATGAGTGACTGCTTTTTCGGTGCCAGATAGTGTTTTTGTGTGAGATTTCCCTTTAGGCCAACGATGCTTTTTCTGTGTGCGAAGTCTTCTGAGTGTCTCAGAACAAATTTAATGCTAATGCACAAAGGAGAAACAAGTTTTAATAGAGCCATCATTTTTAATCAAAACACCAAACCTCTTAAATGACCTTGTTATAAAATGTTCTGCCAAAATCAATCTGCTATTGTGACCTTAAATCACACTTGGTATTAAAAACAGAAATGCGGAGAAAGTGTGGAATCAGAGGCTAATTTTTCCTAACTCACTCTATTCATCCGGGATAATAAACCTCATCTGTGTGCCGAACGCTCTTTTGTTTCCACAAAATGTGGAAAATGGGGCATTTTCTCCTTTCCCCCGCCAGCCTCTCTCGGATCCCGGAGGTTGCACCCAAATTACCTCTTGAGAAGGACCTAAAGTGTCTGACCACACAGTCGGGCTTCAGGTTTAAGAAAATGCCCCCAGTCTCTTCTCTCACTGCAAGCCCACTGGGGGCATCGCTGGGATTTCTGTCTCAGAGCCGCCGACTGCAGCTCCTGCATGTCGGTAACAACACCTAACCCCGCAGGACTGGTGGATACACACAGGGACATTTAACTAAGGGTTACCGAACCCCGAGTGTGTGTGCGTGTATGTGTGTGCTTAAGTCTGTAATGGATACTCGGTGTCGAGTTGTATCATTCTTCTGTGCCAAAAGACAAAGGGAATTCAGGAGAGAACAGCAAAAAAAGGGGGGGAGACAGTTTTGTGGTGATCTAGCTAAATCACTGTCCCGTCCTACCACAGTTATGTACCACATGAAAACAGCCGCGGATCTTAAGCAAGATGTTAAGCAAACAGTATATATCTTTCCCTTTGATCACATTCTACAGCACCCAAATCTGTCGCAGAAAATATTAACAAAATACGCACTCTGTACAAGATTTGTCAGTATGTTTGCACCAAAACAGGTCAAGCACTAGGCGCGCAGCTACACACACCACTCAAACCGTGCGGGCACCGCACGATCACGAGAACGTTAGTGTGTCACTCACCGTCTGCTCATAATGCACATCTTCAGTCATATTTAACAGCAGTGCAAAAGGGTTTTACGGAGCATGCAGTGCGACAGCTGCACAGAATTTTTTCCATGGTGACATACAGACAACACACAGGAAAAGGATTCACTTCAGCTCCTGTCCCACCCCCCAAAATCTCCTCCCCTCCACCGTCCTGCTACTCACCTGTTCAGCTGCCTCTGGGTCCAGGTGGGAGTCCAGCAAAGGCACGGTGAACTGGATCTTTCGGGGGCTGCCAGTGTCCATGGCGAAACCGTCAGGGAAGGATTGAGCGGTGGAGAGAGTGGGTGCGAGGGGGGTGAGGGAACAGGCACAGAGAGGGGATGTTTTAGGAGAGGGGTGCTCTCAGAGATGAGGGCGGGATGGTCAGAGGAGCTGGGATGGGGGGGTTGGGTAGAATTTGGCTGTAACTGGCGTCTTGAAAATCCTCTATTCCTCCGGTCTCCTCGGTGCTTCTCTCGCCTTCTCACGTGCGTAAAATTAGCCCGTTACGCCTCGTCTCTGTGTCCCTCTCGCTCTCTCTCTCTCTCTCTCAGTCAGACTCTGTCCTTGTCCTCCGTCTCTGACTCTATCTTTCTCTCTCCCTCTCTCCCTCTCTCTTCTCTCCCAGTGCCTGCCCTCTCAGCCTGATGCAAGGACACGCTCACTCACAACACCCCTCTCTCTCTCTCTTTCTCCTCCCCCTCCCCTCCCCGTTCTCCCCTTCCCCAGTGCCTCTCCCTCTCAGAACAGGAGTATTATTGCTGAGGAGCAGCAGTGCAGATCATTATACAACAATGCAACATTACGACACGTTCACAAAATACTCAAAGTACATTTACAACACATTCATGAACCACTCAAACAAAACAAAACAGTCACAATGAAAACAAAATGCAGCTATGACACGTTAACAACAAATTAATTTTTTTAATGTATTACAGTAAATATTTTGCGGCAAAAAAGTTTTTTTTTTCTGATCATTAGGACCAGTGGTCACAAAACCATTTATTACCCCACAAAATTTCTTCTCAATGAGAGAGAGAGAGACATTTGTTAAACAGTGATATGGTGTTTTACGAAGAACACCTTCGGCAACTTTGCCATGATTTCTTTTTTCTTTTTAATCAATGAAGGGACTGTATGCAGTCCTAAAGCACAATGGTCCAGTTATACAAAAAACTAAGACTAATCCTTCCACTAATAACTCCTTAGTGTGTTGCCTTATTTTTACACGTCAACTCCCTTCAACTCTTTTTTTCTATTGAAATTGCTTTTTTGTAATTTGAACTAGTTCAGAAATCATTTCTGAATAGGTTCTCAGGATCCACCACCTGCATGATAATAATCTCATACAATGTCATTCATGGCTTCATCCTCAGAGTACTACTCATTAATTTTACTAAAATATCTAAGGACCATATTGTGCATGTTCTGAACCACGGAAAACCATCATCTGTATTTAGGAGATAAAGAGTCTCCTTGTAGATCATTGTGCAAAAACACCAGAGGTGTATAATCCAGGTTCAGAAAGTGAAAGTCCATCCCAGGATATTGTTCCAGCCACAAAAGACCTGTCAGTTGACACTATTTTTCAGCTGGGAGATAAAACTAACACGTGAAATCCGCTGACAGGAGTTTACGGGTGGAATGAAAGCATGGTAGGATTTTTACTTTCTGACCCCTGGATTATACACCTCTGAAAAACACAAAAAATAAACATTAACAACACACCCAGAACACTGTCCGAACAACAGTATACAACATTCACAACACATTTATGAAACAGTCAAGATCCTGACACAACGTTCACAGCAAATTCACAACAATCAAAAGATCATATTTAAAACATTCTCGCAACACATTTACATAACATTCACAACACCAATACGCAACATATTAATAACACAGTTACACAACCTTTACACAACATCCAAAACACATTTACGACACAATCACTGCACCTTTCCTCATATTTACACAACATTTAAAACAATTTTACAGCAGAGTCAAAACGCTTTTACAAAACAACTACAACGCATTCATTACAATCACAACACCCTTACACCACATTTACAACACAGCCATAAGAAATTCAAACAATGTTCACAACACTTTCACAAAATATCACCTCATATTTACACAACATTCACAAAACATTTGCAGAGAATCTGCAAGACATTCCCAATGCACTCAAAACAAATTCAGAACACAGTCAATACACAGTTACAATACATTCACAACACATTAACGACACAATCACAACATATTCATTCTACACTGTATTTGCAACACGTGTGGCTAAAAAAATGAGTGCAGGAATTTGGAATAAGTAAACCAGATGCAGAACAAAGCAGGATGAGTGTAACACAATTCACTATTTATGAAGATGGAAATGATTAACTTTTGTCTGACTTCTGTTGCTGCTTGCACTTATCAGTTAGACCGTAAGACAAACATCGGCTAGCTGCCTGCTTAATGCATGAGAGTTAAAATTTGCTATGAAAATTAGTTGTATATTTACAGTTTTAGTCTGCTTAATAGTCAGCAATATAATTGCTTAGGAGACAGATAGCAAAGACCGTTATGTTATTGTGCCAAACATAAAATTCACAGAACTGCCAGCAAGCTAGGTTTGTGCTATAAGCCACAACCAAAGAATCCAACACAGACAGTCAATGCCAGCTTTGACATATTAGTTGCCAGACTTCTGCCCTTTGCATGTTATTTATTTTAGAACTTAGAACCATGAAACTTTCAGATGCCAGCCAGATGTATAAGTATACTCTCAGAAATAGGGGTACAGCAGGAGTACATTTCTGTTCACCAAGGTACATTCAGCACTTATGTACCCTATAGGGCTAATTATAGGACATTAAGGTACCCGTGTGAACCTTTTTAGGATCTAAAAGGTACTTTTTTGTTCCAAAACAAATGAAAACCCACTACTAAGGTACAACAGCAGTACCTTTCAGGGTACTGCCCCAGTGACAAGCCTTGGCAGTACCTTGGGGAACAAAAATGGACTCCTGCTGTACCCCTGTTTCTGAGAGTGTAGGCTTTTCATCTCCGCGTGTAAAGCAATTTATCATCAAAATTTCAATGTCTCATTTGAATTTAATGAAGTGTAAAACCACGAAAAAACAACAATCGCAGTTTGTTTTTCTCAATGGCAGACAGAAATAAATGTTGTGTCCTAGGATTACCTGAATATGAGATATTCACAAGTTTTAATGCTTCAAGCTAATGTTCTGGGAGTGTCCAGGATCTAGTAGTGCTGGGACTCAGATATACCAAATTCAGGGTTTTGCAAGCCAGTAGTGATTGCAGTCCACCTACAAAATGACTTTGAATATTGGTAAAGTAAAAAAAACAAAAAAAAAAACAGAGCCATCAAAGTTCTAAAATCACTGTTTAACACAGGAGAACTCACCAACCTGAAATTTTAAGGACTGTAGTTTAGGTCCAACAGGCAATAACGACCTGTTGTCTTACCTTACAGTCATGACAATGGCAACAGATTGGGGACCAGGAAAATAAGCTCTCACTGACCATGTTATTCGTTATTTGTAAATTTGACAGTGATTTGTATAGGAATAAGCCATGACAAATCTAGAGCAGAAGTGGCTTTTCACTGCAAAACACATGGGAATATGATAAAATCAAGCGGTGAGGAAAAAGCGAGAGCTCCATTTCTCACTGTCGTTCAGGAGGAACATGTCTGTACTTGTAAGTAGAAAATGTTACACGGCTTAATATAGCCTTATGTTTTTAGCTTTTAAAGATGTCGACACTGTTGGTGGCTTGCAGGTATTTCGCGATATATGCATTTAATTTCCTGACAAGCTTGGCTGGTGTTTACTTTGTTATATTTCAATGATCAAAGAGCGAGCAATCAAACAATAAAGAAAGGTATAGATGTACATTATTCTCTCTGGGTCATTGCATCGTAATCTTGAAATGACAATTTTTAAACAATGCCATGTTTTTCCAGTGAATGAAATTAGGCACATGAAATTGGTTGAATGCCATTTAACGCATCCTGTGGAATTGCAGTCCCCAACAGCAAGCAAATAAATACATTTATAATGAGAATTCAAAAATCTGTGCAATGTCTGCTGCTTGTCAGTGTGTTCAGGGCAGTCTGATTACATTTTGAAGACAGAATAGCCACATACTCCTTTTAGTGTCACTTCCTATCACTCCTAAGATAACAATCCTTTTAACTTATCCTTATTACTGGCTTTCAAAAAAATTGTAACAAAGTACTTTCATTTCACTGATCCTAGAATGAGAGTAACACAAAACAGAGATTTCCATTCACACAGGATCACATGATTAGCAGAAACATACACTTCCACTAATTATGTGTCCTGGGAGTATGTTCCGATTCATCTTTTACCAATTTCCCATAAAAGACTTCACAGGACTTTCAAATCTGCTTCTGCAAAGAGGACTGAAGTGCTTGGCACGGCTGTAGCTCCCTCTTTCACTCATTCATGTTCGAATGACAGATTTATTGCTCTGACTCAAGATTTTCTTGAACTTTTTTTCTTTTCTTTGCGAAAAGATGTTTGAAAAGTGCGATTGTTGGGATGCCCTTCATATGTAATGCTGGTCATTATGCCTTTTGTCTTTTCTATTTGATCTTTGCTGCTTCACTGCCTGCAACATCCTATGTCTCCCCCATTTTGATTGTAGTTCATACTGTAGATGCATTTTCTGTTTTATTCTATATTTTCAGCAAATAGAATACCTTTGTATTTTTGCTGATTGTTAAGGACAAGTTCCATTTTTGTTTACCATACTGATGAGTCTTTCTTATCCACGACAGCACCCACATTTGTCCATTACCCCATCCAATTGTCATCGGTATCTTTTTCTCAAAATCATAATGACTACCATCTGTAATAAATTGTCTAGAATGTTCTATTTTTCTGATTCTATTGATCCATTATTGCCTATTTGAATTTCTCTTCTTAACGCAGGCAAATAAGTAAACATTTCAGTGCGAGAGAACACAATTTTGTCGTTTTCTTAGCGAAGTGCCAACTATTAACAAATGCCATGTATTATTGGTACCATTTTGTCAGCAATTTCAGTACTCATCCTATATTCTATTTCCCATCATTCAGGTAACAATAATACAGCTTTTATGGAAAGAAACTTCCTAACTTTTGTGAATGGCAACGACTGTTATCATGGTGTGGTGTAAACTGGTTCATCTTAGGTCAATCCTGTGTTCAAAATCTCACATGCATTCCAGCTTTTTCATGAAAACCAGGTATTATTCTCAAACTATTACCCTCATGGTGAGGTGCCTTTAGTTTTCTGTGCCTTTAGAATCTCCCCCCCCCCATGTCATTTTTTTTCTCAAGATCCACCATCTGCAGAATAATCTCATTTATAGCCATTCATTATTTTTAATGAAAGTAGCTGTGGCCCGTATCATTCCTGATCTCAGTTATGGAAAATTCATTACCTGAATAAAACTGATGGATGAAACACCATGTTAAAATGTCACATAATCATATTCTAACATCATAAGCTGAAACAATATGCTGTATCGTGGCCAGTGAAATCCAGAAGCAGCTTTGCTCAATCACAACAATTTCAGCAATTAGTTAATTCTAACACAGACCGCTACACGAGCACACTACAACATCCTTCATTTTCATTTTTATTTGTATCATACTTTTTACAGGGTGAACTAGTCCTATGCAAATTGGCACATTTGTAAAATAAGATCATTTCCTGAGGGAAGTATGTTTTCCCAGTATGTTAAAGCAGGTTCTGATAAGGATGGTAGCACTCTGTCAGACTAATGTTTACCATTCACTGGAGGACTTTGAAAATACTCCCAAAAGACAACGAAAATGCTAATGTTTGACACTCTCTCACAACCTGAGACAATTTGTCATGAAGTCATAAAGTTTATACTCACAAACTATAAGATTTTGCAAAGTGTGCCTATTGGCCGTTTACAATGGTCAGGTCATTGAACTTCATCATTTGAGTGAGCCAAGGCTGAAGACCTCTGATAATAGATTTACAGGGATGTCAAGGCCAGAAAAAGATGGCGGTGGACTGGGTTTCATGACCACCTTACACCAAACGATAGAGATGATGGGAGCGTGCCACAACTCAAGCAAAGATCCCATGATTTTATTCTGATCATGGAAATTCATTTGTGACGGTGAAATGAAATCACTTCAGAGGCTCTTTAGAGTATGGCCTGCATCAGCCTCGCCCTTTACGCAAAGACATTCCCCCAGATTCCTCGAAGCATCAGAACATCCTTTTAAAACAATGAATGGTCCTGACTTGTTCTCAATAATTTTCCAAATTAACAAGAGATTCACTCCGGAAACACTCCTCACTATCATCTGTTACTAGTTCTCCCAGTTATAGTAAGATGACAACCGTTCATTTGGATGTGCACTCATGGTGCTTTTAAGCCACGTTATTCGAAATTGGATGAAGGCTTTTCAAATGCTTTCTTATTTCATTTCAACAATTAAAATCATCATGAAGCGCAAGTTAGAAGGCCTGATGTGCGGAAAAAAGTAGTGCGGAAGTTCCAGAGCAGCTTTTCTTTTGTAGAGCATAGGCCTATTTATAGGTAAATTATTTTTGTGTGCTGAGTTTAACTCATTATTTTGTTGCTGTTAGATAGCATGGGGAGAGAAGCTGTGTCCTCCATGGCCAATGGATTTTACTATAATTGGAAAATGTGTCAATGAAGGAAAATCATTGAGAAGATGACAGGACTTACTGTTGGCATTAAAGGGTGTTCTGCCCCCAAATTTCCAGTTCTGGCACCGCCACTGACCTAGGCAACCTATTCAGTGGGTTCTTGTTTTGTCCAAGGCGGCTGTTGCTCTCCTAGTCATGCATTAATTAATTAAATAAATAGTGTGTGAGGAGAGGTTGAGTGAGGTGCGTTTGTGTGAGGCGAGCTTATGCAAGGTGTAGTTGTGTGAGGTGTATTTGCGTGAAGTACGGTTTTTAGAGGTGTGCTTATGTGAGGTGAAGTTGAGTGAGGTCCATTTGTCTGAGCAGAGGTTACGTGAGGTAGGTTTCGCGAGGGGAGGTTCTGTAGTGAGGTGATGTGAGGTGTGTTTGTGTGTTAACAGGATGTTTGAGATCAAGTTGTGTGGAGCAGATCTCTCTGAAAGGAGGTGAGTTGGTTTGTAAGCATTAGCTGTACTCTCTCTCCCCAAGCAAACTGGCTGCGCATGAACCCCAAAGCAAAATCACCAGAGTAAGAGTTTCCTCAGAGTACTGCAGGAAGTATAGCAGGATTTCTGAGTTAGCTGGATAACTCTATTTGGAGTAACACCTGGAGCAGCTAAATTCATTTCAGTCAATGTTTCAGAATTGGTAGAGTTCTGGATTTTACTCAATGAAGTTATCCAGATCTGCCAATGCAGTGGCAAGTAACCCTCATTGTGAAGATTTCCCATGGTTTAAGTTTTTATTTCAACCCTAATTTACCACAAATGACTCAACTAATTACCGCAAAATCTAGCAGTTCATTGTATTTTTCATGATAGCTGTTTCAAAAACATACAGGAGGACACATTAAAAGGTTAATTGGTTACTGCTGAAGCAGTGTGAATAGATTAGAGGGAAATGATATTCCATTTGGTTGTTGAAGGGTAAATCTTGAGTCTCTGTTCAAAAGCCTCATTATGAAAAACACCACTTTCCTTGATAAATCATGCGCTTGAATGACCTGTTTCAAATCGGTGTCCCCATCAACATCACATCATTTGCATAACACAGCTGCCGGCTGCTTCTGTTTACTTGATGACATGTTGCACAGCCAATCAGAGTAGAGCACTTTTTCATTGCCTCGCTCTCAAAACAGCGCATAATTAATGAACAGAGAGAATAAGAGGCTGGAAATAGCAAATTCTGTAGCTCCAAGCTTCAAAACCTTGTTTCGCAGACTGCAGCGAATTGTCTTGAATTGTAAAAAAGGAGCTCATTATGAGCCCTCCATAGCCTGTGAGAGGTTTTTTTTGCCTGCGGCATCATTTGGTGCAGTAACATGCTGTTGAGGGTATGAAAGGCCTGCAGTTACCTCACCTTTTAAAGCACAATTAATCCCAACCTGTTCCCATTCACACTGGTCTGGTGAACAATCAAACAGTTTATATCCTGAATATTCAAGACCAAAATGCAGCCTGTAATGAACGAGAAATGTACCTCTAATCTTCCACAACATTTTGGACAGTAGTATTTCTTTCCCACTAGTCAGCTCTAGGATTTTGGAAATTAAGATTAAGAATTAACCGGGGGCATTCTTTAGTGGGTGGGGGGGATTGAGAGAGTGGCAGTTTGACGGGGTGATGGAGGCTTTGTTATTGAAAAATCTATTCTCTCCTTCTGGGTTCTTCACAATTAAACTGTCTCTCAGAGAAATTGTGAGGCCAATCTTCGGCGGTGGCCCTGCGTGACCACATAATTTACGCTATCGGTCGATTTCATCCTGATCTTCGCCTGATTTTGTGATTACTGAGCATCTCTTTTAAACTTAAGCAGATATGAGGAGATAAAATGTTGCACTGCCATGGCACAGTGTATCATTTTGTTTGTTATGTTCAGAGTGAAAACCTAAAGGATGGTACATCTCCAAGAGCATTACGGAGAGAGACTGATGGGTTGGCAGCTTTTAGTCATTTCATGTCTGCACTGGCTGCGTGAAATATTTTTGTCTGTTTCCTGTCACGATGCTGCGCTCCTCTCTCATGGCCCCCCACAGATCACTAAAACACGGGCAGAGCAGGGGGCTTCGCGTCATCGCCCCTAAGGGAATAATGCACTACATCTTAGCACGTTACCGCTTTTATTTACTAATGCTGAGCTCAATGTGGTGTGATTATCTGCTTCAGTCAGAGCGTCCTGCCCCCAGCGCAGCATACTGCGCATTATGACGCTCCTATCAGCAGAATTTGCAGCGGAAGTACTCATAATGTAATCACTTTTCAATGTCACCTCCAAATAGTATGTTGCCATGGTTATTTTGAGGTCACTGCCTGATAGGTTTTCAAGGGGTGACATTTGTGTGTAATGCTTGGTTTGCAGGTTACTGTTGTAGGTTGGGGATTGCATTGCCTCTTTGGACCAAGATGTATTCCTTTTTTGATATATTCAGGTATATACAGTGGGGTTCAAAAATTTGGATACCCCTGGTTTAAATTTTTATTACAATCAATCTACAAGTGATGGAGAGCAAACCTGAACATTACATGCTACAAAGTTAACCATGACACATTTCTGCAAATGTAAAAGCAAGGTTTCTTTTTTATTTTAATTTTCCTGAGTTGTTAAATGATAAGAAAGGGATAAGGGCCCTGTGCAAAAGTTTGGGAACCCTTTTGGATTATTCTTTGTTACCTTTTAAGAAGATGATTACTAAGGCCCAGACCCAGGTGATTTACTTGTTAGGGCTTCACTGAGTCAGGTGAATATAATTCCAGGGTTGGACTATATAATCTGAAGTAACTCCATGTTGTCCGCCGTGGAATGGAATTACAGCATTGGTGACCCGGAGTTATTAGTGGTCAAGTTGGCCTTTGAAGAGAGGCGCCCCTGGTTGGAGGGGGCTGAACACCCTTTCGTGGTCTGGATAGATCATTAAAATCTCCAGTATATACAGCAGACTAAGCGACATAATTCTCGGCAGGCGTGGTGGTCATTGTTCTTTAACCATTTTAATTTTACGCTAACCTACTGCCCTGGCTCTAAAAACATTAAGCCTGACACCTTGTTGTAGATTTACGATCGCTCTGATCACGATCCTACCCCAGGGCCAGTTATTCCGGCAGCTCAGATTGTGGTGCCCATTCAATAGGAGGTTGAGGCGGTGGTTCAGGAGGCTTTGAAGACCGATCCCGGTCCTGGTGGGGAGTCTCCTGGCTGTTTGTTTGTCCCACCTTGAGTTAGGCCACAGGTCCTCCAGTGGGGACACTTCCCACTTAGCGAGGCACCCGGGGGCCCATTGAACCAAGCAGTTCCTTGCCCAACATTTTTGGTGGCCAGGTATGATGAGGGGCATTCGGGAATTTATTGCTGCCTGTGGCATCTGCTCCAGGAACAAAACTTCCCACCTCCCTCCCTCTGGTCTCCTGCGACCATTGCCCGTTCCCAAGCACCCTTGGACGCATATTGCATTTGATTTTATTACGGGACTGCCTTTGTCTGAAGGCAACACAGTCATCCTGGTCAAGGTTGACCATTTTTCCAAGCCCTCTCATTTTTTCGCGCTGCCCAAGCTGCCTTCAGCGCCCGAGATGGCGAGATTTTTGTGGTTAACCATGTGTTCCGACGGCATGGGCTTCTGCAAGATGTGGTCTCTGACCGGGGTCCTCAGTTTACGGCCAGATTCTGGAGGGCATTTTGTAAACAACTGGGGGCCACTGTGAGTCTCTTCTCTGGGTTTCACCCAGGGACTAACGGGCAGACTGAGCGGACTAATCAGTCATTGGAGAACACTCTCTGGTGCAGGGTTATTATAGTTAACGAAAACTAAGACTAAAACTAAAACTAGCTGTGAAAAAATAATTTAGTTAACTGAAATAAAAATAAAAATGTCAATTTTTTAAAAAACGAAAACTAAATAAAAACTACAAAGGACAATACAAAACTAACTAAAACTAAACTGAATTGCAGATAAAATTAGCTTCGTTTTTGTCGATAGTTTCGTTTTCTCCCTCGATTACTGTGCTGTTCAGTCAGAATTAACCGGTTGCTTGCAGAGGGGGGAAGCATAGCGGCTATTAGCTGCCGTAGTTGCTGCAGGCGTCAGCCGAAGATGATGCTTCTCGTGCACAATTCAGCCAAAAGGGTCTAGCTGCAAACGCACGGAGGAGTGGAGATCCACTACTTCTCTAATTCAGTGCCGTCATAAGGGCTCACAGTCCATTGGGGCCCACAAAACCCACAGTAGACGCCATGACAAAATTATTTTGCCTAGATTTACCTAATATTAATACTAATGCAACAGAGTTTAAACAAAGCCATTAAGGCATGTAATATTGATGAAATACATTTCAGTAACCCCCTTCTTAAAAAATGGTTCAATCCATGCTTCATGCTCGTATTGGAAAATAGTTTGTGCATTTTTGCTGGCGAGGTCGCGAACTAAGGCAGCAAACAGGGATCACCGTCCTTGCGAATATGATGTCCAAGAGCAAACAAACAAACGCACACAAATCTGGACGCCAGAAAAGAATAGAGAGAGGACAGGAAGAGCAAAGCAGGGGTCCAGAACATTACAAAAATCTTTCCAAAGAGAGGTGAGAGTATTAAACTAGCTTGCTATGTTAGCTGTTCAGGCTGGCTACTCAGCTGCTAACGTTACGTTAAAATAACATGCAGTCAGCTGAGTAAATAATCGCCTGACAAGAATGACATTACTCAGTTATTAATGGTATCATATACAGAAAAGACTGGTAAGGTTATCATTCGCCATCCATCATAATATGCCGTCAAAAAATTTGGTAGCAGCAGCCTTGGACACGTTCCTCCGTTCTTATGAGTGGTTACTGCATACTCAGCTCTCTCTAGCTGTAATTGACTGTACACGCTAGGTTTGGCTAGCGAACTACATGTAGTCAGTGCGGTAACCTTAGGTGTAACTTAAATAATCGCTTGTCAAGGCTGACATTACTTTTACCTTAATTGTTTACTAAAACTAAACTGCTACTTTAGCCTGTTGGCATAAGTCTTGCTCACGCGGGGGTAATTTTACAGAGCTTGCCCTCCTCCTAACAAAACAAAATGAAGCTGGGTGCTTAGAGCTATGGTACTGGGAAGCCCATTTAGATTCTGTTTATTCCAAGACTCGGTAGGTTAGTTCTTCATCAGTTGTTCCATGGAACATAACCATAAATGTTTACGAAAGTATTACGAAATGGAACAATTAAACCTTTATGCACTGCTACTTCAGAATCAGCTGTAGTCACTTTATCTGAACCTGACCCAGCAATAGATCCTCACCACCAACAGTCTGAATATGTTTTTGATGGTGAGTAAATTAGTGAATAAGACAACTAATAATTCATAATTCACATGATGATACTCTCTTTGTTGAGTGGTTAATTTTAAAAAAGGAAAAATTGGGTGTATTGCATTAGGCACTGTCAAGAACACTGAGAAACAGAAAAATAATGAATAACATCATGATATATTGTCAAAGAGTGGCAATGAAAAGTCGGGGGCGGGGGCCCACACCGATATTCTGTTAGGGGCCCCAGAATTCCAAGCAACTGCCCTGCGCACATTCAGTGAAGAAGATGGTTAGCTCTCAAACATGGCAAAAGCTGTGGAAATAACAGAGCATGATGACTGTATGGGGTGAGATGGATTGGATTTTTTCCCCCAGTTATATTAGTATCATTAGTGTCACATGTTAAAAAAGATGATGGTTAAAGAATACAGGATTAATAAAGGACTCGGTAAAAACATATTCGCTGTCATACATTCTTTTATCCTTGTCAGCTTCTACATATTAAGGCCTTCCTCTTAATAGCTGAAAAACTAAAACTAAGACTAAAACTAAATAAAAACAAAATAAAACTAGTGAATTCCTCAAAATAAAAACTAAACTAAAACTGCTTAATCACTTGTTCAGCTAACTAAAACTAAACTGAAATAAAAAAGCAAACTGTAAAACTAAATAAAAATAAAAACTAATGAAAATTTCAAAACTATATTAACCTTGCTCCGGTGTTTAGCGGCGGATAATCCAGCTTCATGGAGCCAATTTTTAGTATTGGCCGAGTATTCCCATAACTCACAAAGGAATTCCTCCACAGGTCTTTCACCGTTAAGCGCAGATGGGTTACCAACCCCCACTGTTTCCTGAGACTGAGAATGATTCTGAGGTTCCCTCGGTCAACCATTTCATGCGTCGCTGTCGGTCGGTTTGGACCAGGCTCTGTTCCTCTGTTGCGCTCGGGGCTCAAACAAAAATCTGCGGCCAATCGAAGGCATTGTTTGGCCCCATCTAATCCAGTAGGTCAGAGAGTTTGGTTGTCTACCCAAGACCTCACCTTGAAGGCAGAATCTTGAAAACTGGCCCCCGCTATATTGGCCCGTTCAAGATTGTGCGGAAGATCAATCCGGTCACCGTCCAGTTAAAGCTCCCTAGATCTTTGCGCAACTGTCCATGGTTTCACGTCTCTCGGATCAAGTCGGTTAGCACTAGCGTCCTGGCACCTGCTGACACACCCTAGCCGCATCCTTGAATGGTTGAGGGGGGGCCGGTTTACACCGTGCGCCACATTCTGGACGAGAGGCGTGTTGGTCGTGGGGTCCAGTGTCTTGGCGACTGGGAGGGATATGGCCCCGAGGAGCGCTGCTGGGTTCCTTCTCGGGATATTCTAGATCCTACACTCATTTCTGAGTTCCGTACACGGGGTTCCCTAGGGACTTCTGGAGCTGTCCCTTGGAGGGAGGGGTCCTGTCATGGTTTTGGAGGCTGGTAGTGGCTCTGGGAGCTTTCTTTGTTGCTCTCGTCCGGGATGATATTGTTTTGCCCACAATCAGGTTCTTGAGCCAGCTGACATTAATTGGGGGTGGCGCCCGGACTCTTTAAGCCCATGTTCTGCCTCGCTGCCCTTACTAGGGTGTCAGTGTTTTGTTTGCACTTTAGCTGGTAAGGTCTCTAGTTAGAGAGTTGTTGAGGAATTAGCTGCAAAAGAGAAAAGTGCTAGTTAGCAAGGGAATCTTTCTCTTTGTTTTTCTCTATTTCTGGGCACCATCTGGTGCTAATTCTTTTTATCTTGATTTCCGTGATTTTTCTCATTCATTTCATTCTGTCGAGCTCGCGTTGCTTCCTTATTGTTGCACGGACTGGATCTAGGTCGTTTGGAAGCGCGAGTCACCCTCTCTGATTTCTGTCTGTGTTTGTCGCTTATTTTGCTGTTCTTCCTTTCATTTCAGCCACAGCATTTGGCGTCTTAAAAAACCAACCATCAGACACAGCGATAGACAATGTGCTGTCCAAGATGACACCCACACTGTTAACCTGAGGGGAGAGAGGAACAGTGGAATCAAAAATAATTCGAGAAAAATGCCAGTGTCAGCCAGAGTAAACTTAGCATCTTTGAGACAAATGTCTGTTTGTCTGAACCAATAGTTGATTTTCAATGAGCAAAGTGAAGTGGGCGGAAGAATATAGGCTTTGTAAATAGAGCTGAGCGTCATCCTTGTAGCAATGAAGTTGAACTCTAAATGTGCTTAAAAATATGACCAAGAAATGGACAGTCAATAATAAATAAAAGGGGGCCCAAAGCAGAGCCTTAAGAAATGCTGCTAGCAACTGGAAAGGACTGTGATCTCAATTTTTTAAGTTGGACAGACTAAGTGTGGTCAGAGGGATAAGATTTAAACCACAAAAAAGAAATTCCAATAATTGCAATGGAAGCTAATCTATATAGAAAGATGCCATGAGGTTTTATTGAAGGCCTCACTGAAGCTTGCATTTCCCAAAAAGCAAAGTTGCTAACTATAGTAGCAACATACAGAACATAGTTTGAACTATGCAGTTCCAACTTAAGTGTTTCCAAAACCATCGTTGGAACTATCGAGGTCACTTACATAGGAGAAACCATTGTTGAGCGATGCAAATGTTACCCAAAACCATGGTTTGAGCGAATGTTCACTTCCACTGTCGCTGAGTTGTGTTTTTATAACTACAGCCTGCTAACTACAGTTGGAAGCTTGGACTACGTCCACACTAATACATTTTATTTTCAAAATGCATAACTTTTTCTTCAGTATTGCTTATGTCCACACTACACCAGCTATATTTAAACCCTTAAAAAGGAGACTTTTGAAAGTGTTGCTGTCCCCGTTTTAGTTTGAGAACTCTGGGATTGTGTTTCAGTGTGGACGGAGATTGTTTCCATTGGAAAACACAGTTTGAAAATGAAACTGCATTAGCGTGGCTCCTAGTGACTCCATCATCAATAGCAGAGAGTGCAGTCCACAAAGGGTAATCAATAGGGGGATTATTATTCAATCATTAAAATTACATATAGGAAGACATAAAATCTTTTTAATTGTCTTGCCACAGTTATTACAAAATATTTAATTGTTGTACTAGTCTTTTTGAGCAACAACACTAACAAGGCATTCCAGACGATGGCCTTTAGCTTTCAGCTGGCATCATCCAGGTGTAAACCAAAAGGTTGAGTTGGCAAGGGTGACAAATTTGGATTTTTAAAGGAGCTAGAGCATTTAACCTCTTTCGCCTGGGACTCGCCATCGGAGAGTGCAGCCCAGCTCTCACCTCGCCTTAAAGTGCATTACTTCTTCAACCGTGTTCCCTTTTACGTTTCTGAATGAGCAATTAAAATAAATTAAGTTGCATGGATCAATCAGCAGAATTAATGTCCATGTCCCCTATGCTTGCATTATTGTTCATTGCAATAGTTATCAAGCATTTTCCAATCCACATTAATGGTGAATTAAAATGTCATTGTCTTTTGAAGCCTCTGAATTCCTGCAGCTCACAAAATGCTTTTATTTTTCTGCATCAACATCCAATCGGCTTAATACAGCTAAGAAAATGTTTTCAAAACGGCAGTTTTGCTGACTCAGGTCTGCATGTGAAGTTTGCTTATGTAAAAATAAAACTTGTCTACTATCAGTGACATTACCATGACACAGCTCAAACTTTCCAATTTTGAATCAGACAATTAATTGAATTCATTTACTGAGAAAATAGGTTACCAATTAGCAACATTGCCATTAATGATTAAAGCATATAGCTTTGCCTTTAAGAGGAAGGCTGCAATATGAGATTGCGTAGATGGAGATTTACAGAAATTTCTTAAAATTCTTAATGCTTCTTATTAATGCATCAGCTATTCACACCTTCATTCTATTAACATCCAAGTGAAATGATTATGCCTTAGCATATTTTCCCAGTTCACATTACTGCAATCTGGAGCTGTTTCATGACCTTAAATGACTTGTAAAAATGAGGCAAGTAAGGCATTTGGATTCAAGTTTTATTTTTCCTTCCTATTCCTCCCTTCCCTTTCTTCCAAGGGAATCCCCAAAATGACAAGGATGAAATATGGCGGCACCCCAATGGAACTCAGAAGCAATTTATGAAAGGGGAGTGAGCAATTCATTTCTTTGCCCGCTCATTTTTCCTTGCTCCCACCAAAGATATGAAATCTTGCGCTTTCACCAGTAGGGGAATCCCAGGATGCATTGCACCACATACAGTAAGAAGAGGAGAGAATAGCTGCAGTCCCATTGCCCTCACAAACTTCACTCGCAGATTTCAGTTAAAATGGTGGGAGCTCCAAAAGAACGTTAACTTACACTCAGATTTATGGGGAGGAAGAATGGAATAAGGGGAATTTTAAGATGGAATATTTCTGCACTTGTACTCGGAAGTTTGTCAGAGAAACTATTGTTATTGGTTTTATTTATACCAATAACTGCATACTAGACGATAGCAACCAGAAAGACAACGCTTGTTCAGGTTCAACTAAAATAAGATTTGTAAGTTTGCTGTTCTGAAAATAAATGCAATTGCAGGCTGCCGGGTGGCTCACACGGTTAAGGCACTGCGCTGCAGTGCAGAGGTGATCACCACGTCGCGGGTTCGAGCCTCGGCGTACCCACCGACAGGGGTCGGCAGCTTTTTCAGAGTAGCGCACAATTGGCTATTGCGCTACAGGGTTTCAAATTGGGAAGGGACTGCCGGATTTGGGTATTCGATAACAGCTTTGTTCGTTGCTCCAGCGCCTCCTGTTGGCCGGACAGGCGCTCGTCAGGAAGACTCCGGCTTGGTTCATGTCCGGGTATCCTCCGCCCTCGCTCTGAACTTGCGAAGATTCAACCAGCGAGTGTATAAGAATCAGTGGCAGACAGGCACGTGCTTCGGAGGAGAGCCGTGAACTGTCTCACTATCCTGAGTTGGCAGCAAGGGGTCACATACGAGCAAGCTTTGTACATAGTTCCCCAACTGGGCATTCCAGATTCGGGTGGGATTGGGGATGCCAAATTTTTATTTAAAAAATAAATAAATAAATAAATAAATGCAATTGCAACTCAACTGCTTTTTCGCACCTTTGCTGCCTTTTAGCTGAAATGCCCCAAGCGCTTCTGTGACTAGTGAATATCAGCCTGGTGCACTGTCGAATAAAGGATGCAATGTTTTCTTTTCTGTCTCAGGATGGAGTGTAAGAATTTGGAATTTACCTTGACATCTTCATTACCTTCCTAATTTTTGTGCTTGTCAGTGAAGGTTCTCAAGAGAAGTCTCTCTAGAGGTGCTGCAAAGACACCAGTGTTAACCGTGTTTTTGAGCTCATCTTTGGCGAACGTGTTTGTGGGCCACAATGCCATCCGCACTGGTCCCATTAGTGAGCTGACTGGTCTGACGCGGCATGAATGCGTTCATGAGCTTTAACATACTCTGGCTGCCATTTTTTCTTCAGTTGCTGAAATTGACTTTTTTCACAATGCAGTGCTATTTATTTTGGACCCCGGCAACTTTCTCCCAACTGTAATCATCAATGGCAAAGTTCATCATGCCATGTGTCATGATGGTACTGTTTCATTAAACCAGCTGGTGTGATTTTACCATCACCTAATACAAGCGAGGGTAAAGTTACTATATTATGAATTGTCTAGTGTTCCTTTGGGAGAGTAAGCAGAGATTGCAATGGAGTTTCTCTACCAAGATGGGCTGCAAGAGGCTTTCATTTATGTTGTATTCTTTTATGGCAAGCCTTTTAGGAAATTATTATATATATTTATAGAACGAAAGTCTGAATTTATGGAATGAAACTTGAATATATCGTTAGCCTAATAGCATAGTTGACTTAGTCATATTTTAACGTTTTTGGAAAACAAGAAAAAACACAAGTTTTAGCAAGCACATTGGTATTTTTTGATACTGCAACAGTAAGCCAAAACATGACATAAGACATTATGCTATGAGGCTAACGATATGGAAAGAAAGTGTGAGTATATAGAATGAAACTGAATATATTGTGTTATGGCCCCAATTTGTTATTACATTTACAACATAACAGCAACAGCAACAGCAAGGGATGACAGACACAGTTTTAAAAACTTAAACACATTTAATGAAAAAAACAAAGACAATTACTAACAACTAACTAACCTAAAGACCAAGATTGAATTATGTACAAAACATAAATATTTACAATCCCTTTTCGTGGGGGTGGCTTGGTGATGTCCTGGATGATGAAAATGCTCAAACACAGGCAAAGAAATCCACAAAAGAAACGTCACAGGTCTTGAACAGAATGGCAGGTCTGGTCATCTTCTTGCAATTTCTCCTACCACTTTACTGTCTCAATTCTTTTCCTTATATACTCTTTTGGAGACCCCACCCACATTTAGACCTCTTTTTTTTAATTTTCTGAGACTTGCCCCAGACATGTCCAGGACATGTCTAAACATAGCTCCAGTCTGAGCTGAATAAAAAAAAAGGAAAATACTGCCATCCAGTGGCCTATATTGACATTACACCTCCATTCCAAAAGGGAAAAATTTTGACTCATAAAGGCAAAATTTTTCTTTTCAATACAAAATGGTTAAGTGAACACTTGTCTTTATATACATATCATACAATATTCAAATAAACACATGATATATATATACATATTCAAACACGGGATAAGCAATCAGCAATTACATTGTCTGTACCCTTCACATGCTTAATTTCCAAGTCAAACTCCTGTAAAATCAATCTCCGATTCTTGTTTTTCATCTTACTCAAAAACATTAACGGATTGTGGTCAGTGTACACAATCATTGGCTTTTCCCCTGTACAAACATAAACCTCAAAGTGTTGTAAAGAAAGGACGAGAGCCAACAGTTCCTTCTCTAATGTGGAATAGTTTGTTTGGTGGCGATTGAACTTCCTGGAGAAGTATGCCACGGGATGCTCAATGTCATCAGAGTCACTTCTCTGTAGGAGCACAGATGCACAAGCTTGGTCGCTAGCATCGACCGCGATGGAGAACGGTTTGTTGAAGTCAGGAGATTTGAGCACGGGGAAGTGACACAGCAGAGACTTTAGGCGATCGAAGGCTCTCTGGCATGCATCATCCCAAGTGCACTTTACGCCTTTTTTCAGTTGGTTAGTTAGACTGAGAGCAATCTCAGCAAAGTTCTTGCAGAACTTGCGGTAGTACCCGATCATTCCAAGGAAGCGGCGCAAAGCTTTTTTGTTGTCAGGAACTGGAAAGTCCATGATGGCTTGGACTTTAGCATTTATGGGTGCCACCTTACCCTGGCCTATGACGTAGCCAAGATAGGTGACAGTAGCACAACCAAAGTCACTCTTGCTCAGGTTAACAGTCAGGTTAGCCTGGGTCAGGCGCTGGAACAACGTCTCTACATCTTTTAGATGTTCTTCCCAGGAGTCACTCTATGGCAATCCGGCGATTGTAGACTGTATCATCCTTTGGAACGTGGCTGGGGCATTTTTCATGCCAACGGGTAGGACTTCATACTGGTACAATCCAGATGGTGTGGCAAAAGCAGAGATGCTCTTGGCCCTCTCAGTTAAAGGCACACACCAATAACCCTTCAATAAATCAATCTTGGTCAGAAACTTTGCTTGCCCTACACTATCAATACAATCATCAATCCTAGGTATTGGAAACACATCAGTTCTAGTTACAGCATTGACTTTGCGATAATCTGTACAGAATCTAGTACTTCCATCAGGTTTTGGAACTAGCACACAGGGTGAACTCCAATCGGAGTTGGAGGGTCTGATAATATCATGTTTTAACATGTACTCAACCTCTTTCTCAGCAATCTTTCTCTTTTCAGGATTCATCCAGTGTGGATGCTGTTTTATTGGTTTGGCATCACCAACATCTACATCATGAGAGGCTATAGGAACTCTCTTTGGAACATCAGGAAACAAATCCTCATATTTCTTGATCAACCTTTCAAACTGATCTCTCTGTGAGGGTTCTAAGTGCTGGAGTTTTACATCAAGATTTTGCAACACTTCAGTGTTTGACAATTTTACATGAAAGAACTTCAGCTTTAATTCTTGGTTCATCATCTTGAAACTCCCCCTCATCTTCACACGTTTCGACCATTGGAGAATCTGAAGTGACAGCTGCAACCCTAGCATTTCTGTCATGATAAGGCTTTGCAATGGAGCTACAGGTGGGTCTAACTGGTGTTTTCCAACTACCTGACAAGTGTGACAGGTTTTGCAAAAGTTGGAAACGTCTTTCCGAAGCCCAGGCCAAAAGAAGTGTTTCATGATCTTATCAACAGTCTTGTTAACACCAAGATGACCTCCTAAAGGTAAACTATGAGCCATTGTTAAGATCTCATTCCTGTAGACCTTCGGAACAACAATTTGCCTGACCACTGCCCAATCTGCATTGGCAGGGATATCAGGAGGGCGCCACTTCCGCATCAACACACCATCCTTGAGATAATACCCAACTGGAACTTCGTCTATTTCTTTTTCAGGAAGGGCTCTCCTCTTTACTACACAAATTTCAGGATCATTAGTTTGCTCCTCAATCAACCGCTTTCTGGACAGAGACAAGTCTCCAGACACATCAGAATCACCAGACCCATCGGCTGGCTGAATAGAGAACTGATAAAAGTATCTGATAAGTCCTCAAACGGAGAAACCATAGTAGGCCAATCAGAGTCATGAGGCGAACCACCTGAGTCCTGACTATTCAATGTACTGGACGGCACCACATCATCTTCTTCTTTAGCCTTCTTCGCCATAGCACGAGTCACTGCGCAAGAAGGATACAGAGATGGGTCCTCATCCACATCTTCAGTGCTCGGCTGTGAAGTAAGATGTACAGGGGGAACTACTTTGCCCCCAGCCAGGTCATTGCCTAGCAACAGAGAAACACCCTTTATAGGTAGACTTGACATAAGTCCCACCTTTACCTGTCCTGTAACTAAATCTGACTTCAAGAATATAGAGCGCAGGGGTACAGATACAGTCCTCCCTTCAATACCTTGTACAAGTATGAAATCCCCTGAAGCGGTCTCATCACGTAACTCCAAGGAGTCCATCAACAAAAGTGACTGAGAAGCTCCGGTATCCCTTAGGATATATATGGGGACAGGAGTAGTATGCTCATTCAGAGCCACAAATCCCTCTGACACAAATGGAAGAAATTCCTCCCTCACGAAGTCAGCTGTATCAGGCTTTTTAGCCCCACAAGAAGCAGGCAATTTAGCAGATCGGTTATCTACTACAGAGGTTTCTAACCTTGTTTTCACAAAGGCATTTGGTTTGGTATCCTTGTCTTTTTCTTTCTTAGCTTTAAGGATCCAACAGTTAGTTGTAACATGACCAGATTTCTTGCAATAACTGCAAACTAGACCACTTTTGTCACTGTCAGCTTTCACACTTTGATCAGACCTGTTACTGGATTTCTGAGCACCATCACCAGATTTGTCTTTGTCTTTGGGTGAGGAATCTTGGGTATCACCATAACCCTTTTTCTGAAATTGGGACCATCTATTATTACTGCTAGACTGAAATTTGGACTTATGTGTGAGAACATATTCATCTGCAAATTTGGCAGCTGATTGCAAATTCAGTGCTTGCTTCTCATTAAGGTAGGTCTTAACATCATCTTTAACACAGTTCTTGAATTCTTCAACTAACACCATCTCTTTTAGTGAGTTGAAATCATCCTTGACCTCCATAGAAGTACACCAGCGCTCAAAGCAAACCTTCTTCTCATTAGCAAATTCCACATAAGTCTGATTTTCAGATTTCTTCAGACCTCTGAATTTCTGTCGGTAAGCCTCTGGAACCAACTCATAAGCTCTCAAAATAACCTTTTTGACAACCTCATAATCAGAGGAATCATCTGCAGGCAAAGCTGAATAGGCTTGTTGAGCTTTACCCTTGAGGACAGTTTGCAACATCAGAGGCCAGTGTTCCTTTGGCCACTGGCAACTCTTTGCTACCTTTTCAAAACACTGGAAATAGTTGTCAACATCCTTTTCCGAAAATGGAGGCACCAGTTTTACCTCCTGACTGGCACAAAATTTATTTTTAGTTTCAATTTTAATTTTTAGTTGCTCCATTTGGAGTCTTTCTTCTCTATCGAATTTCTCTAATTCAAAATCTCTCTGTCTTGCAAATTTTTCTAACTCAAATTCTCTTTGTTTTTCTTTTTCCTCCCTTTCTATTTTCTCTTCTCTTGCTAATTTTTCTAACTCAAACTGCCTTTGTTTTTCTTTTTCTTCCCTTTCTTTCTCTCTTTCTTCCCTCTCAAATTCTCTTTGCTTTTCTTTTTCCTCCCTTTCTTTTTCTCTTTCCTCCCTTTCAATCTCTAGCATTTTTAATTTAAGTTCCATTTCTATATTTGGATTTTCCACTGGAAACTGTTCCAGATCTCCGGGTGCAAACACATTTTCATCAATGTAATATTCAACTATCTCTCGAGCCAGTCTTGCTTTTCGCATGGCTGGTTTCACCTCTGTCAGCTCTAAATGTCCGCAAATTTCTAGCAGTTCTGTCTTTTTAAAAGACTTCAAAACCCCTACGGTTGGTGATGCCAAGAAATCATCCATTGCTGTTGTCAATATATATGTATTCAATTAAAAAAATCAATTTTACAATTTGAAATGTTAGATTTTCAACAAATGACCCACACAATGTTCTATCCCGGATGAGCCCCCAATTTGTTATGGCCCCAATTTGTTATTACATTTACAACATAACAGCAACAGCAACAGCAAGGGATGACAGACACAGTTTTAAAAACTTAAACATATTTAATGAAAAAAACAAAGACAATTACTAACAACTAACTAACGTAAAGACCAAGATTGAATTATGTACAAAACATAAATATTTACAATCCCTTTTCGTGGGGGTGGCTTGGTGATGTCCTGGATGATGAAAATGCTCAAACACAGGCAAAGAAATCCACAAAAGAAACGTCACAGGTCTTGAACAGAATGGCAGGTCTGGTCATCTTCTTGCAATTTCTCCTACCACTTTACTGTCTCAATTCTTTTCCTTATATACTCTTTTTCAGACCCCACCCACATTTATACCTCTTTTTTTTAATTTTCTGAGACTTGCCCCAGACATGTCCAGGACATGTCTAAACATAGCTCCAGTCTGAGCTGAATAAAAAAAAGGAAAAAACTGCCATCCAGTGGCCTATATTCACATTACAATTGAATGAAAGTCTGAATACATGGGGCCGTGTGCACGCATGTTTTGCTCACGTAGACGCGTCAAACGGAACTTGCGCTCACCCTCAATTGTCTCGGGGCCTCATGTCATGATCAGTTGGGGTTGCTGTCTGGAACCTGTCATGTACAGGTTGTAGCCAGATGTGGCGCTCCTGAGCTGCCATAGTCACTCGTGGCTGCCCGAAGCGGGGTCGGTCCCTGACAGTGCCTGTGTTGGATAAACAGCCGATTGTTGAACAGGGACAGTGCAAATGACGCACCACCTCTTGGCGGCTGAGATCTGCCCATAACATGCCAAAGGCTCTTTTTCTCTCCTGTGCCACAAGCCGTTCCATTTCTTGATGCAGTAGCATTTTTTGTTTTTTTTGTTGGCTTAATGTAGGCTATAGACCACACCCAAAAGAACAAGTTAAGTGTCACTGTACACAATATGAACAGCTCAATGTGTCAAAGTGCTTGGCGCGTTCACGTGGTGCGCGTCAGGTTTACAGTACCATACGCTTTTCTTTATTTCCTCTCGTGCCTCACTGGAAAAGCAGTAAAAATCAATCAATTCTTCAATTTGCCACAAATACAGTACCTACCTCACCTGTGCGTTTTTAATGGCGCTACATATATATGCACACGCACACATACTGTAAGGGTTTGTCCTTGCAGTCCCTCCCCCTGCTTCACCTCCACCTTAACAGGCAACAGGTGTGGCTCGTTGAGGTGGAGGTGAAAGTCTGTTTATTTAAGGGTTGGCTGCGCCTCAGCAGAGTGCAGCAGCATTCTGCACACGAGTTTTAAGCCCTGTTGTTTGTACTGCTGCTCCCCTGATGTTTTGGTTTTACTTGTTTTATTAAACATTTTTATATTTTTACTCCTGTGCATTTGGGTCCCTTTACCTGCTTTCGGGCCCATGGTCCCAGTGCCCGCCGGCTTGTCATTTTCAGCCGGCGGGGCGAATCCATGACACATACAGAATAAAAGCATTTCTTACCCTCAGATAAATGGGTAGCTATGGCAGAAAACTTGATTTTTAAGGAAGTATCATGTGATTGAGAATGAGAAATTGCTCTGTACTCAAACTGCTTTTTCATGAGTCTTTTTTGTGAATCTCTACCAAGGGCGTAAATTGGACTGAGGCTCCTATTCCCTCCCCTGCCGGTGCAGTTATGCCAGTTTTCGAGAAAACTTCTGCTTTTAGAATTTCTCACTGTTCGCTCTTGTAGAGAACAATTTATTATTATCTTGGCAAATTTACAACAACAATAACATGTTGTTTCTAAGGCATGACATAAAAGTAACTGTGTATCTTCGCAAGTTGTCGAGTGGGTGGTAGGAATTATTTGACAAGGGACTGAAGCCTTAGCAAAAGATGCCTCTGTCATCATGTCTTTTCAGTGTAAACGATAAACATGTCTTGCCTCTGTAATTTTTTTAAGGTAGCTTTTTCTTTTAGTTTTGTAGTCATAAATGGTCTCTCATATTGTGCAGGGACTTCGAAAGTCTTGAATTGTATTAAAATTTGGAATTGTTTAGAGGCTTTTCTCCAAAGAATGGAGCTAAATGCTGCTTCACAAAAAATCTGAAGCGCAGCAAGTAATTGAGGAACTTGTTTATATGCCATCATCTAGCTGATGAGACTGATTCTTAGGTCCTGTTGTTTGCTACAGAACAGAATGTGAGAAAGAGCCTAGAAAATGTAAAATAAATGCCATGAGCTTGTGAGATTTGTCTTTTAAAAGTCAGTCAGGATTTAGGCGTACGCTCAAGGTCAGTGTTGCCTTTGGCTTTGCTGAACAAAACCGGTAATTTATTGCTACTTGTCAAGCGGCATATTTTATGGTTTCCCTGACAGTTTGAACATGTGGGTGGCAATATGTGGGCAGTTTTGTTTAAGATTAACTGTGCTTTAACTCTGTTATTGTTTGCCCCTGGCACATGCTCATTGTCATGAGAAGCGTACAGTTTTATTCAAATGTGTAGAGCCAATATCCATGGTGTTTATTTAAGAATGATAATTTTCTTATTTTGTTCATGTTTATATCTTAAAATGTCATGCCAAGACTGAATACAGGTGTCTTAATGAAAAGCATCAATCCACAATGTTTTATATTCCAAAATAATTTATTTGACTCTGGCTCAAAATGAGATTTTTGTGGCAACGTGAAAGCAATGCATTCTGCTTTACACGCTTCACCAAACGAGTTCTGTCGATGCTGGTGATTTAGCAATTTGCGAGTATCTTCCTGCAAATACGCTACCATTGGTTTTACGAAAACAATGAACTATCAAAAATACAATTTATTTACAGAGGGGTGCAAAAATTTGGGCACCCCTGGTTTAAATGTCTGTAACAATTAATCGCCAAGTGTAAGGGTTTGTCCTTGCAGTCTCTTCCCCTGCTGCATTCTTCACCTCCACCTTAACGGGCAACAGGTGTGGCTCGTTGAGGTGAAAGTGAAGGTCTGTTTTATTAAGGGTTGGCTGTGCCGTAATTGAGTGCAGCAGCATTCTGGTTTTGGAAGCCCTGTCGTGTTTGTGCTGCTGCTCCCCTGATGTTTGTTTTATTTGTTAAATTAAAGTTTCTTTTAATTTTTATACTCTGCCTATGCGTTTGGGTCCCTTTAACTGTTTTTGGGCCCATGGTCCCAGTGCCTGCCGAATTAATCGGAGCAAATCCATGACACCAAGTGATTGAAAGCAAACTTGAACACTAAATGCTGCAAACTTAAACATGACACATTTCATCACATTTTAAAGCATGAAACTTTTTACAGTTTCAAAATAATAAAACAAGGAAAAGGGCCATGAGCAAAAGTGTGGGAACCCTGTCAGCTAGTACTTTGTAACTTCTCCTTGGGCAGCTATAACATCTTGCAAATGCTTCCTGCAACCAGCTAAGAGTCTTTCAATTCTTGTCTTTGGAATTTTTCTCCATTCTTCCTGACAGAACACCTCTAGCTCAGAATATTCCTCGGGCTTCTTGCATGTACAGCATTTTGAGGTCTCTCCACAGATTTTCAATAATATTGAAGTCTGGGGACTGTGATGGCCATTCCAAAACCTTCATCCGTCTTTTCTGGAGGTACTTCATGGTGGATTTTTAGGTATGCTTCAGGTAATTGTCTTGCTGGAATACCCTCTTCAACTTCAATTTCTGGACTGAGCTTTGAACATTAGCCTCTTGTCTTGATATTTGGTGGAATCCATTCTTCCTTCCACCCGCACAATATTGCCTGTGCCCCCAGCTGCTACACGACCCCAAAGCATCATGGATCCACCTCCATACTTAACAGTTGGCAACTCCACAAATGCTTCGCCCTTTTTCCACCAAACATACCTTCTTTGGTTGTGGCCAAAAAGTTCAATTTTGGTTTTGTCAGTCCAAAGCACATTGTTATAATAGGCTTGAGGTTTCTCAAGGTTCTCTTTTGTATACTTCAGACACTTAATTTTGCGTTGAGGTTGTAAGAAAGAATTCTTTCTTGCAACTCCGCCATGTAGGTCTATGTTGTTTAAGGTACACTGTATTGTTGTCCTGTGAACAACTAGACCTTTGTCTGCTACTCCTTTTTGCAGCTCTTTTGCAGTGATGTCTGGGTTCTTCTGAGCATTTCTCACCAGATCTCGGTCCATTCTATCTGAAATTTTTCTTGGTCTTCCAGATCTTGCCTTGACTTCAGTTCTTCCATTCATTTTCCATTTTCTTATGATGTTTCTGACACTAGAAATGGGTAATTTGAAACATTGTTTTTTGTAGCCCTCTATTAGTTGGTGGAAGTGAATTATCTCTATTTTGACATTCATGGACAACTGTTTTGAGGAACACATTGTTTTTAACACCAGACACAACAGCCACCACAGTCAGATGCTTCAGAAGGCATGGAATTACTTCAGAATATATAGTTCAACCCTGGAATTTTATTCACCTGACTCATTGAAGCCCTAAAGAGTAAATCACCTGGGCCGGGGCCTTAGTAATCATCCCCTTTAAAGGTTACAAAGAATAATCCAAAAGGGTTGCCAAACTTTTACTCAGGGCCCTTTTTCCTTTCTTATCATTTAAAAACTCAGAAAAATTAAAATGAAAAGAAACCTTGCTTTTACATTTGCAGAAAGGTGACATGATTAACTTTGCAGCATTTAGTGTTCAGATTTGCTTTCAATCACTTGGAGATTAATTGTAACAGACATTTAAACCAGGAGTGTCAAAATTTTTGCACCCCACTGTATTTTTTAACCCTTTTTAGGGCAGCAAGTAAGTAGCATTAGTATTGTTGTGGAAAAAAGTGCCATGCATGGGGAGTATGTTCATAGTCTTACCATCACTTGCCCAAGTATTAGGTGATCGGGGCGTTTGAACAATTATGACGTCACCATTTTTCATACCAAAGAAATTCCCTAATTTCTGGAAATCCTATGTAAACGACACCTATCTCAACATTTAAGCACAACTATTCACTTGTATAATGCATGAGTTTCATTGACTAGCCATTGTTAGTTATGATCTTAGGTCTGTGTGAGTGGGACTGGGTAAGGGCACCCAGCCGCACTTCCAGAAGTCTGGAGAAGAACAGCAGCTTGAGATGCTCGGGGCCACTGCTAATTGGTCAGACGCCATGATGTCAATACCTGTGATGTAGCCTGATTTTCACTGATTGGCTGGGAGAAATTGCCATGGTTCTACTGCCTCACGGAGAGATGCGGGGGCGCCATTTTGGACTCCAGCTTAAGTTACCAAATATAGTTCCTCGCCTGATAAAGTGCTAAATGAATCTAAAAATAGGCAAGAAGCAAAAATAAGACGACCACTGTTTACAGGATGGCGCTGAATTCAGCCAAACTGGAAAATGCTGTAACAATACACTTTGAATTATTAAATATTAAAGATTTGTAAACTTTGGTTGTTGACCCTCAATTCGATTTGATTTGTGATGATCATTCCTCACAATTTTTTTTGTGTTTTGTCTGTATGCAAGTCTTCAATATTCATTATTGCTGAAATATATACATGTATATTTTTTCCCTAGCTCTAGCTTTCAAGCCCATCTCCAAATAAAAAATGACACATCAATTGAAGTCACCTTAGACACGATGGAACATAATTCTAATTAGTGTATTTTCTTTACTGATGCTTACTTTCTTTTAAATACAATAATGCCCCTTTTTCTTCATCAGCCTAATTAATCAGAACTGAGGCAAAAATCCTCACAAGTGAATTGCTTGAGAATGTCCTACCAGTCCAGCAATCTGTTTCTCACCATTTTCAGGAGCCTTATTGCTCTAAATGCAGGATGTCCAGCAAACCCTACTGTTAGACATAGAGAATATTTTTATTTGGTTTAATCTTTACATGGCAGAGGTTTAACATGCATTTACGGATTCAGTGACAAACTGTGTTCACTGACGGTGGTTCGGTGAAGTGTTCCAGCCCATACAGTAATTTAAACCGCTGAATCTTCTTTCTTCATTGCAGTGCTGCCTCAGGCCCTGAAGATCACGGCCGTTCAATATTGGTTCTTGGTCTTGTCCGTTGTGCACAGAGATTTCTCCAAATTCTATGAATCTTTTAATGATATTCCATCATATTAGCATGTCCGTCATTTTAGTATTTTTACGTTGAGAATATTGAAATATTGAAATATTTGCCTATGCAGTCTTTCGCTGAGTGGTGAAGCTCTTGCCATCTTTTCTTCTGAAAGATTTTTATGCCCAATCATGTTACTGCTTTGATGCCAATTAACCTAATCAGTTATGACATTGTCCGCCAGGTGTATTATTTATTTATTTAAGTATTTATTTATTTTGCATCTTACAATTTTTCTAGTCTTTGGTTGTTCCCATCCCAACTTTGTTGAAACTTGTCTCCAGCATGTAACTCTAAATCAGCAGGTATTTTATTAAAAAAAACCTATAAAAATTCTCAGTTTCAACACTTGATATGTTGCTTTTGAATTATTCTAATTAAATATTAGATTTAAGTAACTTCACTAATCTATGCATTCTTTTTCAGTTACATTTTACGCAGTGTCCCAACTTTTTTGTAAATGTAAATTGTAAATTTATTATTGATGAGGCGCCCCACTGAGACAGACAGGCATTTGTCTCTCCTGTAAGCGGTGAGTATTTCGTCCCTGTGTCTATATGTCACCAGCAGGGATGGCAGAGAGCGGCAACCTGCTCACCCTGTGGATTTAGAGACCAAACCTGATTGGTCTTTGTGGGTGTGTGTCCAAAAATACACAAACATATACGCTTACACCCTTCGTAGCAGGCACACAACCATACATATACACTTGCATTAGCACAGATGCACAGGCACACACACACACACACACACACACACACACACACATTCCCACGCGCATCATACAAACCTATGCTGTACACACATGCAAATACTGTAAACAAAAAAAACATAAGCAGAAACATGCATCCTAGTGCACGCACAACACCCACAGACTGAACAAATAAATAACCTGATATAAATATTTATTTATAAATATAAATAAATAAAAATAATACAAATATAAATATTTGCACTCGTGCAGAGAAAACATATGCAAGCACACAAGACATATGAACAATGAATGCAAATACAAATAAACTCAAATGGACATACCAATATACACGCACATACACTCAGGAAGAAATAAAAACATAAATGCCAATACTAATAAACTTGTACAAAAATAGGCAAGCAGTTTCTCAAGCACACACACGTGCATGAAATGTTCACATAAAAGCAAAAAACAAACACGTACAAACACATACATACATGTACGTACACACACGCGCGTGCACACACGAGCACACACACACTCAGATGCACATATACGCAGGCACATCATTGGCCCTTCTCCTGCCCTTATGAAATGCAGATGAGATGCACTTGGCTCATGCTCCAGCTGTGCTTATTTGGGGCTGCAGCTGTAGGACAAAGACAGCCAAATGAGGATTCGCCCCCTTTTTGAACCATTTACTCACGATAGTCTCATACACACACGCGCGTGCGCACGCACGCACACAATATGAATATACATACGCATTACCCACCTAAACAAACAATATATGATATTCAATACCCATTTACAGTTAGGTCTGTAGATAGTCGATCAGATTTTCATTGTTTTAGTTCTGTACTCCACCACGATGGATTTGAAAAGAAACAATCAAGATGTGCTTGAAGTGCAGACGTCCAGCGTTAATATAAGGGTTGTGCCAGTAATATTGTCTAAATCATGTGTAAAGTACACTCATTTCATCATATAAGGCTCACATGCCCTCATGCTGTACACCCCATGAATTTTAAGATGAGGTGCTCGTTTGTCTGTCATCTTTTTTTTGTCTGGTTTGTATCAGCATAAGTTTATCTGACAATTAACTTTTGTACTCAGGTAATGGACCCCTAGCCTGACTCCGCCAGCTTTCGTACTTCCGCTTAATTTCATTTCACTTCAGTACTCAGTCTAATCACTCGGAGCTCTGCCTCGTTTATCATCCGCAGAAAATACGCCGGACCAACCAACGAACAGAAGGCGTGGCCGAGAGCCATGATGTAGCTGCTGCGCTGAGTTTGAAATTGTAGTCTCAAAAAAAAATCCCGGGTATCAGCAACTTATAGCCACAACAAGATGAATGTTTGGCTGGTTTTTGAATGAAAATGATGTTATGATGTAGTGTTATGTTGTCATTATCCATGAATGAAATGCTTAGCCAAATTGTGCTGCAATAAAGTTAGATAGCGAGCTGGGTATGATATTAGCGCAAGTATGGTTAATGTTTCAGTTTTCGTGTCAACGCAGGTTTCGTCCTGATGTAAGTAATGCGTTATTCTTGCCGATTCTGCTGTTGGTTTCGGGACTCTTATGTTTTTTTTTTTTTTTTAACACCATCAAAAGTGAATTGTTACAATCAAAGGAGGTCTGTCGGCATTAACAAAGGCCTTCAGAAACCTCACCTTTCAATACCTAAACTTCTCACAGTTTACTTTTCCCAATTAGCAACAGACTAATTTCTTGAGTGACAGTGAAATTTATTTTTGATAGCATTGTTGTACATTGCGCCACAAAATTATTAGGCGTTTCCTTTCGCACACGAATGGCGACTTAAAATATCGATATGCCTTTTTAAATTATGCCCTCATGTAGCTCCTGAAATGGCTCAGATTTGCATAAATTGGTTTGAATACGTCACGAGAATCCGTTCTATATTCTGAATGTACTCATGGCTAAAAGGAGTTGTTAGGCACGATGCAGAGCTGAGTGACAATTGTAAGCATGGCGAAAAAAATGCTGCTAAGTCAGCATAAGTTTTTAATTTGTTGCATTTATATTGCCATCCTTCCAATGCCACATCAATTATATAAATATAGGCAATAGACATTGACTTTTTCATTATTTCTTATCATAGGTCATGTATTGGGCTTGGCTGTTCAGTCGATAAATTGTTTGATTGTTAATCAGGCGAACTTAAACGTGAGCAACTTGAGGGCGATCGAGCGGTAAAGGGTGCGGTTCCTGAAGGCCCTCAGAACACCTGACGGCACACCACTGCATTTCGAGCACAGTCCCCTCAGTTTTAGGGGCTCAAAATTAATTGGGGGAAAGGACGCGATCAATGATTAAATTGTCATTTTTAAAACTCTGTTGCAAACCCATTGCAGTTGACGACTGTCTGAATTCTGGAACCCATACACATCGCCTGGCTCTGGTTTCTTTCCGAAGATTCTCTGCCCAACCTTTACTGCAGCTGTCTTCAGTTCCTGCTAGTTTGTTAGTGTTTAGCAAGTGAAATACATGCTCAGTTGGACACCGGCAGGGGCGCTGTAGGCATGGGGGATGCGGGGGATATATCCCATGCAGTTTTGAGGGGACAGAGGTCCATTCCCCCCACTTTTGATGAGGAAAAACATATTATAGGCTACGCTAAATTAAAATTCCGATGAACAACATCACATCCCTTCTAATCTGAGGCATGTAAAAAGGTGACACGATTTTGCATGTGCTTGACTAGTAATAGTTAATAATCTATGGAGCAATGACAGCACAGCAATTAATTTGACAGTTTAGTACTTCCAAGCGGGATGCTATACATGTTTTAGACAAAGTAAACATTTCAGGGTTCATTAAACATGTGCATTGAGTAAACACCAGCGCAGGATTTGCACTATTATAAATTGACTGAATTTAACAGTTAAATTAACGCATTGTCTCCTTGTTATTTGAACTGCAAGAAGGGTCCTGTGAGCATTTAACTGTGGATTACAGTTAACATACACGGAACCTCTGTCATCAACTGTAAAATTACAGCTAAAATAACTGGCAAAAAAGGTGCCAGTTAATAATAGTGCAGGGTTCTTGAAGCCGTTTGGGTGGGTGATGTTTCAGCGAAGCCCCATATTTGGTATGGTCAGCTTGTATGTCCTTAGAGGACCAGTCTTGTTCACACTATAATAGAAATAGTGCAACAAGGAATTGCTCAATGTGGGCTTTATTGAAGCCAGGCTTTGCTGGTCTTATAAGCCAGGACCAATAGTTCGCAGGAAAGAGCCCCCCCTCCCCCGATGTGCCTGCGATGCAGTAATTGGCTGCTTAAACACAAGGCATGTGTAGTAGCTGTAATTGCATGCTGGCATCTTTTAATTATCATCAGAGCGATTTATAAGCAGCTCCCAGGGTGCCGTATACCCACGCACCCCCGAGCCTCTCTCCTACACCTGCTATTCGCCTCCCGCAGTGATTTTCCTGAGCAAGCCAGACAAACAAAATGATTCCGGATTATCAATGGGGTGAGAGCCACCATTAACGTGAGGACACAAGTGTGCTTTCAGAATGTTCTTAAATAATCAGTCAACGGCTGATGTCGCAATCACTTGTGACCGAAATCAAGTGCATTCTACAGCACAGACTAAGTCCTTTAAAAAATTCCAAAAAACCTTCCCATCAAGCGGTGATGAGTCCAAACTATGCAGACTGCTTTGCTCCCTGTGCTGTACCTTTAGCCTTTGTGAGGCCATGCCTCCAGCGCCCTCCATCAGCGGCCTGTCAAGACCGGCTCCACATTCTTATCTGCATCCGTTCATCCTTGTCTTTTTGTAATAGCCAGACACAGATAAACAGGAACTTTGCACTCAGTCTCAGTGCAAAGTCTCGTATGCCCGTAGTCAAGCTCTAGTCTTGTATACACATTGTAACCGTATAATCGCGTACCTTAAATGGCGCATTTTTACAGTGTGGTTACTTTTGTTATTAGTCAGCGTTTTATTATAGTTATTCTTGGAACATCATTTCCTGTTTGTTTTTGCATTTGTTTATTGTTGCTTTTGCTTTGCCACAGTAAAGGCAAAATAAAACCTACTTCATCTTAGCATCTGAATACAGTACCAGATTAGCCATTTTTCAGTGCACTCTATCCGATGGACAGAAAAAGCTATTACAGCCTTAATGCAGGCGCCGTCTGAGGGGTTGGTGTTCACTATGAGAGAGGGGAGCACCTAACGGAAAAAGTGGTTTCCCATTGAGTAATTGTATGGAATATACTGGGGGTAGTCCAATCATCAGAAACGCTGCCGAAAAAGACTAGCTTTCTGATGCTATCGTCTGATTGTTTTAAATGAGACCAGTTCTGATGCGGATTTAATAAATTCTGTGATATTTAAAGCTTGCGTCCATTTTTTCTAGTTCTATTTTTTTTTTTTTTTGTGATTTGGATCATATTGTCAATGTTTTTGATGTCGTCCCATCAACCTTTAATAATTTTGCTATTGCTGTGACCAATACAACTGCAATTCCAGCACTAAGAATTTTTGTTAGTGCTTAAAGGACCTGTGTTATGATTACTGCACATGCTCACAACTTTGAACAAAGTAAATCCCCTCGACTGCAAGTCAAAATCTAAAAGGCATTTTTATTCTTCGATGATTATTGGCAATGACAACCAACTTACGTTCTCTGTATCCCTTGGCTAAAGCTTAAAATAGTGTCCTCAATGCATGAGTTGTATTTATTACAGTAGTGTTGTACTCAGAAACTGTAGGGGTTGCAGTCAATTCCCACATAATGGGGCTTTAAATAATATTGCACAGGGCAAAGATGAAAGATGCTGAATTCCTTTGATCTGCCCTAGATGTCACATGGCTCCCTACCTCTGAGTAATGAGGCAAATAAGTGGCAGTTATGCCACGGAGTAGGGTGCAGATGGCGCCTAACCAGGGAGAGCTGGGGTGGCATCTTCGATGTGATTTTCAATTTAAGAGCGTAAGGTATGTTGACGTATAATCCAGTCACGAAGGGACTAACAGTGAGTACACCTTTAGTAACTCATTGGGCATCAGTGACAACAATTACTGGAGCCAGGACTAACGAGGCTGTGCTCCCTGAGTGTGTTATATTCTCATATCAGCCCTACTTATTTTTTGAAATTAAATCAATTTAAGCAGCACCTCGCAATCTGTGGATATCTATTAAGTAGCTCATCATTCTTTTGCCTAAACTCAACCCCGGGCGCGCGCACACACACACACACACACACATACACACACACATACACACACACATGAATTGTCACCCATATCCCCACACAAAGCATGGCCACAGCTATTCTGTGTTATCGCCCAAACAATCATTGCATCAGCTGTTACCATAACAACCGTACAGATGTCAGAGGTGGAATTATTGCTAATTGGTCTCATTGATTCCATGAAAGCATTGTCCGTTTTCCGAGTAGGGATCTCACGGCTGTGAAGATCCTACTCCTGGCTAATCTCGTGCACCAATTGGCCAATTAACAACATGTATGAGGACAGCGTTTCTCGTCTTCCATTGGAACAAGTAGTCCCGGCCTGGCATGGCTGCAGCCAATGACGAGCGAGGCAGCCTGCCAGTACTGCCAGTTTGGATGGAAATGACTTCTTCTTCGATGAAAATCCCGGGATATGAAATTATTATATTACAATGTGCAGCAATAAGAGTTAATAATGTATCATAAATATTCAAATGGATTTAAATGATGTTCTGTCCTTCACTCTCTGTACTACAACCACTCAAAATTCTAATCGGTGGAGCAGTAGCTGAGATAATCTGAATTTAATGCAGTATAATGGTTCTGGGACAGTGCTTGCTGGAGAGTAATCTAATGCTTAGATGAGAGGTCCTGTAATACTTGGGTTGTAGGCTTGATTCCCAAGTGGGGCTACCTCTGCCTCCTTCATTTAGATACCACAATGAAATTCGAGGTGTCTAGTTCCTACTGTCCTCAGAAAAATAGGAATATGTATTTTGAAAAAATAGGAAAAGAATTGGGAAATCGGACAGAAAATGTGTCAAAAATAGGAATTGGTGTGTGATGTAGGAAGGAAAGCTGGGAGATGGGGGAAATTTTCCGTCAGCTGCAGACAGTCCATTAACTATACAGCACAGTCTTGATGCTAAATGAGACTGGGGAATGAGTCTGAGCGAGTAGAAGTGCCAGGGACAGTGCAGGTGGAATCACAAAATGAAGCACCCAAGTGTAATTACTGTGGCTACCAAATATAGCGTCCTTTTTATGATTTAGCCGAGACGGAAAAGCACAGCTGCCATCACTTCTTTAATACCACAGAGGACAGGCGGTGTCATCAAACTTCACTCTCTCACAGGGACACAAACCATTCTGATTTAACGACATGAAACACGGTAAACAAGAGAGCTGAAATTCACAGAACAGTTTCTTAAGATTTTGTGGCAGAAAAACAGATTAGTTTGTTGCTGAGATATAGCACACCGAATAAAGCACTGCAGCAGACATGCGCACATCTCAAGCTTTTATTGAGCTAACAAAGAGAGGTGGCGCGGCCAATGAACATATCAGCATTTCTATTTACAGCACGCGTATCTTTACTTCCGTTCTGCGAAAAGCGCAGTTTGTGTTCGCTTTCCACCAACGAACCTGCAGCTCCCACTGACAGGCCGGAGGCAAGAAGGCCCCCATGGGGGTTTGTGATTTGCTGAGGGAAAGGTACCCTGGACGCTGTGGACCTCTGGGATTGGTTACTGGAAAAGTGGGATGTTGTAGGTGGGGGGGCGTATAGAGGAGGGTCATACAGGGTAGGCTAAATGGCGTGGAATTGATTGGTTGAGGGGGAAAGTGGGTGCAGTTTTTTTTTCCTAAAAAAAACCATGAGTGAAATATGTTTTATTCATAAACTTTTTTTTGTTCTGTTTCTTCTCCCTCCAGTGAGTCTGTACGTCTGCTCCAGCCTCTGAGCTCTGTGACCTACTTCCTCCCGAACCTCTGAGGCACAGCCAGGCTCCAGATCTGTCCCGGGACTCTGGCGTGGATCCGGCCATCTCCCGGTCTCCCATCCCCCCGGGAGCCTCGCCCAAACCTGCGGACAAAGGGAGAGGGGGTGAAGACAAGCCCTCAGTGAACCGTGGGCACCTAAGGGCTCATACATTTTTAATGTTTCCGTGTTTCGTTTCACATTTCACTTGACGTTGACATGTGACTACAACATCACGAAGGCGAGCGCTCGCTGACATCTACATCCGCAGATTCAGTGTGCGTGTGCAGTTATGAAGACGTGCTTTTCAACATAAAGCGTTGAGACTGAAATTCAGTAATAACAAACCCTTTTTCAGACAGAGAATTTACAATTGGCTCCAGAACTATTGGCATCCCTGACTGCGGATACACTACCATGCTATTAAAAAAAGGAATAATTACTTTATATTCTAAAAAAAAACTAGAAATATAACTTGTAATGGTGGATGGATGTCATGAAACAACCAAGTGTGAAGTACTAGAAATTATAATTGCTAGATCAAGAATGGGGTCATAGACCAGAAATCACAAGTCAGTGGAGAGTGTGTGCAGCATTTCTATGTGCAGTGCTATACATCTGTCAGGTCAACATTATTCCCCCTCCCGATAGGAAAGAGAATGGTTACACCATGCAATTAAAAAAAAAAAAAAAAAAAAAACTAAGAATCACAGATTGCTGGCCTTGTTGGCATAAAATGGTCACAAGGTTTCAAGAAGCACCACCTCCATAACCACTAGCTCTTTGGAACAGTTGTAGCCAGACAGCTTTGCTTAAGCAAGACAACTGACTTTTTGTGATCGCACCAGTGGGTGCCAAAAAACATGTCCAAAATGCACAGCATCTGTGCCTATTGCAGGAAATAGAATATATAAATT